>JAQPPZ010003482.1:2400000-3821641 GCA_028583015.1 Wollemia nobilis | reverse complement strand
CTAAACTCTACACTTCATCGGCTTTGCCAAGAAGTTCCCGTGCTGCACCATATTCCACTTTCGAGAGTTTGTTGGCGAAATCCAAGGAAACTTGGATCTTTTCTCATGCGGAGCAGAATTTCCTTGATTTTTAGACGATATGTAACGGTTCATTTTTTAGACGTTATGTAACGGTTATTTTTGTACGCTACGTAACGGTTGAAAATTAACACACCCGCTAAAATTTTTTTAAACTGCTAATTAAGTCATAATTAGCGGTTGAAAGGGTGTGACCGTTGGTGGTTGAAAGGGTGTGACCTTTAGGGTTCATACCCCCTCACCCCTATATATTCTAGCAAAGAATTTCATTTTGTAACATCTTTCTCAAGTTCAACTGATGAGCGGTAGTTTCCGCGAAACCGGTTTTGAACAAAGAATGAGAAAACTTGTAATCTTTCATTCTCTATAATGAAATTTTCTTGTTACTCCATTTGAAATTCGTCTCGCTATTGTTTGGTTGATTTTCAGAAGCTGCCAGTGATACTTTAAAAATTTTTAACTCTAAAATTTTTTAAACCCTAAACCCTAAACCCTAAACCCTAAACCCTACACTTCATCGGCTTTGCCAAGAAGTTCCCATGCCGCACCATATTCCACTTTCGAGAGTCTGTTGGCGAAATCCAAGGAAACTTGGATCTTTTCTCATGCGGAGCGAATTTCCTTGATTTTTAGACGATATGTAACGGTTCATTTTTTAGACGTTATGTAACGGTTATTTTTGTACGCTACGTAACGGTTGAAAATTAACACACCCGCTAAAATTTTTTTTAAAACTGCTAATTAAGTCATAATTAGCGGTTGAAAGGGTGTGACCGTTGGTGGTTGAAAGGGTGTGACCTTTAGGGTTCATACCCTCTCACCCCTATATATTCTAGCAAAGAATTTCATTTTGTAACATCTTTCTCAAGTTCAACTGATGAGCGGTAGTTTCCGCGAAACCGGTTTTGAACAAAGAATGAGAAAACTTGTAATCTTTCATTCTCTATAATGAAATTTTCTTGTTACTCCATTTGAAATTCGTCTCGCTATTGTTTGGTTGATTTTCAGAAGCTGCCAGTGATACTTTCAAAAAATTTTTAACTCTAAATTTTTTTTTTCTTCACGATGGCCATTGAAAATCAACCACCGATTGTACCTGATTCTTCGCTTCAAGGACTCGTAGCTCCAGTTTCAGCCGCTGCGAATACCCAAGGAGAATCCAGTCCATTCGTCTTCCAAGGCAACAAACGTCCTCGACCTGCAGATATGGGCCCCCTCGACATGGCCGTGCATCAGGGTTTTACACCCGGTTCTGGGTTTACTCAGATGGCACCTTACCATGCTCTAGAAAGGCGTGTCCAAAGCATCGAGTCAAAGTTTGAAGCCCTCGATAGATTGGAAGAACAACTCACACAAATGAAGTTTTAGATCCAACAAATTTCTTTGTGGCAAGGCCAATAGTTTTTACAAGGCCAAGAATCTTCACCTGATCGTGTTCCTTGCACTCCTCAGAATTCTTCTATTTCGGAGATACCACACCAGGATTTGCCCCATGTGGATAGCCCTCATCCCATGGACATTCCTGTGAACACCGATCCACCAAGTAAGAAATTCCCTGCACCCATTGTCTCTTTAATATCTTCCACTATTAAAGAATTCAAACGGTGCCATCTACAATCTGATAGATCTAGGGAATATCTCAAGAAACTCTAGCTTTGTCAAAGTATGGGCACTCTGCCCAAAAATTTACAGGTAAAAGCCCCCAAGATCTCCATCAACGATCCTGAGGGTAATACCTTGCTCTCAGCTAAGCTCGAGTCTCTCCAAGCTGAAGCGAACAAAGCTTTTCTTAAAGCCTACATTGAGGCTATGGAAAAAGCTTGTGCCAACCATGTCGCTTCTATTGATCAAGTGGTGAAAAGCTTTGAATCTTCCCTTCGCGAAGCTGTCGACTCTGTTAATCAACAGACCTTCGTTGGAACCTTTTCAGTTCCTACCTCTTCTTGGTTTTCTGAAGGTAAAGCCGAATTTGAATCTCGGGCCAATGACTTTCTTCTTCAGAAAGTCCTCAAAAAGAATGCTCAAGATCAAGCGACTATTGTTCGACAAAATGCTCGGGAAGAAGCCATGATTGACGCAGACCAGATTCCTAAAGATCCATCCATCTCTCAGCTTATTAATGATAAGATGAATCAAAGATTCAATTCTCTTCAAAAAGAATTGAAGGATCTTCGTGCTCATTTCTCTAAGAATCCAGGTTCTGCCTCTACAACCCTCAATCAACCTGATAATGAAAAGAAAAAGAAGAAGCCTCCTCAAAAGAAGAAGCCTCCTCAAAAGAAGCAGCAACAACCTCCTCCACAGAATCCCTCCTCTCGGCCAAAAAACGGGGTGCCTTCCGGGGGTCCTCCTCGGAATACCACTTCGAATGCCTCTGGTCAGTTGCAATCGGAGCCAAAATCCAGACAACCGAACTCCAATGCTGCCCCATCTGCTGGACTGCGTGGTGCATCAAACAAAATTCGAGGTCGGGGTCGCGGTCGAGGTCGGGGTCGTGGTCGAAATCAGAATCAGGTTCCTCGCCAGAATCAGTCAAACCGAAACGCGGGGGCCTTCAACGCCCGCGCTTTCGCTTGAGCTTCTGGGGAGTTGTCATCGACCGAGCTTTATTTGCCCGTATCTTCTTCTCTCGCAAGTCTCCTGCTGAGATTGACAATCGAATTTCCAATATGGCAATTCATAATCTCTCATCAAGACGACTGAGTTATGAAGAACGCAAATTGCTCGGTATGGGTGTGAAGTTCATCCCACGCCCTCCTCCGATGACTATGTCCGAAATTCACTCTGAATTTCGTGCTTTTGCTCGCCTTCTTCGTCTCAGAGCCTTCTTTGGTCCGGATAATCCTGATGATATTCCTAATCCAGATGTTGATGCTGCTCTTCTTCCTTTTCATGGTATTTTTCCTCATCAATTTCGTATGCCTAATCCTCTTTGGCATCCTGATGAGCCCAACCTTGAATTGGAAGAGATCATTCAGAAGTGCGAGTCTCTACTACAGAACCAGATTGCCTCCTGCTCATTTGATGTTCGTCCTCTTCTGCCCGCAAGGCTCATGAAGTGCCTCAAGGACCTGAAAAAAGATGACTCCATCACCATCAAGCCTGCGGACAAAAATCTTGGACTCGTCATTCTCAACCGTTCCTGGTATGCTAATGAGGGTCTTCGACAACTTTCTGATTCTGCTGTTTATGAAGAAGTCTCTGATATTCCATGGAAGTTGCTTTGGAGTAAGCTTTCTTTTTTGACTGATAAATTCTCTGTTTTGAAGTCAATTAAGCGTTTTCTTCTGCAGTATCCAGTTTCCCGTTCTAGAGCTTGTGCTTTCTACCTCTTACCTAAGCTTCATAAGCCTGTGGTTGTTGGTAGACCAATTTGCTCCTATTCGGGTTACATGCTTGAACCTGCATCTAAAATGCTTCACTCCATACTCTTCCCTGTCCTCTTGAAACAGAAGAACCATCTTCCAGATTCTTTGTCCCTCCTTCGAGAAATTCATACCCTCACTCTTCCACCCGATTGTCTTTTGTTCACTTTCGATGTGGAATCTTTGTATCCAAGCATTCCCACTTCTGCTGGTCTTGCTGCTCTCAGAAGTATGGTCTCTGATTTTGTTTTGGAACAATCGCTTGATCCTGGTGTAATCGAGCTTGTTATGAGTTTTGCTGAGTTGGTTCTCAAGGAGCATTTTTTGGAATTCAATGGTTCTTTCTACAAGCAGATTCGAGGTACTGCTATGGGCAGTAATTTTGCTGTGGTCTATGCTTGTCTTTTCCTCTGTCATCTTGAAAAACAGTGGGCAAGCAATTTTGACCTTTCTGATCTGTTGTTCTTCAAGAGGTTCATCGATGACGCCTTTGGTATCTGGACAGGCTCTGAAGATTCTCTTAATCAAGCCTTGATAGCTTATCAGAGTTTCTATCCGGAAATCAGAATCACTCCAAATATCTCTCGAGTTTCTGTTGATCTTTTGGACATCACTTTCTTCAAAGGGTCAGATTTTAGCACTTCGGGTATTCTTTCTACCAAGTGCTATCAGAAACCGCTCAATGCCTATCAGTACATTCCATTCTGTTCCTGGCACCCTCTTCATCAGAAGCGTTCATTTGTGATAAATGAGCTTAAGAGATACTTGGTTCGTGAATCTGATCCTGCTGGCTTTACTCAGTTGCAAAGGCTTCTCTATTTCAGACTTCGGGCTCGTGGCTATCCAAGGAACTTTCTGCTTCATTGTTTTCGTCAAGTCTCTCAGAAGGATAAATCAGCGCTACTTCATCAATTGCATTCTGCAGTTCGAAAGAGTAAGAGGACCCCCCTTGTTTTCAAATTAAACTTTAGTCGTTCGGCTAAAGCACTAAACTTGGGGGCGACCCTAAACCCTACACTTCATCGGCTTTGCCAAGAAGTTCCCGCGCTGCACCATATTCCACTTTCGAGAGTTTGTTGGCGAAATCCAAGGAAACTTGGATCTTTTCTCATGCGGAGCAGATTTCCTTGATTTTTAGACGATATGTAACGGTTCATTTTTTAGACGTTATGTAACGGTTATTTTTGTACGCTACGTAACGGTTGAAAATTAACACACCCGCTAAAATTTTTTAAACTGCTAATTAAGTCATAATTAGCGGTTGAAAGGGTGTGACCGTTGGTGGTTGAAAGGGTGTGACCTTTAGGGTTCATACCCTCTCACCCCTATATATTCTAGCAAAGAATTTCATTTTGTAACATCTTTCTCAAGTTCAAGCGATGAGCGGTAGTTTCCGCGAAACCGGTTTTGAACAAAGAATGAGAAAACTTGTAATCTTTCATTCTCTATAATGAAATTTTCTTGTTACTCCATTTGAAATTCGTCTCGCTATTGTTTGGTTGATTTTCAGAAGCTGCCAGTGATACTTTCAAAATTTTTTTAACTCTAAAAATTTTTTTAAACCCTAAACCCTAAACCCTAAACCCTAAACCCTAAACCCTAAACCCTAAACCCTACACTTCATCGGCTTTGCCAAGAAGTTCCCGCGCTGCACCATATTCCACTTTCGAGAGTTTGTTGGCGAAATCCAAGGAAACTTGGATCTTTTCTCATGCGGAGCAAATTTCCTTGATTTTTAGACGATATGTAACGGTTCATTTTTTAGACGTTATGTAACGGTTATTTTTGTACGCTACGTAACGGTTGAAAATTAACACACCCGCTAAAATTTTTTTAAAACTCTGCTAATTAAGTCATAATTAGCGGTTGAAAGGGTGTGACCGTTGGTGGTTGAAAGGGTGTGACCTTTAGGGTTCATACCCCCTCACCCCTATATATTCTAGCAAAGAATTTCATTTTGTAACATCTTTCTCAAGTTCAACTGATGAGCGGTAGTTTCCGCGAAACCGGTTTTGAACAAAGAATGAGAAAACTTGTAATCTTTCATTCTCTATAATGAAATTTTCTTGTTACTCCATTTGAAATTCGTCTCGCTATTGTTTGGTTGATTTTCAGAAGCTGCCAGTGATACTTTCAAAATTTTTTTAACTCTAAAAATTTTTTTAAACCCTAAACCCTAAACCCTAAACCCTAAACCCTAAACCCTACACTTCATCGGCTTTGCCAAGAAGTTCCCGCGCTGCACCATATTCCACTTTCGAGAGTTTGTTGGCGAAATCCAAGGAAACTTGGATCTTTTCTCATGCGGAGCAGATTTCCTTGATTTTTAGACGATATGTAACGGTTCATTTTTTAGACGTTATGTAACGGTTATTTTTGTACGCTACGTAACGGTTGAAAATTAACACACCCGCTAAAATTTTTTTTAAACTGCTAATTAAGTCATAATTAGCGGTTGAAAGGGTGTGACCGTTGGTGGTTGAAAGGGTGTGACCTTTAGGGTTCATACCCTCTCACCCCTATATATTCTAGCAAAGAATTTCATTTTGTAACATCTTTCTCAAGTTCAACTGATGAGCGGTAGTTTCCGCGAAACCGGTTTTGAACAAAGAATGAGAAAACTTGTAATCTTTCATTCTCTATAATGAAATTTTCTTGTTACTCCATTTGAAATTCGTCTCGCTATTGTTTGGTTGATTTTCAGAAGTTGCCAATGATACTTTCAAAAAATTTTTAACTCTAAAATTTTTTTTTTCTTCACGATGGCCACTGAAAATCAACCACCGATTGTACCTGATTCTTCGCTTCAAGGACTCGTAGCTCCAGTTTCAGCCGCTGCGAATACCCAAGGAGAATCCAGTCCATTCGTCTTCCAAGGCAACAAACGTCCTCGACCTGCAGATATGGGCCCCCTCGACATGGCCGTGCATCAGGGTTTTACACCCGGTTCTGGGTTTACTCAGATGGCACCTTACCATGCTCTAGAAAGGCGTGTCCAAAGCATCGAGTCAAAGTTTGAAGTCCTCGATAGATTGGAAGAACATCTCACACAAATGAAGTTTCAGATCCAGCAAATTTCTTTGTGGCAAGGCCAACAGTTTGCTCAAGGCCTACAAGCTTCACCTGATCGTGTTCCATGCACTCCTCAGAATTCTTCTGTTCCGGAGACTCCGCACCAGGATATGCGCCATGTGGATAACCCTCATCCCATGGACATTCCTACGAACACCGATCCACCGTGTAAGAAATTCCCTGCACCTATTGTCTCTTTAATTTCTTCTTCTATTAAAGAATTCAAACGGTGCCATCTTCAATCTGATAGATCTAAGGAATATCTTAAGAAACTCCAGCTTTGTCAGAGTTCGGGCACTTTGCCCAAAAATTTACAAGTTAAAGCCCCCAAGATCTCCATCAACGATCCTGAGGGTAATAACTTGCTCTCAGCTAAGCTCGAGTCTCTCCAAACTGAAGCGAACAAAGCCTTTCTTAAAGCCTACATTGAGGCTATGGAAAAAGCTTGTGCCAACCATGTCGCTTCTATTGATCAAGTGGTGAAAAGCTTTGAATCTTCCCTTCGCGAAGCTGTCGACTCTGTTAATCAACAAACCTTCATTGGAACCTTTTCAGTTCCTACCTCTTCTTGGTTTTCTGAAGGTAAAGCTGAATTTGAATCTCGGGCCAATGACTTTCTTCTTCAGAAAGTCCTCAAAAAGAATGCTCGAGATCAAGCGACTACTGTTCGACAAAATGCTCGGGAAGAAGCCATGATTGACGCAGACCAGATTCCTAAAGATCCATCCATCTCTCAACTTATCAATGATAAGATGAATCAAAGATTCAATTCTCTTCAAAAAGAATTGAAGGATCTTCGTGCTCATTTCTCTAAGAATCCAGGTTCTGCCTCTACAGCCCTCAATCAACCTGATAATGAAAAGAAAAAGAAGAAGCCTCCTCCAAAGAAGAAGCCTCCTCAAAAGAAGCAGCAACAACCTCCTCCACAGAATCCCTCCTCTCGGCCAAAAAACGGGGTGCCTTCCGGGGGTCCTCCTCGGAATACCACTTCGAATGCCTCTGGTCAGTTGCAATCGGAGCCAAAATCCAGACAACCGAACTCCAATGCTGCCCCATCTGCTGGACTGCGTGGTGCATCAAACAAAATTCGAGGTCGGGGTCGCGGTCGAGGTCGGGGTCGTGGTCGAAATCAGAATCAGGTTCCTCGCCAGAATCAGTCAAACCGAAACGCGGGGGCCTCCAACGCCCGCGCTTTCGCTTGAGCTTCTGGGGAGTTGTCATCGACCGAGCTTTATTTGCCCGTATCTTCTTCTCTCGCAAGTCTCCTGCTGAGATTGACAATCGAATTTCCAATATGGCAATTCATAATCTCTCATCAAGACGACTGAGTTATGAAGAACGCAAATTGCTCGGTATGGGTGTGAAGTTCATCCCACGCCCTCCTCCGATGACTATGTCCGAAATTCACTCTGAATTTCGTGCTTTTGCTCGCCTTCTACGTCTCAGAGCCTTCTTTGGTCCGGATAATCCTGATGATATTCCTAATCCAGATGTTGATGCTGCTCTTCTTCCTTTTCATGGTATTTTTCCTCATCAATTTCGTATGCCTAATCCTCTTTGGCATCCTGATGAGCCCAACCTTGAATTGGAAGAGATCATTCAGAAGTGCGAGTCTCTACTACAGAACCAGATTGCCTCCTGCTCGTTTGATGTTCGTCCTCTTCTGCCCGCAAGGCTCATGAAGTGCCTCAAGGACCTGAAAAAGGATGACTCCATCATCATCAAGCCTGTAGACAAAAATCTTGGACTTGTCATTCTCAACCATTCCTGGTATGTTAATGAGGGTCTTCGACAACTTTCTGATTCTGCTGTTTATGAAGAAGTCTCTGATATTCCATGGAAGTTGCTTTGGAGTAAGCTTTCTTTTTTGACTGATAAATTCTCTGTTTTGAAGTCAATTAAGCGTTTTCTTCTGCAGTATCCAGTTTCCCGTTCTAGAGCTTGTGCTTTCTACCTCTTACCTAAGCTTCATAAGCCTGTGGTTGTTGGTAGACCAATTTGCTCCTATTCGGGTTACATGCTTGAACCTGCATCCAAAATGCTTCACTCCATTCTCTTCCCCGTCCTCTTGAAACAAAAGAACCATCTTCTAGATTCTCTGTCCCTCCTCCGAGAAATTCATACTCTCACTCTTCCACCAGATTGTCTGCTATTCACTTTCGATGTGGAATCTTTGTATCCAAGCATTCCCACTTCTGCTGGTCTTGCTGCTCTCAGAAGTATGGTCTCTGAATTTGTTTTGGAACAATCGCTTGATCCTGATGTAATCGAGCTTGTTATGAGTTTTGTCGAGTTGGTTCTCAGGGAGCATTATTTGGAATTCAATGGTTCTTTCTACAAGCAGATTCGAGGTACTGCTATGGGCAGTAATTTTGCTGTGGTCTATGCTTGTCTTTTCCTCTGTCATCTTGAAAAACAATGGGCAAGCAATTTTGACCTTTCTGATCTGTTGTTCTACAAGAGGTTCATCGATGACGCCTTTGGTATCTGGACAGGCTCTGAAGATTCTCTTAATCAAGCCTTGATAGCTTATCAAAGTTTCTATCCGGAAATCGAATCACTCCAACTATCTCTCGAGTTTCGTTGATCTTTTGGACATCACTTTCTTCAAAGGGTCGGATTTTAGCACTTCGGGTATTCTTTCCACCAAGTGTTATCAGAAACCGCTCAATGCCTATCAATACATTCCATTCTGTTCTTGGCACCCTCTTCATCAGAAGCGTTCATTTGTGATAAATGAGCTTAAGAGATACTTGGTTCGTGAATCTGATCCTGCTGGCTTTACTCAGTTGCAAAGGCTTCTCTATTTCAGACTTCGGGCTCGTGGCTATCCAAGGAACTTTCTGCTTCATTGTTTTCGTCAAGTCTCTCAGAAGGATAAATCAGTGCTACTTCATCAATTGCATTCTACAGTTCGAAAGAGTAAGAGGACCCCCCTTGTTTTCAAATTAAACTTTAGTCGTTCGGCTAAAGCACTAAACTTGGGGGCGACCCTAAACCCTACACTTCATCGGCTTTGCCAAGAAGTTCCCGCGCTGCACCATATTCCACTTTCGAGAGTTTGTTGGCGAAATCCAAGGAAACTTGGATCTTTTCTCATGCGGAGCAGATTTCCTTGATTTTTAGACGATATGTAACGGTTCATTTTTTAGACGTTATGTAACGGTTATTTTTGTACGCTACGTAACGGTTGAAAATTAACACACCCGCTAAAATTTTTTTAAACTGCTAATTAAGTCATAATTAGCGGTTGAAAGGGTGTGACCGTTGGTGGTTGAAAGGGTGTGACCTTTAGGGTTCATACCCTCTCACCCCTATATATTCTAGCAAAGAATTTCATTTTGTAACATCTTTCTCAAGTTCAACTGATGAGCGGTAGTTTCCGCGAAACCGGTTTTGAACAAAGAATGAGAAAACTTGTAATCTTTCATTCTCTATAATGAAATTTTCTTGTTACTCCATTTGAAATTCGTCTCGCTATTGTTTGGTTGATTTTCAGAAGCTGCCAGTGATACTTTCAAAAATTTTTTAACTCTAAAAATTTTTTTAACTCAAAAATTTTTTAACTCAAAAATTTTTTTAACTCAAAAATTTTTTTAACTCTAAAAATTTTTTTAACTCTAAAATTTTTTTAACTCTAAACCCTAAACCCTAAACCCTAAACCCTAAACCCTAAACCCTAAACCCCTAAACCCTAAACCCCTAAACCCCTAAACCCTAAACCCTAAACCCTAAACCCTAAACCCCTAAACCCTAAACCCTAAACCCTAAACCCTAAACCCTAAACCCTAAACCCTAAACCCTAAACCCTAAACCCTAAACCCTAAACCCTAAAACCCTAAAACCCTAAACCCTAAACCCTAAACCCTAAACCCCTAAAAACCCTAAAAACCTAAACCCTAAACCCTAAACCCTAAACCCTAAAACCTTATAAACCCTAAACCCTTATAAACCCTAAACCCTTATAAACCCTAAACCCTTATAAACCCTTAACCCTAAACCCTAAAACCTAAACCCTTAAAACCCTTAAAACCCTTATAAACCCTAAACCCTAAACCCTTATAAACCCTGAACCCTGAACCCTGAACCCTGAACCCTGAACCCTAAAACCCTGAACCCTAAAACCCAGAACCCAGAACCCAGAACCCTGAACCCTGAACCCTGAACCCCTAAACCCTTAACCCTTAAACCCTAAATGATTAATGAGAAATTTCAATTTGCACTATCTGTAGTGTTAAATTTGTGTATCTTTTTTCGAATACTCATGATTTTTTAGTTATCGTATTATTGTATTTTACTTAATTTTTTTGCATTTAGTATTTGAAGCTGCCAGTGATCCTTTTCTAAAATTTTAAACTCTAAATTTTTTTATTGTTATCATGATGGCCACAAATACTAATATGCAGGCACTTCCCTTTGACGGATCTGCACAACCACTTTCAGTTGATGCATGTCTAGAGGTTGATGCCACAATTCCAACATTTAATATCCACAAGCACCTTCGAGGTGAACTTGGTTTAGAGGCTCATGATTTTTTTGATCCACACGCTCAAGCCTTGGTTATCCATGGTTAGGAGGATAACAGATTAGAAGCTCTTCTCACATTTGTGGCTACAAAGGAGGTACAAGCTACCGTTGATCAGAGGCTCAGAGACTCTGATGAGAGGCTCAGATATTTGAATGACTCTCTCCACATCGTCAATGACTGCTTGAACCAACATATGAGTGAAACTAATGACTGTGTTAAAAATGTGGAGGCTCAACTCAACATGATCCTGTACTCGATTGGGCAATTGCACAATGCCTTCGTCTCTCATCCAGAGACAATGACACGGCTTGATCCCACTCACCTCCCTGTGCACACAACTCAACATGTGCCATGTGGGAATGAAGGCATCCACCCTCAGAACACAGACGCCCATCATATAAGCGTCCATCCTCAAAACGATGATGTCAAACATACACGTCACGTTTCAGGAGAAGCGATCAGTTCAATAAACCCTCTGCACGACGATCATGCCAATGATGAATCTCGCCCCATGAATGATGTTGAGATGGAAAATCCTCCTCCTGAGGAAAAATATCCCAAGGTGATTGCCTCCCTGGTGTCCATGACCTTCAAAGAATTTAAACACCATGCTCTTGCAGATCGAGCGTTGGATTTCTTGGCAAAATTGCGACGCCACCGCAATGCTAACACTTTGCCAAAAAACTTGCAGGTGAAGCCACCGAAGATCACAATCAATGAGAGCCAAGGGAATACCACCCTCATGGATTTCCTAGAGTAGATCCAAATTGAGGAAAATAAATCGTTCCTCTCTACCTATATTACCTCAATGGAGCAAGCAGCTGCTGCTCATTCGGGCGTCGTGGAAGTACAAATGACATTTCACTCAGCCCTCCAAGCTGCCATAGATTCCATTAATGAGCAGCAGTATGTCAAAAGTTTTATTGTTCCAACAAATGATTGGAGGTCTGAAGCCAAGAAATATTTTGAAGAGCAAGTAAATTCCTTTCTCCTGCAAAAAATTCTCAATAAAAACTTAAAGGATCAAGTAGCAGCAGCCCGCCAACATTCCATTGAGAATGTCATGAAAGACGCAGATCAGATACCAAAGGAGAAAAACATATCCCAACTGATCAACTAGAAGTTTTCTTTCTTGCAAAAAGAAATGAAAGATATCCGGGCTCAGTTGAATACCTCCAAAAATAAGAGAGGAGCTCCAGATCCACCCAACAATGAAGCTCGCCATCAAAAGAGGAAAAATCGGCCAAAAAATGAGATTCCTTTTGGGGCTTCACCTTGGAATGTCACTCAGAATGTCTCTGGGCCATTACCAGTTGGGAAAAGGTCCAAACAACCCACTCCACATGTTGCCCAATCTGTTGGACAGCGTGGGAACTCAAATCAATAGAAGGATCGTGGTCAGCCAAGAGGACATGCGAGTAGACCGGCTGGAGGACGAGCGAGAGGATGAATAGGCAGGCTAGCAAACTAAGGAAATCTTGGTCCTTTTCAAGGATGTACATACGCTCCTCAACCACCCATGCAAGGACATCCAAGGATGCCTCACACTCCATGCCATGGATCGAACACTCAACACCAAGGGAGTAATGCGCATCAACAAGGGATGAACTCTCAACGTCATCCCAATACCATTCCAAGAGGCCGCGGTTTCGCCTGAGTTATTGGGGGGTCTGTATAAATCAAAAACTCTTCTCTCTTTTATTTTTTGCAAGAAAAACTCCATCTGAGATTGATAAAAGGATAACTAATTTTGCTATCCATAATTTATCCTCACAAAATTTGAGTTTTGAAGAGAGAAAGGTGCTTGGTTTGGGGATCAAATACATCCCTCGTCCTCCTCCCATGACAACAGATGCTATGAAGCTAGAGTTTCGTGCTTTTGTAAGGCGCCTATGACTTTGAGATTTCTTTGGCTCTGAGGATCCAGACTCCAACATTGAAGATGATCCTGGAAGGTTGCTCCCCTTCTATGGCATATTCTCTCATCATTTTCGGACTGCTAACCCTTTTTGGATGCTGATAGAATATAATGCAGATTTGGAGTCTTTCATCAGGGAGATTGAAACCACTTTTTTGGAACGAATGACAGTCTGTAACTTTGAAGTTCGATGTCCTTTGCCACTTCGCCTGATGAAAGCATTAAAAACACTATGCAAAGACAAGAGCATCATCATCAAACCAGCTGACAAAAATCTCGGGCTGGTGGTCATGAACCGGACATGGTATAAAACTGGTAGCCTTTAATACAAAAGGTTTATTTACGAAGGATATATCTATGCATGGGTTTAAAATTTGTATTTTCTTCAAAATCATTCTTATTGTGATGTAAAAATAAGTATTGTATTGTGTATTATACTATATATTTTTTATATTTCAAAGTGACTTTATGATGGATATATCTATATATGGGTTTAAATTTTTTTATTTTATTCAAAGTCAATCTTGTTATGATATAAAAGCGAGTATTATTTTGTGTATTATGATATATTATTTTTATATAATTCCATATCTAGAGTAATATGCTATTTGCATTTTGCTTTCTAGAGTCAAAGCATACATACTAATGATACTAATGATACACATACATACATGTCACATCCCCACTATTTTGATTATCATTTTTTTGGAAGAATGTGATACTATTGTGAGCATTTGTGAGTGTAGGTGCAGGTTTCTATTTTGTAGCAAGCAAGACGAACCAGAAGAACATCCACCTTTGGGCAGAGACAGTGGTTGAAATGGCAGGTAAGGTGGGATATGATGTTGTGCATAAATGCACCACGGCTCGTGGGTACACGAAAACCCACTATAATAAAAAAATATTCATATAGGTACATATAGTATTTATTGCATTCTTAAAAGTATTTTTATCTGCAATTGCACTAAGAATACATGTTAAATGAATTATAAAACTTAAACTATATATATATATATAATCATAAAATATAAAATAAAATAATAAATAAATAACATGAGCACATAAATATAATGGTAATAATAATAATATTTATATGTGTACAATACAAATGTATATATATATATATATTAATTAGATAAATCCAAGTTAAAGTTAGTTCCCTTAAGAAATCAAAACAACAAACGGTATATTTATGTTTTCCTCGGAGTACTCAATATTGCAACACTTGGACATCCTTTTGTTTTGCATGAAACATCTAATGTGTCGTGTGTAAATTTAACCTTGAAGCTTTAAAAACATAGGACCATTGAAGGTTTTGGAAAAATCATCATCGTTTTCTCTTCACAACATGGTTTTTGTTATAACGTGAACTTGAAGCCACAAAGGTGCTCATAATTTTTTGGAGCAAAGAAGACCAGAGGAATTGGCATCCGGTGTTCGCCGTGTGAGTGGAAAGCTACCCTTCTGACCGAGATTTTACATTTTCCTATATCTTCGATGAATTTCCAAGTTGGATACCTTAAATTTTTGAATGGACAGTATTTTTGTGTGTGAATTGATTGGATAAGTCTTTCTTATTACAACAAATGATTTGTAAGAAATTTTAATATGCAAATAGCCATCTCTTCGTAGTGAAACCCAATTATATAAACAATACTAATAATCCACATAAAATATATTAAAATTATGGTCTAGTTTCACTTAATTTAGTAAGGTATTTAGTAAATTTTACCCTATACTGTGTTTTCTATGGAAATATCCACAAAGAGGATTTTCTATGAAATACTTTCAACCTTTTAAAATATATAATAATTAATTTTTTTTGGTAGATGCATATTTCTGTGTTTGTTGTATTGGGCTCTCATAGTATTCGTTTACTTGGAGAATTGCATATTTTAATGAGATTTCACTACATTCACCTATATGGTAGTTGCATATAAAAGAGCCATGCTGATCCTATTCATAAATTGTTTCCCACTGTCTATCGTCGCGAAAGTTGTAGGTGAAACAACCTGAGAATTCTACCAAGCAGTGTACTAGCGGATGGGGAAAAGCTAAATGAATGGATATGCAACTTGGAGGTTGTACCCAATGTATTTTACAGTCTTTATATTATCAGAATACAAATTGTAGTCATCCTTGTAAAATGAATACCACAGTCAAAATAATGAATGTGATATTTTTGAATTTAAAGGTTTCAAATTAATTTTTTTACAGTTAAAGATATATTCTTTTTTTTTAAAGTGTTGTTTTGCACGGATGATATCTTGGATAAAATTTCATAATTTTCTCATAAAAGTATATTGTCTACCTTGGGGTACAAAGGTTTGAATATTTCTTATTTGATTATCTCAAGCTGGTAGTTTTAAAACTACTTCTACTCACTAAGAATACCATCCTCTCTGTGTGATTGGCGGTTAATAAATATCGAACCAGACTTTATAAAGCTTCAATAAACTCTTTTTCTAATTTACGGCTAGCATCTTGCCGTAGGTAGGTAGAAAATTGCATTATGATTGAAATGTGAAATCCTGTTGTGTTTGTGGTTTATTTACATATCCTTCTGTGGGAAGTGTTGAAAACTTTTAAAATGGAAATTTTAGATGCTGGGTCAAATCCCTAAACTAGATAATACTAATTAAACTATTTGGACTTTACAGTGTCGTTGTTAAGCATTTTTTGAAAAAGAAGGAATCATAGTCATTTTTGAAAAGATAGGTATTAATATAACCATTGCATTGTCTGCTCAATTGTATAATTCAACGCTGCTCCTTCCTCGTCGTTAGCTTAATATCATAATGTTGATGTCTTTTTGCCTTGGGAACACCAATTTATTTAAAACTTTTAAAATGGAACCAACCTCGTCATATTTTGTCGTGCATAGAAAGTCAGAACTCATTAATGTATCTATGATTTCTTATTGGACTAGCAAAGAACACACATTAAGGTCCGGGGAAAAATTCTCCACAAAACTTGCTACCAAAATTACAATAAACTCGTACTTTGGAAATGAGTCAAATCCCTTAATTCTTTGTGACTATTAAATTCTGAATTTAATTCTTTGATTTTAGGATCAATAATTATGTCGTATGAGTCTTTAATATTGTAGGAAAATATTTAAATAAAATAATCAAAGCCTAACAACAAATGATATTCCTTCATCGTTCGTTTAAAATGTTTATTTCGTTAGGTAGCTTAAGCATATGCTTGTTAATTAGAGTGTTCAATATTTCAGCTTACTTTTTTTTAACTATTGGAGCGATGTGGAAATAAACCCTAATTTTTAAGAAGGGTCAATAATAAGAAATTCCTTAGAGTTTCGTCGGATTATTTTGGTAGCTTTTGGATATTAAAAGTTCTTATATTCTTCTAAAGAGTTTTACATTGTGTTATAAATTCTAATAATAGATTAGTTTAAGGTAAATATAAGTATTATTTGTTAATGAGATTAATAAAATAGAATTAGTTTTATTTTAGTCTTCTTATAAAATTATTTTTGTATCAAGTATTAATAGATTAGCTTTATTTAAAAATTCTTATAAAAATGTGTAGTGGATGTAAAAGTATGTCATGTTCTTTTGATATGCTGTAAATTATGTTGTTTAAAAATATTTTTACTAAATTTAGAAAAAAGATATCTTTTTCAAAAGCCTAAGAAGGAAATCACTTGGAAATAAAAAAATCTTTTGTATTAAAGACTACTTTATTGATAAGACCAAGAAGAGTTTCTTTTTAATTGTTGGGGAAGGAAAATTTTAAATATATGCTAACAAGAAGGTTAGACATCCACCCAACCCCAATAGTGCGCAATGGCGACTATTGTGAATCGGGAACAATTGTTCTCTAGTAGGATCAATGGATTCCTAGCTATCGAGAGTAATGAACGATGGTATGGGACATCATTCTAGCTTATCATACGATGTAGTACGTGAGGATTCTCAATATCATCACCAGTTGCAGAATTGTAAACTAAATTCAATGTTAGGGACCTAGTCCTTGGGGTTGGAAGGTCCATCGGTAGATGGTATGGGTAGCTTTACCGTCAATTGGAAATTGATCTGGGACACCTGGTCCAATAAACCAAAAAATTTGTAGACCCTGATAATACCTAAGGTGAAAGTCAATAATCGAGCATTGGCATAGCTACACTAACTCAAGCATGGTTTAACTACAATAATTGGGTCAGTGGACCATTAGGGCAAGAGTTGGATCATAGATCTAAAGTTCTCAATGCTATGAGATGGGTAGTTAGTGCATCCATCCTTCCAGGTGTTATGGGCCTTGGAAGGACAACCCCATATCGAGGTCTGAGAACTCGAAAAAGGAGAAAAAATATCTCATAAATTGTAACCTATCGAGGGAAGTTGGTTGGTCCTGATCACTTGAGAAACTATTTGTAGCAGTATAAATTCTCGAAGTATCTATGCCTAGGTACTAGTTCAAAGTTGGGTTTGCTTACATCAAAGTGTATCATTTATGTTTGAGTTAAAAAAAATTTTGAATTTGTGTTTTCTTACAACCAAATGAGTAGACCTGGGTTGTTACAGTTGGTATTAGAGCCTAGGTTGTGAAACCCTAGGTTATAAACATGAACTATTGAATTGACATAGCTCTTTTATCACCAGGTATGGTGGGACCTCGAGAAGAGCGAATTCTAATATACAAGAGGAGATTACAGAAGTCTCAAGGAAGGGACTAAGATGAATCATAAGGGAGTCAGAATGAGTTCAGTTAGTTGAAGTGCCTCAGCGTGTTATAAGAAAAGAAAAGAAACCAGTAACTATAAAAGCTACATAGAATAATGATAATATGAAAAAAATAATTTAGTTAATGCAAGAACAACTGAATTAACAACGAGAACAAATGGAAATCCAAAGGGCTCAAATGAGTGAGCACATGGATCAACAAAAAACACAAATGACACGGTAAGAGGAGATCATTACTCAACAACAAAAGGTTATTGAATTTTTTACTAAAAGTAAGGAAACATAAAGAGTAAGTGAGTTTTCAAAAGGGTCTTTGAGGAGAAAAGTCGGTGTTGAGTTGCAAAAAGAAATTAAGAAATTAGATATTTCCAAATTTTATGGAAAGGGTGATGGCAAAGCAGTTGTTAATTGGTTGAGTGAAGATGAAGGGTATTTCTCAATCCAACCCCTTTGTACGAAATCCAAAACAACTTGGGCAATGGTGCATTTAGTAGATTTGGCCAGAGATTGGTGGACCACTACTAAGAATTTTTATTATAAGTGGGTTTTTATAAAGGGACCTAAAACCTGATTACAACAAGTCAAAAGACTTTTTAAACAAGGCCACCAAAAGGCCAAGAAATGATAATAAAATATCCAAAGGAAAGACAAAAGGACTACCTTTCAAGACATATTTAAGGATAGCCTTACAAGATAGGCTAAAGGATAGCCTTACATGATAGGTTTGTTTTTTTTAATTTTGAAATCTGTAACAGGATCGCCCCACACAAATCATCCATATATCACGTGCAAAAAGGATGGAGAAGACGATCAGGGCCATCCTGCCCAAACAACACGTGTAATGAAAATTTAAAATAGGAAATGTAGAAGCTAAAATTTTGAAAAAACATTCTTGCCTAAGGATGTCCTGGGACATAGCAGAAGGATACAACAACAAGATGCAGTACGAAAATAATAGGTCGACACAAGGCCTAAAACTGCCAACCAAAAATTCCCTAAGAAAGTTGAAGGAGTGGATAAACCACCAAGAAGAATCAACCCACCTAGGGAAGAAAGTAGGGATGCATAAAAGTAGGACCAAAACAACATCCTGCATAGGGTCGTAGCCAAAGAACCACTAAAACCTGGCTCTAAGAAGAAACCTGTAATAGATTTGGGTCAGGTCTAAAACCAAATGGATAAAGGCATCCCAAAATCATCATAAAAAACCCAATGAGGGACCTAGGGGCATCCTAGAACATAGGCACATGAAGGAAACTCTCAAAATAGTTGTGTAAAGGGTATACAAGTAAAGAAGTGACCTCCCACCCCAAGGAGATCATCTGCAACCATAGACAACCAAGAGAGAAGGATCCAAGAAGTGCCAAGGAATTGGGATAGAGTCGAGCCACACCATGAAGGAAACCTACAAAAAACTAGGACAACCCAAAGAGTAGAAGGGAAAAATCTCGTACAAATGGTAATCATAGGGATAGACCCTGGGATATCCCAAAAAATAGAAGGGAAAAGGAATCCTTGAAGTATAAAAAAACACTCAGATGGACCCAAGGATGTCACAGTACAGAAGCATAGGAAGGATACCCTCAAATAGGTGATAAAAGGGGTAGACAAGCAGATAGGAGACCTCCCATCCCAAGGAGGTCGTCTGCAACCACAATCAACCAAGAGGAGGATCTAGAAAGTGCTAATAGACTAGGATAGAGCCACAGGAGGGGGGAGCAAGGAAGTGGATAAGGACATCCCACGGGATGTCCTCTACCACTTATAAGAAAATCACTTAGAAGAAGGCTGCATAAATTAATTGGGAAGAATTTGAGAGGGAATTTAAGAATCATTTTCTTATGCCATAATTCTATATTGAGAAATACACCAAATTCACCAATTTACGCCAAGATAACATGACTGTGATTTAATACTATCAAAGATTTGTTTAAATTTTGAAATACGCTCTAGAATATGATAAGCATAAGGAATTCAAGGCTAAAAAATTTGTAATGGGAATACATCCCAAACTTGGAACACCTGTTGGGATAAGAGTACCTAAAACCTTGACAATTACTTATGATGTTGCCTGCTATGAGGAGATAAGTTAAAAAAATGCAAAGGTTTATTACCAAAAAATAGAAAAGGAGGATCCTAAAAAAGAAGATACCTAAAGCTGGTTAAGTGCAAAGATCAGTATAAGAAATATAGAGATGGTGTCCGTTATAGAAATAACAAAAATAAAAAAAAATGTTAAGGGAAACAAGGGATAGGCGGACATAAGGAATTTTCAAGAGGAGGAATAATAACCATGAAAAGGGTAAGAATGTTAACCAAAATAGAGAAGGGGATAAACAAAAGAATAAATGACCAAATGTGTGCTTTGTTTGTAGATATTTAGATAATTATGTGAATCAGTACCCACAAAGAGCTGACAAAAGGAATCCAACATAAGAGGCCCACATAGGATCCATGCTGCCACAGGTAAATCTATCCTTTTAGGGAAAGCCACTCCATTTCTCATAAAAGGAAAATTGGAAAAGAGATATGTTCGTATGTTGATGGATAGTGGTGCAACTGATAGTTTTATATCATCTAGTATTTTGAGGGACATACCAGTTAAACCTGAGATTATGACAAATGGATGGCAAGTTGAGTATGGTTCAAGATAGACCTATATGGTTAACCAATGTTTATTTGACCCTAAAATATATATACCTCAAGGAAATATTAATTAGCATATTTGTGTAGCACCCTTGCTGATGAGGGTCGTTGATCATTCATCATTTAGTAATTATATGTCAGTCTAGGGCGGTGTCCAAATGCTGTATACGATAGGAGGTGTCATAGTTGTAGGTTTAGTTCATCTTAGAACAAGCTTTATTGATGGATCAGTTAGTGTTTGGGGGTTGGTGTGACCTCTAACTCCTAGAATTGGAAATCAAATTGCAGAAGCTGAAACTGAATTAAAATTGCAGGAAAGGAAAATTGCAGAATCTGAAATAACAGGAAGTGAAATGTTGCTAAATTGAAAGTGACAGAAAAGTAAATTGCAGAATTGAAAACACACACACAGTTGCAAAAAAATCAACTAATTACAGAGTTCACAATTATCTGAGCATGTTCTAAATCTGGAAAATCAAATTAACATCTATTGCAAAACTGGAGAATAACACAAATCTAGAAATTGCAGTGAAATGACAGAAATATGGAAATTGCTGCAAAGCTAAAAAATGACAGAAATCTGGAAATTACAGTGAATTATGGAAAATGTTGTCAAATCCTATTAAATGCTGAACACCTTTTAAAACATGTTCTAAATACTATGGTGCACTTCTGAAATCAAACTAATTCTACAAATAAATGTTGATAGAATTCTGCTAATCTACTATAGCAAGAAATCAGCAAGAATTTTTTGCCACTGTGCTGCCCTTCCTCTGATCCTGCAAGTGGCCCTTGCTTCAAAAACTAGAAGAGGGTGAAGAATTATACCAAGTAAATTAAATGTGCACTAACAACCATCAAATGCTAATAAAATTTGAAGAATGCACCTTTTATTCCATCTGCAACTACATTACAGTAATGCAGGAAAAATCTACAATTTACTGTAATGCTACAAAGACTTTATCTTCTGCTCACTTTTGCTAATGACTATCTCCTATTCCTCTAATTATATATCTATTATCTATCATGCTCAACCATGCTGGGAGCTTTATTTATAAGACAAAGTTGATATATTTGTTTGCTGAGTTTTAGGGATTTCCAATTGTTTACAAAATAGTTTCCTGGAATGTAGGGTTATAATTTGTCAACCTTTATCCCTTTATCCCAGTTGGTCCACCTATGGTGAAAGAACAGAGTCCAAATAGAGTGGACTAACTGCTTGGTCAATTTCCACTCATACTTTCCATAGTTTTGGCGCATTTTGACCATTTTTGGTTGTTCCTGCGCTATTCCCTATTCCTGCGCCGCTTATTCCTACGCTGCTCCGGAATAATAGGCAGGTGACAATTCATTGCTTATCTATGCTCCAAATGCATAGGGAGGAAGTTGTTGACCATTTGGATTGTTTTCTCTTATCTTGTACACCCTTCTACATTGGTGGCACGTGTTGGAGTGACTGATTCTAAGCCCTGCTGTATATGTACAGCTGACTGGAACTGTCACAGTCATAGCCTGTTTTCCTACACAGTCAACTATAGTGGACAAGTTCTTGGCACATTTTTCCATTTGAATCAGTTTAAACAGAGGAACACAATATTTTTAAGCACCAGATATTCAACAAGGTCTATATTATGATTCTAAATTACTACAATACTACTGATTAATTAACTAAAAATAGGTGAAATTGCAGTAAAAATAGTAAAACAGAGTATATGCACTTTGTCATTTCAGAATATGCAAACATCATTATATAATGTATTTTACCCATAATTAACATAAAAACATAGTAAAAAGGGTGAGTCAAATAGTTATAATGTATCAAAAAGTGTCAATGGATGAGGCTATTCCCGGCCTCATCATTTCCCCCCAACTTATGGTAATGCATGCCCTCATGCATTATGTGCAGCTATAGACGCACACAGATCCAGGTCTAGATATCTCTCATGAAATTTTAACAATGTGCCACCAATTTTATAGAATCTGCTAATTGCCTTGATGGACTGAAACCATTGTTGGAAGTGCATATCATGTTGTGGGTCATTATCAAAGAAGTAGGGGACAGGAGTGATAATTATGGGCATCCTGTATCTCAGACCTATCCAAAGCTCCTTGATTTCTAAGATAATTTGGACAATGCCTTCTGCCCTTCTCCTTGACCACAAAAAATTTGTGGGAGAAATTGTCTCCCGTTTCTGTAGAGAGAGATAACTCACCCCATCTATTTTTACAGGCTGCCAAAGCATCATCAAAGAAGTCTACACAAAAACTCTGAAACTGAGTTATACATCTTTGAAGGTTCCCTAGATAGAGCTATTTCATTCTGGTATTCTGCATGAAGGTATAATGATTGCTTGTACAATCCCTATGATTCAGGGGAGCAGGACTGATAAGTAAAACAACTTGTGATTCTAATTCTTTAGTTAATTTCTTTTCGGTTTCCCAATAGATATGATTTTTCAGAGTGGACATGAAGGCTCTCAACTGTAAGTCATCTATATAAATATGAGGCATAAACATACTTTCTGTTGGCAAAAATAAATTATGCAAAAATAACTCACATAATAGGTTTTGTTGCTCTACTGGAATCTGCACAAATGCCTCCACAAACTCTCTAGGAGTTTTCAACTGATGAGGCAGCTTAGAAGCAAGTCTCATTATTTTCCAATGAAGGTATCTCTCCTTGAGTAGGAGGCTATAAAACCTAGGTGGTCTTCTGCATTGTATTGCATATTCTGTAATCTGGCATACATCCTACACCTGGTCTTGAGCTGCAACCTCTTGTTCCTCCACATAAAGTGTTTGTGTTTCCTGCTGAAGGGCAGTGTCATTTTTAGCTTCTTCAGATATTTCTATTCTTGCTTCTTCTCCAACAGGTGATCTTTGTGCAGGTGTTGTGTTAGCCTCTAATTTTTCAGCTAAATCCAAGAGGATCTATGCCAATTCATCAGGTGATGCCTCTGCTAACTCTGTAGATTGATGTTCCAGTTGAGACAATTGTTCTGCAGATCTTGAATTTGATGCTGAAGCAGAGAAATTTGTTGATCTTTATGTTTTATGGCTTCTTCAGCCTGTTCAATCCAATGGGTCTGAGTTTTAATAACACTCTTTGCAGCATGCAATTGAGTGTGGATATCAATTTCTTCTTCTGACTCAGACTCAGAATATTTCTTAGAATCAACATGCACTGGAGTATGCACATCAACCTCATCTGGTTCATAATCAGAATTCAAATGCTTCTCAGGATTAGAGTCGGTAGTGCACGTATAGGGCTTATTGGAGTTTCTTCCATAGTTGTATCCAGTTCCATTGGATGTATCCCTATGTCTGTCATTTCTGTTTCAATGTCTTTTTCCTGTGCATATTCTATTCTAACTTCTTCTTGACTTGATAGACTGATTGGGTCTATGATTTTTATTGGTGTTTCTGGCAGGGTTTTAATTTTCTAAAGTCTAGCAGACCTTCTTAACCCTGGAGAACCTGGATATTCCTTAGCAGGTGGATGTTCTAGAACAACTACAGATTTTGCTGTTGATTCAAGAGTAGATATAGGCTCTGTTGTTGATTCTGGAGTAGATGCATGTTCACTTGAACTCCCAATTCCTCTGCTGGGTTGTACAGTTTCTGCAAATGTTACCCTTTTTCTTTTCAACTGGGAACCAGATGTGGATGCTTGTTGTTTTCTAGTTCATGAAGATGGGGGACCGTCGGGAGAAGGATAAATTATGCTCTCAGAGGGCTCTGGATTAGGTTTTTCTTCAGATTCTTCCTCTGTTTCCTCTTCCTCGGGTGTAAAGTTAGAATCATTTGTTTCTGTCCAAGGAGAGAAGAAGTGGTCAAAATTCCTAGGGTTTCCCCTAAAGTGATACTTGCAAATGAGTTTGATGAGCCCATGGTGTTTAGGGCTTCCATTTCCTGTTTGGTATTTTAGGGCCATAGCTTTTAGCTCCTGATAAAGATATAAGGGAATATTGACCCTATATTCTGGTTTTACTGATCCATGGCATAGATTGTTGAGAATACGAAGGTGTGGGCCAGATACAATAGGAAATTGGCCATGACAAGTGATGTATCTCATAACCCACATTGCAACTTTATCCCAAGGGGATGATAAAATAGGTCTTTTTACCCCCTTACAAACATTCCTATGCATCAAGAATTCAATTTGTCCATCCCCTTCTTCCTTAAACTGATTAACTAGGTCAACTAAAACATTTCTCCCAGTTTTCACAATCTGCAAACCCTGAAGGGGTAATTCAGTGATTTGGCTGAGTATCTCGGGAGTTACCTAGATGGTCATCCCGCTAATGTGTACTCGGTTGTTGTGGAAGGTGCGTGCAAACTCTGCCGCCAAGCCCTCTGAATAACCATCAAATTTTTGTAGGAACGGTAGAAATCCCCCATCAGTAAAGATTTGCAGAGATGCAGGATCGCTCTCCAGGTAGCTGATATTTTTAGGTTCGGCTCTGATTTTCTTTCCACCCATGGTGTAGTTTTCTGCCTTCTATTCTATGGTGTCTATGAATTTTTGGATAGTACGAGATTGCGTCTATTTTTAGGGTTTTAATCGTTTTAGTAGGAATAATTATAGCAGCGCAGGAACTGCTTCAAAACATGCAGAGTAATCAGGATAGGTGACGTGGCAGTGTACGTGAAGTTGTCAACCCTTAATTTCACTCGTTCTTGTTATGGATGCCAGCTATCACATGCCACCTTGAATCTGAGACCTGTCCTTTTTCAAAACCAATTAAATCACTGTAGGCCACGTGTCGTAGAATTTATTGCACAAAACTTCATTCCTGCGCTTAGTGATTTATTCCGGAGCATAGAGTAAACTAGTCTATTCCTACGCTTAATAAGTTATTCTGGCACTTATACACAACTCGTTCCTACGTCTAAAATATAAACAGCTTATTCCTGCGCTTGATGAATCATTCCTGTGCTTTGGAATATAAACAATTTATTCTTGCGCTTCCCTTTTTGATTTCGACACACTTTTGTTTTTTCATTCTAGAGCAGAACTAGGCAGAGGCATTTTTGAAACATTGACAAGAACTTTTCATTTTTGTGATTCCCCTTTTATATGCTTTATACTAATAAAGGATATATACACTATATACTAATGATTTACATTATTCAAAAAATGAAAAAGACACATACTTGTTATAACCATTTTAGCTACATTTCGAGGTGCTCCTGCTGAGATTTCTAGCTAATCAATATTTGAACTAAGGTAGGTGCAATCTAAAAACATATGAAACAATGGTCATGAGACAGGACCGAACAATGATGGTGAAACCAACTAGGTAAACATTTTGGAACATCGATTTTCATGTAAACCCAACTCAGGAGCGCCTCAAAGAGGTTTTCACTTCCTGAATTTTATTTTTATTATTTTTATTTTTTATTTTTTTAAATCTTGTGTCAATCTACTGAATTCGAAATGGAAGAAGTGTTTTCTTCCCAAATGTGTACATCCAAATTTTCCACTTGCTTGAGAAATTATTCCTTCTTGTGTGGTTTGTGATACATATGAAGACGATGTCCATTCACCAACAACTTGCATCGTGAGTCATCAATAGGTGTAAGGCAAACAACTCCATTGTTAAACACTTCCTCAATTTGGTATGGTCCAAGCCACCTGGTCTGCAACTTTTCAGGGAAATCCTTGTATTGTGAATCAAACAACAAGGCCCAATCACCTTGCTAAAATTTTTGCTGCTTTATGTGACTATCATGCCACGTCTTTCTTTGTGCTTGGATTATCTCTATCTGATGTAGTACATCCATGCGTAGTTCATCCAATGCATCAAGTTGCAGAATGTGATCTTCTTGTGCCTATGATAGATCAATACCTACTTCCAAAGCAGTTTGAAGAGTTAGTAATTCAAACTCAATAGGCAAAAGAGGTTTTTTTCCATAAACTAATTCATATGGCATAAATCCAGTGGTAGATTTCCAAGTGGTATTATAAGCCCAAATAGCTTCTGGTAACTTGTCCAACCAATTTCTTCTATGGACTGCTATGGTTTTGGTCAGAATTCATTCTAATTCCTATTATTCACTTCAACTTGACCATTGGCTTGTGGATGATAAGGTGAGGACTTTCTATGTTTGAATTGATAGAGTTGAGTGAAGGCTTCAATAACTTTTGAAGTAAACTGGGGTCCTTGATACGTGGTGATAGATTGTGGGGCTCCAAAACGCAAAAAAATCTATGAATACAGAAAATCAACAACTTTTTCTTCTCAAGCATGCTTAAAGGCACGAGCCTCTACCCATTTGGTAACATAATTAGTACATACCAAGTGTTGGTCACAAATATGCCTAAGTACAAGATTTGATCACTTGTGTGCCCTAGACTCGGCCAACATTGAAAGGCCGAGAGAAAGAGAAGTCTCCCGGGCCAATCTCCAGAGAGGGCTGGCTCCTAAACTAATCTAAACTGGTTTCAAGATAAGAGTGTGGGAAAGGAATGGAAAATGCAGAAAGAAAGGGAAATAACAGAAAGAGATGGAAATATGGCCGAAGCCGATAGTTGATGGTTTGGGGCAGACTAACAGCAGGAATTCCACCAAGTTTTATAACAACATCTAATAAAAGGAAAGCAACAGAATTGAACTCACACCTTTGTAGAGATAACCCCCAGATCGCATTCCAAGATCTACTCACTAACCAGCAACGTTTGAATTCAGAATGCAGAATTCAAAACTTAACAACAAGAACATGAGCATAAACAAAAATGACTTTAAAACAGAAGGAAACCACACACATAAGAATGCTTGCAAATTTTAGAAGCCGAGTCTCTTCTATTGATGTAGAGAACTTAGAGAGTTTTCTTGCAAAATGTCTAACCTTTTTTCCTTTAGATATACATGAATATTTATAGAGGTCTTCCATATCTCTTTTGCATCACAACATTTAAAACATAGAATAGATTTTGAAGAAGAGGTCCAAAAAATATGCACTTGAAAAGAGAAAACCATCCCCCTCAATCTGCCTCAGAGAAATCACACTCCCTGTTTTTATGGATCAGAACTGAAAATCGAACGGAAACAAGGGACCATATTTCTCCATTAAATGATCGTTCTCGAGGCATGCAGGAGATCACGAACAAGAGCTTTTAATACTGGAGGTGTCTTTAATTTTGGTGGCGTCGAAAACTACCTCATGTTCTTCCATCTTGCACACATAGGTAATCAGCAACATTTAATCTTGGAGCTTCTTTGACCACGATCTCAAAATTAGTTGGAGAGTTTTTAAAACATTACTTTGTTTGATCTTATCTTCTCACGTTCTCCTATGCAATTTTGAAGAAAAATGCAGACAAAACTGTATCAGACCTTTGTTTTTGCTTCTGTCACGAAAATGTGACGGGTCGTGAAAATGCGACATGTCATGAAATCACGACACTTTTACCTTACTGCTTCCTATTTCTGCCACCAGTCGCAAAAATACGACATGTCACGAAATCGTGACATCTTCCTCTTGGTGCTGTCTTGTCCGCTTTAACCCCGTGAAAATGTGACATGTCACGAAATCGTGACATCTTCCTTTGGCCTTGTACTTTTTAGCCTTCATTCCACGAAAATGCGACAGGTCGCAAAAATGCGACATGTCATGATATCGCGATGTTTTCTTCGTTTTGTCCTTTCATCTTCAATAAGTCACGAAATCATGACATGTTTCTATCTTCTTGAACTTTGTTGCTGTTCGGTCGTGAAAATTTGTCATGTCACGAAATTGCGGCATTCCGTACTATTTGGCTGCCTTCGTACTTCCTCCTTGCGAAAACGTGACATGGAGCTCTTGCAAAATTAACTTCATACATGTTGTTTGAATCATCAAGACATGTCAGTGGGATTCAAGTGACTACTTAGAGGCCATAGGATGAGTGTGATTTCCAACATATAATAACATGGACATGATACAACAGACTCTACTGATCGGATGATTCATCGATAGACATTGAGGACCCGATAAATGGTGGAATGTACAATGGCACATACAAAAAATTATTATAATGTGCACAATAAAAATGAACCCTACGAGGAGCCAACGTGATAGTTTGCTTTCACATTGGAAATGTGTTATGAGGAAATAACACACAGTGATGCAACATACGCAGCCTAAGGTTGGCTGTTTGAGCTCTGTAGCATATTTTTACCTTTTCTACCATGAGAAAATTCAATGAAGCGCTTTGCTACAACTACTATAGAAAAGAAGAATTGACACAGTGGTGGATTACGTTATTTGATGGATATGCACTTGGTTTATGCCATCACTAGACAGAGTGCGGCAAAGTCAATTGCATTTAGCACCAATGCAAACCAAGTGGATATTATTGGCAGTTGTGGATATTGATGTGTGAATAAGTTTTGAAGGTATAATGGTAGTCTCAACATTGCAAGCGAAGGATAATCAGCCATATGGGTAGATATTCTTGATTACCACAGTTTGATCATAGCCCCAAGAATGTGGTGGTATTTTATACATGGTCGTATTTCTAGCCAACTGTTACCATAGCAGCAGAATACACTCTCTTCAATTGGCCTCCCATATTTGTCATCTGCACACTCACCTCCCTGGTTAAAAGAAAATATAGCTTGATTTTCAAATTTTGGAGGAGCTGCTATTTTTTGTAACGGTTCAATCACCACAACATAGGAGAAGGTAGTTCGTTGCGATGTCGTGCTCGAGAAGTGAACAAATAAAAGATAAATAGGATATCGTTACCTTATGAATTTGACATGGCTATCGATTTGATTGGTATCAATGCATGTGTTGCATGGAGTGTTTCCAATCAAAAGCCATTATTAAAGGATGGTTTTAAATTAAATGGGCATGGGTCAACAGTAGTGCTCCAAGTAGTGTGATATTTTAAACAACACAATGAAAAAATAGATGTTATTAAAAAAGGAAGCTACGGGGCACATTTTGGTTTTCTGTGGGAATGGTCAAAGGAGGTTACTTAAAATTGCAACGTCCAAGATGTTAAATAAATATTGTCAATGGAGTTTTCATGGATGTTTTGAAGGACTAACAAAAATGAAAAGTACACTGGCAGTGATGTACATTTATGTACTCAAAGGGTCATTTTATATACAAAAAAAAAATTATTGAAATGGCTTTAAAACCATTTTAGACATGACAGTTACAAAGGGGAGGAAAAAGATAGCGTTATGAGGATAGAAATCCAAATGAGGTAATATAAAGAATGGAAATGAGGGGTTTTTCACACAAAGAGAGAGAAGCGTACAACATGGTAAAATGAAAAGAATGTGGAAGGCAAAGGGGAATGTGCCATTCAAAAATTTAAAAACCCATGAAAACGTAGGCACCGAGGGATGGATATTTTTGGAGGTAAAGGTTGGAAAATTTTGCAAAACATGAATTTTTTAAATTTAAATGCTGCAAAAATTTACACTTTGTTAGTAAGATTGGAGGAGAAACTTTTTGAGTGTTGGGATAATTGTTTATTTTTATTTTCCATGCTTTGAAAATTTAGGGACATGGAGTTTGTTTTCGTTTCCTTAGAATATTGCACCTAGTTTGTTTCAAACTATGCAAATGCAACTTCGGATAAACTAGGTTACATTTGGATACTATCACATCTCCAATTTTGTAGGATAGGGTAGCATTACACTGATAGCAGATTGTCTTTTAAACTTTTTATTTTTATTTTTCTAACCCTCTCCTTTTATATTTTTTAAACTATTGCAAACAAAATTAAAAAAAAAAAAAAATCCAAAAATGAATGCACGGATCTAAACAATAAGCTTTAACATTTTATTTAGAACAGTTTTGATTTTATTTTGAAGTAAATTCGAAATTACAAAAATTATTTAAAGTTGTAGTTTTTTTAGAGGAATTTTGTAATTTCGAAGCTTACATGATTTCACTTTTTAGGCTTTGCATTTCATTTTCAAGGAGTAAATGAACTCCCTATTGGAACAATTTATTGCATCCATAGGGTTGAGTTGTCATGCTACGAAAAATAATTTGGGACCAATGAGCTATTATAGCCTCTAGTCGACCTACCTCTTTATTCTGATAAAAGATATATTGCTAAAGAAAAAGAATCAGAATGGGTAAGGAAACCTTAGTGATAAACTCAAGATATTAAAAGTTTTAAGCACTCCGGGTTTTAGTTATGCACTACTTAGATTAAAATTACCAAGCAAAAATAACTCTTATTATGCCTTATGGAGATAGTGCCTATATTCATTTGGTTGTTGTAGCAATTTAACAACGCTTTAAAACATGAACAGAGATAAGAGAGAAAAGATAAATTGGCTCTATTAAACTCGTTCGAATATCGTAACAAATTTAACAGTTTGACCAATGAAGGAAATGTTCATAACACATTCAAATAATGTAATCTACTATGAAGTAACACACAAAGCTGAAGACAAAAATGATAGAATTGAACCCCATAATTGTATTAATTTTTCAAATAAATTACATGCAGAGTTGGTAGAATGCCATTGGACTCTGTTACATATTTTTAATACAATGAGAAAATATTGTTCAAATAATGTAACAAGACTTATTCAAATCTCCTATTCCTATTTAACAACAGGAAAAATCTCTGGACTTCAGGTTCAAAAAGAACTGGAAATATTCTCAGCTTCTCAAGCACAGTTCTACCAAAACCTGCATAGAAAAGGGGAAGAATGAGGGATGATCGAGAAAAATAGACACAAAGGATAAAATAGCACAATTCACATGACACTCAAGTATGCCTCCTAGAAAAATGCTATCTCTAATGCTTGATACAGATTCTAACCGCAATTGGTGTCTTTATAGCTCCAGGTTATTGAATATGTTATTTTTGGCCTGATCTTGGCCTTACACTTGTCACCTTATCGTTTAATATTCCAAAACTTGTACAACTATATTCTATTATCTCCTTTTTGTTTATAATATACACTCTACTAGGAATTTTAATTGAATTGTCTACCCAGTGATGTTAATGCCTAAAGAGTATTCTTCTTCAACTTCTACTTCAACCTCTAGTTGGCTTCCTACTTTTGAAGTTTCCCTTGCTTGAGTAATCTTTATTTCCTCCCTTGGGAGTGTATTTAGCTTCAACTACAGACCACAAACTTTGGTCTCTTTATTTTTATTTATCTACTGAAGCCTTTTGATTTGATTTTCAATAAGCTCCCAAGCATCAATATTAAAAGTCACAACAAACCTCAATATATTCATCTCTTGCAAGATTTTATTTTTAAGTATGCTAATGAAAAATTTGTTCTTCTCATACTAAGTAACAAGAGAATCTATAATATTGGTCAATATGGTAGTCTCCCTAGCCATTGCTTTGTCATCATCAGGTTCACAGTAAAACTCTTTGATCGTATTCTTGAGAAGGTCTTCTATGCTAGCAGTTTCCAATAATTCCTCCAATGACAACCCAATTTTTTCTAGCTTTTCTCTTATATCATTTATCAGGGCAAACATTTTTGCAACATAATTATACCACCTTTCTCTGTTTTCTTTGAACATTATTACTTTCATGAATTCAATATTTTTTTTTACCTCAGAGTCATCCTTTAAGATCACTTCTTTTTTGTTCATCCAAACCCCATAAGGGGGCGGAGGTCCAAGGTTCAAATCTCGGGCCTCGTCGGATTGAACGCTTGACCCTTTCCTGGTGCTTTCAGCGGCGTAAAAGGTCTAAAATGATTGTGGCATGGTGGTTATAGGGGCAAACTGCATGAAGATTTGTGTGGCGGATTCTGGGGTAGACAGCGTAGAATACTGTGGCGGCCATAAAAGCTGGACAGCCTTCTCGGATTCGTGCCGGCTACCGATTCCACCATGAAAAAAAAAAAAAGATCACTTCTTTATTATGTATTTCTTCAAAAACATTTGCCATTAGGTGGAGAGTGGGATGGATGACTTCCAATTATTGTTCTTTTTGGTATAGCAAGCTCTCCATTTATTTGGTAGTAAATTAGATCACTCTGATATTCCTGAACATCTCTGTGATCCCATCGATCCTATCCTAAATTTTAAATGATATTTCTTTTCTAATTTTAGACAAATAGTCTGCATAGTCTATTATTTTCACAACTAGTTGGGGTTGTACTGGCATGGTGGTTGCCTTAGCTAACTGTTCTTGCAGGTATTTTATCAAAGCTTGTATTTCTACCTTCTCCTTATCACTCGTTTCCAATTTACCCCTTAATTCTTTATTTGTCTGGTGTATAAGGTCTATGGTTTGTGCATTCATAGCTTTTTTCATCCTGACCATGTCATCTTCTTTCCCTCGCATTGAAATATTCCCTATTTGATCATCAATTTTGAGAACCAAAGGTTCTTGCAAAGCAAGAATGGATATCTCGACTATAGATGACCTGGCCCTATTTTCCTCCACACCTATAGTAGAACGTTCTCCTATGTTGCCCATCCCTGCTACCATTTGTAGTTCTTTCTCACTAACCACACTAAAAATTGTTTCTTCTTCTACCCTCTCTAGTGAAACTCTTGTTGAGGTTAGGTCCAATTTAGACTTCTTTGCCCCAGGGGCAGATATGACTTCTTGTTGTTTAACTCGGTGCTCCCTTAAGAGGTCCTCGAAATAACCTATTTTCCTCATATTCATTTGGACCACTGTTAGAACATGTACTTCTACGTTGTTGATTTTTAGTGAACTGGGAATGGCCCGTGGGGCTAACTTTTTCACACTAGTAAGGGCCAACAGTTGGTCAGGAACAGGGGCTGCGACCTATTTTTCTAGATTTAGTAATCCTTGGGAATATCCTATAACTATTTATTTTCCTTTCTTTGTATGAATTCTGGCATGATTTTCTTGTGAAGTACCAAGTGTTGCTTCTATACTAAGTTGATGGCTTTCTGGGGCTTGAATCTAGTGTTCCACTATATCTATTGTATTCACTATGACCTCTACTTGTTCAATGCCTTGTTATTCTATAATTTTTAGTATAGGATATTCTTGGATTACCTGAGTGGGAGGGGAAAAAATTGGGGCTGTTGAGTCTACAAAAATTCTCCTTAGTCCATTCAACTCTGTGGGGTATTCATTTGGTGTGTGAATTTGTGACTTACCCCTTAGATTATATGGGAAACCATTCCATAATTTTTCCAAATTTTCTCCCTTCTCTATGGCTTCCACTAATGCTTCATCATATTGGTCATTTCTATGCTTGACCCAGGCATACGCACGTTTCATCGTATCCCTGTATTTTCCCAAAGGATCATAGGGTCTTCAAGTTACCTCTTTGAAATCCAGGCCTTATAAGTCATACATACCCTTGAATAGGGTTAGATATCCTATGAATATGTAATATCCAAACCTGCATGGGACATTGAGCCAGGGGACTCGACCATGCATCTCAACTTACCTTATTTTGGCTTCTTTCACAACCTATCTTACCAATTCTAGGGCGGCCAGGGAGAAAGGGCAGTACATAGGTAACTCCTTAGGGGGAATTTTGGCCCCATAGAGCCTAATATATGTGAAGCCTTCTGAGAAGAAGTAATCCCCTATATGCTTTTTCTTGATGAAATTTTTTATCCCATGGTCTAATATCTCAAGTGTGTTGCGACCATGAAATTATCGCAAAACCAACCCAAATGGGTATGTCCTTCATGTATCCTCCAAAATGTAATTTGGATGTAAGGACTCTCAAGGAATTTCAATCTCTTTTTACTATATTCTCATATTTTCCCAGCCAATAGATGCATGAGAATCGAGTAGTGGGAAAAACAGGGCATCTGCTTCCTTTGCTACAAAATTGCCCTCTTTAGTTATGTCAACTGCCTGTGTATTTGTTTACTCAATTCTTCTTCCTAGGCATAATTGGGGATGTTCATGCTTTTGTTACTTTGTGTTACTAGATATAATATATCCATGTATACCACATCGAGTTTTGATACTCTTAAGAGGATGTTAACCATATCACATAAATCCCTGAACCAGGGCTTAAATACCATTTCATAATAGGGAATTCATATTGTATCTTTTCATGTGTATCAAAAAGTATTTTAAAATATTCTAACCAGTTAACATGCTAGACTATCTCTGAATTACCTAGCGGATTAGCGATGTTTTTGATGGTGTTAAGTTGAATACTTTGTTGATGTACTTGGGTGCGATACTGAACACTGGTGGGTCCTTGTTGTCCCTGAAGGTCCTCATGTTCTTGTCATAGGCTACTACTAGCCACACCAACAAGTCTACAAAGTAGTGTACTCTGGTACAAATTAATTTCCACATATTGCTTATCCATCTATTGCTTCTACAAGCTCCTTTGTTTTGTGATTTTCTTGCTTTGTAGAACAAATCCACCAACAACCATGAATAGCATTGTAAGTTCTCTTCTATGGACTCAAAACACCAAATACAGGTGTTTTAAATTTCATACTATTGATCTGGTGTGAGCTTTTTGTCTTTCATAGATTATTTGGAGAAATCATACATCCCCATTACAGTAGCAGCTTGTTCGGAGAGTTCAACATATGGGGTCTAGTTTGGCACCTAGAGACACCCTGGAAGTAGTAAAAATATAAAAACCATTCAAATTTTAATTGCTCCTCAGGAAACCACTTCAACTTTCTATGGAAAACTCTTTTGAATCCCCACTCGCCAATGGTAACCCTTCGACTTTTTGCTCGCCTACAGTAACTTTATGTTCAAAGATAACTAGGGTGGTAATGGTGTTAGAGAGTGGGGGTTTAAGTAATTGATGGAGGAATATATTCACTGTATTCACATAGGGTGCTATTAATGTAGTGTCACCAACTACCTTTCAAATTTTGCCAATGGATGTTGGTCATAGTGTCATTTCTAAAATCGAACAGTTATGGTAGGTGATTTTATTTAGATTGCATGTCCACGAGAACTTTGGTTTGTGCACTTGCAATCATTCATAGTATTTTTATTGGTTGCGGAGCTCCTCTCCCTCCTGATGTGGCATTATGAACCTAGTATCAATAGCTTTCGTAGGAATTTTACGAGACATTTTGCCACCTTGGCCCCTAGGAAAAAGTTAGTTCAAAAATAGATATACCGTTAACGATAGTCATTTTATTGAGGACCGATCATCTGATTGTTATCATAGAGGTGCGTGCCCACCAAGTTTTTCCAATTTTGCATGTTGGTTTGTCCAAAGGAACAACATATAAAATTCAGATTGCTTTAGCCTAAGATTTATTGTTATAATGAATCAAAGACTAATCATGGTGATGGTATCTTAGTCGTAATACTTACGTTCTCGAGCATCGCATACCATGCTTACCGTTAGATCCAATTTGCTTCAAGTGTCATTGTTGATCTCTATAATATTGCATAATAATTAGCCATACAACATAATAGATGTATACTAAGGTAGCCATATGTATTAAGTTTGAAATACTATGGTTAAAATCAATTTTGAACCCAAATACTTAGGTCCAAAATTAATAACCATTATATTCATGTCATAGTATTAATCCTGCAAATAATTTTATTTTATTAAGATTAATGATGTGATTATATCATTGATAAAATCTTAATAAAACACAAGCCTTTATAATTTGATCACCTTACCGAGCGCTCGTCGTTCGATCAAAAATTGGACATGTACCACCATTCGATCTTCCAAGTATGTGACAAGTTTAACCAAGGAAAAGGGGGTCATTAACAATGTATTAGACCCTCCCCTAATATTAATTAGTCATATATTTTAGCTGTATTATCTTTAATTAATCATCCAACTAAAAAAATATTCATCTATATTAACCTTAGGACGCCTTGGAAGCATGTTGCCATCACATCTAAGCGGGATCAAGCACTGTCATCAGATTATATAGAGATGTGTACCTTGTATCCCACTTTATTATCTTTTGGTAACCTTGATCAAGCACTGCTATTGGATCTGGTAAAAGATAAGTACGTATGTCATATCTACTTTGATCACAACTTCATTGATGATCGCTTTGGGGAAAGTGCTACCGTTAGATCTGGCAGGGATCGGTGTTGTCATCGAATCATCTCAAAATGAGTGTAGTTATTAGATTTAATAGGATCAAATACTACCATAGATTTTCTTTAGCTTTTGATTGCTCCAAAAATGTACTACCATCAGATCTAGGTGGAATCAAGCACTGTCGTTGGATCTACCTGTGATGTATGCTTTTACATCCCTATGTTTGACTTTTCAAAGTCCGAACACTTTGTGGAAGCGTTGTCGTTGGATAAAAAAATGGGCGTGCATCATCGTTGGATCCCATAAAGGTACAAGTTTTATTTTTTACCACTCAAAGGATGCCATTATTTTTTGGTCATATTTCTGCATGTGCGGCTGCCAGATCATCTCAAAACGAGCACACACAAGGTTTAAACAATGAGTGTATAAAGCACTTTTCACTTAACCTTGGTTACTTTTGGTGAGCGCGCATTCGTTGGATCGAAACAGAGTGAATGATACCGTTAGATCTTTTAGAGTTTTTTGGTGCCTTAGTCAAATGGGCGCATGATCAAAGTTGACTTCTTCGGGGAGCGCACATTCGTTGGATCAATTCTCGGTTAAGCACAACCATATATTTTCCTTGAAAGCAAGACAAATAACTAAAGGAGCACACACTCAAAATTTTTGTTTATCTTCGATTAAGCGAAAGGGGAATTATTAGCAATGTGTTAGGATCCTTTTAATTGCAATTAGTAGTTCAATTAATGAGGTGTTTAACCAATTTGATGTTAACACTTTGATATTATGAGCGAGCGTGATCATCCGATTTCATCATAATAGAGCACTGCCCTTAGATCTTTCAGATTTGCATGATATTTAATTAAAGGGGGTGCGTAACCCTTATTTTAATTAATTTGGTTGCCTTTAGACTTTGGGTTATAAACATTTGACCATGCAATTATTTAATTAACCTTAGAGTCGTTTATGAGAGTGCATCCATCCAGATCTCGAGCAACCAAGCGCATCCGTCCAGATTAGCAAAGTTGCATGGATTTTACTCCAAAGGGGGTGCATACCCTCAATTTGATTTTATTAAATTTAATTGCTTTAGACCTTAGGTTAAAATATTTTTGACCATGGCGTATTATTGACTCGTTTGTTCTAACCCTCAAATTACTTATGAGAGCGCGTCCATCCATTCAATATGGATTTGAGCACTGTCTTTGGATTTATCAAAAGTGTTTGATGTTTAACCAAAGAGGGTGCATGACCCTCACTTACCTTTAATCAATTTAGCTGTCTAAGACCTTAGGTTATAAAACTTGGACTATGATCTTTTCTTTTTAATTTATCCTTCAGATTGATTACGCAAGCGTAACAATTAAAATTTTGGAGGGTGAAGCGCTATCGTCCAGATCTTTGGATTTGCATGATCTTTAATCATGAAGGGGATGCATACCCTCATTTACCCATTTTAATTTTTAAAACTTAGACTCATGTATTTAGGTCTGATTTTTTAATCAAAATTATTATTAACCTATGGACTTAGGGGTTTTCTTTAGTGGATATTTCAAAAAATCAAATTTCATAACCCATAGAATAATCGGATGATCAATGGTCAAGGGCAATTTATTGAACGTGTTATTACTTTGAAATTTTAATAGGCTCTTTGATTATCGGATAATATTAACAGTCACAAAGGCAGATTTATTAACGGTTAAGTCCATGACTTTAGACTTGATTAAGATTAATATTTTTATAGCTGTTCTTAGGGATCAAATAATTGAAAATCAATTTCTCAGAGGGGAATGCAACATAGACCAACAACATTTGGTAAATTTATTGAAACTAAAAATTTAAAATTAGGGGTATCTAAAGTTGAGTCAAATTTGGCTCCAACATAGGCTCTGATTGGGACAATGTACTAAAAATATGAGGCACTTGAGAATTCCATAATATTCTGGTTTTATTTTTAGCTTTTAAACATAATCATAAAACATCAAAACTAATTAGAGAATGAAAAATACAAACAATGAAAACTTAACTGAAAAGATACAATAAAGCAACAACAAACATGATATCAAAGCAAATAGAGTATTTGTAAACTGTTATTCTCGTCAGTCAAATTTAGATCTAAGGATCATAATTTTAAGTTTAGATGAGCTTTTGGAAGATTGTTATGATTATTCTACAAAGTCCTAAGATATGAACATACATAATGCATCAAAGTCACCTGCTCCATAATGCTTTGGCTCGAGTATGTGTTAGTGCATTATTTTTTTATTCTAGGGTCTTCTAGAACTTCATCATTTTTGAAAAATGGTTGAGCCTAATAAGTAATTTCACTCCTTAATATTTTCACCATTTGCAGGGCTCCACTACCAGTCAGACGACTATAGCCCCGGTGGAGGTGCTACTGATCCCATCTGGTTTTACTCTACTACTAGTCAAAAATTTATAGCCCCGACAGAGGTTTTCAAAAATATCTTAGATATTGACTCAATCTACATCATTTTAATTTTCTTTATCTTTTTGAGAAATATTTTGATATAAGCAAATTATGCAACGAGTGTGTCTGAGTTGAGGATAAGTTTTTGGCTAAATAATAGAGTGTAATGATTTTTAGGTCAACCATATTACCAAACATAATTTTGTTCCTTGGATCCTAAAATTTCTTTTAATAGTATTTAAAAAGTGAGGCTTTGTCAGGATGGACCAACAACTTTGATTTATTTTGTTTTGTTTCATATTGTATGAGAGTTGCATGAACATTCAAATTTAAAAATTGTAAGCATCATCAAAATATAAAATAAATTTCCTCTAATCTTTGAGAAATAGACAGTATGGAATACTTATCATCCTATGATAATCATGAAGGATAACACAATTAAAACCACACAAAGCAAAACAAGACAAAACAACAGTGAGAAAAATACTGATAAAAACAAACAACATAACATCTTTGATAGGACTAACACTTTGTTTTTGGGTTTCTATTTTTTTTTTTAAATTTTTAGGGCTTTTGCTCCCTATTGATCCTATGGCAAGGGTTGTAAGTCTTGAGATGTATATTATTGATGGAGATTTTAATCAGTTCTCCCTCTAATGTTTGCAACCTGTAAGTGTTTTGACCAACCACTTGAGCTATTTGATAAGGACCAATCCACTTGGGTTCAAGTTTTCTTTCTCATCATGCTTATAATTTTTGGGGTCCCAGTAGATTACTACATTGCCTTCACAGAAGGCAGTACCCTTTACTTTCTTGTTAAATGATTTTATAGTTCTCTGAGTTTGATCAATTATTTTTTTTAATGTCTCTCTTCTTTGTTCTTGCAACTGGATAATTTTGTCTAATATCCTCTACAAGGCATTAGGGTTCTCATGGTATTGTAACAACAAAGAAAGTGCTAATATTTCTATTATAGGAGGTAGCAAGGCTTTTTTTCCATATACCAATTTTTAAGGAATTTTATCTGTATTTCTTTTAAGCAACAATCTTTCTGCCGATAGAGAAAATTTGAATTCACTGTCCCAACTCCTCTTATTTTTACTTAATGACCTTTTAATTTTGGTAATTAATTTTTTATTTAATGACTCAACTATACCATTCCCTTATGGGTAATAATTTGCAGAGTGGAAAATTTCTATTCCATTACTTAGCACAAAATTCTACCATCTCAAATGATACAAAATATTACCCATTATCTGTTACTAACTTTTGAGGAATCCCAAATCTGGTTAGAATACTTTCTTCTAAGAAATTTATAATAGTTTAAGATGTAGAACTTCTTAGAGGAGCAGCTTATATGCATTTGGTGAAGTAATCTATTGCAGTTATGATCCACTTATGTCTACATGATGAGTTTGGATTCATTTCCATAATTAAGTCGATGTTCCATTGTGTGAATGGTGCTTCTATGATTATTGGCTTAAGGGGCATAGATACCAGATGTTTCTTACCTGTAAAAATTTACAGTTATGGCAATTTCTTACATATTGATATACATATCTAAAAAGGGAAGGCCAATAATAACCCGCTCTCATAATTTTATTAGTTGTGGCTTTGGAAGAAAAAATTCCTCCACAGAAAACCATCATGAAATTATTTCATTGTTTTTGGGACTTCACTTTCATACAAGTAGAATAATAACACACCATCAAGGTATCTCCAATAAAGCACACCATCCTATACATGATAGTTTTGTATCTATAGTTTTATTGATCGTATTCTATTAATTGGCATGTTCTTTGGGAAAGATAAAGTTTGTAGGTATGCTAATATTTCATAATACCATTTACATTCAGCATTATTAATTCTCCTGATGTCTTGCATCTCATCTATTGTAATGATGTTATTATAATCCTCTCCTTTATATGCTTAATATTTTGCTAAGCCTTGTCCTCGTATGGTTTTGAATATTTTAAACTCAGCATCATACTGTAATAGTTTCACCATCCACTTTGCAGGCCTTCCTAAAGGTTTGGATTGAGTGAAGACATCCTTTATTGCTATAAAATGGATACAATAGTAAAATTTACTTGAACCAAATATACCTTTGAAATGTTCTAAGGATCAAATCATTGCATAAGCATGTTTTTATAACAGGGTATACTTAATATGTGCTCCTTTTAATCCCGAACTCATTAAAATTATTGACCTTTCATTATTTTCATCATCCTTCTGAGAAAGGACCACAACAATGGAATTCTCAGATGCAAATGAATAGATATTGAAATCCTTTAAGTAATTAGGGCAAGTTAAGACCGGGGTAGTAGAAATGACTTATTTTATCTTTTTGAAAGCCTCTATGTTTTATATTGTCCATTTTATTTCTCCAGTATTTTTAACCATATCATTTATAGGTTTGGTCATCTCTACAAAATTTGGAATGAATATTCTAACAAAATTAATTTTGTGAAAGAATGACCTGACTCCTCTTATACTTTTAAGAGGGAGAATTTTCGATATAGATATTATTCTTTCTGGATCTATACTCACCCCTTTTTTTGACACTATGTATCCTAGTAATTTCCCCTATGTTGTTCCAAATATGCATTTTTTAGGATTTAGGGAAATTTCAAATTCTTTGCACCGGGCAAAGACTATAGCAAGATGCTCCAAATGTTCTATATTTTTAGAAAACATTGTTATATCATCCAGATATACCACTACTATTTGGAGCATCAACCCTTTGAAGGCAAAATCCATTGCTCTTTGAAAGGTAGCACCTCCATTCATCAATCCAAAGGGAATTCTCAAATATTCAAAAGTACCCCAAGGTATGGTGAATGTTGTCTTATGTCTGTCTTATGGATTAATCTGTATCTAGTTATATCTATAAAATCCATCTAACAGAGACATTTTGGATGAACCAACTATATCTTGTAATAGTTGTTCCATATTAGGCAATGGGTAATTATCCTTTAAGGATCTTTTATTCAAGTTTCTAAAGTCTACATAGAGTCTAATATCCCAATTTTTATTTTTGAATGGTACTAGGTTGGATATCCAATATGAAAATATTACCTTTTTGATAATTTTGGAATCCAACAATTTTTGTACCTCTTTTTGTATTATGGGATGCAGAGTAGGGTTATACTTCCTGTGTTTCTGCCTGAATGGCTTGGAATCTTCCTTCAGAGGTATTATATGTGACATTACATCTGTATTGAAGGTTTTAAGATCCTCATAAGTCCAAGTAAAGTGTTCCTTATTTTTCTTCAAGAAAATGATATATCCAACTTTTTCCTTTTCTGGTAATGTTGTGTCTATTTTTACTATTTTGATCTCTTTAGTTGTACCAATATTAACATCTTTAGTTATTTTCACTAAGGCACTTGCACGTGTCAAATTTGAATTGTTTTGTAGCTCTCTATGTATTGAAAAATAAAGTAATCAGGGGGGATGTTAGTATAGCTAGTAGTTATCTTATTACCCAAATAATGTAATAAGGGGGGATGTTAGCGTACCTAATTGCTATTATTATATTATATTGTTTATTTGTTATAATATTGGTTATATTGTTATAACCTCTACTATTTTTGTCTTTGGTGGTTCCGTATCCTACGGACTATTCTCAGGCTATGCTGTAGTATTTATTTGATCAATACAATCTCCTATGTTGTTCGATATCCTAATAGAAAGTTTACAATAAATGAAATTGAATGAAATTATGCTTAATGCAATTATGATTTAGTCTAAGTTTGTGTGGATCCACATTATGATCTAATAATGCATTATTTATTTAATATATTTTATAATTCTATATTATGCAATTTTAATAAAATTTATGTTCTAAATTTATTCTATGTTCTAATTCTATCTACCGTGTTTTTGGGGGAAGATATTTAGGGACTAACCTTTCGGAATGGGCCTTGCCTCAAGGTTAGTATTAACCTCCTCCCCTTTCTCTACTCTACTTTAACTTCAGTAAGCTATTTTCATTAAATTAATCTAATGCTACTTATTTCATGGTTGCAGGAAAATAAAATGGAAGTTATAGTAACAAGTAAAACATGCAAGAAATACATAATACCATTGCTATACTCATGGAGGAAAATACTGCTAATTTTATTACTTAATTTCAATATTCATTCATACAATTGTAACAATAGACAAATGATATGTAGACTATTCATATGGTAGACATTTTCCAAGGCCTTTACATTGTAATTTATAATGTTACATTGAATGCTTACAATATAAATTTAAATAACTACTTTGTTACACAGTTGTTGAACAAATCTTGTCCAAGTGGCATAGCATCAAATATATGTAACAAAGACCTATAACTTACTAACAAAATACTAACAAAGTAAAAAATTAAAATGACATTTTATCCTTTTCTTTAGGAGGACAGATTTATATTACATTTAGATTACATAAATCTCAAACGACTGATAAATTAACAAATCACATATCTAATAACAAATTACATAACAAATATTGGATTGAATTTCCAATACTATTGTCAACACAACAATGACCATTCTAATTGTGTAATATACATTGTGTTGGTTGAGCTATAAAAACATGTGACAATTCCATCATGTCAAACATATTTATGTAGTCAACCATTTTTTGTAAACCCTTTCCCTAGGTGCTTTTCACAGATCCTTTCCATAACCTGTTCTTGATTTATTTTCTCACAAGTTGGTTCATCTGCATTTAGTTGTAACGTTTCCTATGGACTTCCTACAATATCCACTTCCTAAAAATATAGCAATATTGCATAATTTGTATAAAATAACTGTTGGTCATCAAATCCGCACAGGAAAGGACTTTCGGTGGGTTTGCACGCCCTGGACCTGCGACCAACATTGAAAGGCCGAGAGGAAGAGATGCCCCTCGTGCCAATATCCGGAGAAAGGCTGACTCCTATACTAATCTACTTTTGGGGTTTGAGATAAGAGTGCAGGAAAGAAATAAAAGGAGTTCGGGTTAGAGAAAGAAATAAAAAAGGATAAGGGTTAGAGATTGATGATTTACGGTGGGGAAGAACAGGAAGCACGATCACTCACTAATAACTCAAATAGCAACAAAAAACACCAAGAACAGATGAAAGAAATGAAGTGCCAAACTTCCTATGTATCCTCTGGACGGGTTCGCAGGGTTCTCCTCTCTCTCGCTGGAATTCAGGGTTCAGAGTAACAACGATTAAGAAGAGGGAATAACAGAAACCTCGATCCACCAGGCAGCATAAAAGAAAACGTCAAAGCGCTTTTCCTCTCCTATGTATCCTTCAAGGTGAATTTCAGGGTACAGTTCCCAATCACACATCGGATTCAGGATTCAGAGTCTCAGTATACGAGTGCAAATAGACAAAAGAATTAAGCACAGAAGGCAACATAAAAGAGAGAAATGGAGTACAAAAATCTTTAGTATTAGACTCAGGACATCAAGTTATAGCAGCTTTCTAGCAGAAAGTTCCCCCCCTTTTTACATTGCAAAGCTTGGGTTTTTATAGAGGACCCGACCCTCTGAATAATTATTACAAAATCAGCGGAGTACACCCTTAGGCCCTGAGAAACGACTCCTCGCTGCTGCTACAGATGAATTCTCAAATCGGCTACCAAAACTGGTAATGGTGACCAAGTCAACCGAGGAAAGATGCATTAAATGAGCCACCTGGGTGTCCTCGGATTGCAGGTGCGGTGCTCGAGTGGCGGCCATGCTTGCCGGGCTCTCCTTCTCGGACTGACACTTCGAATCCAATTGCCAAAAATGAGCAACGGGCTTATTGGGCAAGAAAATATGCATTTATGAGGCCCTCTGACTGCCTCGGGAAAAATTTCCAACTCGGGAAGCGTTCCTGGAAGCGCCTCGCTGATTTTCGCTTCGCAAAACTACTTTGGGGGTGTGGAGTGCCGAAGCCGATCCTCCTCTATCCTTTGCTGCTTTGCTGACAAAACTGCTTCGCTGATGGGTTGAGATGAACACTTCGGGCCGATCTTCTTTTGAAAAGGCAGTTCGGGGGATTTTCGGCCGAAACATTTTCTCGACCTCTATTGCTTCGGGAGAAATCTGGCCGAAGTGGATTTTAGAAATACTTTGGGCCCGAAGTATTTTCTTTGCCTTAGCTGATTCGGGCTATCTTTTCTTCTTCGGCGAAGTTACTTGGATGCTGCTTCGCAAAATTTTCACCCAAAGTAGCTGCTGGGAATGCTTCGGGTGCAAAGCATTTCTTTTGCTTTCTCGGAAAACTTCTCGCTCGAAGTGATGATTTGAAGCGCTTCGGGCCCGAAACTCTTTTCTTTTCATTTTGTCCACCAGGGGGCGATAGGGGAATCAAAATTGCTCTAACTTATAAACAAAGAAAAACTTTCAACCAAACAAATATCATACAAAGTTTTAATTTTTTTTGCCCCTTGGTGGAATGTGACAATATTGTCAACATTATTGGCGGCTCGCGGGGCAACGAGCTCGTCTCGGTGACAAAACCCTTAGCTTTCATCCATTGGGTCAGAGTTACCTCCAGATCCTTCTCCTTGTTCTTTTTCTGGGGATGCTTTGACAGCTTGTCCTTCCTCTTCCCTCTCCTCTTTCTCCTCTTCTTCTGCTACTGCTTCTTCTTCTCCCGCTGCCATTGCTTCTGCTACGTCCTCAGCTATTGGCAGTGGGGCCAGGCGGACTCGGATGTTCTTCAAGGTTCGGCGAACCTGAGACCAGACGCTTTTCATGAACATCTCTTGATTCTCCAAGGACCTGACCAAAGCGCGAAACCTATCGATCTACCCAATTTTTGCATGCTGGGACCTAGTATGCAGATCGTTCAGGGAAGCGGCGATTCTACAGTATTTTAGTATGTAATCAGTAACCTACTTCTCTGTTATAGGTTCGGCCCACTCATCTATCTCTGAGACGTTGTCTTCAAACTACTGCCACTTCGACATGATTTCTTCCTTGGCTAAGGGCTTTTCGTCATCATCCGTGAAGCTCACGAAGCCTAAGGAGAAGAGGTCCTTGAAGTAGCCCATTGACGTGCACCTCTCTCTTTCAAATGCATCCAGTAGGATTTTCACCCTTTGAGCTTTCTCGGCTATAGAGAAGAAGGCACGAACTGTGGTCTGGGCTGTTGACCAATCCCTTGCCGTCCGACTCATCGCTGCAAGCTTCAAATCTTGATACCTTGCGCCTTGGATCTTGAGGGCCAGCTTGAGTCGGGCTCTAACATTCTGAATGACTTCCTCGACGATGGGCCCTCCTTCGGCGGTGGCAACCTGGGCCTCTATGGTGTAGACTAAAACTGAAATAGCACTGGCAGCTTGAGACATGAAACTCCTAAGCAGATGTGAACGAATCTCTCTAATTTTTCTCCTATCAAATAACCCTAGGCTTTCCTTCTCGTGCAACTGAATCTGAGCCTGCAAGATTCTACTTTCAAATTCCTTGGCCCTCAACTCGTTTTCGACCTGCCTTTGTGCCTAATTCTTAGCTGTGCACTCTAGCTGTGTTATCTGCAGCTTTAGGGCATGTGCCTCTTTTTGCATCAGCTTACACTGTTCTTCGGCCTCTGCCAATTTGGATCGAGTCCTTGCTAGCTCCTCCTCCAGTTGGATGTTAGCACTATCGACTTCAAACCTGTGTTTGTTGGCAATGTTGGCATGTGCCTTGAAGGTCTCGATTCCAATATGCATAGAGGCGGATTCCTTGTCCACGTTCAGATGCCCCAAGTCCTCTTCTTTATCTTGATATTCATAGTCTGCTGGAGTCATTTCACCCAGGGGCTTCTGGAATTTGGGTATCTTCTTTACTTTATGCACCTTTCCCGCCTTGAAGTCGAAGACGACACATTTCTCAACTTAAGCGAGCGAACACCCTGTCTTCTTTCTTGCCTCTTTCAACATTCTTTCTATGTTTTATCAGGATTGGAGGAGTTTTTTGGCCAGGGGGGACTCCCATATTGAGGACAGCTCGGATTCGAATGCGGCTAGGTCTATAGCCGAGGGGTTGAAAAAATATAGGGAGTTGAAAGGGATAGCTTCACCCGAAGGTTCGGCAACAGGGGTGACAGTGGCTTCGACGAGGGGGAGCACATTATGTACAACGAAGGGATGAGCCTCGGGGTTCGATACTGGACTGTTAGCTTCGCCCTGGTTGACGACTGGAGGATTGGCGGTGTGGCTGGGCGAAGTAACTTGGACGAGTTTGTCCTGGCTAGAAGACTCGAGGGGAGTAGTTAGGGACACGACGTGAGAAGGTGACTGACCTTGCAGGGTGGACTGGTGAGAGCTTTCGGCCAGGATCGGGGTAGACTTATGAGCAACCAGAGCATAGGATGAAGAAAACGTACCTACGTGCCCTCTTGGCAGAGCGGCCATGGCGATCTCTTGGGTGATTGGCATTTGTTCCTGCTGGGCCCTGGTACCCTCAGCTTCTATGACTTCCACGAGTTCCTCCATGTCGATGACATCTACGTTTGGGGTTGCTTCGGGACTTGGTGGAGTTTCTCCGTCATTTGCTTTGACCAAGCCCGATACTGATCTTTTGGTAGGAGCGCTCGAAGCACCTGTACGCGGTCGCTTTGGGAATTTTGGGGATGCCTATGTAGGTTCTTGCTCCTTTCTTTTCCTCCTCTCGAGGGGTTGCTCTGATTCTTCTATCGTCGTCTCGAGATCTTCGGATGGACTCTGTAGTAAAGCTTTAGGTGCGGCCCTGGCTACCTTTTCCTTGGGGACATTATCAGTCTTCCTGGGGCCTTCGTTTGAACTTGGAGTGGCTGGTGGAACAAAATCGGTGAAGGACAAGGGTTTCCAAGACCCGATATTGGTCTGATACACAATTACGAATTCCCTGTCCATTGTTAGAAGCCCGTAAGAATTCATCTTTCGATGATGGACTCTCATAATCCACCACTCTCTTAACTGCTCCTCGTCCCAGTAATTCAACTCTTCCTTTAAATCGTCCCTTGCTTTTCTCAAGAAAGTGGAGTCAGGAGTTGGGAAGGGGTACTGGTCTGGGTCGAATTCGACCTCCATAGGATAGAAGTCATGCCAAGGAGGCAACGTCTTCATCTCCTCTAAGTGCCACTCCAGGTCCGTACCATTGGGGTTATTTCTCTGCTCTAGAACTTCGGGCGAGGACAGACATGGAAGTTTTTGCTTTTCAAATGATCCCTCATCACCCCCAGAGGGTCGTAGAGCCACCTCTATGGTATTTGAAGCAGACCAAAATCAGCGAGCTTCTCCTCCAGGTATATGTTTTGTTTTAAGGCAAAGACCTCGATCACTCCCATATTGAAGGGGAAGTCATAGGTGTGTGCCCACTTCTGCCCGTGGTCATAGGTTTCATCAGTTGCGTCACTTTGTCAAGCAACTTCCAAGGCAAATTGGTACTTTGAAGGGAAAAAGGGCAACAAGAAGGGCTTCCATGTGAAGCCAAAAATGCGGATCACAAGCCCTTGTGTCAATTGAAACACATCACCTCTTCTTTCCAGTACCACCTTATCTCTAAGGCCGAAAGGCACTCGAGGGCTAGACCCTGTCAGAATGTGCATCGCAGGTCCCAAAAATTGCTGATTGAAAGGGTAATAGGACTCTGACCTCAGCAAGAGTCGGGTCCATTGATATACAGGCAACGGGGTCCCATCCTTGTCGACTGGTGAAACATCACAATGGGGAAGGGCTTTATGTACATGAAAGAAGAAAAGCCAAACCAAGAAGGAACAAGGCTAGAAGTGAGGCTCCTTTATAGATGACAACCGCATATGCAGATTTTGGGCCACCCATTTTTCCCAATTGAAGAAAACTAGGTTGGTGTTCGGTCGCGAAGCATTAGGAGCGTAGAACTCTCCTCTGGAAAAGCATTTGGCTAGCGACACCTGCCATGGGCATACCAAAGTATCACTTGACAAGCCCCCTACCCATGCAATGATAGAGAATATATCCATGTTCTTAAAGGCCTCCAGGGGCAGGGGCATCTGGGGTCGCTTGCCGGAAGGAAGTCCGCTCTTGAGACTTTCATGCAAAAAACTCAGAATGAAGGGATTAGAGGCGAACTTATCCATTTGTTCACTCAGGTTGACCTTGTGAATGATATAGACTTTTTGTGGCCTTTGATACGGTGCGAATGCTGCCTGCACATCCTCCTTCAGAATGGAAAACAATTTTTTACTCGAGGCGTCCAACACCTGCCTAGTTTGTGGCTAATAGTTCTGAGCAATGGCGTATATGAGCTCGGGGAAGTGATGTGTATGAAGGACCAGATACCAGTATATGTGGGAATAATACACCATGAACCTCTTGTTCTCCGTTGAGAGCCTGCTTTTCATGAAATTGATAGTATACCGAAGCTCGGCCACAGTTTTTGAGAGCTCTGGGTCTTTGATTTTTGCCCACTTATCGATAGGTGGTTCTATACTGGGCTCGTCATCAGACTCTTCCCTTACTTCCATCGCATGTTTTCCTATGCGTGGGGGAGGATTGACCCTTATGGGTGTCTGTTCCTTTTCTTCTGCGGCTCTCACCTTCTCTGGAGTCATCTCTTTTGGTTCCTTTCCCTTTCGCGTGGGGTTCCTCCGTCGTTCACTTCCCATTGTGAATGATTGCAGCAGAATAACTTGTAGTGTAGAAGAGTTCAGCATCACAAAACAAAGGACTGGGTAATCACGATGAACAGTAGAGTCCTTGATGCAGAATCTCTCCGAGGTGACAGAATGCAGGCTCGACCCTCACTCTTACAAATGGTTTGTTCTTAATGGGCATCTGCATTTTATAGCTTCGAAGGGCAATCTCCGGCATTTATGGCAACCATCGTAATTACTTTGCTCGCCTAGCCTGAAAGTGTCGCTGTGGCATCTGATTGGCTATACGGTGACGTCGTATGTAGGGCCATGCAATTCGGTAGTTTGATTTTGTATCAAGAGTGCGGATCGCTGCCACCTGGTGTTTTAGCGTGACTTTTGGGTTGACGAACTGCCTTGGGATGAGTGCCACCTCCTTCACATTGAGTTTATCTGTTTTGGTCCTCTTTTGAGGCTGTTGTTGGCACGTTCCCCGAGGCACATCCTAAACATGTTCGCCTCACATGCGCGGTTCGGTGATATAGGATTGGCGAAGAAAATACTTCACCGCGAAGTGCTTCTTCGGGCTGATTTTCTTCGTTTCGGGCCCGAAGTTCTTCTTCGCCACATTGTCGCTTTGGATTATGAATACCGTCGACCGAAATCCATTTCATCGAGGGGGGCCTCGCCAAGAACTGCTTCGGTCAATGCCTTCAGCACATTGCTTTTAGCGAAGCATTTTCCATGTATTTGATTTGCATGTGATTCGGTTCTACGAGGATGAACTGCTTCGCGACGAACTTCCTTTTGTTGGCTACTTCGGCCCGAAACCCCCCGAAGGCGATTCCGACCATGCTTTGTGAAGCCGAAGCCAGGAATATAGCTTTTGTGATTGAAGTGGCACTTTCTCTTCGTGATATTTTGAACAGAATATATACAAAGCATTGAAATCCTATATACAAAATATATGCAAGAGATTTTTTTTTTTTTGGAGTATACATATCTCAGCGATTGAAGATCTTCAGGTGAATACCATTGACTGAGATTGGTAAAACTTGGCCATTCGCATCTTTGAGGATGAAGGAATTGGCCGAATTCACTTTTACTATTTCAAACGGTCCGTCCCAGAATGCATCCATTTTGTCATGATTCCCAGGCTTGGCCTTCCATGAATCCCACCTCCATACTAGGTCTCCTGCTTTGAATGTTCGATCGGATGACTTTATTTTGAACCATTCTCGGGTGACCTCAGCATGTCGTGTGAAGTTATGGTAGGCCTTTTCACGTTCCTCTTCTAGTTGTAGTAGCTGGACCAGGCATTCCTCCATCCAGTTGGCTTCATCTTCTTCTAGCAGCTGCAATGCAGGGATTTCAACGTGAGTGGGCAAGATGGCCTCCTTGCCGTAGACCAGAGCATAATGCAAAGTCGTAATTGACCTCTTAACAGAAACCCGATCGGCCCACAATGTATGATCTAGAAGGAGGTGCCAAGTTCTTTTGTTTTTATTGATCAGCTTTCTCAATATCCTCAACAGGGTTTTGTTGGTGGATTCTGCCAATCCATTTCCCTGAGGGTAATAGTTGGAAGATACTTTGTGATATATCCCATACTTATATAGGAACTCATTGATCTTTGCGCCTGTGAAACCAAGACCGTTATCTATAATAATTACTTCGGGGATACCGAAGCGAGTAATCAATCCTTCCAGGAAGGCAACAACAGTATCTTGATCGGCCTCGGCCCACCTGGTGAAGTAATCCGTCGCAGTCAGAATGAATTTGTGCCCAGCGGAGGAGTTTGGCGATATGGCTCCTACGAAATCCAGTCCCCATTGCTGAAATGGGGCCTCCACTTGTATCGGTCGGAGTGGCATCGAAGCATTTCGACTTCGATCGGCAAATCTCTGGCATTGCTCGCACCTTCGACAAATAGAGAAGGCATCGGCAAAGAGGGTGGGCCAATAGTAACCCACCTTGATTATATTTAGTGTCGTTGCCCTTCCAAAAAAGTGTCCTCCAAATAATCCTGAATGAAATTCACCCAGGATTCTCCTCTTATCATCATCTTTTATGCATCTGAGGAGGACGTCGTCAATGTTCCTGAAAAACAGGCCTTCTGGGCGCATAGTGTATCGGGCGGACCGCATCTTGAAATGTCTTCGCTGTGAAGCATTCAGATGCGAGGGGCATCTGTCAGTGTTGAAATATTCCACTATCTCGCTAACCCAATATTTCTCAGCCTCTTCTTGTTGCACTTGCTATCTTCTGGCTACAACCCTTTCTGTGTTTGAACTTCTAAGATTTGGATGGTCCTTTTATTTCCTGCTTGATTTAGATATTTGTTTAGAGGATTCAGGATGCACCTCTTATGATATTTTGAATGCTTTAGGAGTACTTGACCTCTTGGTATAGACGAATGGAAACACTTTATCGACACCTAAAAAAATATCTCTTTGACAACTACTGATTCTGGGACAATGATTCTTCTTCATCTTTGACATCATTGGTGATAAGGGAAGCTTATGGTTCTCACCCAATTTTTATCTCCTATTCTTATTCTTCTTCATTAGACTCTGGCAATATTTTAAGTTTTGAGAAGAGTTACTTTTTGTGTTTTCTCTTCCAATTGATATGTTCATTATCAAATTTTGTAACGAATTGTTTATTAGCTTTATCATTGGGGAGATAATTTTTAATTTGATTACTCTCACACCTTGATATCCATCATTCTTCTACTTTGTGCTCTTCCCACTCTTTTTCTTCCATAATGCTTCTAATGAGGTCTAAGATGATCAAGTGATCCTCATTTATTTTTGGGTCAAAAACCCTCTTAAACTCATAATATTTTATCCATGGAAGACTTTCCTAAATTACCATATAGTGGAAAGGTGCCACATGGCCCTCTGCTAGATTTATGAACATTTTAATACCTAAATTTGGTACATGTTTAAATGGAGGTGATTTAATATTTATCTATGAAAACTTCTCCTGGAAGACGTCGTTTGAGTTATAGTGCCACATATGCGACACCATTGCTTAGCGACCATGTCAAGATATTGCTTTGGCTCCCTCTTGGACATAGTAATACATTTGAATTTTATAGGGAGCCAACAAATTATAATATTCTTGGCACCTAGTCCAAAATGTTGCTCTATTACATATACTTATCTACAATACTCTAGTCTAAAAAGTTAGTTGGTGATATAGTATGGCAGAAGATATGGATATTTTGGAAAATCGTATAATATGATAATAGTGCCTTGCTCTAAGAAAAACCAATCTCTCAATTCTCACATATTTTATCTCAATATGTCATAAAATTTGAGCATGATGTGGGATCACTTTTCATAGATTGTAGTTAGGGCAGGTCCCATAAATTACCTATTAAACACTATACATGAGGAGCTTTCCCTTAGAACAGGGGTCTAGTCTACTATAAGACACACTAAAACCTTATCATCCATAATATATACATCAATGATATGTTTATCTGGGATCAAAATAATGAGCCAGGCCAAATATTGAAGAATTAAATGAACATTAGGATTGAATTGAAAATTAAAATCATATATAGTACATCATAAGAATCCAACAAACGGGTAGTTGGCGCAACGATATAAACTACCTGCCCTAACCACCTTGAGATCCTAACCATCGTAATTAAAGTGGCACTCTAATATAATGTAATAAATACTATGCAACACTATGCACTATGCTAACATCCCCCCTTATTATATTATTTTGAAATACAAAGAGTGTTGTGAAACAAATCAAATTTGACACAACAAAGTGCCTTAGTGAAAATATCTGCAACCTATTCATCGATGGGAATGTACTGGGGTTGTATATTTTATTTTGAAACTTCATCTTGAATGAAATGATATTGATTTTCAATGTTTTTGGTGCGTTCATGAAATACTAGATTCTCGACGAGCTTCAAAACACCTTGGTTATCATAAACCAAGTGAATTGGAAGTTTCTTAGGAATACCCATACTTGCTAGAATGCAACGTAACCATATCATCTCACAGACTGCTCCACGTGCTGCGTAATATTCTACCTCTATAGATGATAAAGCAACCACCTACTACTTTTTACTATGCCAAGAGATAGGACCAGATCCAAGATGAAAAATATATCCCAAAGTGGATTTCCTATCATCAAATGACCCGATATAATATGAGTTCGTGTAACCTTGCAATAAGAAGTTGTCATTCTTCTTGTATTCCAAGCCATATTTGGTACTACCATGGACATAATGAAGAACTTGCTTTGCTGCTTTCCAATGACTAACCTTAGATTCCTGCATGAACCTCAAAAAATAACTCATAGTAAAATTGATGTTTGTCCTGGTGTTGGTCAAATATATAAGACTCCCAATCAACTGGTGATAGAGAGTTCCATCTACCTATGGAGATTTATCATATCGTGATAACTGTAGCCCAGTTTCCATTGGAGTTTCTTTAGGTTTACAATCAGTCATGCGATATTTCTTAATTAATGTTTTGGCATATTTATTATATGTCACTTTGATATGGTTCTTCTTCTGTGCCACTTTTAAACCAAGACAATGATGAAGAAGTCCTAGATCTATCATCTTAAATGATTTTTTTAAGTCACCTTTCACTGCATTTATCGATTTCTCGTAACTACTAGTGATAATCAAATCATCAACATAGAGTACTAAAATCACTATTTCAGAACCATTTTTCTTGATATCGAGATTAGCATCCGAAGGACTTCTCTTGAATCCATGCTATAATAGGTGATTGTCCATTTTTATGTACAAAGCTCGTGGAGCTTGTTTTAATCCATACAAGGATTTAACCAATTTGTACACTTTTTGCTCTTGGCCTTCAACCACAAATCCTTTTGGCTAAGTCATATACACTTCTTTGAGATCACCATTTAAGAAGGCACTTTTTACATCCATCTGATGTAGCTTCCATCCGAGCTGAGTTACCATAGCACAAAGTACACAAATTGTAGTCATTCTAGCTATGGGTGCAAAAGTTTCTTCATAGTTAATCCTTCTTTTTGTGCATAGCCCTTTGCAACAAGGTGGGCTTTATACTTATATATAGTTATATCTGCCTTATACTTCACTTTGTATACCCATTTGCATCCAATGGGCTTCTTTCCTGAAGGTAGATCAACTAGCTTCCATATTTTATTTTTGATGAGAGACATATGTTCTGCATCCATAGCTGCCTTCCAATTAGGCTCACTAAGTGCATCTTGGACTGTGGTAGGTTCATGCTCATCCAATGAATATATAAAAACCCTTTCATCATCCACATCCATATCTTCTTCTCTATCTTCCTCTGCATATCAAAGTGTTGATAAAGATCATAAACCTCTAAAGTTTATGCTTCTGCCCTCATTTTCTGAGTTATACTTCATGTTTGAGGTCGATCTAAAGTTAGATCTAGAGGTGTAGTCTCTTTTGATCTCTCATTGTACTTATATACCATTTTGGAGTCTTTTTCTATGGGGTAGGAACCTCTTTCTCAAGCTCCTCTTCATCGAGGTATAAAGTTGTAGATGTGTTATCTAGTGTGAAAACTTCATCAAATACCACATCTCTATTGGTGTAATTTTTCTTGGTTTTAGGATATATCAAATGATATTCCTTGAAATTATCATCATAACCAAGAAAAATACACTGTAAGGTTTTCTCATCTAACTTCTTTCTCTTCTCTTTTGAAATGTGCATGAATTCCTTACACCCAAAAATCCTTATATGAGAAATAGAGTGTTTTCTACCACTCCATGATTCTTGTGGAGTCATTTCTTTAAGATGTTTTATGGGTTCTCTATTTAGGAGATACGTTGTTGTATTGACAACTTCTACCCAATATTGTTGCTCAAGATGTGCCCTTGTAAGCATATAGTGAACCATTTCCATAATGGAACGATTCCTCCTCTCAACAATTCCATTTTGTTGTAGAGTATAGGCTGTTGTAAGATGTCTCTTAATCCCATGTGAACTAAGAAATGTGGAAATTTATTTTGAGGTATATTCCCCCCCTTGATCTAAGCAGACGGTCTTAATAGAACAACCTACTTTCTTCTCAACACTTTTCTTGAACTGTGGAAAATATAAAATGACCTCTAACTTCAATTGTAGAAAGAAAACCTACATCTTCCATGAGTAGTCATTATCAACTAAAAATACCTCTTTCCCCCATAACTATTTGGCATAGGACCACACATCGGTGTGTACCAACTCCAATGATCTTTTGGCTTTTGATGAGCTCAACTCAAAAGGTACTCGATGTTGATTTCTTGCTAAGCAATCTGAGCACACAAGCAAAGTGGATGAAAGGTGGGAAATACCTTTTACCGTTTTATATTTACTTAACTCAAATAAATATCCCGAGCTTAGATGACTATTGGAAAAATTTCTTGGATCCATAGATTTTATAATTGTTACGCTACAAGAAATCATTTTGAACCAACGATCTATTACAGGCTCTGGTCAACCTGTCTATTTATTCTGATAAAAGAAATATTGCTAAAGAAAAATGTAACAAAATGGGTAAGGAAACCCCAATGGTAAACTTATGATTTTACAAGTATTACACACTCCATATTTTAGTTATATACTTATTATAAAAATGACCAAGCAATGACAACAACAATTATTTATGCCTTATGTAGACTAGTGCCTTATTTTTTGGGTTGTTATAGCAATTGAACAACATTCATAACATGAACAAAAAGAATGGGAAAAGAAGAATTGGTGTCATTATACTCATTCGATATTGTAATAAATATAATGGTTAACCAACGAAAGAGACGCTCAAAATATGTTCAAATAATGTAACATGTTATGAAGAAACACACAAAACTAGAGACAAGAAATGATAAAACTGAAACCCAAAATTGTATTAATTCTTTCAATGATATTACATGCAGAGTGGGCAGAAAGCCATTAAACTTTGTTACAGTTTTTAATACAATGAGAAAGTCTTTTTCAAATAACAAGACTTATTCAATTCTCCTTCTTTCAAAATGATAACAAGAAGAATATCTGGACTTTAGGCTCAAAAAGTACTGGAAATATTCTCAGCTTTCCAAACACAACATTAACAAAACCTGCATAACAAAGGGAAGAATGAGGGATGATAGAGAAAAATACACAAGGGAATACAACAATACAATTCACAGGGCACTCAAGTATACCTCTTAGCAAAAATGCTATCTCTAAATGCTTGATGCAAATTTTGGACCTGGATGCTCTCTTTTATAGCTTTTGGTTCTTGAATCTGTTATTTTTAGCCTGATATTGGCCTTACACTTGTCACCATCTGGCTTGATTTTCAAAGTAGGTGCAACTATATTTTGTTATCTTCTTCTATTCATATTGTACACTTCTCTTTGACTCTTTAAGTCTTGACTCGTTCAACCGATGATCTCAGTGCCTGAAACGTCTTCTTTTTTTGTTCCTCCTTCGCTCTCGAACTAGCTTTCTGCATTTGAAGTTTCTCCCTCTTGAGTGGTTTTCATTTCTTCTATTGGGGGTGAATCCATTTCTAGCTATAAACTGCATAATTTAATTTCCTTACCTTTCTTGCCCTACTATAGCCATCTGATTTGATTTTCAATCAGCCTCCATGTATCAATGTTAAAAATTATAGAAAATATCAACATATTCATTTCCTGGAGGATCCTATTTTGCTACATGTTGATATAACCCTTACTCTTTTCATACTGTGTGATTAATGAGTCCATAGTATTTATGAAAAATATGGTCTATCTGGCCATTTCTTGTTCGTCATCTAGTTCACAATCAAACTCTTCTATTTTATTTTTGAGATCTTCTATACTAGCGATTTCTAAGAACTCTTCCAAAGACAACCCAATATCTGCCAGTTTCTCTTTTATGTCATCCAACAGAGTGGACATATCTGTAGCATCATTATGCCATATTTCCTTGTTTACCCCAAAAATAGCTGCTTTCATGAATTCAATATTATTTTTGACCTTGGTACCATCGTTCAATATTACTTCTTTGTTCTGCATCTCCTCAAAATATTCTGCCATTAAGTCAAGAGTAGGGTGAATGGCCTCTAAATATTATTCTTTCTAATATATCAAGCTTTCAATTTCTTGAGATGTAACTTGGATCACCCCAATATGCCTGAACATCTCAGTGATTCCCTTGATCCTGTCTTGAATTTTGAATGATATTTTCATTTTTATTTTAGAAAAATAGTCTACACAGTTGATTATTTTCACCACCAAAGGAGGTTGTACTATCAGGGTAGTTTTTTGTGCCAACTCTTCTTTCATACTCTTAATTAAGACTTGTATCTCTACTTTTTTCTTATCACTGGTTCAAATTGACTTCTCAATTCATTATTCGTTTGTTGCAGAAGATCTAAAGTCTACATAGTCATAGCTTTGTTCATTCTGATCATATCGACTTCTTTTCCCCACATGGAAACCCCTCCTATTTTATCATCAATAGTGATAATAATTGGTTCCTATGGGGCAGGTATACCTAAACCCTAAACCCTAAACCCTAAAAAACCCTAAACCCTAAACCCTAAACCCTAAACCCTAAAACCCTTAAACCCTAAACCCTAAACCCTAAAACCCTAAAACCCTAAACCCTAAACCCTAAAAAAACCCTAAACCCTAAAAAAAACCCTAAACCATAAACCCTAAACCGCCCATGCAAAGACATCCAAGGATGCCTCACACTCCACGCCATGGATTGAACACTTAGCACCAAGGGAGGAATGCACAACAACAAGGGATGAACTCTCAACGACATCCCAATACCATTCCAAGAGGCCACGATTTTACTTGAGTTATTGGGGGTCTGTATAAATCAAAAACTCTTCTCTCTTTTATTTTTTGCAAGAAAAACTCCATCTGAGATTGATAAAAGGATAACTAATTTTGCTATCCATAATTTATCCTCATGAAATTTGAGTTTTGAAGAGAGAAAGGTGCTTGGTTTGGGGATCAAATACATCCCTCGTCCTCCTCCCATGACAACAGATGCTATGAAGTTGGAGTTTCGTGCTTTTGCAAGGCGCTTACGACTTCGTGCTTATTTTGGCATTGAGAATCCAGACTCCAACATTGAAGATGATCTCGGAAGGTTGCTCCCCTTCTATGGTGTGTTCTCTCATCATTTTTGAACTGCTAATCCTTTTTGGATGCCAACAGAATACAATGCAGAGCTGGAGTCTTTCATCAGGGAGACTGAAACCACTTTCTTGGAACGAATGGCAGTCTGTAACTTTGAAGTTCGACGTCCTTTGCCACTTCGCCTGATGAAAGCATTAAAAACACTGCGTAAAGATAAGAGCATCATCATCAAACTAGCTGACAAAAACCTCGGGTTGGTGGTCATGAACCGGACTTGGTATAAAACTGAAGGACTATGACAGCTCTCAGATCCAGACGTTTACCTTCCAATGTCAGAGATCCCATGGCAACTCATGTGGGGTAAGCTTCAGCAGCTGATAGATCATGCTAAGATCTTTAAGGGAATTAAAGATTTCCTTACCAAGTTTCCTGCCTCCAAATCAAGAGCTTGCGCCTTCTACATGTTACCAAAAATTCACAAGCCAAAAATCGTGGGGAGACCGATTTGTGCTTATAATGGCTACATGTTGGAGCCTCTCTCCAAATTACTCCATGAGCTCCTCCTTCCAGTGCTCCTGAAACAGAAGAATCACTTGCAAGATTCGACTTCTCTGCTCAAGGATCTCCAACGCCTCTCTTTGCCACGTGACTGCATCCTCTTCTCTTTTGACGTTGAATCCCTTTATCCGAGCATTCCAATTGCGGATGGGCTTCATGCTCTCAAAATCCACTTAACGAATTTTTTCACAGAATTCGATTTGGATCATAGTTTGATTGATATCATTCACGACATGGCAGCATTGGTCCTCAATGAGCACTATTTGGAGTTTGACGGACAATTTTTTAGGCAGGTTCGAGGGACGGCTATGGGCAGCAATTTCATCGTGGTATATGCTTACCTCTTTCTCTGTTACTTGGAGAGCCGAGTTGCAGAAACTCATAACTCTTCCAGCCTCCTCTACTATAGGCGTTATGTGGACGATGCTTTCGGGATTTGGACTGGAAATGAAGAGTCCCTCCATGAGTTTCTTACAACATACAGAAGCTTTTACCCGGAGATAAAAATCTCACCATGCATCTCCACAACTTCTGCTACTTTGCTCGACATCACCTTCTTCAAAGGTCCCGTTTTTGGAGAAATAGGTATTCTTGCAACTAAATGTTTTCAGAAGCCTTTGAATGTATATCAATACATACCATTCAGTTCTTGGCACCCACTTCACCAGAAAAGCTCCTTTGTGGTCAATGAACTTAAACGATATCTGCTCTGCGAATCTGATCCATCCGGGTATGCTCAACTCAGGGACTTGCTCTATCAGATATTACGTTAAGGGGATATCCAAGAAAGTTTCTTGTTCAATGTTTTCAGAAGATCTCTCTCACAGACAGAACAGTGCTACTCGACAACTTGCATTCAACAAAAAGGAGTAAGCGGGCCCCCCTTGTCTTCAAATTGGACTTCAGTCAGTCTGCAAAGTCCTTGAACTTGGGGGTCTGCCTAAACCCTAAACTCCATCGACTTTGTCAACAAGTCCCCGCACTGCAACACATTCCTTTTCCTCGAGTTTGTTGGAGGAACCCGAAAAAACTCGAAAGTCTGTTGATGAGAAGTCGATTTTCTGGAATGAACTAAAAATTTAAAATTTTAAAATTTTAAAATTTAAAATTTTTAAACTATTATTTAATTTAATTAAAACTTTTATAAAGTTTTTTTAATTTTTTTTTTTATAAAGTTTAATTTAATTAAATCTTAGTTTATTTAACTATTAGTTTATATTAAACTTTATATAGTTTATATTAAACTTTTATAAAGTTTAAATTAATTATAAACTTTTAGTTATTTAACTTTCAGTTTATTTATTAAACTTATAGTTTAATTATTTAAACTTTAGTTAAATTAAAGTTTATTTCCTAAAAAACTCACTCTTCTACTTTAGAAACTTCGAGCTCATTTCGGTTTTCTACTCCATTCTTGATTGGGAATTAAGAGCCTGACACCTTGGAGTTTGCTCTAAGTATGATTATTGTAAACCCTAATTAGGGTAAGAGCGAGAGTTTATTGTAAACCCTAATTAGGGTAAGAGAGAGCTTTTTTGTAAACCCTAATCAGGGTAAGAGTGTAAACCCTAATTAGGGTAAGAGTGAGAGCTTTATTGTCCTTTATGTATTCGAAATGAGATTCCATTCTCATCTCACAAACCAACTGATGAGAGGCTGTGATGCCTCGAAACCGGTTTTGGTGATTAATGAGAAATTTCAATTTGCACTATCTGTAGTGTTAAATTTGTGTATCTTTTTTCGAATACTCATGATTTTTTAGTTATCGTATTATTGTATTTTACTTATTTTTTTTTGCATTTAGTATTTGAAGCTGCCAGTGATCCTTTTCTAAAATTTTAAACTCTAAAATTTTGAACTCTAAAATTCTAAAATTTTAAACCCTAAACCCTAAACCCTAAAATTTAAAATTTTAGGGTTTAAAATTTTAGGGTTTAAAATTTTAGAATTTTAGACTTTTAGAGTTTAAAATTTTAGAATTTTAGAGTTTTAAAATTTTAGAGTTTAAAATTTTAGAATTTTAGAGTTTAAAATTTTAGAAAAGGATCACTGGCAGCTTCAAATACTAAATGCAAAAAAAATAAGTAAAATACAATAATACGATAACTAAAAAATCATGAGTATTCGAAAAAAGATACACAAATTTAACACTACAGATAGTGCAAATTGAAATTTCTCATTAATCACCAAAATCGAAGAAACTCATAACTCTTCCAGCCTCCTCTACTACAGGCATTATGTGGACGATGCTTTCGGGATTTGGACTGGAAATGAAGAGTCCCTCCATGAGTTCTTTACAGCATACAAAAGCTTTTACCCGAAAATAAAAATCTCACCATGCATCTCTACAACTTCTGCTACTTTGCTCGACATCACCTTCTTCAAAGGTCTCGACTTTGGAGAAATAGGTATTCTTGCAACTAAATGTTTTCAGAAGCCTTTGAATGTATATCAATACATACCGTTCAGTTCTTGGCACCCGCTTCACCAGAAAAGCTCCTTTGTGGTCAATGAACTTAAATGGTATCTGCTCCAGGAATCTGATCCGTCCGGGTATGCTCAACTCAGAGATTTGCTCTATCAGAGATTACGCTCAAGGGGATATCCAAGGAAGTTTCTTGTTCAGTGTTTTCAGAAGATCTCTCTCACAGACAGAACAGTGCTACTCAACAACTTGCATTCAACAAGGAGTAAGCGGGCCCCCCTTGTCTTCAAATTGGACTTCAGTCAGTCTGCAAAGTCCTTGAACTTGGGGGTTTTCCTAAACCCTAAACTCCACCGACTTTGTCAACAAGTCCCCGCACTGAAACACATTCCTTTTCCTCGAGTTTGTTGGAGGAACCCGAAAAAACTCGGAAGTCTGTTGATGAGAAGTCGATTTTCTGGAATGAACTAAAAATTTAAATTTTTTTTTAATTTTAAATTTTTAAACTATTATTTAATTTAATTAAAACTTTTATAAATTTTTTATAATTTTTTTTTACAAAGTTTAATTTAATTAAATTTTAGTTTATTTAACTATTAGTTTATATTAAACTTTTATACAGTTTATATTAAAATTTTATAAAGTTTAAATTAATTATAAACTTTTAGTTATTTAACTTTCAGTTTATTTATTAAACTTATAGTTTAATTATTTAAACTTTAGTTAAATTAAAGTTTATTTCCTAAAAATTAAATTCACTCTTCTACTTTAAAATTTTGAGCTTATTTTTGTTTTTCTACTCCATTCTTGATTGGGAATTAAGAGCCTGACACCTTGGAGTTTGCTCTAAGTATGATTATTGTAAACCCTAATTAGGGTAAGAGCGAGAGTTTATTGTAAACCCTAATTAGGGTAAGAGTGAGAGCTTTTTTGTAAACCCTAATCAGGGGTAAGAGTGAGAAATTTTTTGTCCTATATGTATTCGATTTGAGACTCCTTTCTCAAATCTCACAAACCAACTGATGAGAGGTTGAAATGCCTCGAAACCGGTTTTGGTGAATAATGAGAATTTTTAATTTGCACTATCTATAGTGTTAAATTTGTGTTTCTTTTTTCGAATACTCATGATTTTTTAGTTACCGTATTATTGTATTTTACTTATTTTTTTTGCATTTAGTATTTGAAGCTGCCAGTGATCTTTTTCTAAAATTTTAAACTCTAAATTTTTTTATTTATCACGATGGCCACAAATACTAATATGCAGGCACTTCCGTTTGACATATCTGCATAGCCACTTTCAGTTGATGCACGTCCAGAGGTTGATGCCACAATTCCAACAGCTAATATCCACAAGCGCCTTCGAGGTGAACTTCGTTTAGAGGCTCGTGATGTTTCTGATCCACACACTCAAGCCTTGGTTATCCATGGTCAGGAGGATAACAGATCAAAAGTTCTTCTCACATTTGCAGCTGCAAAGGAGGTACAAGCTACCGTTGATCAAAGGCTCAGAGACTCTGATGAGAGGCTCAAAGATTTGGATGACTCTCTCCACGTCGTCAATGACTTCTTGAACCAACATATGAGTGAAACTAATGACCGTGTTAAAAATGTGGAGGCTCAGCTCAACACGATCCTGTACTCGATTGGGCAATTGCACAACACCTTTGTCTCTCGTCTAGAGATAGTGACACGGCTTGATCCCACTCACCTCCCCATGCACACAACTCAGCATGTGCCATGTGGGAATGAATGCATCCACCCTCAGAAAATAGACGTCCGACATACAAGGGTCCATCCTCAAAATGATGATGTCGAACATACATGTTGTGTTTCAGGAGAAGCGATCAGTTCAAGAAACCCTTTGTGCGATGATCACGCCAACGATGAATCTCGCCCCATGAATGATGTCGAGATGGGAAATCCTCCTCATGAGGAAAAATATCCCAAGGCGATTACATCCCTGGTGTCCATGACCTTCAAAGAATTTAAACGATGTCATGTTCTCGCAGATCGAGCATCTAATTTCTTGGCAAAACTGCGACGCCACCGCAATGCTAACACTCTGCCAAAAAACTTGCAGGTGAAGCCACCGAAGATCACAATCAATGAGAGCCAAGGGAATACCACCCTCATGGCCTCCCTGGAGTAGATCCAAAGTGAGGCAAACAAGTCGTTCCTCTCTGCCTATATCACCTCCATGGAGCAAGCGACTGCTGCTCATTCGGCCGTCGTGGAAGAAGTAAAAATGAGCAACGGTATGTCGGAAGTTTTATTGTTCCAACAAATTATTGGAGGTCTGAAGCCAAGAAAGATTTTGAAGAGCAAGTAAATTCCTTTCTCCTGTAAAAAATTCTCAACAAAAACTTGAAGGATCAAGCAGCAGCAGCCTGCCAACATTCCACTGAGAATGTCATGACGGATGCGGATTAGATACCAAAGGAGCAAAGCATCTCCCAATTGATCAACCAGAAGTTTTATTTCTTGCAAAAAGAAATGAAAGAGATCCGGGCTCAGCTGAATACCTCCAAAAATAAGAACAGAGCTCCAGATCCTCCAAATAATGAAGCTCACCATCAAAAAAGGAAAAGTCGACCAAAAAATAGACTTCCTTTTGGGGATTCACCCCAGAATGTCACTCAGAATGTCTCTGGGCCATTACCATCCGGGAAAAGGTCCAAACGACCCACTCCACATGTTGCCCAATCTGTTGGACAGCGTGGGAACTCCAATCAACAAAGGGGTCGTGGTCAACCAAGAGGACATATGAGTAGACCGACTGGAGGACAAGCGAGAGGACGAACAGGCAGGTTGGCAAACCAAGGAAATCTTGGTCCTTTTCAAGGACGTACAGATGCTCCTCAACCGCCCATGCAAGGACATCCAAGGATGCCTCACACTCCATGCCATGGATCAAACACTCAACACCAAGGGAGTAATGCACATCAACAAGGGATGAACTCTCAACGACATTCTAATACCATTCCAATAGGCCGCGGTTCCGCTTGAGTTATTAGGGGGTTTGTATAAACCAAATACTCTTCTCTCTTTTATTTTTTGCAAGAAAAACTCCATCTGAGATTGATAAAAGGATAACTAATCTTTCTATCCATAATTTATCCTCACAAAATTTGAGTTTTGAAGAGAGAAAGGTGCTTGGTTTGGGGATCAAATACATCCCTCGTCCTCCTCCCATGACAACAGATGTTATGAAGCTGGAGTTTCATGCTTTTGCAAGGTGCCTACGACTTCGAGCTTTCTTTGGCCCTAAGTATCCAAAATCCAACATTGAAGATGATCCTGGAAGGTTGCTCCCCTTCTATGGCGTATTCTCTCATCATTTTCAGAATGCTAACCCTTTTTGGATACCGATAGAATATAATGCAGAGCTAGAGTCTTTCATCAGGGAGATTGAAACCAATTTTTTGGAACGAATGTAACTTTGAATTTCAATGTCCTTTGCCACTTCACCTGATGAAAGCATTAAAAACACTGCGCAAAGACAAGAGCATCATCATCAAACCAGTTGACAAAAATCTCGGACTGGTTGTCATGAATCGGACACAGTATAAAACTAGTAGCCTTTAATACAAAAGGTTTGTTTACGAAGGATATATCTATGCATGGGTTTAAAATTTTCATTTTCTTCAAAATCATTCTTATTGTGATGTAAAAATAAGTATTGTATTGTGTATTATGCTATATATTTTTTATATTTCAAAGTGACTTTACGATGGATATATCTATGTATGGGTTTAATTTTTTTTATTTTATTCAAATTCAATCTTGTTATGATATAAAAGTGAGTATTATTTTGTGTATTATGATATATTATTTTTATATAATTCCATATCTAGAGTAATATGCAATCTGCATTTTGCTTTCTAGAGTCAAAGCATACATACTAATGATACTAATGATACACATACATACATGTCACATCCCCACTATTTTGATTATCATTTTTTTGGAAGAATGTGATACTACTGTGAGCATTTGTGAGTGCAAGTGCAGGTTTATATTTTGTAGCAAGCAATACGAACCAGAAGAACATCCACCTTTGGGCAAAGACAGTGGTTGAAATGGCAGGTAAGGTGGGATATGATGTTGTGCATAAATGCACCCTGACTCGTGGGTACACGAAAACCCACTATAATAAAAAAATATTCATATATGTACATATGGTATTTATTGCATTCTTGAAAGTATTTTTATCTGCAATTGCACTAAGAATACATGTTAAATGAATTATAAAACTTAAATCTGTATATATATATATATATATATATATATATAATCATAAAATATAAAATAAAATAATAAATAAATAACATGAGCATATAAATATAATGGTAATAATAATAATATTTATATGTGTACAATACAAATGTATATATATATATATATATATATATTAATTAATTAGATAAATCCAAGTTAAAGTTATTTCCTTTAAGAAATCAAAACAACAAACGATATATTTATGTTTTCCTCGGAGTACTCAATATTGCAACACTTGGCCATCCTTTTGTTTTGCATGAAACATCTTATGTGTCGTGTGTAAATTGAACCTTGAAGCTTTAAAAACATAGGACCAATGAAGGTTTTGGAAAAATCATCATCGTTTTCTCTTCACGACATGGTTTTTGTTATAATGTGAACTTGAAGCCGCAAAGGTGCTCATAATTTTTTGGAGCAAAGAAGACCAGAGGAATTGGCATCCGGTGTTCGCCGTGTGAGTGGAAAGCTACCCTTATGACCGAGATTTTACATTTGCCTATATCTTCGATGAATTTCCAAGTTAGATACCTTAAATTTTTGAATGGACAGTATTTTTGTGTGTGAATTGATTGGATAAGTCTTTCTTATTACAACAAATGATTTGTAAGAAATTTTAATATGCAAATAACCATCTCTTCGTAGTGAAACCCAGTTATATAAACAATACTAATAATCCACATAAAATATATTAAAATTGTGGTCTGGTTTCACTTAATTTAGTAAGGTATTTAGTAAATTTTACCCTATACTGTGTTTTCTATGGAAATATCCACAAAGAGGATTTTCTATGAAATACTTTCAACCTTTTAAAATATATAATAATTAATGTTTTTTGGTAGATGCATATTTCTGTGTTTGTTGTATTGGGCTCTCATAGTATTCTTTTACTTGGAGAATTGCATATTTTAATGAGATTTCACTACATTCACCTATATTGTAGTTGCATATAAAAGAGCCATGTTGATCCTATTCATAAATTGTTTCCCACTGTCTATCATCGCGAAAGTTGTAGGTGAAACAACCTGAGAATTCTACCAAGCAGTGTACTAGCGGATGGGGAAAAGCTAAATTAATGGATATGCAACTTGGAGGTTGTACCCAATGTATTTTACAATTTGTATATTATCAGAATACAAATTGTAGTCATCCTTGTAAAATGAAAACCACAGTCGAAATAATGAATGTGATATTTTTGAATTTAAAGGTTTCAAATTAATTTTTTTACAGTTAAAGATATATTCTTTTTTTTTTAAAGTGTTGTTTCATATGGATGATATCCTGGATAAATTTTCATATTTTTCTCATAAAAATATATTGTCTACCTTGGGGTACAAAGGTTTGAATATTTCTTATTTGATTATCTCAAGCTCGTATTTTTAAAACTACTTCTACTCACTAAGAATTCCATCCTCTCTGTGTGATTGGCGGTTAATCAATATCGAACCAGAATTTATAAATCTTCAATAAACTCTTTTCCTAATTCACGGCTAGCATCTTGCTGTAGGTAGGTTGAAAATTGTATTATGATTGAAATGTGAAATCCTGTTGTGTTTGTGGTTTATTTATGTATCCTTCTGTGGGAAGTGTTGAAAACTTTTAAAATGGAAATTTTAGATGCTGGGTCAAATCCCTAAACTAGATAATACTAATTAAACTATTTGGACTTCACAGTGTTGTTGTTAAGCATTTTTTGAAAAAGAAGGAATCATAGTCATTTTTGAAAAGATAGGTATTAATATAACCATTGTGTTGTCTGCTCAATTGTATAATTCAACGCTGCTCCTTCCTCGTCGTTAGCTTAATATCATAATGTTGATGTCTTTTTGCCTTGGGAACACAAATTTATTTAAAACTTTTAAAATGGAACCAACCTCGTCATATTTTGTCGTGCATAGAAAGTTAGAACTCATTAATGTATCTATGATTTCTTTTGGACTAGCAAAGAACACACATTAAGGTCCGGGGAAAAATTCTCCACAAAACTTGCTACCAAAATTACGGTAAACTCGTACTTTGGAAATGAGTCAAATCCCTTCATTCTTTGTGACTATTAAATTTTGAATTTAATTCTTTGATTTTAGGATCAATAATTATGTCGTACGAGTCTTTAATATTGTAGGAAAAGATTTAAATAAAATAATCAAAGCCTAACAACAAATGATATTCCTTCATCGTTCGTTTTAAATGTTTGTTTCGTTAGGTAGCTTAAGCATATGCTTGTTAATTGGAGTATTCAATATTTCAACTTACTTTTTTAAACTATTGGAGCGATGTGGAAAATCAACCCTAATTTTTAAGAAGGGTCAATAATAAGAAATTCCTTAGAGTTTCGTCGATTATTTTGGTAGCTTTTGGATATTAAAAGTTCTTATATTCTTCTAAAGAGTTTTACATTGTGTTATAAATTCTAATAATAAATTAGTTTAAGGTAAATATAAGTATTATTTGTTAATGAGATTAATAAAATAAAATTAGTTTTATTTTAGTCTTCTTATTAAATTATTTTTGTATCAAGTATTAATAGATTAGATTTATTTAAAAATTCTTATAAAAATGTGCAGTGGATGTAAAAGTATGTCATGTTCTTTTGATATGCTGTAAATTATGTTGTTTAAAAATATTTTTACTAAATTTAGAAAAAGGATATCTTTTTCAAAAGCCTAAGAAGGGAATCACTTGGAAATAAACAAATCTTTTGTATTAAAGACTACTTTATTGATAAGACCAAGAAGAGTTTCTTTTTAATTGTTGGGGAAGGCAAATTTTAAATATATGCTAACAAGAAGGTTAGACATCCACCCAAACCCAATAGTGCACAGTGGCGACTATTGTGAATCAGGGACAATTATTCTCTAGTAGGATCAATGGATTCCTAGCTATCGAGAGTAATGAACGATGGTATGGGACATCATCCTAGGTTATCATACGATGTAGTACGTGAGGATTCTCAATATCATCACCAGTTGCAGAATTGTAAACTAAACTCAAGGTTAGGAACCTAGTCCTTGGGGTTGGAAGGTCCATCGGTCGATGGTATGGGTAGCATTACTATCAATTGGAAATTGATCTGGGACACCTGGTCCAATAAACCAAAGAATTGGTAGACCCTGATAATACCTGAGGTGAAAGTCAATAATCGAGCATTGGCATAGCTACGCTAACTCAAGCATGGTTTAACTATAATAATTGGGTCAGTGGACCAATAGGACAAGAGTTGGATCATAGATCTAAAGTTATCCATGCTATGAGATGGGTAGTTAGTGTATCCATCCTTCCAGGTGTTATGGGCCCTGGAAGGACAACCCCATATCGAGGTCTGAGAACTCAAAAAAGGAGAAAAAATATCTCATAAATGGTAACCTATCGAGGGAATTTGGTTGGTCCCAAGAACTTGAGACACTATTTGTAGCAGTATAAATTCTCGAAGTATGATCATCTATGCCTAGGTACTAGTTCAAATTTGGGTGTGCTTACATCAAAGTGTATCATTTATGTTTGAGTTAAACAAAATTTTGAATTTATGTTTTCTTACAACCAGATGAGTAGACCTGGGTTTTTACAGTTGGTATTAGAGCCTAGGTTGTGAAACCTTAGGTTATAAACATGAACTATTGAATTGACATCGCTCTTTTATCACCAGGTATGGTGGGACCTCGATAAGAGCGAATTCTAATCTACAAGGGGAGATTACAGAAGTCTCAAGGAAGGGACTAAGATGACTCATAAGGGAGTCATAATGAGTTTAGTCAACTGAAGTGCCTCAACGTGTTATAAGAAAAGAAAGGAAACCAGTAACTATAAAAGCTACATAGAATAATGATAATATGAAAAAAATAATTTAGTTAATGCAAGAACAACTGAATTAACAACGAGAACAAATGGAAATCCAAAGGGCTCAAATGAGTGAGCACATGGATCAACAAAAAACACAAATGACACGGTAAGAGGAGATCATTACTCAAAAACAAAAGGTTATTGAATTTTTTACTAAAAGTAAGGAAACATAAAGAGTAAGTGAGTTTTCAAAAGGGTCTTTGAGGAGAAAAGTCGGTGTTGAGTTGCAAAAAGAAATTAAGAAATTAGATATTTCCAAATTTTATGGAAAGGGTGATGGCGAAGCAACCGTTAATTGGTTGAGTGAAGCTAAAGGGTATTTCTCAATCCAACCCCTTTGTACGGAATCCAAAATGGAAATGGTGCATTTATTATATTTGGCCAGAGATTGGTGGACCACTTATAAGAATTTTTTTTTATCGTTTAAATTAGAAGTGTGTTTTTATCAAGGGACCTAAAACCTGATTACAACAAGTCAAAAGACTTTTTAAACAAGGCCACAAAAATTCCAGGAAAGGATAATAAAATATCCAAAGGAAAGACAAAAGGACTACCTTTCAAGACAGACTTAAGGATATACTTACAAGATAGGCTAAAGGATAGCCTTACATGATAGGTTTGTTTTTTTAAATTTTGAAATCTGGAACAGGATCGCCCCACACAAATCATCCATACATCACATGCAAAAAGGATGGAGAAGATGATCAGGGCCTCCCGCCTAAACAACATGTGTAATGAAAATTTAAAATAGGAAAACCCACCTAGAACAACTTTGAATTAAGGCCATCCCGCCCACCACTAAATTTAAAAACTAAATTTAAAATTAAGGCAGGAAATGTAGAAGCTAAAATTTTGAAAAAACATTTTTGCCTAAGGATGTCCTGGGACATAGCAGAAGGATACAACAACAAGATGCAGTCCAAAAATAATAGGTCGGCACAAGGCCTAAAACTGCCAACCAAAAATTCCCTAAGAAATTTGAAGGAGTGGAGAAACCACCAAGAAGAATCAACCCACCTAGGGAAGAAAGTAGGGATGCATAAAAGTAGGACCAAAACAACATCCTGCATAGGGTCGTAGCCAAAGAACCACTAAAACCTAGCTCTAAGAAGAAACTTGTAATATATTTGGGTCAGGTCTACAACCAAATGGATAAAGGCATCCCAAAATCATCGTAAAAAACCCAAGGAGGGACCTAGGGGCATCCTAGAACATAGGCACATGAAGGAAACTCTCAAAATAGTTGTGTAAAGGGTATACAAGTAGAGAAGTGACCTCCCACCCCAAGGAGATCATCTGCAACCATAGACAACTAAGAGATAAGGGTCCAAGAAGTGCCAAAGAACTGGGATAGAGCTAAGCCACACCATGAAGGAAACCTACAAAAAACTAGGACAACCCAAAAAGTAGAAGGGAAAAATCTCGTACAAATGGTAATCACAAGGATAGACCCAGGGATATCCCAAATAATAGAAGGGAAAAGGAATCCTTGAAGTATAAAAAAACACTTAGATGGACCCAAGGATGTCATAGTACAAAAGCATAGGAAGGATACCCTCAAATAGGTGATAAAAGGGGTAGAAAAGCAGATAGGAGACCTCCCATCCCAAGGAGGTCGTCTGCAACCATAATCAGCCAAGAGGAGGATCTAGAAAGTGCTAATGGACTAGGACAGAGCCAGAGGAGGGGGGAGCAAGGAAGTGGATCAGGACATCCCACGGGATGTCCCCGACCACTTATAAGAAAATCACATAGAAGAAGGCTGTAGAAATTATTTGGGAAGAATTTGAGAGGGAATTTAAGAATCATTTTCTTATGCCACAATTCTATATTGAGAAATACACCAAATTCACCAATTTACGGCAAGATAACATGACTGTGATTGAATACTATCAAAGATTTGTTTAAATTTTAAAATACGCTCTAGAATATGATAAGCATAAGGAATTCGAGGCTCAAAAATTTGTAATGGGAATACATCCCAAACTTGGAACACCTGTTGGGAGAAGAGTACCTAAAACCTTGACAGTTACTTATGATGTTGCTCGCTATGAGAAAATAAGTTAAAAAAATGCAAAGGTTTATTACCATAAAATAGAAAAGGAGGATCCTAAAAAAGAAGATACATAAAGTTGGTTAAGTGCAAAGATCAGTATAAGAAATATAGAGATGGTGGCCATTATAGAAATAACATAAATTAAAGAAATGTTAAGGGAAACAAGGTATATGTGGACATAAGGAATTTTCAAGAGAAGAGGAATAATAACCATGAAAAGGGTAAGAATGTTAACCAAAATAGAGAAGGGGATAAACAAAAGAATAAATGACCAAATGTGTGCTTTGTTTGTAGATATTTAGATCATTATGTGAATCAGTGCCCACAAAGAGCTGACAAAAGGAATCCAACAGAAGAGGCCCACATAGGATCTATGCTGCCACAGGTAAATCTAGCCTTTTAGGGAATCCCACTCCATTTCTCATAAAAGGAAAACTGGACAAGAAAGATGTTCGTATTTTGATGGATAGTGGTGCAATTGATAGTTTTATATCATCTAGTATTTTGAGGGACATACCAGTTAAACCTGATATTATGACAAATGGATGGAAAGTTGAGTATGGTTCAGGATAGACCTATATGGTTAACCAATGTTTATTTGACCCTCAAATATATATACCTCAAGGAAATATTAATTAGCATCTTTGTGTAGCACCCTTGCATGCCTTTGATATAGTCCTCGGGGTAGATTGTCTAAAAGCCCATAAAGGCTTGTTGAATTTTGAAGAGAGGTGGTTGGACTTCATAGATGATTCCAATTGGTGAGTCAATGTTCATTGTAATAGAGTATCTTTTGAACCCCACCTGATGACTACAATGCAAGTCAAAAGAGCTTTAAGGAAAGGGTGTAAACTTTATGTAGTCAAACTAAATAAGATGAAAGAAACTAAGTCTAGCTTCGCTCTATTTCAACAGTATCCTATTTTGAAAGAGTTTAGGGATATTTTTCCTAAAAAACCTTCCTAGACTACCTCCAAAAAAAGAATTTAACTTTTCTATTGAGCTTTTATCGGGAGAATATCTTGTAGTCAAAACTCTTTACCAAATGAAGAAGTAGTGATGGATCCCAAAAATATTGAAGCCATAGTAGATTGGCCAGCTCCTACCAATGTTACTAAAGTGAAATTTTATGGGAATGGCCGAATATTATCGATGATTTGTAAAGGGATTTTCAAAAATTGCCTTTCTTATTATGAATTTGCAAAGGAAGGGAAAATCATTTAAGTGGACAACTCAATGCAAGGATGCATTCAGACCACTGCACCTATTATTCAAATACCAAACCCCAAAAAACTATTTACAGTTTGTATGGATCCCTCTCTAGAAGGATAGGAGGTGTCTTATTTCAAGATGAGGCAGTTGTAGCATATGAATCTAGAAATCTTAAGAAAAATGAAATTAATTAGGCCACTCATATTTGGAACTGGTATATATTGTCCATGATCTTAATATTTGGTGACACTACTTTTTGGGAAAACCTTTTGAGTTAAAAATTGATCATCATAGTTTGAGGTATATTTTCACCCAACCTCTACTAAATGCAAGACAACAGAGATGGATGGAGTTCTTAGCTAAATATGATTTTGGGATTGAATACATAAAAGGAAAGGAAAATAAACTGGCATACACCCTTAGTCGAATAAGACACATAGCTGCTCTCACCTGATGCTAGTATGATCTAAAGGAGCAAATTAAGTAAATACCAAAAAAATGATAAACTTTACAACCAATGTCGCACTAAGGTCGATAAAGAACCAAATCGGCATGTGGATTTCAAATCAAGCAAGATCTGGTATATTTTTGAAATCAGATAATAGTCCCCAATGATGAAGGGATAAAAATAATGATTTTGCAAGAAGCACATTGTGCTCCATACTTTGCTCACCAAAGTGTGATAAAAATGAGGGAAATTTTGAAAAAGATTTTTTATGGCCTAGCATGAAGAAAGATGTGGTTCAATTTGTTACAAAATGTCTAGAATGCCAAAAATTCAAAGCTGAACATCAACATCTTAGGGGACAACTACACCTATTTGATGTACCAGAACAAAAATGACAAGTGATTTCCATGGATTTTATAGTTGGAATTTTCAAGACTCGGCTTCAGCATGATGTAATTTTTGTAGTTGTGGATAATTTGACTAAGGTAGCACATTTTATACCATGAAATGTTCATGATGATGCTCCCACAATAGCACAAAAGTTTGATCGAGAAATCATGAGGTTGCATGGTTTCCCTGAAATTATTATCTCGAATAGAGATTCACAATTCACTTTTGAATTTTGGTAATATTTGCACTGAGCTTGGGACACAAAGCTAAACATAAACACAACCTATTATCCTGAGATAGATGGGAAGATCGAGAGGGTCAATCAAGTGTTGGAGGATATGTTACGCATGTATTGTATGGACCACCAAAGTAAGTGGGAAGATTATCTCTTCTTGGTGGAATTTACATATAATAACAACTATCATACCACGTTGGGCATGGCCCCTTTTGAAGTCCTATATGGGCGTAGGTGTAGAACACCATTAATGTGGGATAATTTGGATGATCGATCCTAAAGTTGTTAAGAAAATGGAGGTCGAGTTAAAAGATATTTGCCATCGACTTTAAGAAGCCGCAGGTCGTCAAAAGAGCTATGATGAACTTAAATGAACCCCTTGAGAGTTTTCTATTGGTGATAAGGTATTTCTACGAGTCAAACCAACCAAAAGTTCCATTAAGTCCACCAAAATGAGTCCCAAATTTGTCGATCCATTTGACATTATTACCAAGATCAGTCCTGTTGCATATAAACTTGCACTGCCACCTAATTTATCCAAGATCCATAGTGTTTTCCATGTGTCCCTCCTCTGTAAATATGTGGCTAACCCATCTCATATTCTAGATGTTTCTCACTTGCAGACGTTAGACCCACAACTCATTGAGGTTTGACCAATCAAAATCTTGGGATATAGGACTAGAAATTTTAGAAAAAGAATCGTTGATCATTGTAGAGTCCAGTGGGACCTCTACTTAGAAAAGAACACCACATGGGAAGATGTGGCCAAAATGAAAATATAATTTTATTTCTTGTTTGAAAACTAAAATTTATATGAACATTTGAATATTGGATATATATTAATATTTGTATCTCTTGGACTTATGATATGCTTTGTTATGCTAATATTGTAATACATGCATTTTTCAATGTACTGCATAATGTATGACTGATTATTTGAAACTTGCTATAATATGGCTAACACAGGGACTGTGTTAAATTCTAGTGGGGGAGAATGTCACATCCCCACTATTTTGATTATCATTTTTCTAGAATAATGTAATACTGTTGTGAGTATTTGTGAGTGTAGGTGCAAGTTTCTATTATGTAGCAAGCAAGACGAACCAGAAGAACATCCACCTTTGGGTAGAGATAGTGGTTGAAATGCCATGTAAGGTGGGATATGATGCTATGCATAAACGGACCATGGCTCGTGGGTACACGAAAGCCCTCTATAATAAAAAAATATTCATAAAGGGACATATGGCATTTGTTGCATTCTTGAAAGTATTTTTGTGTGCAACTACATTGAGAATACATGTTAAATGAATTATAAAAATTAAATCGTATATATATATATATATATATATATATATATATATATATATATATATATATATATATATATATATATATATATATATATATATATATATATATATATATATATATATATAATCATAAAATATAAAATAAAATAATAAATAAATAACATGAGCATATAAATATAATGGTAATAATAATAATAATATTTATGTGTACAATACAAATATAATATATATATATATATATATATTCATAAGATAAATCCAAGTTAAAGTTGTTTCTTTTAAGAAATAAAAAAACAAACGATATCTTTATGTTTTCCTTGGAGTACTCAATATTGCAACACTTGGTCATCCTTTTGTTTTGCATTGAAAAATCTTATGTGTCATGTGTAAATTGAACCTTGAAGCTTTAAAAACATAGGACCAGTGAAGGTTTTGAAAAAATCATCATCATTTTCTCTTCATGACATGGTTTCTGTTATAACTTGAACTTGAAGCCACAAAGATGCTCACAATTTTTTGGAGCAAAGAAAACTAGAGGAATTGGCATCCGATGTTCATTGTGTGAGTGGAAAGCTACCCTTCTGATCGAGATTTTATATTTGCTTATATCTTCGATGAATTTCCAAGTTGGATACCTTAAATTTTTGAATGGCATGTATTTCTATGTGTGAATTGATTGGATAAGTCTCTCTTATTACAACAAATGATTTGTAAGAAATTTTAATATGCAAATAGCCATCTCTTCATAGTGAAACCCAGTTATATCAACAATACGAATAATCCACATAAAATATATTAAAATTGTGGTCTGGTTTCACTTAATTTAGCAAAGTATTTAGTAAATTTTGCCCTATATTATGTTTTCTATGGAGATATCCACAAAGACGATTTTATATGAAATAATTTCAACCTTTTCATATATATATATATATATAATAATTAATTTTTTTTGGTAGATGCATATTTCTGCGATTGTTGTATTAGGCTCTCATAGTATTCGTTTACTTGGATAATTGTATATTTTAATGAGATTTCACTATATTCACCTGCATGGTAGTTGTATATAAAAGAGCCATGTTGATCCTATTCATAAATTGTTTTCCACTGTCTCTCACAGTGGAAGCTATCAGTGAAACGACCTAAGAATTTTGCCCAGTAGTGTACTAGCAGATGGGGAAAAGCTAAATTAATGGATATGTAACTTGGAGGTTGTACCCAATGTATTTTACTGTCTTAATATGATCAAAATACAAATTGTAGTCATCCTTGTAAAATGAATACCACAATCGAAATAATGAATGTGATATTTTTGAATTTAAATGTTTCAAATAAATTTTGTTATAGTTAAAGATATAAATATATATATATATATATTTTAAAAATGTTGTTTCGCATTAATGATTTACTAGATAAATTTTCATATTTTTCTTATAAAAATATATTGTCTACCTTCGGGTACAAAAGTTTGAATATTTCTTATTTGATTATCTCAAGCTGGTAGTTTTAAAACTACTTCTACTCACTAAGAATGTCGTCCTCTCTATGCGATTTGTGGTTAATCAATGTTGAACCAAACTTTATAAAGCTTCAATAAACTCTTTTCCTAATTCACAGCTATCATCTTACTGTAGGTAGGCAAAAAATTGCATTATGATTGAAATGTGGAATCCTTTTATGTTTGTGGTTGATTTATGTATGCTTCTCTGGGAAGTGTTGAAAACTTTTAAAATGGAAATTTTAGATGCTAGGTCAAATCCCTAAACTAGATAATACTAATTAAACTATTTGGACTTTAAAGTGTTCCTGTTAAGTATTTTTTGAAAATAAGGAATCATAGTCATTTTTTAAAATATTGGTATTAATATAACCATTGTGTTGTCTGATCAATTGTATAATTCGATGCTGCTCCTTCTTCGTCATTAGCTTAATATCATAATGTTGATGTATTTTTGCCTTAGGAACACCAATTTATTTAAAACTTTTAAAATGAAACCAACTTCGTCATTTTTTTCCGTGCATAGAAATTCAGAACTCATTAATGTATCTATAATTTCTTATCGGACTAGCGAAGAACACACATTAAGGTCCGGGAAAAAAATCTCCACAAAACTTGCTACCAAGATTACAGTAATTCCATACTTTGGAAATGAGTCAAATCCCTTCATTCTTTGTGACTATTGAATTCTGAATTTAATTCTTTGTTTGTAGGATCAATAATTATGTCGTATGAGTCTTTAATATTGTGGGAAAGATTTAAATAAAAGAATCAAACCCTAACAACAAATGATATTCCTTCATCGTTCATTTAAAATGTTTGTTTCGTTAGGTAGCTTACGCATATGCTTATTAATTAGAGTATTCAAAATTTTAAGTTACTTTTTTAAACTATTGGAGCGATGTGGAAAATCAACCCTAATTTTTAAGAAGGATCAATAATAAGAAATTCCTTAGAGTTTCGTCGGATTATTTTGGTAGCTTTTGGATATTAAAAGTTCTTATATTCTTCTAAAGAGTTTTACATTATGTTATAAAGTCTAATAATAGATTAGTTTAAGGTAAATATAAGTATGAGTTGTTAATGAGATTAATAAAATAGAATTAGTTTTATTTTAGTCTTCTTATTAAATTATTTTTGTATCAAGTATTAATAGATTAGCTTTATTTAAAAATTCTTATAAAAATGTGCAGTGGATGTAAAAGTATGTCATGTTCTTTTGATATGCTGTAAATTATGTTGTTTAAAAATATTTTTACTATATTTAGAAAAAGGATATCTTTTTCAAAAGCTTAAGAAGGTTATCACTTGGAAACAAACAAACCTTTTGTATCGAAGACTACTTTATTGATAAGACCAAGAAGAGTTTCTTTTTAATTGTCAATGCAGAGCAAATTTTAAAAACGAGAAGGTTAGGCATCCACCGAACCCCGATAGTGCACAGTGGTAGCTATTGTGAATCAGGGACAATTATTCTCTAGTAGGGTCAGTGGATTCCTAGCTATCTAGAGTAACAAATTATGGTATGGTATATCGTTCTAGATTGTCGTACGATGTAGTACGTGAGGGTTATCAAGATCATCATCAGTTGTAGAATTGCCAACTAAACTCAAGGCTAGGGAGTTGGTCCTTGGGGTTGGAAGGTCCAGTGGTAGATGGTATGGGCAGTATTCTCGTAAACTAGAAATTGATCTAGGACACCTGGTCCAATAAACCAAAGAATTGATGAACCCTAATAATACCTTAGGTGAAATTCAATAATCAGGCACTGGCATAGCTACACTAACTCAAGCATGGTTTAACTATAATAATTGGCTCAGTGGACCAGTAGGACAAGAGTTGGATCATAGATCTAAAGCCCTTTATGCTATGATATGGGGAATTAGTGCATCCACCATTCTAGGTGTTATGGGCCCTAGAAGGACAATCCCATACTGAGGTTCAAAAACTTGAGAAAGAAGAAAAAAGATCTCATAAATAGCAACCTACCATGAAAAGTTGGCTAGTCTTGAGCACTTGAGACATTGTCTGTAGTAGTATGAATTCTTGAAGTGTGATCATCTATGTCTACATACTAATTCAAAGTTGGGAGTGCTTATGTCAAAGTGTATAATCTGTGTTTGAGTTAAACAAAATTTTGAATTTGTGTTTTCTTACAACCAGATAAGTAGACCTGGGTTGTTACAATACATACATTCAAAGTCAAAGCATAAATCATTATATTTTGTCAACATAGACAATTAATTCAATAACAATGCATTATTGTATTGTATTATTATTTTCGTAACTTTAGATTTATGCTAAATGTGTTGTGCTTTCTACTATTGTAAAATAAATATTTACTAATTTTGTATGAATGCATGGTTTTCAAAATTCCAGTTTACTCAAATCTAAAGCATAAATCATAAAAATTTGTCAACATAGACAGTCAAGAACACTTCTAGAGTGAAAGCATACATACTAATGATGCACACATACATACATACATTCAAATTCAAAGCATAAATCATTATATTTTGTCAACATAGATAGTTAATTCAATAACAAATAATTATTGCATTGTATTGTTGTTTTTGTAACTTGAGATTTATGCTAAATTCATTGTGCTTTCTACTATTGTAAACTACATACAACACTTGGTAAAAGAAATATTTACTAATTATGTATGCATGCATGGTTTTCAAATTTCTAGTTTACTCAAAGCTAAAGCATAAATCATAAATTTTGACAACATAGATAGTCAATAACATTAAAAAGCAAATACATGAAATCATTGATAATAGAATGATTATATGAATTTTTTCAAATCATTGAAATTTTACAAATGATACCAAATACAAAAAATCATTGATAATATTAAAATTTTCAAATAATTGACATTTTTTTTGTAAGTTCAAATTTCATTAAAAATGGGTTTTAAAAGGTTCCCAATACCTTTTTACAATAGGTCACCAGACCAAAATAAGCCACAAAAAATACCGAAGGATAGGCCAAAGGATAGCCTAAAGGAAAAGCACATTAGAAATGCACCCAAAGTAGGAAAAAAGAGAGACCCGCCCAAGTGGGAAAAATGAACCAGGAAAATTTTTAAAAACCCGCCCAATGTGAAATCTAAAAATCTTGCCCAACAGGAAATTTAAAAATTCCTACCAAAGTAGGAATAATACAATTTTGAAAAAACCTATGTAGGGAAAAAACTAGAAACCGATATTCCGTCAAGGAAACACTAGAAAAACCAAATATGCTATGCACAAAACCACCCCGAACAATTGGATGGAGTAGAGGAACTACCAAGAAGGATCATCCCACCCAAGGAGGGCCAGGATACACATAGGGATGCAAGAAAAAAGACCAGAACAACATCCCACATAGGCCTAGAAAATGGAACAATAATATGAGGATCTCCACAGGCCACGAAATCCCCTTACAATGAGGTTGAGCTACGTAGAGACCGAAGGAAGTAGTAGAGGCAGAACCACAAGCCATAAGAAAGAGGCAAGAAGGTCCTAGGGAACAAAAACTAAAGGAGCCACATTATTAATAAGCTATACGCATTAAGCACAAGTCCCCCAAAATCAAAATGTGTAGTAAGAAACCCTAGACAACTCCAACTCCACCAATGAATAACTTTAGGAAACCATAAAAGGAAGACAACAGGATATGAGTAGGAAGCAAAGCATAGGTCCTTCATAATCCAAGAAAGAAATGCTGAGAGCCCACTAAGAAGACCAAAACTAGGAACCCAAAGAGCAGATCCATAGAAAAGAAGCATGTGGTCCTTCTAGACCAAAAGATGCTATGAAAGTCTTCTCAAGAAGCAACTCTCCCAAAGCCATGATGCACCACATTTGGAGAACCTCTAAAACCCAACTCCAAGTAGAAACCCACAAAAAACCTAGGACAAATCTGAGAGCACCAGGAAAAAGGATCCCTGAAGCAACATAGAAAACCCAGGGAAGATCCTAGGGACATCCCAGAATAGAGGCACACAAAAGAAATCCTCAAATAGTTATGGAAAGGGGTAGACAAAAGGAAAGGTGATCTCCTATCCCAAGGAGATCATCTGCAAAACCAACCAACCAAGAAGGAAGGGCCAGGGAAGTGCCTGGGAACTGGGACAGAACCAAATCATTAATTACAAATGATATCAAAATACAGAAAATCATTGATAATATAAAATTTTTACAAATGATTTCAAATCTGAAAAATCATTGATTATATGAATTTGTTTAACTCATTATAATTTTACATTGGTGGAAGCTTATATAAAGTCTTATCAACTTATCCAAAAGAATAAAAAATTATTTGTGAATTCTGTGTTTCCATAATCTCTCATCATTGCAAGCTGAATCATTTTCATCATTTTCAACAATATTAGTGAGACCTCTCCTATCCGCTAGGGATTTCCAATATGTCAAAGCTCTATCATAGGGAAACTTACCCACCTTGTACGATGATATTGTTAGCATATATTATTATACTATGAAGATATGTGCATTCTCAATCTAGTAGATATACGCATTCTCAATCTAGTTAGGGTGTATTTTCATGGTGGTTAGGTTAGTTGGTTATTTGAAGCACCTTCAAACTACCTACACAATGTATTATTTATTATGGTTGATAAGCACCATAAACAATCATTTTATATACACTTTTAAGGGTATCATTATTTATTTAAATTAGCATTTGAAATGTATTTTTATATAGCTTTTGCATATAATTGATAGAAAATGAAATATTATGCTTGACTAGTATTTTTAGTGGAAAGTGTATGTAAATGCAAGTTTTTGCTACTAATATGGTGTTTTGAGTATACATCCCATTTGGTCTTGGAAATTCATGAAGAAATCTTGAAAATAACAACGGTAAATGGTGAAGGCAGGCACCTGATTCCTTATTGTTGGTAGTGCCTGATTCTTGACTGTTGGTGGCGCCTGCTTCCCAACCATTTTTTGGCGCTTGCTTCCCGACCATTTTATGGCGCCTGCTTCTCGACCATTTTTTGGTGCCTACTTCTCGAACATTTTTTGGCACCTGCTTCCCAACCATTTTTTGGTGCCTGCTTCTCGACTATTTTCTAGCGCCTGCTTCCCGACCTATTTTCTAGCACCCGACTCCCATTGATGATTGGCCGATTGACCAAGTCAATGTTGACTGGTTGACCAAGTCAACATTGATTGGTTGAACATTGACCATGCACTTTTGAAGGATGTTGTTGCACAAAAGATAAAGGAGAAATATTCGTATTTCTATGTATATTAGATTTTTGTGATTAAAATAGAATAAAATACTTTTATTCTATTTTAACCATGTAAGCTTTTTTATAGGCATTATTTTAGAATTATTTGTTACATACACCTAAGGATTATTATATGTATTCTTTTGGTGAACTAACATACTTGTAAATAGGAGAATAATATCTATTCTAGGATTAGTATTTATGTACACCTAAGGATTATTATATTTATTCCTTTGGTGAAAGAACATTCTTGTAAATAGGGAGAATAATATATGTGTACAAATGTATTGTAACAAATAACATTACGTGATTAAAGGAGACCATTTTATTATTATAATAAGATCTGTATGCTTTCTATATAAGTACATAGGTCAGACAAATACAAACATGGGATCGGAGGATCAGAGAATCATATACACAGAGAATTACTTTATTTTTTTTTTTTTTGAAAAATTTTGAAAAAACTTGTATTAAAACAAAGATCAATTACAATATGGGAAGAGACTCTTCCCAGCCGAATTCAAAGAGAACACAAGCTTACAATAGAAGAAGAAGACTTGCAATGGAGCCAAATCTCCTAAATCAATAACTAGCTAGCAGGGGATCGGCATGGACAGATGATGCAACTTGTCACGAAAACGCGACATGTCGCGATATCGCGACACCTTTTCTCCTTTGGCCGCGAAAAAGCAACATGTCGCGATATCGCGACACCTTTTCTCTCTTGGCCGCGAAAAAGCAACATGTCGCGATATCGCGACACCTTTTCTCCGATGGCCGCAAAAAAGCAACATGTCGCGATATCGCGACAACTTTCCTCCAGCGATCACGATGGCACAACATGTCACGATATCGCGACAACTTTCCACCAATGACCGCGATGGCGCAACATGTCATGAAATCATGACAACTTTCCTCCAACGACCGTGATGGCGCAACATGTCACGATATCGCGACAACTTTCCTCCAGCGGACGATGCAACATGTCGCGATATCATGACAACTTTCCTCCAGCGACCGCGATGACGCAACATGTCACGATATCGCGACAACTTTCCTCCAGCGACCGCGACGGTGCAACATGTCACGATATCGTGACAACTTTCCTCCAAACCACAACATGTCGCGATATCGTGACAACTTTCCTCCAACATGGCAACATGTCGCGATATCACGACAACTTTCCTCCATGCTTTCATCCTTTTCACAACATGTCGTGATATCGCGACAACTTTCCACCAACGACCGCGACGGTGCAACATGTCACGATATCATGACAACTTTCCTCCAATGACCGCGATGCAACATGTCGCGATATCACGACAACTTTCCTCCAGCGGTCGCGATGACGCAACATGTCGCGATATCATGACAACTTTCCTCCAACGATGCAACATGTCGCGATATCATGACAACTTTCCTCCAACGACCGCGACGGCGCAACATGTCGCGATATCGTGACAACTTTCCTCAAGAGACCGCGACGGCGCAACATGTCACGATATCGCGACAACTTTCCTCCAGAGACCGCGACGGTGCAACATGTCGCGATATCGCGACAACTTCCCTCCCTTTGCTTTTTCTTTGATCATTTGTTCAAGGACCTTTCCAGACCCTGCCTGATCACCTCATCCTCAATAGCCATGTCACTGTGAAGTCGAACCCCCGCCTCCTTCTCAGCACCCATCTTAGCCAGGAAGTCGGCCGCGTTGTTTAAATCTCGACTCACATAAACTGGAATCACATCATCTAATTCCTTCCATAATTCCTTAATTTGAGTGACAAGAATCCTCAACCTCCATGCTTTCAAAGCAAAGTTTCTCATGCAATCAAGAGCTCCAACCATTATTTGAGAGTCTGATTCAATAATGATCCTCCTGTGGCCCTGTTTCACTGCCCAAATAGAAGCGGATTTGATAGCTATGGCTTCTGCTTCATTGTTTGTGGCTCTTCCCAAGCCTTGCAGTTCCCAATATAGCACTGATCCATCATGATTCCGGCAAACCACTCCAATTTTGGCACTACCCGGATTGCCCTTTGCAGCTCCGTCAGTATTAATTTTAATCCAGCCTTCTGGTGGTGGTTTCCAACTAGCTCTGTCCTGTCCCTCTTGCTCTTCAACTCCCTCTTCCATTGGCCCAGTAACAACCCGAGTTTCCTCTATAGCATAGACAACAACAGCTTCGTAACTTTGCTCCGGATGATCTCGCCAAACTCCATCTAATGAGGAAAAATTTCTCTAAAAATTCTCGCATTTCTCTCCAACCACACTTGCCACCAAATGAAGTTTAGTCCAAGCTCCCAACCAATTCGAAGAGCTTTAGATTTAAATCTACCACTCTTCCATGTTTTCCAGATATTAGTCCGATTCAAGTCACCATTAACTTGAATTTTATAGCAAGAAAGCCAACGCTTCCAAATCTGACGCGTGAAAGGGCACTCAAACATCAAGTGATCAGCTGTTTCCTCATTCTTGTAGCATAAAACACATTGAGATGGACCGATGATTCCTCTACATCTGAGATTGTCAAAAGAGAGAATTCCGTTGTGCATAAACTGCCAGGCAAAAAAGTTTACTTTCGGCCAGCCCTTGGAGTGCCAAATATTTTTCCAATCCTCAACCGAGAATGAATGGGGGGGAGGCTCTGGAGGATCTTCTCATATCCGTCCTTCACTGTATAGACACCAAGGCTCCCATAGCCCCAAGCTAATTCATCCTCCTCGTCTCTACCTGTGAGAAATCTTTCCGACAAGATTTTAGTCATGATGGGTGCCAACTCCGGAGGGATTGAAATTGGCCACTCCTCCAGCTTCTTAAACTTCTTAAACTTATACTCCCCCAACTGACTAGTGATGAAATAACTGTCAATGTGAACCCATCCTTTGGTTTCTATGGCAGTTTTTATTGGTTGCAATTCAAGAAATTCAACAATGATGGGTGGGTACTGATCCCAAGAGTCTGTCCAAAAATGAGCCTTCTCCCCTCTCCCCACTTTCCAAAACAATCGATCTTTAACCACCTGAGATCCTATCTTGAGAGCCTGCCACACTAGGGATCCAGGGCCATCCAAAGGGAAACGACCCACCTCATTGGGGTTAACATGACCCAAATATTTACTAGTTAGGATTCTACTGAATAAGGAGGTTGGTTGGGAAATCCACCTCCAGTACAGCTTTCCAGCCAAAGCTTTATTATTGAACTTGGATCTTCTCAGTCCCAGCCCTCCTTTTACCTTGGGCTGGGTAACTTTATCCCAACCAACTAAGGCCCATTTCCTCTCTCCTTTTACTCCTTCCCATAAAAATCTTCTAGCCATATTGTCCAGCTCTTTCCATATCTTATGTGGGGCAGCCAGGATAGAGAATTTGTAAATTGGCATGGCCTGAATGACCGACTGTAAAAAAGTTAATCTACCCCCATAGCTTAACCATTTGTGAGACCAATGATTCATTCTATCTTTGATACCATCCAAAAGATCCTTCCAGATATCCATTTTTAGTTTTTTGAAATGCAAAGGAACCCCCAAGTAAACCACTGGAAGAGAAGTCCTTGTGAATCCCAAGATCTCTAGAACTCTGTCCTGGAGCCTTTGATCAAGATTGAGAAAGACCACTTTGGATTTTTTATCATTGATGACTTGGTTTGAAGCCCTAAGGTAGACATTAAGAGTATCTCTCGATCACTCTTGCTTCCCCCGAAGCCGGCCACTCCAACCAATCCCGTATCATCCACAAACTGTAAGTGAGTCAAAAATTCCTCACCCACCTTGATACCTGTTAGCAAACCTTGATGTCTTCTCCTCAAGAAAAGTCTACCTAATCCTTCAGCCAAAATGAGGAAAAGATAGGGAGAGCAAGGATCCCCTTGACGAAGACCTCGAGAGGCTCCAAAAGGTTGCGAGGGAAGACCCTTGATTAATACTGAATAAGACGGCGTAGATACACAACTCATGACCCAATCTATCCAATCCTGAGAAAAACCAAAGGCTGCCATCATCTTTGACAAGAAACTCCACTCCACCCTATCATAAGCCTTTGACATATCTAATTTAATGAACATTCCTTTATTACCAGATTTTTGCATTGTATGGATTGCCTCCCGAGCAAGAACCACCCCATCCAAGATCTCGCCTACCCTCTACAAAACCCCCTTGCTCTGAGGAGATAATGTTATGTAAAAGGGGTTTTAGCCGTTCAGCCATTACCTTTGTGATTATTTTATAAATCACATTGCATAAGGCAATAGGTCTATAATCTGAAATATGAACCCCCTCCTCCCCTTTTGGAATTAAAGTGATGAAGGTATGATTTAATGCCTTAAGCATTCTTTTATTACCTCTGGACTCCTCTACGACAGCCAAAACATCCTCATCCAAAGTATCCCAAAAGGCCTGAAAAACTCAATTGGAAAGCCATCTGGTCCTGGAGTTTTGCCGGTACTCATTCCAAAGACCACATTCTTCAGTTCTTCTCTACCAATGGGTTTAAGAAGGGCCTGATTTTCTTCTTCAGAGATAACAGAGGGTATGACATCAATAACTTCATTTTGAGCCTCTACATCTTGCTCCATACTTTCCTTAAAAAGTTTAGAAAAATAATCCATTGAATGGGAATGCATACCAGGAAGAGTATCAAAGGAATGTCCATTCTCATCTTGAAGAGCTTCCATGTTATTCATCTGTCTCCTAGCACAGGCTGACCGATGGAAAAATTTGGTATTTCTATCACCTTCCAATAACCAAGTGGTTCTTGCTCTCTGTTTCCAGTAGGTCTCCTCTTGGTTATCAATGTCCTCAACCGCTTTACGCAAGGCATCATCCTCGGCTTTGAGCTGCTCCGTAATTGTTCCTTCCCTAAAGTGTTTTTGAACCTCATCCCATCCGGCCACCAAAGGAGCTCTTTGGATCTGGAAGTCTGTCTTGTTAGCTTGCCTCCATTGTTTCAGTTGAGCTTTGACATAATGAAGCTGTTTGTGGAATCTAAACATTGCTGTCCCAAAAGGTAGACGACCTTCCTCCCACCACTGTGGAATTTTCTTTCGAAGATCCTCTTTTTGTAACCAAAAATTCTCAAATTTAAAGGGTTTGTGATGCTGCCCTGTCGTAATCCCTCCCTCCAACAAAATGGGAAAGTGATCTCGAAATCGGGCCCTCCAAAATCTGGAATTTTGTATTCCATTTTACGAATGCCTCCTCCGAAACCAGAAAATGGTCTAGCTTTACCTTCCTGCTATGTGGCTCCCTCCTCTTGTTAGTCCAAGTAAAGTTGGGTCCAGGGCCTTTAATATCCACTAGGTGAAAAGCCTGGACTTGGGCAATCAGAAGTCGATCCCCCGGGTCCAAAATTGGGGTTCCTCCTTCCCTATATCTAGATGATACTTTAGCATTAAAATTCCCAACGAATAATCCAGTCTAAATCTTCCCTTGAGGTCCTCATGTTATGCACAACTTTCCATTGAAGCCTCTGGCCATCAAGGTTTTGAGCCCCATAAAAATTTGTGATTAAAACATGTTCAACTGTGACATTATTCCTAAAATGAGATGTGAGAACACCCCTCCAGGCTATATGTTCTATTGCAGTCCATTCCAGAGAGTTCCAAAGAGTGACAATCCCCCCTGAGGCACCTTGGGCAGCCACATCCATATGACCAGCGCCCCTCCAAATTCTGTTAACTGTTTTACACATAAGATCTAACGACATTTTGGTCTCCTGGATAAGCAAAAAATCTGTTTTGCATTTTCCTAAGAGTCTTTGAACAACAGATTGATGGGTTCTACTGTTTAAACCCCTAATATTCCATGATTGAATAATCATTGAAAACCTTGAGAGCAAGTAAGAATCAATTGTCCTCACCGATCCTCCAGTGATCGCTTTGTCTCCTTGAACTGCTAGCAGGTCCTTATTTGATTTTCTGCCCGCTCCTTGAGAGTTGCTATTTTTTGATCTCTTTTCCACCTGAGTTATCCCTAGGGCTGGCCTTTCTCTGTTCTTTTCTGCTATTCCCATGCTGACATCCTTGATTATTGGCTGCGCTTGGGAGTGCACTATCAATGCCCCTGCATTCTCTGACTGCGGTAACTCAGATGTACTCAATTACCTGTTCTATGACGGTGGGAGATGAAGGAGAAGCATGAGCGTGGATGTTATTGTCTTCAATATTCCCATCCACTCCTTCCATGACTTGATCCTCTTGGTCCACTAGTGTCTTAAAAATTTCATACCTATTGGCTGGCTTGAGTTGTGATTGCTCCTTACCATTTTTCTTTTGCTTTCTCCTTCTTTTGGGCTGTTCAAAGCCATCTTTCTGAACATCTTTACCCTGAGGAGTATTGGTTGGTTCTTTGGTAAGAGTTGACTTACCCTCCCTGGGGTGATTTGGCATTCCAAGCGGGGCCTCCATTTTTGTGTTCAAAATATTTGGACAAAATCGGGCCAAATGCCCATGTTTGTGGCAAACTCGCATCCGAAGGGCGGAGCCTCATAATCTAGCTCGTTGGATCCAAGATAGTCCTGCCAGCTCAAGTTCCACCTCTACCGGTAGAGGCTGGCTAATATCCATTTCCACACAAATTCTTGCAAAAATAGCTGTGTTTCCTTCTATGGTGTCTTTGGAGACGCCCAAATGTCTACCGAGGGAGTTACCGATCATTTCCAAAACCTGCTCACCCCAAAACTCCATTGGAAGAGCATACAACCGGATCCAAACCGGGACAGCCGTGGGTTCAATACGAGGATCGAAACCCACTCTCCAGGGTTGAACAAATAACCCTGCCGGACCGTGGTTCCTCTTTTCTGATTCAAAAGCCCTGTTTCTATCGGCTAGAGAAGAAAAACTAACAATGAAATACCCATTGCTAATAAACCATAAGGAGTACTCACCATGAGGCTCCCAGTTTTGTCTGACCTGGTATGCAAGAAATTTAGGGTAGGGCGAATACCCATGAATTTACAGATCAGATCATGGTTGGCTCTGTATATGATTGTGTCTTCGACCATCTTTGGCTCGATGACAATCTTGGGTCTTGAGACGGATTGCGGAAGGCATCCATTGACTCGATGTGCTGTTGAGCTCTTTCCAGCGTTCTTGAAGAGCGTATGAAGAGTATTTCTCTGAGCTTCGTCATTAGAAGACGAAGAATTTTCTTTTAGCAATTCAGCGAAAGAGCTCTTTCTCCCAGAGAGAGGATCCGGAGGAGTCCCCATTGGACCCTCCTGGGGCAGCAGACTTTCCTTCAGATCCACAGTAACCAGAAAAACACTACGGCAACCCACCTGATGCCCTGGATTTTCCTTCGCTCCAGAAACCCTAGAACATCGCCTCTCGCCTGCTCAGAAATTTTCCTGCCCAAAAATCCCCCAAACTCCTTTACTCTCTTTTTTGTATAATTTATTAAGAGTTGCAAATACTCTTATTTACTTGAAGCAATCTTCATGTAATTAGCCGATCAGACTATCTGCGGAAGCCCGGGACCACTCCCTGCAGTAGTCCTCCCCATTATTATTTTATTTATTTATTTTTCAATAGATTAGTTTCATGTTTTATTTTCCTGCTTTATTTAAATTTTAGTCATGTGTTTATTTTATTATACTTTTATTTCAAAATTTTCATTTTAACTTTAGTTTATTTATTTATTTCTCTGCACTTTATTTTATTTAGTTTGGCTAAAATCAAAATGAACAAATACCCCCACCAAACTAAATAGGTACAGAGGATTAATTCTCCACACTGTAGGCATATACTGTGCATGACACTCACAATTTTACGAGTTATCTCGAATTGAAAAATTAAATGGAGGCAAGAAATTAAATTATAGATTAACCAATGTTTTACCCAATATTTTGGCATCGTTTTCGGGGAGTGTCTAAACTATAGTGTTTGGGAATGAACCCGATGTACCATATTAATTGTAGAAGTAGAAAATAAATTGTGTTGTTGAAAAGTTAGAAAATTAGGCAATGAAGGATTTCCACTATATTCTCAATGGTTTCATGAAATTAGAGAGAGATGACACAACCTGCGTTTGATTTTATAAAACAATTGAAAATTTTTACTATCAAACTATTAGGGAGTGTTTATTTACACAGAACCATTAGGGAATTGTGGCTTAAGAAGCCTAGTTTTAACAATGAAAAAAATTGAGGCTTAAAATTTGAACATATTAGCAAATTTTAACGATGACATTAGTAGCAAGAAAATGACATTAAAAAATAAAAAATAAAAGAAGTAGAATTTAAAAAGAACATATTTCCAAGAGTTTGATCTTCACTTGCGCTTAAGGCAAACGGGTGAATTAGAAACTAGAATGTGTTTTTTAGAATACTACTATTTTTTATTTATTTTATTTAAAAAAATACAATAGTCATTTATCTGCCTGCACAATTTGTCAATGAGTTGAAAGAATTTGGTTTTGAGGCCATTAAGAAAAATGTTTTTCTCATGCTATAAAATATCATACTAGTTGATGAAGTAGAGGATAAGAACAAATGAAAATTTAGTCGTATCAAGTTTTTGACCAGACTAAAAAAAAACTTATCATAATCCTCAATTTTTAGAGACTAGTTCAATTGTAGGCATGGGGGAGACCGCAACTTCATTATGGCCACCAACAACACTAAAAAAAAACAATGGTATAGCAGACTATGCAAGGTATCTAGAAAATCAGGTAAAATTACTGTGTAAACAATGATTTTTGAGTTGTTCGGATTGTAGGTGGGATATGTCTGATCACAAATATTGTGAAAAGATGGCTCCACTTTGCAATGATTCATTCAAGCAATTGTTGGATACCAGAAAAGATCATGGTAACAATGTGGCATGCCCATTCTGGAGGATGTATCCATTATCTCCGATAATCAACATATGCTAAAGAAAAAAAAAAGTTAAACTTTATTTTAATGTCATTAGTTTATAATTTTACTTTAATGTCTTTAATTTATATTTTTTATGTTTTGCAGGACAACATGAAGTGTGGTGCAGATGAATAAGGATATGTCTATGAATATTTCGTAAAGTGATATTCATACGTGGAGTTTGTAATAGCACTATATGAACTATTTTATGTACCTTGATTGTGTAGCATCCAGTCCAAACAGGTGAAGCGAGCAGAGTTTGCCTTAACAACATAGGCACCCGAAGGTAGGCTAAGTAACCCTGATCAAGTGAAAGGCTTCCAGTCCAAGGTGTTTGTGGAACTTGAGAAAAGTTTTGCCACAAAGTGTGTGACTATTACAGCTTGAGAAGATGGTGTACCAAGAGCGGAGTAGAGTGCCAAGATGATGTTCGAGTAACAGTCAATGGGTTGCATTTCCAACCAATTCACATTTACAAGATGGGATAAGACATTGGCATGGGGGAGACCCCATAACATACCAGTATTTTTGACAAATGTTTATACATTCGTCAAAAAAAAATTCTAGAATCTGAAAAATTCTGGAAAATTCCAAAATTTGAAATTTTTTAAAAAAAATTTAGAATCTGAAATAATTTTGGAAAAAATTTAGAATATTAAAAATTCTTGAAATTTTTCAGAATCTGGAAGAGAAGAAAAAAAATCTAGAAATTGAAAAATTTTGGAAAATTTCATAATTATAGAAATTTTTGGAAAAAATTCCAGAATCTGAAAAAATTCTGGAAAATTCCAAAAACTGAAAAAGTTCTAGAAAATTCTAGAATGTGAAAAAATTATGCAAAATTCTGGAAAAAATTCCAGAAACTGAAAAATTCTAGAAAATTCCAGAATCTGGAAAATTTTGGAAAATTCTAGAATCTGGAAAATTCCAGAATCTAAAAAATTCTGGCAAATTCCAGAGTCTAGAACAAAAAAAAAAACATGGAAATTGTTCTGCTTAACATAGTTTTTCTTTTTGATTTGTAGGAAATCGTGCCCTGAGTGCAATCTGTAGGTAGCTTGGGAAATCTAGGCCTATCAAGCACAGGTTCCACAATTCTTATTTTCTTAGCTTTCATGTGTTTTTGCTTTGCAGGAATTGCTGCCCTAAGTGCAATATGTAGGTAGCTTGGGTAACCTAGGCCTATCAGGCACAAGTTCTAGGATTCCTGTTTTTCTATTTTTGTGTAGTTATTTTTGCAGAACATGGCCTTGAACAATTTTTAGGCAGCCGACCGACTTAAACTAGGCCTGATAGATACAAGCATATCATGCCCTACTAAGAAGAGCAACAATGCAAAAAAAGTACTTATTTTCCACCAAGGAGATAGTGCCTACAATCAGACCAACTAAAGTGCCTTCTTTCCACCTGGAGGAAGGCACCAATAAGTGGTGTCAATCTTCCACCAGGAAGAGCGATGCCCCAAAAAAAAGTGTATATATATATATTATCTCCAAGATACATCAATATAAAAACAACAACATTTTTTGGAACATCACAATTTCAGGCCGCATGTAGACGTTTTGCACCATCCGATATTGTACATATCATGATCTATAAAATTCACCTAGGTATATCTTGAGTTTTTTTATTAATTATTTGAATAGTTATTTTAAAATTATTTCTATATTAATACCAATAGATGCCCCTATCTTTCTCTTTATTAATTCTCCCATAAAAATTAAACCACATGGTATGCCTTAGATAGGAGAAAAATTTCATTGCCCCATGAAAATTAAAAAAAAAAGGTATGGGGAGGCACCTGCTTCTCATATACAGGCCTGATTCCCATATACAGGTGCCTACTTCCCATATACAGGCGTCTACTTCCCATATACAGGCTTGATTCCCATATATAGGTGCCTGCTTCCCATGTACAGGCTTGATTCCCATAAAAAGGTGCCTACTTTCCATATATAGGTGTTTGCTTCTCATATACAAACCTGATTCCCATATACAGACACTTGCTTCCCATATATAGGTGCTTGCTTCCCATATACAGACCTGATTCCCATATACAGGTACCTGCTTCCCATATACATGCCTGATTCCCATATGCAGGTGCCTGCTTCCCATATACAGGTGTATGCTTCCCATATATAGGCCTAATTCCCATATACAGGCATCTGCTTCCCATATATAGGCCATATACAAGCACCTGCATCCCATATACGGGCCATATACAGGCGTCTGCTTCCCATATACAGGCGCTTGACTCCTATACAAAAAAAAATATACTAAGGAGCTGTGACATGAGGACATGTCAATTCTTTCGGTATAGGGGAATGATGAGCACCAGAAATTCTCATTTTATATACACTTTTAAGGGCATCATTATTGGTTTAAATTAGCTTTTGAAATATATTTTTATATAGTTTTTGCATATAATTGATAAAATGAAGTATTATGCTTGACTAGTGTTTTTAGTGGAAAGTGTGTGTAAATGTAGGTTTTTGCTACTAATCTGGTGTTTTGAGTCTACATCCCATTTGGGCTTAGCACTGCACGAAGAAATATTGAAAAGAACAGTGGTAAATGGTGAAGGCAAGTGCCTAATTCCCGACTGTTGGCAGTGCCTAATTCCTAAAATTTGGTAGCACCTGATTCCCGACAATTTTCTTGCACTTGCTTCTTGACCATTTTCTGGCACCTGCTTCCCGACCATTTTTTTGGTGCCTGCTTCCCGATTATTTTTTGGCACCTGCTTCCCGATCTGTTTTCTAGTGCCCGACTCCTATTGATGATTGGTCGGTTGACCAAGTCAATGTTGATCGGTTGACCAAGTCAACGTTGACTAGTTGACCAATTGACCATGCACTTTTGAAGGAGGTTGTTGCACAAAATATGAAGGATAAATATTTGTATTTCTATGCATATTTGAATTTTGTGATTAAAATAGAATTAAACAATTTTATTCTGTTTTGACCATGTAAGCTTTTTTAAAGGCATTATTTTATGATGCATTATTCTAGGATTAGTTGTTACATACACCTAAGGATTATTATATTTATTCTTTTGGTAAACGAACATACTTGTAAATAGGAAAATAATATATATTCTAGGATTAGTATTTATGTACACCTAAGGATTATTATATTTATTTCTTTGGTGAACGAACATGCTTGTAAATAGGGAGAATAATATTTGTGTACAAACGTATTGTAACAAATCACGTTACGTGATTAAAGGAGACCATTTTATTATTGTAACAAGATCTGTCTACATTCTATATAAGAACACAGGTCAAACAAATATAGAGGTGGGATCGAATGATCAGAGAATCAAATACACAAAGAATTACTTTATTTATTTTTATGTATAATTTATTAAGAGTTGCAAATACTCTTATTTGCTTAAAGCAATCTTCATGTAATTAGCCGACAGACTATCTGTGGGAACCCGAGCCCACTCCCTGCAGTATTCCTCCCAATTTTTATTTTTGTTATTTGTTTTCAATAGATTAGTTTCCTGCTTTATTTTAATTTAGTCGTGTGTTTATTTTCTTGTACTTTTATTTCAGCATTTTAATTTTAGTTTTAGTTTATTTATTTATTTCTCTGCACTTTATTTTATTTAGTTTGGCTGAAATCAAAAGGAACAAATAACCCCACCAAATTAAATAGGTACAAAGAATTAATTTCCCACACTGCAGGCATATACTGTGCATGACACTCACAAGTTTACGAGCTTTCCCGGATTGACAAATTAAATGGAGGCAAGAAATTAAACCATAGATTAACCAATGTTTTGCCCAAAAATGACTTCATTCTGAATACAAGTTAATACTTATAATTCCTATATGGTATTAGAGTGGTGACTAGGTAGGGTGCATTTCTCGAGGTTGTGCATGATTCCTAAGGTGGAGCATGGTAGAGATAGGCATAGGTGGATAGGGCATAAATCCTAGAGCAGGATCCTTGGATATCACTCAGAATGATGTGTGACATGGTGGACATGTGGATCGAGGCATCGAATGATGTGTTGCTAATGTGGACCCCTGCTAACAGATGATACAAAGATCGAGGAGCTAACGTGGCTACTAACATGATAAAGTTGACGTGGCTGGTAGAACTAAGGTGTCATATAACATGGCTACTGAGTGGTAAATTTGACATGGTTGGTAGATCTAACATGTCATCCAACTCAGTGTGCTGATATGTCTTGCATTGGTTTGTTATAGTGGGTGACAAAAACACGTTCAAAGACTCCTGATTTCTTGAAGGTAATCACATATAAGGGTGAGTGCATTCAATTTTATATTGTCCAATTTGCACCTGTACGGTGCATGTGGGAATAAAGTTTAATTTTTTTTCTTTCGCCATTCTATGGAGACAAAAATAAAGATAAGGTCAGTCACCCTTGTTCACATCTCGAGCGATAGCCAGGATGGTTGGCCGATCGTCGCTAAGATGCTACACTGTAGGTCGACGATTCGAACCCTGCACAGCGAAAGTTGAAACATATAATTTTTTTGCTGCACTACAAGGGAGGAGGTCATAAATAAAATGTGGTGGCCTTCTACTTCTGTCAGTCTCGCTAGCCCGACTGGCTAGTTGGACCAACACATAGGTGTTGGCAAGTGGAAGGTTGGGGGATCAAATCCCGCCCAAACCAAAGCAAACATTTTTTTTGTGCAGCAAACAATTTTTTGTGGAGCAAATAATTTTTCATGCAACAAATAATTCTAGCAGACAACAATTTTTGCTAGAAAACAATAATTTTTGCTAAAAGAGGCCAATTTTTTTCTAAAGGAAGCCATTTGTTTAACTAAAGAAAGCAACTTTTTTTATAAAGGACAAGAGCGGAAGCGAACGCCAATAGAAAATGTATTTTGCTTATCAAATAATTTGCATAATATTTTTTTATACAAATCACACTTGGATATTTTTGGTCACATTGGAGAACAAAATTTTGGCAACCTCAAAATTAGAGCATCCAAACCTTATTTATTTTACCAACAAAAGGGGGGGACAAACAAAACTATACTCTTTTTTGTAAGATTACAACATAAGGGGGGAATTGTGAATATCAAATTTTTGCAAACACAAAACAAAATTTCTTGCAAAAATTATTGTAAAAAAAAGGTGCATTTTTTATTGCATTCGACACCTTAAAATTGGCATTGTAATATAGGTGCATTTTCGATGGAATCCAACACCTATTCTTTAAAATTTGTGGGTACTTTTGATTGTATGTTGCATTTAATTTTCTATTTTTTGCACTTACATCATAAGTTAAAATTCAAAAGCACATAATACCCCAAATTTTAAACCTTTTTATGTAATTTATTACACATCATCGTTCGGTATATACTGGTGCCTCTGGTCCACACTTACAGGTGAAGTTGTCATGCTTGGAATACTATATCCAATGCCTAATATAGTTGCAACAATGATGTCTAAGCTATTATTCTCTATAAATAATCGAGGAGAAATAAGGAAAGCCAATTTTATTTTGATATTCACTCCATAAAATACCCTAATTCATTCCTATTGCTTGGCTTAATTTCCTCTAACTAATCATCCTTTTTCGAAAGGGTTTTTAGGTAGGTGCCATCAATTTGAGTGAATTCCATTTCATGTAATTTTTGTAAGTATAAAGAAATGGGGACCTTTTTTGGTGATATAAGGAACATTCACAATGGCCTCTATACACAAATATCTTTCAAGTTCATAGTTGCTTAAAGGTTCCAATTTTGCTCCATGGAAAACCAAAATGAGAGCCATTCTACAGGTTGAAGATTTATGGGATGTAGTGACTGGCACTACAAAACATCCTACAACAATAGGTACAAAACAAGAAGCATATGATAAAAAGGATGTCACTCATGCTTGTTGTGCTTGCTACTATTGATGAGATACAACCTCACATTTGTGATGCTAAAACTGGTAAAGATGATTGGGATGCATTAGTTACCATATATGAAGGAAAAAAATTAGTCCACCATTCTTAATCTTCAATCCCAACTTCATACTCTCAGTATGAAATCTTGTGAATCAATAGAATCATTCCTATGTAGAGTGATAGAATTGAAGGCCAAGTTGAATGCTTTGGGAGAAGTAGTAGAGGATAAGCTCTCGACTTCAGTCATTTTGAGAGCTTTACCAGATTCGTACAAGGTGTTGATCACATCCCTTCAAGTGCCCATGAGATAAGTTACTTTTGTGGAGTTGGTAAATTTACTTCAAATTTAGGAGACATATCAACTTCAAAGAGATGAAGTGACAGATAATGCACTTTACTCAAAACAAGGATCAAGAAGATAGGGTAACTTTCATAAGGGAGGATATTCTTCCAAAGGTTCCAAATGCAAGCAACCTCAATAGGGACAAGAAATATTATAATATTTGTGATATGTACAACCATGACACCAACAGGTGTTGGTTCAAAAATAAACAACCAAATGACCAAGGTCAAAATAAAAAGGGCAAGTACTGAAGAACACAAACTTATACTAAGAGGGGGGTAAACAATATAAGATCAAAATTTTACTTTTCTTTACAAAGTAATATCATCCAATATTATCAATTGCAATAATGAAATAATGCACAAATCATCACACACATGAGAGACACAAATTTAACGTGGTTCACCCAATGTGGGCTACATCCATGGAGAAATATTTCTTATAAATTTCTCAACAAAATTCTTGGAAACTCATTCCCTATTACAATGTTTGTGGAACTCTATCCATAGGAGACACTGTCCCCTCTCACAAGTTCATGGATCCCAATCCACATAAGACACCAATCTCCTTTGCTCTAGTTATTAGACCTCTATCTACAGGAGACCTCAATCCCATCTGCTATGGTTTGTGGACCTCTATCCTCTCTGTTCTGGTTCATGGACCTCTATCCATAGGAGACCTTAATATCATCTACTTTAGTTCATGGACCTCTATCCATAGGAGACCTCAGTCCTCTTTGCTCTAATTTGCTCTAAGCATTTACACAAGGCTTGCTCAAATCTACTCCAAAAACCTACTCTCAAATATGTTCAAATATGCTCCAAGCCTACACACAAGGCTTGCTCAAATTTTCTCCAAAACCTGCTCTCAACTTTGCTCAAATATACTCCAAGCATACACACAAGGATTGCTCAAATATGCTCACCAATTTGCTCAAATATTCCCTAAGCCTACACTCAAGGTTTGCTCAAATTTGCTCAGCAAAAACTTCTCAAACATGCTCCAAGCCTACACACAAGGCTTACTCAAATTTGCTCACCAAAACCTACTCAAATCTGCTCCAAGCCTACACACAAGGGTTGCTCAAATATCCTCTCCAAAACCTGCTTAACTCTACTTAAATCTGCTCACAAGATCCTATTTAAACCTGGTTAAATCAATCCTTCTCTCAAAATTGCTCAATCTTGCTCAAAAACTCCTAATCTTACATACAAAGTCCTGCTCAAATCTGCTCTATCATATGATCCAAACAATGCTCATCTATTGCCAGATCTTGCATACAAACAATGCTTATATTTTTTCCAAAAGTGCTTTCTTTGGCTAAAGTAATTCATACATATTCTACCCATAATTATTTTTCTTCATGAACATATAAAGAATGATATGCAATACAAATACCCAATATGTTATTTCACATTAATTAAGTCTGTCGCTTTCTCATATCTCACATTTATTGCATTAAAAAAGATAGCTCTATTATAGCACTTGATAATTGACTTTATTATGTACTTCCAAAATCAATCAAAACCAATACACAAATTTGCTTCACAAAACTTATCTATAACTTTTGTATTTTTATTTCCAATCACTCAAAACCAATGCATAACTTTATTCTCAAACCCTTGCACTTTTATTCCTAAATTCATTTAAAGCATTGCACAACTCTACTCACAAAAACTGACCTATAATATTTGCACATTTAATCTCAATGTCATTCAACATTAATGCTCATCAAATCAATCCTTATATCTCCAACCATATGACATCAAATTTTTTTCTTCATCCAGAAACAAACCTTGAGTAAGGGATTGAATCACCATACCTCTAAAACTGCCTTGATGATACTGAGCTTCTTAAACCTATCTTGGCAAAATAACTTCCTTTTTTATCCTTCAATAATTTGGTTAGTAATTTTCTATTTCTTGCATAGATAGAAAATCATCCGCCAAAAAACCTTTCCCAAAAATATGCACAATAAGCTTAAAAAATAATACCTTATATCTCCTTTTTAATCTCACACTCAAAGATTTTAAGAATAACCAAACCCTTAAAATTTCCTTTTTTCTATAAAGTATAAATACAATAAAAAATAACCCACATTACACCTTATAACTCCCTTTATAACATGCAAGATTTATAACTTTCAAGTAATACCCAAATCACCCTTTATTTATTTTCCTCATGCACAAATTACAATTTTAAATAATCCTTAATACACCTTATGCCTCCTTTTCTGATTTAAAATATAAACAAAATTTATGCTCTTATTCTAACCAAATAAGCCAGTGATCTATCTCTCCTCATATGAAATTTAAATAAAAAATTTGTCCATACCTTCGCCAACAAGTTCCCCATGAAAGCACTGAGAATCGAATTCTTAACCTTTGCCAATGCAGCGCCCAAGCCAAGGCTTGGTAACCAGATGAACTACCCTAGTGGGTAGTAACCACCACATAACACATCATAAATAAAGTGATCTTCATTAATTCTCTTCAAACCAAAACTATTTTCTCAATCAAAATGGTACCAGCAAGTTTTGAACCCGCAACTTCCTGCCGGTAGCGCCTTAGCACCAGCTAGATGACCAGCTGTACTAGCCACCTAGATGAAAACCAAATCATGGCACGACAGAGATATTATATTTTCTACTCTTGCCTTCAAGCATGCTCTCTGGTGTTTCGTGTGACCTACTTTGATTTTTGCGTGGAGAGAGTTTTAAAATTATGCTTTGGTTTTCTTGCCCACATCCAAAATGAATTTTTATGCCCTTATTTATATGGTTTTCTTCAATACCCATGAATTTCGGTGCATGCATATTTTTTATTTTTTTTTCCAAATGTTGGTGCCATTCCTTATAAAAATATTATAATATTTTAAACCTTTGGCCCTTGAAATATTAAATTTTTGTCTTTAAACCTTTGCCTCCTCTAAACTTTTGGCCCTTGAGATATTAAATCTTTGTCTTTAAACCTTTGTCTCCTCTTGTGGTCTTTAAATATTTTTCCAAGCAATGCTTATTCTTCTAAGGTTCTGAGGTGGGATGTCTTTCTCAAGCAATGCTTATTCTTCTAAGACCATATCCAAAGCATGTTTATGATACTTATAAAAAGTCCATATATTATCAAAATATTTAAAGATGATATTCTCATTAGGATCTTGAATAGAATCAGTATGATTATCAATTTCTTCTTCCAGGTTATGATTCTATTTATCAATTTGATCATTCTTGTGAAAAATTTCATCAAACCTAAGAAGTTTTCGTCCTTCCTCAAGGTCAAAAGCCATTGAAAAAGGAAAAATACAAGAAAATAACTAAGAAAAAGAGAAACCTATGCATAACATAAAAAAGGAATAATATATTTAGATATTTGGCACACAATTTTAATGACCTTGCTTATAGTTTAAAATAAAAAGGAGGTGTTCATGTCGGGTTCACCAAAGATGTAGATGGGGAAAACTGCCCTACCGCATACAATTCCCAAACAAAATTCTAGATCCATAGAGAGGGAAAATTTTGTGGGGTGAACCACGGGGGTATGTTGTACTCTACACTCGGTGCTATGGGGAAGGGTTCACTAGGAACGGTTTAAGGACTCGCTCCAAGTCCTCAAGGTTTCTGGAGGGTTTGATGTATTTAGTTTCAAGACAAATACCTAAGTTTGGCCTTTCTAGATCTAAGCTAGAAAAGATAAAGGATAATGCAAAAAATAAAATAATATAGCTGAATATAGAATGCATGCATACAAGATCTATCCTAGAATGATTCTTTCTTTTGAATGCTCAATAATCTAGGGTTTATTTTAGAAAACCTTTAAAGTAGAGATACATAAGGTAAATGCATAGAAATTATCCCTATATGTAAACTAAATGCCTTTAAATTTCAAATATCTAAGAATCCACAACAAAATCATATTTTCAACTAATAGAATGAATAGAGCACTTATCTAGATTGGAAGTTGACTTTAGCCTTTTCTGCCTCTTGTCCAATGATATCAAGAAGACCTGTTTCTACAAGACCATGCATGAAACATTGAAAAATAGAATTAGTATTAGAGGGACTTCTTAGGTCTTTGTGTAATGGTTATAGCAGTAGTCAAGCCCCCTAGGTCCTTTAGATGAGCTTTAATACAAAAGTGAAAATTGACCTTTGGATAATTAATCATAAACCAGAAATACAGTAGTAGAGAATAGAAAGAAAAGTACAACAATATGATCTAGAAATAGAATGGAATGCAACAATGAAAGTAGAATCTAGAAATTGCCCTCGGTGTACCCTAGGGTAAAATCGTGCCTCACTTGGAGCAAGCATGATAACACAACAACGAAGTTGTGCCCTATCTCGTATGGGGCACAATTTCACTTCGTGAATAAATTTACCCTAATTAGGGTAGGTGAAGTTGTGCCTCGCTAATGCCAGGCAAGATTTAGTTGTAGACCAAATAAAAATAAGAAGCGAATGCAAAAGACAAAATAAATGTAGATAACAAAGTAATCAAACCCCAATGGACATCACAGAAGCAGGTAGAAGAGACCCAAGTATCCAATCAGGTACTCTATATCTTTGAGTTACACCACGGATCCACCAAGTCACATAACCAAATCAATCTAATCCATGCAATAGAAGATCAATCCAAAATTTGCACTTCAGGGGTTAGCTTGTAGTAGAGAAAATAAATAAGAGAACTATAAAATTTTGAGCTTAATCAATTCGCATAAATATCGCACATCAAGAGTTCGCATAGCATAATTGTACTTCTTCTTGTTGTTATTATGATTAAGCAAAAACATCCTTACTTTTATATATGAAATTGGAGGGATAAAGCAGGCACAAATAAACTCACATCCGATACCAAAACATCTGAGAGGGTTTAAACCTAGGTCTAAACAAGCTCAAAAATAAAAAAATAAAATAAATTTTAAAAACTAGGTTAAACAGCGAAGTCGCGTCCCATCCTGATGGGGCGCGAAGTCATGCCTTGTAAAGACAAGGCATGATTTTGCTAAAAGGTAAACCAATTAAAAAAGGGAGGCAAAGAGGCCTTCTCTTTCTCTTGGCAAGGGTTAAGGGCCTCTTAGGGGCACTATGGAATATTGCCCACTCAAAGTGGTTCAATTTTCCATTTCTACAGTATGATTATGAGTTGTGAGTCTTTATCCCATTCACTCCATGAAAGGACCTGTAATCTGCACACAAAACAACTTTAAAAGCATCAATAGCATATGAAGATCCTTCCAAGATAAGGCTCATATCCATGATAAATAAAATGATAAATAAGCTTAAATACAACTGATAAATGCATAAAAATTGAAATCTAACTATGCTAGGAAGTAATTAAAATGTTGCTAAAACTGATAAAAGCAAAGAAATAGGGAAAACAGATCTTTGTCGGGAGGCCATATCTGTGTGGGATGATCTTGCCTACTATTCATCTCAAGGTGAGATGGTGGTGCCTACGGACTATCTCTAGGCAAGACGATCGCTAAACTATAAGAAAATTCTTTGTGGTCAATGTGAGACGATGTCGGGTTCGATCTTTGAGATTGATATTCAAGGGTGTGCTCATGAAGAACAAATTAATGGCATAATTTGACATGAAACAAGAGCATTAGAAGGTGCAAGGAGTGCAAATTCAATATTCAAACTTTGAAATGGTTCATTGACACTCTTTGAAGCTCCATGGTTGAATTTTGGTAGCACTTTGTTGCTTATGAGAGTGAGATCTCTCTAGTTACTCAATTTGATAGCACTTCGATACATAAAACTTGGATTCTTGTTAATGAGGGCTAAGTGCTATTAAATAGAGTTCCCAATAGGAGTTTAAAGCTTCCTTGAGAAGCTAAGAAATGGTTGAAGATCAAGAAACGTAACTGCTTCTTGATAACCATTGCATCGTTGTCCATAGTTGGTAATAATAACTACTCGAATTGTTGCTTAGGATTTGAGATTGTGTTGCTTCAAGCATGGCCATCTTGGGTTGGGATGGCCAGGATTGCTGACCATCTTGTGGTGGGACAATATTTGAAGGCTATCTCTTGGTAGGATAGTCCTAGCTATAAAGATAAATTCCTCCCTGTTTGAGTGGTGAGAACTACTGTTAATCCCTTAGGTTGCCCAAGGTGGATCATATGGCACTGAAAAGGCCATATTGGGATAGGACGGTTGCATTATGCTAATTGTGGAATCATATCAGGGTATAACGGTCACATCAAATGTGACCACCTCATACAGGGATGGTCTCAAATTTTGAAAAATATAAAAGCAAATTTTCCAAATTTTTGACATTATTTCGACAATTGGCAATTGGAGAAAAGAAGAGGTCAGGAGTGTTTTGGCCATTGCACAACTAGCCCCAAATTTGGGGACCCACCTTAAAATTTTGGTTTTTGAGAGTTTTGTGGTTCCTTGAGTGCTAATTTTGATAGGTTTGGGTAAGGTCAGTATCATTTTTAATGTCTTGTGACTTGTTTAGGTGTATTGGCCACGTTTTGTTCCTTTGCGTTTTATTAATTTGGGTTGATGTTATTGTTTTGACTTTACCAAAATCAATTTTTGTAATTGAGACAAAATAATAAGAATAAAAAACAAAAACAAAGGAAAAATAAAATAAAATAAAAAATAAACACATATATATGCTTTTTGTAATAAAATAATAAAAAAAGAAATAAACAAATAAAAAATATATAAAAAAATAAAATAAAAAGCATTTATATAATGGATGAAGTTTTAGTTTATTCCCCATACTTTAATAAAAAACAAAAATAAATAAATAAAAAGAACAAAAATTAAAAAAATGAATAAAATTACAATCATATTTCATTTCATTGCAATGTTTTTTTATTTAAAGTTAGAGTTAATGTTTCATAACTCTTTGAATTATATTGATTGTTGGCACTGTTTATTTTATGTAGATTTTTTGTTTTACACAGGTTTATTAAGATGAGATCGACACAGACTCCGTAGCTTGGACCGAACGTAGATACCAGCATGGGTGATATTGATGTGGACCCCACACCTCGGATATGCGTTTGAACCAACCAGAGCTGAATAGTCAACGTAGTAGCGATTTGGCGACTACCTAGCGATGAGGTGGATGGCATATGATGGACCACAATGTGGAGCACGACATAGCAGCGGATACATGGGAAATGTATGCAGAGTCGACTTGGATGGAATGGATTTGTTATTCACAATAGTGATGAAGGATTTCTACACAAACCATGTAATTATACCATATGAAGATTCTATCAAACATATTGGATAAAACATGTGCACAATTTATAGTTACAGAGATTAATAATTTAATGTCCAAATTAAGCACCAACAAATGGTGTCATTAATGCATGAATGAATGGCAGATACCAAAGAAACCAGTAAAGACTGGATTTGAGGAGTTCAAATGCAATTACGAATGACACCATGGATAGGAAGGAATTTTGATCTGATAATGGAGAGTAATCTTCATCGTTCGTCACCACTCTCGACAAGGCTGGTCAGAGAATTATTGAAAATATCAAATTTGGAAGGTTTGCAGGTACAACGGGTGTAATGGTGATTATACATGTGAAAAGTATTGGTAGTAGTTTACAAAATGGATTGACATCTAGGTAGACCTAGTCTCTATAATCGATAGTACTGTCATCAATGCAGGGGACCAAGGATGTATCCTCTACAAGTAAGCACAGAAGTGGAGTAACGAATAGCGGTAGATGATGATTTTTAAATAGATGGAAACAATCATCATATGTTGTGTAAATAATTTGGGAGATTTGCATGAAGGAATACTAATCGCAGGCAGTCGCGTATGGGATTCAATGTTGGGACAACGGTTGGATTATCATATGTGATAGGATTTATGTACAGGATGTTCATCTTAACAAAAACATGGATCCTCCTAGTGCAATCAGAATATTCTCACCATGGTTTCACCAGTGTTGTTTGTTTATTAAATTGATGATGCATTTGGATGACGTGGAGATGTGGACATCCTAGTTATTAATGTGGTCCTAATCTAGTATAGGATTCGTGCCTCATGTGGATATTCGTGGTATCACCTGAGTGGACGTATGGCAATATTTTAGATGACAATACATGGAGCTCTTGCAAAATTAACTTCATACATGTTGTTTGAATCATCAAGGGATGTCAATGGGATTCAAGTGACTACTTAGAGGCCAGAGGATGAGTGTGATTTCCAACATATAATAATGTGGATATGATACAGCAGACTCTACTGATCGGATGATTCATCGATAGACATTGAGGACCCGATAAATGGTGGAATGTACAATGGCACATACAAAAAATTATTATAATGTGCACAATCAAAATTAACCCTACGAGGAGCCAACGTGATAGTTTGCTTTCACATTGGAAATGTGTTATGAGGAAATAACATAGTGATGCAACATACGTAGCCTTGGGTTGGCCGTTTGAGCTCTGTAGCATATTTTTACCTTTTCTACTATGAGAAAATCCAATGAAGCGCTTTGCTACAACTACTATAGAAAAGAAGAATTGACACAGTGGTGGATTACGTTATTTGATGGAGATGGACTTTGGTTTATGCCATCACTAGACAGAGTGCAGCAAAGTCAATTGCATTTAGTACCAATGCAAATCAAGTGGATATTGTTGGCAGTTGTGGATATTGATGTGTGAATAAGTTTTGAAGGTATAATGGTAGTCTCAACATTGCAAGCGAAGTAGAATCAGCCATATGGGTAGATATTCTTGATTACCATGGTTTGATCATAGCCCCGAGAAAGTGGTGGTATTTTCCACATGGTCATATTTCTAGCCAAATGTTACCATAGCAGCAGAATACATTCTCTTCAATTGGCCTCCCATATTTGTCATCTACACACTCACCTCCATAGTTAAAAGAAAATATAGCTTGATTTTCAAATTTTGGAGGAGCTGCTATTTTTTGTAACGGTTCAATCACCACAACATAGGAGAAGGTAGTTCATTGCGATGTCGTGCTCGAGAAGTGAACAAATAAAAGATAAATAGGGTATCGTCACCTTATGAATTTGACATGGCTATCGATTTGATTGGTATCGATGCATGTGTTGCATGGAGTGTTTCCAATCAGAAGCCATTATTAAAGGATGGTTTTAAATTAAATGGGCATGAGTCAACAGTAGTGCTCCAAGCAGTGTGATATTTTAAACATCACAATGAAAAAATAGATGTTATTAAAAAAGAAAGCTACGGGGCACATTTTGGTTTTCTGTGGGAATGGTCAAAGGAGGTTACTTAAAATTGCAACGTCCAAGATGTTAAATAAAGATTGTCAATGGAGTTTTCATGGATGTTTTGAAGGACTAACAACGATGAAAAGTACACTGGCAGTGATGTACATTTATGTACTCAAAGGGTCATTTTATATAAAAAAAAATATTATTGAAATGGCTTTAAAACCATTTTAGACATGACAGTTGCAAAGGGGAGGAAACAGATAGCGTTATGAGGATAGAAATCCAAATGAGGTAATATAAAGAATGGAAACGAGGGGTTTTTCAAACAAAGAGAGAGAAGCGTACAACATGGGAAAATGAAAAGAATGTGGAAGGCAAAGGGGAATGTGCCATTCAAAAATTTAAAAACCCATGAAAACGTAGGCACCGAGGGCTGGATATTTTTGGAGGTAAAGGTTGGAAAATTTTGTAAAACATGAATTTTTTAATGTAAATGCTGCAAAAACTTACACTTTGTTAGTAAGATTGGAGGAGAAACTTTTTGAGTGTTGGGCTAATTGTTTATTTTTATTTTCCATGCTTTGAACATTTAGGGACATGGAGTTTGTTTCCGTTTCCTTAGAATATTGCACCTAGTTTGTTTCAAACTATGCAAATGCAGCTTCGGATAAACTAGGTTACATTTGGATATTATCACATCTCCAATTTTGTAGGATAGGGTAGCATTACACTGATATCAGATTTTATTTTAAACTTTTTATTTTTATTTTTCTAACCCTCTCCTTTTATATTTTTTAAACTATTGCAAACAAAATAAAAATAAAAAATAAAAATAAAAATCCAAAAATAAATGCACGGATCTAAAGAATAAGCTTTAACATTTTATTTAGAACAGTTTTGATTTTATTTTGAAGTAAATTCGAAATTACAAAAATTATTTAAAGTTGTAGTTTTTTTAGAGGAATTTTGTAATTTCGAAGCTTACATGATTTCACTTTTTAGGCTTTGAATTTCATTTTCAAGGAGTAAATGAACTCCCTGTTGGAACAATTTCTTGCATCCATAGGGTTGAGTTGTCATGCTACAAAAAATCATTTGGGACCAATGAGCTATTATAGCCTCTAGTCGACCTACGTCTTTATTCTGATAAAAGATATATTGCTAAAGAAAAAGAATCAGAATGGGTAAGGAAAACTTAGTGATAAATTCAAGATATTAAAAGTTTTAAGCACTCCAGGTTTTAGTTATGCACTACTTAGATTAAAATTACCAAGCAAAAACAACTTTTATTATGCCTTATGGAGACAGTGCCTATATTCATTTGGTTGTAGCAATTTAACAACGCTTTAAAACATGAATAGAGAGAAGGGAGAAAAAAAAATTGGCTCTATTAAACTCATTCGAATATCGTAACAAATTTAACAGTTTGACCAATGAAGTAAATGTTCATAACACATTCAAATAATGTAATCTACTATGAAGTAAAACACAGAGCTGAAGACAAAAATAATAGAACTAAACCTCAGAATTATATTAATTTTTCAAATAAATTACATGTAGAGTTGGTAGAATGCCATTGGAATATGTTACATATTTTTAATAAAATGAGAAAATATTGTTCAAATAATGTAATAATAATTATTCAACTCTCCTATTCCTATCTAACAACAGGAAAAATCTCTGGACTTCAGGTTCAAAAAGAATAGGAAATATTCTTAGCTTCTCAAGCATAGTTCTACCAAAACCTGCATAGAAAAGGGGAAGAATGAGGGATGATAGATAAAAATAGACACAAAGGATACAATAGCACAATTCACATGACACTCAAGTATGCCTCATAGAAAAATGCTATCTCTAATGCTTGATACAGATTCTAACCGCAATTGGTGTCTTTATAGCTCCAGGTTCTTGAATATGTTATTTTTGGCATGATCTTGGCCTTACACTTGTCACCTTATGGTTTGATATTCCAAAACTTGTACAACTATATTCTATTATCTCCTTTTTGTTTATAATGTACACTCTACTAGGAATTTTAATTGAATTGTCTACCCAGTGATGTTAATGACTAAAGAGTATTCTTCTTCAACTTCTACTTCAACCTCTAGTTGGCTTCCTACTTTTGAAGTTTCCCCTACTTGAGTAATATTTATTTCCTCCCTTGGGAGTGTATTTAGCTTCAACTGTAGACCGCATATTCTGGTCTCTTTATTTTTCTTTATCTACTGAAGCATTCTGATTTTATTTTCAATAAGCTCCCAAGCATCAATATTAAAAGTCACAACAAACCTCAATATATTCATCTCTTGCAAGATTTTATTTTTAAGTATGCTAATGAAAACTTTGTTCTTCTCATACTGAGTAACAAGAGAATCTATAATATTGGTCAATATGGTAGTCTCCCTGTCCATTGCTTTGTCATCATTAGGTTCACAGTAAAACTCTTCGATCGTATTCCTGAGAAGGTCTTCTATGCTAGCAGTTTCCAATAATTCCTCCAATGACAACCCAATTTTTGCCAGCTTTTCTCTTATATCATTTATCAGGGCAAACATTTTTGCAACATAATTATACCACCTTTCTCTATTTTCTTTGAACATTATTACTTTCACAAATTCAATATTTTTTTTTTACCTCAGAGTCATCCTTTAAGATCACTTCTTTATTCTGCATTTCTTCAAAAAATTTTACCATTAGGTGGAGAGTGGGATGGATGACTTCCAATTCTTGTTCTTTTTGGTATAGCAAGCTCTCCATTTCTTTGGTAGTAAATTAGATCACTATGATCTACCTGAATATCTTTGTGATCCCATCGATCTTATCCTATATTTTAAATGATATTTATTTTCTGATTTTTGATAAATAGTCTGCATAGTCTATTATTTTCACAACTAGCGGGGGTTGTATTGACATGGTGATTACCTTAGCTAACTATTCTTACAGGTATTTTACCAAAGATTGTATTTCTACCTTCTTCTTATCACATATTTCCAATTTACCCCTTAATTCTTTATTTGCCTGGTAGATAAGGTCTATGGTTTGTGCATTCATAGCTTTTTTCATCCTGACCATGTCATCTTCTTTCCCTCGCATTGAAATATTCCCTATTTGATCATCAATTTTAAGAACCAAAGGTTATTTCAAAGCAAGAATGGATATATCGGCTATATATGGCCTGGCCCTATTTTCCTCCACACCTACAGCAGAACGTTCTCCTATGTTGCCCATCCCTAGTACCATTTGTAGTTCTTTCTCACTAACCACACTAAAAATTGTTTCTTCTTCTACCCTCTCTAGTGAGACTCTTGTTGAGGTTAGGTCCAATTTAGACTTCTTTGCCTCAGGGGAAGATATGACTTCTTGTTGTTTAACTCGGTGCTCCCTTAAGAGGTCATCGAAATAACCTATTTTCCTCATATTCATTTGGACCATTGTTAGAACCTGTACTTCTATGTTGTTGATTTTTAGTGAACTGGAAACGACCCGTGGGGCTAACTTTTTCACACTAGTAAGGGCCAACAGTTGGTCAGGAATAGGGGCTATGACCTATTTTTCTAGATTTTGTAATTCTTGGGAAGATCCTATAACTATTTCCTTTCCTTTCTCTATATGAAGCCTGGCATGATTTTCTTTTGAAGTACCAAGTGTTGATTCTATACTAAGTTGATGGCTTTATGGGACTTGAATCTAGTGTTCCACTATATCTATTGTATTCACTATGACCTCTACTTGTTGAATGCCTTGTTCTTATATAATTTTTAGTATAGGATATTCTTGGATTACCTGAGTGGGAGGGGAAAAAATTGGGGCTATTGAGTCTACAAAAATTCTCCTTAGTGCGTTCAACTCTATGGGGTATTCATATGGTGTGTGAATTTGTGAATTACCCCTTAGATTATACGGGAAAGCATTCCATAATTTTTGCAAATTTTCTCCCTTCTCTATGGCTTCCACTAATGCTTCTTCATATTTGTCCTTTCTATGCTTGACCCAGGCATACTCGCGTTGCATCATATCCCTGTATTTTACCAAAGGATCATAGGGTCTCCAAGTTACCTCTTTGAAATCCAGACCTTCTAAGTCATACATACCCTTGAATAGGGTTAGATATCCTATGAATATGTAATATCCAAACCTGCATGGGACGTTGAGCCAGGGGACTCGACCATGCGTCTCAGCTTACCTTATTTTGGCTTCTTTCACAACCTGTCTTACCAATTCCAGGGCAGCCAGGGAGAAAGGGCAGTACATAGGTAACACCTTAGGGGGAATTTTGGCCCCATAGAGCCTAATATATGTGAAGCCTTCTGAGAAGAAGTAATGCCCTATCTGCTTTTTCTTGATGAAAATTTTTATCCCATGGTCTAATATCTCAAGTGTGTTGCTTGTTAAAATCTAGTGAATTTCTACCATGAAATTGTCGCAAAACCAACCCAAATGGGTATGTCCTTCATGTATACTCCAAAATTTAATTTGGATGTAAGGACTCTCAAGGAATTTCAATCTCTTTTTACTATCTTCTCATATTTTCCCAGCCAATAGATGCATAAGAATCGAGTAGTCGAAAAAATAGGGCATCTGCTTCCTTTGCTACAAAATTGCCCTCTTTAGTTATGTCAACTGCCTGTGTATTTGTTTACTCAATTCTTCTTCCTAGGCATAATTGGGGATGTTCATGCTTTTGTTACTTTGTGTTACTAGATATAATATATCCATGTATACCACATCGAGTTTTGGCACTCCTAAGAGGATGTTAACCATATCACATAAATCCTTGACCCAGGGCTTAAATACCATTTTCCTAATAGGGAATTCATATTGTATCTTTTCATGTGTATCAAAAAGTATTTTAAAATATTCTAACCAGTTAACATGCTAGACTATCTCTGAATTACCTAGCGGATTAGCGATGTTTTTGATGGTGTTAAGTTGAATACTTTGTTGATGTACTTGGGTGCGATACTGAACACTGGTGGGTCCTTGTTGTCCCTGAAGGTCCTCATGTTCTTGTCATAGGCTACTGCTAGCCACACCAATAAGTCTACAGAGTAGTGTACTCTGGTACAAATTAATTTCCACATATTGCTTATCCATCTATTGCTTCTACAAGCTCCTTTATTTTGTGATTTTCTTGCTTTGTAGAAAAAATTCACCAACAACCACGAATAGCATTGTAAGTTCTCTTCTATGGACTCAAAAAACTGAATACAAGTGTTTTCAATTTCATACTGTTGATCTGGTGTGAGATTTTTGTATTTCATAGATTATTTGGAGAAATCATACATCCCCATTACAGTAGAAGCTTGTTCGGAGAGTTCAACATACGAGGTCTATTTTGTCACCTAGAGACACCCTGGAAGTAGTAAAAATATAAAAACCATTCAAATTTTAATTGCTCCCCAGACAGCCACTTCAACTTTCTATGGAACACTCTTTTGAATCCCCACTCACCAATGGTAACCCTTCGATTTTTTTCTCGCCTATAGTAACTTGATTTTCAAAGATAACCAAGGTGGTAATGGTGTTCGAGAGTGGGGTTTTAAGTAATTTATGGAGGAATATATTCACTGTATTAACATAGGGTGCTATTAATGCAGTGTCACCAACTACCTTTCGAATTTGGCCAATGGATGTTGGCCATAGTGTCATTTCTAAAATTGAATAGTTATGGTAGGTGATTTTATTTAGATTGCATGTCCACGAGAACTTTGGTTTGTGCACTTGCAATCATTCACAATGTTTTAATTGGTTGCGGAGCTGCTCTCCCTCCTGATGTGATATTATGAACCTGGTATCAATAGCTTTCGTAGGAATTTTACGAGACATTCTGCCACCTTGGCCCTTGGGAAAAAGTTAGTTCAAAAATAGATATACCGTTAACGATAGTCATTTGATCGAGGACCGATCATCTGATTTTTATCATAGAGGTGCGTGCCCACCAAGTTTTTCCAATTCTGCATGTTGGTTTGTCCAAGGGAACAACATATAAAATTCATATTGCTTTAGCCTAAGATTTATTATTATAATGAATCAAAGACTAATCATGGTGTTAGGACCCTCCTAACATGTCCTAATACTTATATTATTTATTAATTATATTCTAGGGTCACAACCCTTCACTCTTACAACTATTAGACTAGGTATTTAAATGCAATCCAAATATGATAATAAGGCATCATCGAACAAATATATAAATTAAGTCTATTGTGGGTTTTCTACCTTACAATCAAAAAGCGATTCAATATAAAAAATGATCCTGCTTCCCGCACTATTTAGTTTCATACCATCTGGATCAGAGCTAGATCAAGGAGCAAATTCACCATTAAAAATTTTTCCCACCGCACATTTCAGCCAGTCCACATTCGTGAGGATGCAAACAACATTCACGCTTCACGGATCCATGTCAAAATCCTCACAAAAAATTAAACCTTCTCCTAAGGTACAAATTAAGTTGTCTTACACCCAAATTGCTCGACCTTTCGCGTGGTGACCGGTGGCTGTTTTGAAAAAGCTAAAATCTTCAACGCAGCATCAAGGTTTTCGACGTCCGAAACGCAAAGGAAAAAAATTAAAATTATTTTTTTAATTTTTTGCTCACCTGTACCAAGTCATATTGATCGTTACCTACACCAACCACAATGGTTGAAGGACGACGATCACTGGATTCCATTCATGAGAAACATGAAAGGCTCGCTGAAGAAGTTCAACAGGAAAGAGAGGAGAATACCCGTAACACAAGAGAACTCTTCGAGAAAATATTTGCAATGGATGTTAAACTTGATGCCATCAGTCAAAATCAGGCAACAACACATGCAAATTCACCCAACCACGGGTCATCAAACCGAGCAATGTTAGGAGGTCCACAAACTTCCATTCTACCATGGACGACCAAATTAGACTTCCCAAAATTTGAAGGAGGAGACCCTACAAACTGGATCTACCGAGCAGAGCAATATTTCTCACTAAATCAAATTCCAAAAATGCAAAAAGTGCATATCGCCTCCTTCCACTTGGAAAACGATGCCATCCAATGGTACCAATGGTTCAAGAAAACTAACGGCACTCCGACGTGGTCAACCTTTACACAAAATCTATTAGTGCGATTCGGCCCTAGCAAGTTTCAAAGCTTTATAGGGGCCCTCACTAAATTATGCCAAACCACTTCGGTAAGCGAATACCAAGCAGAATTTGAAAGGCTAGCTAATCGAACATCCAGATTAGATGCTGCCTTCTTTCAAGAATGTTTTGTCAGCGGATTAAAAGAAGAAATTCGAATAGAGGTGCAAATGTATAACCCTACAAACATGTTAGAGACCATCGACTTGGCGAAATTAGCGGAGGACAAAATCAAGGCATGGAATCGGTTCACAAAACCAACTTGGGGGAAACCATCAAACACTTATACCAACCCCAAACCAATGCAAAATGGATGAACCCAAAACTCCTACACAACCCCTAAAATTAACCCCGCTCTACCAATTAAGCGTTTGAGTTTCGAGGAAATGAAGGAAAGACAAGCTAAGGGTCTTTGCTACCATTGCGATGAGAAATTTGACAGAAATCATAAATGTGCCTCACGGAAATTATATATTCTAGATGCCACAGAGGAAGGGAATTCTACTGAAGAGGAACCTAAACTCGAAGTAGAGGTATTATCCAACACACTTGAAAGTGACGAAGAAAATGCACCAAAGGTTTCCTTCAACACCCTTGCCGAATTTTTTGCCCCTCAAACAATGCGAGTAAAAGGGTATTTTAAGAAACAAAACCTTACCGTGCTCCTAGATTTTGGTAGCATGCACAATTTTATCGATCCAAAGGTGGCTAAACAAGCAAATTGTTTTATATACCCTTGCAATAACTTCGAAGTGATGATTGGAAACGACGAAAAAATTGCATGCAAAGGAAAATGCAGAAATATAAAACTAACTATGGGGGTTTATAACATGAAAGGCGACATGTACGTCCTACCCCTAGGTGGGTGCGACATTGTCCTAGGCGTACAATGGTTACGAACCTTGGGCGTAGTCCAATGGGAATTTGATGAACTATGGATGAAATTCACAAGCAAAGAACCAAACCTATATTATCCAAGGCCCGAAATCAGGACCTTCCCAAATCGTCAACTCACATAGAATGGAGAAAATTATTCGAAAAGGAAACAAAGGAATGGTCGCCCAATTATTTTCAATTCAACCTAGTCACAAAGAAGACGAGACACCGGAGTTACAAAAGATTTTAGACCACCATAAGGCGGTATTCAATGAACCAAAAGGACTACCTCCACAACGAAGTCACGATCACACTATTCCACTATTTCCAGGGCATCAACCTCCTAATATTAGACCTTATCGTTATCCATACCTCCAAAAGACCGAAATAGAGAAATTAGTACAAGAGCTTCTTAAGGCAGGAGTCATTAGACCTAGCAAAAGCCCTTACTCCTCTCCAATTATTTTAGTTAGAAAAAAGGATGGCTCGTGGCGTTTATGTGTCAATTTTTGAGCGCTTAATAAAATGACCATCAAAGATAAATTTCCTATTCCGGTCATAGACGAGCTATTAGATGAACTCCACGGGGCAGCTTATTTTTCCAAGTTAGACTTACGGTCAGGCTACCACCAAATACGAGTCAATGAAAAGGATATTCCTAAGATGGCATTTCGCACTCACGAAGGGCACTACGAATTCTTGGTGATGCCATTTGGCCCGACCAATGCTCCTTCTACCTTTCAAAGTCTAATGAATAAGGTATTTCACCCTTTTCTTCGTAAATTTATATTAGTTTTCTTTGATGACATTTTGATTTATAGCAAAACATGGGAAGAACATTTGGACCATGTTAGACAAGCGTTCCAAATCTTGAAGGAAAATCAACTTTATGCAAAAAGATCAAAGTGTTCCTTTGGAAAACAAGAAATTGAATACTTAGGGCATATTGTCTCAAAGGAAGGAGTTATGGTAGATCCTTCCAAAATCGAGGAGGTGAAAAATTGGCCTATTCCAAAAACCTTAAAAACTCTACGTGGGTTTCTTGGACTAACGGGATATTATAGAAAATTTGTCCAAAATTATAGTAAAATCGTTGCTCCTCTAACAACATTACTTAAGAAAAACGCTTTCAAATGGTCGTCTAAAGTGGATGAGGCCTTTATCACCTTGAAAACTGCAATGTGTACCACCCCTGTTCTAGCCATGCCCAACTTTTCTAAACCGTTCGTCATTGAAAGTGACGCTTCAGGAATAGGAATGGGAGCCGTACTCATGCAGGATGAAAGGCCTCTAGCTTTTATAAGCAAAGCATTTTCTCCTAAGAATTCAACTCGCTCTACGTATGAAAAAGAGATGTTGGCGATTGTCCATGCTATTCAACATTGGAGGCCTTACCTTATTGGCCAACATTTCATTATACGCACTGACCATCATAGCTTGAAGTATTTTTTGGAACAAAGGACTAATACCCCAAAACAACAAAAAATGGGTTACTAAACTTCTTGGCTATGATTATGAAATTACATATAAAAAGGGAAAGGACAACATGGCAGCCGATGCACTTTCTAGAAAATTTGAAGATATGCCTCAAGTCCATGCTCTTTCCTCCCTTATTCCTAAATGGGTAGATGAGGTGCATGAAGAATGGATAAATGATCCTACTATCCACACCTTAATTCAACAACTTCAACATAATCCTAGTAGCAAACCTCCATACACTTGGAAGGACAATATATTAAGATACAAAGGGAGGATGGTCCTCACCCCCAATTCAAATTATCGTGAAAAACTTCTTCATGAGTTACATACCTCACCCATCGCAGGCCACTCAGGGTTCTTAAAAACCTATAAAAGAGCCACTACCTCCTTCTATTGGGTAGGAATGAAAAATTACATCAAAAACTTTGTAAAAGAATGTGAAGTTTGCCAAAGACAAAAGGGGGAGACCCTCGCTATTCCAGGATTACTTCAACCTCTTACTATACCCACCAAAACATGGGCAGATATTTCTATGGACTTTATTGAAGGATTACCAAAATCAGGAGGAAAAACAACCATTTTCATAGTCGTTGATCGTTTATCTAAATATGCCCATTTTTGTTCCGTGGCTCATCCTTATACCGCTAGCACTATAGCCCACATATTCCTAGATAACATCTTTAAATTACATGGTATGCCATCCACAATTGTTAGTGACCACGACCCAACTTTCACTAGCACCTTTTGGAAGCAATTGTTCAAATTACAAGGTACTCAACTTCGTATGAGCTCCGCTTACCATCCTCAAACCGATGGCCAAACAGAAGTTGTAAATAAATGCTTGGAAACATACCTTCGATGTTTTGTTTCTACTCAACCACTCCATTGGGTAAAGTGGCTTTCACTAGCGGAATGGTGGTATAACACTTCATACCATATGTCCATCAAAATGACTCCTTATGAAGCACTATATGGTCAAACACCACCATCCCTCACTTCCTATATTCTAGGCCATGAAAAAGCAACATGTCGCGATATCGTGACACCTTTTCTCTCTTGGCCATGAAAAAGCAACATGTCGCGATATCGCGACACCTTTTCTCCGATGGCCGCGAAAAAGCAACATGTCGCGATATCGCGACAACTTTCCTCCAGCGACCACGACGGCACAACATGTCGCGATATCGCGACAACTTTCCACCAATGACCGCGATGGCGCAACATGTCATGAAATCGTGACAACTTTCCTCCAGCAACCGCGATGACACAACATGTCGCGATATCGCGACAACTTTCCTCCAGCGGCCGCGACGATGCAACATGTCGCGATATCGCGACAACTTTCCTCTAGTGGCCGCGACGGCGCAACATGTCGCGATATCGCGACAACTTTCCTCCAGCGACCGCGATGGCGCAACATGTCACGATATCGTGACAACTTTCCTCCAGTGACCGTGACGGCGCAACATGTCGCGATATCGCGACAACTTTCCTCCAGCGACCGCGATGGCGCAACATGTCGCGATATCGCGACAACTTTCCTCCAGCGACCGTGACAATGCAACATGTCGCGATATCGTGACAACTTTCCCCAATGGTGCAACATGTCGCGATATCGCGACAACTTTCCTCCAGTGACCGCGACGGCGCAACATGTCGCGATATCGCGACAACTTTCCTCCAGCGATCGTGACGGCGCAACATGTCGCGATATCGCGACAACTTTCCTCCAGCGACCGCGATGGCGCAACATGTCGCGATATCGCGACAACTTTCCACCAGCGACCGCGACGGCGCAACATGTCGCGAAATCGCGACAACTTTCCAACGGCGCAACATGTCGCGATATCGCGACAACTTTCCACCAGCGACCGCGACGGTGCAACATGTCGCGATATCGTGACAACTTTCCTCCAGCGACCGCGATGGCGCAACACGTCGCGATATCGCGACAACTTTCCTCCAACGGCCGCGATGGCGCAACATGTCGCGATATCACGACAACTTTCCTCCAACGGCCGCGATGGCGCAACATGTCGCGATATCGCGACAACTTTCCTCCAGCGACCGCGACGGCGCAACATGTCGCGATATCGCGACAACTTTCCTCAAGAGACCGCGACGGCGCAACATGTCGCGATATCGCGACAACTTTCCTCCAGAGACCGCGACGGCGCAACATGTCGCGATATCGCGACAACTTCCCTCCCTTTGCTTTTTCTTTGATCATTTGTTCAAGGACCTTTCCAGACCCTGCCTGATCACCTCATCCTCAATAGCCATGTCATTGTGAAGCTGAACCCCTGCCTCCTTCTCAGCACCCATCTTAGCCAGGAAGTCGGCCGCGTTGTTTAAATCTCGACTCACATAAACTGGAATCACATCATCTAATTCCTTCCATAATTCCTTAATTTGAGTGACAAGAATCCTCAACCTCCATGCTTTCAAAGCAAAGTTTCTCATGCAATCAAGAGCTCCAACCATTATTTGAGAGTCTGATTCAATAATGATCCTCTTGTGGCCCTGTTTCACTGCCCAAATAGAAGCGGATTTGATAGCTATGGCTTCTGCTTCATTGTTTGTGGCTCTTCCCAAGCCTTGCAGTTCCCAATATAGCACTGATCCATCATGATTCCAGCAAACCACTCCAATTTTGGCACTACTCGGATTGCCCTTTGCAGCTCCGTCAGTATTAATTTTAATCTAGCCTTATGGTGGTGGTTTCCAACTAGCTCTGTCCTGTCCCTCTTGCTCTTCAACTCCCTCTTCCATTGGCCCAGTAACAACTTGAGTTTCCTCTATAGCATAGACAACAATAGTTTCTGTAACTTTGCTCCAGATGATCTGCCAAACTCCATCTAACGAGGAAAAAATTTCTCTAAAAATTCTCGCATTTCTCTCCAACCACACTTGCCACCAAATGAAGTTTAGTCCAAGCTCCCAACCAATTCGAAGAGCTTTAGATTTAAATCTACCACTCTTCCATGTTTTCCAGGATATTAGTCCGATTCAAGTCACCATTAACTTGAATTTTATAGCAAGAAAGCCAACGCTTCCAAATCTGACGCGTGAAAGGGCACTCAAACATCAGGTGATCAGTTGTTTCCTCGTTCTTGTAGCATAAAACACATTGAGATGGACCGATGATTCCTCTACATCTGAGATTGTCAAAAGAGAGAATTTCGTTGTGCATAAACTGCCAGGCAAAAAAGTTTACTTTTGGCCAGCCCTTGGAGTGCCAAATATTTTTCCAATCCTCAACCGGGAATGAATGGGGGGAGGCTTTGGGAGGATCTTCTCATATCCGTCCTTCACTTGTATAGACACCAAGGCTCCCATAGCCCCAAGCTAATTCATCCTCCTCGTCTCTACCTGTGAGAAATCTTTCCGACAAGATTTTAGTCATGATGGGTGCCAACTCCGGAGGGATTGAAATTGGCCACTCCTCCAGCTTCTTAAACTTCTTAAACTTATACTCCCCCAGCTGACTAGTGATGAAATAACTGTCAATGTGAACCCATCCTTTGGTTTCTATGGCAGTTTTTATTGGTTGCAATTCAGGAAATTCAACAATGATGGGTGGGTACTGATCCCAAGAGTCTGTCCAGAAATGAGCCTTCTCCCCTCTCCCCACTTTCCAAAACAATCGATCTTTAACCACCTGAGATCCTATCTTGAGAGCCTGCCACACTAGGGATCCAGGGCCATCCAAAGGGAAACGGCCCACCTCATTGGGGTTAACATGACCCAAATATTTACTAGTTAGGATTCTACTGAATAAGGAGGTTGGTTGGGAAATCCACCTCCAGTACGACTTTCCAGCCAAAGCTTTATTATTGAACTTGGATCTTCTCAGTCCCAGCCCTCCTTTTACCTTGGGTTGGGTAACTTTATCCCAACCAACTAAGGCCCATTTCCTCTCTCCTTTTACTCCTTCCCATAAAAATATTCTAGCCATATTGTCCAGCTCTTTCCATATCTTATGTGGGGCAGCCAGGATAGAGAATTTGTAAATTGGCATGGCTTTGAATGATTGATTGTAAAAAAGTTAATCTACCCCCATAGCTTAACCATTTGTGAGACCAATGATTCATTCTATCTTTGATACCATCCAAAAGATCCTTCCAGATATCCATTTTTAGTTTTTTGAAATGCAAAGGAACCCCCAAGTAAACCACTTGGAAGAGAAGTCCTTGTGAATCCCAAGATCTCTAGAACTATGTCCTGGAGCCTTTGATCAAGATTGAGAAAGACCACTTTGGATTTTTTATCATTGATGACTTGGTTTGAAGCCCTAAGGTAGACATTAAGAGTATCTCTGATCACTCTTGCTTCCCTGAAGCTGGCCACTCCAACCAATCTTGTATCATCCACAAACTGTAAGTGAGTCAAAAATTCCTCACCCACCTTGATACTTGTTAGCAAACCTTGATGTCTTCTCCTCAAGAAAAGTCTACCTAATCCTTCAGCCAAAATGAGGAAAAGATAGGGAGAGCAAGGATCCCCTTGACGAAGACCTCGAGAGGCTCCAAAAGGTTGCGAGGGAAGACCCTTGATTAACACTGAATAAGACGGCGTAGATACACAACTCATGACCCAATCTATCCAGTCCTGAGAAAAACCAAAGGCTGCCATCATCTTTGACAAGAAACTCCACTCCACCCTATCATAAGCCTTTGACATATCTAATTTAATGAACATTCCTTTATTACCAGATTTTTGCATTGTATGGATTGCCTCCTGAGCAAGAACCACCCCATCCAAGATCTGCCTACCCTCTACAAAACCCCCTTGCTCTGAGGAGATAATGTTATGTAAAAGGGGTTTTAGCCGTTCAGCCATTACCTTTGTGATTATTTTATAAATCACATTGCATAAGGCAATAGGTCTATAATCTGAAATATGAACCCCCTCCTCCCCTTTTGGAATTAAAGTGATGAAGGTATGATTTAATGCCTTAAGCATTCTTTTATTACCTCTGGACTCCTCTACGACAGCCAAAACATCCTCATCCAAAGTATCCCAAAAGGCCTGAAAAAACTCAATTGGAAAGCCATCTGGTCCTGGAGTTTTTCCGGTACTCATTCCAAAGACCACATTCTTTAGTTCTTCTCTACCAATGGGTTTAAGAAGGGCCTGATTTTCTTCTTCAGAGATAACAGAGGGTATGACATCAATAACTTCATTTTGAGCCTCTACATCTTGCTCCATACTTTCCTTAAAAAGTTTAGAAAAATAATCCATTGAATGGGAATGCATACCAGGAAGAGTATCAAAGGAATGTCCATTCTCATCTTGAAGAGCTTCCATGTTATTCATCTGTCTCCTAGCACAAGCTGACCGATGGAAAAATTTGGTATTTCTATCACCTTCCAATAACCAAGTGGTTCTTGCTCTCTGTTTCCAGTAGGTCTCCTCTTGGTTATCAATGTCCTCAACCGCTTTACGCAAGGCATCATCCTCGGCTTTGAGCTGCTCTGTAATTGTTCCTTCCCTAAAGTGTTTTTGAACCTCATCCCATCTGGCCACCAAAGGAGCTCTTTGGATCTGGAAGTCTGTCTTGTTAGCTTGCCTCCATTGTTTCAGTTGAGCTTTGACATAATGAAGTTGTTTGTGGAATCTAAACATTGTTGTCCCAAAAGGTAGACGACCTTCCTCCCACCACTGTGGAATTTTCTTTCGAAGATCCTCTTTTTGTAACCAAAAATTCTCAAATTTAAAGGGTTTGTGATGCTTGCCCGTCGTAATCCCTCCCTCCAACAAAATGGGAAAGTGATCTGAAACCGGGCCCTCCAAAATCTAGAATTTTGTATTCCATTTTACGAATGCCTCCTCTGAAACCAGAAAATGGTCTAGCTTTACCTTCCTGCTATGTGGCTCCCTCCTCTTGTTAGTCCAAGTAAAGTTGGATCCAGGGCCTTTAATATCCACTAGGTGAAAAGCCTGGACTTGGGCAATCAGAAGTCGATCCCCTGGGTCCAAAATTGGGGTTCCTCCTTCCTGATCTCTAGAAGATAATTTAGCATTAAAATCCCCAGCAATAATCCAGTCTAAATCTTCCCTTGAGGTCCTCATGTTATGCACAACTTTCCATTGAAGCCTCTGGCCATCAAGGTTTTGAGCCCCATAAAAATTTGTGATTAAAACATGTTCAACTGTGACATTATTCCTAAAATGAGATGTGAGAACACCCCTCCAGGCTATATGTTCTATTGCAGGTCCATTCCGAGAGAGTTCCAAAGAGTGACAATCCCCCCTGAGGCACCTTGGGCAGCCACATCCATATGACCGAGCGCCCCTCCAAATTCTGTTAACTGTTTTACACATAAGATCTAACGACATTTTGGTCTCCTGGATAAGCAAAAAATCTGTTTTGCATTTTCCTAAGAGTCTTTGAACAGCAGATTGATGGGTTCTATTGTTTAAACCCCTAATATTCCATGATTGAATAATCATTGAAAACCTTGAGAGCAGTAAGAATCAATTGTCCTCACCGATCCTCCAGTGATCAGTTTGTCTCCTTGAACTGCTAGCAGGGTCCTTATTTGATTTTTTGCCCGCTCCTTGAGAGTTGCTATTTTTTGATCTCTTTTCCACCTGAGTTATCCCTAGGGCTGGCCTTTCTCTGTTCTTTTCTGCTATTCCCATGCTGACATCCTTGATTATTGGCTGCGCTTGGGAGTGCACTATCAATGCCCCTGCATTCTCTGACTGCGGTAACTCAGTGTACTCAATTACCTGTTCTATGACGGTGGGAGATGAAGGAGAAGCATGAGCGTGGATGTTATTGTCTTCAATATTCCCATCCACTCCTTCCATGACTTGATCCTCTTGGTCCACTAGTGTCTTAAAAATTTCATACCTATTGGTTGGCTTGAGTTGTGATTGCTCCTTACCATTTTTCTTTTGCTTTCTCCTTCTTTTGGGTTGTTCAAAGCCATCTTTCTGAACATCTTTACCCTGAGGAGTATTGGTTGGTTCTTTGGTAAGAGTTGACTTACCCTCCCTGGGGCGATTTGGCATTCCAAGCGGGGCCTCCATTTTTGTGTTCAAAATATTTGGACAAAATCGGGCCAAATGCCCATGTTTGTGGCAAACTCTGCATCTAAAGGGCAAAGCCTCATAATCTAGCTGTTGGATCCAAGATAGTCCTGCCAGTTCAAGTTCCACCTCTGCCGGTAGAGGTTGGCTAATATCCATTTCCACACAAATTCTTGCAAAAATAGTTGTGTTTCCTTCTATGGTGTCTTTGGAGATGCCCAAATGTCTACCGAGGGAGTTACCGATCATTTCCAAAACCTGCTCACCCCAAAACTCCATTGGAAGAGCATACAACCGGATCCAAACCGGGACAGCCGTGGGTTCAATACGAGGATCGAAACCCACTCTCCGAGGGTTGAACAAATAACCCTGTCAGATCGTGGTTCCTCTTTTTAGATTCAAAAGCCACTGTTTCTATCGGCTAGAGAAGAAAAACTAACAATGAAATACCCATTGCTAATAAACCATAAGGAGTACTCACCATGAGGCTCCCAGTTTTGTCTGACCCGGGTATGCAAGAAATTCGGGGTAGGGCGAATACCCATGAATTTACCAGATCAGATCATGGTTGGCTCTGTATATGATTGTGTCTTCGACCATCTTTGGCTCGATGACAATCTTGGGTCTTGAGACGGATTGCGGAAGGCATCCATTGACTCGATGTGCTGTTGAGCTCTTTCCAGCGTTCTTGAAGAGCGTATGAAGAGTATTTCTCCGAGCTTCGTCATTAGAAGACGAAGAATTTTCTTTTAGCAATTCAGCGAAAGAGCTCTTTCTCCGAGAGAGAGGATCCGGAGGAGTCCCCATTGGACCCTCCTGGGGCAGCAGACTTTCCTTCAGATCCACAGTAACCAGAAAAACACTACGGCAACCCACCTGATGCCCTGGATTTTCCTTCGCTCCAGAAACCCTAGAACATCGCCTCTCGCCTGCTCAGAAATTTTCTCTCCCAAAAATCCCCCAAACTCCTTTACTCTCTTTTTTGTATACTTTATTAAGAGTTGCAAATACTCTTATTTACTTGAAGCAATCTTCATGTAATTAGTCGATCAGACTATCTGCGGAAGCCCGGGACCACTCCCTGCAGTAGTCCTCCCCATTATTATTTTATTTATTTATTTTTCAATAGATTAGTTTCCTGTTTTATTTTCCTGCTTTATTTTAATTTTAGTCATGTGTTTATTTTATTATACTTTTATTTCAAAATTTTCATTTTAACTTTAGTTTATTTATTTATTTCTCTGCACTTTATTTTATTTAGTTTGGCTGAAATCAAAATGAACAAATACCCCCACCAAACTAAATAGGTACAGAGGATTAATTCTCCACACTGTAGGCATATACTGTGCATGACACTCACAAGTTTACGAGTTATCTCGAATTGAAAATTTAAATGGAGGCAAGAAATTAAATTATAGATTAACCAATGTTTTACCCAATATTTTGGCATCGTTTTCGGGGAGTGTCTAAACTATAGTGTTTGGGAATGAACCCGATGTACCATATTAATTGTAGAAGTAGAAAATAAATTGTGTTGTTGAAAAGGTAGAAAATTAGGCAATGAAGGATTTCCACTATATTCTCAATGGTTTCATGAAATTAGAGAGAGATGACACAACCTGCGTTTGATTTTATAAAAAAATTGAAAATTTTTACTATCAAACTATTAGGGAGTGTTTATTTACACAGAACCATTAGGGAATTATGCCTTAAGAAGCCTAGTTTTAACAATGAAAAAAATTGAGGCTTAAAATTTGAACATATTAGCAAATTTTAACGATGACATTAGTAGCAAGAAAATGACATTAAAAAATAAAAAATAAAAGAAGTAGAATTTAAAAAGAACATATTTCCAAGAGTTTGATCTTCACTTGCGCTTAAGGCAAACGGGTGAATTAGAAACTAGAATGTGTTTTTTAGAATACTACTATTTTTTATTTATTTTATTTAAAAAAATAGTAGTCATTTATCTGCTTGCACAATTTGCCAATGAGTTGAAAGAATTTGGTTTTGAGGCCATAAAGAAAAATGTTTTTCTCATGCTATAAAATATCATACTAGTTGATGAAGTAGAGGATAAGAACAAATGAAAATTTAGTCGTATCAAATTTTTGACCAGACTAAAAAAAAACTTATCATAATCCTCAATTTTTAGAGACTAGTTCAATTGTAGGCATGGGGGAGACCCCAACTTCATTATGGCCACCAACAACACTAAAAAAAAACAATGGTATAGCGAGACTATGCAAGGTATCTAGAAAATAAGGTAAAATTACTGTGTAAACAATGATTTTTGAGTTGTTCGGATTGTAGCTGGGATATGTCTAATCACAAATATTGTGAAAAGATGACTCCACTTTGCAATGATTCATTCAAGCAATTGTTGGATACCAGAAAAGATCACGGTAACAATGTGGCATGCCCATTCTGGAGGATGTATCCATTATCTCCGATAATCAACATATGCTAAAGAAAAAAAAAAGTTAAACTTTATTTTAATGTCATTAGTTTATAATTTTACTTTAATGTCTTTAATTTATATTTTTTATGTTTTGCTGGAGAACATGAAGTGCGGTGCAGATGAATAAGGAGATGTCTATGAATATTTCGTAAAGTGATATTCATACGTGGAGTTTGTAATAGCACTATATGAACTATTTTGTGTACCTTGATTGTGTAGCATCCAGTCCAAACAGGTGAAGCAAGCAGAGTTTGCCTTAACAACACAGGCACCCGAAGGTAGGCTAAGTAACCCTGATCAAGTGAAATGCTTCCAGTCCAAGGTGTTTGTGGAACTTGAGAAAAGTTTTGCCACAAAGTGTGTGACTATTACAGCTTGAGAAGATGGTGTACCAAGAGCGGAGTAGAGTGCCAAGATGATGTTCGAGTAACAGTCAATGGGCTGCATTTCCAACCAGTTCACATTTACAAGATGGGATAAGACATTGGCATGGGGGAGACCCCATAACATACCAGTATTTTTGACAAATGTTCATACATTCGTCAAAAAAAAATTCTAGAATCTGAAAAATTCTAGAAAATTCCAAAATTTGAAATTTAAAAAAAAAAATTTAGAATCTGAAATAATTTTGGAAAAATTTTAGAATATTAAAAATTCTTGAAAATTTTCAAAATCTGGAAGAGAAGAAAAAAAATCTAGAAATTGAAAAATTTTGGAAAATTTCATAATTATAGAAATTTTTGGAAAAAATTCCAGAATCTGAAAAAATTCTGGAAAATTCCAAAAACTGAAAAAGTTCTAGAAAATTCTAGAATGTGAAAAAATTATGCAAAATTCTGGAAAAAATTCCAGAAACTGAAAAATTCTAGAAAATTCCAGAATCTGGAAAATTTTGGAAAATTCTAGAATCTGGAAAATTCCAGAATCTAAAAAATTCTGGCAAATTCCAGAGTCTAGAACAAAAAAAAAAACATGGAAATTGTTCTGCTTAACATAGTTTTTCTTTTTGATTTGTAGGAAATCGTGCCCTGAGTGCAATCTGTAGGTAGCTTGGGAAACCTAGGCCTATCAAGCACAGGTTCCACAATTCTTATTTTCTTAGCTTTCGTGTGTTTTTGCTTTGCAGGAATTGTTACCCTTAGTGCAATATGTAGGTAGCTTGGGTAACCTAGGCCTATCAGGCACAAGTTCTAGGATTCCTGTTTTTCTATTTTTGTGTAGTTATTTTTGCAGAACATGGCCTTGAACAATTTGTAGGCATCCGACCGACTTAAACTAGGCCTGATAGATACAAGCATATCATGCCCTACTAAGAAGAGCAACAATGCAAAAAAAGTACTTATTTTCCACCAAGGAGATAGTGCCTACAATCAAACCAACTAAAGTGCCTTCTTTCCACCTGGAGGAAGGCACTAATAAGTGGTGTCAATCTTCCACCAGGAAGAGCGATGCCCCAAAAAAAAGTGTATATATATATATTATCTCCAAGATACATCAATATAAAAGCAACAACATTTTTTGGAACATCACAATTTCAGGCCGCATGTAGACGTTTTGCACCATCCGATATTGTACATATCATGATCTATAAAATTCACCTAGGTATATCTTGAGTTTTTTTATTAATTATTTGAATAGTTATTTTAAAATTATTTCTATATTAATACCAATAGATGCCCCTATCTTTCTCTTTATTAATTCTCCCATAAAAATTAAACCACATGGTATGCCTTAGATAGGAGAAAAATTTCATTGCCCCATGAAAATTAAAAAAAAAAGGTATGGGGAGGCACCTGCTTCTCATATACAGGCCTGATTCCCATATACAGGTGCCTACTTCCCATATACAGGCGTCTACTTCCCATGTACAGGCCTGATTCCCATATACAGGTGTCTGCTTCCCATGTACAGGCTTGATTCCCATAAACAGGTGCCTACTTTCCATATATAGGTGTTTGCTTCTCATATACAAACCTGATTCCCATATACAAACACTTGCTTCCCATTTATAGGTGCTTGCTTCCCATATACATACCTGATTCCCATATACAGGTACCTGCTTCCCATATACAGGCCTGATTCCCATATACAGGTGCCTGCTTCCCATATACAGGTGTATGCTTCCCATATATAGGCCTAATTCCCATATACAGGCATCTGCTTCCCATATATAGGCCATATACAAGCACCTGCATCCCATATACGGGCCATATACAGGCGTCTGCTTCCCATATACAGGCGCTTGACTCCCATACAAAAAAAAATATACTAAGGAGCTGTGACATGAGGACATGTCAATTCTTTCGGTATAGGGGAATGATGAGCACCAGAAATTCTCATTTTATATACACTTTTAAGGGCATCATTATTGGTTTAAATTAGCTTTTGAAATATATTTTTATATAGTTTTTGCATATAATTGATAAAATGAAGTATTATGCTTGACTAGTGTTTTTAGTGGAAAGTGTGTGTAAATGTAGGTTTTTGCTACTAATCTGGTGTTTTGAGTCTACATCCCATTTGGGCTTAGCACTGCATGAAGAAATATTGAAAAGAACAGTGGTAAATGGTGAAGGCAAGTGCCTAATTCCCGACTGTTGGCAGTGCCTAATTCCTAAAATTTGGTAGCACCTGATTCCCGACAATTTTCTTGCACTTGCTTCTTGACCATTTTCTGGCACCTGCTTCCCGACCATTTTTTTGGTGCCTGCTTCCCGATTATTTTTTGGCACCTGCTTCCCGATCTGTTTTCTAGTGCCCGACTCCTATTGATGATTGGTCGGTTGACCAAGTCAATGTTGATCGGTTGACCAAGTCAACGTTGACTAGTTGACCAATTGACCATGCACTTTTGAAGGAGGTTGTTGCACAAAATATGAAGGATAAATATTTGTATTTCTATGCATATTTGAATTTTGTGATTAAAATAGAATTAAACACTTTTATTCTGTTTTGACCATGTAAGCTTTTTTAAAGGCATTATTTTATGATGCATTATTCTAGGATTAGTTGTTACATACACCTAAGGATTATTATATTTATTCTTTTGGTAAACGAACATACTTGTAAATAGGAAAATAATATATATTCTAGGATTAGTATTTATGTACACCTAAGGATTATTATATTTATTTCTTTGGTGAACGAACATGCTTGTAAATAGGGAGAATAATATTTGTGTACAAACGTATTGTAACAAATCACGTTACGTGATTAAAGGAGACCATTTTATTATTGTAACAAGATCTGTCTGCATTCTATATAAGAACATAGGTCAAACAAATATAGAGGTGGGATCGAATGATCAGAGAATCAAATACACAAAGAATTACTTTATTTATTTTTATGTATAATTTATTAAGAGTTGCAAATACTCTTATTTGCTTAAAGCAATCTTCATGTAATTAGCCGACGGACTATCTGTGAGAACCCAAGCCCACTCCCTGCAGTATTCCTCCCAATTTTTATTTTTGTTATTTGTTTTCAATAGATTAGTTTCCTGCTTTATTTTAATTTAGTCGTGTGTTTATTTTCTTGTACTTTTATTTCAGCATTTTAATTTTAGTTTTAGTTTATTTATTTATTTCTCTGCACTTTATTTTATTTAGTTTGGCTGAAATCAAAAGGAACAAATAACCCCACCAAATTAAATAGGTACAAAGAATTAATTTCCCACACTGCAGGCATATACTGTGCATGACACTCACAAGTTTACGAGCTTTCCCGGATTAACCAATGTTTTGCCCAAAAATGACTTCATTCTGAATACAAGTTAATACTTATAATTCCTATATGGTATTAGAGTGGTGACTAGGTAGGGTGCATTTCTCGAGGTTGTGCATGATTCCTAAGGTGGAGCATGGTAGAGCTAGGCATAGGTGGATAGGGCATAAATCCTAGAGCAGGATCCTTGGATATCACTCAGAATGATGTGTGACATGGTGGACATGTGGATCGAGGCATCGAATGATGTGTTGCTAATGTGGACCCCTGCTAACAGATGATACAAAGATCGAGGAGCTAACGTGGCTACTAACATGATAAAGTTGACGTGGCTGGTAGAACTAAGGTGTCATATAACATGGCTACTGAGTGGTAAATTTGACATGGTTGGTAGATCTAACATGTCATCCAACTCGGTGTGCTGATGTGTCTTGCATTGGTTTGTTATAGTGGGTGACAATAACACGTTCAAAGACTCCTGATTTCTTGAAGGTAATCACATATAAGGGTGAGTGCATTCAATTTTATATTGTCCAATTTGCACCTGTACGGTGCATGTGGGAATAAAGTTTAATTTTTTTTTCTTTCGCCATTCTATGGAGACAAAAATAAAGATAAGGTCAGTCACCCTTGTTCACATCTCGAGCGATAGCCAGGATGGTTGGCCGATCGTTGCTAAGATGCTACACTGTAGGTCGACGATTCAAACCCCGCACAGCGAAAGTTGAAGCATATAATTTTTTTGCTGCACTACAAGGGAGGAGGTCATAAATAAAATGTGGTGGCCTTCTACTTCTGTCAGTCCCGCTAGCCCGACTGGCTAGTTGGACCAACACATAGGTGTTGGAAAGTGGAAGGTTGGGGGATCAAATCCCGCCCAAACCAAAGCAAACATTTTTTTTGTGCAGCAAACAATTTTTTGTGGAGCAAATAATTTTTCATGCAACAAATAATTCTAGCAGACAACAATTTTTGCTAGAAGACAATAATTTTTGCTAAAGGAGGCCAAGTTTTTTCTAAAGGAAGCCATTTTTTTAACTAAAGAAAGCAACTTTTTTTATAAAGGACGAGAGCGGAAGCGAACGCCAATAGAAAAGGTATTTTTCTTATCAAATAATTTGCATAATATTTTTTTATACAAATCACACTTGGATATTTTTGCTCACATTGGAGAACAAAATTTTGGCAACCTCAAAATTAGAGCATCCAAACATTATTTATTTTACCAACAAAAGGGGGGGACAAACAAAACTGTACTATTTTTTGTAAGATTACAACATAAGGGGGGAATTGTGAATATCAAATTTTTGCAAACACAAAACAAAATTTCTTGCAAAAATTATTGTAAAAAAAAGGTGCATTTTTGATTGCATTCGAAACCTTAAAATTGGCATTGTAATATAGGTGCATTTTCGATGGAATCCAACACCTATTCTTTAAAATTTGTGGGTACTTTTGATTGTATGTTGCATTTAATTTTCTATTTTTTGCACTTACATCATAAGTTAAAATTCAAAAGCACATAATACCCCAAATTTTAAACCTTTTTATGTAATTTATTACACATCATCGTTCGGTATATACGGTGCCTCTGGTCCACACTTACAGGTGAAGTTGTCATGCTTGGAATACTATATCCAATGCCTAATATAGTTGCAACAATGATGTCTAAGCTATTATTCTCTATAAATAATTGAGGAGAAATAAGGAAAGCCAATTTTATTTTGATATTCACTCCATAAAATACCCTCATTCATTCCTATTGCTTGGCTTAATTTCCTCTAACTAATCATCCTTTTTCGAAAGGGTTTTTAGGTAGGTGCCATCAATTTGAGTGAATTCCATTTCATGTAATTTTTGTAAGTATAAAGAAATGGGGACCTTTTTTGGTGATATAAGGAACATTCACAATGGCCTCTATACACAAATATCTTTCAAGTTCATAGTTTCTTAAAGGTTCCAATTTTGCTCCATGGAAAACCAAAATGAGAGCCATTCTACAAGTTGAAGATTTATGGGATGTAGTGACTGGCACTACAAAACATCCTACAACAATAGGTACAAAACAAGAAGCATATGATAAAAAGGATGTCACTCATGCTTGTCGTGCTTGCTACTATTGATGAGATACAACCTCACATTTGTGATGCTAAAACTGGTAAAGATGATTGGGATGCATTAGTTACCATATATGAAGGAAAAAAATTAGTCCACCATTCTTAATCTTCAATCCCAACTTCATACTCTCAGTATGAAATCTTGTGAATCAATAGAATCATTCCTATGTAGAGTGATAGAATTGAAGGCCAAGTTGAATTCTTTGGGAGAAGTAGTAGAGGATAAGCTCTCGACTTCAGTCATTTTGAGAGCTTTACCAGATTCGTACAAGGTGTTGATCACATCCCTTCAAGTGCCCATGAGATAAGTTACTTTTGTGGAGTTGGTAAATTTTCTTGAAACTAAGGAGACAAATCAACTTCAAACAGATGAAGTGAGAGATAATGCACTTTACTCAAAACAAGGATCAAGAAGATAGGGTAACTTTCATAAGGGAGGATATTCTTCCAAAGGTTCCAAATGCAAGCAACCTCAATAGGGACAAGAAATATTATAATATTTGTGATATGTACAACCATGACACCAACAGGTGTTGGTTAAAAAATAAACAACCAAATGACCAAGGTCAAAATAAAAAGGGCAAGTACTGAAGAACACAAACTTATACTAAGAGGGGGGTAAACAGTATAAGATCAAAATTTTACTTTTCTTTACAAGGTAATATCATCCAATATTATCAATTGCAATAATGAAATAATGCACAAATCATCACATACATGAGAGACACAAATTTAACGTGGTTCACCCAATGTGGGCTACATCCATGGAGAAATATTTCTTATAAATTTCTCAACAAAATTCTTGAAAATTCATTCCCTATTACAATGTTTGTGGAACTCTATCCATAGGAGACACCTGTCCCCTCTCACAAGTTCATATATTCCAATCCACATAAGACACCAATCTCCTATGCTCTAGTTATTAGACCTCTATCTACAGGAGACCTCAATCCCATATGCTATGGTTTGTGGACCTCTATCCTCTCTGTTCTGGTTCATGGACCTCTATCCATAGGAGACCTTAATATCATCTACTTTAGTTCATGGCTATCCATAGGAGACCTCAGTCCTCTCTGCTCTAATTTGCTCTAAGCCTTTACACAAGGCTTGCTCAAATCTACTCCAAAAACCTACTCTCAAATATGTTCAAATATGCTCCAAGCCTACACATAAGGCTTGCTCAAATTTTCTCCAAAACCTGCTCTCAACTTTTCTCAAATATACTCCAAGCATACACACAAGGATTGCTCAAATATGCTCACCAATTTGCTCAAATATTCCCTAAGCCTACACTCAAGGTTTGCTCAAATTTGCTCAGCAAAACCTTCTCAAACATGCTCCAAGCCTACACACAAGGCTTACTCAAATTTGCTCACCAAAACCTACTCAAATCTGCTCCAAGCCTACACACAAGGGTTGCTCAAATATCCTCTCCAAAACCTGCTTAACTCTACTTAAATCTGCTCACAAGATCCTATTTAAACCCGGTTAAATCAATCCTTCTCTCAAAATTGCTCAATCTTGCTCAAAAACTCCTAATCTTACATACAAAGTCCTGCTCAAATCTGCTCTATCATATGATCCAAACAATGCTCATCTATTGCCAGATCTTGCATACAAACAATGCTTATATTTTTTCCAAAAGTGCTTTCTTTGGCTAAAGTAATTCATACATATTCTACCCATAATTATTTTTCTTCATGAACATATAAAGAATGATATGCAATACAAATACCCAATATGTTATTTCACATTCATTAAGTCTATCGCTTTCTCATATCTCACATTTATTGCATTAAAAAAGATAGCTCTAGTATAGCACTTGATAATTGACTTTCTTATGTACTTCCAAAATCAATCAAAACCAATACACAAATTTGCTTCACAAAACTTATCTATAACTTTTGTATTTTTATTTCCAATCACTCAAAACCAATGCATAACTTTATTCTCAAACCCTTGCACTTTTATTCCTAAATTCATTTAAAGCATTGCACAACTCTACTCACAAAAACTGACCTATAATATTTGCACATTTAATCTCAATGTCATTCAACATTAATGCTCATCAAATCAATCCTTATATCTCCAACCATATGACATCAAATTTTTTTCTTCATCCAGAAACAAACCTTGAGTAAGGGATTAAATCACCATACCTCTAAAAAAACCTTTCCCAAAAATATGCACAATAAGCTTAAAAAATAATACCTTATATCTCCTTTTTAATCTCACACTCAAAGATTTTAAGAATAACCAAACCCTTAAAATTTCCTTTTTTCTATAAAGTATAAATACAATAAAAAATAACCCACATTACACCTTATAACTCCCTTTATAACATGCAATATTTATAACTTTCAAGTAATACCCAAATCACCCTTTATTTATTTTCCTCATGCACAAATTACAATTTTAAATAATCCTTAATACACCTTATGCCTCCTTTTCTGATTTAAAATATAAACAAAATTTATGCTCTTATTCTAACCAAATAAGCCAGTGATCTATCTCTCCTCATATGAAATTTAAATAAAAAAAATTTCCATACCTTCGCCAACAAGTTCCCCATGAAAGCACTGAGAATCGAATTCTTAACCTTTGCCAATGCAGCGCCCAAGCCAAGGCTTGGTAACCAGATGAACTACCCTAGTGGGTAGTAACCACCACATAACACGTCATAAATAAAGTGATCTTCATTAATTCTCTTCAAACCAAAACTATTTTCTCAATCAAAATGGTACCTGCAAGTTTTGAACCCGCAACTTCCTGCCGGTAGCGCCTTAGCACCAGCTAGATGACCAGCTGTACTAGCCACCTAGATGAAAACCAAATCATGGCACGACAAAGATATTATCTTTTCTACTCTTGCCTTCAAGCATGCTCTCTGGTGTTTCGTGTGACCTACTTTGATTTTTGCGTGGAGAGAGTTTTAAAATTATGCTTTGGTTTTCTTGCCCACATCCAAAATGAATTTTTATGCCCTTATTTATATGGTTTTCTTCAATACCCATGAATTTCGGTGCATGCATATTTTTTATTTTTTTTTCCAAATGTTGGTGCCATTCCTTATAAAAATATTATAATATTTTAAACCTTTGGCCCTTGAAATATTAAATCTTTGTCTTTAAACCTTTGCCTCCTCTAAACTTTTGGCCCTTGAGATATTAAATCTTTGTCTTTAAACCTTTGTCTCCTCTTGTGGTCTTTAAATATTTTTCCAAGCAATGCTTATTCTTCTAAGGTTCTGAGGTGGGATGTCTTTCTCAAGCAATGCTTATTCTTCTAAGACCATATCCAAAGCATGTTTATGATACTTATAAAAAGTCCATATATTATCAAAATATTTAAAGATGATATTCTCATTAGGATCTTGAATAGAATCAATATGATTATCAATTTCTTCTTCCAGGTTATGATTCTATTTATCAATTTGATCATTCTTGTGAAAATTTTCATCAAACCTAAGAAGTTTTCGTCCTTCCTCAAGGTCAAAAGCCATTGAAAAAGGAAAAATACAAGAAAATAACTAAGAAAAAGAGAAACCTATGCATAACATAAAAAAGGAATAATATTTTTAGATATTTGGCACACAATTTTAATGACCTTGCTTATAGTTTAAAATAAAAATGAGGTGTTCATGTCGGGTTCACCAAAGATGTAGATGGGGAAAACTGCCCTACCGCATACAATTCCCAAACAAAAGTCTAGATCCATAGAGAGGGAAAATTTTGTGGGGTGAACCACGGGGGTATGTTGTACTCTACACTCGGTGCTATGGGGAAGGGTTCACTAGGAACGGTTTAAGGACTCGCTCCAAGTCCTCAAGGTTTCTGGAGGGTTTTATGTATTTAGTTTCAAGACAAATACCTAAGTTTGGCCTTTCTAGATCTAAGCTAGAAAAGATAAAGGATAATGCAAAAAATAAAATAATATAGCTGAATATAGAATGCATGCATACAAGATCTATCCTAGAATGATTCTTTCTTTTGAATGCTCAATAATCTAGGGTTTATTTTAGAAAACCTTTAAAGTAGAGATACATAAGGTAAATGCATAGAAATTATCCCTATATGTAAACTAAATGCCTTTAAATTTCAAATATCTAAGAATCCACAACAAAATCATATTTTCAACTAATAGAATGAATAGAGCACTTATCTAGATTGGAAGTTGACTTTAGCCTTTTCTGCCTCTTGTCCAATGATATCAAGAAGACCTGTTTCTACAAGACCATGCATGAAACATTGAAAAATAGAATTAGTATTAGAGGGACTTCTTAGGTCTTTGTGTAATGGTTATAGCAGTAGTCAAGCCCCCTAGGTCCTTTAGATGAGCTTTAATACAAAAGCGAAAATTGACCTTTGGATAATTAATCATAAACCAGAAATACAGTAGTAGAGAATAGAAAGAAAAGTACAACAATATGATCTAGAAATAGAATGGAATGCAACAATGAAAGTAGAATCTAGAAATTGCCCTCAGTGTACCCTAGGGTAAAATCGTGCCTCACCTGGAGCAAGCATGATAACACAACAACGAAGTTGTGCCCTATCTGTATGGGGCACAATTTCACTTCTGTGAATAAATTTACCCTAATTAGGGTAGGTGAAGTTGTGCCTCGCTAATGCCAGGCAAGATTTAGTTGTAGACCAAATAAAAATAAGAAGCGAATGCAAAAGACAAAATAAATGTAGATAACAAAGTAATCAAACCCCAATGGACATCACAGAAGCAGGTAGAAGAGACCCAAGTATCCAATCAGGTACTCTATATCTTTGAGTTACACCATGGATCCACCAAGTCACATAACCAAATCAATCTAATCCATGTAATAGAAGATCAATCCAAAATTTGCACTTCAGGGGTTAGCTTGTAGTAGAGAAAATAAATAAGAGAACTATAAAATTTTGAGCTTAATCAATTCGCATAAATATCGCACATCAAGAGTTCGCATAGCATAATTGTACTTCTTCTTGTTGTTATTATGATTAAGCAAAAACATCCTTACTTTTATATATGAAATTGGAGGGATAAAGCAGGCACAAATAAACTCACATCCGATGCCAAAACATCTGAGAGGGTTTAAACCTAGGTCTAAACAAGCTCAAAAATAAAAAAATAAAATAAATTTTAAAAACTAGGTTAAACAGCGAAGTCGCGTCCCATCCTGATGGGGCGCGAAGTCATGCCTTGTAAAGACAAGGCATTATTTTGATAAAAGGTAAACCAATTAAAAAAGGGAGGCAAAGAGGCCTTCTCTTTCTCTTGGCAAGGGTTAAGGGCCTCTTAGGGGCACTATGGAATATTGCCCACTCAAAGTGGTTCAATTTTCCATTTCTACAGTATGATTATGAGTTGTGAGTCTTTATCCCATTCACTCCATGAAAGGACCTGTAATCCGCACACAAAACAACTTTAAAAGCATCAATAGCATATGAAGAGCCTTCCAAGATAAGGCCCATATCCATGATAAATAAAATGATAAATAAGCTAAAATACAACTGATAAATGCATAAAAATTGAAATCTAACTATGCTAGGAAGTAATTAAAATGTTGCTAAAACTGATAAAAGCAAAGAAATAGGGAAAACAGATCTTTGTCGGGAGGCCATATCTGTGTGGGATGATCTTGCCTACTATTCATCTCAAGGTGAGATGGTGGTGCCTACGGACTATCTCTAGGCAAGACGATCGCTAAACTGTAAGCAAATTCTTTGTGGTCAATGTGAGACGATGTCGGGTTTGATCTTTGAGATTGATATTCAAGGGTGTGCTCATGAAGAACAAATTAATGGCATAATTTGACACGAAACAAGAGTATTAGAAGGTGCAAGGAGTGCAAATTCAATATTCAACCTTTGAAATGGTTCATTGACACTCTTTGGAGCCCCATGGTTGAATTTTGGTAGCACTTCGTTGCTTATGAGAGTGAGATCTCTCTAGTTACTCAATTTGATAGCACTTCGATACATAAAACTTGGATTCTTGTTAATGAGGGCTAAGTGCTATTAAATAGACTTCCCAATGGGAGTCTAAAGCTTCCTTGAGAAGCCAAGAAATAGTTGAAGATCAAGAAACATAATCGCTTCTTGATAACCATTGCATCGTTGTCCATAGTTGGTAATAATAACTACTCGAATTGTTGCTTAGGATTTGAGATTGTGTTGCTTCAGGCATGGCCATCTTGGGGTGGGATGGCCAGGATTGCTGACCATCTTGTGGTGGGACAATATTTGAAGGCTATCTCTTAGTAGGATAGTCCTAGCTATAAAGATAAATTCCTCCCTGTTTGAGTGGTGAGAACCACTGTTAAGCCCTAAGGCTGCCCAAGGTGGATCATATGGCCTGAAAAGGCCATATTGGGATAGGACGGTTGCATTATGCTAATTGTGGAATCATATCAGGGTATAACGGTCACATCAAATGTGACCACCTCATACAGGGATGGTCTCAAATTTTGAAAAATATAAAAGCAAATTTTCCAAATTTTTGACATTATTTCGACAATTGGCAATTGGAGAAAAGAAGAGGTCAGGAGTGTTTTGGCCATTGCACAACTAGCCCCAAATTTGGGGACCCACCTTAAAATTTTGGTTTTTGAGAGTTTTGTGGTTCCTTGAGTGCTAATTTTGATAGGTTTGGGTAAGGTCAGTATCATTTTTAATGTCTTGTGACTTGTTTAGGTGTATTGGCCACGTTTTGTTCCTTTGCGTTTTATTAATTTGGGTTGATGTTATTGTTTTGACTTTACCAAAATCAATTTTTGAAATTGAGACAAAATAATAAGAATAAAAAACAAAAACAAAGGAAAAATAAAATAAAATAAAAAATAAACACATATATATGCTTTTTGTAATAAAATAATAAAAAAAGAAATAAACAAATAAAAAATATATAAAAAAATAAAATAAAAAGCATTTATATAATGGATGAAGTTTTAGTTTATTCCCCATACTTTAATAAAAAACAAAAATAAATAAATAAAAAGAACAAAAATTAAAAAAATGAATAAAATTACAATCATATTTCATTTCATTGCAATGTTTTTTTATTTAAAGTTAGAGTTAATGTTTCATAATTTTTATTAGAGTTAGTTTGAATTATATTGATTGTTGGCACTGTTTATTTTATGTAGATTTTTTGTTTTATACAGGTTTATTAAGATGAGATCGACACAGACTCCGTAGCTTGGACCGAACGTAGATACCAGCATGGGTGATATTGATGTGGACCCCACACCTCGGATATGCGTTTGAACCAACCAGAGCTGAATAGTCAACGTAGTAGCGATTTGGCGACTACCTAGCGATGAGGTGGATGGCATATGATGGACCACAATGTGGAGCACGACATAGCAGCGGATACATGGGAAATGTATGCCGAGTCGACTTGGATGGAATGGATTTGTTATTCACAATAGTGATGAAGGATTTCTACACAAACCATGTAATTATACCATATGAAGATTCTATCAAACATATTGGATAAAACATGTGCACAATTTATAGTTACAGAGATTAATAATTTAATGTCCAAATTAAGCACCAACAAATGGTGTCATTAATGCATGAATGAATGGCAGATACCAAAGAAACCAGTAAAGACTGGATTTGAGGAGTTCAAATGCAATTACGAATGACACCATGGATAGGAAGGAATTTTGATCTGATAATGGAGAGTAATCTTCATCGTTCGTCACCACTCTCGGCAAGGCTGGTCAGAGAATTATTGAAAATATCAAATTTGGAAGGTTTGCAGGTACAACGGGTGTAATGGTGATTATACATGTGAAAAGTATTGGTAGTAGTTTACAAAATGGATTGACATCTAGGCAGACATAGTCTCTATAATCGATAGTACTGTCATCAATGCAGGGGACCAATGATGTATCCTCTACAAGTAAGCACAGAAGTGGAGTAACGAATAGCGGTAGATGGTGATTTTTATATAGATGGAAACAATCATCATATGTTGTGTAAATAATTTGGGAGATTTGCATGAAGGAATACTAATCGCAGGCAGTCGCGTATGGGATTCAATGTTGGGACAACGGTTGGATTATCATATGTGATAGGATTTATGTACAGGATGTTCATCTTAACAAAAACATGGATCCTCCTAGTGCAATCAGAATATTCTCACCATGGTTTCACCAGTGTTGTTTGTTTATTAAATTGATGATGCATTTGGATGACGTGGAGATGTGGACATCCTAGTTATTAATGTGGTCCTATTCTAGTATAGGATTCGTGCCTCATGTGGATATTCGTGGTATCACCTGAGTGGACGTATGGCAATATTTTAGATGACAATACTTGGAGCTCTTGCAAAATTAACTTCATACATTTTGTTTGAATCATCAAGGGATGTCAATGGGATTCAAGTGACTACTTAGAGGCCATAGGATGAGTGTGATTTCCAACATATAATAATGTGGATATGATACAGCAGACTCTACTGATCGGATGATTCATCGATAGACATTGAGGACCCGATAAATGGTGGAATGTACAATGGCACATACAAAAAATTATTATAATGTGCACAATCAAAATTAACCCTACGAGGAGCCAATGTGATAGTTTGCTTTCACATTGGAAATGTGTTATGAGGAAATAACATAGTGATGCAACATACGTAGCCTTGGGTTGGCCGTTTGAGCTCTGTAGCATATTTTTACCTTTTCTACCATGAGAAAATCCAATGAAGCGCTTTGATACAACTACTATAGAAAAGAAGAATTGACACAGTGGTGGATTACGTTATTTGATGGAGATGCACTTGGTTTATGCCATCACTAGACAGAGTGCAGCAAAGTCAATTGCATTTAGTACCAATGCAAATCAAGTGGATATTGATGTGTGAATAAGTTTTGAAGGTATAATGGTAGTCTCAACATTGCAAGCGAAGTAGAATCAGCCATATGGGTAGATATTCTTGATTACCATGGTTTGATCATAGCCCCAAGAAAGTGGTGGTATTTTCCACATGGTCGTATTTCTAGCCAAATGTTACCATAGCAGCAGAATACATTCTCTTCAATTGGCCTCCCATATTTGTCATCTACACACTCACCTCCCTAGTTAAAAGAAAATATAGCTTGATTTTCAAATTTTGGAGGAGCTGCTATTTTTTGTAACGGTTCAATCACCACAACATAGGAGAAGGTAGTTCATTGCGATGTCGTGCTCGAGAAGTGAACAAATAAAAGATAAATAGGGTATCGTCACCTTATGAATTTGACATGGCTATCGATTTGATTGGTATCGATGCATGTGTTGCATGGAGTGTTTCCAATTAGAAGCCATTATTAAAGGATGGTTTTAAATTAAATGGGCATGAGTCAACAGTAGTGCTCCAAGCAGTGTGATATTTTAAACATCACAATGAAAAAATAGATGTTATTAAAAAAGAAAGCTATGGGGCACATTTTGGTTTTCTGTGGGAATGGTCAAAGGAGGTTACTTAAAATTGCAACGTCCAAGATGTTAAATAAAGATTGTCAATGGAGTTTTCATGGATGTTTTGAAGGACTAACAACGATGAAAAGTACACTGGCAGTGATGTACATTTATGTACTCAAAGGGTCATTTTATATAAAAAAAAAGATTATTGAAATGGCTTTAAAACCATTTTAGACATGACAGCTAGAAAGGGGAGGAAACAAATAGCATTATGAGGATAGAAATCCAAATGAGGTAATATAAAGAATGGAAACGAGGGGTTTTTCAAACAAAGAGAGAGAAGCGTACAACATGGGAAAATGAAAAGAATGTGGAAGGCAAAGGGGACTGTGCCATTCAAAATTTTAAAAACCCATGAAAACGTAGGCACCGAGGGCTGGATATTTTTGGAGGTAAAGGTTGGAAAATTTTGTAAAACATGAATTTTTTAATGTAAATGCTGCAAAAACTTACACTTTGTTAGTAAGATTGGAGGAGAAACTTTTTGAGTGTTGGGCTAATTGTTTATTTTTATTTTCCATGCTTTGAACATTTAGGGACATGGAGTTTGTTTCCGTTTCCTTAGAATATTGCACCTAGTTTGTTTCAAACTATGCAAATGCAGCTTCGGATAAACTAGGTTACATTTGGATATTATCACATCTCCAATTTTGTAGGATAGGGTAGCATTACACTGATATCAGATTTTATTTTAAACTTTTTATTTTTATTTTTCTAACCCTCTCCTTTTATATTTTTTAAACTATTGCAAACAAAATAAAAATAAAAAATAAAAAAAAAATCCAAAAATAAATGCACGGATCTAAAGAATAAGCTTTAACATTTTATTTAGAACAGTTTTGATTTTATTTTGAAGTAAATTCGAAATTACAAAAATTATTTAAAGTTGTAGTTTTTTTAGAGGAATTTTGTAATTTCGAAGCTTACATGATTTCACTTTTTAGGCTTTGAATTTCATTTTCAAGGAGTAAATGAACTCCCTGTTGGAACAATTTCTTGCATCCATAGGGTTGAGTTGTCATGCTACAAAAAATCATTTGGGACCAATAAGCTATTATAGCCTCTAGTCGACCTACGTCTTTATTCTGATAAAAGATATATTGCTAAAGAAAAAGAATCAGAATGGGTAAGGAAACCTTAGTGATAAACTCAAGATATTAAAAGTTTTAAGCACTCCAGGTTTTAGTTATGCACTACTTAGATTAAAATTACCAAGCAAAAAAAACTTTTATTATGCCTTATGGAGAAAGTGCCTATATTCATTTGGTTGTAGCAATTTAACAATGCTTTAAAACATGAATAAAGAGAAGGGAGAAAAACAAATTGGCTCTATTAAACTCATTCGAATATCGTAACAAATTTAACAGTTTGACCAATGAAGGAAATGTTCATAACACATTCAAATAATGTAATCTACTATGAAGTAAAACACAGAGCTGAAGACAAAAATAATAGAACTAAACCCCAGAATTATATTAATTTTTCAAATAAATTACATGTAGAGTTGGTAGAATGCCATTGGAATATGTTACATATTTTTAATAAAATGAGAAAATATTGTTCAAATAATGTAATAAGCATTATTCAACTCTCCTATTCCTATCTAACAATAGGAAAAATCTCTGGACTTCAGGTTCAAAAAGAATAGGAAATATTCTTAGCTTCTCAAGCATAGTTCTACCAAAACCTGCATAGAAAAGGGGAAGAATGAGGGATGATAGATAAAAATAGACACAAAGGATACAATAGCACAATTCACATGACACTCAAGTATGCCTCATAGAAAAATGCTATCTCTAATGCTTGATACAGATTCTAACCGCAATTGGTGTCTTTATAGCTCCAGGTTCTTGAATATGTTATTTTTGGCATGATCTCGGCCTTACACTTGTCACCTTATGGTTTGATATTCCAAAACTTGTACAACTATATTCTATTATATCCTTTTTTTTTATAATGTACACTCTACTAGGAATTTTAATTGAATTGTCTACCCAGTGATGTTAATGACTAAAGAGTATTCTTCTTCAACTTCTACTTCAACCTCTAGTTGGCTTCCTGCTTTTGAAGTTTCCCCTACTTGAGTAATCTTTATTTCCTCCCTTGGGAGTGTATTTAGCTTCAAATGTAGACCACAAAATCTGGTTTCTTTATTTTTCTTTATCTACTGAAGCCTTCTGATTTTATTTTCAATAAGCTCCCAAGCATCAATATTAAAAGTCATAGCAAACCTCAATATATTCATCTCTTGAAAGATTTTATTTTTAAGTATGCTAATGAAAACTTTGTTCTTCTCATACTGAGTAACAAGAGAATCTATAATATTGGTCAATATGGTAGTCTCCCTGTCCATTGCTTTGTCATCATTAGGTTCACAGTAAAACTCTTCGATCGTATTCCTAAGAAGGTCTTCTATGCTAGCAGTTTCCAATAATTCCTCCAATGACAACCCAATTTTTGCCAGCTTTTCTCTTATATCATTTATCAGGGCAAACATTTTTGCAACATAATTATACCACCTTTCTCTATTTTCTTTGAACATTATTACTTTCACGAATTCAATATTTTTTTTTACCTCAGAGTCATCCTTTAAGATCACTTCTTTATTCTGCATTTCTTCAAAAAATTTTGCCATTAGGTGGAGAGTGGGATGGATGACTTCCAATTCTTGTTCTTTTTGGTATAGCAAGCTCTCCATTTCTTTGGTAGTAAATTAGATCACTATGATCTACCTGAATATCTTTGTGATCCCATCGATCTTATCCTATATTTTAAATGATATTTATTTTCTGATTTTTGATAAATAGTCTGCATAGTCTATTATTTTCACAACTAGCGGGGGTTGTATTGACATGGTGATTACCTTAGCTAACTATTCTTGCAGGTATTTTACCAAAGCTTGTATTTCTACCTTCTTCTTATCACATATTTCCAATTTACCCCTTAATTCTTTATTTTCCTGGTAGATAAGGTCTATGGTTTGTGCATTCATAGCTTTTTTCATCCTGACCATGTCATCTTCTTGCCCTCGCATTGAAATATTCCCTATTTGATCATCAATTTTAAGAACCAAAGGTTATTTCAAAGCAAGAATGGATATATCGGCTATATATGGCCTGGCCCTATTTTCCTCCACACCTACAGCAGAATGTTCTCCTATGTTGCCCATCTCTAGTACCATTTGTAGTTCTTTCTCACTAACCACACTAAAAATTGTTTCTTCTTCTACCCTCTCTAGTGAGACTCTTGTTGAGGTTAGGTCCAATTTAGAATTCTTTGCCTCAGGGGAAGATATGACTTCTTGTTGTTTAACTCGGTGCTCCCTTAAGAGGTCATCGAAATAACCTATTTTCCTCATATTCATTTGGACCATTGTTAGAACCTATACTTCTATGTTGTTGATTTTTAGTGAACTGGAAACGACCCGTGGGGCTAACTTTTTCACACTAGTAAGGGCCAACAGTTGGTCAGGAACAGGGGCTATGACCTATTTTTCTAGATTTGGTAATTCTTGGGAAGATCCTATAACTATTTCCTTTCCTTTCTCTATATGAAGCCTGGCATGATTTTCTTTTGAAGTACCAAGTGTTGATTCTATACTAAGTTGATGGCTTTATGGGACTTGAATCTAGTGTTCCACTATATCTATTGTATTCACTATGACCTCTACTTGTTCAATGCCTTGTTCTTATATAATTTTTAGTATAGGATATTCTTGGATTACCTGAGTGGGAGGGGAAAAAATTGGGGCTATTGAGTCTACAAAAATTCTCCTTAGTCCGTTCAACTCTGTGGGGTATTCATTTGGTGTGTGCATTTGTGAATTACCCCTTAGATTATACAGGAAAGCATTCCATAATTTTTGCAAATTTTCTCCCTTCTCTATGGCTTCCACTAATGCTTCTTCATATTGGTCCTTTCTATGCTTGAACCAGGCATACTCGCGTTTCATCATATCCCTGTATTTTCCCAAAGGATCATAGGGTCTCCAAGTTACCTCTTTGAAATCCAGGCCTTCTAAGTCATACATACCCTTGAATAGGGTTAGATATCCTATGAATATGTAATATCCAAACCTGCATGGGACGTTGAGCCAGGGGACTCGACCATGCGTCTCAGCTTACCTTATTTTGGCTTCTTTCATAACCTGTCTTACCAATTCTAGGGTAGCCAGGGAGAAAGGGCAGTACATAGGTAACACCTTAGGGGGAATTTTGGCCCCATAGAGCCTAATATATGTGAAGCATTCTGAGAAGAAGTAATGCCCTATCTGCTTTTTCTTGATGAAAATTTTTATCGCATGGTCTAATATCTCAAGTGTGTTGCCTATTAAAATCCAGTGAATTTCTACAATGAAATTGTCGCAAAACCAACCCAAATGGGTATGTCCTTCATGTATCCTCCAAAATGTAATTTGGATGTAAGGACTCTCAAGGAATTTCAATCTCTTTTTACTATCTTCTCATATTTTCCCAGCCAATATATGCATAAGAATCGAGTAGTCGAAAAAATAGGGCATCTGCTTCCTTTGCTACAAAATTGCCCTCTTTAGTTATGTCAACTGCCTGTGTATTTGTTTACTCAATTCTTCTTCCTAGGCATAATTGGGGATGTTCATGCTTTTGTTACTTTGTGTTACTAGATATAATATATTCATGTATACCACATCAAGTTTTGATACTCCTAAGAGGATGTTAACCATATCACATAAATCCCTGAACCAGGGCTTAAATACCATTTTCCTAATAGGGAATTCACCATTAAAAATTTTTCCCACCACACTTTTCAGCTAGTCCACATTCGTGAGGACGCAAACAACATTCACGCTTCACGAATCTGTGTCAAAATCCTCGCAAAAAATTAAACCTTCTCCTAAGGTACAAATTAAGTTGTCTTACACCCAAATTGCTCGACCTTTCGCGTGGTGATCGGTGGCTGTTTTGAAAAAGCTAAAATCTTCAACGCAGCATCAAGGTTTTCGACGTCCGAAACACAAAGGAAAAAATTAAAATTATTTTTTTAAACTTTTGCTCACCTGTACCAAGTCATATTGGTCGTTACCTACACCAACCGCAATGGCTGAAGGACGGCGATCACTGGATTCCATTCATGAGAAACATGAAAGGCTCGCTGAAGAAGTTCAACAAGAAAGAGAGGAGAATACTTGTAATACAAGAGAACTCTTCGAGAAAATATTTGCAATGGATGTTAAACTTGATGCCATCAGTCAAAATCAGGCAACAACACATGCAAATTCACCCAACCACGGGTCATCAAACCGAGCAATGTTAGGAGGTCCACAAACTTCCATTCTAACATGGACGACCAAATTACACTTCCCAAAATTTGAAGGAGGAGACACTACAAACTGGATCTACCGAGCAGAGCAATATTTCTCACTAAATCAAATTCCAGAAATGCAAAAAGTGCATATCACCTCCTTCCACTTGGAAAACGATGCCATCCAATGGTACCAATGGTTCGAGAAAACTAACGGCACTCCGACATGGTCAACCTTTACACAAAATCTATTAGTGCGATTCAGCCCTAGCAAGTTTCAAAGCTTTACAGGGGCCCTCACTAAATTATGCCAAACCACTTCGGTAAGTGAATACCAAGCAGAATTTGAAAGGCTAGCTAATCGAACATCCGAATTAGATGCTGCCTTCTTTCAAGAATGTTTTGTCAGCGGATTAAAAGAAGAAATTCGAATAGAGGTGCAAATGTATAACCCTACAAACATGTTAGAGACCATCGACTTGGAGAAATTAACGGAGGACAAAATCAAGGCACGGAATCGGTTCACAAAACCAACTTGGGAGAAACCATCAAACACTTATACCAACCCAAAACCAATGCAAAATGGACGAACCCAAAACTCCTACACAACCCCTAAAATTAACCCCGCTCTACCAATTAAGCGTCTGAGTTTTGAGGAAATGAAGGAAATACAAGCTAAGGGTCTTTGCTACCATTGCGATGAGAAATTTGACAGAAATCATAAATGTGCCTCATGGAAATTATATATTCTAGATGCCACTGAGGAAGGGAATTCTATTGAAGAAGAACCTAAACTCGAAGTAGAGGTATTATCCAACACACTTGAAAGTGACGAAGAAAATGCACCAAAGGTTTCCTTCAACACCCTTGCCGGATTTTCTGCCCCTCAAACAATGCGAGTAAAAGGGTATTTTAAGAAACAAAACCTTACCGTGCTCCTAGATTCTGGTAGCATGCACAATTTTATCGATCCAAAGGTGGCTAAACAAACAAATTGTTTTATATACCCTTGCAATAACTTCGAAGTGATGATTGGAAACAACGGAAAAATTGCATGCAAAGGAAAATGCAAAAATATAAAACTAACTATGGGGGTTTATAACATGAAAGGTGACATGTACGTCCTATCCCTAGGTGGGTGCAACATTTTCCTAGGCGTACAATGGTTACGAACATTGGGCGTAGTCCAATGGGAATTTGATGAACTATGGATGAAATTCACAGCAAAGAACCAAACCTATATTATCCAAGGCCTGAAATCAGGACCTTCCCAAATCGTCAGCTCACATAGAATGGAGAAAATTATGCGAAAAGGAAACAAAGGAATGGTCGCCCAATTATTTTCAATTCAACCTAGTCACAAAGAAGACGAGACACCAGAGTTACAAAAGATTTTAGACCACCATAAGGCGGTATTCAATGAACCAAAAGGACTACCTCCACAACGAAGTCACGATCACACTATTCCACTATTTCCAAGGCATCAACCTCCTAATATTAGACCTTATCGTTATCCATACCTCCAAAAGACCAAAATAGAGAAATTAGTACAAGAGCTTCTTAAGGCAGGAGTCATTAGACCTAGCAAAAGCCCTTACTCATCTCCAATTATTTTTTTAGAAAAAAGGATGGCTCGTGGTGTTTATGTGTCGATTTTTGAGCGCTTAATAAAATGACTATCAAAGATAAATTTCCTATTCCGGTCATAGACGAGCTATTAGATGAACTCCACGGGGCAGCTTATTTTTCCAAGTTAGACTTACGGTCAGGCTACCACCAAATACGAGTCAATGAAAAGGATATTCCTAAGATGGCCTTTCGCACTCACGAAGGGCACTATGAATTCTTGGTGATGCCATTTGGCCTGACCAATGCTCCTTCTACCTTTCAAAGTCTAATGAATAAGGTATTTCACCCTTTTCTTTGTAAATTTATATTAGTTTTCTTTGATGACATTTTGATTTATAGCAAAACATGGGAAGAACATTTGGACCATGTTAGACAAGCGTTCCAAATCTTGAAGGAAAATCAACTTTATGCAAAAAGATCAAAGTGTTCCTTTGGAAAACAAGAAATTGAATACTTAGGGCATATTGTCTCAAAGGAAGGAGTTATGGTAGATCCTTCCAAAATCGAGGAGGTGAAAAAATGGCCTATTCCAAAAACCTTAAAAACTCTACGTGGGTTTCTTGGACTAACGGGATATTATAGAAAATTTGTCCAAAATTATAGTAAAATCGTTGCTCTTCTAATAACATTACTTAAGAAAAACGCTTTCAAATGGTCGTCTAAAGCGGATGAGGCCTTTATCACCTTGAAAACTGCAATGTGTACCACCCCTATTCTAGCCATGCCCAACTTTTCTAAACCGTTCGTCATTGAAAGTGACGCTTCAGGAATAGGAATGGGAGTCGTACTCATGCAGGATGAAAGGCCTCTAGCTTTTATAAGCAAAGCATTTTCTCCTAAGAATTCAAATCGCTCTACGTATGAAAAAGAGAAGTTGGCGATTGTCCATGCTATTCAACATTGGAGGCCTTACCTTATTGGCCAACATTTCATTATACGCACTGACCATCATAGCTTGAAGTATTTTTTGGAACAAAGGACTAATACCCCGAAACAACAAAAAATGGGTTACTAAACTTCTTGGCTATGATTATGAAATTACATATAAAAAGGGAAAGGACAACATGGCAACCGATGCACTTTCTAGAAAATTTGAAGATATGCCTCAAGTCCATGCTCTTTCCTCCCTTATTCCTAAATGGGTAGATGAGGTGCATGAAGAATGGATAAATGATCCTACTATCCACACCTTAATTCAACAACTTCAACATAATCCTAGTAGCAAACCTCCATACACTTGGAAGGACAATATATTAAGATACAAAGGGAGGATGGTCCTCACCCCCAATTCAAATTATCGTGAAAAACTTCTTCATGAGTTACATACCTCACCCACTGCAGGCCACTCAGGGTTCTTAAAAACCTATAAAAGAGCCACTACCTCCTTCTATTGGGTAGGAATGAAAAATTACATCAAAAACTTTGTAAAAGAATGTGAAGTTTGCCAAAGACAAAAGGGGGAGACCCTCGCTATTCCAGGATTACTTCAACCTCTTCCTATACCCACCAAAACATGGGAAGATATTTCTATGGACTTTATTGAAGGATTACCAAAATCAGGAGGAAAAACAACCATTTTCATAGTCGTTGATCGTTTATCTAAATATGCCCATTTTTGTTCCGTGGCTCATCCTTATACCGCTAGCACTATAGCCCACATCTTCCTAGATAACATCTTTAAATTACATGGTATGCCATCCACAATTGTTAGTGACCGCGACCCAACTTTCACTAGCACCTTTTGGAAGGAATTGTTCAAATTACAAGGTACTCAACTTCGTATGAGCTCCGCTTACCATCCTCAAACCGATGGCCAAACAGAAGTTGTAAATAAACGCTTGGAAACATACCTTCGATGTTTTGTTTCTACTCAACCACTCCATTGGGTAAAGTGGCTTTCACTAGCGGAATGGTGGTATAACACTTCATACCATACGTCCATCAAAATGACTCCTTATGAAGCACTATATGGTCAAACACCACCATCCCTCACTTCTTATATTCTAGGAACTACAAAAGTCCATGCAGTGGAAACGAAACTTGCTAATAGATATGACATACTACGGATCCTAAAAGAGAACCTGCACACCACCCAACATCACATGAAGCAGCAATGCGATCAACATAGAAGCAAACATAGTTTCCATGAGGGTGATATGGTTTTCTTACGTCTCCAACCTTACCGTCAATCCTATCTTAAACAAAAAGGTTCTCAGAAGTTAGCACCCAAATTTTACGGGTCGTATAAAGTTCTCCAACGTATTGGGACCGTTGCTTATAAACTAGAGCTTCCTCCCTCTTCCAAACTTCACCCCGTATTTCATGTATCTTGCCTTAAGCTCGCAGTTGGAGCCCATATCACGACACAAACCACTCTCCCTGAATTATCCGATGATGGAGTACTTCTAGTCGAGCCAAAAGCTATCTTGGATTGCCACTCTCGTCACCTTCGTACTCGCGATATCACGGAAGTTTTAATCCATTGGAAAGGTCTACCTTTAGAAGATGCAACGTGGGAAAATTTTCAAGATATCCAGCAGAAATTTCCAAATTTCCAGCTTTGAGGACAAAGCTCCTTTAAGGGGGGTGGCATGTTAGGACTCTCCTAACATGTCCTAATACTTATATTATTTATTAATTATATTATAGGGTCACAACCCTTCACTCTTACAACTATTAGACTAGGTATTTAAATGCAATCCAAATATGATAATAAGGCATCATCGAACAAATATATAAATTAAGTCTATTGTGGGTTTTATACCTTACAATCAAAAAGTGATTCAATATAAAAAATGATCCTGTAGGGTATCTTAGTCATAATACATACCTTCTCGAGCATCGCATACCATGCTTACCGTTATATCCAATTTGCTTCAAGTGTCACCGTTGATCTCTATAATATTGCATAATCATTAGCCATACAACATAATAGATGTATACTAAGGTAGTCATATGTATTAAGTTTGAAATACTATGGTTAAAATCAATGTTGAACCCAAATACTTAGGTCCAAAATTAATAACCATTGTATTCATTAGTCATAGTATTAATCCTGCAAATACTTTTGTTTTATTAAGATTAATGGTGTGATTATATCATTGATAAAATCTTAATAAAACACGAGCCTTTATAATTTGATCACCTTACCGAGCACTCGTCATTCGATCAAAAATTGGACGTGTACCAGCATTCGATCTTCCAAGTATGTGCCAAGTTTAACCAAGGAATAGGGGGTCATTAACAATGTATTAGACCCTCTCCTAATATTAATTAGTCATAGATTTTAGCTATATTATATTTAATTAATCATCCAACTAAAAAAATATTCATCTATATTAACCTTAGGATGCCTTGGAAGCATGTTGCCATCACATCTAAGCGGTATCAAGCATTTTCATTAGATTATATAGAGATGTGTACCTCGTATCCCACTTTATTATCTTTTGGTAACCTTTATCAAGCACTGCTATTGGATCTGGTAAAGGATAAGTACGTATGTCATATCTACTTTGATCGCAACTCTGTTGATGATCGTTTTGGGGAAAGTGCTACCATTAGATCTGGCAGGGATCAGTGTTGTCATCGAATCATCTCAAAATAAGTGCAGTTATTAGATTTAATAGGATCAAATATTACCATATATTTTCTTTAGCTTCTGATTGCTCCAAAAATGTACTACCATAAGATCTAGGTGGAATCAAGCGCTGTTGTTGGATCTACCTGTGATGTATGCTTTTACATCCCTATGTTTGACTTTTCAAATTCCAAACACTTCGTGGAAGCATTGTCGTTGGATAAAAAATTGGGTGTGCATCACCGTTGGATCCCATAAAGGTGCAAGTTTTATTTTTTACCACTCAAAGGATGCCATTATTTTTTGGTCATATTTATGCATGTGCGGCTGCCAGATCATCTCGAAATGAGAACACACAAGGTTTAAACAATGAGTGTATATAGGACTTTTCACTTAACCTTGGTTACTTTTTGTGAGCGCGCATTCGTTGGATCGAAACAGAGTGAATGCTACCGTTAGATCTTTTAGAGTTGTTTGGTGCCTTAGTCAAATGGGAGCATGATCAAAGTTGACTTCTTCGGGGAGCGCACATTCATTGGATCGATTCTTGGTTAAGCACATCCATATATTTTCCTTGACCTGCAAGATAAATAACTAAAGGAGCACACACTCAAAATTTTTATTTATCTTCGATTAAGCGAAAGGGGAATGATTAGCAATGTGTTAGGATCCTTTTAATTGCAATTAGCAGTTCAATTAATTCTTGAGGTGCTTAACCAATTTAATGTTAACACTTTGATATTATGAGCGAGCGCGATCATCCGATTTCATCACAATAGAGCACTGCCCTTGGATCTTTCAAATTTGCATAATATTTAATTAAAGGGGGCGTGTAACCCTTATTTTAATTAATTTGGTTGCCTTTAGACTTTGGGTTATAAAAATTTGACCATGCAATTATTTAATTAACCTTAGAGTCATTTATGAGAGTGCATCCATCCATATCTCGGGCAACCGAGCGCATCCATCTAGATTAGCAAAGTTGCATGGATTTTACTACAAAGGGGGTGCATACCCTCAATTTGATTTTATTAAATTTAATTGCTTTAGACCTTAGGTTAAAATATTTTTGATCGTGGCGTCTTATTGACTCGTTTGTTCTAACCCTCGAATTACTTATGAGAGCGCTTCCATCCTTTCAATATGGATTTGAGCGTTGCCTTTGGATTTATCAAAAGTGTTTGATGTTTACCCAAAGAGGGTGCATGACCCTCACTTACCTTTAATCAATTTAGCTTTCTAAGAACTTAGGTTATAAAACTTGGACTATGATATTTTATTTTTAATTTATCCTTCAGATTGATTACGTGAGCGTAACAATTCAAATTTTGGAGGGTGAAGCGCTATCGTCTAGATCTTTGGATTTGCACGATATTTAATCGTGAAGGGGATGCATACCCTCATTTACCCATTTTAATTTTTAAAACTTAGACTCATGTATTTAGGTCTGAATTTTTTAATCAAAATTATTATTAACCTATGGACTTAGGGGTTTTCTTTAGTGGATATTTCAAAAAATCAAATTTCATAACCCATAGAATAATCAGATGATCAACGGTCAAGGGCAATTTATTGAACGTTTTATTACTTTGAAATTTTAATAGGCTCTTTGATTATCGGATAATATTAACAGTCACAAAGGAAGATTTATTAACGGTTAAGGCCACGACTTTAGACTTAATTAAGATTAATATTTTTATAACTGTTATTTATTTTTTTATTTTTTTGAATTTACATGGTGGAATTTGTAGCCGCCACGAATTCGAGCAGGCTGTCCAGCTTTTATGGCCACCATAGTATTCTGCGTTGTCCACCCTAGAAGTCGCCACATAGATCTTCATGCAGTCTGCCCCTATAACCACCATGACACAATAATTTTAAACCTTTTACACTGCTGAAAGCACCAGGAAAGGGACAAGCGTTCAGTCGCGAGGCCCGATATTTGAACCTTGGACCTCCGTCCCCCTTATGGTTTTATAACTGTTCTTAGGGATAAAATCATTGAAAATAAATTTCTCAGAGGGTAATGCAACATAGACAAGCAACATTTGGTAAATTTATTGAAACTAAAAATTTAAAATTAGGGGTATCTAAAGTTGAGTCAAATTTGGCTCCAACATAGGCTCTGATTGGGACAATGTACTAAAACTATGAGGCACTTGAGAATTCCATAATCTTTTGGGTTTATTTTTAGCTTTTAAACATAATCATAAAACATCAAACCTAATTAGAGAATGAAAAATACAAACAAAGAAAACTTAACTGAAAATATACAATAAAGCAACAACAAACATGATATCAAAGAAAATAGAGTATTTGTAAACTGTTATTCTCGTTAGTCAAATTTAGATCTAAGGATCAGAATTTTAAGTTTAGATGAGATTTTGGAATATTGTTATGATTATTCTACAAAGTCCTAAGATATGAACCTACATAATGCATCAAAGTCACCTGCTCCATAATTCTTTGGCTTGAGTATGTGTTAGTGCATTATTTTTTTATTCTAGGGTCTTCTAGAACTTCATCATTTTTGGAAAATGGTTGAGCCTAATAAGTAATTTCACTCCTTAATATTTTCACCATTTACAGGGCTCCACTACCAGTCAGACGTCTATAGCCCTGGTGGAGGTGCTACTGATCCCATCTAGTTTTACTCTACTGCCAGTCAAACGTTTATAGCCCCGACAAAGGTTTGCAAAAATATCTTAGACATTGACTCAATCTGCATCATTTTAATTTTCTTTATCTTTTTTAGAAATATTTTGATATAAGCAAATTGTGCAACGAGTGTGTCTGAGTTGAGGATCAGTTTTTGGCTAAAGAATAGAGTGTAATGATTTTTAGCTCAACCATATTACCAAACATAATTTTGTTCCTTGGATCCTAAAATTTCTTTTAATAGTATTTAAAAAGTGAGGCTTTGTCAGGATGGACCAACAACTTCGATTTATTTTATTTTGTTTTATATTGTATGACATTTGCATGAACATTCAAATTTAAAAATTCTAAGCATCATAAAAATCTAAAATAAATTTCCTCTTATCTTTGAGAAATAGACAGTATGGAATACTTATCATCCTATGATAATCATGAAGGATAACACAATTAAAACCACACAAAGCAAAACAAGACAAAACAATAGTGAGAAAAATACTGATAAAAACAAACAACATAACATCCTTGATACGACTAACACTTTGTTTTTGGGTTTCTATTTTTTTAAATTTTAGGGCTTTTACTCCCTATTGACCCTATGGCAAGGGTTGTAAGTCTTGAGATGTATATCATTGATGGGGATTTTAATCAGTTCTCCCTCTAATGTTTGCAACATGTAAGTGTTTTGACCAACCACTTGAGCTATTTGATAAGGACCAATCCACTTTGGTTCAATTTTCATTTCTCATCATGCTTATCATTTTTAGGGTCCCAGTAGATTACTACATTGCCTTCACATAAGGGAGTACCCTTTGCTTTCTTGTTAAATAATTTTATAGTTCTTTGAGTTTGATCAATTATTTTGTTTAAGGTCTCTCTTCTTTGTTCTTGCAACTGGATAATTTGGTCTAATCTCCTCTACAAGGCATTAGGGTTCTCATGGTCTTGTAATAATAGATAAAGTGCTAATATTTCTATTCTAGGAGGTAGCAAGGCTTTTTTTTTACATATACCAATTTGTAAGGAATTTTATCTGTATTTATTTTAAGCGACAATCTTTTTGCCGATAGAGAAAATTTGAATTCATTGTCCCAACTCCTCTTATTTTTACCTAATGACCTTTTAATTTTGGTAATTAATTTTTTATTTGATGACTCAACTAGACCATTCCCTTATGGGTAATAATTTGTAGAGTGGAAAATTTCTATTCCATTACTTAGCACAAAATTATACCATCTCAAATGATACAAAATATTACCCATTATCTGTTACTAACTTTTGAGGAATCCCAAATCTGGTTAGAATACTTTCTTCTAAGAAATTTATAATAGTTTAAGATGTAGAACTTCTTAGAGGAGCAGCTTATACGCATTTGGTGAAGTAATATATTGCAGTTATGATCCACTTATGTCTACATGATGAGTTTGGATTCATTTCCATAATTAAGTCGATGTTCCATTGTGCAAATGGTGCTTCTATGATTATTGGCTTAAGGGGCATAGATACCAGATGTTTCTTACCTATAAAAACTTTATAGTTATGGCAATTTCTTACATATTGATATACATCTCTAAAAAGGGAAGGCCAATAATAACCCACTCTCATGATTTTATTAGTTGTGGCTTTGGGAGAAAAATTTCCTCCATAGAAAACCATCATGAAATTATTTCATTATTTCTGAGACTTCACTTTCATACAAGTAGAATAATAACACACCATCACGGTGTCTCCAATAAAGCACACCATCCTATACATGATAGTTTTGTATCTATAATTTTATTGATCGTATTCTATTAATTGGTATGTTCTTTGGGAAAGACAAAGTTTGTAGGTATGCTAATATTTCATAATACCATTTATATTCAGCATTATTAATTCTATTGATGTCTTGCATCTCATCTATTGTAATGATGTTATTATAATCCTCTCCTTTATATGCTAAATATTTTGCTAAGCCTTGTCCTCGTATGGTTTTCACTATTTTAAACTCAGCATCATACTGTAATAGTTTCACCATCCACTTTGCAGGACTTCCTAAAGGTTTGGATTGAGTTAAGACATCCTTTATTACTATAAAATGGATACAATAGTAAAATTTACTTGAACCAAATATACCTTTGAAATTTTCTAAGGATCAAATCATTGCATAAGCATGTTTTTCTAACAGGGTATACTTAAGATGTGCTCCTTTTAATCCTGAACTCATGAAAGTTATTGGCCTTTCATTATTTTCATCATCCTTCTGAGAAAGGACCGCGACAATGGAATTCTTAGATTCAAATGAATAGATATTGAAATCCTTTAAGTAATTAGGGCAAGTTAAGATTGGGGTAGTAGAAATGACTTCTTTTATCTTTTTGAAAGCCTCTATGTTTTATATTGTCCATTTTATTTCTCCAGTATTTTTAACCATAACATTTATGGGTTTGGTCATCTCTACAAAATTTGGAATGAATCTTCTAACAAAATTAATTTTGTGAAATAATGACTTGACTCCTCTTATGCTTTTAGGAGGGGGAATTTTTGATATAGATATTATTCTTTCTGGATTTATACTCACCCCTTTTTTTGACACTATGTGTCCTAGTAATTTCCCCTATGTTGTTCCAAATATGCATTTTTTAGGATTTAGGGAAATTTCATTTTTTTTGCACTGGGAAAAGACTATAGCAAGATGCTCCAAATGTTCTTCTAGATTTTTATAAAACACTGTTATATCATCCAGATATACCACTACTATTTGGAGCATCAACCCTTTGAAGGCAAAATCCATTGCTCTTTTAAAGGTAGCACTTGCATTCATCAGTCCAAAGGGAATTCTCAAATATTCAAAAGTACCCCAAGGTATGGTGAATGTTGTCTTACGGATTAATATGTATCTAGTTATATCTAGAAAATCCATCTAACAGGGACATTTTGGATGAACAACTACATATTGTAATAGTTGTTCCATATTAGGCAATGGGTAATTATCCTTTAAGAAGCTTTTATTCAAGTTTCTAAAGTCTACATAGAGTCTAATATCCCCATTTTTCTTTTTTACTGGTACTAGGTTGGATATCCAATATGAAAATCTTACATTTCTGATAATTTTGGAATCCAACAATTTTTGTACCTCTTTTTGTATTATGGGATGCAGAGTAGGGTTATACTTCCTTTGTTTCTGCCTGAATGGCTTGGAATCTTCCTTCAGAGGTATTATATGTGACATTACATCTGTATTGAAGGTTTTAAGATCCTCATAAGTTCAAGTAAAGTGTTCCTTATTTTTCTTCAAGAAAATGATATATCCAACTTTTTCCTTTTCTGGTAATGTTGTGTCTATTTTTACTATTTTGATCTCTTCAGTTGTACCAATATTAACATCTTTAGCTATTTTCACTAAGGCACTTGCACGTGTCAAATTTGAATTGTTTTGCAGCTCTCTATGTATTGCAAAATAATGTAATCAGGGGGGATGTTAGTATAGCTAATAGTTATCTTATTACACAAATAATGTAATAAGGGGGGATGTTAGCGTACCTAATTGCTATTATTATATTATATTGTTTATTTGTTATAATACTGGTTATATTGTTATAACCTCTACTATTTTCGCCTTTGGTGGTTTCGTATCCTACGGACTATTCTCAGGCTATGGTGTAGTATTTATTTGATCAATACAATCTCCTATGTTGTTCGATATCCTAATAGAAAGTTTACAATAAATGAAATTGAATGAAATTATGCTTAATGCAATTATGATTTAGTCTAAGTTTGTGTGGATCCATGTTATGATCTAATGATGCATTATCTATTTAATATATTTTATAATTCTATATTATGCAATTTTAATAAAATTTATAGTCTAAATTTATTCTATGTTCTAATTCTATCTACCGTGTTTTTGGGGGAAGAGATTTAGGGACTAACCTTTCGGAGTGGGCCTTGCCTCAAGGTTAGTATTAACCTCCTCCCCTTTCTCTACTCTACTTTAAATTCAGTAAGCTAATTTCATAGAATTAATCTAATGCTACTTATTTCATGGTTGCGGGAAAATAAAATTGAAGTTATAGTAACAATTAAAACATGCAAGAAATACAGAATACCATTGCTATACTCATGGAGGAAAATACTGCTAATTTTATTACTTAATTTTAATATTCATTCATACAATTGTAACAATAGACAAATGATATGTAGACTATTCAGATGGTAGACCTTTTCCAAGGCCTTTACATTGTAATTTATAATGTTACATTGGACGCTTACAATAGAAATTCAAATAACTACTTTGTTACACAGTTGTTGAATAAATCTTTTCCAAGTGGCATAGCATCAAATATATGTAACAAAGACCTATAAATTAATAAAAAAATACTAACAAAGTAAAAAATTAAAATGACCTTTTATCTTTTTCTTTAGGAGGACAAATTTATATTACATTCAGATAACATAAATCTCAAACGACTGATAAATTAACAAATCACATATCTAATAACAAATTACATAACAAATATTGGATTGAATTCCCAATACTAATGTCAACACAACAATGACCATTCTAATTGTGCAATATACATTGTGTTGGTTGAGCTATAAACACATGTGAAAATTCCATCATGTCAAACATATTTATGTAGTCAACCATTTTTTGTAAACCCTTTTTCTAGGTGCTTTTCATAACCTGTTCTTGATTTATTTTCTCACAAGTTGGTTCATCTGCATTTAGTTGTAACGTTTCCTATGGACTTCCTACAATATTCACTTCCTACAAATATAGCAATATTGCATAATTTGTATAAAATAACCAAAATTTATCCCATAATATCTCATAAATTATATTCACCAAAAATCATATAAACTATGTGTATTGACTAGCAAAACATGGCTGTAATTATCAAATTTGCATCTTAAAACTGGAATAAAACTACATAATATTATCACAATTCAACACTCATCATGAATGTAGCCTTAAATAGGACTAAGCCCTGGGTCTCACTTGCACCAACTGACAACTATATCATAATTGTGAATCGGGTAATTATATCTTAAAACCATTTTGGTTTGATGTAAATTTAATACTCAATACTAGGTTTGATGTAAATTTGATATTCAATACTAGGTTTGATGCAAATTTGATATTCAATACTTGGGCTTATCTCATTATTCTTGATAGAATGTGTTGTTGTTACCTTATTTTTTATGTTTTAGTACCACCTATGTCATCATAACTTACTTCTTTTTTAACTTGATCCATCGGGATTCGGAGCCATAATTGCTAAAAAGACTATAATATAAATACAAGTATGAAATTGTTGTAGTACAAGAAAGTATTATTTTCATGTTACTATTATTTATCACCCCTTTATGGGGGGTTCCTTGGATCTTCTTGATATTGGGGTTTCCATTGTGAGGCCACCTCAAAAGATTCGCCTTAATGTGAGATTGCATAAGATATCATGGGTATGTGGAGTTCTTGGCACATCTTATTCCTAGTTTCCAAGGGAGGCTCTGGAATTCCATTAAGGTCAGATACAATATTTTTCAATTTGCAAAGGTTCCCATATGGAGGATTGCTATATATTTCATTTATTTCTTATGATTTGACTAATATTTGGGAAATTTTATAGAAGAGTGCAAAAACCTGATCTACTTCCAATGGTTTTGATAGTGACTCAACCTCACTTTCATCTTGGATTTGTTGGTCAAATAGTTGGTTGATCACTTCTATCTTGTGGAAGTGTGTGTTGTCATCCCACAAACTTGGTGCACCAAGAGCCTTGACCTCCTTAGCAATTTTTTTTCATTTCATCAATTTTATTTTTAGAGTAGCGAATAGCTCCTCTCCTTGATAGATAAACTCAGTTGCATGATATATCTAATGAGATAGGAATATCCATTCCTCTAAACATTTATTGAACTGCTTTTATAAAATAGGATAATTTTCAAGATTTCTTAACATTTTTCTAATTCCCTTTGCTTCCTAAATTTTTCTCATCAGAGCCTTCTTACCTCTATCGAACTCTTTATTCTCTTCCAAATATATGCTAGTAGTCTATCATAATTTGGCATAAAAAGAAGAAAAATATTGTAAGATTGATCCTTTTATCCTTCTCCAGTAGTGAATCCTAACTTGCCTAAGTCAATATTTTGATATTTTTAGTCCATGGGGCTTATATCTTTATCATGTTGTAATTCAATCAAGACAAAAACTAAGGCTTCCTCTTGTTGCTGTAATTTGTCCTTAAGATCCAACAACACTGAATCTTGTTGTTGCATTGTGCCTTGTGTTGTTTGCAACTTTATCTCGAGGCTCTTAATTTTCTCATCCTTCTACTACAACTCCTTTTCATAAGGGGCTTCATCAATTATTCCTTTAAAACTTTTGATTTTATTCTTAAGGGTATCTTGATCTACCTTCTCTCTAGCAAGTTTGATTTATAGAGTTTCAATATTTTCTCAACAACTTTTAGATTTTTATCTATTCTCGTAGACTGTAAAAATAGTGTATCCACCTATGTATGAATAGCCCACATATTTTATAGATTTGGATATCTTGAAGATGTCTTTTTTGTGTTTCTCTAGCTACCAGTCCTCCAATATTATTTGGAAAGCTATTTTTTTTACCTTTGGATGAGTAGTCACCTTTATACTTTTTCCCTTAATTAGATCCAATGTGTTATAAGTCATGGTAATTACTTCCTCCTTTTATTACAACTACTCTTACTACTCTTCTTCCCTCCAATTTCGTTGGTTATCTTTTATAGTTTGAATGGTGGAAAAGACCTCTGAGAGTAGTTCTTCAGTAGTGAGGAGAAATATGGGGGTATCAGGAAATGTAGATAAGGGAGTAAGAGGATAATAAATCATTGTATTTACAAGGGTGATGATTTTTTGTAATTCTTTGTGCTTTTAGCTTATGGATGGTGGAGTGAATTATAGAGGGTGTGATGGTGGTTCTTTTAGAATGAATTATTGATCTAATGGAGTGAATGAAGAGGATGGTAGAATGGGTGATGAGGAACACATTTATAATAAAATATCTATAATAACAGGAATCATTTCTAACAATGGATGGGTTTGAGGAGGTGGAGAAGCTAGAACCTCTACTGATGAGGAACTTTGAGGAGATTGAGATAAGGGTTTAGAGAACATATTTTTGCTCTTGTGCTTCCCACTCTAGCTCCTCCGTATGGATGATTTTGACATCTTTTACCTTAAGCTCCCTTTATTTTTTATTCTTAGCTTTTGCTAGTGTAGTTTTTGCTTCACACCTCTACACCTCCTACTACAACTCCTACCTTTTAAGTGTGGCTCTCTTTGTTTCTTGTTGCACTTGCTATCTTCTGGCTACGACCCTTTATGTGTTTGAACTTCTAAGATTTGGATGGTCCTTTTATTTCCTGCTTGATTTAGATATTTGTTTAGAGGATTCAGGATGCACCTCTTATGATATTTTGAATGCTTTAGGAGTACTTGACCTCTTGGTATAGATGAATGGCAACACTTTCTCGACACCTAAAAAAATATCTCTTTGAAAACTACTGAGTCTGGGACAATGATTCTTCTTCATCTTTGACATCATTGGTGATAAGGGAAGCTTATGGTTCTTACCCAATTTCTATCTCCTATTATTATTCTTCTTCATTAGACTCTACCAATCTTTTAACTTTTGAGAAGAGTTACTTTTTGTGTTTTCTCTTCCAATTGATATGTTCATTATCAAATTTTATAACGAATTGTTTATTAGTTTTATCATTGGGGAGAGCATTTTTAATTTGATTACTCTCACACCTTAATATCCATCATTCTTCTACTTTGTGCTCTTACCACTCTTTTTATTCCATAATGCTTTTAATGAGGTCTGAGCTGATCAATTGATCCTCATTTATTTTTGGGTCAAAAACCCTCTTAAAATCATAATATTTTATCCATGGAAGACTTTCCTAAATTACCATATAGTGGAAAGGTGCCACATGGTCCTCTGCTAGATTTATGAACATTTTAATATCTAAATTTGGTACATGTTTAAATGGAGGTGCTTTAACATTTATCTATGAAAACTTCTCCTGGAAGATGTCGTTCGAGTCATAGTACCACATATGCGACACCATTGCTTAGCGACCATGTCAAGATATTGCTTTGGCTCCCTCTTGGACATAGTAATACATTTGAATTTTATAGGGAGCCAACAAATTATAATATTTTTGGCACCTAGTCCAAAATGTTGCTCTATTACATATACTTATCTACAATACTCTAGTCTAAAAAGTTAGTTGGTGATATAGTATGGCAACAAATATGGATATTTTGGAAAATCGTATAATATGATAATAGTGTCTTGCTCTAAGAAAAACCAATCTCTCAATTCTCACATATTTTATCTCAATATGTCATAAACTTTGAGCATGATGTGGGATCAATTTTCATAGATTGTAGTTAGTGCAGGTCCCATAAATTACCTATTAAACACTAGACATGAGGAGCTTTCCCTTAGAACAGGGGTCTAGTCTACTATAAGATACACTAAACCCTTATCATCCATAATATACACATCAATGATATGTTTATCTGGGATCAAAATAATGAGCCAGGCCAAATATTGAAGAATTAAATGAACATTAGGATTGAATTGAAAATTAAAATAATATATAGTACATCACAAGAATCCAACGAACGGGTAGATAGTGCAATGATATAAACTACCTGCCCTAACCACCTTGAGATCCTAACCACCGTAATTAAAGTGGCGCTCTAATATAATGTAATAAATACTATGCAACACTATGCACTATGCTAACATCCCCCCTTATTACATTTTTTTGAAATACAAAGAGTGTTGTGAAACAACTCAAATTTGACACAGCAAAGTGCCTTAGTGAAAATATCTGCAACCTATTCATCGATGGGAATGTACTGGGGTTGTATATTTTGTTTTGAAACTTCATCTCAAATGAAATGACATTTATTTTCAATGTTTTTGGTATGTTCATGAAATACGATATTCTCGACGAGATTCAAAACACCTTGGTTATTGTAAACCAAGTGAATTGGAAGTTTCTTAGGAATACCCATACTTGCTAGAATGCAACGTAACCATATCATCTCACAGACTGCTCCACGTGTTGCGTAATATTCTATCTCTATAGATGATAAAGCAACCACATACTACTTTTTACTATGCCAAGAGATAGGACCAGATCCAAGATGAAAAATATATCCCGAAGTGGATTTCATATCATCAAATGACCCAGGATAATATGAGTCCGTGTAACCTTGCAATAAGAAGTTGTCATTCTTCTTGTATTCTAAGCCATATTTTGTACTACCATGGACATAATGAAGAACTTGCTTTGTTGCTCTCCAATGACTAACCTTAGATTCCTGCATGAAACTCAAAAAATAACTCATAGTAAAATTGATGTTTGTCCTAGTGTTGGTCAAATATATGAGACTCCCAATCAACCGGTGATAGAGAGTGCCATCTACCTATGGATATTTATCATATCATGATAACTATAGCCCAGTTTCCATTGGAGTTTCTTTAGGTTTAGAATCAGTCATGCGATATTTCTCAATTAATGTCTTGTCATATTTATTATGTGTCACTTTGATATGGTTCTTCTTCTGTGCCACTTTTAAACCAAGAAAATAATGAAGAAGTCCTAGATATGTCATCTTAAATTATTTTTTCAAGTCACCTTTCACTCCATCTATCGATTTCTTATAACTGCTAGTGATAATCAAATCATCAGCATAGAGTACTAAAATCACTATTTCAGAACCATTTTTCTTGATATAGAGATTAGCATCCGAAGGACTTCTCTTGAATTCATGCTATAATAGGTGATTGTCCATTTTTATGTACCAAGCTCATGGAGCTTGTTTTAATCCATACAAGGATTTAACCAATTTGTACACTTTTTGCTCTTGGCCTTCAACCAAAAATCCTTTTGGCTAAGTCATATACACTTCTTTGAGATCACCATTTAAGAAGGCACTTTTTACATCCATATGATGTAGCTTCCATCCGAACTGAGTTGCCATAGCACAAAGTACAGAAATTGTAGTCATTCTATCTATGGGTGCAAAAGTTTCTTCATAGTTAATCCTTCTTTTTGTGCATAGCCCTTTGCAACAAGGTGGGCTTTATACTTATATATAGTTATATCTGCATTATACTTCACTTTGTATACCCATTTGCATCCAATGGGCTTCTTTCCTAAAGGCAGATCAACTAGCTTCTATATTTTATTTTTGATGAGAGACATATGTTCTGCATCCATAGCTGCCTTCCAATTAGGATCACTAAGTGCATCTTGGACTGTGGTAGGTTCATGCTCATCCAATGAATATATAAAAACCCTTTTATCATCCACATCCATATCTTCTTCTCTATCTTCCTCTGCATCTCAAAGTGTTGATAAAGATCATAAACCTCTAAAGTTGATGCTTCTGCTCTCATTTGTTGAGTTATACTTCATGTTTGAGGTCGATCTAAAGTTAGATCTAGAGGTGTAGTCTCTTTTGATCTCTCATTGTACTTATATACCATTTTGGAGTCTTTTTCTATGGGGGAGGAACCTCTTTCTTAGGCTCCTCTTCATCCAGGTATACAGTTGTAGATGTGTTATCTAGTGTGAAAACTTCATCAAATACCACATCTCTATTGGTGTAATTTTTCTTGGTTTTAGGATCTATCAAATGATATTCCTTGAAAATCTCATCATAACCAAGAAAAATACACTGCAAGGTTTTCTCATCTAACTTCTTTCTCTTCTCTTTTGAAATGTGCATGAATTCCTTACACCCAAAAATCCTTAGATGAGAAAGAGTGTTTTCTACCACTCCATGATTCTTTTGGAGTCATTTATTTAAGAGGTTTTATGGGTGCTCTATTTAGGAGGTACGTTGTTGTATTGACAACTTCTACCCAATATTGTTGCTCAATATGTGCCCTTGTAAGCATATAGTGAACCATTTCCATAATGGAACAATTCCTCTCAACAATTCCATTTTGTTGTAGAGTATAGGCTGTTGTAAGATGTCTCTTAATACCATGTGAACTAAGAAATGTGGAAAATTATTTTGAGGTATATTCCCCCCTCGATCTAAGTAGAGGGTCTTAATAGAACATCCTGCTTTCTTCTCAACACTTTTCTTGAACTGTTGAAAATATAAAATGGCCTCTAACTTCAATTATAGAAATAAAACCCACATCTTCCATGAGTAGTCATAAATTATCAACTAAAAATACCTCTTTCCCCCATAACTATTTTGCATAGGACCACACATATCGGTGTGTACCAACTCCAATGATCTTTTGGCTTTTGATGAGCTCAACTCAAAAGGTACTTGATGTTGCTTTCCTCCTAAGCAATTTGAACACACAAGCAAAGTGGATGAAAGGTGGGAAAGACCTTTCACCGTTTTATATTTACTTAACTCAAATAAATATCCTGAGCTTAGATGACTGTTGGAACAATTTCTTGCATCCATAGCTTTTATAATTGTCACGCTACAAGAAATCATTTTGAACCAACAAGCTATTACAGGCTCTGGTCAACCTGTCTATTTATTCTGATAAAAGAAATATTGCTAAAGAAAAATGTAACAGAACGGGTAAGGAAACCCCAATGGTAAACTTATGAATTTACAAGTATTACACATTCCATATTTTAGTTATATACTTATTACAAAAATGACCAAGCAATGACAACAACAATTATTTATGCCTTATGTAGACTAGTGCCTTATTTTTTGGGTTGTTATAGCAATTGAACAACATTCATAACATGAACATAAATAATGGGAAAAGAAGAATTGGTGTCATTATACTCATTTGAATATTGTAATCAATATAATGGTTAACAAAATAAAGAGACGCTCAAAACATGTTCAAATAATGTAACCTATTATGAAGAAACACACAAAACTGGAGACAAGAAATGATAAAACTGAAACCCAAAATTGTATTAATTCTTTCAATGATATTACATGTAGAGTGGGCAGAAAGCCATTAAACTTTGTTATAGTTCTTTAATACAATGAGAAAGCCTTTTTCAAATAATGTAACAAGACTTCTTCAATTCTCCTTCTTTCAAAATGATAACAAGAAGAATATCTCGACTTTAGGCTCAAAACTTCTTGGAAATATTCTCGGATTTCCAAACACAACATTAACAAAACACAACAAAGGGAAGAATGAGGGATGATAGAGAAAAATACACAAGGGAATACAACAATACAATTCACAGGGCACTCAAGTATACCTCTTAGTAAAAATGCTATCTCTAAATGATTGATGCAGATTTTGGACTTGGATGCTCTCTTTTATAGCTTCTGGTTCTTGAATCTATTATTTTTAGCCTGATCTTGGCCTTACACTTGTCACCATCTGGTTTGATTTTCAAAGTAGGTGCAACTATATTTCGTTATATTATTCTATTCATACTGTACACTTCTCTTTGACTCTTTAAGTCTTGACTCGTTCAACCGATGATCTCAGTGCCTGAAACGTCTTCTTTTTCTGTTCCTCCTTCGCTCTCGAACTAGCTTTCTGCCTTTGAAGTTTCTCCCTCTTGAGTGGTTTTCATTTCTTCTATTGGGGGTGAATCCATTTCTAGCTATAAACTGCATAATTTAATTTCCTTACCTTTCTTGCCCTACTATAGCCATTTGATTTGTTTTTCAATCAGCCTCCAAGTATCAATGTTAAAATTTATGGAAAATCTCAACATATTCATTTCTTGGAGGATCCTATTTTGCTACATATTGATATAACCCTTACTCTTTTCATATTGTGTGATTAATGAGTCCACAGTATTTACGAGAAAGGTGGTCTATCTGGCCATTTCTTGTTCGTCATCTAGTTCACAATCAAACTCTTCTATTTTATTTTTGAGATCTTCTATACTAGCGATTTCTAAGAACTCTTCCAAAGACAACCCAATATCTGCCAGTTTCTCTTTTATGTCATCCAACAGAGTGGACATATCTGTAGCATCATTATGCCATATTTCCTTGTTTACCCCAAAAATAGCTGCTTTCATGAATTCAATATTATTTTTGACCTTGGTACCATCGTTCAATATTACTTCTTTATTCTGCATCTCCTCAAAATATTCTGCCATTAAGTCAAGAGTAGGGTGAATGGCCTCTAAGTCTTCTTCTTTCTAATATATCAAGCTTTCAATTTCTTGAGTCGTAACCTGGATCACCCCAATCTGCCTGAACATCTCAGTTATTCCCTTGATCATGTCTTGATTTTGAATGATATTTTCATTTTTATTTTAGACAAATTATCTACACAGTTGATTATTTTCACCACCAAAGGAGGTTGTACTATCAAGGTAGTTTTTTGTGCCAACTCTTCTTTCATACTATTAATTAAGACCTGTATCTCTAATTTTTCCTTATCACTGGTTCTAATTGACTTATCAATTCATTATTCGTTTGATGCAGAAGATCTAAAGTCTACATAGTCATAGCTTTGTTCATTCTGATCATATCGGCTTCTTTTCCCTGCATGGAAACCCCTCCTATTTTATCATCAACAATGATAATCATTGGTTCCTATGGGGCAGGTATAGATATTTCTGCCATAACCAACCTATGCTTGTCTTTATTCACCTTTGTAGTAGAGTTTTTTGCCATGCCACCCATCCCTGCCACTACCTGTAGTTCTCTGTCATTAGCAACACTAAAAACTATCTCTTCTTGGATCCTTTTCAATGTAAATTTTGACGAGGTTAAAGACATATCAGGCTTATTTTCTTGAGGGGCAGTTACAACCTCTTGTTTTTCTACTCTATGATATCTTAGGATTTCCCCAAAACCACTAGCTTTCATTTGTGCTACAGATGGGATAGGTATTTCTTTGTCACTATTTTTTAGTGAGGTGGGGATAGCTTGAGGAGTCAATTTTTTTACACTAATTAAAGCCAATAATTTATCAAAAACAGGAGCTTCAACTTGTTTTTTTGACATAGCGAGCTCTTGATATGATACTGCAACTAATTCTTTTCCTGTGTCTGTATTAGGTCTTAAGTGATCTAACTGTGAAGTACCGGGTATTGCTTCTATCTGAAGTTGAGGATTTTTTGGGCCTTGTATTTGGCGTTCCACTACATCAACAGTGCTCATGGTAACTTCCATTTGATTGAGACCCTATTATTCTATAATATCCTGTATAGGGTCTTCTTGGATTACCCTAGTTTGAGGAGAGCATATTGGGGCTGATGATTCAACAATGATTCTTCTTAGTGAGTTTAGCTCTGTTGTGAATTTCCCCTTAGATTGTATGGGAATTCATTCCATACTATTTGCATATTTTGCCTTTTTTCTATTGCTTTCAATAGAGCCTCTTCATATTTGTCCTCTCAATGTTTGACCCAGGCATACTCATATTTCATCATATCCTGGTATTTTATCAGGGGATCATAGGGTCTCCAAGTCACCTATTTGAAATCCAGGCTTTTTAGATCATACATTCCCTTGAACAGGGTCTGATAGCCTATGAATATGTGATATCCAAACTTAAAAGGGACGTTAAGCTAGGGTACTCGACCATGTTTTTTAGCCCCTCATTTTGACTTCTTCTGCAATCTGTCTTACTAGTTCCAAGGTAGCTAGGGAGTAATGGCAATACATAGGTAATGCCTTGGGGGGATTTTGACCCCATAGAGCCTAATGTACATAAATCCTTCTAAGAAGAAATAGTATCCAATTTATTTTTCTTTTATGAATGATTTTATTATCGGGCCCAATCTCTCAGGTATTTTTCCTGTTAGAATCCAGTGAACTTCCACCATGAAGTCACAGAACCAGCCTAAATGGGTGTATCCCTCATGTATCCTCCAAAATCTATTTTGAACGTAGGGAATCTCAATAAATTTTAGTCTTCTTTTACTATCTTCTGCCATTTGGCTAGCTATCAAATGCATAAGAATCGAGTAGTTGAATAAATGAGGCATCTATTTATTTTAATCTAAAATTGCTCTTGTAAGTTCTGCCAACTCCTCGTGCATATTTTTTCTCAATTCTTCCTCCCAAGCATAGATGGGGTATTTGTATTTCTATTACTTTGAGCTACTAAATACAATACATCTTGACAGACCTCATAAAGTTCTAGTACCTTCAGTATGATACTAATCATATCACTAAAATCTCAGACCCAGGGCTTAAACACAATTTTTCTAGCAAGAAAATTATACTGTACATCTTCATAATCTTCAAAAAGTATTTTAAAATATTTTAATTTGGTTAACCTACTAGATTACCTCTAAATTACTTGGTGGATTAGCGGCATGTTTAAAGGTGTGAGATTGAAGACCTCCCTGACGTGCTTGGGTGAAATACTGAACACCAGTTGATATTTGTTGTCTCTGAAGTTCTTGGTGTTCTCATCGTACGCTACTACCAGCCATGCCAAAAGGTCCACGTAGTAGTACACTTAGGGGCATATTAATTTTCTGATATTTCTCATCCACCTGTTTCTCCTAGGAGGTCTCTTGTACTGTAGCCTTTTTTCTTTGTGAAATAACTCTACCAACAGCCAAGGGTAGTGCTACAAATTCTCTTAAGTGGACTCAAAACTTTGAATACAGGTGTTTTCAATTTCCCATTGCTGGACTAGCATGAGCTTCTTGTCTTTTCACAAATTTGTAGTGAAATCATACATCTCATAGCGATAGTAACCTTTTTGGGGAGTTCAACATGTGGGGCCTAGTCTGTGATGAATTTTACAGCCTCTAGGGTGTCCTTTAGTGTGAAAGTAGCTCCCCAAGTGGCCATTTTGCTTATAGACAATAACTCGACTCACAGTAACCCACTTTTCCAAGTTCTCACTCATCTATGGTACTCTTCAACTCTTTGTTCACCCATAAATTTTTGCTCTGAGATAACCAGGGCAATAATATGCTCGAGAGTGACGGTTTAAGTAATTTATAGAAGAGCAGCCTCACAACTTTTGCATAGGCTGTTATTAATGCAATGTCACCAACTCCCTTTTGAAATTGACCAATGGATGTCTGCCATGGTGTTGTTTCCAAAATTAGGTAGTTATGACCTACGATCTTCCTTGGCTCGTACCTCTGTAGTGGACTTCGATTCACATACCTTTAATCATTTACAATGTTGCTATTAGTCACTGAGTTGCTTCCTCTTCCGACGTGGCATTAGGAATGTGGTGGTGATAGCCTTTCGTGAGAATTTTTACGAGGCATTCCGCCACCTTGTCTTTCAACAGGAGCAATTTTTTGAAAAAGGATATACCATTAAAAAGCGGTCATTATTGTTATGATCCTCCATCCTAACATTATTAGTTAGTATTAGTTAGTATTATTAATCATTTAATTATTATATTATTAACTAATAAAGTGAACCATCACATCTCTTCATAAAGTGAACCATCACGTCTCTTCATAACGTGAACCATCACGTCTCTTCACCAACATAGCTTTAGGGTAGAAATATATATTAGGTTGACCATTCACACAAATCATCCAAGAAGAAGAATATATATTTTTAAACCCATTGGAGGGATTTCCCAAACTGATGAAAAAGGCGATTCGTATCTAAAAGCGATTCTATTTATTTATTTCTCCTTTATTAAATTATTGTTCTAGGAATCCTTAGTTCCTACCATATGATATCAGAGCATTATGGATCCAGCCACATAGGACAAAAAATTTTAGGAAGAAGTTTAGAAATTGAAGGCAGAATTTCAGGAATTGCCTCAACTAGATTGGCAACGTTTAGAAAATATTTTTAGTGTGCAACATTTAGAAAATATTATTAGTAAGTGCATTGAAAATTTTATGGAAGCACAGGAAAATGAAGAAATTGCATGTGAGGAAGATGAGGAAGATAAGGAATATGAGGAAGATAAGGAAGCTAAGGAAGATGATAAATATAATGAAGATGTGGAAAATGAGGATAATGAGCAAGCAATACCCAAAGCACCTGATCACAACAATGAAGACAATACGGTTGATATACCAGAAGTGATTGATGCATCAGGTATGGAAGAGGTAGACATTCCCAAAGTGACTCATTATGGCCAAACATGCACTCTACAAGAACTACACTCAATTTCCTCTTCAATAGTGAGTTATCACCACAGGGTCAAACCTATTCAAAAACAAGGCAAATAGGTGACTGAACACTCCTCCATTGCCTCTCCTAGGGAACAACAGGAGAATGTAGAAGTTTTACCACCTCTTTTTATGCATCATTCTAAGGTGTTCGAAGAACCCCAAGGATTGTCCTTCCCTCATCATCACACATTTACTAATATTTTTGGGAATCCCCCATTAATGCTTCATCCTTCTCAATATACTTGCATACGGAAGGATGACATTAAAATATTCCAAGAACTTACACAAATCCTTCTTGGAAAACAAAGGATAAAGCTCCTCACTTTGATATTTGAGGACAAAGCTCTTTTTAAGGAGGGTGGCATGTTAGGTCCTAACATTATTAGTTAGTATTAGTTAGTATTATTAATCATTTAATTATTATATTATTAACTCATAAAGTGAACCATCACATCTCTTCATAACGTGAACCATCACTTCTCTTCATAACGTGAACCATCACGTCTCTTCACCAATGTAGCTTTAGGGTAGATATATATATTAGGTTGGCCATTCACACAAATCATCCAAGAAGAAGAATATATATTTTTAAACCCATTGGAGGGATTTCCCAAACCAATGCAAAATGCGATTCGTATCTAAAAGCGATTCTATTTATTTATTTCTCCTTTATTAAATTATTGTGCTAGGAACCCTTGGTTCCTACCAATTATTTTGGGGATCAATTGTTAGATATGCTCATTGAAGCGTGTGCCCATCAAAATTTACTAATCTACATGTTTGGTTAGATGATAATGTAATGGGATTATCTTAACTCAATTTCTATCATTGTAATTATTTAGAGACTAACCAAAGTTTAAGGAGCGTTAGTCATAACACTTATCTTTGCGAGCATAAAATTACCATTAGGTCTCGCTTGTTTCAATTATAGTAGTTGACATGTTATGGACCTTCATAATCATTATGCATTTGATATAATATATAAACAATAATGTTAGCCACATATACTAAGTGAAAATTAAGATTCATAGTAAATTGATCACTCATTCTTAGATTTATATAAATTTTTTCTTGATTTTACCAATGTTTCAGTCATATAAAATCTTGTTTTATTAATATTCGCATGGTGATTATAAATTTCCCATATAATTTAAAATTAATCCTTTAAACCTTGCTTACATCTCTAAAAAAATCCACCATTTGATCAAAAATCTTGTTGTGCGCGCTCATCTGATCTTGTAGGTATGCGCCAAGGTTAACCAAGTAAAGGGGTTTATTAGCAACGTATTAGACCCTCAATTAATCTTAATTAGGGGTAGGATTTTGGATTTATTAGCTTAATTTATTTCCCTACCATGAACAAACATATACCTTAACCTTCAAATATCCTGGTTATGCGCAACTGTAAGATCTGGGCAGGGTCCATCACCATCGTTAGATTGGGTAGAGATGTGCTCTCTTTATACTGCTTTACTTTCCTTTAATAGCCTCCATTATGTGTAGTTGTTAGACCTAGGCTAAGATAAGCGCATCGGTCAGATCTGTCTTAACTATAGCTTGGTCAATGACCACTTGTTTATTTTTTGGCTATTTTCGATAAATCACCACTGTCAGATTTGACAAGATCAAATGCAGTCGTTAGATATGATAAGATTGTGCAATTTCTATCACTAAGATTTGACTCATCAATGTTTGAATACTTTGATAAGGTTTCGTTATTGGATATTTGGTGGGAATGAAACACAATCGTTGATGCGCATTTTATATTCCTTAATATATCTTGATTAAAGTGTGACCATTAGATTTAGCAGATTAAAGCGCTAACATTGATTATCCTTGGTCTTAGATGTCATATCCTTTAAATTTTGGTTGGTATGATGCAAATGTGACTGTCGAATCTATCGAAATTGAATGTTGCCATTAGATCTAATAAATATGTGTGACTTATACTTTTAAAATAATAATATCATTATATTTTGGTCACTTTTTTGCAAGTGTTGCCATTGGATCATATCGGGATGAGCGTTGCCTTTGATCTCTTCAAACTTGCACAAATTTTAAACAAAAATTGCATATAATATTCTTGGTTACTTTTGGAGAGCACTCATTCTTTTGCTTTTAAAGGAGCCATTGCTACCATTGGATCTTTCAGAGTTGCACGATGCCTTAGTCAAAAAGGGCGCGTGACCAATTTGAACTTTTGCGGTGAATGTGCCATTGGATCTATTTTAGAGATTTATCACAGTCGTTGATCTTTTTTAACCTCTTCAAAGCCAATATTTTTGCATTTAGAGCAAGCACGACCGTTGGATCTATTTGAAGCGAGTACAACCATAAGATTTGCTGAAAATGGGGGGAGGTTTTAAATTTGACTCGAATATGAGATTTTAATGGTCGATCAAATTGTCGCGAGCGCTGTCGTAAGATTAAATTAGGAGAAAACGTAACCATAGATTTTCCTCTGATCTGCAAAACCAAAAACATAAGATGCGCATAACTTTTTAAACTTTATTAATCTGTGATTAAAGAAAGGGGGAGCGATTATAAACATGTTAAGATCCTCGTTGATTGCAATTAGCGATTTGATTAATCCCAAAATACTTAACACTTTTTAATATTAACCCTTTTTTATATTTGGATCGATCACGATCGTCTGATCAAAGAGGATTTGAATGCCACCATTGGATCTTCCTAAGGTGCTTGATATTTAGCCAAAGGGGATGTGTACCATTAACTTGATTTTATTTAGTTTATATCAATACCTTAGCTTAACACTTTATGACCATGGCACACCATTGACTTTAAAGTACGAGTGGTTTATGCGAGTGTGTCCATCCGATTTTGGAGGATGAGACCTACGGTTCAGATCTTTGGACTTACTCGATATTTAAGCACGAAGGGGGTGCATGCCCTTATTAGATCATGTTAGAAATTTAAACTTGGGTTTTAGGTTATGATGCTTTAATCAATATTATTAGAGGCCCAAGGACTTAGGGGTCCACTTATTTTATTTAGGTCAAAAGCTATGATTGATTTGAAAAATAAGGACCATGATCTTCTTAGGTGGACTTTCATTTGTTTCATGAATTACAAACCCTTTTAATGGACTCGAAGAAAAACAACGGTTAAATTCCTTTAATGATTAAAAACACCTTAGTGAACATTTGATCAATTTTAACTCTATAGTCCTTTTGATTATCGACTAAAACAAATGGTTACAAAGGCCATTTTATTAAAGGCTAAGGCCCTGACTTTTTATTGAGATCAATATTTTTATAACTATTCTTTAGGAATTAAAATAATGAAAACCAATTTCTCATAGGAGAATGCAATAGAGACCATAAACAATTGCTAAATATATTGAAGTTAAAATTTTAAATTGGGAGGTCCGAGGTGTAGACCAATTGGTTCATCCAAACCCCATAAGGGGGATGGAGGTCCAAGGTTCAAATCTTGGGCCTCGTTGGACTGAACACTTGTCCCTTTCCTGGTGCTTTCAACGTCGTAAAAGGTTTAAAATTATTGTGGCATGGCAGTTATAGGGGCGGACTACGCGAAGATCTGTGTGGTGGCTTCTAGGGCGGACATCGCAGAATACTGTGGTGGCCATAAAAATTGGACAGCCTGCTTGGATTCGTGGTGGCTACCGATTCCACCATGTTAAAAAAAAAAAAATTAAATTAAATTGGGGGTCTCTGATGTTGAGTCAAATTTGGCTCCAACAATGACCATATATTTTATGCCAAAGAGAAGTGACCTCTTTGGTGTTTATTGCCATGTCAACATGAGGGGTTAAAATAACATCTAAAGCAAAAAAGACATGCTTATAGGAAGCTATTGCTACATGATTACCCTTCCTTGTTAGTAAGCAACGCTTCTTTCCATCCTCAACTCTAAAATCAACCACCATGTTTTTATCTAAGATTTGAGGTACTGACAATAAATTGTTTGTCAATCCTAGAACATAAAGGACTTTCTCAATCTAACATTTTCCATCTGGAAAAGTGACGGAAATATTTACTTCACCCTGGACTCTGTAGGTCTTATCATCAGCAATGGTTACTGGTTTACCTTCCTTAGCCTCAAATATCTCAAACCATGAATTATCACCAATTATGTGTGTCCTCTCAGAATCTGAGTCTGATTCGTCATAAGCAACATATCCCTTTGGTTGATTATTCTTCTTTTATGGTTTGTTCTTGCCCTTTTTCTTTTGAATTTGGTCTTGTGGTTGTTTATTTTTGAACCAACACCTGTTGGTGTCATGGTTATCCATATCATAAATCTTACAATATTTTATTTATTTCTATTGAGGTTTCTTGCCTTTGAAAATTTTGAAATAAGATCCTCCATTATGAAATTTACCCTCTCTTCTTGACCCCTATTTTGAGTAAAGTGCATTATCTGTCACTTCATCTCTTTGAAGATGATTTGCCTTCTTGGTTTGAAGTAAATTTACCAACTCCACTAAATTAACTTGTCTCATTGACACTTGAAGATATGTGATCAACATCTTGTAGGAATCTGGTAAAGCTCTCAAAATGATTGAAGGCAAGAGCGTATCCTCTACTTTTTCTCCCAAAGCATTCAACTTGGCCTTCAATTTTGCCACTCTACATAAGAATAATTCTACTGATTCACCAAACTTCATGATGAGAGTATGAAGTTGTGATTGAAGGTTAATAATGGTGGACTGATTCATCCCTTCATATATGGTAACTAATGCATCCCAAGTATTTTTACCAGTTTTAGCATCACAAATGTGAGGTTGTATTTCATCAGTAGTAGCAAGTATGATAAACATGAGGGACCCTCTATCCCTTTTATCATATTCATCCTGATCTATACCTACTATTGTAGGATGTTTTGTAGTACCAATCACTACATCCTACAAATCTTCAACCTGTAGAATGACTATCATTTTGGTTTTCTATGGAGTAAAATTAAAAACTTTAAGCAATTGTGAATCTAAAAGATATTTGTGTATAGAGGCCATTGTGAATATTCCTTATATCACCAAAATGGTCCTCCTTTCTATATACTAAAAAGAGTACGTGAAAGGGAATTCACTCAAATTGATGGCACTTGCCTAAAATCCCTTCCAAAAAAGAAATATTAGTTGGAGGAAATTAAACCAAGCAATAGGAATGAATTAGGGTATTTTATGGAGTGAATATCAAAATAAAATTGGCTTTCCTTATTTCTCCTCGATGATTTATAGAGAACAATAGCTCATACATCATTGTTGCAGCTATATTATGTGTTAGATACAGTAGTCCAAGCATGATAACTTCACTTGTAAGTGTGGACTAGAGGTACCGTATATACCGAACGTTGTTGTGCAATAAATTGTACAAAAAAGTTTAAAATTTTGGATCTTATGTGCTTTTGAATTTTAACTTATGATGTAAGTGCAAAAACAAGAAATTGAGTGTAACATACAATCAAAAGTGCCCACAAATTTTAAATATAGATGTCAAATTCCATTGAAAATGCACCTATTCTACAATGCCAATTTTAAGGTGTCAAATGCAATAAAAAATGCACCTTTTGTACAATAAGTTTTGCAAGAAATTTTATTTATGCTTGCAAAAATTGATATTCATAATTCCCCCATTCTATTAGAATTTTGCAAAGAAAAAACTATTTTGTCCCTCCTTTTATTTGCAAAATAAACAAGGTTTTTGTGAAATGTGCCCTTTGAGTTTGCATAAAAAAATGTGCAATGTCGTTTTGTATCCCTGCTCTAGAAAAAATGCACTATTTTGGCTTTATTTTGCAGCTCCTTGGGTTGCAAAAAAATAAATTTGAAAAGTATTAAAAAATACCTTTTAAAGCTCCTTCATGTCTTTGGCAGCAAAAAAATCGCTTTCTTGTAGCAAAAAATTGCAAAAATTATTTTATTTTCGTGAGAAAAAAATTGTTGATGGAAAACAATTGTTATTTTTTGTTGCAAAAATTTATTGCTTTGTTGCTTTGGAGCGGGCGAGATTTGATCCCCCGACCTGCCTCATGCCAACACCTTGGCGCTCATCCAACTAGCCAGTTGGGCTAGCACTCCCGATAAAGATAAAATAGAAGCACATTATCTTTATTGCCTTGGCCAAATAATAGTAAAAAAATTGTCACTAGACACGCGCGGGGTTCAAACCCCCGACCTCCTACCACCCAACATCTTGAATCTGCCTAGCCAACCAGTCTGACTGCTACTTTGGATAGGAACTAAGTCTGGTCACCTTTGTTTTATGGTCTTCTCCACCAAAAATTAAGAAAAGAAAAATTGTCAGGATAATTATCCCACATGCACTGTGCGGTGCATTTTGAGGAGCTTAAAAATACTTTCGCTCACTTTTTTTATTGATTACCTTCAGGCAATTGGGCAGATTATAAATATTTTTGCACTCGTGCCAACAAACCAAAAAATACCATGTCAGTTCCACATAATATGCCATGTCAGCACCACATCAGCTACCTAGTTGTCTACCTTGAATCATGTACTACCAGATGTCCACCACGTCAGCACCTTGGAATCCATGCTTGGGGTGACGTCCGTAGAGGATCAGTGATAGTTCTTAGGAATCATGCAATCATCAAGAAATTTTGTACCCAATTGATAGGTTCCAAAAATCATCTAGAAATTATCTAATTAGATTCGTTGCTTCGAGAACCGTGTCCCATCCAGGAGAGGTCCCATATTAGGATTTGTGCCCCTGTGGTTTAGTCCAGTCTGCTGCCTCGAAAGGCATGTTCAAGTGCAACAAAAATCGTTGCCTTCTCCTAGCTTCACAGGTCCCGCTAAGGTATGCTCTAATACCATGAAGAATTTAGTGAACATTAGGATTGAATTGAAAATTAAAATAATATATAGTACATCACAAGAATCCAACGAACTGGTAGTTGATGCAATGATATCAACTACCTGCCCTAACCACCTTGAGGACCTAACCAATGTGATTAAAGTGGTGCTCTAATATAATGTAATAAATACTATGCAATACTATGTACTATGCTAACAAATATGATGGGTATGTGAATATTTCATAATACCCATTCTTCATGGTTGCTAATTGTTTGTGTATACTTATGGCCAATAATTTAGTCCATTCTAGTGTTACAGAAGAGTAAGTTGCCATAAATGCATATGCCATAACCATACGATATGGGTATATGATGGAATTTGTCCTTAAACCCAGTATTATTTCCAATATAATTAGAATTGATTGTGCATGTGAGTTGAATTCCTCTAGCTTCTTAGTCTTGGTCATATAGTCTGCTGATAGTTTTCCTACCACCATGATGAGCCAATTCTGAATCGTATCCTTACCTAAATACAACCTCTCCTCCTCCAAGTTAATTATCTTTGGTATAACTCTAAGGACGTCCTCGACTGCAAATGCTTTGGCCACATATTCTTTATAAATGGTAAATAATCACTCCAATATTGAATTGCAGATATTAGTCGCGTTTGGGTCGTAATACTTCACCACCGTCTCTATAATTTCTTAGCATGGATGCTGGCATGGGCATGAATCTTCTTAGCCTTGAATGCCATGTTGCACCACCTGAGTGACTTGATGAGAATTTATTTCTTTAGCCTCAGACCCTTCTCATAAGCTCTTCTACTTCAATTTGACTATAATTATCATATCGTGTATGCCAACCATTCTATCATACCACTCTTTCAATGAATTTTGTATTATGACATTTTTATTTTCTCGAGTTATTTCTACAAACTCTACTTTTTTTTTCTTGCGATTGCTATTTTCAATTCATCAGAACCTTCGCTTCTCTTTTTTGTAATCAGAGTTTCAGCAAGGTGATGAGTTTTGAGCATAAGGCTCTATTTATAATGTTTGATTATAGGCTTAGATGGTTTAGAGCCATTATTATTTACATGTGAAATATCATGCATGTCTAGGATGATTTTTCTTGAGAATAATTACCTTTTTAGAGATCTCTGATGCACGTTCTCGGCAGGTGCATTGTCACCCAATAAGATTTTATCATACTTTAAATTTGTTGGCTAGTGTTGGCTAGTGATGGTGATGGTTTAGGGTTTAGGGTTTGGGGTTTTGCGTTTGGGGTTTAGGGTTTAAAATTTTAGAATTTGAAATTTTAGAAAAGGATCATTGGCAACTTCAAATACTATATGCAAAAAAATTATAAAAGTAAAAACAATAATACGGTAACTAAAAAATCATGAGTATTCAAAAAAAAGATACACAAATTTAACACTATAGATAGTGCAAATTTTAAAGCTTAAAATTTTAGATTTTAGAGTTTAAAATTTTAGATTTTAGAGTTAAAATTTTAGGGTTTTAAATTTTAGGGTTTTAAATTTTAGAGTTTAAAATTTTAGAGTTTAAAATGCTCGAGAATAAATTCTGCAATGCGAGCTCCCGTGGTTGTTGTAAGGGTTTAGGGTTTAAAATTTTAGAATTTAAAATTTTAGAAAAGGATCACTGGCAGCTTCAAATACTATATGCAAAAAAAATTATATAAGTAAAAACAATAATACGGTAACTAAAAAATCATGATTATTCAAAAAAAGGATACACAAATTTAACACCACATATAGTGCAAATTTTAGAGTTTAAAATTTTAGATTTTAGGGTTTAAAATTTTAGATTTTAAAATTTTAGAGTTCAAAATGCTCGAGAATAAATTCTGCAATGCGAGCTCCCGTGGTCGTTGTAAGGGTTTAGGGTTTAGGGTTTAAAATTTTAGGGTTTAAAAATTTAGAGTTTAAAATTTTAGAATTTAAAATTTTAGAAAAGGATCACTGGCAACTTCAAATACTATATGCAAAAAAATTATATAAGTAAAAACAATAATACGGTAACTAAAAAATCATGAGTATTCGAAAAAAAGATACACAAATTTAACACTACATATAGTGCAAATTTTAGAGTTTAAAATTTTAGGGTTTAAAATTTTAGAGTTTAAAATTTTAGATTTTAGAGTTTAAAATTTTAGAGTTTAAAATTCTCGAGAATAAATTCTGCAATGCGAGTTCCTATGGTCGTTGTAAGGGTTTAGGGTTTAGGTTTTAGGGTTTAGGGTTTACGATTCGCAGATATTCAAAAGCCCTCCTATTTTAAAAAGAGGTAAAAGAGAGGGGCCCTTTTCAAATGGAGGGGAGGGGAGAGGCTTGTTTTGTTTTAAAAAGGCCCTTTAAAATGGGGAGAGGACATCTTAAAATATGATTCGGTTCGAGTGGTATTGCAGTGGGAATGAGCATGGAGACTCACTCAGACATCAACCATCAAAAAGCTCTCCCTGCTCGAGATTGAATAGTAGAGAACTGACCTTAAAGAAACCCTTTAAAAGTGATATTATTATTATTTTTTGAACTTAGAGATGGGGATGGGCTTGGTTGGGAATAAGTAGGCTTGGTTGGTCTGAGGCGAGGGTATTCTTCATCATGTTTGAGCTCCCTATTGTCTCTTCAGCTTGAATAGAGAGTAGAGTAAGTCGGGGTCAAAAAAGGGAATAGAGAGACTTAAGAGGTTGAGTGACTTAACTACCTGAAAGAAAGTGACCAAGTCACTTTAAAGTTGGTGATGAGTTGGTGATAAACGACAACATAATTTAGAATGAATAAAGTCGAATGATTAGGGTTTCAAGAATTGATGTCTTGAATGACAAGTAGTATTACCGAGCCGAGGGAGTACTCGAATTGGAAGGGCTCTTTAGAGATGTTTGTATTCGAAACGGTTCGTTCTCAACCATCAACGTAGTTCCTCTTCAGTAAGGTATTTTTAGGGGCAAGTAATCAAAAGGAAATCGTCGCCGCCGCTCATATATGAAGAAGGAGGAGTGTCTACCCTTTTAAGAGCCCTTTCATCCATCCATCCATCTATATGATCGGTCGAGGAATCTACGTACGAACGAGATGTGCTCTCGAGTAAGTGAGTAAGTTCATCTGATTGCTCTACGACATGTGCTCTCGAGTAAGTAAGTGAGTATGTTCATCTAATTAGTCTATGACATGTGCTCTTTCGTAGGCCAGTGAGTGAGTAAGAGAATCGTTTCAAAATTTTTTAAGAGCTATATCATTTTTGATATAGGGAGAGTACTCCACCTTGGGTGGATGGGTCGAGGCCCCAATTTTATAAGGTAAGGAGAGGTGAACCATTATTTCTTATGTATTAACGCTTTGTCGGCCTTTTTAATAAATTATCAAAAGGCCCGCCCCGCCATATTTAAGAGGGAGGAAGCACCCTCTATTTTCAAATTCTTTGCCACAAGCTTTTAAAGACTCTCAAGATTTTCTATTCATCTCATTGAAAACCCATTTATTAATTCAGGCACAAGTTAATACATGTATAATAGATGACGAATGAAAAAGCACTCAACTCGTCAGTGGTGAACTGGATTCAAATTTTGTCTTTGGTTGCCGCAGATTCAATCTCTCACCTTGAGATTTTAAAGACGAACAATGAATGGCTTTTTATAGCCCTTAAGATTTTAAAGATCTCCGCGATAGCGCTTAAGATTAAAAGGGCTAAAGCCTTGTTCCATCAGGGCTCAGAAGCGAAAGAGTGACTTGTATCCATCCAATTAAGAGCTCTGATCGAACCTTTCTTCTCTTTTAGAGTTTAAAATTTTAGATTTTAGAGTTTAAAATTTTATGGTTTAAAATTTTAGAGTTTAAAATTTTAGAGTTTAAAATTCTCAAGAATAAATTCTGCAATGCGAGTTCCCATGGTCGTTGTAAGGGTTTAGGGTTTAGGGTTTACAATTCGCAAATATTCAAAAGCCCTCCTATTTTAAAAAGAGGTAAAAGAGAGGGGCCCTTTTCAAATGGAGGAGAGGGGAGAGGCTTATTTTGTTTTAAAAAGGCCCTTTAAAACGGGGAGAGGACCTCTTTAAATATGATTTGGTTCGAGTGGTATTGCAGTGGGAATGAGCACAGAGACTCACTCAGACATCAACCATCAAAAATCTCTCCCCACTCGGGATTGAATAGTAGAGAACTGACCTTAAAGAAACCCTTTAAAAGTGATATTATTATTATTTTCTGACCTTAGAGATGGGGATGGGCTTGGTTGGGAATAAGTAGGCTTAGTTGGTCTGAGGCAAGGGTACTGTTCATCATGTTTGAGCTCCCTGTTGTCTCTTTAGCTTGAATAGAGAGTAGAGTAAGTCGGGGTCAAAAAAGGGAATAGAGAGACTTAAGAGGTTGAGTGACTTAACTACCTGAAAGAAAGTGACCAAGTCACTTTAAAGTTGGTGATGAGTTGGTGATGAATGACAACATCATTTATAATGAATAAAGTCGAATGATTAGGGTTTCAAGAATTGATGTCTTGAATGACAAGTAGTATTACCGAGCCGAGGGAGTACTCAAATTGGAAGGGCTCTTTAGAGATGTTTGTATTCGAAACGGTTCATTCTCAACCATCAGCGTAGTTCCTCTTCAGTAAGGTATTTTCAAGGGCAAGCAATCAAAAGGAAATCGTCGTCGTCGCTCATCTATTAAGAAGGAGTGTCTACCATTTTAAGAGCCCTTTCATCCATCCATCCATCTATATGATCGGTCGAGGAATCTACGTATGAACAAGATGTGCTCCCGAGTAAGTAAGTGAGTAAGTTCATCTGATTGGTCTACGATATGTGCTCCCGAGTAAGTAAGTGAGTAAGTTCATCTGATTGGTCTATGACATGTGCTCTTTAGTAGGCCAGTGAGTGAGTAAGAGAATCGTTTCAAAAAATTTTAAGAGCTATATCATTTTTGATATAGGGAGAGTACTCCACCTTGGGAGGATGGGTCGAGGCCCCAATTTTATAAGGTAAGGAGAGGTGAACCATTATTTCTTATGTATTAACGCTTTGTCGGCCTTTTTAATAAATTATCAAAAGGCCCGCCCCGCCATATTTAAGAGGGAGGAAGCGCCCTCTATTTTCAAATTCATTGCCACAATATTTTAAAGACTCTCAAGCTTTTCTATTCATCTCATTGAAAACCCATTTATTAATTCAGGCACAAGTTAATACATGTATAATAGATGACGAATGAAAAAGCACTCAACTCGTCAGCGGTGAACTGGATTCGGATTCCGTCTCTGGTTGCCGCAGATTCAATCTCTCACCTTGAGATTTTAAATACGACCAATGAATGGCTTTTTATAGCCCTTAAGATTTTAAAGATCTTTGCGATAGTGCTTAAGATTAAAAGGGCTAAAGCCTTGTTCAATCAAGGCTCAGAAGTGAAAGAGTGACTTGTATCCATCCAATTAAGAGCTCTAATCGAACCTTTCTTCTCTTTAATGTGTTCATGTGAATGCGGCACAACGTGTATGAATCAACTTTGAAGGTCATAAATGTATGTCTCTATCCTAAGAAAATCCTCGGATTTTATTGCCTTGTTCAATCAGGGCTATTGCTTTTATTTTTATTTCAAAGGGGACTTTTCATATCATAAGAGCTTATATAAAAGCTTGGGAGAGGGCTGTATTTAAAATAGATAGGCTTTCTATCCTCATTTGAGGTCGAGGGATAGCTCTCTATCCATAATCAATGATAGCGTCTCGATAGGTGAGCTCTTAAGGGGAAAGCCTTGCCCCCGTAGATAAGGATCAGCACTCGACCCTAAAAAGATAGGGAGAGGGGAGAGGGAGAGAAGGTGTAGTGACGAACAGCAAACCAGAGAGCCGTTAAAATGGGGGGAAAAACTTTAAGCCACAACTTTCAATTCTAAGTAGTGAGCGACCCGCTACTCACTGATCCTGATCAATGGGGAGGGGTGGACGATTCCCCAAAATGGATCAGACAGATTCCCCAGCATTGATAGGGAAGAATGCTTGCAAAGATGAAAGGGGGGGGCGGGGGAGCGGATTCATGGATCACTGACCCGGAGTTTCTCCATAATAAGATCCTTTCCTCGTCAGTGAACCGGAACGAAGCTTTTATTGAGCCCCCCCTCTCTGTTGTTCCGATCGGAATGGGTAAAGCGATTCCTCTGCCTATCCCAAGATACGAGTCTATCATTTTGATTCATTGATGAGGAAAGGATCTTATTATGGAGAAACTCCGGGTCAGTGATCCATGAATCCGCTCCCCCGCCCCCCCCTTTCATCTTTGCAAGCATTCTTCCCTATCAATGCTGGGGAATCTGTCCGATCCATTCTGGGAATCGCCCACCCCTCCCCATTGATCAGGATCAGTGAGTAGCGGGTCGCTCACTGCTTAGAATTTAAAGCTGCGGCTTAAAGCTTTTCCCCCCGGTTTAACGGCTCTCCGGTTCGCTGTCCGTCACTGCACCTCCTCTCCCTCTCCCCTCTCCCTATCTTTTTAGGGTCGAGTGCTGATCCTTATCCGCGGGGGCGGGGCTCTCCCCTTAAGAGCTCACCTATCGAGACGCTATCGTTGATTATGGATAGAGAGCTCTCCCTCGACCTCAAATGAGGATAGAAAGCCTCTCTATTTTAAATACGGCCCTCTCCCGAGCTTTTAGATAAGCTCTTATGATATGAAAAGTCCCCCTTTGAAATAGAAATAAAAGCGGCAGCCCTGATTGAACAAGGCAATGAAATCCGGGGATTTTCTTAGGATAGAGACATACATTTCTGACCTTCAAAGTTGGTTCATACGCGTTGCGCCGCGTTCACGTGAACACCTTAAAGAGAAGAAAGGTTCGATCAGAGCTCTTAATTGGATGGATACAAGTCGCTCTTTCGCTTCCGAGCCCTGATTGAACAAGGCTTTAGCCCTTTTAATCTTAAGCGCTGTCGCGGAGAGCTTTAAAATCTTAAGGGCTATAAAAAGCCATTCACTGGTCGCCTTTAAAATCTCAAGGTGAGAGATTGAATCTGCGGCAACCAGAGACGGAATCCGAATCCAGTTCGCCGCTGACGAGTTGAGTGCTTTTTAATTCGTCGTCTATTATACACGTATTAACTTGTGCCTGAATTAATAAATGGGTTTCCGATGAGATGAATAGAAAAGCTTGAGAGTCTTTAAAAGCTTGTGGCAAAGAATTTGAAAATAGAGGGCGCTTCCTCCCTCTTAAATATGGCGGGGCGGGCCTTTTGATGATTGATTAAAAAGGCCGACAAAGCGTTAATACATAAGAAATAATGGTTCACCTCTCCTTACCTTATAAAAGTGGGGCCTCGACCCATCCTCCCAAGGTGGAGTACTCTCCCTCTATCAAAAATGATACAGCTCTTAAAAAATTTCGAAACGATTCTCTTACTCACTCACTGGCCTACTAAAGAGCGCATGTCGTAGACCAATCAGATGAACTTACTCACTTACTTACTCGGGAGCGCATGTCGTAGACCAATCAGATGAACTTACTCACTTACTTACTCGGGAGCGCATCTCGTTCGTACGTAGATTCCTCGACCGATCATATAGATGGATGGATGGATAAAAGGGCTCTTAAAAGGGCAGGCACTCCTCCTTCTTCATAGACGGGCGGCGGCGACGATTTCCTTTCGATTGCTTGCCCCCGGAAATACCTTACTGAAGAGGAAGTGCGCTGATGGTTGAGAATGAACCGTTTCGAATACGAACATCTTTAAAGAGCCCTTCCAGTTCGAGTACTCCCTCGGCTCGGTAATACTACTTGTCATTCAAGCCATCGATTCTTGAAACCCTAATCATTCGACTTTATTCATTCTAAATGATGTTGTCGTTCATCACCAACTCATCACCAACTTTAAAGTGACTTGGTCACTTTCTTTCGGGTAGTTAAGTCACTCAACCTCTTAAGTCTCTCTATTCCCTTTTTCGACCCCGGCTTACTCTACTCTCTATTCAAGCTGAAGAGACAACAGGGAGCTCAAACATGATGAACAGTACCCTCGCCTCAGACCAACCAAGCCTACTTATTCCCAACCAAGCCCATCCCCATCTCTAAGGTCGGAAAATAATAATAATATCACTTTTAAAGGGTTTCTTTAAGGTCAGTTCTCTACTATTCAATCCCGAGCGGGGAGAGCTTTTTGATGGTTGCTGTCTGAGTGAGTCTCCGCGCTCATTCCCACTGCAATGCCACTCGAACCGAATCATATTTTAAGAGGTCCTCTCCCCGAGGGCCTTTTTAAAACAAAACAGGCCTCTCCCCTCCCCTCCATTTGAAAAGGGCCCCTCTCTTTTGCCCCTTTTTAAAATAGGAGGGCTTTTGAATGTCTGCGAATCCTAAACCCTAAACCCTAAACCCTAAAACCTAAACCCTAAGCCCTTACAAAGACCACGGGAACTCGCATTGCAGAATTTATTCTCGAGCATTTTAAACTCTAAAATTTTAAACTTTAAAATTTTAAACTCTAAAATTTGCACTATATGTAGTGTTAAATTTGTGTATCTTTTTTTCGAATACTCATGATTTTTTAGTTACCGTATTATTGTTTTTACTTATATAATTTTTTTTGCATATAGTATTTCAAGCTGCCAGTGATCCTTTTCTAAAATTTTAAATTCTAAAATTTTAAACTCTAAATTTTTAAACCCTAAAATTTTAAACCCTAAACCCTAAACCCTTACAACGACCACAGGAGCTCGCATTGCAGAATTTATTCTCGAGCATTTTGAACTCTAAAATTTTAAACCCTAAAATCTAAAATTTTAAACTCTAAAATTTGCACTATATGTGGTGTTAAATTTGTGTATCCTTTTTTCGAATAATCATGATTTTTAGTTATCGTATTATTGTTTTTACTTATATAATTTTTTTTGCATATAGTATTTGAAGCTGCCAGTGATCCTTTTCTAAAATTTTAAATTCTAAAATTTTAAACTCTAAAATTTTAAACCCTAAACCCTTACAATGACCATGGAAGCTCGCATTACAGAATTTATTCTCGAGCATTTTAAAATCTAAAATTTTAAACTCTAAAATTTAAAACCCTAAAATTTTAAACTCTAAAATTTGCACTATATGTAGTATTAAATTTGTGTATATTTTTTTCGAATACTCATTATTTTTTAGTTACCGTATTATTGTTTTTACTATTATAATTTTTTTTGCATATAGTATTTGAAGTTGCCAATGATCCTTTTCTAAAATTTCAAATTCTAAAATTTTAAACCCTAAACCCTAAACCCTAAACCCCAAACCCCAAACCCCAAACCCCAAACCCTAAACCCTAAACCATCACCATCACTAGCCAACACTAGCTAAAAAAATTAAAGTATGATAAAATCTTATTGGATGGCAATGCACCTACCGAGAACATGCATCAGAGATCTCTAAAAAGGTAATTATTCTCAAGCAAATCATCCTAGACATGCATGATATTTCACATGTAAATAATAATGTCTCTAAACCATCTAAGCCTGTAATCAAACATTATAAATAGAGCCTTATGCTCAAAACTCATCACCTTGCTGAAACTTTGATTACAAAAAAGAGAAGCGAAGGTTCTGACGAATTGAAAAGAGCAATCGCAAGAAACAAAAAGTAGAGTTTGTAGAAATAACTCGAGAAAATAAAAATGTCATAATACAAAATTCATTGAAAGAGTGGTATGATAGAATGGTTGGCATACACGATATGGTAATTATAGTCAAATTGAAGCAGAAGAGCTTATGAGAAGGGTCTGAGGCTAAAGAAATAAATTCTCATCAAGTCACTCAGGTGGTGCAACATGGAATTCAGGGCTAAGAAGATTCATGCCCATGCCAGTGCATCCATGCTAAGAAATTGTAGAGACGGTGGTGAAGTATTACGACCCAAACATGACTAATATCTACAATTCAATATTGGAGTGATTATTTACCATTTATAAAGAATATGTTGCCAAAGCATTTGCAGTTGAGGACGTCCTTAGAGTTATACAAAAGATAATTAACTTGGAGGAGGAGAGGTTGTATTTAGGTAAGGATACGATTCAGACTTGGCTCATCATGGTGGTAGGAAAACTGCCAACAGACTATATGACCAAGACTAAGAAGCTAGAGGAAATCAACTCACGTGCACAATCAATTCTAATTATATTGGAAATAATACTAGGTTTAAGGATAAATTCCATCATATACCCATATCGTATGGTTATGGCATATGCAGTTATGGCAACTTACTCTTCTGTAACACTAGACTGGACTAAATTATTGGCCATAAGTATACACAAACAATTAGTGATCATGAAGAATGGGCATTGTGAAATATTCACATACCCATCATATTTGTTAGCATAGTGCATAGTATTGCATAGTATTTATTACATTATATTAGAGCACCACTTTAATCACGTTGGTTAGGGCCTCAAGGTGGTTAGGGCAGGTAGTTGATATCATCAACTACCAGTTCATTGGATTCTTGTGATGTACTATATATTATTTTAATTTTCAATTCAATCCTAATGTTCACTAAATTCTTCATGGTATCAGAGCATACCTTAGCAGTACCTGTGAAGCTGGGAGAAGGCGACAATTTATGTTGCACTTGAACATGCCTTTCGAGGTAGCAGACTGGACTAAACCACAGGGGCACAAATCCTAATATGGGACCTCTCCTGGATGGGACATGGTTCTCGAAGCAACGAATCTGATTGGATAATTTCTAGATGATTTTTGGAACCTATCAATTGGGTACAAAATTTCTTGATGATTGCATGATTCCTAAGAACTATCACTGATCCTTTACGGACGTCACCCCAAGCATGGATTCCAAGGTGCTGACATGGTGGACATCCGGTAGTACGTGATTCAAGGCAGACAACTAGGTAGCTGATGTGGTGCTGACGTGGCATATTATGTGGCATTGACGTAGTATTTTTTGGTTTGTTGGCACGAGTGCAAAAATCTTTATAATCTACCCAATTGCCTGAAGGTAATCAATAAATGAAGTGAGCAAAAGTATTTTTAAGCTCCTCAAAATGCACTGCACAGTGAATGTGGGATAATTATCCTAACAATTTTCTTTTCTTACTTTTTGGTGGAGAAGACCATAAAACAAAGGTGACCAGACTTAGTTCCTATACAAAGTAGAAGTCGGACTGGTTGGTTAGGCAGAGTCAAGACGTTGGGTGGTAGGAGGTTGGGGGTTTGAACCCTGCGCGTGTCTAGTAACAATTTTTTACTATTCTTTGGCCAAGACAATAAAGAGAATGTGCTTCTCTTTTATCTTTGTCGGGAGTGCTAGCCTAACTGGCTAGTTGGACAAGCGCCAAGGTGTTGGCATGAGGCAGGTCGAGGGATCAAATCTCGTCCGCTCCAAAGCAACAAAGCAATAAGTTTTTGCAACAAAAAACAATTGTTTTCCATCAACAATTTTTTGCTCACGAAAATAAAATAATTTTTGCAATTTTTTGCTACAAGAAAGCAATTTTTTTGCTGCCAAAGACATGAAGGAACTTTAAAAGGTATTTTTTAATACTTTTCAAATTTATTTTTTTGCAACCCAAGGAGCTGCAAAATAAAGCCAAAATAGTGCATTTTTTCTAGAGCAGGGATACAAAACGACATTGCACATTTTTTTATGCAAACTCAAAGGGCATATTTCACCAAAACCTTGTTTATTTTGCAAATAAAAGGGGGACTGTTGACACTTTTTGTCACATTATACAAGGGGTAGAAGAATAGTAGACTTTTTGTATAATATTTCTTTGTTGAAAGTTTTTCTTTTATTTTAAGTTACAGCAATTTTGACCCTCCCTATCACCCCTTTTATAAAATGAAGAAGAAAGAGCTTCGCTACCAAACAAGCCAAGGAAAATTGCTTCGTCGAAAGAAAAGGAGGAGAATGTGAAAAGAGCTTCGGGCCCGAAGCACTTCAAATCACCACTTCGGGCGAAAACCTTGCGAAGTAATTTCGCCGAAGAAAATACAAAGATAACGCTTCGCACCCGAAACATTTTTGACAGCCGCTTCGGGCGAAAGTTTTGCGAAGCAGCATCCAAGCGACTTCGCCGAAGGAGGAGAGCATAATCCAAAATCAGCTAAGGTAAGGAAACTACTTCGGGCCCGAAGTATTTCCGACACCTACTTCGGCCAGTTTTCACCCGAAGCAGTGGTGCCCAAAGAAAAATGACAATGTGTCAGAAACAGAAGAAGTGCTTCGGGAGGATATTCCCCGAACCACAGTTTTGAGAGAGAATCGGGCCGAAACATTTTTCAGTCGAAGCAGTTTCACCAGCAAAGGACAAAAGGCCCCATTTCAAATATGGAGCCCGCTCGGCACTCGACATCCCCGAAGTAGTTTCTACGAAGCATTATTTTGCGAAGAACAAATCAAGGAAGATCTACTTCGGCCCAAGGCTTCGGCGAGGCGGAGATGTAGCGAAGCACTTTTCGGGCCCACGTTCCAAGGCGGGCAGCTTCCCAAGGTGATCGAAGGCCCCTTATAAATACCTCCTTTCTTGCCCGATAAGCCCGCTGACCATTTTTGGCAAATGAAAGGGACGTAACAGTCCTCGAAGTAAAACACGATGGGCGTAACGATCACTCAAGCACAGCATCCAGAAGCTAGGGACACTCGGGCGGTGCATTAAATGAATATTTCCATGGTTGACCCAGTCGTAGTTGCCAGTTTCGGCAACCGATTTGAAAGCTCGATCCACAGCAGCGACGAGACGCCGATTTCTCAGGGCCCGAGGGTGTACTCCACTATTTTTGTAATAATGACTCAAAGGGCCGGGTCCTCTATAAAAACCCAGGCATGTAATGTAAAAATGGGGGGGGAACTTTTTGCTAGAAAGTTGCTGTAACTTGATGTCCTACGTTTAATACTAAAGATCTTTTGTGCTCTATTTCTCTCTTTTATGCTGCCTTCTATGCTTAATTCTTTTGTCTTTTCTCGTTCGCATATTGAGACTCTGAATCCTGAATCCGGTGTGCGATCGAGGACTGAACCCCTGAAATTCGCCTTGAAGGATACATAGGAGAGGAAAAATGCCTTGTCGCTTTCTTTTATGGTTGCTGGTGGATTGAGGTTTCTGTTATTCCCTTATCTCAATCGTTGTTACTCTGAACCCTGAATTCCAGTGAGAGAGAAAGGAGAACCCTGCGAACCCGTCCAGAGGATACATAGGAAGTTTGGCATTTCATTTCCTTCATGCTATTCTTGGTATTTCCTGTTGCTATTCGAGTTGTTAGCGAGTAATCGTGCTTCTTGTTCTCTCCCACCTTAAATCATCATCTTCTAACCCTTACTCTTTTTATTTCTTTCTCTAACCCTTACCCTTTTTTATTTCTTTTCCTAACCCTTACTCTTATTTTTTTTCTTTCTCTGCACTCTTGTCTCAAACCCCAAAAGTAGATTAGTATAGGAGTGGGCCTTTCTCCGGAGATTGGCATGAGGGGCATCTCTTCCCCTCGGCCTTTCAATGTTGGTCGCAGGTCCAGGGCACGCAAACCCATCGAAAGTCCTTTCCTGTGCGGATTTGATGACCAACAGTTTTTGGCACGCCCGATGGGACCCAAGGTCCCATATTTGAGAAAATTTCTAGCCCGTCTTCACCGGAGCCAGTAGTTCTAACAAGTTCCTGGTGAGATCCGGTCAGTCTCATCTTCTGAGTAGTAGTGAGAATCGATGCCCTCATTACCGAAAGACTCTTAGCATCTGGCGACTCTGTTTTACCTAAGAATCTCTAAAGTCATGGAGACCAGTACCTAAACCTGGTTTTCGTAACCAGGAGCCCCCATGTTTTGAGAAGGTCTGAGTTCGATGAATCTCTGGCCTGTCTTCATCTGATAAAATCACCTGGCGACTCGATTGAGCTGAAGATCCAGATTTCTTGGTCGTAGGCGCCTTTCAAATCTGAAAGAAGATATCCCAGAGGAATCAAGGTTCGATGAGCAGCCTTGACCTCACAAGCGGAGAAAGAATGTTCATTTGGTGACTCTGACTTAGCGATGATAACCGTGATCTCTGTAGACCATTGCTATAATGGCAGGGGTAAGTTTTCCCAACTGGGATGACCGAGGCCCCTTGAATCTTCAAAGCTACCACAAGATTCCCGAGATCGCCTTGAAGGCATTGACAATATATGATGGCACCACAGGAATGGCCTGAGAGCACCTTGAAGTTGTTGTTGCTTTAGCGTTCCTCTATGACATAATCCACGAAGATGTCATGGTCTGACTTTTGGCTGCGTCCCTGGAAGGGAGGGCGCTGCGGTGGTATAGACTGCTCGGGTCTAAAAGCGTCTGTTCATGGGATGACTTGGCGAGAGCACTATTCGAAACATTTGATGGCTCTCAGGATCCCTTCCAACTTCTGACGTACTTCTCCACCATCAAGAAAACACCCTTGGAGAGCGTCACGGACTTCAATGTCCGATTCTGCAGAACTTGGAAGAAAGTTCCAGGGGAGATTCAACCAACGCCCGCCCAAGCCCACCTCTACTATGTTCGGGATTTTCACCCGGACATAGGCCTCCTCTTGTTGCGATCAGGCGAACAAAGATTCCCTCATATTTTTGAGGAAGCAATACGAGCGGAGCAGTTTCTATCGGGAAAGTGGCAGTGGGGAGAAGCCCCATCACTTTCTCCGATAATCGCTTCTCCTGTCTGCCCAACACAGTATTCTTCATGGCAGACTCCTCATACTGAGCGAAATCCTGAGATACAGTCATGTGGAGCTCAAGAGGCAGATCCCATCCAAGTCCAACCATGGCAATTTGCGAGCTTTGCCCCGACGATGAACAATATGGGTGCTTGCAATCTCCATCAGAGGACAGGCCAAGAAGAGAAACAAGCTCAAGTGGTAGCGCTTGAGAACGAAGAGGGGACGTTTTTGCACCCTTTTTGTATCCCAGAGCATGGCACGCAGGTGTTCAGCCAGAATCCATCAGGCTTACCTCAAGAGGCTGAACTTGAGGAGATCATAGAAGTTTGCTCTTTGTCGAAAGAGCCCTATTACAGCATCAAGGAGATGGAAGAACTTGTACCCAGTCCACAGTTACTGAACTCTTCGATATTCTGGTTCCAGCCATCACTACAACCATTACCCCAAGAAGGTCCTCACGTGGTGAATTGCTTCGCCACATCCTACATCAATAGTGCAGGTATTGGTAGGAGCGACGAACTATTGTATTGCTTTCTGTTCGCAGCATGGAGAACTTCGGGGAGGAGCCATCCGGACTTCAAGAATCAACTGAAGTTCAATCTGATCTGGTCCGGGCATTGCAGATTCACCGGATAAATATCCGAAGCTAAGTTTGTGGTGGCGGCATGCCTATTATGCCGCAAGCCTGTGTGAATATTGTAAAAAGTTCCGCTATTAAATAAAATGCTGCTCAGAAACTCAGGTTGAGTTTTACCTCGGCAGCTATACTAAAAAAACAAAAAAAATCCTTTGGGAACTTGGCTTGCGAAGTGGTTCGCAGTGAAGTACGATTGGCCGAGCAAGGTTCTGACTAAGGTATGAAAGATGTTCGCCTAAGAAGAGTCCCAGCGAGCTACTTTTAAAAGGGGGAAAACAAGCTTCGTGAGCAGCCTCGTGCAGGAGGAATCACATCGGGCCCAAAGCATAAAGGATTAACTAGCATGAAAGGTTCACCGTGAAGTATGTCAGCTCTGATTTCGGCTTTGCTAACCCAAAAGATGCACAAGGCAAAAGCATTTATTGCTCGCCTAGAGGAGCGTGTCGATAGCCACCTTCAAAAGGCATCCGAAATAGGCGAGTTAAATGAAAAGGCGTCGGGTACATCCTCAGGGGACTCGGTTGAGAGAAAAGTCTACCCCTAGGTACCAGGTGGCAGACGGCTGCGTTCCCAAAGCAGCCGCAATCATCACAGCGCATGGCCCTATGTACTACGCCACCGTATGGCCAATTCGATGAACCGATGATCTCTCAGGTGAGAAGTGCAGGATTAATTATGGCACATGCCATAAATGTGGGTAGTTGTCTTTGGTGGTTATATAACGCAGACTCCAAGTAGCAAAGGGATTACTCGCTCAACGACTCATACAGACCCTACTGCCAACCTGCAAACTTTTCCACTTCGCACTCTAAAGCTTCGATGCCAATTTTCTCCATACTGCAAATTTCGTTGCCCTAAGCATCAACGATGGAAAGTTCCAAGGAGAAGGGAAAAGGGCTAGAAGTAGTAGCCCCCGAGAAACCAAAGGTAAAAGGCCATGGAAAAGGGCCAAAGCCAAGGCCCGTTGATTCGGGCCTCCACCCGGATAAGCGTGTCATGGAAGAAAGGGAGGATTTCAAAGACGAGCAACCCCTAGAACCACTAGTCGACAGGTGGGAAAGAATCAGGGATACGAAGATGTCGAAGAGCGTAGCTGAGCTCAGAAGCACCGTTGAGCTCATGAGGAGCAGGCTTCTGGCAGAGAGCATGCGAGCTGCAACCTACTACTCCCAGATATACTGGTATCTGATGCCCCCTACTCACCATTGTCCTGAGCTGATCAATGCCATCGCGCAGAATTACCAGCCCGCCACCAGACAGGTGTTAGACACATCTGGCCGAAAGTTATTTTCAATTTTGAAAGAAGATGTGCAGGTAGCTTTTGCGCCACAGCAGGGTCCACCCGAGGGATGTATGGTTCGCAACATTGTTTTAAGCGAACAAACAAAGAGGTTCATGTCTGCTGGCTACATGGTCAAATTTTTGTAGCAAAGCCTCAAAAGCGGGCTCCCTTCGGGCAAATTGCCCCAAATGCCCCTTCCCTTGGAGGCTTTTAAAAATGTCGACCTCTTCTCCATCATTGCATGGGTGGCAAGCCTATCTACCGATGCTTCGGTATATCCATGGCAGGTGTCCCTGGTCGAGTGCATTTCTAGAGGAGAGTTCAATGCCCCCGATACTTCGAGACCCAGCACCGACCCAGTCTTTGTCGACTGGGCAGAATGGGTGGCCAGGGGCTTACATGCGCAACTCACCAGCATGAAGAATGTTGGGACCAGCCAGCGCTTTGGGCCCTGCTCCTTTCTTGTTTGGCTACTTTTCTTTCATGTACATAATAGTTTTCCTCATGTTGCCATTACGACAAGTGGCAAGGATGGAAGTCCTTTGCTCGTATATCAGTGGACTCCCCTACTATTGAGATCAGAGTCCTACTATCCCTTTAATCAGCAATTCTTGGGACCCACCATGCGTATGTTAACAGGGTCCTCCCCGAGAGTTCCCCTTGGCTTGAGAAGCAAAGTGGTCCGAGAGAAGAAGGGAGACATTTTTTGACTAACGCAGGGGCTGGTGATTCGCATCTTCGGCTTCATAGGGAAGCCCTTCTTACTGCCAGTCTACCCCTTCGAGTATCAATTCGTGATGGAAGTCGCGAGGCAGAGTGATGCAACTAATGCCATCTACGGCAAGGGTCGAAAATGGGCCCACACTTGTGACTTCCCTCTCAGGATAGGAGTTATCGAAGTGTTCACCCTGAATCAGAACGTCTTCTTAGAAGAAAAGCTTGCCAAGTTTGGCCTGCTCCAAATTCCCCAGCAATGGTTGTATGATCCTTTGGGAGTGATGAGGGACCACATACGGGTCAAGAGCTTCCACGTTTGCCCCTATCCAAAAATTGTGAAACAAAGAAATAATCCTCGGGGAAAGGATCTGGAGTGGCATCTGGAGAGGATGGAATCCTTACCTCCCTGGCATGAATTCTACCCAATGGAGGTCGCGTATGACCCAGATCGGCATTCACTCCCGAGCCCCAACTCCACCTTCCGGAAGAAAGCGAAAGATGACTTGAAGGAGGGAGTAAAGAATTGGGACGCGGCTCAGCTGAGGGAGTGGTGGATAATGAGGGTCCACCGACAGAAAATGAACTCTTATGGGTTCTTGGCAACTGACAAAGACTTCGCCAAAATTTACGAAGCCAACGCTGGAAAGTGGAAGCCTTTGTCCTTCGTCGCCCTCATCCCTCCAGCTACCCCAGGTTCGGGCGAAAGCCCAAAAAGAGATGATACTACTTCAGGGAGGGGAAGAGAGGAAAAGGCCCGAGCTACACATCAAAGATCACCTCAGGTACCTGTAGGAGGCCACGACTCAAGCTCTGAAGAGTCGAAACAACCACTGGTGAGGACCAAAAGAAAAAGGCCAGAACAGAGCCCACTGCCCCCGAACTATCCAAAGCGACCCCGCACAGGATTTGCAAGCCCCTCCACTAGGTGACCGATATCAGGCCCATCCAAAGCAAGTGCCAAGGTCATAGCACTGTCGAGTGCCAAAACCACCCCGGTGTCAATGTCACCAATGTGGGGAGCATTCCCCAGACAGAAGGGGCCCTCGGGGCAGAAGTCATGGGAGTTGGGGTTGCCCAGGCCGAGGAAGAGCAAGATGCGGCTGCACCAGAAGTCACCACTACCACAATGCCAGGAGGGCACGTAGGTACGCATTCTCCACCCCTTGCCCTAGTCTCACACATTTTTGCCACAACCCCAGCTGAGGGTTCTCACCAGTCTCCCCCGCATAGCCCATCACCCCCTCACACGTCACCTATTGTTGGTCCGGCCTCATCCCATGATTATGACGGGGGTAAGACCATTGACCCTACTTCGCCCTTCCACACTACCATCCCCCTGGTCATTAGCAGAGGTAGGGGTCGCACTTCAATGTCGAGTCCCACCCTCCAACCCCCTGTGTCATGTGAGGTAGCCCAGGTTACCGAAATTCCCACCACACCTATCGTCGAGCCTTCTAGTGAGGCATCCCCCATGCATTCTTTATATTTGTTTACTCCCTCGGCTGGAGATCTAGCCTTGTCTAAATCAGAGATGTCCTTAATTAAGGACCGCCCCCTTGCTGAGAAGCTATTGCAAGCACGGCAAAACACTGAGCAAATACTAAGGGAGGCAAGGAAAAGAAGAGGGCGCTCGACGACATCAGTTGAAAAATGCATCATTTTTTATTTAGAGGCCGGAAAGGTGCATAAAATCAAGAAGGTCCCCAAGGTACAGAAGCCTCTGGATGAAATGACTCCAGTGGACTACGATTATCAAGAGACACCTAAGGACCTGGAACACTTGAATGTTGATGATGAATCGGCCTCTATGCATGTCCGAATCGAGACTTTTCGGGCACATGCAACCATTGCTAACTAGCGTAGGTTTGAAGCAGAGGCCGCCAATGTCAAGCTAGAGGAAAACCTGGCAAAGGTCCGCTCCAAGTTAGCAAAGGCTGAGGAGCAATGTAAATTGATGAAGAAGGAGACGCTCGACCTAAAACAGCAGGTTCAACAGCTCCAGTCTACAGCCGAGAGTGATCTGAAGGCCAAAGAGCTAGAGGATAAAATCGTGCAGATGCAAGCTCCAATATATGCAAAAGAGGGTTCAACGCTGTTTGACAGGGACAAAATTAAGGAGATTCACGCGCACCTGCTTAAAAATTTTTGGCCTCGGTGTGCCAGTGCTTTCTCAATTTTGACATATGTCATCGAAGCACAGCAGGCTATTGTCGAGGGAGGACCAGTCATCGACGAGGTCACGCAGAAAGCCAGGAGTCAACTCAAGCTAGCGTTCGACGTCCAGAATGCTAGATATCAGGACCTGCAGGTCACTGCAATGACCCGGACAGCTAGGGACTGGTCCACGGCCCAGGCCACAGTTCGTGCTTTTTTCTCCAAGGTGCGAAAAGCTCAGAAAGCCAGAAGCCTCCAGGACATTTTTGACAATGAGCAGCGCACCACAATGAATTATTTTCAAGACCTTTCTTCCTTGGGTTTCCCGAGTTTCATGGACGATGACGGAAATCTTCTCAGCAAGGATGACCTCAAACCAGTCTGGCTGCAGTTCGAGAACGATGTCTCGGAGATCGATGGCTGGGAAGAACCAATCGTAGAAGGGCAGGTGACAGATTTCATCCTCAGATACTGTAAGATCATGGCTTGCCTCGACGACCTATTCACCAGGGCCAAGAATGCTAACGTTGGGCAAATCAATCGATTTCATGACTTGGTCAAAGCGTTGCAGGATCAAGAGCCATTCCAAAAGGGCGCTTGGACTCATGTCCGAAGAACGATGAAGCGCATCCGTGATCGCCTCGAACCATCACCACAGCCAGAGGCCACGTCGGAGGAAGAAGAAGAAGAAGAAGAGGAACAAGAAGAGGGACAGACCGTAGAAGCAGAGTCTAGGGAAGACCAGTAACTCTGCAGCCCAATGGATCAGGGCTAAAGGGTTCTTTTGCCGAGACGAGCTCGTCACCCCGCGAGCCGCCAAGAATGTTGACACTTTTTGTCACATTATACAAGGGGTAGAAGAATAGTAGATTTTTTGTATAATATTTCTTTGTTGAAAAGTTTTTCTTTTATTTTAAGTTACAACAATTTTGACCCTCCCTATCACCCCTTTTATAAAATGAAGAAGAAAGAGCTTCGCTACCAAACAAGCCAAGGAAAATTGCTTCGCCGAAAGAAAAGGAGGAGAATGTGAAAAGAGCTTCGGGCCCAAAGCACTTCAAATCACCACTTTGGGCGAAAACCTTGCGAAGTAATTTCGTCGAAGAAAATACAAAGATAACGCTTCGCACCCGAAACATTTTTGGCAGCCGCTTCGGGCGAAAGTTTTGCGAAGCAGCATCCAAGCGACTTCGTCGAAGGAGGAGAGCATAATCCAAAATCAGCTAAGGTAAGGAAACTACTTTGGGCCCAAAGTATTTCTGACACCTACTTCGGCCAGTTTTCACCCGAAGTAGTGGTGCCCGAAGCAAAATGACAATGTGTCAAAAATAGAAAAGTGCTTCGGGAGGATATTCCCCGAACCGCAGTTTTGAGAGAGAATCGGGCCGAAACATTTTCCAGCCGAAGCAGTTTCGCCAGCAAAGGACAAAGGGCCCCATTTCAAATATGGAGTCCGCTCGGCACTCGACATCCCCGAAGTAGTTTCTACGAAGCATTATTTTACGAAGAACAAATCAAGGAAGAATCTACTTCGGCCCAAGGCTTCGGCGAGGCGGAGATGTAGCGAAGCACTTTTTGGGCCCACGTTCCAAGGCGGGAAGCTTCCCAAGGTGATCGAAGGCCCCTTATAAATACCTCCTTTCTTGCCCGATAAGCCCGCTGACCATTTTTGGCAAATGAAAGGGACGTAACAGTCCTCGAAGTAAAACACGGCGGGCGTAACGATCACTCAAGCACAGCATCCAGAAGCCAGGGACACTCGGGCGATGCATTAAATGAATATTTCCATGGTTGACCCGATCCACGAGTTGCCGATTTGGCAACCGATTTGAAAGCTCAGTCGCAGCAGTAGCGAGGCATCGATTTCTCAGGGCCCGAGGGTGTACTTCGCCATTTTTTAATAATGACTCAGAGGGTCGGGTCCTCTATAAAAACCCAGGCATGTAATGTAAAAAGGGGGGGAACTTTTTGCTAGAAAGTTGCTGTAACTTGATGTCCTGCGTTTAATACTAAAGATCTTTTGTGCTCTATTTCTCTCTTTTATGCTGCCTTCTATGCTTAATTATTTTGTCTTTTCTCGTTCGCATACTGAGACTCTGAATCCTAAATCCGATGTGCGATCGGGGACTGAACCCCTAAAATTTGCCCTGAAGGATACATAGGAGAGGAAAAATGCCTTGTCGCTTTCTTTTATGTTGCCTGGTGGATTGAGGTTTTTGTTATTCCCTTATCTCAATCGCTGTTACTCTGAACCTTGAATTCCAGCGAGAGAGAAAGGAGAACCCTGCGAGCCCGTCCAGAGGATACATAGGAAGTTCGGCATTTCGTTTCCTTCATGCTATTCTTGGTATTTCCTACTGCTATTCGAGTTGTTAGCGAGTAATCGTGCTTCCTGTTCTCTCCCACCTTAAATCATCATCTTCTAACCCTTACTCTTTTTATTTCTTTCTCTAACCCTTACCTTGTTTATTTCTTTCCTACACTCTTGTCTCAAACCCCAAAAGTAGATTAGTATAGGAGCCGGCCTTTCTCCAGAGATTGGCACGAGGGGCATCTCTTCCCCTCGGCCTTTCAATGTTGGTCGTAGGTCCAGGGCGCGCAAACCCATCGAAAGTCCTTTCCTATGCGGATTTGATGACCAACAGGGACAAAATAGTTTTTTCTTTGCAAAATTCTAACAGAAGGGGGGAATTATGAATATCAATTTTTGCAAGCATAAATAAAATTTCTTGCAAAACTTATTGTACAAAAGGTGCATTTTTTATTGCATTTGACACCTTAAAATTGGCATTGTAGAATAGGTGCATTTTCGGTGGAATTTGACACCTATATTTAAAATTTGTGGGCACTTTTGATTGTATGTTACATTTAATTTCTTGTTTTTGCACTTACATCATAAGTTAAAATTCAAAAGCACATAAGATCCAAAATTTTAAACTTTTTTGTACAATTTATTGCACAACAACGTTCGGTATATACGGTACCTCTAGTCCACACTTACAAGTGAAGTTATCATGCTTGGACTACTGTATCTAGCACCTAATATAGCTGCAACAATGATGTATGAGCTATTGTTCTCTATAAATCATCGAGGATAAATAAGGAAAGCTAATTTTATTTTGATATTCACTCCATAAAATACCCTAATTCATTCCTATTGCTTGGCTTAATTTCCTCCAACTAATCTTTCTTTTTTGGAATGGATTTTAGGCAAGTGCCATCAATTTGATTGAATTCCCTTTCACGTACTCTTTGTAGTATATAGAAATGGGGGCCATTTTGGTGAGATAAGGAATATTCACAATGGCCTCTGTACACAAATATCTTTCAGATTCACAGTTTCTTAAAGGTTTTAATTTTACTCCATAGAAAACCAAAATGATAGCCATTCTACAGGTTGAAGATTCGTAGGATGTAGTGATTGGTACTACAAAACATCCTACAATAGCAGGTATAGATTAGGATGAATATGATAAAAAGGATAGAGGGTCCCTCATGTTTATCATACTTGCTACTACTGATGAAATACAACCTCACATTTGTGATGCTAAAACTGGTAAAAATACTTGGGATGCATTAGTTACCATATATGAAGGGATGAATCAGTCCACCATTCTTAACCTTCAATCACAACTTCATACTCTCATCATGAATTTTGGTGAATCAGTAGAATTATTCTTATGTACAGTGGCAGAATTTAAGGCCAAGTTGAATGGTTTGGGAGAAAAAGTAGAGGATACACTCTTGCCTTCAATCATTTTGAGAGCTTTACTAGATTCCTACAAGATGTTGATCACATATCTTCAAGTGTCCATGAGACAAGTTAATTTAGTGGAGTTGGTAAATTTACTTCAAACCAAGAAGGCAAATCATCTTCAAAGAGATGAAGTGACAGATAATGCACTTTACTCAAAACAGGGGTCAAGAAGATAGGGTAAATTTTAGAAGGGAGTATCTTATTTCAAAATTTCCAAAGGCAAGAAACCTCAATAGAAATAAATAAAATATTGTAAGATTTATGATATGGATAACCATGACACCAACAGGTGTTTGTTAAAAAATAAACAACCACAATACCAAATTCAAAAGAAAAAGGGTAAGAACAAACTATAAAAGAAGAATAATCAACCAAAGGGATATGTTGCTTATGACGAATCAGACTCAGATTTTGAGAGGACACACATAATTGGTGATAATTCATGTTTTCAGATATTTGAGGCTAAGAAAGGTAAACCAGTAACCATTGCTGATGATAAGACCTACAGAGTCCAAGGTGAAGGAAATATTTTTGTCACTTTTCCAGATGGAAAATGTTAGATTGAGAAAGTCCTTTATGTTCTAGGATTGACAAACAATTTATTGTCAGTACCTCAAATCTTAGATAAAAACATTGTGGTTGATTTTAGAGTTGAGGATGGAAAGAAGCGTTGCTTCATAATAAGGAAGCGTAATCATGTAGCAATAGCTTCCTATAAGCATGTCTTTTATGCTTTAGATGTTATTTTTATCCCTCATGTTGCCATGGCAGTAAACACCAAAGACATCACTTCTCTTTGGCATAAAATATATGGTCATTGCTAGAGCCAAATTTGACTCAACATCAGAGACCCCCAATTTAATTTTATTTATTTATTTATTTAACATGGTGGAATCGGTAGCAGCCATGAATCCGAGTAGGTTGTCCAGTTTTTATGGCCGCCACAGTATTATGCGTTGTCCGCTCTAGAAGCCGCCACACGGATATTCATGTAGTCCACCCCTATAACTGCCATACCACAATCATTTTAAACCTTTTACGTCGTTGAAAGCACCAAGAAAGGGACAAGCGTTCAGTCCAGCGAGGCCTAAGATTTGAACCTTGGACCTCCATCCCCCTAATGGGGTTTGAATGAACCAATTGGTCTACACCTCGGACCTCCCAATTTAAAATTTTAACTTCAATATATTTAGCAATTGTAGATGGTCTCTATTGCATTCTCCTATGAGAAATGGGTTTTCATTATTTTAATTCCTAAAGAATAGTTATAAAAATATTGATCTCAATAAAAAGTCAGGGCCTTAGCCATTGATAAAATTGCCTTTGTAACCATTTTTTTTATTCGATAATCAAAAGGACTATATAGTTAAAATTGATCAAACGTTCACTAAGGTATTTTTAATCATTAAAGGAATTTAACCATTGTTTTTCTCCGTTCACTAAGGTTTGTAATTCGCAAAATAAATGAAAGTCCACCTAAGAAGATCATGGTCCTTATTATTCAAATCAATCATATCTTTTGACCTAAATAAAAGAAGTGGACCCCTAAGTCATTGGGCCTCTAATAATACTGATTAAAGCATCATAACCTAAAACCCAAGTTTAAATTTCTAACATGAGCTAATAAGGGTATGCACCCCCTTCACGCTTAAATATCGAGTAAGTCCAAAAATCTGAACCATAGCGTCTCATCCTCCGAAATCGGATGGACGCACTCGCATAAACCACTCATGCTTTAAATTCAATGGTGTGCCATGGTCATAAAATTTTTAAGCTAAGGTATTGATATAAATTAAATAAAATCAAGTTAAGGGTACGCATCCCCTTTGGCTAAATATCAAGCACCTTAGGAATATCCAATGGTGGCGTTCAAATCCTCTTTGATCAAACGATCGTGCTCGATCCAAATATAAAAAAGGTTTAATATTAAAAAGTGTTAAGTAGTTTGGGATTAATCAAATCGCTAATTGCAATCAAAGAGGATCTTAACACGTTGATAATAGCCCCCCCTTTCTTTAATCGTAGATTAATAAAGTATAAAAAGTTATGCGCATCTTATGTTTTTGGTTTTGCAGATCATAGGAAAATCTATGGTTACGTTTTTCTCCTAATTTAATCTTACGACAGCGCTCGCAGAAATTTGATTGACCATTAAAATCTCATATTCGAGTCAAATTTAAAACCTCCCCCCATTTTCAGCAAATCTGATGGTTGTACTCACTTCAAAAAGATCCAACGGTCGTGCTTGCTCTAAATGCAAAAATATTGGCTTTGAAGAGGTTAAAAAATATCAACGGCTATGATAAATCTCTAAAATAGATCCAACGGATGCACATTCACCGCAAAAGTTCAAATTGGTCATGCGCCCTTTTTGACTAAGGCATCGTGCAACTCTGAAAGATCCGATGGTAGCAATGGCTCCTTTAAAAGCTGAAGAATGAGTGCTCTCCAAAAGTAACCAAGAATATTATATGCAATTTTTGTTTAAAATTTGTGCAGGTTTGAAGAGATCAAAGGCAACGCTCATCCCGAGATGATCCAATGGTGACACTTGCAAAAAAGTGACCGAAATATAATGATATTATTATTTTAAAAGTATAAGTCGCACATATTTATTAGATCTAATGGCAGCGTTCGATTTCAATAGATTCGACAATCACATTTGCAGCATACCAATCGAAAGTTAAAGGATATGACATCCAAGACCAAGGATAATCAATGTTAGCGCTTTAATATGCTAAATATAATGGTCACACTTTAATCAAGATATATTAAGGAATATAAAATGCGCATCAACGGTTGTGTTTCATTCCCACTAAAGATGCAACAAAAAAACCTTATCAAAGTATTCAAACATTGATGAGTCAAATCTTAGTGATAGAAATTGCACAATCTTATCATATCTAACGACTGCATTCGATCTTGTCAAATATGATGGTGGTGATTTATCAAAAATAGTCAGAAAATAAACAAGTGGTCATTGACCAAGCTATAGTTAAGACAGATCTGACAGATGCGCTTATCTCAGCCTAGGTCTAACAACTACACATAATGGAGGCTATCAAAGGAAAGTAAAGCGGTATAAAGAGCGCACATCTCTACCCGATCTGACGATGGTGATGGACCCTGCCTAGATCTTACAATTGCGCATAACCAGGATATTTGAAGGTTAAGGTATATGTTTGTTCATGGTTAGGAAATTAATTAAGGTAATAAAGCCAAAATCCTACCCCTAATTAATATTAATTGAGGGTCTAATACGTTGCTAATAACCCCCTTTACTTGGTTAACCTTGGCGCATACCTACAAGATCGGACGAGCGTGCACAACAGGATTTTTGATCAAACGGTGGATTTTTTTAGAGATGTAAGAAAGGTTTAAAGGGTTAATTTTAAAGTATATGGGAAATTTATAATCACCATGCAGATATTAATAAAACAAGAGTTTATATAACTGACACATGGGTAAAATCAAGTCAAAAATTTATATAAAGCTAAGAATGAGTGCTCAATTTACTGTGAATCTTAATTTTCACTTAGTATATTTGGCTAACTTTATTGTGTATATATTATATCAAATGGCTAACGATTATGCAGGTCCATAACATGTCAACGACTATAATTGAAACAAGCGAGGCCTAATGGTAATTTTATGCTCGCAAAGATAAGTGTTATGACTAACTCTCCTTAAACTTTGGTTAGTCTCTAAATAATTACAATGATAGAACTTGAGTTAATATAATCGCATTACATTATTAGCTAACCAAACATGCATATTAGTAAATTTTGATGGGCACATGCTTCAATGAGCATATCTAACAATTGATCCCCAAAATAATTGGTAGGAACCAAGGGTTCCTAGCACAATAATTTAATAAAGGAGAAATAAATAAATAGAATCGCTTTTAGATACGAATCACCTTTTGCATTGGTTTGGGAAATCCCTCCAATGGGTTTAAAAATATATATTCTTCTTCTTGGATGATTTGTGTGAATGGCCAACCTAATATATATATCTACCCTAAAGCTACGTTGGTGAAGAGACGTGATGGTTCACGTTATGAAGAGACGTGATGGTTCACATTATGAAGAGATGTGATGGTTCACTTTATGAGTTAATAATATAATAATTAAATTATTAATAATACTAACTAATAATGTTAGGACCTAACATGCTACCCTCATTAAAAAGAGCTTTGTCCTCAAATCTCAAAGTGAGGAGCTTTATCCTTTGTTTTCCAAGAAGGATTTGTGTAAGTTCTTGGAATATTTTAATGTCATCCTTCCGTATGCAGGGATATCGAGAAGGATGAAGCGTTAACGGGGGATTGCCAAAAATATTAGTAAATGTGTGATGATGAGGGAAGGACAATCCTTGGGGTTCTTCGAACACCTTAGAATGATGCATAAAAAGAGGTGGTAAAACTTCTACATTCTCCTGTTGTTCCCTAGGAGAGGCAATGGAGGAGTGTGCAGTCACCTTTTTGCCTTGTTTTTGAATAGGTTTGACCCTGTGGTGATAACTCACTATTGGAGAGGAAATTGAGTGTAGTTCTTGTAGAGTGCATGTTTGGCCATAATGAGTCACTTTGGGAATGTCTACCTCATCCTTACCTGATGCATCGATCACTTCTGGTATATCAACCGTATTGCCTTCATTGTTGTGATCAGGTGCTTTGGGTATTGCTTACTCATTATCCTCATTTTCCACATCTTCATTATATTTTTCATATTCCTTAGCTTCCTTATCTTCCCGATATTCCTTATCTTCCTCATCTTCCTCACATGCAATTTATTCATTTTCCTATGCTTCCATAAAATTTTCAATGCACTTACTAATAATATTTTCTATAATATTTTCTAAATGTTGCACACTAAAAATATTTTCTAAACGTTGCCAATCTGGTTGAGGCAATTCCTGAAATTATGCCTTCAATTTCTAAACTTCTTCCTAAATTTTTGGTCCCATATGGTTGGATCCATAATGCTCTGATACCATATGGTAGGAACCAAGGGTTCCTAGAACAATAATTTAATAAAGGAGAAATAAATAAATAGAATCGCTTTTAGATACGAATCGCCTTTTGCATTGGTTTGGGAAATCCCTCCAATGGGTTTAAAAATATATATTCTTCTTCTTGGATGATTTGTGTGAATGGTCAACCTAATATATATATCTACCCTAAAGCTACGTTGGTGAAGAGACGTGATGGTTCACGTTATGAAGAGACGTGATGGTTCACGTTATGAAGAGATGTGATGGTTCACTTTATGAGTTAATAATATAATAATTAAATGATTAATAATACTAACTAATACTAAATAATAATGTTAAGATGGAGGATCATAACAATAATGACTGCTTTTTAATGGTATATCCTTTTTCAAAAAATTGCTCCTATTGAAAGACGAGGTGGTGGAATGCCTCGTAAAAATTCTCACGAAAGGCTATCACCACCACATTCCTAATGCCACGTCGGAAGAGGAAGCAACTCAGTGACTAATAGCAACATTGTAAATGATTAAAGGTACGTGAATCAAAGTCCACTACAGAGGTACAAGCCAAGGAAGATCGTAGGTCATCACTACCTAATTTTGCAAACAACACTATTGCAGACATCCATTGGTCAATTTCAAAAGGGAGTTGGTGACATTGCATTAATAACAGCCTATGCAAAAGTTGTGAGGCCGCTCTTCTATAAATTACTTAAACCGTTACTCTCGAGCACATTATCGCCCTGGTTATCTCAGAGCAAAAAGTTGTGGGTGAATAAAGAGTTGGAGTACCATAGATGAGTGATAACTTGGAAAAGTGGGTTACTGTGAGTCGAGTTGTTGTCTATAAGCAAAATGGCTGCTTTGGGAGCTACTTTCACACTAAAGGACACCCTAGAGGCTGTAAAATTCATCACAGACTAGGCCCCACATGTTGAACTCCCCAAAAAGGTTACTACCACTATGGGATGTACGATTTCACTAAAAATTTGGGAAAAGACAAGAAGCTCACGCTACCCTAGCAATGGGAAACTGAAAACACCTGTATTCAAAGTTTTGAGTCCACTTAAGAGAATTTGTAGCACTACCCTTTGCTATTGGTAGAGTTATTTCACAAAGAAAAAAGGTTGCAGTACAAGAGACCTCCTAGGAGCAACAGGTGGATGAGCAATATCAGGAAATTAATATGCCCCTGAGTGTACTACTACATGGACCTTTTGGCATGGCTGGTAGTAGCGTACGATGAGAACACCAAGAACTTTAGAGACAACAAATATAAACTGGTGTTTAGTATTTCACCCAAGCACATCAGGGAGGTCTTCAATCTCACACCTTTAAACATGTCGCTAATCCAACAAGTAATTTAGAGGTAATCTATTAGGTTAACCAAATTAAAATATTTTAAAATAATTTTTGAAGATTATGAAGATGTACAATATAATTTTCTTGCTACTGTGTTTAAGCCCTAGGTCTAAGACTTTAGTGATATCATTAGTATCATACTAGGGGTACTAGAACTTGATGAGGTTTGGCAAGATGTATTGTATTTAGTATCTCAAAGTAATAGAAATACAAATACCCCATCTACGCTTGGGAGGAATAATTGAGCAAACATATGCATGAGGAGTTGGTAGAACATAAAAGAGCAATTTTAGTTTAAAAGAAATAGATGCCTCATTTCTTCAACTACTCGATTCTTATGCATTTGATAGCTAGCCAAATGGCAGAAGATAGTAAAAGAATGCTAAAAGTGATTGAGAGTCCCTACGTTCAAAATAGATTATGGAGGATACACAAGGGATGCACCCATTTAGGCTGGTTTTGTGACTTCATGGTGGAAGTTCACTGGATTCTAACAAGAAAAATACACGAGATTGGGCCCGGTAATAAAATCGTTCATCATAGAAAAATAAATTGGAGACTATTTATTCTCAGAAGGCTTTATGTACATCAGGCTCTATGGGGTCAAAATCCCCCCCAAGGCATTACCTATGTATTGCCCTTACTCCCTAGCTACCTTGGAACTGGTAAGACAGATTGTAGAAGAAGTCAAAATGAGGGACTAAAAAACATGGTCGAGTACCCTGGCTTAACGTCCCTTTTAAGTTTGGATATCACATATTCGTAGGCTATCAGGCCCTGTTCAAGGGAACGTATGACCTAAAAATCCAGGATTTCAAAGAGGTGACTTTGAGACCCTATGATCCCCTGAGGAAATACCAGGATATGATGAAATATGAGTATGCCTGGGTCAAACACATAGAGGAAAAATATGAAGAGGCTCTATTGGAAGCAATAGAAAAAGGGTAAAATATGCAAATAGTATGGAATGAATTCCTGTACAATATAAGGGGAAATTCACAACAGAGCTAAACTCACTAAGAAGAATCACTGTTGAATCATTAGCCCCAATATTCTCTCCTCAAAATAGGGTAATCCGAGAAGACCCTATACAGGATATTATAGAAGAATAGGGTCTTAATCAAATGGAAGTTACCATGAGCATTGTTGATGTAGTGGAACGCCAGATACAAGGCCCAAAAAATCCTCAACTTTAGATAGAAGCAACACCCGGTACTTCACAGTTAGCTCACTCAGGACCTAATACAGACAAAGAAAAAGAAGTAGTTGTAGTATCATATCAAGAGCTCGCTATGTCAAAAAAACAAGTTGAAGCTCTTGTTTCTGATAAATTGTTGGCTTTAATCAGTGTAAAAAATTTGACTCCTCAAGCTATCCCCACCTCACTAAAAAATAGTGACAAAGAAATACCTATCCCATTTGTAGCACAAATGAAAGCTAGTGGTTTTGGGGAAATCCTAAGATATCATAGAGTAGAAAAACAAGAGATTGTAACTACCCCTCAAGTAAATAAGCCTAATCTTTAACCTCATCAAAAGTTACATTGAAAAGGATCCAAGAAGAGATAGTTTTTAGTGTTGCTAATGAAGAGAACTATAGGTAGTGGTAGGGATGGGTGGCATGGCAAAAAACTCTACTACAAAGGTGGATAAAGACAAGCATAGGTTGGTTATGGCAGAAATATATATACCTGCCCCATAGGAACCAATGATTATCACTGTTGATGATAAAATAGGAGGGGTTTCCATGCAGGGAAAAGAAGCCGATATGATCAGAATGAACAAAGCTATGACTATGTAGACTTTAGATCTTTTGGATCAAACAAATAATGAATTGAGAAGTCAATAAGTAGAGATACAAGTCTTAATTAATAGTATGAAAGAAGATTTGGCACAAAAAACTACCCCGATAGTACAACCTCCTTTGGTGGTGAAAATAATCAATTGTGTAGACTATTTGTCTAAAATAAAAATGAAAATATCATTCAAAATTCAAGATACGATCAAGGGAATCACTGAGATGTTCAGGCAGATTGGGGTGATCCAGGTTAAATCTCAAGAAATTGAAAGCTTGATATATTAGAAAGAAGAATATTTAGAGGCCATTCACCCTACTCTTGACTTAATGGCAGAATATTTTGAGGATATGCAAAACAAAGAAGTAATATTGAACGATGGTACTAAGGTCAAAAATAATATTGAATTCATGAAAGCAACTATGTTTGGGGTAAACAAGGAAATATGGCATAATGATGCTACATATATGTCCACTTTTTTGGATGACATAAAAGATAAACTGACATATATTGGGTTGTCTTTAGAATAGTTCTTAGAAACTGCTAGTATAGAAGATATAAAAAATAGAATAGAAGAGTTTGATTCTGAACTAGATGACGAACAAGAAATTTCCAGATAGACCACCTTTCTCGTAAATACTGTGGACTCATTAATCACATGGTATGAAAAGAGTAAGGTTTATATCAACATGTAGCAAAATAGGATCCTCCAAAAAATGAATATGTTGATATTTTCTATAACTTTTAACATTGATACCTAGAGGCTGATTGAAAAACAAATCAGATGGCTATAGTAGGGCAAGAAAGGTAAGGAAATTAAATTATGCAGTTTATGGCTAGAAATGGATTCACCCTCAATTAGAAGAAATGAAAACCACTCAAGAGGAAGAAACTTCAAAGGCAGAAATCTAGTTCGAGAGCGAAGGAGGAACAAAAAAAGAAGACGTTTCAGGCACTGAGATCACCGGTTGAACAAGTCAAGACTTAAAGAGTCAAAGAGAAGTGTACAGTATGAATAGAAGAAGATAATGAAATATAGTTGCACCTACTTTGAAAATCAAACCAGATGGTGACAAGTGTAAGGCCAAGATCAGGTTAAAAATAACAGATTCAAGAACCAAAACCTATAAAAGAGAGCATCCAGGTCCAAAATCTGCATCAAGCATTTAAAGATAGCATTTTTGCTAAGAGGTATACTTGAGTTCCCTGTGAATTGTACTGTTGTATTCCCTTGTGTATTTTTCTCTATCATCCCTCATTCTTTCCTTTGCTATGCAGGTTTTTTTAATGCTGTGTTTGGAAAGCCGAGAATATTACCAGTAAGTTTTGAGCCTAAAGTCCAGATATTATTCTTGTTATCATTTTAAAAGAAGGAGAATTGAAGAATTCTTGTTACATTATTTTAAAAATGCTTTCTCATTGTATTAAAAACTATAACAAAGTTTAATGGCTTTCTGCCCACTCTGCATATAATATCATTGAAATAATTAATACAATTTTGGGTTTCAGTTTTATCATTTCTTGTCTCCAGTTTTGTGTGTTTCTTAATAACAGGTTACATTGTTTGAACATGTTTTTAGCATCTCTTTCATTGGTTAACCATTATATTGATTACAATATTCGAATGAGTATAATGACACCAATTCTTCTTTTCCCATTCTTTTTGTTCATGTTATGAATGTTGTTCAATTGCTATAACAACCCAAAAATTAAGGCACTAGTCTACATAAGGCATAAATAATTGTTGTTGTCATTGCTTGGTCATTTTTGTAATAAGTATATAACTAAAATATGGAATGTGTAATACTTGTAAATTCATAAGTTTACCATTGGGGTTTCCTTACCCGTTCTGTTACATTTTTCTTTAGCAATATTTCTTTTATCAGAATAAATAGACAAGTTGACCAGAGCCTGTAATAGCTCGTTGGTTCAAAATGATTTCTTGTAGCATAACAATTATAAAAGCTATGGATGCAAGAAATTGTTCCAATAATCATCTAAGCTCAGGATATTTATTTGAGTTAAGTAAATATAAAACGATGAAAGGCCTTTCCCACCTTTCATCCACTTTGCTTGTGTGCTCAGATTGCTTAGCAGGAAAGCAACATCCAGTACCTTTTGAGTTGAGCTCATCAAAATCCAAAATATCATTGGAGTTGGTACACACCGATATGTGTGGTCCTATGTCAAATAGTTATGGGTGAAAGAGGTATTTTTAGTTGATAATTTATGACTACTCATGGAAAATGTGGGTTTTCTTTCTACAATTGAAGTTAGAGGCCATTTTATATTTTCAACAATTCAAGAAGTGTTGAGAAGAAAGCAGGATGTTCTATTAAGACCCTCTACTTAGATCGAGGGGGGGAATATACCTCAAAATAAATTTCCACATTTCTTAGTTCACATGGGATTAAGAGACATCTTACAACAGCCTATACTCTGTAACAAAATGGAATTTTTGAGAGGAGGAATCGTTCCATTATGAAAATGGTTCACTATATGCTTACAAGGGCACATCTTGAGCAACAATATTGGGTAGAAGTTGTCAATACAACAACATACCTCCTAAATAGAGCACCCATAAAACCTCTTAAAGAAATTACTCCACAAGAATCATGGAGTGGTAGAAAACACTCTATTTCTCATCTAAGGATTTTTGGGTGTAAGGAATTCATGCACATTTCAAAAGAGAAGAGAAAGAAGTTAGATGAGAAAACCTTGCAGTTTATTTTTCTTAGTTATGATGAGAATTTCAAGGAATATCATTTGATAGATCCTAAAACCAAGAAAAATTACACCAATAGAGATGTGGTATTTGATGAAGCTTTCACACTAGATAACACATCTACAACTGTATACCTGGATGAAGAGGAGCCTGAGAAAGAGGTTCCTCCCCCATAGAAAAAGACTCCAAAATGGTATATAAGTACAATGAGAGATAAAAATATACTACACCTCTAGATCTAACTTTAGATCGACCTCAAACATGAAGTATAACTCAGCAAATGAGAGCAGAAGCATGAAATTTAGAGGTTTATGATCTTTATCAACACTTTGAGATGCAGAGGAAGATAGAGAAGAAGATATGAATGTGGATGATGAAAGGGTTTTTATATATTCATTGGATGAGCATGAACCTACCACAGTCCAAGATGCACTTAGTGAGCCTAATTGGAAGGCATCTATGGATGCAGAACATATGTCTCTTATCAAAAATAAAATATGGAAGCTAGTTGATCTGCCTTCAGGAAAGAATCCCATTGGATGCAAAAGGGTATACAAAGTGAAGTATAATGCAAATATAACTATATATAAGTATAAAGCCCACCTTTTTGCAAAGGGTATGCACAAAAAGAAGGATTAACTATGAAGAAAATTTTGCACCCATAGCTAGAATGACTACAATTTGTTGGCAATTTTGGGTTTGAGATCCTAGCTTCTTGTCTATGAGTTGTCATTGATGTCAAAAGGAAATGGCATTAATGTTAAGAGGATGTGTTGGCTTCAAAGGTGGAAGACTCCAAGAGAATATTTTTAAGAGAATCCAGAGAGATTCCATTGGCAAGGGTTTTTATTAAAACCAAGTTGGATAGGGTTTTTATTAAAACCAATGGAGGTTCTCTTTATTATTTATTTAATTATTATTTAAAACCCTTTTTGAAAAGACTTTTGATTAATTTCGAAATGGTCTTTATTTTTGTCGACGTCAAGGTGTCTTCGAAGAGACTATTTATTCTCCAACTCCTAAGGTTGGAAGGCTAATGAATTCAAAATTCCTCGAATACAATTTGCGGTGTTTGTGCTCTGTATTCGCTACGATCAAAGGAAGACTTAGAAGCACGTGCGGTTGAAAAGTCTTCGGGAGTTATTTCGAGGGTGAAGTGGAGGGAAGTTCACTTGTGAAATTCATAGCCCACGTGGGCTAGTGGCAGCGAAGGCTGCTGTTGGGCGCTGCATTGGCATAGGTCGCCGTTTCGAGTCTCGCGGGGGTGCTTTGCTAGAGTAACACATGTTTTTATTAAAATGTCTTTATGCCACAAAATTCAGAGTTTCTTGGATAGCAATTTATAAGGTGTGATTAAATTTTATGAATTTTGGTTTTTGTTATTAGCATTGAATAAAATCTTAGGAGAAATAAGGGCATATTTCTTTGGATGTATTTTTAATATTATTCTTTGCTATGCTAAAATTAAAAATGGAGGTATAAGGTGTGAGTCTGTGATTGTTGATTTATTTGCATGTTATGGTGGTTGTGTTTAAAGAAGTGGAGCTAAAAGGTGCAATAAAGGAATTTTATATTATTGCTCATTTCTTTTTATTCTAACCCTAACTTGGTTGGAAGTTTGAGAGTTATGTGTGGTGACGACTTGAAGGTTCAATTATCTTCTACTCCAATAAGGTATGGGCACATTCTTCTTATGAGTATGATTGGTGTATTTTTTCTGAAATAAGGTTGGAGTGAAAAGGTATTCTACTAGGTATCCTTTGGCTAGGTGTAAATCCTATTTTCTGGTTTGTTGAAGACTACTTATGCATTGTTATCCTTAAGGAGAGTTTTTGGTGAATGCATAATTTTTGGTTTGAGATAGTGGAAGCTTTGTGCACTAGGGTATATATTTGTGAGTCTAGCTACTTGCATTGAGTTGGTGGAACCCTTGGTTGGCTGTTTTGAGTTTGATGGTTGAGTTGCTTCCATAGAGGTTGTTTGATCAAGTTATTGCTTTACTTGATTCATGATATTTGGGCTTACTCCATTGAGTTGATTTGAGCAAGTTATTCTTTGCATTTGGTGATATTGTGTTGGTGGTTGTTTTGTTCAAATATCTTTGGAGGGAAAAGGATTTCTACTTGTTTCATTTTCTTGTGATGATTGGTTGAATGCTTCAAAGTTGATGTTGAGTTGAATGGTGTTGGTTGACTAAACCTTGTTTGATGAGCATTGTTGTTGAAACCCTAATTGATGGTGAAAAGAACATGAGTATCATTGTTATGTGATTCTTTGCATAGTTGGCAATTGTTGGGGTTTCATGTTCTTGAAAGAAAACATTCTATCCTATCCATTTCGAGATATTGAGTTGAGTTTTCAGATTTGAGTTTGAGATTGAGCTGAGTTGATTTGAGTTGAGTTTTGAGATTGGGATTTGAGTATAGAACATATTGAGTCTCTAACAATTCTCTTTATGCTTCTATGAGTTTGACAAATCACATTGGGTTTCTAACAATTCATTTTGTGATTTCCTAATAAGAAAGTTTTTCTTGGTGAGCTTGCTGAGTTTTTGGACAGGTTCCAGTGGGGACTTGTGAGCAATTTTTGGACAGGTTCCAGTGGGGAATTGTGAGCAATTTTTGGACAGGTTCCAGTGGGGACTTGTGAGCAATTTTTGGACAGGTTTCGGTGGGGACTTGTGAGTAGTTTTTGGACAGGTTTCGGTGGGGACTTGTGAGCAGATTTGGATAGGTCCTAGCAGAGGACTTGTGAGTTGAGTTTGTTAGTTCTATCGGAGAACTTGAGGACAGAGGTGCATTGGTTCTATGAGAAGAACCCGAGGATAGATTTGGCAATTATTTGAGAAGGCTTGTATGCAGAGGATTGATTTGTTCAAGAGTTGGACAGATCTGATAGACAGAGGAAGACTTGTACTAGACCGACTGATTGTGTTTGGTATAGGTTGTTGATCTGCTATGGACGTGATCATAGAAGGCAAAGGTCTCTTAGGCTAAGCATTGAGGACAGGAGGTCTTCGATGGAAAGGAGTTCCACATGTCGGCGAGAGGTAGAGGCAGTTGATCTTCTGAGGGATCATATCCAGAGCAGAGGGGAAGGTATCTCCTTTGGTTCGAGACTCATAAACATTGTAATTGGGAAGGATTCCCAAAGAACTTTGAGATAACTTTTAGAGAAAAGTTTTGTTGACGTAGCTCGACCATTCTGGGTGAACCACGTTAAAATTGGTGTCACTTTGTGGATGATATTGTGCATTGCTTTTATATTGCTTTGGGTATATTTCTTTACTGTTTTGAAGTATAAAGGAAAAAGTAAAAAGAGGTCTTATATTGTTCACCCCACCTCTCAATATAAGCTTGTGTTCTTCACAATTTGTGTACTTTATGCTATGGCAACTCAACTCGGATGGAAGCTACATCAGATGGATGTAAAAAGTGCCTTCTTAAATGGTGATCTCAAAGAAGTGTATATGACTTAGCCAAAAGGATTTGTGGTTGAAGGCCAAGAGCAAAAAGTGTAAAAATTGGTTAAATCCTTGTATGGATTAAAACAAGCTCCACGATCTTGGTACATAAAAATGGACAATCACCTATTATAGCATGGATTCAAGAGAAGTCCTTCGGATGCTAATCTCTATATCAAGAAAAATGGTTATGAAATAGTGATTTTAGTACTCTATGTTGATGATTTGATTATCACTAGAAGTTACGAGAAATCGATAGATGGAGTGAAAGGTGACTTGAAAAAATCATTTAAGATGACAGATCTAGGACTTCTTCATTATTGTCTTGGTTTAAAAGTGGCATAGAAGAAGAACCATATCAAAGTGACACAGAATAAATATGCCAAGACATTAATTGAGAAATATCGCATGACTGATTGTAAACCTAAAGAAACTCCAATGGAAATTGGGCTACAGTTATCACGATATGATAAATATCTATAGGTAGATGGCACTCTCTATCATCGGTTGATTGGGAGTCTCATATATTTGACCAACACTAGGACAAACATCAATTTTACTATGAGTTATTTTTTGAGGTTCATGCAAGAATCTAAGGTTAGTCATTGGAAAGCAGCAAAGCAATTTCTTCATTATGTCCATGGTAGTACAAACTATGGCTTGGAATACAAGAAGAATGACAACTTCTTATTGCAAGGTTACACGGACTCATATTATACCGGGTCATTTTATGATAGGAAATCCACTTCGGGATATATTTTTCATCTTGGATTTGGTCCTATCTCTTGGCATAGTAAAAAGTAGTAGGTGGTTGCTTTATCATCTATAGAGGTAGAATATTACGCAGCACGTGGAGCATTCTGTGAGATGATATGGTTACGTTGCATTCTAGCAAGTATGGGTATTCCTAATAAACTTCCAATTCACTTGGTTTATGATAACCAAGGTGTTTTGAAGCTCGTCGAGAATCTAGTATTTCATGAACGCACCAAACACATTGAAAATCCATGTCATTTCATTCGAGATGAAGTTTCAAAACAAAATATACAACCCTAGTACATTCCCATCGATGAATAGGTTGTAGATATTTTCACTAAGGCACTTTGCTGTGTCAAATTTGAGTTATTTCACAACACTCTTTGTATTTCAAAATAATGTAATAAGGGGGGATGTTAGCATAGTGCATAGTGTTGCATAGTATTTATTACATTGTATTAGAGCACCACTTTAATTACGGTGGTTAGGATATCATGGTTAGGGTAGGTAGTTTATATCGTTGCGCCAGCTACCTGTTTGTTGGATTCTTGTGATGTACTATATATTATTTTAATTTTCAATTCAATCCTAATGTTCATTTAATTCTTTAATATTTGGCCTGGCTCATTATTTTGATCCCAAATAAACATATCATTGATGTGTATATTATGGATGATAAGGGTTTAGTGTGTATCATAGTAGACTAGACCCCTGTTCTAAGGGAAAGCTCCTCGTGTCTAGTGTTTAATAGGTAATTTATGGGACCTACCCTAACTAAAATCTATGAAAAGTGATCCCACATCATGCTCAAATTTTATGAAATATTGAGATAAAATATGTGAGAATTGAGATATTGGTTTTTCTTAGAGCAAGGCACTATTATCATATTATACGATTTTCCAAAATATCCATATCTACAACCATACTATATCACCAACTAAATTTTTAGACTAGAGTATTGTAGATAAGTATATGTAATAGAGCAACATTTTGGACTAGGTGCCAAGAATATTATAATTTGATGGCTCCCTATAAAATTCAAATGTATTACTATGTCCAAGAGGGAGCCAAAGCAATATCTTGACATGGTCGCTAAGCAATGGTGTCGCATATGTGGTACTATGACTCGAACGGCATCTTCCAGGAGAAGTTTTCATAGATAAATGTTAAAGCACCTCCATTTAAACATGTACCAAATTTAGATATTAAAATGTTCATAAATCTAGCATAGGACCATGTGGCACCTTTCCACTATATGGTAATTTAGGAAAGTCTTCCATGGATAAAATATTATGAGTTTAAGAGGGTTTTTGACCCAAAAATAAATGAGGATCAATTGATCAGCTCAGACCTCATTAAAAGCATTATGGAAGAAAAAGAGTGGGAAGAGCACAAAGTAGAAGAATTATGGATATCAAGGTGTGAGAGTAATAAAATTAAAAATACTCTCCCCAATGATAAAGCTAATAAACAATTCATTACAAAATTTGATAATGAACATATCAATTGGAAGAGAAAACACAAAAAGTAACTCTTCTCAAAAGTTAAAAGATTGCCAGAGTCTAATGAAGAAGAATAAGAATAGGAGATAGAAATTGGGTGAGAACCATAAGCTTCCCTTATCACCAATGATATAAAATATGAAGAAGAATCATTGTCCCAGAATCAGTAGTTGTCAAAGAGATATTTTTTTAGGTGTTGAGAAAGTGTTGCCATTCGTCTATACCAAGAGGTCAAGTACTCCTAAAGCATTCAAAATATCATAATAGGTGCATCCTGAATCCCCTAAACAAATATCTAAATCAAGCAGGAAATAAAAGGACCATCCAAATCTTAGAAGTTCAAACACAGAAAGGGTTGTAGCCATAAGATAGCAAGTGCAACAAGAAACAAAGAGAGCCACACTTAAAAGGTAGGAGTTGCAGTAGGATGTGTAGAGGTGTGAAGCAAAAAATACACTAGTAGAAGCTAAGAATGAAAAATAAAGGGAGCTTAAGGCAAAATATGTCAAAATCATCCAAACGGGGGAGCTAGAGTGGGAAGCACAAGAGCAAAAATATGTTCTCTAAACCCTTCTCTCCATCTCCTGAAAGTTCCTCATTAGTAGAGGTTCTAGCCTCTCCACCTCTTCAAACCCATCCATCATTAGAAATGATTCCTGTTATTATAGATATTTTATTAGAAACATGTTCCTCATCACCCATTCTACCATCCTCTTCATTCAATCCATTAGATCAATAATTCATTCTAAAAGAACCACCATCACACCCTCTATAATTCACTCCACCATCCATAAGCTAAAAGCACAAAGAATTACAAAAAATCATCACCCTTGTAAAGACAATGATTTATTATCCTCTTACTCCCTTACCTACATTTCCTGATACCCCCATATTTCTCCTCACTACTGAAGAACTACTCTCAGAGGTCTTTTCCACCATTCAAACTATAAAAGATAACCAACGAAAGTGAAGGGAAGAAGAGTAGTAAGAGTAGTTGTAAGAAAAGGAGGAAGTAATTACCATGACTTATAACACATTGGATCTAATTAAGGGAAAAAGTATAAAGGTGACTACTCATCCAAAGGTAAAAAAGACAGCTTTCCAAATAATATTGGAGGACTAATAGCTAGAGAAACACAAAAAAGACATCTTCAAGATATCCAAATCTATTAAATATTTGGGCTATTCATACATAGGTGGATACACTATTTTTACAGTCTACGAGAATAGATAAAAATCTAAAAGTTGTTGAGAAAATATTGAAACTCTATAAATCAAACTTTCTAGAGAGAAGGTAGATCAAGATACCCTTAAGAATAAAATCAAAAATTTGAAAGGAATAATTGATGAAGCCCCTTATGAAAAGGAGTTGTAGTAGAAGGATGAGAAAATTAAGAGCCTGGAGATAAAGTTGCAAACAACACAAGGCACAATGCAACAACAAGATTCAGTGTTGTTGGATCTTAAGGAAAAATTATAGCAACAAGAGGAAGCCTTAATTGTTGTCTTGATTGAATTACAAAATGATAAAGATATAAGCCCCATGGACTAAAAATATCAAAATATTGACTTAGGCAATTTAGGATTCACTACTGGAGAAGGATAAAAGGATCAATCTTACAATATTTTTCTTCTATTTATGCCAAATTATGATAGACTACTAGCATATATTTGGAAGAGAATAAAGAGTTCGATAGAGGTAAGAAGGCTCTGATGAGCAAAATTCAGGAAGCAAAGGGAATTAGAAAAATGTTAAGAAATCTTGAAAATTATCCTATTTTATAAAAGTAGTTCAATAAATGTTTAGAGGAATGGATATTCCTATCTCATTAGATATATCATGCAACTGAGATGATCTATCAAGGAGAGGAGCTATTCGCTGCTCTAAAAATAAAATTGATGAAATGAGAAAAATTGCTAAGGAGGTCAAGGCTCTTGGTGCACCAAGTTTGTGGGATGACAACACACACTTCCACAAGGTAGAAGTGATCAACCAACTATTTGACTAGCAGATCCAAGATGAAAGTGAGGTTGAGTCACTATCAAAACTATTGGAAATAGATCAGGTTTTTGCACTCTTCTAAAAATTTTCCCAAATATTAGTCAAATCATAAGAAATAAATGAAATATATAGAAATCCTTGATATGGGAACCTTTGCAAATTGAAAAATATTGTATCTGACCTTAAGGGAATTCTAGAGCCTCCCTTGGAAACTAGGAATAAGATGTGCCAAGAACTCCACATACCCATGATATCTTATGTAGTCTCACATTAAGGCGAATATTTTGAGGTGGCCTCACAATGGAAACCCCAATATCAAGAAGATCCAAGGCACCCCCCATAAATGGGTGATAAATAATAGTAACATGAAAATAATACTTTCTTGTACTACAACAATTTCATACTTGTATAGTTATATTATAGTCTTTTTAGCAATTATGACTCCGAAGCCCGATGGATCAAGTTAAAAAAGAAGTAAGTTATGATGACATAGGTGGTACTAACACATAAAAAATAAGGTAACAACAACACATTCTATAAAGAAGAATGAGATAAGCCCAAGTATTGAATATCAAATTTGCATCAAACCTAGTATTGAGTATTAAATTTACATCAAACCAAAATGGTTTTAAGATATAATTACCCGATTCCCAATTATGATATAGTTGTTAGTTGGTGCAAGTGAGACCCAAGGCTTAGCCCTATTTAAGGCTACATTCATGATGAGTGTTGAATTGTGATAATAATATGTAGTTTTATTCCAGTTTTAAGAAGCAAATTTGATAATTACAACCATGTTTTTCTAGTGAGCAAGGTGCAGCGACAGTATTGTCATTGTTGTCAACACAGTCAGATAGATCGGTTGATGCAGTGGACAGGAGTTCAGAGGTTACTCAGAGTATGTACAGTGATGTTAAATGCTTATGAGGATGTTTTTGATGTTTGGGTGAAGTTGTTACAGGTTGTCCAAGAAGACCGAAGTGGCCCATATGCTAAAGATCAAAGAAAAAGCAAAAAGCAGAGAAAAAGTGTCGCGATATCGCGACATGTTGCATTTTCACGGCCAAAAGAGAAGAGAAAATGCAAGGAGAAAAAGTGTCACGATATCGCGACATGTTGCATTTTCACGGCCAAAAGAGAAGAGAAAATGCAAGGAGAAAAAGTGTCGCGATATCGCGACATGTTGCATTTTCGTGGCCAAAAGAGAAGAAAAAGAGCAAGGAGAAAAAGTGTCGCGATATCGCGACATGTTGTATTTTCATGGCCAAAAGAAAGAAAGAGCAAGGAGAAAAAGTGTCACGATATCGCGACATGTTGTATTTTCGTGGCCAAAGCAAAGAGAAAGAGCAAGGAGAAAAAGTGTCGCGATATCGCGACATGTATTTTCGTGGCCAAAGCAAAGAGAAAGAGCAAGGAGAAAAAGTGTCACGATATCGCGACATGTTGTATTTTCATGGTCCAAAGCAAAGAGAAAGAGCAAGAAGGAAAAAGTGTCACGATATCGCGACATGTCGCATTTTTGTGACTCAAAAAGGGCAGGAGGAGAGAAAGAAAAAGTGTCACGATATCGCGACATGTCGCATTTTTGTGACTCAAAAGGGCAAGAGGAGAGAAAGAAAAGTGTCACGATATCGCGACATGTCGCATTTTTATGACTCAAAAAGGGTAGGCAAGAGAGAAACAAAAGTGTCACGATATCGTGACATGTCGCATTTTTGTGACTCAAGAAGGGCCTCAAAATAGAAATGAAAAGTTTTTTCAAAAACCAAAACAAATGCATGCATAAGGAAAAAGAAAATGAATAGTCATGAGGAGAAAATGAACAGTCATGAAAGAGAAAATGAATAGTCATGAAAGAGAAAATGAACAGTCATCAAGGAGAAAATGAACAGCATGCAAAGAGAAAATGAATAGTCATGCAAGGAGAAAATGAATAGTCATGAAGGAGAAAATGAACAGTCATGAAAGGAGAAAATGAATAGTCATGACCGAGAAAATGAACAGTCATGGTAGGAGAATATGGTGTCAATTATTTGCATGTGACGTGTTTGACGAAATGCCTTCTCAATATATACAAAAGGAGTTACATAAAGAAGTAGTTACAATTGACAAGTGGCGTATGAGAATATGAAAGGAGTTACAACTAGAGTTACAAAGAGAAAGGATGGTTATAAAAGGAGTGTTGCTTGGAGAATTTAAATGTGGATTTTATCTTGCGAAGAGAGTGAGAGGCGAGCGAGAAGGGTGTGTGTTGTGTGAATTGTGGGCGATGTTGAGTAAGCAATAGACCAGTCAGGGTCTTGTAAAAGTGAAGGCATTTTTATGTCAATCTTCTAGTTTCAAAATTGAAGTCCAAGTTGGTGCTTGGCATCAGGGGTTGGTGCTCCTTCTAGTTGGTGCTGCTAAATCAGGGGTTGGTGCTCCTTTCTGTTGGTGCTGGTAAATCAGGGGTTGGTGCTCCTTCCAGTGGGTGTTGGTAAATTGATTGTAAAGTTGGTGCTTTGCAAAGGCTGGATTTGGATGGGAGTCCAAACAGTCATTTTTGAGGAGTAGCCAAATCGGTGAACCTCGGTACATCTTGTGTTGTGTGATGCTCTCTTGTTATACTTGCTTTATTTGGTTTTAAGTTTTCATTGTTTTGGCTTTAAGAGTTGAAGATTTAAGTTATAAAGAGCTACACTGATTCACCCCCCCTCTCAGTGTCATTGTGAGACTAACAATTGGTATCAGAGCCAAGTTCTTGAACAAGCTTAACCGGCTAGGGTGATCTTGGAAGTGACACAATGGCAGGTGGTGAAGGCTTCTCATCAAACAAAGCACCATTGTTTGATGGAACTAATTACGCATTTTGGAGACTCAGGATGCAGACATATCTTTGTGCTTTGGGATACGACATTTGGGATTCAGTAGATAGTGGATACACAATACCCACCACTTCTCCAACCGATGCTGTCGGTAAGAAACTGTTTGAGAATAACTCAAAAGCAAAGAATGCTATCATGTGCGGATTAGTGGACAGTGAACTGGTAAAAATTATGAGTTGTAAAATGACAAAAGAAATATGGGACAAACTGAGGAGCATTCATGAAGGAGACGCTAAGATCAAGGAGGCCAAGTTACAAACACATCGAGCTCAGTTCGAAGTATTAAAGATGAATGACAATGAGAACATAGAGGCATATATGCTGAGAGTTAATGAAGTCATTAATGCGATTAGAGGACTCGACGAGGAAATCAAAGATTCTGTCATCGTGAAAAAGGTATTAAGATCTCTTCCTCAAAGATTTGATTCTAAAGTTTCAGCTATAGAAGAAGCTAAAGATCTAAATTCTTTTAGTATGGATGAGATGCATGGTTCTTTGACTTGCATATGAGATGAGAATAGGAAAATCTAAACCCACAGACAGAGAAGCTACTTTTAAAGCCCATAAAAATATGAAAGCAAAACAAGAATCCGAGGAAGAAGAGACATCGGATGAAATGGAAGCAAACTTTGTTCGAAAACTAAAAAGGGGAAAAGGAAAATACAGAGGAAAGTTACCGTTTAAATGTTTCAATTGTGGAGGCATTGGGCATTTTGCAGCTAAATGTCCACTTAATGAGAAGAACAAAAGTGATGAAGGATCGCACCAAGAAAGAAGTGACTGGAAGAAAAAAACAAATTTTAGAAAAGGCAACTTCAAGAAGAAAAGTTTCATCTCCAAGAATGTCAGTTCATCGAAGATAGCTACGGTGAGGATTCTGAAAAGGAAACAGGTGAAGCTCTTTTCATGGCACTCAAAGAAGAAAAAATAGAAAAAGAATAGGAATGTGATGAAGAAGAAATTGATGCAGAAGTAAATTTGGAAGAGGAACTAATTGCAGCTCTGGATGTATTGAAGATAGAAAGAAAAAAGAATAAGAAAATTTCAAGAAAGCTTGAGGATGCAAATGAAATCATAACCAGTTTGAAAGTACAGATAGAAGAATCCAAGAAAATATCTGAAGATCTCGAAGTGCAAATAACCATGAAAATAGATTATTGCTGCAAACTAGAAGAAGAGACTGTTGGTTTAAGAATGCAGATAGAAGAGATGAATCGTAAAATTAGTTGTCATCACAAACGTGAAGAAAGTTCTATGAAGCTGGATAAGATCATAAATATCCAAAGGACTACAGGCATGAAATTTGGTTTGGGCTTTGTCGAAGGAGAATCATCAAATGGATCAAAGAATGAAGATAAGAAATAGGTTGATCAAGAAAAATTGACTCATGCAAAAGAAAGCAATAATGCAAGGCACGAAAGGAGAATTGACAATGATGGATTCACCAATGTCACACATCAAAGAAGAAGAAGATTTATGACTCCTACGACAACATGGCAAAGACCATCACCCAGGTTCAATCATCTCTTTTCTGGTTACTATTTTAAATGCAATGGTTATGGACATAAGATTTCAGATTGCAAGTATAACGTAGGACCAAGGAATTTTACCAGTAGAAATGTTTTTTCACCTTTGATGGATTATGCAGTAGAATGTTATAACTGTCATAAGTTTGGGCACATTGCAAGAAATTGTCGAAGTACATTTGCATCAAATCAATTTCAAGGAAGAAAATTTCAACCAAATGGAATGAGACAAAATAGAAAATTTCTCGAAAAACATGCACAAGCTACTGAAAAAGAAAAGTCAAAACAAGAGCCCAAAACTATAATCAAACCAGAGTGGAAAGAAAAAGATCGATCTAAGGAAGAAAAGGAATCCCTGATCGTACAAACAACATTTAAAGCACATAATAAATCTGCACCATGGATACTTGATAGTGGATGCTCTAGTCATATGATAGGTGACAAACATAAATTTGAGAAGTTACAACAATATGAAGGTGGTTCAGTGAAATTTGGAAATAATGATGGAGCTAAGATAGTTGGCAAAGGTTCAGTTAAGATTAGTGATGGAAAAATCAAGTCAAAAGAAGTCTTGTTTGTGGTTGGTCTGAAGCATAACTTGTTGAGCGTAAGTCAGATTTGTGATAGAGGTCATGAAGTGATTTTTAAGAAGCAGGGTTGTGAAGTCAGAAAAGCAAACAGTGGAAAGTTGATAGCAACTGGATCGAGGACATCTGGCAACCTGTACACTCTCTCAGAGACTTCAGAAGGAGCTTGCTTGATTGGACAGGAAGAAGAAAATTGGTTGTGGCACAAGAGGCTCGGTCATATCAGTTTTGACAATCTAGTAAAAATTAGCTCAAAAAAGGCAGTGAGAGATATTCCCACCATTGGAAAACCATCAAATAGCATTTGTGCTTCATGCCAAAAGGGGAAGCAAACTAGAGTCTCATTTAAAACAAAAGAGTACTACACAAGCAAACCTTTGGAACTAATACATACTGATTTATGTGGACCCATGAGAATGCAAAGCATAAATGGTGACAAATATTTTATGTTGTGTATAGATGACTATTCCAGGATGACATGGGTACTATTTTTGAAGCATAAATCAGAAGCTTTTGAGATGTTCAAGGTTTTCAAAAACCAAGTTGAGAATCAAACAGGAAAAAGGATTAAATGTTTAAGATCAGATAGAGGAGGAGAGTTCATTTCAGAGGATTTTATAGAGTACTATGAAAAATATGGTATTAGAAGACAGTTGTCAACAGCCAGGACACCTCAGTAGAATGGTGTGGTAGAAAGAAAGAATAGGACAAGTGCAGGAAATGGCACGGACTATGTTGACTGAGAGCAAAGTAGCAGACATATTTTGGAAAGAGGCAGTCCATACTGCGGTATACATCCAAAATAGGTGCATGTTGAGGACGCATGAAAGCAAAACTCCTTATGAGTTGTGGTTCGGTAAAAAGGCAACAGTAAGATACTTTAAAGTTTTTGGCAGCAAGTGTTACATCAAAAGAACCGAAGAAAACCTTGGTAAGTTTGAAGATAGAGCGGATGAAGGTATTTTTCTTGGCTATTCATCAAAAAGCAAAGCTTACAAATGCTACAACAAGAGGCTAAGGAAAATTGTGGATAGTGCCGATGTTAAAGTTGATGAAGGTAGGGAACGAGTAATTAGCTATGAAGAGAACTATCCAATTTATGAAGAGGTTATTGAAGAAGATGAGGAAAAGGAAACGGAAAAGAAACAAAAAATTGACTCAGATGATTCAAACAGTGATTCAAAAGTGGAAGAAAATAAGAAATTCAAAACAGGCAGCTGGCAGAAAGATCATCCTAGAGAGCAAATAATTGGAGACCCCATAGTTGGTGTTCAGACAAGAAGAAGAGTAGTAAGCAACTACTCTCTATTATCCAAACATTGAGCCCAAAAATGTTGTTGACGCAAGCAAAGATGAAAGTTGGATGAAGGCAATAAATGAAGAATTAGATCAGATCGAGAAAAACAAAACTTGGGAGTTAGTACCAAGACCTGCAAATAAAAATATAATCGGTACTAAATGGATCTTTCGAAACAAATTGAATGAAGACGGACAAGTAGTCAGGAATAAAGCAAGATTGGTATGTAAAGGCTATGCACAAGTTGAAGGTATTGACTTTGAGGAAACCTTTGCACCTGTGGCTAGACTAGAGGCAATTAGAATGTTTCTGGCTTTAGCAATTTACAAGAATTTCAAAGTTTATCAAATGGATGTGAAATCAGCATTTTTGAATGGGAAACTCGAAGAAGAGGTTTATATTGAGCAGCCGGATGGTTTCCAACTTGGTGATGATCCCAACTTGGTTTGCAAGTTGAAGAAAGCATTATATGGCTTAAAACAGGCACCCCGAGCATGGTATGCAAGGCTAGACAACTATCTTACTCAACAAGGGTTCAAGAAAGGTATGGTGGATAGTAATTTGTATGTCAAAACAGAAAATGGCCATCTTATTGTTCTTGTTGTATATGTTGATGATATCATATTTGGCAGCAACAAAGATGAGTCGTGTAAAGATTTAGCAAATAAGATGAAAAAAGAATTTGAAATGTCAATGATTGGTGAACTTTCGTATTTCCTCGGGTTGCAAGTTAATCAAAATGAGAAGGGCATATTTATTTCTCAAATTAAATATGTGAAAGAGATACTAAAAAAGTTCACAATGGAGGATTGTAAGCCAGTTAGCACTCCCATGACGACAGGTTGCAAGTTGAGCAAGGATGACAAATCTCCACATGTTGATCAAACCATGTACAGATCTATGATTGGGAGCTTACTGTACTTGACAGCTACTAGACCAGATATTTTGCAGGCAGTATGCATGGTAGCACGATTTCAGGCTAGTCCCAAGGAGACTCATGTGACAACAATGAAGAGGATTCTTCGGTACCTCAAGGGTACTATGGAGTATGGGTTATGGTATCCGAAAGGTAAGGACTTCACCCTTATTGCGTATTCAGATGCAGATTGGGCAGGATGTGTAGATGATAGAAAGAGTACCAATGGAGGTGCATTCTATCTTGGAGACAGGTTGGTCGCGTGGCACAGTAAGAAACAAGAGTCAGTCTCCTTATCCACAGTAGAGGCAGAATATATTGCAGCGACAACGTGTTGTACGTAGGTATTATGGATGAAACAAACCCTGAAAGATCTTGGTATTAACTTCAGTGAGCCAATTTCAGTTAAGTGTGATAACACCAGTGCCATTAACATCTCAAAGAATCCGGTTATGCATTCTCGCACAAAACATATTGCTATCCGATATCACTTTTTGAAGGAGAAAGTTGCGGAAGGTGAGGTTAAGTTGGATTTTGTTCCAACAACAGAGCAAGTAGCGGATATCTTCACAAAACCGTTGCCCAAGGAAGTCTTTGAGTACCTTCGCAATAAATTGGGAGTGGTCACGCTTCCCAAGAATTGACTAGCTATCGGGACCACATTCTCAGGGGGAGCATTTGTGTATTTGTTTATCTTTTTGCTCATGTTTGTGATTTTTGCTAAGTGTAATAATTTTTGCCTGAGAATGTTGTGCATGGACTCGGGGGAGTTTGCAGTAACCCTTTGATATTGTTGTCAAAGGGGGAGAAGAGTTACAGGAAATTGCACGTGTGTTGCCAACAATTCCAAAGGGGGAGATTGTTGAGCAAGGTGCAACGATAGTATTGTCATTGTTGTCAACACAGTCAGATAGATCGGTTGATGCAGTGGATAGGAGTTCAGAGGTTATTCAGAGTATGTACAGTGATGTTAAATGCTTATGAGGATGTTTTTGATGTTTGGGTGAAGACCGAAGTGGCCCATATGCTAAAGATCAAAGAAAAAAAAAAATAAAGAGAAGGAAAAGCAAGGAGAAAAAGTGTCGCGATATCGCGACATGTTGCATTTTCGAAAAGAGAAGAAAAAAGAGAAAAAGTGTCGCGATATCGCGACATGTTGCATTTTTGGCCAAAAGAGAAGAGAAAAGCAAGGAGGAAAAAGTGTCGCGATATCGTGACATGTTGCATTTTCATAGGCAAAAGAGAAGCAAAAAAGCAAGGAGAAAAAGTGTCACGGATATCGCGACATGTTGTATTTTTGCGGGCCAAAGAAAAGAGAAAGAGCAAGGAGAAAAAGTGTCGCGATATCGCGACATGTATTTTGGGCCAAAGCAAAGAGAAAGAGCAAGGAGAAAAAGTGTCACGATATCGCGACATGTATTTTTGTGGGCCAAAGCAAAGAGAAAGAGCAAGGAGAAAAAGTGTCGCGATATCGCGACATGTTGTATTTTCGTGGGCCAAAGCAAAGAGAAAGAGCAAGGAGAAAAAGTGTCACGATATCGCGACATGTTGTATTTTCGTGGTCCAAAGAAAGAGAAAGAGCAAGAAGGAAAAAGTGTCACGATATCGCGACATGTCGCATTTTCGACTCAAAAAGAGAAAGAGAAGAAGAAAAAGTGTCGCGATATCGCGACATGTCGCATTTTGTGACTCAAAAGGGCAGGCAGACAGAGAAAGAAAAAGTGTCACGATATCGCGACATGTCACATTTTTGTGACTCAAAAAGGACAGGTAGAGAAAAAAAAGTGTCATGATATCGCGACATGTCACATTTTTATGACTCAAAAAGGGAGAGTAGAGAAAGAAAAGTGTCATGATATCGCGACATGTCACATTTTGTGACTCAAAAAGGGAGGAGAGAGTAACAAAAGTGTCGCGATATCGTGACATGTCGCATTTTGTGACTCAAGAAGGGCCTCAAAATAGAAACGAAAAGTAAAAAAAAGATATAGGAAAAGAAAATGAAATGAGAAAATGAATAGTATAAAGAGAAAAGAATATAAAGAGAAAATGAAAGATAAGAAGAAAATGAATAGACATGCAAAGAGAAAATGAAAAGCATGCAAGGAGAAAATGAAGCATGAAGGAGAAAATGAATAGTCATGAAGGAGAAAATGAACAGTCATGACCGAGAAAATGAACAGTCATGGTAGGAGAATATGGTGTCAATTATTTGCATGTGACGTGTTTGATGAAATGCCTTCTCAATATATACAAAAGGAGTTACATAAAGAAGTAGTTACAATTGACAAGTGGCGTATGAGAATATGAAAGGAGTTACAACTGGAGTTACAAAGAGAAAGGATGGTTATAAAAGGAGTGTTGCTTGGAGAATTTAAGTGTGGATTTTATCTTGTGAAGAGAGCGAGAGGCGAGCGAGAAGGGTGTGTGTTTTGTGAATTGTGGGCGATGTTGAGTAAGCAATAGACTAGTCAGGGTCTTGTAAAAGTGAAGGCATTTTTATGTCAATCTTCTAGTTTCAAAATTGAAGTCCAAGTTGGTGCTTGGCATCAGGGGTTGGTGCTCCTTCTAGTTGGTGCTGGTAAATCAGGGGTTGGTGCTCCTTTCTAGTTGGTGCTGGATAAATCATGGGGTTGGTGCTCCTTCCAGTGGGTGCTTGGTAAATTGATTGTAAAGTTGGTGCTTTGCAAAGGCTGGATTTGGATGGGAGTCCAAACAGTCATTTTTGAGGAGTAGCCAAATCGGTGAACCTCGGTACATCTTGTGTTGTGTGATGCTCTCTTGTTATACTTGCTTTATTTGGTTTTAAGTTTTCATTGTTTTGGCTTTAAGAGTTGAAGATTTAAGTTATAAAGAGCTACACTGATTCACCCCCCTCTCGGTGTCATTGTGAGACTAACAATTCGTGACACTTTTGCCTGTGTACTTCTTTTCTTGGCTTGTACCCACGAAAACATAACATGTCACGATATCGCGACACTTTTGATATCGCGACATGCTGAGTTTTCACGGGTACAAGCCAAGAAAAGAAGCAAGGAGGTGAAAGTGTCGCGATATCATGACATGTTGTATTTTCATGGTCCAAAGCAAGGAGAAAGAGAGAGAAAGAAAAAGTGTCACGATATCGCGACATGTATTTTCGTAGTTGAGTTGAAGCCGACAAAGACCGATGAACAGTCGACTAAAATTAGGGTTTACAGTTGCCATGAAAGTCGACTAAGATTAGGGTTTACAGTCGACTAATATTAGGGTTTTCATCACCAAAATTCTATTATAAAAGAAGGGCTATTTAGAGATTTGAAGGGAGGATGAATGCGTCATCGAATATGTGTCGAAGTGTGAAATGTGGCCGTAAGAGCGCAGAAAGCGCAGAAGAAATGAGATGATGGTGAAGTGCATAAAGTGAGCAAATAAGTCATGTCGAATTATCCTAAGTGCGTCTGTGATTGCACAGAGAAAGCAGAAGGAGGAGAGTGCGCAAAAGGGAGAAGACGATCGTGAAGTTGGATTGCAGTGAAGCAAAGTGTGCGAAGTGTTTGCATAGAAAGAGCGGAGTGCATAGAGAACACAAAGGTGGAGAAAACCAGTTAGGGTCATGCAAAAGCAAATGTATCTTATTATCAAACTTATAGATTCAAAATTGAAGTCCAAGTTGTAGCTTGGCATTAGGGGTTGGTGCTCCTTCTAGTAGGTGCTGGTAAATCAGGGGTTGGTGCTCCTTTTTGTTGGTACAGATAAATCAGGGGTTGATGCTAGTAAACTGTTTGTAAAGTTGGTGCTTTGCAAAGGTTGGATTTGGATGGTAGTCCAAGAAATAATTCTTGAGGAGTAGCCAAATTGGTGAACCTCGTTAAAATCTTGTGTTGTGTGATATGTTCTTTTGTGATGCTTGCTTTATCTGGTTTTAAGGTTTCATTATTTCAGTTTTAAGAGCTGTAAATTCAAGTTAAAAGAACTACACTGATTCACCCCCCCTCTCAGTGTCATTGTAAGACTAACAAGAGTGATCTAATTTACTACCAAATAAATGGAGATCTTGCTATACCAAAAAGAACAAGAATTGGAAGTCATCCATCCCACTCTCCACCTAATGGCAAAATTTTTTGAAGAAATGCAGAATAAAGAAGTGATCTTAAAGGACGACTCTGAGGTAAAAAAAATATTGAATTCATGAAAGTAATAATGTTCAAAGAAAATAGAGAAAGGTGGTATAATTATGCTGCAAAAATGTTTGCCCTGATAAATGATATAAGAGAAAAGTTGGCAAAAATTGGGTTGTCATTGGAGGAATTATTGGAAACTGCTAGCATAGAAGACCTTCTTAAGAATACAATCGAAGAGTTTTACTGTGAACCTGATGATGACAAAGCAATGGCCAGGGAGACTACCATATTGACCAATATTATAGATTCTCTTGTTACTCAGTATGAGAAGAACAAAGTTTTCATTAGCATACTTAAAAATAAAATATTGCAAGAGATGAATTTATTGAGGTTTGCTGTGACTTTTAATATTGATGCTTGGGAGCTTATTAAAAATCAAATAAGAAGGCTTCAGTAGATAAATAAAAATAAAGAGACCATATTTTGTGATCTGCAGTTGAAGCTAAATACACTCCCAAGGGAGGAAATAAATATTACTCAAGTAGGGGAAACTTCAAAAGCAGGAAGCCAACTAGAGGTTGAAGTAGAAGTTGAAGAAGAATACTATTTAGGCATTAACATCACTGGGTAGATAATTCAATTAAAATTCCTAGTAGAGTGTACATTATAAACAAAAAGGAGATAATAGAATATAGTTGTACAAGTTTTGGAATATCAAACCATAAGGTGACAAGTGTAAGGCCAAGATAAGGCCAAAAATAACATATTCAAGAACCTGGAGCTATAAAGACACCAATTGCGGTTAGAATCTGTATCAACCATTAGAGATAGCATTTTTCTAGGAGGCATACTTGAGTGTCATGTGAATTGTGCTATTGTATCCTTTGTGTCTATTTTTCTCTATCATCCCTCATTCTTCTCCTTTTCTATGCAGGTTTTGGTAGAACTGTGCTTGAGAAGCTGAGAATATTTCCAGTTCTTTTTGAACCTGAATTCCAGAGATTTTTCTTGTTGTTAGATAGGAATAGGAGAGTTGAATAAGTCTTGTTACATTATTTGAACAATATTTTCTCATTTTATTAAAAATATGTAACAGAGTCCAATGGCATTCTACCAACTCTGCATGTAATTTATTTGAAAAATTAATACAATTCTAGGGTTTAGTTCTATTATTTTTGTCTTCAGCTCTGTGTTTTACTTCATAGTAGATTACATTATTTGAATGTGTTATGAACATTTCCTTCATTGGTCAAACTGTTAAATTTGTTACGATATTCGAATGAGTTTAATAGAGCCAATTTTTTTTCTCCCTTCTCTCTATTCATGTTTTAAAGCGTTGTTAAATTGCTACAACAACCAAATGAATATAGGCACTATCTCCATAAGGCATAATAAGAGTTGTTTTTGCTTGGTAATTTTAATCTAAGTAGTGCATAACTAAAACCCGGAGTGCTTAAAACTTTTAATATCTTGAGTTTATCACTAAGGTTTCCTTACCCATTCTGATTCTTTTTCTTTAGCAATATATCTTTTATCAGAATAAAGAGGTAGGTTGACTAGAGGCTATAATAGCTCATTGGTCCCAAATGATTTTTTGTAGCATGACAACTCAACCCTATGGATGCAAGAAATTGTTCCAACAGGGAGTTCATTTACTCCTTGAAAATGAAATGCAAAGCCTAAAAAGTGAAATCATGTAAGCTTCGAAATTACAAAATTCCTCTAAAAAAACTACAACTTTAAATAATTTTTGTAATTTCGAATTTACTTCAAAATAAAATCAAAACTGTTCTAAATAAAATGTTAAAGCTTATTCTTTAGATCCGTGCATTTATTTTTGGATTTTTTTTTTTTTTTTTTTTTGTTTGCAATAGTTTAAAAAATATAAAAGGAGAGGGTTAGAAAAATAAAAATGAAAAGTTTAAAAGAAAATCTGATATCAGTGTAATGCTACCCTATCCTACAAAATTGGAGATGTGATAATATCCAAATGTAACCTAGTTTATCCGAAGCTGCATTTGCATAGTTTGAAACAAACTAGGTGCAATATTCTAAGGAAACGGAAACAAACTAAATGTTCAAAGCATGGAAAATAAAAATAAACAATTAGCCCAACACTCAAAAAGTTTCTCCTCCAATATTACTAACAAAGTGTAAGTTTTTGCAGCATTTACATTAAAAAAATTCATGTTTTACAAAATTTTCCAACCTTTACCTCCAAAAATATCCAGCCCTCGGTGCCTACGTTTTCATGGGTTTTTAAATTTTTGAATGGCACATTCCCCTTTGCCTTCCACATTCTTTTCATTTTCCCATGTTGTACGCTTCTCTCTCTTTGTTTGAAAAACCCCTCGTTTCCATTCTTTATATTACCTCATTTGGATTTCTATCCTCATAACGCTATCTGTTTCCTCCCCTTTGTAACTATAATGTCTAAAATGGTTTTAAAGCCATTTCAATAATATTTTTTTTTGTATATAAAATGACTCTTTGAGTACATAAATGTACATCACTGCCAGTGTACTTTTCATCGTTGTTAGTCCTTCAAAACATCCATGAAAAATCCATTGACAATCTTTATTTAACATCTTGGACGTTGCAATTTTAAGTAACCTCCTTTGACCATTCCCACAGAAAACCAAAATGTGCCCCGTAGCTTCCTTTTTTAATAACATCTATTTTTTCATTGTGCTTTTTAAAAGATCACACTGCTTGGAGCACTATTGTTGACCCATGCCCATTTAATTTAAAACCATCCTTTAATAATGGCTTCTGATTGGAAACGCTCCATGCAACACATGCATCGATACCAATCAAATCGATAGCCATGTCAAATTCATAAGGTAACGATACCCTATTTATCTTTTATTTGTTCACTTCTCGAGCACGACATCGCAACGAACTACCTTCTCCTATGTTGTGGTGATTGACCCGTTACAAAAAATACAGCTCCTCCAAAATTTGAAAATCAAGCTATATTTTCTTTTAACCAGGGAGGTGAGTGTGCAGATGACAAATATGGGAGGCCAATTGAAGAGAATGTATTCTGCTGCTATGGTAACAGTTGGCTAGAAATACGACCATGTGGAAAATACCACCACATTCTCAGGGCTATGATCAAACAGTGGTAATCAAGAATATCTACCAATATGGCTGATTCTACTTCGCTTGTAATGTTGAGACTACCATTATATCTTCAAAACTTATTCACACATCAATATCCACAACTGCCAACAATATCCACTTGGTTTGCATTGGTACTAAATGCAATTGACTTTGTCGCACTCTGTCTAGTGATGGCATAAACCAAGTGCATTCCATCAAATAACGTAATCCACCACTGTGTCAATTCTTCTTTTCTATAGTAGTTGTAGCAAAGCGCTTCATTGGATTTTCTCATGGTAGAAAAGGTAAAAATATGCTACAGAGCTCAAACGGCCAACCCGAGGCTACGTATGTTGCATCACTGTGTGTTATTTCCTCATAACACATTTCCAATGTGAAAGCAAACTATCACGTTGGCTCCTCGTAGGGTTCATTTTGATTGTGCACATTATAATAATTTTTTGTATGTGCCATTGTACATTCCACCATTTATCAGGTCCTCAATGTCTATCAATGAATCATCCGATCAGTAGAGTCTACTGTATCATGTCCACGTTATTATATGTTGGAAATCACACTAATCCTCTGGCCTCTAAGTAGTCACTTGAATCCCATTGACATCCCTTGATGATTCAAACAACATGTATGAAGTTAATTTTGCAAGAGCTCCATGTATTGTCATCTAAAATATTGCCATACGTCCACTCAGGTGATACCACGAATATCCACATGAGGCATGAATCCTATACTAGAATAGGACCACATTAATAACTAGGATGTCCACATATCCACGTCATCCAACTGCATCACCGATTTAATAAAAAAACAACACTGGTGAAACCGTGGTGAGAATATTCTGATTGCACTAGGAGGATCCATGTTTTTGTTAAGATGAACATCCTGTACATAAATCCTATCACATAAGATAATCCAACCGTTGTCCCAACATTGAATCCCATACGCTACTGCCTGCGATTAGTATTCCTTCGTGCAAATCTCCCAAATTATTTACACAACATATGATGATTGTTTCCATCTATATAAAAATCACTATCTACAGCTATTCGTTACTCCACTTCTGTGCTTACTTGTAGAGGATACATTCTTGGTCCCTTGCATTGATGACGGTACTATCGATGATAGAGACTAGGTCTGCCTAGATGTCAATCCATTTTGTAAACTACTACCAATACTTTTCACATGTATAATCACCGTTACACCCGTTGTACCTGCAAACCTTCCAAATATTTTCAATAATTCTCTGACCAGCCTTGCCGAGAGTGGTGACGAACGATGAATATAACTCTCCGTTATCAGATAAAAATTCCTTCCTATCCATGGTGCCATTCGTAATTGCATTTGAACTCCTCAAATCCAGTCTTTGCTGGTTTCTTCGGTATCTGCCATTCATTCATGCATTGATGACACCATCTATCGGTGCTTCATTTGGACATTAAATCATTAATCTCCGTAACTATAAATTGTGCACATGCTTTTTCCAATATGTTTGATAGAATCTTCATATGGTATAATTACATGGTTTGTGCAGAAAGCCTTCATCACTATTATGAATAACAAATCCATTCCATCCAAGTCGACTCTGCATACATTTCCCATGTATCCGCTGCTATCCTTGTCGTGCTCCACATTGTGGTCCATCATATGCCATCCACCTCATCGCTAGGTAGTCGCCAAATCGCTACTACATTGACTATTCAGCTCTGGTTAGTTCAAACGCATATCCAAGGTGTGGGTTCCACATCAATATCACCCATGCTGGTATCTACGTCCGCCGGTCCAAGCTGCGGAGTCTGTGTCGATCTCATCTTAATAAACCTGTATAAAACAAAAAATTTACATAAAATAAACAGTGCCAACAATCAATATAATTCAAACTAACTCTAATAAAAATTATGAAACATTAACTGTAACTTTAAATAAAAAAACATTGCAATGAAATGAAATATGATTGTAATTTTTTTCATTTTTTAATTTTTGTTTTTGTTTTTTTTTTTTTTTTTTGTCTTTTATTAAAGTATGGGGAATAAACTAAAACTTCATCCATTATATAAATACTTTTTATTTTTATTTTTTATATATTTTTTATTTGTTCATTTCTTATTTTATTACAACAAAACATTATGTATATATAAAAGCATATATATGTGTTTATTTTTTATTTTATTTTATTTTTCCTTTGTTTTTGTTTTTTATTCTTATTATTTTATCTCAATTTCAAACATTGATTTTGGTAAAGTCAAAACAATAACATCAACCCAAATTAATAAAACGCAAAGGAACAAAATGTGGCCAATACACCTAAACAAGTCACAAGACATTAAAAATGATATTGACCTTACCCAAACCTATCAAAATTAGCACTCAAGGAACCACAAAACTCTCAAAAACCAAAATTTTAAGGTGGGTCCCCAAATTTGGGGCTAGTTGTGCAATGGCCAAAACACTCCTCACCTCTTCTTTTCTCCAATTGCTAATTGTCGAAATAATGTCAAAATTTTGGAAAATTTGCTTTTATATTTTTCAAAATTTGAGACCATCCCTGTATGAGGTGGTCACATTTGATGTGATCGTTATACCCTGAGCTGATTCTACAATTAGCATAATGCAACCGTCCTATCCCAAGATGGTCTTTTCAGGCCATATGATCCACCTTGGGCAGCCTTAGGGCTTAACAGTGGTTCTCACCACTCAAACAGGAAGGAATTTATCTTTATAGCTAGGACTATCCTACCAAGAGATAGCCTTCAAATATTGTCCCACCACAATATGGTCAGCAATCCTGGCCATCCCACCTCAAGATGGCCATGCCTGAAGCAACACGATCTCAAATCCTAAGCAACAATTCAAGTAGTTATTATTACCAACTGTGGACAACGATGCAATGGTTATCAAGAAGCAATTACGTTTCTTGATCTTCAACTATTTCTTGGCTTCTCAAGGAAGCTTTAGACTCCCATTGGGAAGTCTATTTAATAGCACTTAGCCCTCATTAACAAGAATCCAAGTTTTATGTATCGAAGTGCTATCAAATTGAGTAACTAGAGAGATCTCACTCTCATAAGCAACGAAGTGCTACCAAAATTCAACCATGGGGCTTCAAAGAGTGTCAATGAACCATTTCAAAGGTTGAATATTGAATTTTCACTCCTTGCACCTTCTAATGCTCTTGTTTCGTGTCAAATTCTGCCATTAAGTCATTCTTCATGAGCACACCCTTGAATATCAATCTCAAAGATCGAACCCAACATCGTCTCACATTGACCATAAAGAATTTGCTTACAGTTTAGCGATCGTCTTGCCTAGAGATAGTCCGTAGGCAACACCATCTCACCTTGAGATGAATAGTAGGCAAGATCATCCCACACATATATGGCCTCCCGACAGAGATCTGTTTTCCCTATTTCTTTGCTTTTATCAATTTTAGCAACATTTTAATTACTTCCTAGCATAGTTAGATTTCAATTTTTATGCATTTATCAGTTGTATTTAAGTTTATTTATCATTTTATTTATCATGGATATGGGCCTTATCTTGGAAGGCTCTTCATATGCTATTGATGCTTTTTAAGTTTTTTTGTGTACAGATTACAGGTCCTTTCATGGAGTGAATGGGATAAATACTCACAACTCATAATCATACTGTAGACATGGAAAATTGAACCACTTTGAGTGGGCAATATTCCATAGTGCCCCTAAGAGGCCCTCAACCCTTGCCAAGAGCAAGAGAAGGCCTCTTTGCCTCCCTTTTTTAATTTGTTTACCTTTTAGCAAAATCATGCCTCGTCTTTACAAGGCGTGACTTCGCGCCCCATCAGGACGGGATGCGACTTTTCTGTTTAACCTAGTTTTTTTAATTTATTTAATTTTTTTATTTTTTTATTTTTGAGCTTGCTTAGACCTAGGTTTAAACCCTCTCACGTGTTTTGGCATCGACTGTGAGTTTATTTGTGCCTGCTTTCTCCTTCCAATTTCATATATAAAAGGAAGGATGTTTTTGCTTAATCATAATAACAACAAGAAGTGCAATTATGTTATGCGAACTCTTGATGTGCGATCTTTATGCGAATTGATTAAGCTCAAAATTTTATAGTTCACTCTTATTTATTTTCTCTACTGCAAGTTAACCCCCGAAGTGCAAATTTTGGATTGATCTTCTATTGCATGGATTAGATTGATTTGGTTATATGACTTGGTGGATCCGTGGTGTAACTCAAAGAGATAGAGTGTCTGATTGGATACTTGGGTCTAATCTGCCTGCTTCTGTGATGTCCATTGGGGTTTGATTACTTTGTTATCTACATTTATTTTGTCTTCTGCATTTGCTTCTTATTTTTATTTAGTCTACAAATAAATCATGACTGGAATTAGCGAGGCACGACTTCACCTACCCTAATTAGGGTAAATTTATTCACAGAAGTGAAATTGTGCCCCATACAGATAGGGCACAACTTCGTTGTTGTGTTATCACGCTTGCTCCAGGCGAGGCACGATTTTACCCTAGGGTACACTGAGGGCAATTTCTAGATTCTACTTTCACTGTTGCATTCCATTCTATTTCTAGATCATATTGTTGTACTTTTCTTTCTAATCTCTACTACTGTATTTCTAGTTTATGATTAATTATCCAAAGGTCAATTTTTGCTTTTGTATTAAAGCTCATCTAAAAGGACCTAGGGGGCTTGACTACTGCTATAACTATTACACAACGACCTAAGAATTCCCTCTAATACTAATTCTATTTTTAAATGTTTCATGAATGGTCTTTTAGAAATAGGTCTTCTTGATATCATTGGATAAGAGGTAGAAAAGGCCAAAGTCAACCTCCAATCTAGATAAGTGCTCTATTCATTCTATTAGTTGAAAATATGATTTCCTTGTGGATTCTTAGATATTTGAAATTTAAAGGCATTTAGTTTGCATATAGGGATAATTTCTATGCATTTACCTTATGTAAAGTGCATTATCTGTCACTTCATCTCTTTGAAGTTGATATGTCTCCTCAATTTGAAGTAAATTTACCAACTCCACAAAAGTAACTTATCTCATGGGCACTTGAAGGGATGTGATCAACACCTTGTAGGAATTTGGTAAAGCTCTCAAAATTACTGAAGTCAAGAGCTTATCCTTTACTACTTCTCCCAAAGCATTCAACTTGGCCTTCAATTCTATCACTCCACATAGGAACGATTCTACTGATTCACAAGACTTCATACTGAGATTATAAAGTTGGGATTGAAGATTAAGAATGGTGGACTAATTTTTTTCCTTCATATATGGTAACTAATGCATCCCAAGCATCTTTACCAGTTTTAGCATCACAAATGTGAGGTTGTATCTCATCAATAGTAGCAAGCACGACAAGCATGAGGGACATCCTTTTTATCATATGCTTCTTGTTATGTACCTATTATTGTAGGATGTTTTGTAGTTCCAGACACTACATCTCATAAATCTTCAACCTTTAGAATGGCTCTCATTTTGGTTTTCCATGGAGCAAAATTGGAACCTTTAAGCAACTATGAACTTGAAAGATATTTGTGTATAGAGGCCATTGTGAAGGTTCCTTATATCACCAAAAAAGGTCCCCATTTATTTATACTTACAAAAATTACATGAAAGGGAATTCACTCAAATTGATGGCACCTACCTAAAAACCCTTTCGAAAAAGGATGATTAGTTGGAGGAAATTAAGCCAAGCAATAGGAATGAATTAGGGTATTTTATGGAGTGAATATCAAAATAAAATTGGTTTTCCTTATTTCTCCTCGATTATTTATAGAGAATAATAGCTTAGACATCATTGTTGCAACTATATTAGGTATTGGATATAGTATTCCAAGCATGACAACTTCACCTGTAAGTGTGGACCAGAGGCACCATATATACCGAACGATGATGTGCAATAAATTACATAAAAAGGTTTAAAATTTGGGGTATTATGTGCTTTTGAATTTTAAATTATGATGTAAGTGCAAAAATAGAAAATTAAATGCAACATACAATCAAAAGTACCCACAAATTTTAAAGCATAGGTGTCAGATTCCATCGAAAATGCACCTATTCTACAATGCCAATTTTAAGGTGTCGAATGCAATAAAAAATGCACCTTTTTTTTACAATAATTTTTGTAAGAAATTTTGTTTTGTGTTTGCAAAAATTTGATATTCACAATTCCCCCCTTATGTTGTAATCTTACAAAAAAGAGTACAGTTTTGTTTGTCCCCCCTTTTGTTGGTAAAATAAATAAGGTTTGGATGCTCTAATTTTGAGGTTGTCAAAATTTTGTTCTCCAATGTGAGAAAAAAAATCCAAGTGTAATTTGTATAAAAAAATATTATGCAAATTATTTGATAAGCAAATTACCTTTTCTATTTGCGTTCGCTTCCGCTCTCGTCCTTTATAAAAAAAGTTACTTTCTTTAGTAAAACAAATGTCTTCCTTTAGAAAAAAAATTGGTCTCCTTTAGCAAAAATTGTTGTCCGCTAGCAAAAATTATTGTCTGCTAGAATTACTGCACAAAAAATTGTTTACTGCACAAAAAAATTGTTTGCTTTGGTGCGGGCGGGATTTGATCCCCCAACCTTCCACTTGCCAACACCTATGTGCTGGTTCAACTAGCCAGTCGGGTTAGCAGGATTGACAGAAGTAGAAGGCCACCACATTTTATTTATGACCTCCTCCCTTGTAGTGCAAAAAAAAAATATATGCTTCAACTGTTGCTGTGCAGGGTTCGAATCGTCGACCTACAGTGTAGCATCTTAGTGACGGTCGGCCAACCATCCTGGCTATCGCTCAAGACGTGAACAAGGGGGACTGACCTTCTCTTTATTTTTATCTCCATATAAAGGCAAAAGAAAAAAATTAATACTTTATTCCCACATGCACCGTACAGGTGCAAATTGAACAATATAAAATTGAATGCACTCACCCTTGTATGTGATTACCTTTAGGAAATCAAGAGTATTTGAACGTGTTTTTGTCACCCACTACAACAAACCAATGCATGACACATCAACATACCGAGCTGGATGACATGTTAGCTCTACAAACCATGTCAAATTTACCACTCAGTAGCCATGTTATATGACACCTTAGTTCTACCAGCCACGTCAACTTTATCATGTTAGTAGCCACGTTAGCTCCTCGATCTGTGTATCATCTGTTAGCAGGGGTCCACATTAGCAACACATCATTCGATGCCTTGATCCACATGCCCACCATGTCATACATCATTATGAGTGATATCCAAGGATCCTGCTTTGGGATTAATGCCCTATCCACCTATGCCCAGCTCTACCATGCTCCACCTTAGAAATCATGCACAACCTCGAGAAACGCACCCTACCTAGTCACCACTCTAATACCATATAGGAATTATAAGTATTAACTTGTATTCAGAATGAAGTCATTGTTGGGCAAAACATTGGTTAATCTATGGTTTAATTTCTTGCCTCCATTTAATTTGTCAATCCGGGAAAGCTTGCAAACTTGTGAGTGTCATACACAGTATATGCCTATAGTGTGGGAAATTAATTCTCTGTACCTATTTAATTTGGTGGGGTTATTTGTTCATTTTGATTACAACCAAACTAAATAAAATAAAGTGCAGAGAAATAAATAAATAAACTAAAACTAAAATGAAAATTCTAAAATAAAAGTACAAGAAAATAAACACACGACTAAATTAAAATAAAGCAGGAAACTAATCTATTGAAAATAAATAACAAAAACAAAAATGGGGAGGACTACTGCAAGGAGTGGGCCCGGGTTCCCACAGATAGTCTGTCGGCTAATTACATGAAGATTGCTTTAAGAAAATAAAAGTATTTGCAACTCTTAATAAATTATACATAAAAATAAATAAAGTAATTCTTTGTGTATTTGATTCTCTGATCATTCGATCCCACCTCTATATTTTTTTGACCTGTGTTCTTATATATAATGCAGACAGATCTTGTTACAATAATAAAATGGTGTCATTTAATCACGTAACGTGATTTGTTACAATATGTTTGTACACAAATATTATTCTCCCTATTTGCAAGCATGTTCATTCACCAAAGAAATAAATATAATAATCCTTAGGTGTACATAAATACTAATCCTATAATATATATTATTTTCCTATTTACAAGTATGTTCATTTACCAAAAGAATAAATATAATAATCCTTAGGTGTATGTAACAACTAATCCTAGAATAATGCATCATAAAATAATGCCTTTAAAAAAGCTTACATGGTCAAAACAGAATAAAAGTGTTTAATTCTATTTTAATCACAAAAATCAAATATGCATAGAAATACGAATATTTATCCTTCATCTTCTGTGCAACAACCTCCTTCAAAAGTGCATGGTCAAATGTCAACCAGTCAACGTTGACTTGGTCAACCGATCAACACTGACTTGGTCAACCGACCAATCATCAATAGGAGTCGAGTGCCAAAAAACAGATCGAGAAGCAGGTACCAAAAAATAATCGAGAAGCAGACACCAGAAAATGGTCGAGAAGCAGATGCCAAAAAATGGTCAAGAAGCAAGTGCAAGAAAATGGTTGGGAATCAGGCACTACCAAATATTAGGAATTAGGCACTGCCAACAGTCAGAAATTAGGCACTTGCCTTCACCATTTACCATTGTTCTTTTCAAGATGTCTTCGTGCATTGCCAAGCCCAAATGGGATGTAGACTCAAAACACCAGATTAGTAGCAAAAACCTACATTTACACACACTTTCCACTAAAAACACTAGTCAAGCATAATACTTCATTTTATCAATTATATGCAAAAACTATATAAAAATGCATTTCAAAAGCTAATTTAAACCAATAATGATGCCCTTAAAAGTGTATATAAAATGAGCATGTCTGGTGCTCATCATTCCCCCATACCGAAAGAATTGACATGTCCTCATGTCACAACCCCTTAGTATAGTTTTTTTTGTATGGGAGTCAAGCGCCTGTATATGGGAAGCAGACTCCTGTATATGGCCTGTATATGGGATGCAGGTGCTTGTATATGGCATGTATATGGGAAGCAGACACCTGTATATGGGAATTAGGCCTGTATATGGGAAGCAGACACCTGTATATGGGAAGCAGGCACCTGTATATGGGAATTAGTCCTGTATATGGGAAGCAGGTACCTATATATGGGAATCAGGTCAGTATATGGGAAGCAAGAACCTGTATATGGGAAGCAAGAACCTATATATGGGAAGTAAGTGCTTGTATATGGGAATCAGGCCTGTATATGGGAAGCAAACACCTGTATATGGGAAGTAGGCACATGTATATGGGAATCAAGCCTGTATATGGGAAGAAGGCACCTGTATATGGGAATCAGGCTTGTATATGGGAAGTAGACGCTTGTATATGGGAAGTAGGCACTTGTATATGGGAATCAGGCCTGTATATGAGAAGTAGATGCCTCCCCATACTTTTTTTTTTAATTTTCATGGGGCAATGTCTCCTGTCTAAGGCATGCCATGTGGTTGAATTTTGATGGAAGAATTAATAAATAGAAATATAGGGGTATCTATTGGTATTAATATAGAAATAATTTTTAAAATAACTATACAAATAATTAATAAAAAACTCAAGATATACCTAGGTGAATTTTAAAGATCATGATATGTACAATATCGGATGGTGCAAAACGTCTACATGTGGCCTGAAATTGTGATGTTCCAAAAAATGTTGTTGCTTTTATATTGATGTATCTTGGAGATAATATATATATACACTTTTTTTTTGGGGCATCGCTCTTCTTGGTGGAAGATTGACACCACTTATTGGTGCCTTCCTCCAGGTGGGAAGAAGGCACTTCTGTTGGTCTGATTGTAGGCACTATCTCCTTGGTGGAAAATAAGTACCTTTTTTTGCATTGTTGCTCTCCTAGCAGGGCACGAGATGCTTGTATCTATCAAGCCTAGTTTAAGTCGGTCGGCTGCCTACAAATTGTTCAAGGCCGTGTTCTGCAAAAATAACTACACAAAAATAGAAAAACAGGAATCCTAGAACTTGTGCCTGATAGGCCTAGGTTTCCCAAGCTACCTACAGATTGCACTCAGGGCAACAATTCCTGCAAAGCAAAAACACACGAAAGCTAAGAAAATAAGAATCGTGGAACCTGTGCTTGATAGGCCTAGGTTTCCCAAGCTACCTACAAATTGCACTCAGGGCATGATTTCCTACAAAGCAAAAAGAAAAACTATGTTAAGTAGAACAATTTCCATGTTTTTTTTTTGTTCTAGACTCTGGAATTTGCCAGAATTTTTTAGATTCCAAAATTTTCCAGATTCTAGAATTTTCCAAAATTTTCCAGATTCTGGAATTTTCCAAAATTTTCCAAATTCTGGAATTTTCCAAAATTTTTCAGTTTCTGGAACTTTTTCCAGAATTTTGCATAATTTTTTGATATTCTAGAATTTTTCAGAACTTTTTCAGTTTTTGGAATTTTCCAGAATTTTTTCAGATTCTGGAATTATTTCCAAAAATTTCTATAATTATGAAATTTTCCAAAAATTTTCAATTTCTATATTTTTTTTCTTCTCTTCCAAATTCTGAAAAATTTCCAAAATTTTTTATATTCTAAAATTTTTCCAGAATTATTTTAGATTCTGAAGTTTTTTCAAAAATTTTCAAATTTTGGAATTTTCTAGAATTTTTCAGATTCTAGAATTTTTTTTTTGACGAATGTATGAACATTCGTCAAAACTATTGGTATGGTATGGGGTCTCCCCCATGCCGATGTCTTATCCCATCTTGTAAATGTGAGTCGGTTGGAAATTAAGCCCATTGACTGTTACTCGAACATCATCTTGGCACTCTACTCTGCTCTTGGTCCACCATCTTCTCAAGCTGTAATAGTCACACACTTTGTGGAAAAACTTTTCTCAAGTTCCACAAACACCTTGGGCTGGAAGCCTTTCACTTGATCAGGGTTACTTAGCCTACCTTCGGGTGCCTATGTTGTTAAGGCAAACTCTACTCGCTTCACTTGTTTGGACTGGATGCTACACGATCAAGGTACACAAAATAGTTCATATAGTGCTATTACAAACTCCACGTATGAATCTCACTTTACGAAATATTCATAGACATATCCTTATTCATCTGCACCGTATTCATGTTGTCCTGCAAAACATAAAAAATATAAATTAAATACATTAAAGTAAAATTATAAACTAATGACATTAAAATAAAATTTAACTAATTTTTTTTTCTTTAGCATATGTTGATTATCGGAGATAATGGATACATCCTCCAGAATGGGCATGCCACATTGTTACCGTAATATTTTCTGGTATCCAACGATTGCTTGAATGAATCATTACAAAGTGAAGTCATATTTTCACAATATTTGTGATTAGACATATCCCAGCTACAATCCGAACAACTCAAAAATCATTGTTTACACAGTAATTTTACCTGATTTTCTAGATACCTTGCATAGTCTGCTATACCATTGTTATTTTTTAGTGTTGTTGGTGGCCATAATGAAGTTGGGGTCTCCCCCATGCCTACAATTGAACTAGTCTCTAAAAATTGAGGATTATGATAAGTTTTTTTAGTCTGGTCAAAAATTTGATACGACTAAATTTTCATTTGTTCTTATCCTCTACTTCATCAACTAGTATGATATTTTATAGCATGAGAAAAACATTTTCCTTTATGGCCTCAAAACCAAATTCTTTCAACTCATTGACAAATTGTGCAGGCAGATAAATGACTATTGTATTTTTTTAAATAAAATAAATAAAAAATAGTAGTATTCTAAAAAACACATTCTAGTTTCTAATTCACCCGTTCGCCTTAAGTGCAAGTGAAGATCAAACTCCTGGAAAGATGTTCTTTTTAAATTCTACTTCTTTTATTTTTTATTTTTTAATGTCATTTTCTTGCTACTAATGTCATTGTTAAAATTTGCTAATATGTTGAAATTTTAAGCCTTAATTTTTTTCATTGTTAAAACTAGGCTTCTTAAGGCATAATTCCCTAATGGTTCTGTGTAAATAAACACTCCCTAATAGTTTGATAGTAAAAAATTTCAATTGTTTTATAAAATCAAACGCAAGTTGTGTCATCTATCTCTAATTTCATGAAACCATTGAGAATATAGTGGAAATCCTTCATTGCCTAATTTTCTACCTTTTCAACAACACAATTTATTTTCTACTTCTACAATTAATATGGTACATTGGGTTCATTCCCAAACACTATAGTTTAGACACTCCCCGGCAATGACACCAAAATATTGGGTAAAATATTGGTTAATCTATAATTTAATTTCTTGCCTCCATTTAATTTGTCAATTCGAGATAACTCGTAAACTTGTGAGTGTCATGCACAGTATATGCCTACAGTGTGGAGAATTAATCCTCTGTACCTATTTAGTTTGGTGGGGGTATTTGTTCATTTTGATTTCAGCCAAACTAAATAAAATAAAGTGCAGAGAAATAAATAAATAAACTAAAACTAAAATGAAAATGTTGAAATAAAAGTATAATAAAATAAACACACGACTAAATTAAAATAAAGCAAGAAAATAAAACATGAAACTAATCTATTGAAAAATAAATATGGGGAGGACTACTGCAGGGAGTGGTCCCGGGCTCCCGCAGATAGTCTGATCGGCTAATTACATGAAGATTGCTTCAAGCAAATAAGAGTATTTGCAACTCTTAATAAATTATACAAAAAAATAAATTAATTAATTCTCTGTGTATATGATTCTCTGATCCTCCGATCCCACATTTGTATTTGTCTGACCTATGTACTTATATAGAACGCAGACAGATCTTATTATAATAATAAAATGGTCTCCTTTAATCACGTAACGTGATTTGTTACAATACGTTTGTACACATATATTATTCTCCCCATTTACAAGAATGTTCTTTCACCAAAGGAATAAATATAATAATCCTTAGGTGTACATAAATACTAATCCTAGAATAGATATTATTCTCCTATTTACAAGTATGTTAGTTCACCAAAGGAACAAATATAATAATCCTTAGGTGTATGTAATAAATAATCCTAAAATAATGCCTGTAAAAAAGCTTACATGGTGAAAATAGAGTAAAAGTATTTTATTCTATTTTAATCACAAAAATATAATATACATAGAAACACGAATATTTCTCCTTTATCTTTTGTGCAACAACCTCCTTCAAAAGTGCATGGTCAATGTTCAACCAATCAATGTTGACTTGGTCAACCAATCAACATTGACTTGGTCAATCGACCAATCATCAATGGGAGTCGAGCGCTAGAAAATATGTCGGGAAGCAGGCGCTAGAAAATAGTCGAGAAGCAGGCACCAAAAAATGGTTGGGAAGTAGGTGCCAAAAAATGGTCGGGAAGCAGGCACCAAAAAATGGTCGAGAAGCAGGCGCCATAAAATGGTCGAGAAGCAAGCACCAAAAAATGGTTGGGAAGCAGGCGCCACCAACAGTCAGGAATCAGGCACTACCAACAGTAAGGAATCAGGCGCCTACCTTCACCATTTATTGTTGTTCTTTTCCAGATGTCTTCATGCATTTCCAAGACCAAATGGGATGTATACTCAAAACACCATATTAGTAGCAAAAACCTACATTTACATATACTTTTCACTAAAAATACTAGTCAAGCATAATACTTCATTTTCTATCAATTATATGCAAAATCTATATAAAAATACATTTCAAATGCTAATTTAAACCAATAATTATGCCCTTAAAAGTGTATATAAAATGAGTATTTCTGGTGCTCATCAACCATAATAAATAATACATTGTGTAGGTAGTTTGAAGGTGCTTCAAATAACCAACTAACCTAACCACCATGAAAATACACCCTAACTAGATTGAGAATGCGTATATCTACTAGATTGAGAATGCACATATCGCCATAGTATAATAATATATGCTAACAATATCATCGTACAAGGTGAGTAAGTTTCCCTATGATAGAGCTTTGACATATTGGAAATCCCTAGCGGATAGGAGAGGTCTCACTAATATTGTTGAAAATGATGAAAATGATTCAGCTTGCAATGATGATGAGATTATGGAAACACAAAATTCACAAATAATTTTTGATTCTTTTGGAGAAGTTGATAAGACTTTATATAAGCTTCCACCAATGTAAAATTATAATGAGTTAAACAAATTCATATAATCAAATGATTTTTCAGATTTGAAATCATTTGTAAAAATTTCATATTATCAAAGATTTTTTGTATTTTGATATCATTTGTAATTAATGATTTGGTTCTATCCTAGTTCCCAGGCACTTCCCTGGCCCTTCCTTATTGGTTGGTTGGTGTTGTAGATGATCTCCTTGGGATAGGAGATCACTTTTCCTTTTGTCTACCCCTTTCCATAATTGTTTGAGGGTTTCTTTTGTGTGCCTCTATTCTGGGATGTCCCTAGGATCTTCCCTAGGTTTTCTATGTTGCTTCAGGGATCCTTTTTCCTGGTGCTCTCAGATTTGTCCTAGGTTTTTTGTGGGTTTCCACTTGGAGTTGGGTTTTAGAGGTTCTCCAAATGTGGTGCAGCATGGCTTTGGGAGAGTTGCTTCTTGAGAAGATTTTCATAGCATCTTTTTGGTCTAGAAGGACCACATGCTTCTTTTCTATGGATCTGCTCTTTGGGTTCCTAGTTTTGGTCTTCTTGGTGGGCTCTCAACATTTCTTTCTTGGATTATGAAGGACCTATGCTTTGCTTCCTACTGATATCTTGTTGTCTTCCTTTTATGGTTTCCTAAAGTTATTCATTGGTGGAGTTGGATTTTGTCTAGGGTTTCTTACTACATGTTTTGATCTTGGGGGACCTGTGCTTAGCGCCTATAGCTTATTAATAATGTGGCTCCTTTAGTTTTTGTTCCCTAGGAACTTCTTGCCCCTTTCTTGTGGCTTGTGGTTCTGCCTCTACTGCTTCCTCCGGTCTCTACATAGCTCAACCTCATTGTAAGGGGATTTCATGGCCTATGGAGATCCTAATATTGTTGTTCCATTTTCTAGGCCTATGTGGGATGTTGTTCTGGTCTATTTTCTTGCATCCCTACATGTATCCTGGCCCTCCTTGGGTGGGATGATCCTTCTTGGCAGTTCCTCTACTCCATCCAATTGTTCAGGGTGGTTTTGTGCATAGCATATTTTGTTTTCCAGTGATTCCTTGACGGAATATCAGTTTCTGGTTTTTTCCCTGTGTAGGTTTTTTCAAAATTGTATTATTCCTACTTTGGTAAGAATTTTTAAATTTCCTGGTTCATTTTTCCCGCTTGGGCGGGTCTCTCTTTTTTCCTACTTTGGGTGCATTTTTAATGTGCTTTTCCTTTAGGCTATCCTTTGGCCTATCATTTAGTCTATCCTTCGGTATTTTTTGTGGCTTTTTTTGTCTGGTGACCTGTTGTAAAAAGGTATTGGGGCCCTTTTAAAACCCATTTTTAATGAAATTTGAACTTACAAAAAAAATGTCAATTATTTGAAAATTTTAATATTATCAATGATTATTTGTATTTGGTATCATTTGTAAAATTTCAATGATTTGAAAAAATTTATATAATCATTCTATTATCAATGATTTCACATATTTGCTTTTTAATGTTATTGACTATCTATGTTGTCAAAATTTATGATTTATGCTTTAGCTTTGAGTAAACTGAAATTTTGAAAACTATACATACATATATAATTGGTAAATATTTATTTTACCAAGTGTTGTATGTAGTCTACAATAGTAGAAAGCATAATGCATTTAGCATAAATCTCAAGTTACAAAAACAACAATACAATAAAATAATTATTTGTTATTGAATTAAATATCTATGTTGACAAAATATAATGATTTATGCTTTGAATTTGAATGTATGTATGTATGTGTGTATCATTAGTATGTATGCTTTCACTCTATAAGTGTTCTTGACTGTCTATGTTGACAAAATTTTATGATTTATGCTTTAGCTTTGAGTAAACTGGAATTTTGAAAACCATGCATTCATACAAAATTAGTAAATATGTATTTTACAATAGTAGAAAGCACAACACATTTAGCATAAATCTAAAGTTACGGAAACAACAATACAATACAATAATGCATTGTTATTGAATTAATTGTCTATGTTGACAAAATATAATGATTTATGCTTTGACTTTGAATGTATGTATTGTAACAACCCAGGTCTACTCATCTGGTTGTAAGAAAACACAAATTCAAAATTTTGTTTAACTCAAACACAGATGATACACTTTGACATAAGCACACCCAACTTTGAATTAGTATGTAGACATAGATGATCATACCTCGAGAATTCATACTACTACAGAAAGTGTCTCAAGTGCTCAGGACCAGCCAACTTTTCGTGGTAGGTTGCTATTTATGAGATATTTTTTCTTCTTTCTCAAGTTTCCTAACCTCAGCATGGGATTGTCCTTCTAGAGCCCATAACACCTGGAAGGGTGGATGCACTAATTCCCCATATCATAGCATAAAGGAATTTACATCTATGATCCAACTCTTGTCCTACTGGTCCACTAAGCCAATTATTATAGTTAAACCATGCTTGAGTTAGTGTAGCTATGTCAGTGCCTGATTATTGACTTTCACCTAAGGTATTATTAGGATCCATCAATTCTTTGGTTTATTGGACCAAGTGTCCTAGATCAATTTCTAGTTTACGGTAATGTTGCCCATACCATCTACCACTGGACCTTCCAACCCCAAGGACCAACTCCCTAGCCTTGAGTTTAGTTGGTAATTCTACAACTAATGATGATCTTGAGAACCCTCACGTACTACATCGTACGACAATCTAGAACGATATCCCATACCATCGTTTGTTACTCTGGATAGTTAGGAATCCACTGACCCTACTAGAGAATAATTGTCCCTGATTCACAATAGCCACCACTACGCACTATCAGGGTTGGGTGGATGCCTAACCTTCTCGTTAGCATATATTTAAAATTTGCTCTGTACCGACAATTAAAAAGAAACTCTTCTTAGTCTTCTCAATAAAGTAGTCTTCGATACAAAAGGTTTGTTTGTTTCCAAGTGATAACCTTCTTAAGCTTTTGAAAAAGATATCTTTTTTCTAAATATAGTAAAAATATTTTTAAACAACATAATTTACAGCATATCAAAAGAACATGACATACTTTTACATCCACTGCACATTTTTATAATAATTTTTAAATAAAGCTAATCTATTAATACTTGATACAAAAATAATTTAATAAGAAGACTAAAATAAAACTAATTCTATTTTATTAATCTCATTAACAACTCATACTTATATTTACCTTAAACTAATCTATTATTAGACTTTATAACATAATGTAAAACTCTTTAGAAGAATATAGGAAATTTTAATATCCAAAAGCTACCAAAATAATCCGACGAAACTCTAAGGTATTTCTTATTATTGATCCTTCTTAAAAATTAGGGTTGATTTTCCACATCGCTCCAATAGTTAAAAAAAGTAAGTTAAAATTTTGAATACTCTAATTAACAAGCATATGCATAAGCTACCTAATGAAACAAACATTTTAAATGAATGATGAAGGAATATCATTTATTGTTAGGCTTTGATTATTTTATTTAAATCTTTCCCACAATATTAAAGACTCATACACCATAATTATTGATCCTAAAATCAAAGAATTAAATTCAGAATTCAATAGTCACAAAGAATGAAGGGATTTGACTCATTTCCAAAGTATGGAATTACTGTAATCTTGGTAGCAAGTTTTGTGGAGAATTTTTTCCCGGACCTTAATGTGTGTTCTTCGCTAGTCCGATAAGAAATCATAGATACATTAATGAGTTATGATTTTCTATGCACGACAAAAAACAACAAGATTGGTTTCGATTTAAAAGTTTTAAATAAATTGGTGTTCCCAAGGCAAAAAGACATCAACATTATGATATTAAGCTAATGACGAAGAAGGAGCAGCATCGAATTATACAATTGATCAGACAACACAATGGTTATATTAATACCAATATATTAAAAAATGACTATGATTCCTTATTTTTCGAAAAATACTTAACAGGAACACTTTAAAGTCCAAATAGTTTAATTAGTATTATCTAGTTTAGGGATTTGACCTAGCATCTAAAATTTCCATTTAAAAATTTTCAACACTTTCCACATAAGGATACATAAATCAACCACAAACATAATAGGATTCCACATTTCATTCATAATGCAATTTTTTGCCTACCTACAGTAAGATGCTAGCTGTGAATTAGAAATTGAAGCTTTAGAAAGTCTGGTTCAACATTGATTAACCGCCAATCGCATAGAGAGGACGACATTCATAGTGAGTAGAAGTAGTTTTAAAACTACCATCTTGAGATAATCAAATAAGAAATATTCAAACTTTTGTACCCTAAGATAGACAATATATTTTTATAATAAAAATATGAAAATTTATCTAGTATATCATCAATGCGAAACAACACTTTTAAAATATATATATATATCTTTAACTATAACAAAATTTATTTGAAACCTTTAGCTTCAAAAATATCACATTCATTATTTTGATTGTGGTATTCATTTTACAAAGATGACTACAATTTGTATTTTGATCATATTAAGACTGTACAATACATTGGGTACAACCTCCAAGTTACATATCCATTAATTTAGCTTTTCCCCATCTGCTAGTACACTACTTGGCAAAATTCTCAGGTCATTTCACTGATAGCTTCCACGGTGAGAGATAGTGAAAAACAATTTATGAATAGGATCAACATGGCTCTTTTATATACAACTACCATGCAGGTGAATATAGTGAAATCTCATTAAAATATACAATTCTCCAAGTAAATGAATACTATGAGAACCTAATACAACAATCACAGAAATATGCATCTACCAAAAAAAATTAATTATTATATATATATATATTAAAAGGTTGAAAATATTTCATATAAAATCCTCTCAGTGGATATCTCCATAGAAAACACAATATAGGGTAAAATTTACTAAATACCTTGCTAAATTAAGTGAAACCAGACCACAATTTTAATATATTTTATGTGGATTATTAGTATTGTTTATATAACTAGGTTTCACTATGAAGAGATGGCTATTTGCATATTAAAATTTCTTACAAATCATTTGTTGTAATAAGAGAGACTTATCCAATCAATTCACACATAGAAATACAGGTCATTCAAAAATTTAAGGTATCCAACCTGGAAATTCATCGAAGATATAAGCAAATGTAAAATCTCGGTCAGAAGGGTAGCTTTCGACTCACACAATGAACATCGGATGCCAATTCCTCTGGTTTTCTTTGCTCCAAAAAATTATGAGCATCTTTGTGGCTTCAAGTTCAAGTTATAACAAAAACCATGCCATGAAGAGAAAACGATGATGGTTTTTCCAAAACCTTCACTGGTCCTATGTTTTAAAGCTTCAATGTTCAATTTACACATGACACATAAGATGTTTCATGCAAAACAAAAGGATGGCCAAGTGTTGCAATATTGAGTACTCCAAGGAAAACATAAAGGTATCGTTTGTTTTTTTATTTCTTAAAAGAAACAACTTTAACTTGGATTTATCTTATTAATATATATATATATATATATATATATATATATATATCTTATTAATATACAAATATATATATTATATTTGTATTGTACACATATAAATATTATTATTATTACCATTATATTTATATGCTCATGTTATTTATTTATTATTTTATTTTATATTTTATGATTATATATATACAAGTTTAATTTTTATAATTCATTTAACATGTATTCTCAATGAAATTGCACACAAAAATACTTTCAAGAATGCAACAAATGCCATATGTCCCTATATGAATATTTTTTTATTATAGTGGGATTTCATGTACCCATGATCCATGGTCCGTTTATGCACAGCATCATATCCCACCTTACATGGCATTTCAACCACTATCTCTACCCAAAGGTGGATGTTCTTCTGGTTCGTCTTGCTTGCTACATAATAGAAACTTGCACCTACACTCACAAATACTCACAACAGTATCACATTCTTCTAGAAAAATGATAATCAAAATAGTGGGGATGTGACATTCTCCCCCACTAGAATTTAACACAGTCCCTGTGTTAGCCATATTATAACAAGTTTCAAATAATCAGTCATACATTATGCAGTTTATTGAAAAATGCATGTATTACAATATTAGCATAACAAAGCATATCATAAGTCCAAGAGATACAAATATTAATATATTCAATATTCAAATGTTCATATAAGTTTTAGTTTTCAAACAAGAAAGAAAATTATCTTTTCATTTCGGCCACATCTTCCCATGTGGTGTTCTTTTCTGAGTAGAGGTCCCACTGGACTCTACACTGATCAACAATTATTTTTCTCAATTTTTTAGTCCTATATCCCAAGATTTTGATTGGTCAAACCTCAATGAGCTGTGGGTCTAACGTCTACAAGTGAGAAACATCTATAATATAAGATGGGTTAGCCACATATTTATGGAGGAGGGACACGTAGAAAACATTGTGGATCATGGAAAGATTAGGTGGCAGTGCAAGTTTATATGCAACAGGACTGATCTTGGTAATAATGTCAAATGGATCGACAAATTTGGGACTTAGTTTGGTGGACTTAATGGAAATTTTGGTTGGTTTGACTTGTAGAAAGACCTTATCACCAATAGCAAACTCTTGAGGGGTTCATTTAAGGTCATCATAGCTCTTTTGACGGTCTGCGGCTTCTTGAAGTCGATGGCAGATCTCTTTTAACTCGACCTCCATTTTCTTAACAACTTTAGGATCGATCATTTCTCGATCATCCAAATTTTCCCACATTAATGGTGTTCTACATCTATGCCCATATAGGACTTCAAAAGGGTCCATGCCCAATGTGGTATGATAGTTGTTATTATATGTAAATTCCACCAAGAAGAGATAATCTTCCCACTTACTTTGGTGGTCCATAAAATACATGCGTAACATATCCTCCAACACTTGATTGACCCTCTCGATCTTCCCATATATATCAGGATGATAGGTTGTGTTGATGTTTAGCTTTGTGTCCCAAGCTCAATGCAAATCTTACAAAAATTCAAAAGTGAATTATGAATCTCTATCCGAGATAATTATTTCAGGGAAACCATGCAACCTCATGATTTCTCAAGCAAAATTTTGTGCTATTGTGGGAGCATCATCATGAACATTTCTTGGTATAAAATGCGCCACCTTAGTCAACTTATCCACAACTACGAAAATTAAATCATGCTGAAGCCAAGTCTTGGAAAGTCCAATTATAAAATCCATGGAAATCACTTGTCATTTTTGTTCTGGTACATCAAATAGTTGTAGTTGTCCCCTAGGATGTTGATGTTCAGCTTTGAATTTTAGGCATTCTAGAAATTTTGCAACAAATTGAACCACATCTTTCTTCATGCTAGGCCATAAAAAAAAATTCAAAATTTCCCTCATTTTTATCACACCTGGGTGAGCAAAGTATGGAGCACAATGTGCTTCTTGCAAAATCATTATTTTTATCCCTTCATCATTGGGGACTATTATCTGATTTCAAAAATATATCATATCTTGCTTGATTTGAAATCCACATGCTGATTTGGTTCTTGATCGACCTTAGTGCGACATTGGTTGTAAATTTTATCATTTTTTTGTATTTCCTTAATTTGCTCCTTTAGATCATACTAGCATCAGGTGAGAGCAGCTATGTGTCTTCTTCGACTAAGGGTGTATGCTAGTTTATTTTCCTTTCCTTTGATGTATTCAATCCCAAAATCATATTCAGCTAAGAACTCCATCCATCTCTGTTGTCTTGCATTTAGTAGAGGTTGGGTGAAAATATACCTCAAACTCTGATGATCAATTTTTAACTCAAAAGGTTTTCCCAACAAGTAGTGTCACCAAATATTAAGAGCATGGACAATAGCTACCAATTCCAAATATGAGTGGCCTAATTAATTTCATGTTTCTTAAGCTTTCTAGATTCATATGCTACAATTGCCTCATCTTGCAATAAGACATCTCCTAATCCTTCTAGAGAGGGATCCGTACAAACTGTAAATAGTTTTTTGGGGTCTGGTATTTGAATAATAGGTGCAGTGGTCTGAATGCATCCTTGCATTGAGTTGTCCACTTAAATGTTTTTCCCTTCCTTTGTAAATTCATAATAAGAAAGGCAATTTTTGAAAATCCCTTTACAAATCATCGATAATTATCGGCCATTCCCATAAAATTTCACTTTAGTAACATTGGTAGGAGCTGGCCAATCTACTATGGCTTCAATATTTTTGGGATCTGTCACTACTCTTTCATTTGGTAAGGAGTTATGACTATAGGATATTCTCCTGGTAAAAGGTCAATAGAAAAGTTAAATTCTTTTTTTGAAGGTAGTCTAGGAAGGTCTTCAGGAAAAATATCCCTAAACTATTTCAAAATAGGATACTGTTGAAATAGAGCGGAGCTAGACTTAGTTTCTTCCATCTTATTTAGTTTGACTACATAAAGTTTACACCCTTTCCTTAAAGCTCTTTTGACTTGCATTGTAGTCATTAGGTGGGGTTCAAAAGATACTCTATTACAATGAACATTGACTCACTGATTGGAATCATCTATGAAGTCCAACCACCTCTCTTCAAAATTCAACAAGCCTTTATGGGCTTTTAGACAATCTACCCCGAGGACTATATCAAAGGCATGCAAGGGTGCTACACAAAGATGCTAATTAATATTTCCTTGAGGTATATATATTTGAGGGTCAAATAAACATTGGTTGACCATATAGGTCTATCCTGAACCATACTCAACTTGCCATCCATTTGCCATAATCTCAGGTTTAACTGGTATGTCCCTCAAAATACTAGATGATATAAAACTATCAATTGCACCACTATCCATCAAAATACAAACATATTTCTTGTCTAGTTTTCCTTTTATGAGAAATGGAGTGGTTTTCCCTAAAAGGTTCGATTTACCTGTGGCAGCATAGATCCTATGTGGGCCTCTTCTGTTGGATTCCTTTTGTTAGCTCTTTGCGGGCACTGATTCACATAATGATCTAAATATCTACAAGCAAAGCACACATTTGGTCATTTTTTCTTTTGTTTATCCCCTTCTCTATTTTGGTTAACATTCTTACCCTTGTCATGGTTATTATTCCTCTTCTCTTGAAAATTCCTTATGTCCGCCTATCCCTTGTTTCCCTTAACATTTATTTTATTTTTGTTATTTCTATAATGGCCACCATCTCTATATTTCTTATACTGATCTTTGCACTTAACCAGCTTTAGGTATCTTCTTTTTTAGGATCCTCCTTTTCTATTTTTTGGTAATAAACCTTTGCATTTTTTTAACTTATCTCCTCATAGTGGGCAACATCATAAGTAACTGTCAAGGTTTTAGGTACTCTTCTCCCAACAGGTGTTCCAAGTTTGGGATGTATTCCAATTATGAATTTTTGAGCCTTGAATTCCTCATGCTTATCATATTCTAGAGCGTATTTCAAAATTTGAACAAATATTTGATAGTATTCAATCACAGTCATGTTATCTTGGCATAAATTGGTGAATTTGGTGTATTTCTCAATATACAATTGTGGCATAAGAAAATGATTCTTAAATTCCATTTCAAATTCTTCCCAAATAATTTTTGCAGCCTTCTTCTAAGTGATTTTCTTATAAGTGGTCGGGGATATCCCGTGGGATGTCCTGATCCACTTCCTTGCTCCCCCCTCCTATGGCTCTATCCTAGTCCATTAGCACTTTCTAGATCCTCATCTTGGTTGATTATGGTTGCAGATGACATCCTTGGGATGGGAGGTCTCCTATCTACTTGTCTACCCCTTTTATCACCTATTTGAGGGTATCCTTCCTATGCTTCTGTACTGTGACATCCTTGGGTCCATCTGAGTGTTTTTTTATACTTCAAGGATTCCTTTTCCCTTCTATTATTTGGGATATCCCTGGGTCTATCCCTGTGATTACCATTTGTACGAGATTTTTCCCTTCTACTTTTTGGGTTGTCCTAGTTTTTTGTAGGTTTCTTTCATGGTGTGGCTCAACTCTATCCCAATTCTTTGGCACTTATTGGATCCTTCTCTCTTGGTTGTCTATGGTTGCAGATGATCTCCTTGGTATGGGAGGTCACTTCTCTACTTGTATACTCTTTACACAGCTATTTTGAGAGTTTCCTTCATGTGCCTATGTTCTAGGATGCCCCTAGGTCCCTCCTTGGGTTTTTTATGATGATTTTGGGATGCCTTTATCCATTTGGTTTTAGAACTGACCCAAATCTATTATAGGTTTCTTCTTAGATCCAGGTTTTACTAGTTCTTTGGCTACGACCCTATGCAGGATGTTGTTTTGGTCCTACTTTTATGCATCCCTACTTTCTTCCCTAGGTGGGTTGATTCTTCTTGGTGGTTTCTCCACTCCTTCAACTTTCTTAGGGAATTTTTGGTTAGTAGTTTTAGGCCTTGTGCCGACCTATTATTTTCGAACTGCATCTTGTTGTTGTATTCTTCTGCTATGTCCCAGGACATCCTTAGGCAAGAATTTTTTTTCAAAATTTTAGCTTCTACATTTCCTGCCTTAATTTTAAATTTAATTTTTAAATTTAGTGGTGGGCGGGATGGCCTTGATTCAAAGTTGTTCTAGGTGGGTTTTCCTATTTTAAATTTTTATTACATGTGTTGTTTGGGTGGGATGGCCCTGATTGTCTTCTCCATACTTTTTGCACGTGATGTATGGATGATTTGTGTGGGGCGATCATGTTCCAGATTTCAAAATTTTAAAAAACAAACCTATCATGGAAGGCTATCCTTTAGCCTATCTTGTAAGGCTACCCTTAAGCCTGTCTTGAAAGGTAGTCCTTTTGTCTTTCCTTTGGATATTTTATTATCCTTTCCTGGCCTTTTGGTGGCCTTGTTTAAAAAGTCTTTTGACTTGTTGTAATCAGGTTTTAGGTCCCTTGATAAAACCCACTTCTAATTTAAATGATAAAAAAAAATTCTTATAAGTGGTCCACCAATCTCTTGCCAAATCTACTAAATGCACCATTGCCCAAGTTGTTTTGGATTATGTACAATGGGTTTGGATTGAGAAATACCCTTCAGCTTCATTCAACCAATTAACGGTTGCTTCGCCATCACCCTTTCCATAAAATTTGGAAATATCTAATTTCTTAATTTCTTTTTGCAACTCAAAACCGACTTTTCTCCTCAAATACCCTTTTGAAAACTCACTTACTCTTTAAGTTTACTTGCTTTTAGTAAAAAATTCAATAACCTTTTGTTGTTGAGTAATGATCTCCTCTTACCGTGTCATTTGTGTTTTTTTTTTATCCATGTGCTCACTCATTTGAGCCCTTTGGATTTCCATTTGTTCTCATTGTTAATTCAGTTGTTCTTGCATTAACTAAATTATTTTTTTCATATTATCATTATTCTATGTAGCTTTTATAGTTACTAGTTTCTTTTCTTTTCTTATAACACGCTGAGGCACTTCAGCTGACTGAACTCATTCTGAATCCCTTATGAGTCATCTTAGTCCCTTCCTTGAGACTTCTGTAATCTCCTCTTGTAGATTAGAATTCGCTCTTCTCGAGGTCCCACCATACCTAGTGATAAAAGAGCTATGTCAATTCAATAGTTCATGTTTATAACCTAGGGTTTTGCAACCTAGGCTCTAATACCAACTGTAACAACCCAAGTCTACTCACCTGGTTGTAAGAAAACACAAATTCAAAAAAAAAATTAACTCAAACATAAAGGATACACTTTGATGTAAGCACACCCAACTTTGAACTAGTACCTAGGCATATATGAGCACACTTCGATAATTTATACTGCTACAAATAGTGTCTCAAGTGCTCGAGACCAACCAACTTCCCTCGATAGGTTACCATTTATGAGATCTTTTTTCTCCTTTTTCGAGTTCTCAGACCTCGATATGGGGTTGTCCTTCTAGGTCCCATAACACCTGGAAATATGGATGCACTAACTACCCATCTCATAGTATGGAGAACTTTAGATCTATGGTCCAACTCTTGTCCTAATAGTCCACTGACCCAATTATTATAGTTAAACTATGCTTGAGTTAGCGTAGCTATGCCAATGCTTGATTATTGACTTTCACCTCAGGTATTATCAGGGTCTACCAATTCTTTGGTTTATTGGACCAGGTGTCCTAGATCAATTTCCAATTGACGGTAATGCTACCCATACCATCTACCGATGGACCTTCCAACCCCAAGGACTAGGTCCCTAACCTTGAGTTTAGTTTACAATTCTGCAACTAGTGATGATATTGAGAATCCTCACATACTACATCGTATGATAACCTAGAATGATGTCCCATACCATCATTCATTACTCTCGATAGCTAGGAATCCATTGATCCTACTAGAGAACAATTGTCCCCGATTCACAATAGTCGCCATTGCACACTATTGGGGTTGGGTGGATGTCTAACCTTCTTGTTAGCATATATTTAAAATTTTCCTTCCCCAGCAATTAAAAAGAAACTCTTATTGGTCTTATCAATAAAGTAGCCTTTAATACAAAAGGTTTGTTTATTTCCAAGTGATTCCCTTCTTAGGCTTTTGAAAAAGATATCCTTTCTCTAAATTTAGTAAAAATATTTTTAAACAACATAATTTACAACATATCAAAAGAACATGACATACTTTTACATCCACTGCACATTTTTATAAGAATTTTTAAATAAAGCTAATCTATTAATACTTGATACAAAAATAATTTTATAAGAAGACTAAATAAAACTAATTCTATTTATTAATCTCATTAACAAATAATACTTATATTTACCTTAAACTAATCTATTATTAGAATTTATAACACAATGTAAAACTCTTTAGAAGAATATAAGAACTTTTAATATCCAAAAGCTACCAAAATAATCTGACGAAACTCTAAGGTATTTCTTATTATTGACCCTTCTTAAAAATTAGGGTTTATTTCCACATCGCTCCAATAGTTAAAAAAAGTAAGCTGAAATATTGAACACTCTAATTAACAAGCATATGCTTAAGCTACCTAACGAAAAAAACATTTTAAACGAACGATGAAGGAATATCATTTGTTGTTAGGCTTTGATTATTTTATTTAAATATTTTCCTACAATATTAAAGACTCATACGACATAATTATTGATCCTAAAATCAAAGAATTAAATTCAGAATTTAATAGTCACAAAGAATGAAGGGATTTGACTCATTTCCAAAGTACGAGTTTACCGTAATTTTGGTAGCAAGTTTTGTGGAGAATTTTTCCCTGGACCTTAATGTGTGTTCTTTGCTAGTCCAATAAGAAATCATAGATACATTAATGAGTTCTTAGTTTCTATGCACGATAAAATATGACGAGGTTGGTTCCATTTTAAAAGTTTTAAATAAATTGGTGTTCCCAAGGCAAAAATACATCAACATTATGATATTAAGCTAACGACGAGGAAGGAGCAGCGTTGAATTATACAATTGAGCAGGCAACACAATGGTTATATTAATACCTATCTTTTCAAAAATGACTATGATTCCTTCTTTTTCAAAAAATGCTTAATGACACTTTAAAGTCCAAATAGTTTAATTAGTATTATCTAGTTTAGGTATTTGAACCAGCATCTAAAATTTCCATTTTAAAAGTTTTCAACACTTCCCACATAAGGATACGTAAATAAACCACAAACACAACAGGATTTCACATTTCAATCATAATGCAATTTTCTACCTACCTACAGCAAGATGCTAGGCGCGAATTAGGAAAAGAGTTTATTGAAGCTTTATAAAGTCTGGTTCGATATTGATTAACCGTCAATCACATAGAGAGGATGGCATTCTTAATGAGTAGAAGTAGTTTTAAAACTACCAGCTTGAGATAATCAAATAATAAATATTCAAACCTTTGTACCCCAAGGTAGACAATATATTTTTATGAGAAAAATATGAAAATTTATCCAGGATATCATCCATGCAAAACAACACTTAAAAAAAAAAAGAATATATCTTTAACTATAAAAAAATTAATTTGAAACCTTTAAATTCAAAAATATCACATTCATTATTTCGACTGTGGTATTCATTTTACAAGGATGACTACAATTTGTATTCAGATAATATACAGACTGTAAAATACATTGGGTACAACCTCCAAGTTGCATATCCATTAATTTAGCTTTTCCCCATCCGCTAGTACACTGCTTGGTAGAATTCTTAGGTTGTTTCACCTACAACTTTCACGACGATAGACAGTGGGAAACAATTTATGAATAGGATCAGCATGGCTCTTTTATATGCAACTACCATATAGGTGAATGTAGTGAAATCTCATTAAAATATGCAATTCTCCAAGTAAACGAATACTATGAGAGCCCAATACAAAAAACACAGAAATATGCATCTACCAAAAAAAATTAATTATTATATATTTTAAAAGGTTGAAAGTATTTCATAGAAAATCCTCTTTGTGGATATTTCCATAGAAAACACAGTATAGGATAAAATTTACTAAATACCTTACTAAATTAAGTAAAACCAGACCAAAATTTTAATATATTTTATGTGGATTATTAGTATTGTTTATATAACCGGGTTTCACTACGAAGAGATGGCTATTTGCATATTAAAATTTCTTACAAATCATTTGTTGTAATAAGAAAGACTTATCCAATCAATTCACACACAAAAATACTGCCCATTCAAAAATTTAAGGTATCCAACTTGGAAATTCATCGAAGATATAGGCAAATGTAAAATCTTAGTCAAAAGGGTAGCTTTCCACTCACACGAAAAACACCGGATGCCAATTCCTCTGGTCTTCTTTGCTCCAAAAAAATATGAGCACCTTTGTCGCTTCAAGTTCACGTTATAACAAAAACCATGTCGTGAAGAGAAAACGATGATGATTTTTCCAAAACCTTCACTAGTCCTATGTTTTTAAAGCTTCAAGGTTCAATTTACACACGACACATTAGATGTTTCATGCAAAACAAAAGGATGTCCAAGTGTTGCAATATTGAGTACTCCGAGGAAAACATAAATATATCGTTTGTTGTTTTGATTTGTTAAAGGAACTAACTTTAAATTGGATTTATTTAATTAATATATATATATATATATATATATATATATATATACATTTGTATTGTACACATAAATATTATTATTATTACCATTATATTTATATGCTCATGTTATTTATTTATTATTTTATTTTATATTTTATGATTATATATATATAATATATATATATATATATATATACGATTTAATTTTTATAATTCATTTAACATGTATTCTTAGTGCAATTGTAGATAAAAATACTTTCAAGAATGCAATAAATACCATATGTACCTATATGAATATTTTTTTATTATAGTGGGTTTTCGTGTACCCACGAGCCATGGTGCATTTATGCACAACATCATATCCCACCTTACCTAGCATTTCAACCACTGTCTCTGCCCAAAGGTGGATGTTCTTTTGGTTCGTCTTGCTTGCTACAAAATATAAACCTGCACCTGCAGTCACAAATGCTCATAGTAGTATCACATTCTTCCAAAAAAATGATAATCAAAATAGTGGGGATGTGACATGTATGTATGTGTATCATTAGTATGTATGCTTTGACTCTAGAAAGCAAAATGCAAATAGCATATTACTCTAGATATGGAATTATATAAAAATAATATATCATAATACACAAAATAATACTCACTTTTATATCATAACAAGATTGACTTTGAATAAAATAAAAAAATTTAAACCCATACATAGATATATCCATCGTAAAGTCACTTTGAAATATAAAAAATATATAGCATAATACACAATACAATAATTATTTTTACATCACAATAAGAATGATTTTGAAGAAAATGAAAATTTTAAACCCATGCATATATATATCCTTCGTAAACTCGCTTGAAAACTGAAATACAAAAATAATATAGCATAATACATAAGACAATACTCATTTTTATATCACAACAAGAATAACTTTGATTAAAATGAAAATCTAAACCTATGCATACATATATTCTTCGTAAACTCAAGAATATTTGAAACCCCATAATACTCAAGTGATGAAAATAATACACAAATCTAAATGTAGATAGTATAATAGTAAAGTAATAAAATCAAATGTCTTGTTTTTAAACGAAAACATATGAATATCATCAAATTGTCTTTTTGAAAAAATCAAATTTTCAAAAACAATAATAGAACCAGCTATCTTTTTCAAGTAGTTTTAGGCTTCAGCATCTTTTTCTTGTTCCACTCCTTTTTCCTTTTCCACGACTTCCACATTTTACATTTCAAAGGCTCCTCCCTCAAGTCAGTTAACAATACTCTCAATTGTTCAAGAACTGACAAGGATTTTCTCTACACTTTCCAAGCCTTTGAGCAGGGTGTTTTCCTATTTTCCAACATCTTCGAATATTGGTGCAAGAACTTATTTACCCTTCATCTTTAGCAGAACATCAAGATCCAATCCATTTCGAATTATGATTTTTCAAAAAGAGTTGTTTTGTTGAACTACTACTTGAGCTCTTTTTTCCATTGCCATAGAAGCCAATAAGAAATCCTTTACCATCGATCAAACATTGTTTAGGATGACAGGGGGCTACAAACATTGTTCAGGCAGGAATGCAGGAATTCAAATTTTGAAAGGCAAGAAGGAGAAAATTCAAATTTCCAGAGGTCAAGAGGATGGTCACGGGGTCGGCAAGGCTGGGGATCCTTCCGAGGAGACTGAGGATGGTCAGATTATTCATGAAAAGACCTTCAAAAAGGTTGCTCAGTTCTGGGGAGATGAACCACCCGACAAAGGAATCAAATCTGGGACCCCCTTGGTCGAGGGGCCCACTACTAAAAAGCCTTCCTTCGCTAAAGTCCTTAGTGGAGGAAGGAATAGTCCTAGAGAATCCTCCTCTTCTCTCGAGCCCATTGGGACAAAACTCAAAGTCCCTAAAAGCATTATTTCAAATTACCTCTCAATGGAAACTTTCTCGCTAGTCAAAAAGCTCATTGGAGGAAGACCTGACCTTGAAACCATCAGGAGATGGGTGCATGCCAAATGGAAGGTTGTGGGTAGCATGGAAATTTTTGGTCTATCCAGAGGATTTTTTGGCATACGACTAAGCAATCATGATGATGCTAGCCGGATTCTTACAGGGGGACCTTGGTTCCTAGGAAGGTACAATTTGTTCCTATGTAGATGGGTAGAATATTTTGACCTTGAAACCTAGAGCATTAACCATGCTCCTATCTGGGTTCATTTTCCAAACCTTCCCTGGTAGTTTTGGCATGAGGATATCCTCAAAGGTATTGCTAAAATCATTGGTGAATTGGTGGCCATTGATCATGCCACGTTGGCCAGGTCAAGGATGATAGTTGCTAGAATATGTGTCAATGCAAACTTAGATTCAGAGCTTCCCACATTCGTTGAACTAGAATATGGGACTTACTACCAGAAGCAAGTAGTGGAATATGAAAATAAGCCAGCCTTTTGTGTGGAATGTCGTACATAGGGACACCTAAGATCTCAATGCCCTTCCCTGAAAGTGCAGGCCGAACCTGAGATCCCAAAAAGTAGTGCCCCATTCATCAAGAATGAAATAAGGAAGCATCCAACTTCAAAGGGAGTTGTTTTCAGATAAATCAAAAATCAGATCCCAAACAACAATGGAAATGAACGTCCATAGGGTGGTGCTGCAAAAGAACCCCAAGCTCCCCCTCAACCTACTGACAAGGGAAAACATATATCTACTACAAATCCAGAAATGCACAAGGAAGAGGTAAGCTCTCTCTTTGCTTTCCCAAATAAGTACCAAATACTTTCTGAAACATCCTTATTCGAAAAGAAAATGATAAAGTCCCTCATAGTCCAAAACCAACTCATAAAATTTCTTCTATCTCCAATGATAAGATTGGGCTTGAAATAAATCATAATATTTCCTCTGGTCCCATTGATAAGATTGGGTTTCCCCACTCTTCTCCTCAACCCTCGAGAAGCCCTGACTTCTCAAGGCCCTCAAGCCCACCCCTTGAGTCTTTTCCAGATAGTTCAGGTGATCCTAGAAAATGGACTCAAATTGAAGAACCTGCAATCCCAGAAACCATCCCTGGATCATCCAGCCTCGTGGTTCAAAGAATTAACTCTCAAAATTTTAGCCCAAAACAAACTAGAAGTTCCAAAAAATCCCCTATTGATTGTGGAGGAGATAAGAAGAAAGGTAGAACTTTAGCAAATGATCAATGGAAATAGGGATTAGCTGAGGAAATAGCAAGTGGAATCCAAAAGACCCTATTCTCTATAGGGATAAGTCAGAACAAATATGAGTTCAAATGCATCAAACCTCCCCAACCTCAAGGAAAGGGGGCAAAAGGAATGCTAAATCTTCTAAATGAGAATCCTCTTTTATAATGTGAGAGGACTTAATGGACAAATCAAAGCAAAGGCTAGCTAGATCATTAAGAAAATAAGTCAATCCTACAATCTTTTTATTGCAAGAAACCAAAATTGGAGAAAATTTAGCTGCTACCTTGAGCAAAAAACTATGGAAAATTTGAGAAGCTATCTCCTGTAATGCCAGGGGAGCATCAGGGGGTCTCATGTGCATTTGGAATCCGGAGAAGCTTGAGGGAAGATTGATTCATTCAAATGACACGTTAGCTAGCATTTTGTTTTTTGATAAAGACAAAAATTTCCCATGGATACTCACCAATGTATACACACCCAACTCAATTCCTGGTAGGTCTAGGTTATGGGAAACCTTAACCAATATTAGAAGAGCAATCACCAATTTTCCTTGGATCTTAGCTGGGGACTTCAACACTCCCCTCTATCCTTCAGATAAAAGAGGTGGATCTGGGTCAATCTCAAAAAGTATGGAAGATTTCCATGATTTCATCAACTCTAATGATCTTATGGATGTTAACCTAAAAGGTAACCAATTCACTTGGACCAATAGGAGGAGTGGTAGCCATTTAATTTAGGTCAAACTGGATAGAATATTTTTTCCTATGAGGCTACGTCAAAGTGGGGAGATGCCAACCTTCAATCATTACTCAAAATTGGTTCAGACCATAGCCCACTTCTCCTAGAAACAAGCAACCCTCAGACCTTCAGAACCCCCTTCAGGTTTGAAGCCATGTGGACTCACCATCCAAACTTCAGGGATAGAATCATTCAGTGGTGGCAATCAAATTTCCATGGATCACCCTCATTCATATTGGGGCAAAAATTGAAATTGGTTAAAGAAAATCTCAAGATTTGGAACAGGGATATTTTTGGGAACCTTTTTGAGAATAAGTAGGTGATCAAGAACCGTCTGGAAATAATTGAGAACAATATTCTGAATGGACAAAATGATGATGTTGCATTGAGAGCCAAAGAAAATATCCTTTTGTCAGAGTATCACAATGTTCTTGCCTATGAGGAGACTTTTTGGAGGTAGAAATCTCGAGCAATATGGCTCAAGGAAGGAGATTCCAATACAATTTTTTTCACATTTCTACTCTAAGAAATAGGAGTAAAAATAGAATCAAGGAATTACTCAGGAATGATGGGAGTGTTACTACAGATATCAAGGAAATTAGGTCTAAAGTAGTCTCTCATTTTATGTAGTTGCTTGAAAATTCAAATTCAGCCTCTAACTTTGCCAAAGAATCTTTACTTCAACACATTCCCCATTCCATATCAGAGGACATCAACTCCAAGTTAACTGCAATTCTCTCAGATGATGAAATCAAGCAAGCCCTTTTTTCCATGAAACCTGATAAGGCTCCTAGCCCTGATGGGTTTCCTCCTAGATTTTTCCAGGATTTTTGGGATTTCATCGGTCCTAATGTGTGTGATGATTTTCCAGCCTACCTCTTTTAATTCCACATTCATAGCTTTGATCCCTAAAAGTCAAAATGCTAGATCCTTTAATGATTTCAGACCAGTGAGCCTATGCAATGTCGTGTACAAAATTCTCACCAAATATTTAGCCAACAAGATGAGAGATGTTCTTCCTTTGATAATTGACCACTACCAAGGGAGCTCGGTGCAAGGAAGATCTATACTGGATGGGATCATTACTATCCATGAAGCCCTGCATTCCACTTCTCAAACTAAGAAGGTTGCCTTCCTTCTAAAGCTTGACATGAATAAAGCATATGATAGAATGAACTGGGATTTTTTAATTGTAGTTCTAATAAAATTTGGATTCCATCATGATTGGGTTAAGCTGATTAAAGGATGCATTTCCTCAGCCTGGTTCTCTATCCTAATCAATGAATCTCCTACTGGATACTTTCCAAGTGGTAGAGGCCTAAGATAGGGGGATCCTTTATCCCCTCTTCTCTTCATCATTATTGTTGAGGCGTTGGGAAGATCTATTCATGCATCCAGAAGCTCAGGTCTAATCTCTGGGATTAAAGTTACTTCTCAAACTAATCCTGTCACCCATCAACAATTTGTTGATGACACTCTCCTATCCACCTATGCTTCTGTCATTGAAGCCAAAGTCATCAAGCATATCCTCCTTCTCTATGAAGAAGCAGTAGGACAGAAAGTGAATTTCTAGAAGAGCAAATTATACTTCCTCAACACTCCACATAGGCGACAAATCAAAATTGCAAATATTCTGGAGTGTGCAATTTCCACCTTACCAACAACCTATTTAGGGCTGCCCTTATTCACTGGAAATGTTACTGAAGAAATGTGGAACAATGTCATCGAAAGAATCCAAAAAAACTCACAGGATGGAAAGGCAACCTTCTATCTCAGGCAGGAAAAGTGGTTCTAACCATGGCTTGTCTGTAGAGTATTCCTGTCTATTTTTTATCGGTCTTCAAGGCTCCAATTAAGGTTTTTAACAAAATTGAGCAAATTCAAAAATAGTTCTTATGGACTGGGGCTGAGAATAAAAATAGATTTCACCTTGTTGCATGGGATAAAGTGTGCAGACCGAAAGACCAAGGAGGAATTGGCTTGAGAAGAATTAACCATTTAAATATGGTTTTGCTTGCAAAACAAGCTTGGAGATTAGTGTCAAAAGAATAGGTGGAATGGGTCACTCTAGAAAAAAGGAAATATCTACAGAGATCCAATTTTTTATGTGATCTGGCACCTTCTATTGGGTCAGCCTTTTGGAAATCCATCAGCCTAACAAAAAAACTCCTGAGAAAGGGCCTCAGATGGCAAGTTGGAGATGGAAAAATTATAAATTTTTGGGAAGATAAATGGATAGGAAACCAACCACTTATAGCATTTCCTGCTTTTAGAGCTATAAAGGATTTTACTGATCCATTATTTGGCTATAGAGTAGTTGACTTTTTGACTGTATCCAATAACTCACGCATATGGAAAAGGATACAGTGCCCCAATTTATCAGTGGAAATCAACTCTTTGGAGGCCTTACTTTCTTCTTATGTTTTACCTTCAAGGAATGCTAGAGATCACCCTATTTGGGAACCCTCTGACATTGGAGAATTCACTGTTAAATCGGCTTATCAACTCCTCCTGGTTCCTGAGGAAATTCATATTCCTTTCAATTTGGTATGGATCAAACACTTAACTCCAAAAGTTTCCTTTTTTTCTTGGCTAGCCATTCAAAATAGAATCCTTACTATTGAAAATATCATTAAGCATGGAATCCCATTGCCCAATAGGTGTTTTTTATGTCTTGTTGATTGGGAATCAACTAGCCACATTTTCCTAACCTGTCCTTTTTCTTGTTCCATCCTTAACAACCTTTTTCAAAGGTTCCAGATCAGTTGGGCCAAGCCTCCTTCTATTGTTGATTTATTTTCCCAATGGCCTAATCCTTTCCACAATCCTTATCTTCGGGTGATTTGGAAATTCTTCCTTCACCACTTCCTTTGGAAAATTTGGCTCGAAAGGAATAGAAGAGTTTTTTCCAGCTCGGCTAAGGATATTGCTTCCACTACCAATAGAATCATCTTCTTTGCTAAGGAAAATATGCTCATGATCCCAAATGATCCTCATCCAATCCCTAGGTTTGAAGCCTCCTTACTTCAGTATTTGCACATTTCTCTAGAGAATCCCAATTCCAAATCTTCCCAAATATCTAGGAGCAATATCAAATGGATTCCTCCACCTCAAGGATGGGTTAAACTTAATTTTTATGGGGTGGCTAAAGGCAACCCCGATCGAGCAGGTGTAGGGGGATCCTTAGGGACTACAAAGGAAATTCTATCTTTGCCTTCATTGAGGGACTGGGTGAACAATCTAATCACATAGCTGAAGCTAGAGCCCTGTGGAGGGGTCTTCTATTGATCAAGTAGTTTCTAGGTAAAGTCATCATTGAAGGGGACTCCTTAAACATGGTCAATTATTTAAAGAATTCAAAAAATCCTACTTGGAAAGTCAAAAACCTTATTGAAGAATCCATAGGCTTGATCCTTTATCAGCATGAGGCCATCATCCAACATGCCTTTAGGGAAGCAAATAGAGTGGTGGACAGGTTGGCAAACATCGGAGTTAATGCCCCTGGGATGATGACGTGGACTGACACCCTCCCAATTGAGGTTGAAGAAATTGCCAAGTCAGAGAAAATTCAAAATGCCTAACAAACTACTATTCATTTTTCTTTGCATGATTATTGGTTTGAAAAGTTTACTTTCCCTAGGTCTTAAATCCATAAGTGTCTTTTGCTCCATAAGGATCCTTCTCCACAATCCTATTGTTTCCTGTTGGTGATAGAATCATCCTAGATGTAGATTTTCTACAACACCCTAGACCCACTGCCAATCATTGAATGTTTGAAGGAAAGGAATGTCCTCTGTGACAATCTCCAATAGGGTTGGTTCTGAAAGTAAAATTGGTTTTGAGATAAGGGTTAGGAAAGTGCTGAAAGAGAAGGAAATAACTGAAAGGAATAGGGAAATAGGTGAAAAGCTTGAAATACGGGGGTGATGGACAGGAAGCACGATACACAACCTAACACTTGAACCAACAACAATCAAAATAATAGACCATTAACAGAAACCAATATTAAATCCTCACAATTGCATAACCTCCATGGGTATTCCAGAATTAATCCTTCACTGACAGCTAAATCTAGAAAATAAAATTCAAGTTGTATAATAAAGTAATTAACTTAATAGAAATAACATGATAGAAAGCATACATAGAGACAAAAGATTCAAGATCGGAACTACAAGTCTGTATTTCGGAAGCATATTTTAAAGTATACAGCTATTTTTCTAGTAGATATTATCCATCCTTAGTTACAGAGAAAAGACCAGCTTTTATAGAGGATTCTACAAAAAATAATAAAGAAAATTGAAATATAATAAAAAATATGCTATATTCTGGAATAATTATATTCATACAAAAAATTAAATATAATTATATTTTCTGATGGAAATATAATAAAATAAGCTTTTCTTTATGGTTAATTGTAAATTTTTATATCTTTCATGCTTTTTGTGATGTTTCAATTATTATTAGTTTAGGTGTATGCATCCTAGGTAACCACAGAAGGCAATCACGATGGGACTCTGCAATTTAAGCGATCTAAAATCTAACTTGAGTTTTGTTATGATAGGCCTTAGCTACGATTGAAAACCATGGTTAACATTTGTAGCTATGCCACAAAGCCATGGGCAATAGTTGCAACCATGCCTAACAGATGCGGTCAATAGAAAACAGAACATACAACAAGCAGCCAGATCTTCATCAAACTGAGATTTGAGGTAGGAGCATTTTTATGTCTCTATAATTTTCTATTTATGTTTTTTATAGCAGAATGCAGAAATTTTAGATTAATTAGAAAACATAGCATAAAGTAGAATGGGAAAATACTAGATGTTTTTTTTAGTTTTCTACTAGTCGCTGCTAGGAATAGCAAACCTCTGATTGTAGTCTGTCCTAGTCTCCAGCGGTCTAGGCCATTGCTTGTTTAGAGTTTGCATGTATGAGGCCTAATTAGTGGCCATTTTCTTCATAGATAGTTACATTATCTAAACATCATCTAGTGTAGTCGTGCATTCTCTTAAAATCAAACGTTCTTTTGAAAAGCATGTAGAGAAAATCATGTGAATGTTGTTTTATGCATCTTATTTTCATGCAAAGTAAAAGGAACCACACACACCACGACACATTGTAAATGCTAGTGAGTTGGAAGTCACATCCAACCACTAGTAGGGTTCAACGACGGTGTCAGTGATTTCCATCCATTGGCCCAACTCCCTCGATCCTTTTGTTGCTAGACCAATACCGGATCCAAGATTTCATCATAGCCCATGGAAAATTTGCATGTATCTCTCTTTGGAGAGGTATATCCCTGATTGCAAGTGAACAGGGTGAGGATCGGGAGGACTTGTGCTCCCTGACCATGTGTGGACTTCATTACCACACATTATAGGTGGGATTACGTGGCATGGAGTTCATTGCCAGGTTTTCGAGCTGCGAGTATACAGGTGAAAACCCTTTAACAATTGAGTATATCATCAACATATTGAAAACACAATGAGAGTTACTTTTTGATACAACAAATCTCAAAACACATCAAAACAGTTTAGGGCTCACAAAAAAAAAATAAAAGAGATAATCATTATTTTTTACTTTGTTTGCCTTAAAATATACATAGAAGATAATATAATATCATGATGTTTACACGGAGAGGCCGATTCGGATATAGACCCGAGGTCGAGGCCGAAGCTCCATCTAATGCACAACAAGACGCGTAGAACCCTCAACCACAAAATCCTCCCGAACATCATTCGGTGAGTATTAGAGGGGATAATTCTATGTGTGGGGATCCTTTTGAGAATAACCCGATTAGAGGATCCACTAGACACTCCTCAAGAGATAGATCAGAGCATGGGGATTCCCAACATGGGGTCCCAAACATGGCAACATTTACCATGATCGCACTCCACGTGCATCCATATAATCTACTAAAGAGTTTGTCATAGAGGAATCTAGATTGGTACCCCTTCAACCTATATCTAGGGGAGGCTTGAGGCCCCCACCATCTGAGTATATATGAGTTCAATATCTGCTCATACAGGGGCAATTAGATAGGGTTGCTTCTGAGCGTATGCCCATGCAAACTCCCAATAGAAGTGAGCCTTGTAGGATCACCATAGACATGTCTAAAGTGGGAGCAAATGGTACACCACCTCATCAGCCATGGTGTAGTAGATAGTTAGATGGTCTATATAGATTTTTAGGACAACTAGGTTATAAACCTACTCCTGCGCCTTCTCATTCTGCGAGCATGCATAGTGGTAGTACCATTAGGACCATTAGAGAGCCTAGAGAGTGCTCCAAACATTCTCATGATATGCATACCCCTGCATCCCATGTGGGCACTGAGTATAGGTAATAGCTGGACACGAATGTTGTCTTCACAAACAAGGGCAAGAGCATAGCAAATCAGTCCATTGGATTACACACTCACAAAGCCGCTCGAATAGAGTTCACACACCAGAGGCCTCATACAGCTGATCACATGGATAGATCTCACAAGCTGGTGTTAAAACAGAGACGTTAGATCCTCCAAGACCAATTGGAATATGTTTGTGCAGAGCGAGAATGCCTCAAAAAGGATAACACTCAGAGGCAAAGGTTCATAAGACAACGCTTATATGAACAGCACATGTGTGAGCAATTCATCCTTGATCAACAGAAGCATTTTGAGAGCGAGGACCGATTGGCCAATATTGATTTACCTCCCCGTAGTGAGCATAGGGAGAGCATTGACATATGAACTACTTTGTAGCCCAATTTGCATGCTGAGTATTATTGTGGCTGCTCCACAACTAGCCCCAAATATTGGGGACCCACCTTTTTCTGTTTGGGGTTTGGAATTTTGATGGTTTTAATTGACAATTTTGAGGGGTTTCCACCCATGAGCTTGCAATGCATTGTCTAAAGTTGATTTTGGGAGTGTCCCCTTGCATTCATGTGTCCCTTTAATGTTTTGGATATTGGGCTTTGGTATGGAAGTTTCAAGTTTATTTGGTTTCTCAATCCAAACCTTTAAAGGATTATGAAGCTAAAATAAAAGGACCTTTTCTATGTTTATTGAATATAATTGTTGGGTCCATAAAATCAATAAATACTATATGCATATCTTTATATGTATATATATATTCATTTGAAAACAAATATTATTATTATTATTATATGTATTTTATATATATATAATATGTTTTAATATATTATATATAAATAAATAAATAAATAAATAAGAAAAAGAAAATATAAATATATATTTTTATATATATTTATAATAAAAAATCATAAGAGAAAATAATAAAAAGTTAAATATATATGTGCATATCGTAAGTATATATATATATATATATATATATAATAAACAAAACATAATAAAAATATGAAAATAAAGATAAAAGATAAAAAATATTTTAATAAATATTAATAAAGCATATTTTATATGCTTTGTTAAAACATTAGAAAAGGTCGTTCCTTTTTATAAACTAAAACAAATAAAACAACATTTTCGTTGCCTGGATGTTATTTGATATAATTAAAATGGTGTTTAATATATAATTTGTTTTCTCATGCGCAGGTTTATAAGGAAGCCGACGATGGGCGATGATAGGCACGTGCGGCGGCTATCTGGCGTGGAGAAGTGTGTTTGGGTGAATCACACTGTAGTTTATCATCGGATACTTAGGAATGTCACACGCGGCGAGGATATTTTTGACTCCAAGACCAGCACTGCTGACATATCACGGTGATGGACGATGGGCACACGGTGGACTGTTGCCGAAATTGTGACATGAGTCACAGGTTAGATAGTACAGGCCTTCCGACAATGAATCGAGGGTCAAGAGCCTCAAACAATGATAGCGTCTGCAAAGACCACCAAGAACGGCAGGTAAATGGGCAAGTGCCACGTAGGTGTAAACAAATGCGCGAGGCACAGGAAAACCCAAGTGTATAGCAAGATGTGAGCAACAATCCTGACACGCAGGGCTTGCATCATGAGCTAGCGAACATAAAGGCCACGTAGACAGAGTTTCTATAGCACAAAGCTATGTTTCGCGTGTCGACAGGGTCAGTGGCAGATTGAAGATATTTGTGGCACAGATTGGGGAAACAAAGGTGTTCGAGATTATGCGGTGGACGGGACTGCGTAGAGACATCGCGGCAAAGGGACGAGCGTCATGATCGAAGGTTTACAATATTCATACGCTAGGGAATACTCAGTCAGAATATGCAGTAGAGAAAAGCAACGAGAAGTGTGGATGTCAGCAGAGCTGCGTAGTAGGGGAATCTACAGCAAGGTTAAAATCATGAGGCCAACGAAGATTCGCTTAATGGAGAATAAGGAGAAAATGGACAATTTTAAATTGATTCGCAATCTGGTAATTCACAACAAACGTAGTAACGACAGGGACAGTCAGCATGGCAGTCAGAACAATGGCACTAATTTAATATGCAGAGTAACGTCCCTGACAGGGGTTGCTGGCAAACGTGATAGGGGTTGCTGGCAAACGTGATACACAGACCGCAACAAGGCACGAATGATGTCGTTCATAACAATCACATACCGATCCTGAAGGAGTGTAACGTTCACATGTTAGTAAACCCTAACACTTTCCAATATGGCGATGTTAAACCACAAGCACGGTGAATATTAAGGGGTTTTCTGGTGATATCTTCTAGCGCAGTCCTGAAAATGACACCCCAGAGTTAAGATGGTGCATCCACGCAGGCCCAGCATGTAGTGCATATTGATTAATATACAGGCCCAGCATGTAGTGCATAATGTATGTTTAGGAGTCGTGGAGAGGAATATTTTAAATAAACATATTTTTTAGCATATATTGTGTTTTATAAGAAGGTTATGTCTTATGTACTATAGCCTTAGGGCTATATCATTAGGAATTGATGTGGGGTCAGCGGAAGACATGAGAGGAAAGTAGCATGGTATTGTTTATATTATAATATGAGTAAGGGGAGTCATAATGGAAGCTTAAAATATTATTGTTTTTTTTTATTATTTATATTATAATATAAACAATGGGAGTTATAAGGATGGGGTTGTAAAGGATTTCATTTCTTTTACGTTGTTTTGTTTTAATATGGGTGATAAAGGAGATATAAGGGAAGGAAAGCATAATGTTATTATTTTCATTGTTATAATGTTAAAAGGGGAAGTTATATGAAAATAAAATATAATTTTTTTTTATATTTTATTTTTGTTTGTTTTATTTTAATATTATATTAAAATTTCTTTGGAGTGAGCGTTTGTCCCTTTCCTAGTGCTTTCAGTGGCATAAAAGGTTTAAAATGATTGTGACATGATGGTTATAGGGGTGGATTGCGCGAAGATCTGTGTGGTGACTTTTGGGGCGGACAGCGCAGAATACTATGGCGGCCATAAAAAAGCTAGACGGTCTGCCCGGATTTGTGGCAGCTACTGATTCCACCATGTAAATATAAAAAAAAAAACATTATAGTAAAATGAAGTGATAAGGAGTTAGAAAAGAAGGGAAAACGAACAGCTCTTTTGTTTTGACAACTTTAAATACCCAAGGAGGGCATTGTACAGGGGCTGGAATTTTGTGTAACCAAGAGCACATTTGAAGAAATAAATGCATTTTTTTGGAAAAGGTAAACCTTGTGAGCAAAACCAAAAGGAGATTTCATCTAAAAGCTACTATTTTATTGTCTATTTTATTGCATTTCATTTCTGATTTATATCTATGTATTAATGCCATTCAGGGTTATACTAGGTGAATGTCAGAATAAAATACCAATGTTTTATTTTCCTTTGAGTCTTGCACTTGGTCTAACTGGATTGTGTTTTCTGCAGGTCTTTTAGATCAAGTTGCTTCTAGATCTATCTCATAACTTGGGGTTTTGTAGGGAAGGGATTGTTAACCAAAATTTGATGTCATTTTTTTTTTTTCTAGCTAACCTTGTAGATAATTTTCTGTGGTTTATTTTCTGCAATTTAGATTAATCTATTTTTCATTTCAGAATGTTATTTTCTGATTCTGATCATTTCTAGAATTTTTGCTTTTCATTTTTTACATTATGGTCATTTCTAGAATTTCTTTTTTTAGTTATTTCTATTATGGTCCCTCTAGAATTTCTGCATTTAATTTTATTTTTTATTTTGGTCCATTTTCCAGAATTTCATTTTTGCATTTTTTGTTCATTTAATTTTATTCTGGTCCTTATCCAGAATTTTTGCACCTCCAAATAGCATTAATTTAATCTACAGATAAAATCCATTTTAGGAGGGATTACTAACGCCAAATTCACATTAAGGCAGATAAAGCAAATGAACATTGACATTCTAACTTGCTAATATTTTCTAACTCCAAATTCTAACGTAGCGATAGTGGAATATCTATAATGAAGATAAAATGAATCCACTAACTGTAAAATGAACCTCACATTAAAGGCATGGAATTTAAAATGAAGTGGACTATTCCACACACTTTTGCATTTGGAACCTTTTAATTTGAAGATAAAAGGAGTTTACTGACTGGGATTCAGGGTAAGTCAGATTAATATCAAGAGCATTGAAAAGGAATCAATCATTTGCACTTTTGAAGGTTTAAGGATCATGATTGCTAAGCATTTTTTGAACTATCAAAGGCCCCTTGTTAACTGTCACTTGCAGGTTTGAGTTTATTTTGGTATACATCTATTTTATTTAATCTTCATTGATTATACATATACATGAATGTTTGCTTACCAGAACCTTGGAGAAATAGGTGATTTCATCTAATTTCTTTGCAAGAGAGAGTTTTCAACTTAATACTCTATTTGTGGTGATCATTTTGCAATAGGGCAAAATATTCACTCAACATTTTGGCACTAGAAGGAGGGCCTTTTTTATTGCTTTGTGATTTAGATCTTTCTAATGGTTAATGTGGGCAGTTTTGTTTCCACCTTATTGTGCTTGCAGGTACAACATCATTCAAGTTTATTTTGAGTGGTTTGTGAGAAGCCTTTTTAGAATAGTTAAGTTTCCCAAGCTGGACCCATCTGAGCATATTGCTACTAGGTCTAAAACCACTAGAGAAACTATCTTTCAACGTCTTTCTCCCAATTATATGAGGTTGAAAAACAAAACTCAAGAGATCAAAATCCCACCCAACATACTTGATCTAGGGTCACCTTTAGATTCAAGTACATCTAATGGATCTTCACCCATTGTTTCCATTATGATAGCTACACCAAGTGTATCTATCCCCATCACTCTGATAGTTTCTAGCGTACCCATAGAGTTGTTACCATTGAATAACATGGCTCAACCCTCGATTATTTGGTGTGGTGTGCAAAGCTCCCCCTTGAATATACCTGGGGATGTCCATGACATACCTAGGCATATTGAAAGGTCGATACCCAAATTCATTCATGATGGTCCCATAAAAATTGAGGAGCATGTTCAAATTTACAAGGATTACATGTTTAGACAAGGGGTTACTCACGAAGATGTTGTGTGTCGAGTCTTTCCTAGCAGTTTGGACCATATGGCTCAAGAATGGTACTTGAATCTTCCTCCAGGGTCCATTACTTCATGGGACCAATTGGAAGCTACCTTCATTAGCCAATTTCGTTTGTTATATCCTTCCATCATCTATAATTTGTTTGTGTCCTATAAACGGTTATCCAATAAGACTATTAGGACGTTCAATGCTAGGTTCCAAAATTATACGCAAATGTAACTCACCACTTTGTAGTAGATGTCATTGTGGCTCTTCAATTATATTTTGGAGCTCTAGACCCTTTAACATCCTTATTTTCTAGAAGAAATCCTTAGGTTGCAACCCTTGCCCTAGCTTACGTAGAGACCATAACCCTTGAACAAAAAATGACATCGCTAGGTGGGGGGTTGTCTCAATTGGCTGGGATGGGACAATATGGTCCATACAGTCAATTCACGATGATGAATCAGATGATGGTCCCATAAGTGCCAATAATGAACAACTTATCATGTCAACAACCATACCCATTTGTGCCTGCATATTCACCATTTTCTGTTTACCCTAATGCATCTGTTCCACCACCAGCAATGTTGCCAAACAATCAATTGACCATGTCTAGGTTCAATGCAATCAATAATCAGATAACCATACCTAGATTTAGTGTGATCAAATACCCAAAGCCAAACGACTTATCCATCGATCACACCTCTTCAAAGCGTGAGTCCTAGGTGGAATCAAAATACTCATAACCAAGCCATTGTACCTGTTCTAGAGGTGGCTAATGCATAAAATACATTTGGACCTGGGACTAAAGTACCCCAACCACAAGGACTTGAGTCTAGGATTGAGAAACTAGAAGAACAAGTGATCAAGCTGACTAAACATTTGGGACATATGATTAAAAATATGATGCAATCCTCTAGACATAATCGGCCTCACAACCACATAGGAAAGGGACCGTACAACACTCACCCCAATAACGGGCGCGTACCCAATCCAGTATCCAACCAGGTAGATATTTTAGAATATTACGGGGAGTTAGAATCTTGTAATGAGGAATTATCCCATTTTTGCCACGATAAACAAGAGACTTTGATAACTAAAATTGTTCACATTCAAGAAAGTAAAGAAGAGTACATTGAGGTTTTAGGAGAATAAGATGATGAAACTTTGGAAGTCCAAGCCATTATATGTTTTGTGAAAGGAAACCACGGGTATTATACAAGAAGTTCTAAATATCCCAAAACTTCTTCTACTCCTCCAAACAACCCCTTACTTCCTCCTGATGCAAAAGGTGACGTTAATCAATCTCTGCCTCCTGTTATTGAAGTATCCAAACCAACACAAAAGATGCAAAATTCTAAAGAGTTCACTTATGACTTAGAATAGGATATGAAAAGGAATAGGGCTAATATCTCACTATTTTATGTGGCTAAGTTGTTGGGTCGAGAGGGATCTTTGGTGAAAGGGTCAAATTCTTCCAGTCAAATTCATGAGGCCAAAGGCACCGAGTCCTGATTGATGTTGAGAGGAGAAAAGTGAGAAGTGCCTCCTTTTCTCATAACCATTAGGATTGCAGACAAAAACTTGCACAATTGTCTGATAGACTCGGGTGCTTCGACTAACATTATGCCCCTTTGAAATTTTCTAGAAGTTAGGATTCACACCAATCCCTTCTAAGAGTAAGGTGGTACAATTGGATAGATCGATGATGGATGTGGTTGGAAGTCTAAATGATGTCCTTATTCATATTAACTCAGAACCTAGGGTTCAACATCACATGGACATGTTGGTGCTTAATATCCCCACCAAATATGGCATGGTATTTGGAAGAGATTGGAGTAAGAACCTAAATGGGTACATAGTTACATATTATTCCCATATATGGTTGCCTTGGAGAGGAGTAGCAAATCAAATTTGGGTGGATATTGAGCCAAGGCACAAAGAGATGATAACAGAATACAACATGCCCAATGAGATTCAAATTGCTGAAACTGAGTTAGGAGCCTACACATCTGACATAGAAGAATCTACCAAAGAATCTCAAAAATAAAGTTATTCTTGTAACACTTCAGAAGAGGATAATTTGGTTTTGACTCTAATATTTGGTGGATCTAAGTCAAAATAAGGTGTTGGAGCTGGTATTGAACTTACATGTCCTGGTAGTAATCCTATGCTTCCTTCCTATAGATTACAGTTCCCAGCCACCAATAATGTGGCAGAATATGAAGCACTTATTTTTGGACTTCAATTGGTCCTTAAGAAGAAAGTTAAATGTCTCAAAGTGTTGGGATATTTAGATTTGGTGGTTAAAAAGTTAAAGGGCAATATACTTTCCAGGATAAAATATTAAGCCTTTACAAAACCAGAGTTAAGGATTTGATAGACAAGTTTGATGCATTTAATATATCCCTTATCTCTAGGAAAAACAATCGAATGGCAGATTCTTTAGTCATAGCTGCAAGTATGCTCAAACCTGTGGATCATAAAAAATACAAGAAATTTTCAATTGAATTAGTGCCTTGCCCATTTATACCTGACAACGTTACCAATTTCCAAGTATTCGATAGTGACAGACATGTTTTCAACTTCGTCACTAATTCTGGTATTTTTTAAAATCAGGTGATAGATGAAGATAAGAGGGGGCACGAAGAAGCGGAGTTGCAGGGTGAAGCGACTCAATCAAGAAATAATATGTTGAATGGTATGGCTTCGTTAGAAAAAATATTTGATATTGGATATCGATCAAAAAGAGGTAAAAATATACCACCCCCTAAAGAAGCATGTGATCTAGTCAATTTAGGGAGTGCAAAAAACCCGCATGAAGAATTCATCGCTAAGGCCTATACAAAGCAAGAAAAGGAGTCTATTGCCCATGCATTAAAGGAATATGTGGATTGCATAGCATGGAGTTATAAGGATTTGAAAACTTATGATCAAAGTGTGATAATGCATACGATTCCATTGAAACCTGACTCCAAGCCTTTTAGACAGAGACAAAGAACGGTCAACCCGATTTTAGAACCCCTAATAGAGAAAGAGGTAAAGAGATTGCTGGAAGCAAAAATCATCTTTCTTATTAGACATTCTACATGGGTTTCCAATCTTGTCTCGGTAAGAAAGAAGAACAGAGAGATAAGGTTGTGTATAGATTTTAGGAATTTGAACAAGGCTTGGCAAAAGGATAATTACCCATTGCATACTATTGATGAGATTATTCAAAAGGTGAATGGGTTAGAGATGATGTCATTCTTGTATGGTTATTCAGGATATAATCAGATTCTTATTCATCCAAATGATAGAATGAAGACAACCTTCACAACGAAATGGGGTACATTCACATATAGGAGAATGCCATTTGGATTATTGAATGCAGGTGCCACCTTCCAACGAGCCATGTATTTCGTATTCAAAGGGCTCATTGGTAAGTGTATCATTTTCTACGTTTATGGCATCCCTTTTTTCTCTAAGAAAAGAGAATATCATGTCAGATATTTGAGGAAAGTACTCCAGAGATGTAGAGAACATGGGATCTCCCTCAATTTGAAAAATGTATTTTTGTAGTAACGGAAGGTAAGCTATTGGGTCATGTCATTTCAAAGGATGGGATTGCTATTGATCCAGAAATAATAGCAGCTATACTAGCCATTCCTCCTTCCAATAGCAAGAAAGAGTTAAGATCCTTCTTCGGTAAAATCAACTTTGTAAGGAAGTTTATTTCAAGATTTGTCGAGATTGCCAAGCCCTTGAATGACATGTTAAAGAAGGATGTTTAGATCAAATGGAAAAATAAAAATAGGGAAGCTTCAAAATCATCAAGGATGTTATCTCCAGAGCCCCTATTTTAATTAGTCCAGATTATACGAAGCCTTTTTATGTCTATACGTTTTCTTCAAATCATTCCTTTGCGAGAGTCTTAACTCAAAAGAGCGAAGGTAACATTGAAAATCCCATAGCTTTCTTGAGTGCTCCTTTGAAGGATGCAAAAATGAGATATCCATCTTGGATAAACAAATGTATGCCTTGTTCAAGACCATCATGAAATTTATATATTATGAGGTATATGACATAACCAAAGAGGAATGGTACGTGGATATTGTATATTTATTATTGAATGGTAAGTGCCCATCACATCTCAATTCCATTCAACAAAGAGCTTTACGCTTGAAATCTGTAAATTTTTTAATTAAGTCTGGTGTTTTGTACAGGAGGAACCACCAAGGTATTTACCTTCGTTGTGTTGATCCAGAAGAGGCGACCCAAGTTCTTAAGGATTTCCATGGTAAGTATGGAACTGGACATGGGTCAGCTAATGCTATGGCTCATCAAATCCTTAGGGTCGGATACTATTGGCCCCATTTGTTCAAAGATGTGCATGATCATGTGAGATCATGCCACACATATCAAGTGGTGGCCAATAGAGAAAGAAATGTTGCAATGCCATTACAATCTATGGTAGAGGCAAGGCCCTTTGCACAATGGGGATTAGATTTTGTTGGGATCATTAATCCTAACTCATCCGATTCTCATAAATATATCCTTACTGCCACATATTATTGCACAAGGTGGACTGAAGCCATTCCCACTAAGCACGCCACTTCAGATGTTTTTATTAAGTTTTTATAGGATAATATTGTGACTCTTTTCAGAATGCCCAATTCGATTGTAAGTGATAACGATTTTGCCTTTTCTTCTTTGGAATTTGTAAATTGAGCATTTGATAATATGGTAAGTTTAAAATTCTCCTCGAATTACTACCTATAAGGTAATGGTTTGGCAGAATCCTCTAATAAGAATTTGCTATGCGTAATCAAAAAATTACTTGAAAAAAATCCTAGGGATTGGCATAGCAAACTAAAATTTGCCCTTTGGGCTGATAGGATCAGAACCAAAGAATCAATAGGAACATCTCCATATCATTTCATTTATGGGTAGGATCCCATTTTTCCCATAAATTTAAGATTACAAATGTTGCATTTCATGAAGGAATATATTGAAAATAATGACAAACTTGAAACTAGATTGACACAGTTAATGCATCTTGATGAGAAAAGAGATGAGGCTATGCTTCATTTCAGCAAACATCAAGATGTAGTGAAAATATGGTTTGATAAAAGGTCTAAAATCAAAACATTTAAAGTTTTAGACCTAGTATTGTTGTGGTACAAAAGGCATGAAAAGAAAGGATATCACAAAAAAATTGATTGTTTATGGTTAGGTCCGTATAAAGTGTCTAAAATATTAGGTGAGAACAGTTTTAGACTAAAAACCTTGGATGGGACAGATTTGGCTTTACCCGTTAACAGGATACATCTAAAGCACTATTTCCAGGCTTGAAAGGGGTAGAGTCATGTATTATATGTAAATATGTTTGTGTTTTGATGATGTTGAGTTTGATTGTATGTTTGTATTCATTCACTTCCAATATTTTGTTGATTTCTAGTGTTGTGTATATAAGTTGGATGTGTTGTTTTTTTATTTGTTTTGGTTTTGGTTGTGTGTTGTTTTCCATCTATTGTTTTGGGTTTGTTGTTGGTTCTTGTTAAGAGCCTGGTTCATTTGTTTTGTATGGTGAGTTATCCTTGGTTTTGAGGCAATATATTTTAGGGGCTAGCATTTGATCTTTGGTTTATGTTAAGTTTTATGTGTTTAGTAGGTTGGAATATGTGAGCTGAAATTCATGAGTTGAAGGTCAGTTTGTATCCTCATGAATGTTTACTAAGATAAGGAAAATATGAAATATCATAATTGTATTGTAGAAAGCTCCACGAGTACCACAAAAACATTAAATAATATTGTTTGAAACCTGGGATGCGTGAAGTCATCAATTTTGTAAAATTTTGTATGTTCCATCGCATTCATCCATATTTCATGGTACATTTCACATTGTGCAAACATTGCATATCACTTGCATCTGCATTTCAAATACAATCGTCGAAAACATGTCAAATTCTCTTAGGATCATTGCACAAAATACACTAAGAAGATCTTAAGATTGGGAACTAATGCTGAAACTATCTTGAACCAAACACGATTTGCACATATTAAAAACATCTTGGGCAAAATGGTCAAAACCATCCTTGGGAGAAAATGTGAGGTAAAAATGGTCATTCTTGTCGGTCCTATTATGCAACATAGTCCTTAAAACAATGGTTTTTACCACTTCCACAGCACTTGAAACCCAAAATTAGAGTAGTAAGAATATGGTCAAATTATCATCATACTTAGGTTGAGAATTTGATTCCCCAAAGCTCTGAGTTTGCTTCCATCATATCATTGACTATTGGGTTGTAAGGATCGTACTACATGTCCCTCAGAAGGATGGGTAGTCATCCCCAAGATTCAAGAAATCCAAAGCAAAATGTTCACCACTCCACTTCCATCATACCATTAACTATTGGGTTGTAAGGATCGTACTACATGTCCCCTCAAAAGGATGGGTAGTCATCTCCAAGATTCAAGAAATTAAAATCTAAATCATGGATTATGGGGCTAACCTCCACCGGGGCTATAGACGCTTGACTGGCAGTGGAGTATGCTCATGTGTGGTGATATATCTCATTTAAATGTGAGACCTATGACCGCTCACATGGATAGGCTAGCCTTGTGGTTTCATCCATAACATGTTTAATTATTTTGGTCAAGATGAGGTAATGAACTCAAATCAAAGTAGTAAGGATAGGGTCAAATTCTCATCGCATTTAGGTTGAGAATATAACTCCCCAAAGCTCTGAGTCCACTTGCACACACTGGTTTGAGATTGTAGCAGTTTATAACTGAGCTCTTGATTTGGTAAATGAATTCACTGCACACACATTTGGTCCTAAGAGGGTTAGACAGTTTTAGAGTGTTTTTTATGGTTCTAGATCGTTTGAGTCTCTGTAAAATAGGTCGTTCATATTATGCCATCTTGTAAATACGTTCAATCTTGCATAAATCATTCATAACATATCATATGCATAAATCATGAAGACATAAATGTCCATGTGAAACTGACGATGGAATGTTGAATGGTTTCAAACGATAAGGAATGAATCATGTTGCACACACTGAGATGATGTTGAATGATTTTGATGGTTCATGTCCTTTTGGTCTATTTTCATTCTCTGGATACTAGCTGATCCTTGTAATTCTAATATGTGGGTTGTGTGTTTTCAGGTTGGGTTCTTACCAAAATGCTCAGGAGCATTTCCCAGTAGAGTCGCCATTTTTTGTGGCTGCTCCACAACTAGCCCCAAATATTGGGGACCCACCTTTTTCTTTTTGGGGTTTAGAATTTTAATGGTCTTTGATTGACAGTTTTAAGGGGTTTCCACCCATGAGCTTGCAATGCATTGTCCAAAGTTAATTTTGGGAGTGTCCCCTTGCATTCGCGTGTCCCTTTAATGTTCTGGATATTGGGCTTTGGTGTGGAAGTTTCAAGTTTATTTGGTTTCTCAATCCAAACCTTTAAAGGATTATGAAGCTAAAATAAAAGGACCTTTTCTATGTTTATTGATTGGGTCCATAAAATCAATAAAGACTATATACATATCTTTATATATATATATATATATATATATATATATATATATATATATATATATATATATATATATTATTCATTTGAAAAAAATATTATTATTATTATAATATGTCGCAATGGTTTGGGCTTTGGCTCTTCTTCGGGAGGTCCAAGGTTCAAACCGTGGCGTGGGTGAGTGTGTGAGGGGGTGGGTGTGTGTCTCCCTGGTGGAGTTGTTGTAACAGGTTGGGGGATTCTTGGTCAAAACCCCCATATCTTAATATTACCAAAAAAAAAAAATAATACATAAATAAATTAATAAATTAAATATATATATAAATACAATTATTTATATATAATATATTTTAATATATTATATATAAATAAATAAATAAAGAAAAATAATATATATATATAATAAAAAATCATAAGAGATAAAATAATAAAAAGTTAAATGTATATGTGTATATCGTAAAAATATATATATATAAATAAAAAATAATAAAAATATGAAAATGAAGATAAAAGATAAAGAATATTTTAATAAATATTAATAAAGCATATTTTATATGATTTGTTAAAACATTAGAAAAGGTCGTTCCTTTTTATAAACTAAAATAAATAAAACATGCTTTTTCATTGCTTGGATGTTATTTGATATAGTTAAAATGGTGTTTAATATATAATTTGTTTTCTCATGCGCAGGTTTACAAGGAATTCGACGATGGGCGGTGATAGGCACGCGCGGCGGCTATCTGGCATGGAGAAGTGTGTTTGGGCGAATCACACTGTAGTGTATCGTCGGATACTTAGGAATGTCACACGCGGCGAGGATGTTTTTAACTCCAAGACCAGCACTGCTGACATCTCACGGTGATGGACGGTGGGCACACGGTGGACTGTTGCCGAAATTGTGACATGAGTCACAGGTTAGACAGTACAGGCCTTCCAACAACGAATCGAGGGTCAAGAGCCTCAAACAACGATAGCGTCCGCGAAGACCACCAAGCACGGTAGGTAAATGGGCAAGCGCCACATAGGTGTAAACAAATGCGCGAGGCACAGGAAAAGCCAGGTGTACAACAAGATGTGAGTGACAATCCTGATACGTAGGGCTCGCATCGTGAGCTAGCAAACATAAAGGCCACGTAGATAGAGTTTCTATAGCACAGAGTTACGTTTCACGCATCAACAGGGTCAACAGCAGATTGAAGATATATGTGGCACAGATTGGGGAAACAAAGGTATTCGAGATTATGCGGTGGACGGGACTGCGTAGAGACACCATGGTAAAGGGACGAGCATCATGATAGGAGTTTCACAGCAGTTAGACACTAGGGAATACTCAGTCAGAATGTGCAGTAAAGAAAAGCAGCAGGAAGTGTAGATGTCAGTAGAGCTGCATAGTAGGGGAATCTGTGACAAGGTTAAAATCATGAGGCCAACGAAGATTCTCTTGACGGAGAATAAGGAGAAAACAGATAATTTTAAATTGATTCGCAATCTGGTAATTCACAATAAACATAGTAATGACAGGGTCAGTCAGCATGGCAGGCAGAAAAACGGCACTAATTCAATATGCAGAGTAACGGTCCTGATAGGGGTTGCTGGCAAACGTGGTACACAGACCGCAGCAGGGCACGAATGATGTCGTTCATAACAATCACATGTCGATGTTGAAGGAGTGTAACGTTCACGCGTTAGTAAACCCTAAAGCTTTTTGATCTAGCGATGTTAAATCACAAGCACGGTGAATGTTAGGGGGTTTTCTGGTGATACCTTCTAGCGCAGTCCCGAAAATGACACCCCAAAGTTAAAATGGTGCATCCGTGCAGGCCAAAGTCGCAAAATGTTACAGAAGAGTCGAAAGATGTTGCAGTGAATAATAGCATAGGACGAAGCGGATATGATGGTTGTTGTCAAAATGGGGGCTTGCAGTCTTCAATTCTCATTTCGAAGCCGAAGGGTAAGGTTGTCGTATTGATTAATATACAAGCCCATCATGTAGTGCATAATGTATGTTTAGGAGTCGTGGAGAGGAAGATTTTAAAGAAACATTTTTTTTTTTAGCATAAATTGTGTTTTATAAGAAGGTTATGTCTTATGTACTATAGCCTTAGGGCTATATCAATAGGAAATGATGTAGGGTCTGCGGGAGACATGAGAGGAAAGTAGCATGGTGTTGTTTATATTTTAATATGAGTAAGGCGAGTCATAAGGGAAGCTTAAAATGTTATTGTTTTTTTTTTTATTATTTATATTATAATATAAACAATGGGAGTTATAAGGATGGGGGTTTAAAGGATTTCATTTCTTTTATGTTGTTTTGTTTTAATATGGGTGATAAAGGAGATATAAGGGAAGGAAAGCGTAATGTTATTATTTTCATTGTTATAATGTTAAAAGGGGAAGTTATATGAAAATAAAATATAAAATTGTTTTATATTTTATTTTTATTTGTTTTATTTTAACATTATAGTAAAATGAAGTGATAAGGAGTTAGAAAAGAATGGGAACGAACTGTTCTTTTATTTTGACAACTTTAAATATCCAAGGGTGGTGTTGTACAGGGGCTAGAATGTTTGTGTAACCAAGAGCACATTTGAAGAAATAAATGCATTTTTTTTGGAAAAGGCAAACCTTGTGAGCAAAACCAAAAGGAGATTTCGTCTAAAAGCTACTATTTTATTGCCTATTTTATTGCATTCCATTTCTGATTTATATCTATGTATTAATGCCATTCAGGGTTGTACTAGGTGAATGTCGAAATAAAATGCCAATGTTTTCTTTTCCTTTGAGTCTTGCACTTGGTCTAACTGGATTGTGTTTTCTGCAGGTCTTTTAGATCAAGTTGCTTCTAGATCTGTCTCATAACTTGGGGTTTTGTAGGGAAGGGATTGTTAACCAAAATTTGATGTCATTTTTTTTTTATTTTTCCAGCTAACCTTGTAGATAATTTTCTATTGTTTTATTTATGCAATTTAGATTAATTTGTTTTTCATTTTAGAATGTTATTTTCTGATTCTAGTCATTTCCAGAATTTCTGCTTTTCATTTTTATATTCTAGTCATTTCTAGAATTTTTATTTTTAGTTCTTTCTATTCTGGTCCCTCCAGGATTTCTGCATTTAATTTTACTTTTTATTCTGGTCCATTTTCCATAATTTCATTTTCGCATTTTTTGTTCATTTAATTTTATTCTGGTCCTTATCCAGAATTTTTGCACCTCCAAATAGTATTAATTTAATCTAGAGATAAAATTTATTTTAGGAGGGATTACTAACACCAAATTCACATTAAGGCAGATAAAGCAAATGAACATTGGCATTCTAACTTGCTAGCATTTACTAACTCTAAACTCTAACGTAGTGATGGTGGAATATCTATAATGAATATAAAATGAATCCACTAACTATAAAATGAACCTCACATTAAAGGCATAGAATTTAAAATGAAGTGGACTATTCCACGCACTTTTGTATTTGGAACCTTTTAATTTGAGGATAAAAGGATTTTACTGACTGGGATTCAGGGTAAGTCAAATTAATATCAAGAGCACTAAAAAGGAATCAATCATTTGCACTTTTGAAGGTTTAAGGATCATGATTGCTAAGCATTGTTTGAACTATCAAAGGCCCCTTGTTAACTGTCACTTGCAGGTTTGAGTTTATTCTGGTATACATCTATTTTATTTAATCTTCATTGATTATACATATACATGAATGTTTGCTTACCATAACCTTGGAGAAATGGGTGATTTCATCTAATTTCTTTGCAAGAGAGAGTTTTCAACTTAATACTCTATTTTTGGTGATCATTTTGCAATAGGGAAAAATATTCACTCAATAAGTACATAGACACCCGTACTCGCCATACGGCCCAACACAGAGATCGTCGCCCCGCATTTGAACATCATGGGCATAAGTAGTATGAAGAAGAAGTGGGAGAGGAATTAGATCAAGAATATCCTAAAACCTTCCAAGTCGAAGTGGATGATGAGCCTAGTCCTCCACCTCAGCCGAAGAGGAATGTGCCTCCAAAAGTACCTCAAAGGTAATCCATAGAAGAGGAATTCTTATCTTTGCAGGCCTATAAGGCCTTGGTAGAAACGGTCAGAGCTATCAAGAAATAAGGGACGACTTATCAAAAGCCTACCTTGAGTAAGATTCATAACGAACCTTTATGCCCATCAGTGCCTATTTCGGCCTATCCTAAGCATTTTGAGATGCCTAGGCTAGAAAATTTTGAAGGAGAGGATGACGCTCAGGAGCATGTTACGAGTGTTATAGACATGTACTTTTAGATCAAAAGCAATGATGCTTGTCTCCTTTGGACCTTCATTACAACCGTCTTAGGCCCAGCCCTAGAGTGGTTTAATCAACTCAAGAGGCACAACATCATCATTTTTGAGCAACTGGTTGATGCATTTCTTGAACACTTTCCCTTCAACATCAAGAAAAATGTGAACCTATCCAATCTAGTTGCTTTAATGCAACAAGATGACGAGCCAGTTATAGATTATAGAAAACGATGGAGGAAGATGATGGTAAAGTTGTCATTCTCCATCCCTGCCTCTGAATTAACTTGAATGTTTACAAAAAGTTATGCAAAGCATATTTCATTATTATTATAGTTCCAACAATATCAAACCTTCGAGGAGGCTTTCGTGCAAGCCAAAGTGATAGAGGATATTAAGTTACATGAGGGTAACTTGATACTCAAAAACAAGAAGGAATGGAACAAGAAGAGAACTGAGAAACAATAGGTCAAGCTGGTCCACGCTAATCAGGTAGTTTTAAACCTTTAGAAAGGATATAAGGGGTAGCAACAACGAAATTATCAAGCCCAACCTCCTCCTACGCAGTATGAGCACTGCAACAACAATCGAAAGGGTAATAATAAGGAACAACACCACCTAGCTAGTTCACCCCTTTGTCAAAATTGATGACTTCGATATTCCATAAACTATATGAGGCCAAGGCCATACACTTACCGAAGATCAAATTATTGGACCCTAATCAACCCAAGCCAAAAGGGTATAGGGATGATATGTACTGTATTTTCCATAGAGCAAAGGGACACGACATCTACGTATGTTGGAGTTTCAAACATTTAGTATAAAAAATGATTGAAAGGAGTGAGCTAACTATGGACAACACTTAGGCACCAGATAATCAGAATATGGGGATTTACAAAAATCCTTTGCCTAACCATGAGGCACCAAGGAATAATGTTGGCCAATTCAATCAAGTATGCATAGAACCACCAACCCACGGGTCCATCAGAATGGTCAACATACTCACAAGACATGTGAGGTATGAAATACCAAATCAACCTCTCGCTCCCATTAGATTCCAATTTGCACCTCCTCCAAGGCCAGCCCAAAATGTGCTAGGCCCACCAACTAGACCGATGGTGACAATCAAGAGTAGGTTGGTTCAAAACCTACAGACGACTCCAACAAAGTTATAGATTTATGACCTAATTCAATAATCTCCCAAGCATAGGGAGATGCTTATGGATATTTTAAGGTCCATAGAAGTGCAGTCCTAGGATCCTGAAGCATTCATACACTTCATGAGACATGTGTAATAGTGTCAAGAATCGATTATACAATTTTATGATCATGAAATCAAAATGATTTCCACTGTCACATCGAACCTATCGCTTCATATCATTGCATGTGTGAATCACATACCTTTAAAGCGGGTTTGATTGATATAGGATCATCAATCAATATAATCACGACTAAGGCACTGACATACCTGAAGTTACCAAAGACAAATATCATACCTTTTGTCTTCACATTGAGAGCTTTTAATGACGCATTATGCTCAACTGTCAGCACGATCATCTTACCTATCCAGGTAGGGCTAAAGACCATCACTGTGATGTGTCATATGATTGAAGGTGCTATGCAGTATAATATACTTCTAGGGTGGCCTTGGATAAGAGAAATGCATTGTGTCCCTTCCATTCTCCATCAATGTATCAAATATGTGCATGAGGGACAGGTTCACGTGGTACCTTCAGATGAAGAACCATTCAAATACGTGAATCTAGTAGATTTATCAAGGGAATTTGTGCTCCCCTCAATGCACCTGGACATTCGGCTAGCATCGCTGATCAAAGAACCAAGAGGCAAAATGAAAGAAGTGTGTGTCAAACCTACAATGTTCGCATCTCAAATATTGGAGCACATAATAGCTACTTCTACCAAATTGTCTGTATCCATAATGCATCAATATAACAGGAAGATAAAGGAAAATATGGGCAAAAAAGAGATAAAGCAAGTGCCCAAACTAGTTGTTGTCGAGGTTCCTACTCCCATGGAAGTAGAGAATTATCAAGGAGAAGTCGAAGAGGCACCTCAGCCTACTTCACCTACGTCTTCAACAGGATCATATGTACCATAGGTGACTATTCATTTGGTTAATCCTAGATTAGGGGAATATATTGTGTAGAATGTGACATTTATGCCGATCATCGAGACTGCACAAGATATGGACCGACCACAATCCCATCACCTTCTCATGGGGATGGTGGTACCACTGGGGGTGCCTCCAAACCAAACCAATTTCATCTATGAAGGGCTCGACCATATTGCATCTCCTACCCACATGGATGAGGACAAAGATGAACCATTCACTATGAATGTTCATTATCTTTCTAACCTAGAGTATGCCTTACGATATTTTGAGCGTTATCACTAGTATGGTTACGGTCTCATATTATTCGAGTAAGGGTGTAGGAGACCTTAAAAACCGAAGTATTATTTGCCTACTAATAGGTTCGGGTTAGGGTATTATATTGGAGGATAGGATGAACTCCTCGTGGTATCTTTAGACCGCTTGTACCTCAGTCTAGGGGGTGAAGTTGACTTCAATCCTTATCACCCCAATCCCTCTGCCTTTCGAAGGGATAACCGATTAATGTCTTACATCACTATAGAACCACCCAAGGTATATCACAAAGACATATTTGTGGAGACCAGTCCAGAGCACATACCAAGAGACAATTTGGATGAACAAATCTATGGAGCAGCCGATAACACAAGCCTACAGGTTTAGAACGTTAGCATTGTGAAATATTCTAAGTCAGAAGATCATTCTGACAAGGATAGAGTAGAGTCCATATTTGAGATAGGTGGACCGAGTTGTATGTATGAGATTTATGATGATGATGAGTCCTCAAACAATGAGCAATATTAGGATGAGACTGAGTTGGCTTACCTGGGCCCTCTTAATTTACTTCATATGTTAAGTTCGGAGACAATCATCGAGGATGATAAATCCTCTAGGGATGATATCAGTTATAGAGAGTGGGCTTACATGGGCCATGTTGGTCATCAAATCTGCCTAGGAAAGGATTTTGAGTTAGTGTATGCGCCCTAGACCTGGACCAACATTGAAAGGCCGAAGGGAAGAGATGCCCTCCGTGCCAATCTCCGGAGAAAGGCCGGCTCCTATGCTAAACTACTTTGGGGTTTGGAGATAAGGGTGCAGGAAAGAGATAAAAGGAGTTAGGGTTAGAGAAATAAAATAAAAGGGGGTAAGGGAAGAGAGATTGATGATTTAAGGTGGGAGAGAACAGGAAGCACGATCACTAACTGACAACTAGAATGGAAGCAATGAACACCAAGAATAAATGAAGGAAACGTAATATCAACCTTCCTATGTATCCTCCAGGCGAGTTTCAGGGTACTGTCCCCGATCGCACACCGGACGCAGGATTCAACTTTCTCAATATGCAAACAAAGACAGACAAAAGAATCAAGCATAGAAGGCAGCATAAAAGAAAACCAATATGACACTTTTTCACTCCTATGTATCCTTCAGAACGAGTTTCAGGGTACAATCCCCGATCACATACCGGACGCAGGATTCAACTTTCTCAGTATGCAAACGAAGACAGACAAAAGAATCAAGCACAGAAGGCAACATAAAAGAGAGAAATGAAGCTCAAAGCTCTTTAGTATTAATCGCAGGACATCAAGTTACAGTAGCTTTCTAGCAGATAGTTCCCCCCTTTTTCCCTTACAATGCCTAGGTTTTTATAGAGGACCCGGGCCTCTGAATCATAATTACATAGCGAAGAAGAGTACGCCCTCGAGCCCTGAGAATTCGGCTCCCCGAGGCTCTCGTGACCGAGCTTTCAAATCTGTTACTAAAACTGGTCACTACAACTGGGTCAACCATGGAAAGGTGCATTGATGAGCCGTCTAGACGTCCTTGGTCTCCGGGTGCGGTGCTCGAGTGGCCGCCATGCTCGTCGGGCTCTCCATCATGGCTTGATACTTCATTTTTGATTGCCCAAAATGAGCAACGGGCTTGCTGGGCACGAAAAATTGCATTTATGAGGCACTTGATCGCCTCGGGAAAATACCCAGCTTGGAACGCATGCCCGTGAAGCGCTTCGCTAAGTTTTCATTCACCACTTCGCTTCGCAATGGTTCTGGGCCGAAGCAAAACTCCTCCTTGGATTATACTTCGCAAAACTGAGCTTCGCAAAACTGCTTCGGGGATGGTTTGTGCTGAAGCATATCTCCTTCGCAAAATGGTCTTCTTCGTCCTTGCCGCTTCGTTGACAAAACTGCTTCACTGATGCCTTGGAGAAATGCTTCACTGCGATCTTCTTTCAAAACTGTGGTTCGGGAAGGTTTCGACCGAAGCAATTGTCTTCAAAAAATGTTGTATCCTTTTACTTCGGGTAGAAGTACTTCGCAAAAAATTAGCCGAAGCAAATGCTTCGCAATGAGCTTTTGGCGAAGTAAAAGTGGTTCGCTGATGGAGGGGCCCGAAGTGAGTACTTCGACAACTTTATGGCGAAGTACTTTCAATGCTCCTTGAGTTCCGCTTCGCAAAAAACCCTTCTCGAAGTAATGTTGGAAATGCTTCGGGTGCGAAGTAGTTTTATTCCTTTGCTTTCCTTTTACTTCGGTACACCGCTTCGTAGAAATCTTACCCGAAGTAGCTTTTGAAAATGCTTCGGGCCCGAAGTAGATTTCTTGCCTTTGCTTTTTGGCAAAGTTGTTCTTTCGAACGCTGCTTTTGTATTCTACTTCGGTGATACTACTTCGCAAAAAACTCCACCCGAAGCAGTGTTGAAAATGCTTCGGGTGCGAAGCTCTCTTTCCTTCTGAATGCCGCTTCGCTCAACTTTCGCCCGAAGTAGCTGCTGGAAGCGCTTCGGGTGCGAAGTAGTTTCATTCTCTTTTTCTTGTTTTTTACTTCGGTGAAAACTACTTCGCAAAACTTTTACCCGAAGTAGTGCGGGAAATGCTTCGGGTGCGAAGCTATTTTATTTCCCTTCGATGAAGCTCTTTTCTCTAGCTTGTTTGGCAGTGAAGTTCTTTCCTTTCTACTTTATGTACAAATGGGTGGCATTGGAAGCCAAAATTGCTGCAACTTTTCAAAATAAAAATAACAAAGCAAAAATTTTACACAACACTATACAAAACTTGTTTCTTTTCTACCCCTTGAGAAATGTGACAAAATTGTCAACATTCTTGGCGGCTCGCGGGGCAACGAGCTCGTCTCGGTGGGAGGACCCTTTAACTTTGATCCATTGGGCCAGAGTCTTTTCCCGATCCTTCTCCTCCTTCTTCCTCTGGGAGTGCCTCTGCAGCTGGTTCTTGTTCTCCCTCTTCTTCTGCTTCTTCTTCCTCCTCTGCTCCTTCGTCTGTTGGCGTGGCCTCCTGCTGTGGTGATGGGATAAGGCGGTCATGGATTTTCTTTATAGTTCGGCGAACATGAGCCCAGACCCCTTTCTAAAATGGTTCTTGGTCTTCGAGTGCCTTGACTAGAACATGGAATCGATCAATCTGCCCTATGTCGACGTGTTTGATTCTTGCACCTAGGTCATTCAGGCAAGTCATGATTTTGCAGTGTCTCAGGATGAAGTCCGTGACCTATCCCTCCATGACCGGCTCTTCCCACTCATCAATTTTGGAGACGTCACTTTCAAAATGGAGCCACGTCGGCTTTAGTTCTTCCCTGGTGAGAAGGTTCCCATCATCATCTGTGAAACTCGGGAAACCCAAAGAAGAAAGGTCTTCAAAGTAACTCATTGATGTGCGCTGCTCCTGCTCAAATATATCAAGGAGGTCTTTCACCTTTTGCGCTTTCTTCACCTTGGAGAAGAAAGCGCGAACAGTGGCTTGGGCAGTAGACCAATCCCTAGCCGTTCGACTCATAGCAGTGACCTGTAGGTCTTGATATCTGATGCTTTGAACCTCAAAGGCAAGCTTGAGTCACTTCTTAATTTTTTGAATCACCTCGTCCACCATTGGTCCCTTCTTAGCGATGGCATGCTGAGCTTCGATGACATAAATTAAAATTGACAGGGCACTGGAGGCCCGAGATCTGAAACCTTTGAGTAGGTGAGAGCGGATTTCCTTGATCCTACCTTTGTCGAACAGCTCCAGATTTGCCTTTTGGTATAATTGTTGTTGGGACTGCAAGATCTTGCTCTCGAGCTCTTTGGCTTTTAGCTCATTTTTGGCCTATTTTTGTGCTTGTTGCTCGGCCGAAGTCTGCAATTGTAGAATTTGTTGTTTGAGGGCATGTGTTTCCTTTTTGAGCAATTTGCCCTGCTTCTGCGAATCCTCCAGCTCAGAGCGAATCCTAGCCAGCTCTTCTTCCAACTTGATGTTGGCATTTTCTGCTTCAAACCTACGCTGGTTGGCAATGTTTGCATGTGCTCTGAAAGTTTCAACTCTGACATGCATTGATTCGGATTCATCATCTATATTTAAATGCTCCAGGTCCTTGGTTTTCTCCTGGTAGTCGTAATCAGCTGGAGTCATTTCATCCAGAGGCTTCTGGACCTTAGGGACCTTTCTCACCTTATGCAACTTTCCACCCTTCAAGTCAAAAATTGCACATTTTTCAACTTGAGCTAGAGATTTCCCTCTTTTCTTTCTCGCCTCCTTTAACATCTTCTCTGTATTCTATCGAGCTAGGAGTAGCTTTTCAGCCAGAGGGCGCTCCTTTATTGAAGATAGGTCTATTTTAGAGAAAGCCGAATCTCCAGCCAAAGGTGTAAACAAATATAAAGAACTAACAGGGGAGAGGTTCACCTGATGACTCGAGGACGGGTGTAGCAGGGGCTTTGGTGAGCGGGACTATGCTTTGAGCTATGGGAGAGTGGGCTACGGGGCTTGGTGTAGGTGAAGTGGTTTCAGTGGGCTTATCCTGGTCAGATGACTCGGGAGGAGTGGGGCTATGCAGGATTGGACTGGCAATGGGCAGTTTTTGAGTGGGGGATTGACTCTGTGGGGAATGGAGAGAGTGATGAGGGCTTCCACTCGGGACTGCCATGGATGTGTCAGAGACCGAAGCGAAGGGAAGAGAGTGCGTACCTACGTGCCCTCCTGGCAAAGTGGTTGTGGTAACTTCTTGTGTGGTCGGCTCTTGTCCCTCTTGGGCTTCATCACTCCCGACCTCTACAACTTCTGCTCCTTGGTCCTTCTCTTGTTGGAGGAGTTCCTCCACATCAATGATATCTATTTTGGGGACCGTCTCAGCACTTGGTGCCCCTGCATCTCCAATGTTTGCTTCAACCGGGCCTGATGCAGGGGATCCAGTAGGAGTACCTAAAAGTTTCGTGCGAGGGCGCTTTGGATGGCTCGGAGGCACTTGAACTTGCTCTTGCCTTTTCCTTTTCTTTCTCTCCAATGGTTGCTCTGCCTCTTCGGCACTTGTATCATGAACTTTCGATGGCCCCTGTGGTAGTGCTATAGGTGTAGCTTCGGTCCCTACTTCCTTTTCTTTATCCGAAGCATCTTTAGCGCCTCCTGGGCTTTCGCCTGACCCTGGGGTGGCCGGTGGAACAAAATCCGCAAAGGATATAGACTTCCAGGTTTCGACATTGGTGTCATAGAGAATCATGAAGTCTTTATCCGAGGCTAAGAGTCCATAAGAATTCACCTTTTGATGGTGGACTCTCATTATCCACCATTCCCGAAGCTTTTCCTCGCTCCAGTATTTTACTTCCTCCTTCAAATCGTCCCTTGCTTTTTTCCAAAAGGTGGAGCCTGGAGTCGGGAGGGGATGCTGATCAGGGTCGTACTTGACCTCTATAGGATAGAACTCATGCCATGGAGGCAATGTCCTCATCCTTTCTAAATGCCACTCCAGATATTTTCCATTGGGATTATTTCTTTGTTCCACGACTTCGGGGTGAGGGCAGATGTGGAAGTTCTTGAATTTTAAATGATCCTTCATCATGCCCAAAGGATCGTAGAGCCACTGCTGAGGAATCTGGAGTAGGCCAAAGTAAGCAAGCCTTTCTTCCAGGAACATGCCCTGTTTTAGGGCAAAGACTTCGATTACCCCCATCCTGAAGGGGAAATCACAGGTATGTGCCCACTTTCGACCGTGGCCGTATACTGCATTTGTAGAGTCACTCTGTCGAGCGACTTCCAATGCGAACTGATATTCTGAGGGGTAGACTGGCAACAGGAAGGGCTTCCCTATGAAGCCGAACATGCGAATCACCAGTCCCTGTGTCAATTGGAAGACATCCCCCCTTTTTCCCAGCACCACCCTGTCTCTCAGACTGAGGGGTACCCGAGGAGAAGAACCTTTCAACAAATGCATGGCGGGTCCCAAAAATTGTTGATTAAAAGAATAATAGGACTCCTCCTTCAATAGGAGGGAAGTCCATTGATACACTGGTAGAGGATTTCCATCCTTGCCGCTTGGAGAGATGGCGATATGAGGAAACCGCTTATGCACTTGGTAGAAGTACAACCAGACAAGAAAAGAACAGGGTGCGAAGTACTGGCCTGTTGCAGAATTCTTCATGCTGGAGAGCCTTGTATGCAGGGTTCGGGCCACCCATTCCGCCCAGTCAAAGAAAACTGGGTTGGTGTTCGGCCTTGAAGCATCAGGGGCATAGAATTCCCCTCTTGAAATACATTCAGCCAAGGACACCTGCCAGGGCTGCACCGAAGCATCTGTTGACAATCCCGCTACCCATGCAATGATGGAAAAAATATCGATGTTTTTGAAAGCCTCCAAGGGTAAGGGCATCTGGGGCAACTTGTTTGAAGGCAGCCCGCTCTTGAGATTCTCCCGTAAGAACTTCAATATGTAGTTGTTGGAGGTGAATCTCTCCATTTGTTCGTTTAGGAGGACATTGCGAACAGAATAGCCCTTGGGCGGGCCTTGCTGTGGTGCGAAGGCTGCTTGTACATCTTCCTTCAGGATGGAGAATAGCTTGTGTCCCGAAGCATCTAACACCTGCCTGGTCGCAGGTTGGTAATTCTGTGCAATGGCGTAGATCAGCTCGGGACAATGGTGAGCAGGTGGGGTTAAAAACCAGTAGATCTAGGAGTAATAAGCAGCGGCTCTCTTATTTTCTGGCGTGAGCCTGCTTGTCATGAATTCTATGGTGCGTCGAAGATCGGATACACCCTTAGAGAGCTGTGTGTCTCGGATTTTCTCCCACCCATCAATTGGTGGCTCCACAAGCTGTTCTTCTTCTGAGTCATCTCCCTCTTCCATTGGCTGCTTTTTGGGTCGAAGGGGAAGATTTAACTTCTTCGGAGTGCTCTTTTTCTCTTCCTTCCCCTTCTTTGTCTTTTTAGGGCCTGCAACTTCGGGCTCTTTTCTCTTTTCCTTAGAGTTCTTCTTTCCCATGTTGTTATGGATAGCAGCAGAGTTCTTGATACAGAGGGCTTTAATGTGAATGACCAGATGCAAAGGACGGGAGGGTTGCAGAGTATCTGAAAGCTCTTAGTGTAGTTCTAACTGATGGACAAATAACTTCCCTCTTGCCAAGAACTCACTTTTATAGCCTAAAAAGGCAACCACCTGAATTTATGGCACCTACTAAAATTAAATTTGTACCTCGAACGGAAGAGATTACCGTATTCTTAAACCGATCCTACAGCGACGTGGTACACAGGGCTGCATGCTTCGATGATTACACTTTGTACTCGAGACGTCACCCGCTGCCACCTCGTACCTTGGTGCGAGCTTTTCTTCTCTTTTTTTGACTCGATCATCTCGGGCAGTGTTCCACCACCCTTTTGCCTTAATTTTGTCCACTTTGTACTCCTCTCAAGGTCATTGTTGGCATGTTTTTCGAGGCACATTTTGAATTCTCCACCTCGCGCGTGTTTGGCTCGACGAAGAGAAACTTGATGCTAAAAATGCTTCGCGGTGAACCTTTGGTTCGGACTATTTTTTGATGCTTCGGTTGGGTCGCCGAAGTTTTCCCTTTTGAAAACTGCTTCGCAAAAATTTTGCCCGAAGTAGCTACTCAAAATACTTCGGGTGCGAAGCTCTTTTCATGCCTTCATTCGAATTTTGGTTCGGCTTCCTTTCGGGTAACATGCTTCGCAAGGAGCCTCTTATAATCCACTTCGCAAGAATGCTGCCCGAAGTAGCTGCTGAAAATACTTCGGGTGCGAAGTTCTCCTTTTGAAAACTGCTTCGTAAAATTTTTGCCTTTGGTTACCTTCTTCGCAGCGAACCTTTTGTACTTGCTACTTCACATCAGAAGTCCCCGAAGAAGATTTGGAAGTGGTACTTGGCTTTGTGATCTTGGAAGAGAATGTATATACAAATGCAAATTATATACAGAAGTATATATACACATATATATATATATATATATTTTTTTTTAAAGAGAGAAAAATTGTCTTTAGCGATGAAAAGTCTTCAGGTGAAGACCATTGACAGAGATCGGCAGAACTTGTCCATCTACATCTTTGAGGATGAATGAATTGGCCGAGTTTACCTTCATAATTTCAAATGGCCCATCCCAAAAGGCGTCCATCTTGTCATGATTCCCAGGCTTGGCCTTCCAAGAGTCCCACTTCAATACCAGGTCTCCCACATTGAATGTGCGATCGGATGACTTTTTCTTGAACCAGTCTCGGATGACCTGAGTATGCTTAGCGAAGTCTTGGTATGCTTCTTCGTGATCCTCCTCCAGTCGTAGCAGCTGAGCTAACCTGTTCTCCATCGGACTAACTCCATCTTCTGCTTCTAACAGCCGCAGTGCAGGGATCTCAACATGGATGGGTAAGATGGCCTCCTTGCCATAGACCAGAGCATAAGGCAAAGTTTTGATTGACCTTTTGACAGAAATCCGATCGGCCCACAAGGCCCGATCTAGAAGGAGATGCCAAGTCCTTTTGTTCGTCTCTATGAGCTTCCTTAGCATTCTCAACAGAGTCTTGTTGGTGGATTCTGCCAAGCCGTTGCCCTGTGGATAATAATTGGAGGATACTTTATGATATATCCCATATCTATAGAGGAAATCATTGATTTTAGCGCCTGTGAAGCCAGGGCCATTGTCTGTGATGATTGCTTTGGGGATGCCGAACCTGGTGATCAATCCTTCCAAGAAGGTGACTACAGTCTCTTGATCTGCATGTTTGGTAGGAATCGCTTCGGCCCACCTGGTGAAGTAGTCTGTTGCTGTCAGGATGAACCTATGTCCCGTAGAGGAATTTGGTGATACGACTCCTATAAAATCCAACCCCCATTGTTGAAAGGGTGTCTCTACTTGTATCGGACGAAGGGGCATTGCAGCATTTTTGTTTCGGTCGATGAACCTCTGACACTGCTCGCATTTACGACAAACTACGAAGGCATCGACAAAGAGTGTGGGCCAATAATAACCCGCCCTAATGATCTTTAACGCCGTTGTTCTTCCTGCAAAGTGACCTCCCGATAGTCCTGAATGAAATTCTCCCAGGACTCTCCTTTTATCATCGTCTTTGATGCACTTAAGAAGGACACCATCAATGTTCCTGAAAAATAGGCCTTCGGGGCGCAGAGTGTATCTGGAGGACCGCATCCTGAAATGTCTTCGTTGTGATGCATTTAGATGCGAAGGACACTTTTCGGTGTTGAAATAGCAGATTATCTCACCGACCCAATCCTTCTCGTCTTCTTCGTGGTTAGCGAAGCATTCTTCGGCTGGTAAGTCATCCCTCCGAGATTCTGTCACTTCGGCCACCGCGCTCTTTGCCAATTCTTGACACAATGCACGGCCATGAACCAATTTTGTGGGCTTGATCTCAATGTCAAACTCCTGTATTTTGTTCACCCAACCAGCTCTTTTACTTCCCAATTCTCCTTGGATAATGAAATTACGCACATCGGGGTGAATGACATAAACTGTGACTCGGCTCTGAGAGATGAACTGCTTGAACTTCCTTAGTGATTTCATTACTGCATGCACCTGACGCTCTATGAAATTATATCTTTCTTCATGGGGATTGATCACCTGACTCAGAAACGCGATGGGACGCTCCTCGCCATCTTCTCCCTTTTGTGTCAGGACAGCAGCGTAGCTCTCGGGCTCTCCTATAGCATACATGATAAAATCCCGACTGTAGTCTGGATTGATCAAGACCGGCGCCTGAGCGATTCGAGTCTTAATCTCTTCAAAAGCTTCTTTTCTTTCTTCGGTCCAGCTAAATTCGGTGCCCTTCTTCAGGAGTTGGGACATTGGCTTGATGACTTGGGCGAAGTCGGGGACAAACTTCCTCACGAAGTTAATCTGGCCGAAGAAGGATTGAAGTCCTTTCTTGTCTCTTGGGAAGTGGGAGCTTCATTAGAGCCTCGGCTCTGTCAGGATCTACAGCGAGCCCCTTTTTTGATATCGCGTGTCCCAACAACTTTCCTTCGCTGACTGCGAATATGGACTTCTTTGGATTGATTGAGATGCCAAATTCTCGGCACTTTTCAAAAATTTGTTGTAGATGTAGTGGATGATCCTCCCTTCTTCGGGAGAAAATGGTCATGTCATCAAGATAGATGACGATAACCTTATTTAGAAGCTCGCCAAAAGCAAGATCCATTGCTCTCTGGAAAGTGGCCCCAGCATTCGAAAGACCAAATGGCATTCGCTGGTAAGCAAATGTCCCCCATTTGGTGGTAAATGTCGTCTTGTGCTGGTCTTCGTCCCTGACCCAGATTTGATTATATCCAGAAAAACCATCGAGCAGGGAGAAGCGTTGAGCTCCAGCCACCGAGTGCAAGATTTGATCGATTTGTGGGAGAGGATAGTGGTCTTTGAGAGAAGCCTGATTTAGATTGCGAAAGTCTACGCATAACCGAATATCTCCATTTTTTTTTCTGACTGGGACCAGGTTCGCTACCCATGAAGAGTGCTTGATGGGATAAATGATCTTTGCCTCGAGCATCTTCAGGAGTTCGGCTTTCATTAGGACCTCGATCTTAGGATTGACCGGCCTCTGCTTTTGTCGAAAGGGTTTGACCCCTTCCTGCAATTCGATTGTGTGTTGAACCAGCTATCGATTGTATCCCCTGAGATCTTGATAAGACCAAGCAATTATGTCAAAAAACCTTCTGCACAGATTCTGTATCTGTTCTATCTCTTCTGAAGTGCAGTCGGTCCCGACCTTTATCGCTTTCCCAGGTCCAAGCTCTAAATCCTGATACTGCTTTTCATTGACTTTGATCATGTGAGAGAGTGCTCGATCATTCTGATCAAAGAGGCTCTCAAGAGTGACCAGTCCCTTGGGAACATAGTTGTTCTTCAATTGAACCAGCCCTTCATACTCTTCTTCATCAGAGCTTCTGTCTTCGACTGTAGCGGCTTCTTGGATCATGAAATTTACAATCTGCTCGTCGTTGTCGAATACTTGCCAATGCAGATCTTTGTCTAGGACAGAGGGCCTGTAGATCATCCTCATAGCTCTGGGCTTGTGCACCATGTCTTCTACTGGAGAGTACTTGGCTGCGATGGATGCCAGGACATCGGCATGTCGGTTCTTTTCTCGTGGGATTGACTGCAGATTAAGAGACTCGAACTGGTCAAGCAGGTCCCATACCCTATTGCGGTATGACTTTAGATAATGTTTCTTCGAGGTACACCTATTTGTGACCTGGTTGCATACCAGTTCAGAATCTCCAAAGATTTGGAGGTGCTTTATGCCTAACTTGTCAGCTTTCTTAAGTCCTAGGCATAATGCTTCGTATTCCACTGCATTGTTAGTGCAGCTCCATGTCAACCGGTAGCAATACTCTTTTTGCTCTTCGAAAGGTGAAACTAGAAGAATCCCTGCCCCAGCACCATTTTTACATCGGGCACCGTCGAAGAACAACTTCCATAGTTCTTCCTGGGCACTTGTTCTATTCCCTGGTTGGGAGTGATTTTTAGGCTTGGCGATCGCATAACACCCTATCTCGGTCTCCACCATGGCGTTGAAGTCTGCCAATGAGAACTCATCTTCATAACTTAATTGCGCAAGAGACTCCTCGATCAGGTCTATCTGCTCTATTTCCTCTACTAGTGCATTCACTGGTTCGCTACTTTCTTCTTCGGACATCTTCTGCACAAGAAAGGAAGAAGGCTTTTCATTGTAAATCTTCACCTTCTTTCCTTTGAATGGAACCTCTAGGTGAGAGTAATCCATAGATAGATACCCACCCAGTTTAGCCATGAATTCCCTTGACAAGCACATACTGAAATATGGCTCCAAGTCGACTACAACTACCTCTTGTATGACTGTAATCTGAGGCATCTTATGTAGCCGGATAGGAATGTCCTTGATCACTCCCACGGTCTTCACTGGAGTACCATCCAATTGGAGTACACCCTGGCTGCTTCGCGTATACTCCATTCCTATTTCTTCGTAGACTGCCCTTGGCATGACTGTTGTAGCGGCCCCAGAGTCGATCATGCAGTTATGTACAATATACCCTTCCATTTGTAGGGTTAGGTAGAACGGAGGTGGTCTGTTCTTCCCCGTGATAGATGTGGATAGGGTCTCGCACAAGAGCAAGCGGTGCTGCCTTTTTTGCTTTAATTGTCTTCAATGATTCTTGCAGCAAGTCCACCTGTCCGGTAGTTGCAGTGCATCGTACAAGCTGATCTTGGCTGGGATCTTCTTCAATTCCTCTACGATGTTGTATGCCATAGATTTGAGCACTTCGGGTTCCTTTCTGGGTTCGTATCTTGTACGATATTGCTCTGTAGCTTCAACTCTTTGCCGCTTGGTGAGGGAAGGAAACTTGAGCTTTTCCTTAGCCTGCTCCTTAGTTTCTACCTGAGGCGGTTCGGCAGAGGCCTTTTGGGCCTTTTCTTTGATTAGTGCAGGCGGAGGAGCTTCGCTCGGGGCCAAAGTAGATGATTGTCCTTTCTCGGGTCGAGCCTGCTCTTTTGCAGGAGCCAGCTGAGTAGCATCTATTTCTATCACCTTCCTTCCTCCTCGGGTAAGTACTGCAACGGGCTCCTCCTCGCCAATTGCCAGGTTCTGACTCATCTGCCTAATGACGTTCACTTGACCGTTGTGACTACTATTTGCCAGCGTTTGTACATAGTGTTGGTGCAGGGTGCAGGTATTCTCTTCATGCGGATCATTGCACGTAGAGCACCAATATACATAATCGAAGGTGCTCGGAGCTTCATCAATTGCAACATTTCTCGTCGAAGCCTTCCCTTGTTGGATCGCTTGGTCCTTGGTAAGTGCAGGCGTAGGATAAGATCTTCTTGGTAGGAACTCCTATTGCGCTTGCTTCTTCTTTACAATGGTCATGTCATTTGACAACATCTGAACTGTAGAGTTCAGAGACTGCATCTCCTATAAAATTTTAGTCTGTATATCATCGACTTTCGAAATGAGCGGCAATGAAGCCATCGTCGGTATTGGAGGAAGAGCGGGGTGTTGAGGTGGTGCTGGTAGCACAGGAAAAGCCGAAGTGACCGTGGGCTGTGGAGTTGAAAATGTAGGGAAATGAATTTGTGGGGCGGTGATTTGAGACACGACAGGATTCGGATTCCAAGATGAAATCGGGAGTGCAGGGGTTGTGGAGATTTGCGAAGCGACTGCGCTTTCATACTGGAATTGTAAGAATTCGGGAAGTATGGGCATCGACATCCTTTGGGGAAGCTTGCCCATAGCTATCAAATCCATTTCTGCTCTCTTGGCTAACTCATACAACTCGAGAAAAGTATTAACGTTAGAATATCTTACCATGAGACTGATATCGGGATTGAAAGCCCGAAGGAAATAGAGCGTTGCAGCTTCGTCTGTTGGTCGAAGGCCAACTGGTACTCTCTGCCAGGTTCGAGCGAACCTAACATTGAAATCTATGATTTCTTCTTATGGATGTCTCTTGATCGAAGTGAACTGATGCAGAAGAGAAGTAGGATCGAAAGACTCATTGAAGTTTCCCATCATTTTCCCAGCTAACTGGTCCCATCCCGTAATGCTACCGGGTGGTAGAGATCTGTACCAATAGAGGAGTTTTCCTCTAAGGGAAAGAACCAGAAGCTTTACCATAATTTGCTCTTCTGTAATGTCATGGATCGCCGCCAGAGATATTATGTCCTGGATATGCTCCAGAGCGGTTTTCCCAGTTCCATCGAACATTGGGATCTTCTTTATGGCAGCAGGCGGCACTTGTCCTTGCCCTGCTAGATTCAGTGGTGACAAGGAATCCCATGTTGGGCACAACCTGGGTGGTTGTGGCTACTGCATTTGCTATTGTTGTTGTTGTTGTTGTTGTTGTTGTGCCATACTTGCTCCTAGATTTTGAGAAATAGGAATTCCCGAAGCTCCCCCTTGACTGCTAATAGGACAACTAATAGGAATGGAGGGACTAGGACGCTTCGGAGAGTTGGGAGGATTGGGAGGAAAACTAGATGTTGTACTATCAGAAGTTGAGCCTTGTCTGCCAATAGAGGATGTTCCTTGTAATAGTGACTCGGGGGTGATCAACCTTGATTGTTCCCCGAAGGCATCAATATCTAGCTCAAAGAACTCGGTTTCCTCTCCTCTATTCTTAACTCTCCATCTCGTTTGCATGAAGGCATAAACTTTTGGTACTGGTCTTTACGACTTAAATATTCTTGGGTAAACAGAGTCGCCAGATGCTAAGAGTCTTTCAGTAATGAGGGCATCGGTCCTCACTACCACTAATCAGGTGAGACTGACCGGGTCACACCGGGAACTAGTTTGAACTATTGGCCCCGGTGAAGACGGGTTTGAGATTTAAAATATGGGGCCTTGACTGGTTATGGATCTTACTGAGACATACACAGTCGGTCCCACCGGGCGTGCCAGAAACTGTTGGTCATCAAATCTGCCTAGGAAAGGATTTTGGGTAAGTGTATGCGCCCTAGACCTGGACCAACATTGAAAGGCCGAAGGGAAGAGATGCCCTCCATGCCAATCTCCGGAGAAAGGCCGGCTCCTATGCTAAACTACTTTGGGGTTTGGAGATAAGGGTGCAGGAAAGAGATAAAAGGAGTTAGGGTTAGAGAAATAAAATAAAAGGGGTAAGGGAAGAGAGATTGATGATTTAAGGTGGGAGAGAACAGGAAGCACGATCACTAACTGACAACTGGAATGGAAGCAATGAACACCAAGAATAAATGAAGGAAACGTAATATCAACCTTCCTATGTATCCTCCAGGCGAGTTTTAGGGTACTGTCCCCGATCGCACACCGGACGCAGGATTCAGCTTTCTCAGTATGCAAACAAAGACAGACAAAAGAATCAAGCACAGAAGGCAGCATAAAAGAAAACCAATATGACGCTTTTTCACTCCTATGTATCCTTCAGAACGAGTTTCAGGGTACAATCCCCGATCACATACCGAACGCAGGATTCAACTTTCTCAGTATGCAAACGAAGACAGACAAAAGAATCAAGCACAGAAGGCAGCATAAAAGAGAGAAATGAAGCTCAAGGCTCTTTAGTATTAATCGCAGGACATCAAGTTACAGTAGCTTTCTAGCAGATAGTTCCCCCCTTTTCCCTTACAATGCCTGGGTTTTTATAGAGGACCCGGGCCTCTGAGTCATAATTACATAGCAAAGAAGAGTACGCCCTCGAGCCCTGAGAATTCGGCTCCCCGAGGCTCTCGTGACCGAGCTTTCAAATCTGTTACCAAAATTGGTCACTGCAACTGGGTCAACCATGGAAAGGTGCATTGATGAGCCGTCTAGACGTCCTTGGTCTCTGGGTGCGGTGCTCGAGTGGCCGCCATGCTCGTCGGGCTCTCCATCATGGCTTGATACTTCATTTTTGATTGCCAAAAATGAGCAGCGGGCTTGCTGGGCACGAAAAATTGCATTTATGAGGCACTTGATCGCCTCGAGAAAATACCCGGCTTGGAACGCGTGCCCGTGAAGCGCTTCGCTAAGTTTTCATTCACCACTTCGCTTCGCAATGGTTCTGGGCCGAAGCAAAACTCCTCCTTGGATTATACTTCGCAAAACTGAGCTTCGCAAAACTGCTTCGGGGATGGTTTGTGCCGAAGCATATCTCCTTCGCAAAATGGTCTTCTTCGTCCTTGCTGCTTCGCTGACAAAACTGCTTCGCTGATGCCTTGGAGAAATGCTTCGCTGCGATCTTCTTTCAAAACTGTGGTTCGGGAAGGTTTCGACCGAAGCAATTGTCTTCAAAAATGTTGTATCCTTTTACTTCGGGTAGAAGTACTTCACAAAAAATTAGCCGAAGCAAATGCTTCGCAATGAGCTTTTGGCGAAGTAAAAGTGGTTCGCTGATGGAGGGGCCCGAAGTGAGTACTTCGACAACTTTATGGCGAAGTACTTTCAATGCTCCTTGAGTTCTGCTTCGCAAAAAACCCTTCCCGAAGTAATGTTGGGAATGCTTCGGGTGCGAAGTAGTTTTCTTGCCTTTGCTTTCGTTTTACTTCGGCACACCGCTTCATAGAAATCTTACCCGAAGTAGCTTTTGAAAATGCTTCGGGCCCGAAGTAGATTTCTTGCCTTGGCTTTTTGGCAAAGTTGTTCTTTCGAACGCTGCTTTTGTATTCTACTTCGGTGATACTACTTCGCAAAAAACTCCACCCGAAGCAGTGTTGAAAATGCTTCGGGTGCGAAGCTCATCTTTCCTTCTGAACGCCGCTTCGCTCAACTTTCGCCCGAAGTAGCTGCTGGAAGCGCTTCGGGCGTGAAGTAGTTTCATTCTCTTTTTCTTGTTTTTTACTTCGGCGAAAACTACTTCGCAAAACTTTTACCCGAAGTAGTGCGGGAAATGCTTCGGGTGCGAAGCTATTTTATTTCCCTTCGACGAAGCTCTTTTCTCTAGCTTGTTTGGCAACGAAGTTCTTTCCTTTCTACTTTATGTACAAATGGGTGGCATTGGAAGCCAAAATTGCTGCAACTTTTCAAAATAAAAATAACAAAGCAAAAACTTTACACAACACTATACAAAACTTGTTTCTTTTCTACCCCTTGAGAAATGTGACAAAATTGTCAACAGGCCCCATCTTCATGATCTCTCGATTCCAGTAGATAGTGGTGAAGGTTTCTATTACGATAATGATGATGAAGATGAAATAAAGAGAACCTATTCGGGGCCTCCCTATTTGCATCATCGTAATGCGCCATACACTGTTGAGGATATGTACAGGGATATCAATCTCCACCCATGCCTCAGAGGAAGACCACCTAATTTGGATAGGATTTATCATATGGTCTTCCCTGATTCGCTGACATTCAAAGAACTCCTTGAGCCTAGCAATCCTATTTTTGAGTCTATCTATAGACCAGATCCAGAGATCCCCATACCCCCAAAACCCCATCTCGAGGATGGAAGTTACACAAATGTAGAGTCACATGCACATGGTCTTGGAGACATGATCCATTCCATCAATATGATCTCCATTTATTTGACCACTCCACTTCATAATCCAGTCGACCCCTCCAAACCATTGTATCTTAATATAGATGCTATTGATTGGGATCGTGTTGACTCACCACTGGAGCCTGAATATTTCTTCCCAAACAAATAAATGTTGCAACATTTTCATTTTGTGCTAGGTTGTACAAATGATTTTTATCATGCTGAGGATGCTTCCAACGTGGAACCCATAAACCCAGTAGATGACATCCACTTGATCCCTATGCCTCACCAGCTTAAGGAGGTGTTGAGTGGTATTTTCACCCAAGTGTGAAAGTACACTCTTCCTTAGGATTTGAGCTCCAAATCCCCTCTTGCAAAGAAGTTAGACAAAACAACTTCTCCAAGGTCTCTGCTATATTAGCATTTGCATATGTGTATTAGTAATCTCAAATAAATATGTATCAATTATAATGCTAGGAACACCTTAGTGATTGCAAGTAACTGTAAACAAGGGGCAATGTTGGTTTATTTTACCATGATATTTTAGTGATTGTTCATTGAACCAAAATAGAACAAATGTGAGTTGGCCCTCATTTGACCACGATGTAGTGCCTTATTTCCTTTTATCTTGAGGATTTTAAGGTAGATTTTATCTTTTTTATTAAGTCCAAATATGGCCTCTTATCATGAAGATGAAGATAGCTTTCAATGTGATCAATAAACTATCCCTCTTTGGTGAAATTGGTTTTCACAAAGAAGCAATAATTTATGGCCTTAAAGTAAGGGCTTTAAATGTCACCTCAACTTATCCCTCTTAAATGAAATTAAATTTTCATAAAGATGAACAATTAAGTGCTTTGAATCAATGACCTTCAATGTGATGCTCAAATTACCCCTCTTTTGTAAAATCGGAATTTTTATGAATAGAGGGTAATTTTAGGCTCCAAAAATGGAAATTTGTAAAATGCCATAAAACATAAAACCTTCAATAAAATTGGAATTTTCATGAAGAGAATGTCATCATAGGCTCAATAATGAAACATGAAACTAAAAAAATGAAATTCGGCCCAAAAATGGAAATTTTCTATTTTCGGAATTTTCAAAATCTGTAATAAAATAGCAACTTCGATGAATTTTTAAAAATACTAAACAACTCCAAAAATGAAATTTCAAAGTGCGTATTGGAAGCATGAACCTACGCAATGGTGAATTTGTTTTTGGATTTTGAAATTTTTTTAATGTTATTTTAATGCCTGAAAATTAACAAAAAAAATTAAAATTTTTGGAAAAATAAAATGCAGAAAAATGAAAATGAAATGCAGAAAATGGAACACATGATACATTCAGTTTGATGCTATCTTATTCCAGCAAAACCAAAGATGTGAGGTTTTCATGCATGCAACCTAACCTATTGGCCTTGCAAAACAAGCACAATCCGGATAAGCTAAGTGTTGGTTCTTAGGGTTTTAAATGAGGTTTTCAGATTTAAACATTCGCATGAAGCAACCAAAAACTTGCATAAACTCCATTTACAAGCCTAAAATCTGAAAAGGAAAAAAAATAAACATTTAATCTTGCATGCAGAAAATGACTCCTCCTTTCTTGCCCATAAAATGCAACTTTCTGAAATTTTCTGTATTAAAAATTTGTCATTTTACAATAACAAACATTTTTGGTTTTCCCAAACTAGTCCATGGAAGAAAACAACTCAAAAAGGTCCAAAATGGCCCTCTTGCCTTCAAATCTGCAACTCTGCTCGCAGCAGTTTCCAACCCCTTTGTTGTCCCTCAATGGCAGATTTAAAGTTTTCCATCCACTCTTTGTTCGGTCTAGTCTCTAAAATGGTTGTTCGTTTCCTTTTCCATTCAAAGCTTTTCATTTTCAAACATTCTCTTCGTTTGCTTTCTAGCTTGATTTGCAGTGCAACATTTACCGTTTTCTTTTTATTTTAAATTCTTTTGCTTTTAATAAATCTTGCATGGACTTCGTCCCAACACCATGTGGCTGTCGTATACTATCTACGACATTCCCATCGACAGAGGTAATAATCCTCTCCTTGTAACTGTTTCCATTGCTTCAAAGATCATTGGGTAGAGCTTTATATAAAGTACATATGGATGTTATATTTTGGAGATCATTGTGAATAATAATAGCTGTATAATTCTATTAATATGATGTCCAACAAACTCTGCACTGGGCCTTACACATGTCCACCGCATTCTCATAATTAGTGGTAAGACCCCCTTGATAATGTCTTCATACTTTCGGTGGCTCCTACATTTATTACCTTACAATTTCGTCATTCCCTAAAATGTGGCATGCATAACTTTGCTCTGGCCGTCTTGCATATTCGCAGGAATAAACGTCCACATGGACCCATATTTTAATTTTGATCCTTGGGCGCCCGCTCTACCTACACTTTGGTCATGTACATATCATAACCATTCATGCATAGGTGAATATATTTTAATCAACCCGAGTGTCCTCTTCTCTCATTTAGGTAAGTTTTGAAAGCTGCTTAATACCGTGCTCCCGACTGTTAACATATTCCACCTTTACCCACATTCGCCATAGTCCTCGTCACATCCTTACATCCACCTCCCGACTGTTAACATATTCCACCTTTACCCACATTCGCCATAGTCCTCGTCACATCCTTACATCCACCTCCCCTGGACAAGATTTTTTTATGCTAAAATTTTGTTCCACTTTAATACCTCTTCTATACCTCTTCTACCATGTCTTAAAACCGTGCATCATAATCCACTGCGCCACTGCCGTGATGAAAGCAAACTTGAATTGCCTTACTGTTTATAGATTCATCTCGTCCCCACGAACTCTGCGGTGTGTATGCCAGACTTCCGTGACTATTGCTGCCCGAAACGCTGCTTCATTCACATCTTCGTCTGTTCACTCAGTGCGCTTTGAAAATCCACATCCTCAGCCTTAGAATGAAATCGAACCGTGCCAGGTCGCTGGGTTCCATGAATTTATCGCTACCTCACCTTCAATCCCATCGTTGGTGTGTTGTTTGTCATAATATGCAGCGTATAATGCTGTCATTGGTGTGTCATTCTTGTACACCATACAACATCCAATGAGAAAAAAAAAAATCTCTGCTGCTATGAATCAAAACCCACGTTCGAACAAAATTTACTCCTCTACATACAAATTGGTAACGCCCATGTTGCTCATCTGCATTTGCTGGCTAAACACAATCTTGCTGGTTCGGTTACGCTGGCCATAAACGCTATGTTCACAAAACTAGGGTCTTCGTTATTGATGCCGAATCTATCGCCTGGTTGCCACGCTGTTTAGATTGTCCACATGGCCACCGAATGCTTCGTCAAATGTCGTCTGTAGCCGCTATGTGTGCATCTTCGTCCTTTTAGAAACCCACGCCATGACAATATCTGTACTGAATTTTCACATCTGCGCCGCTGTGAATTCTTCCCATGCAAGCGGTCGTTATCCCTCATTTGCACCAAATGGGCTATGTTGTTGTGCTATCGCTGCCCTCGTCAGCTATCTTTGTGGTAGACAGATCCCCGTCCTTTAAAACAAGAACCTGCGGCTATATATTCTTTTTTTAATATTATCATCGACACTTTATATTAGGATGCTATAGCTTGACATTAATATTAAAGTAACGGTTGTGGTACCCATTGGATGAGACCTTTACCCTATGCCACCGAACCGCTTGATGGACCCCATATGGTAAGCAACTCTTACGTAGTTCGTTTACCTTAACTCTATCTCATGATAACGATTATGCACCTGTATTCGATAGAATAGCTCAATACCTCCACTATGGGTAGGATTTATCCGCATATCTTGACGTCACCCAAAACTTGCTGCCTTCTTCACCATGTGGCTGAGTGTTTACCGATTCATCACCAGCTTTTCTTTATATTGTCTTATCCAAAATTGAAGCCCCGCTGAAGCCCCGCTCATGCGCTATTGCCTGCCCTCACGATACGCTATCCACCTTCTCAATTTGCATTTGAGTTATTTCCACTTCGAACATGCGCGATCTGCACGAAACCCCCTAGGCCGTCGACCGTCGACGCTATATACATCTACCACGCGAGCATAGTGTCCTACATGTCCACGTCTATCCGATCGTGGCCTCCATCTTAACATCATCCAATTTGATTAAATGGCCACGTTCTCTCGGGTAGCTCCGGCGTTCAACTCATCCGCTCACCTGCGCACCAGAACATTGGCATTAGTACCTTCAACACAACTTAAAACAATGGAATAAATATAAATTTAAACCTACGATGGCTTTACTTTGCTTATAGGTATAAAAAAAACAAAACAAAGCCCTTTCTTATATATATATATATATAAACAAAGGGCTTTCTTAGTATATATAGGAAAGCCAAGAGTTTTTTTTTTTTTTTTAATATTTATTTTTATTTTTGTGCTTCTATTTATTTTTTTTAATATTGAGTAAATACTTCTTATACATATACATGTCCGTCGTGGGATTGAACTTCATTTTTTATTTTAAACATTTATATGTACAAAAAGCTTACTTGAAACACTCAAATGAAGAAAACATAAAATGCAACCATAACAAAAAGCTAACAGTAAAATTGACGACAAAGAGTCGTCGACAAAAAAAAGTCATCGACAATAAAAAGTCATCGACAATAAAATATCGTCGACAAGAAAAAGTCGTCGGCAATAAAATATCGTCGACAAGAAAAGACCGTCGACAATAAAATATCGTCAATAATAAAAATTCATCGACAATAAAATATCGTCGATAATGAAAAGTCATCGATAATAAAATATCATCGACAAGAAAAAGTCGTCGACAATAAAATATCATCGACAAGAAAATATTATTGACAAAAACTAATGATAAATGCAAATTCAAAACAAACCGAGCATTAGACACTCAAAACCAACATGCAAACACCCAAATACCAAAAATAAAAAGGTGGGTCCCCAATTTTGGGGTACGTTGTGGAGCGGCCACAACAAATGGCGACTCTGCTGGGAAATGCTCCTGAGCATTTCGATGAGAACCCAACCTAAAAACCTTCAAAACTCAAACACAAGCATCAACAAATATCCAAAGAATGAAACTAGACGAGAAATACATGAAGCATTAGAATTATTCAGCGTCAGCTCAATGTGTGCGGTGTGATTCATTCCTTATCGTTTGAAATTGATCAACATTCCATCATCTATTTCACTTATGATTCGTGCATATGAGAAGTTATGGATGATTCCTGTAGGATTTAATGTATGGTGAAGATGCTAGAGATATAACAACCTGCTTTGCAAAGGCTCAAACTTTCTAGTACCATGAACAAACATATTAAAACTGTCAAACCCTCTTAGGACCAAATATGTGTATACTGAATTAATTTACTAGATCCCAAAGTTGGTTATGTGTCACTACCATCTTGAACCCATGTGCAAGTGTAAGTGAAATCGGAGCTTTGGGGAATAGGATTCCCAACCTAAGCGAGATGGGAATTTAACCCTATCCTTACTACTCTGATCTCGGAGTTCATTACCTCATCTTGAACAAAATGATTTAACCTGTTATGGATGAAACTGTCAGGCTAGCCTATCCGTTTGAGCAGTTAGTGGTCTTGCTTTTAGACAAGACATGTTGCCACACATGAGCATACTCCACTGCCAGTCAGGCGTCTATAGCCCCGGTGGAGATTAACCCCATAATCCAGGATTTGGCTTTACTTTTGATTTCTTGAACCTTGGGGATGACTACCCATCCTTGCAAGGGACATGTAGTACGATCCTTCCAATCCAATATTAATGATGAAATGAAAGTAGAATGAAAAATATTTGCTTTGGAATTTCAAGTTCTTGAGTGTAGATCGCGCTTTTAATTTCTTAAAGCGTGATGGAGGCAAAATAGAAGCTTTGGGGAATCGGATTCTCAACCTAAGCGAGATGAGAATTAGACCCTATCCTTACTACTCCATGAAGGTCAAATCAGAGCTTTGGGGAGTTGGATCCTCAACCTAAGTTCGATGGGGATTTAACCCTATCCTTACTACTCTAATTTTAGGCTTTAAGCACTATGGGAGTGGTAAAAACCACTGTTTTAAGGATTATGTTGCATGATAGGATAGACACGAAATACTCCTTTCGCCTCACCTTTTCTTCCAAGTATGGTTTTGACCATTTTGCTCAAGATCCTCTTTAATATGTGTAGAACGTGTTTGGTTCAAGATAGTTCGGGCATCAGTTCCCAACCTTAGGATCCTTTTAATATATGTTATGTAATAACCCTAAGAGGATTCGACACCTTTTCAATGATTGTATTTGAAATGTAGATGCAATTGAGATGAAATGTATATGCAATGTGGAATGTAACATGAGATATGGATGAATGCATTGCTCTTTTTGAAATGCGGATGGAGTATACCACCTACTTTGCCATAATTTGTAAAACTGACAACTTCATGCATCACAAGTTCCAAACGATATTCTTTAATGTGTTTGCGATACTCGTGGAGCTTTCTGCAATACAATTCCGATGTTTCATATTCTCTTAGTCTTAGTCAACATTCATAAGGACATAAGTTGACATCTCGCTTTTTTTTTTTTTTCAAGACAAACCAAAAGTGTCCAAAGGACCAACACACAAAACTTAAAACCAAAATGAGATCCAATCCAAAACCAAAACACGAAAACCAAAAGTATATACAAATGTACAATATAATACAAGATGGTGCAAAGTTTGGATTATCATTTTCCTGGATCCCAAACCTGATTAGAATTCTTTAAAAGACATATGACGTGATACGCATACCAAGTTTTGTAGGAATCCAACAAAAACAAGATCAAACCAAACAAAGAAACAAACTTCAACTTGCCCCTCTCACCATACCAATTTGATTTAGTTTCATTAATAATCCTATGGTGGAGTTTCAAGTTTTCAAATTGATTAGACAATGATTGATATTCAATTCTTTTATGTCTATTCTTTAAGATGTCCATTCCGCACTTTGATTCATGGTGTAGAAATAAGCTTTCATTTTCATTCAATAAAGCCATAACATTAATAATATTTGAATCAAACCATTCATTAGGCAAACCTTCATTCGAATTTTGCATGGTGAAACCAAAAAGGTGAGATTTTACCTTTGGCATGTTTTCATTTAACCTTACTTGAAGAGGATTTGAAAATTCCTCTTTTCTCTCATGACATTCATCATCATGTAGCACTTGTTCTTTCTCCATGACTTGTTTATCAAAGGCACCAAACTTAGGTACCCAATTGAAAACATGTCCATCCCTTTCAAACCATAAGTCTTGTCTATCTAGGGGTGGGTTAACTAACACATTTCCATGATCAATCACTTGGGTTGTTTTGGGTAACGTGAGATTTTCAATTGGATCATCAATGATATCAAACCCAAATGATTTAGGTTTTGTAATTTTCTCATTTTGAAATGGCATAGTCATTGTAGCACAAGTAAGTGGATCAAGATTTTCAATTTCTTTTCCTTCAAAGGAATCTAAAGCAAATGACTCTCTTTCTTGATTCATGGTTGTAGAATCCTTATCATGTTCCAAAATTTGATGAGATTCGAATTCCTCTTCCAAAACTTTCTCAAATTGTACAGGATTTATAGTATCCTCATGTGAGGAAGCAATTGAGTTATCCTGCATATTAATTGACACAACAAGTTTATTAGAAGATTTAGATTGATAATATTCTTCCCATTTCTTCCATGAATCATAGTAATCATCTTCCAAGTTCAAGTTGTGATGCTCAAGTACTTCTTCTTCATCTTCTGATTCATCAACATGTTTCTCATCCAATTCATCTTCACCTTCCTTAGATGGTTCAGTTATTTCCAAAAGTGGGTTATCTCTTGAATTCAAATTGGTAAAGCTATCATAATCCAAATTTGTAACCCATGATTCAATTTTATCACAATTTGGAAGGTGTGGATCCTCTTGGTCATCACTTTCGAGAACATCATCCAAAGTGTCTTTCGAGAACAAGTGGTGAAATTCGATTATGTCTTCAACTTCATTTGTTGATTTTCTTTCAAATTCATTTTCAGCCACTTGTGATGGCTTAGGAGCTTCTATAATGGGATCGATTTTTGAATTCTCGTGTCATATAGTTGCTCCAATCCTTTGCAAGTACATCTGACCAAATCATATCCACATAAGTTTGTTCATCCAAATCCTCCTTTTTGGGTAATGATTCTAGATATTTCTTTTCCAAAACAAGATGGTGATCATTTGATTCCAACTTCTTGTTACCCATCCATAGAATTTCTTCTCCAAAATCTTCATGCTCTTCAAGACATTTCGAATAGGTATTTACTTCAACGTAAGTCACCTCAAAATCTCTTGTATCACTTGAAGAAGCATAACATGAAACATCATTAAGATCGGCATTATGAATTTTCTTCCTAGGATGATTTGGATGCATACATTGACGTGCTCGTTTTTGTGGTGGAACATGCCTACATACCTTCTTAACCACTTTCTTTTGCTCTTTTACTTTCGATACGAACTCTTTGGGTTGAGTGGTAGAAGTAGTAGGATTAGTTGGATTGATATCCATGGACAAAGCTTGAACATTTGTTGCAATGGTTCCATGAGTGACCACATGATTCTCTAATTGAGGCATAGTTGGATGGATGGAAGTACTTGTATAAGCACATGTGGGAGCATAAGTTGGTATGGTAGGATAAAGTTGATTGTAGGGAAAAACATTTGATATCAAATTTTGTTGTGCCCACGCTTGATTTACCATCGAGGCTTGATTGCAAGCCCCTAGTTGTCCTACCATAGTTGATTGCTCCATTCCATAACCTTGTGGCCTCAATTGTTGATCTACAATCATAGCTTCTATGTAGGCCGATGCAAGATCAGTAACCAAGGGATTCATCCTAACAAATATGGCAAACAATGGATCCAATGCTCGAAAGTATATTTGAAGAGCACCACTTTCCTCAATAGTATAGGGAGAAATTAATCTCGCATAAAGCTTTCGAAACCTCAAGTTGAAACTTCTCACCGGCTCATTAGGTTCTCTTTTGCAAGAAGTAAATTGTTGATATATCATGAGAGGATCAATGAGCAACCTAAATTGATTGATAAAATCATCTTTCAATTGAGTCCAAGATGTAATAGAACCAGTGGGTAAATTGATGTACCAATCATATGCCACCTCATCTAGGGTTCCAAGAAACATTCTACATGCCACATCCTCATGTTCGACATTCCATCTAACTAGGATATCCACATAGGCTTGAATATGTTCCTCGGCTAATGTTGGACCATTGTGTTTAAATTTGGGCAAACATTTTTCTACGTTCTTGGGTAAATCATGAGAATCTCCACTAATGTTCAAAGGATTAACATGTATCCCATACCACGTTCCTGCAGTTGTAGCCATTAATGAAACTCAAAGAATAACTTCAAAACCAATTTGTTAGTCATGAATAAAAGAAGGAACCATGACAAAGCAATATTCTAAAAATGTAAATTAGTTTCTGATTCACCAGATCGCATATGCGCAAGTGAAGAGCATACTCCTAGTGTTGTAGGCTTTCCGATTCACAAGATCACATTACACGCAAGTGAAGAGCATAATACCGACAACAAATACATTTTAGACAAAATAATTCCTTACAAATAAGCATGAAATGACTAGCAAATATCAAACATGTAACGTATGAATAATCATGTTAGCATCAACCAAGAGATGTATCCATTAAAATCAAATGAAAGTAATTGCATGGAGACAACCTCGTTAGTCAAGACCAAAATTTTTCAAAATCAAATCAAAACACATTATTCCTGTATGAACAATCAAAAGCGTTAGAACAATGCATAGCAATTCATGTCCTCCTTTTAACACTACAAGGTTGTATTGTTAAAAGAGGGCTAAAGATAATAATCAATAGGGCATGAAATATTCAAAATTTAAATCCCTATAGCATTTAAATCACACTGAAATAAACCAATTCAGGCCCTCCTTCTAGCGCCAAATTGTTGAGTGGTATTTTCACCCAATTGTGAAAGTACACTCTTCCTTAGGATTTGGGTTCCAAATCCCCTCTTGCAAAGAAGTTAAACAAACAACTTCTCCAAGGTCTCCGCTATATTAGCATTTGCATATGTGTATTAGTAATCTCAAATAAAGATATTCAATTTAAATGCTTGGAACACCTTAGTGATTGCAAGTAACTCGTAAACAAGGGGCAATGTTGGTTTATTTTACCATGAAACTTTAGTGATTGTTCATTGAACCAAAATAAAGCAAATGTGAGTTGGCCCTCATATGACCACGATGTAGTGCCTTAATTCCTTTTATCTTGAGGATTTTAAGGTAGATTTTATCTTCTTTATTAAGTCCAAATATGGCTTCTTATCATGAAGATGAAGATAGCTTTCAATGTGATAGATAAACTATCCCTCTTTGGTGAAATTGGTTTTCACAAAGAAGCAATAATTTATGGCCTTAAAGTAAGGGCTTTAAATGTCACCTCAACTTATCCCTCTTAAATGAAATCAAATTTTCATAAAGATGAACAATTAAGTGCTTTGAATCAATGACCTTCAATGTGATGCTCAAATTACCCCTCTTTCGTAAAATCAGAATTTTTATGAAGAGAGGGCAATTTTAGGCTCCAAAAATGGAAATTTGTAAAATGCCATAAAACATAAAACCTTCAATGAAATTGGAATTTTCATGAAGGGAATGTCATCATAGGCTCATGAATGAAACATGAAACTGAAAAAATGAAATTCGGCCCAAAAATGGAAATTTTCTATTTTCGGATTTTTCAAAATCTGTAATAAAACAACAACTTCGATGAATTTTTAAAAATACTAAACAACTCCGAAAATGAAATTTCAAAGTGCGTATTGGAAGTATGAAGTATAACCTACGCAATGGTGAAATTGTTTTTGGATTTTGAAATTTTTTTAATGTTTATTTTAATGCCTGAAAATTAAAAAAAAATTAAAATTTCTGGAAAAATAAAATGCAGAAAAATGAAAATGAAATGCAGAAAATGAAACACATGATACATTCAGTTTGATGCTATCCTATTCCGGCAAAACCGAAGATGTGAGGTTTTCATGCATGCAACCTAACCTATTGGACTTGCAAAACAAGCACAATCCGGATAAGCTAAGTGCTGGCTCCTAGGGTTTTAAATGAGGTTTTCAGATTTAAACATTCGCATGAAGCAACCAAGAAACTTGCATAAACTCCATTTACAAGCCTAAAATCTGAAAAGGGAAAAAAATAGACATTTAATCTTGCATGCAGAAAATGACTCCTCCTTTCTTGCCCATAAAATGCAACTTTCTAAAATTTTCTGTATTAAAAATTTGTCATTTTACAATAACAGAAATTTTTGGTTTTCCCAAACCAGTCCATGGAAGAAAACAACTCAAACAGGTCCAAAATGGCCCTCTTGCCTTCAAATCTGCAACTCTGCTCGCAGCAGTTTCCAACCCCTTTGTTGTCCCTCAATGGCAGATTTAAAGTTTTCCATCCACTCTTTGTTCGGTTTAGTTTCTAAAATGGTTGTTCGTTTCCTTTTCCATTCAAAGCTTTTCATTTTCAAACATTCTCTTCGTTTGCTTTCTAGCTTGATTTGCAGCGCAACATTTACCGTTTTCTTTTTATTTTAAATTCTTTTGCTTTTAATAAATCTTGCATGGACTTCGTCCCAACACCATGTGGCTGTCGTATACTATCTACGACATTCCCATCGACAGAGGTAATAATCCTCTCTTTGTAACCGTTTCCATTGCTTCAAAGATCATTGGGTAGAGCATTATATAAAGTACATATGGATGTTATATTTTGGATCATTGTGAATAATAATAGTTGTATAATTCTATTAATATGATGTCCAACAAACTCTGCATTGGGCCTTACACATGTCCACCACATTCTCATAATTAGTGGTAAGACCCCCTTGATAATGTCTTCATACTTTCGACGACTCCTACATTTATTACCTTACAATTTCGTCATTCCCTAAAATGTGGCATGCACAACTTTGCTCTGGCCGTCTTGTATATTCACAGGAAGAAACGTCCACATGGACCCATATTTTAATTTTTATCCTCGGGCGCCCGCTCTACCTACACTTTGGCCATGTACATATCGTAACCATTCATGCATAGGTGAATATATTTTAATCAACCCGAGTGTCCTCTCCTCCTGTTTACATCCTTACATCCACCTCCCCTATGCTAAAATTTTGTACCACTTTAATACCTCTTCTACCATGTCTTAAAACCGTGCATCATAATCCACTGCATCGCTGCCGTGATGAAAGCAAACTCTAATTGCCTCACTGTTTATAGATTCACCTCATCCCCGCGAACTCTGCGGTGTGTATGCCAGACTTTCGTGACTATTGCTGCCCGAAATGTTGCTTCATTCGTCTGTTCACTCAGCACGCTTTGAAAATCCACATCCTCAGCCTTAGAATGAAATCGAACCGTGCCAGGTCGCTGGGTTCCATGAATTTATTGCTACCTCGCCTTCAGTCCCATCGTTGGTGTGTTGTTTGTCATAATATGCACCGTATAATGCTATCATTGGTGTGTCATTCTTGTACACCATACAACATCCAATGAGAAAAAAAAAAAAATCTCTGCTGCTGTGAATCAAAACCCACGTCCGAACAAAATTCACTCCTCTACATACAAATTGGTAACGCCCATGTTGCTCATCTGCATTTGCTAGCTAAACACAATCTTGCTGGTTTGGTTACGCTGGCCATAAACATCGTGTTAACAAAACTGGGGTCTTTGTTATTGATGTCGGATCTATCGCCTGGTTGCCACACTGTTTAGATTGTCCACATGGCCGCCGAATGCTTCGTCAAATGTCGTCTGTAGCCGCTATGTGTGCATCTTCGTCCTTTTAGAAACCCACTCCACGACAATATCTGTACTGAATTTTCACATCTGCGTCGCTGTGAATTCTTCCCATGCAAGCGGCCGTTATCCCTCATTTGCACCAAATGGGCTATGTTGTTGTGCTATCGCTGCCCTCGTCAGCTATCTTTGTGGTAGACAGGTCCCCGTCCTTTAAAACATGAACCTACGGCTATATATCCTTTTTTTTATATTATCATCGACACTTTATATTAGGATGCTATAGCTTGACATTAATATTAAAGTAACGGTTCTGGTACCCATTGGATGAGACCTTTACCCTGTGCCACCGAACCACTTGATGGACCCCATATGGTAAGCAACTCTTACATAGTCCGTTTCACCTTAACTCTATCTCAAGATAACGATTATGCACCTGTATTCGATAGAATAGCTCAATACCTCCACTATGGGTAGGATTTATCCGCATATCTTGACGTCACCCAAAACTTGTTGCCTTCTTCACCATGTGGCTGAGTGTTGTCGCTTTATCCATATGCCGATGGATACACTCTGTCAAAGCAAACATAGTATGTTTGTCGAGTCATCACCAGCTTTTTTTATATTGTCTTACATCATTTATGCCTCGTGGGCTCACCGTCTTATCCAAAATTGAAGCCCCGCTCATGCGCTATTTCCTGCACTCACGATACGCTATCCACCTTCTCAATTTGTATTTGAGTTATTGCCACTTCGGACATGCGCGATCTGCACGAAACCCCCTAGGCCGTCGACCGTCGACACTATATACGTCTACCACGTGAGCATAGTGTCCTACATGTCCACGTCTATCCGATCGTGGCCTCCATCTTAACATCATCCAATTTGATTAAATGGCCACGTTCTCTCGGGTAGCTCCGACGTTCAACTCATCCGCTCACCTGCGCACCAGAACATTTGCATTAGTACCTTCAACACAACTTAAAACAATGGAATAAATATAAATTTAAACCTACGATGGCTTTACTTTGCTTATATGTATAAAAAAAACAAAACAAAGCCCTTTCTTTTATATATATATATAAACAAAGGGCTTTCTTAGTATATATAGGAAAGCCAAGAGTTTTTTTTTTTTAATAATTATTTTTAATTTTGTGTTTTTATTATTTTTTTTAATATTGAGTAAATACTTCTTATACATATACATGTCCGTCGTGGGATTGAACTTCATTTTTATTTTAAACATTTATATGTACAAAAAGCTTACTTGAAACACTCAAATGAAGAAAACATAAAATGCAACCATAACAAAAAGCTAACAGTAAAATTGATGACAAAGAGTCGTCGACAGAAAAAAGTCGTTGACAATAAAAAGTCATCGACAATAAAATATCGTCGACAATAAAAAGTCGTCGACAATAAAATATCGTCGACAAGAAAAAGTCGTCGACAATAAAATATCGTCGACAAGAAAAAGTCATCGACAATAAAATATCATCGACAAGAAAAAGTTGACAATAAAATATTGTCGACAAGAAAAAGTCATCGACAATAAAATATCGTCGACAAGAAAAAGTCATCGACAATAAAATATCATCGACAAGAAAATATTATTGACAAAAACTAATGATAAATGCAAATTCAAAACAAACGAAGCATTAGACACTCAAAACCAACATGCAAACACCCAAATACCAAAAATAAAAAGGTGGGTCCCCAATTTTGGGGTACGTTGTGGAGCAACCACAACAAATGGCGACTCTACTGGGAAATGCTCCTGAGCATTTCGGTGAGAACCCAACCTGAAAACCTACAAAACTCAAACACAAGCGTCAACAAATATCCAAAGAATGAAACTAGATGAGAAATACATGAAGCATTAGAATTATTCAGCGTCAACTCAATGTGTGCGGTGTGATTCATTCCTTATCGTTTGAAATTGATCAACATTCCATCATCTGTTTCACTTATGATTCATGCATATGAGAGGTTATGGATGATTCCTGTAGGATTTAATGTATGGTGAAGATGCTAGAGATATAACAACCTGCTTTGCAAAGGCTCAAACTTTCTAGTACCATGAACAAACATATTAAAACTGTCAAACCCTCTTAGGACCAAATATGTGTATACTGAATTAATTTACTAGATCCCAAAGTTGGTTATGTGTCACTACCATCTTGAACCCATGTGCAAGTGTAAGTGAAATCGGAGCTTTGGGGAATAGGATTCCCAACCTAAGCGAGATGGGAATTTAACCCTATCCTTACTACTCTGATCTGGAGTTCATTACCTCATCTTGAACAAAATGATTTAACCTGTTATGGATGAAACTGTCAAGCTAGCCTGTCCGTTTGAGCAATCAGTGGTCTTGCTTTTAGACAAGACATGTTGCCACACATGAGCATACTCCACTGCCAGTCAAGCGTCTATAGCCCCGGTGGAGATTAACCCCATAATCCAGGATTTGGCTTTACTTTTGATTTCTTGAACCTTGGGGATGACTACCCATCCTTGCAAGGGACATGTAGTACGATCCTTCCAATCCAATATTAATGATGAAATGAAAGTAGAATGAAAAATATTTGCTTTGGAATTTCAAGTTCTTGAGTGTAGATCGCGCTTTTAATTTCTTAAAGCGTGATGGAGGCAAAATAGAAGCTTTGGGGAATCGGATTCTCAACCTAAGCGAGATGAGAATTAGACCCTATCCTTACTACTCCATGAAGGTCAAATCAGAGCTTTGGGGAGTTGGATCCTCAACCTAAGTTCGATGGGGATTTAACCCTATCCTTACTACTCTGATTTTAGGCTTTAAGCACTATGGGAGTGGTAAAAACCACTGTTTTAAGGATTATGTTGCATGATAGGACAGACACGAAATACTCCTTTCGCCTCACCTTTTCTTCCAAGTATGGTTTTGACCATTTTGCTCAAGATCCTCTTTAATATGTGTAGAACGTGCTTGGTTCAAGATAGTTCGGGCATCAGTTCCCAACCTTAGGATCCTTTTAATATATGTTATGTAATAACCCTAAGAGGATTCGACACCTTTTCAATGATTGTATTTGAAATGTAGATGCAATTGAGATGAAATGTATATGCAATGTGGAATGTAACATGAGATATGGATGAATGCATTGCTCTTTTTGAAATGCGGATGGAGTATACCACCTACTTTGCCATAATTTGTAAAATTGACAACTTCATGCATCACAAGTTCCAAACGATATTCTTTAATGTGTTTGCGATACTCGTGGAGCTTTCTGCAATACAATTCCGATGTTTCATATTCTCTTAGTCTTAGTCAACATTCATAAGGACATAAGTTGACATCTCGCTTTTTTTTTTTTTCTTTTCAAGACAAACCAAAAGTGTCCAAAGGACCAACACACAAAACTTAAAACCAAAATGAGATCCAATCCAAAACCAAAACACGAAAACCAAAAGTATATACAAATGTACAATATAATACAAGATGGTGCAAAGTTTGGATTATCATTTTCCCGGATCCCAAACCTGATTAGAATTCTTTAAAAGACATATGACGTGATACGCATACCAAGTTTTGTAGGAATCCAACAAAAACAAGATCAAACCAAACAAAGAAACAAACTTCAACTTGCCCCTCTCACCATACCAATTTGATTTAGTTTCATTAATAATCCTATGGTGGAGTTTCAAGTTTTCAAATTGATTAGACAATGATTGATATTCAATTCTTTTATGTCTATTCTTTAAGATGTCCATTCCGCACTTTGATTCATGGTGTAGAAATAAGCTTTCATTTTCATTCAATAAAGCCATAACATTAATAATATTTGAATCAAACCATTCATTAGGCAAACCTTCATTCGAATTTTGCATGGTGAAACCAAAAAGGTGAGATTTTACCTTTGGCATGTTTTCATTTAACCTTACTTGAAGAGGATTTGAAAATTCCTCTTTTCTCTCATGACATTCATCATCATGTAGCACTTGTTCTTTCTCCATGACTTGTTTATCAAAGGCACCAAACTTAGGTACCCAATTGAAAACATGTCCATCCCTTTCAAACCATAAGTCTTGTCTATCTAGGGGTGGGTTAACTAACACATTTCCATGATCAATCACTTGGGTTGTTTTGGGTAACGTGAGATTTTCAATTGGATCATCAATGATATCAAACCCAAATGATTTAGGTTTTGTAATTTTCTCATTTTGAAATGGCATAGTCATTGTAGCACAAGTAAGTGGATCAAGATTTTCAATTTCTTTTCCTTCAAAGGAATCTAAAGCAAATGACTCTCTTTCTTGATTCATGGTTGTAGAATCCTTATCATGTTCCAAAATTTGATGAGATTCGAATTCCTCTTCCAAAACTTTCTCAAATTGTACAGGATTTATAGTATCCTCATGTGAGGAAGCAATTGAGTTATCCCGCATATTAATTGACACAACAAGTTTATTAGAAGATTTAGATTGATAATATTCTTCCCATTTCTTCCATGAATCATAGTAATCATCTTCCAAGTTCAAGTTGTGACGCTCAAGTACTTCTTCTTCATCTTCTGATTCATCAACATGTTTCTCATCCAATTCATCTTCACCTTCCTTAGATGGTTCAGTTATTTCCAAAAGTGGGTTATCTCTTGAATTCAAATTGGTAAAGCTATCATAATCCAAATTTGTAACCCATGATTCAATTTTATCACAATTTGGAAGGTGTGGATCCTCTTGGTCATCACTTTCGAGAACATCATCCAAAGTGTCTTTCGAGAACAAGTGGTGAAATTCGATTATGTCTTCAACTTCATTTGTTGATTTTCTTTCAAATTCATTTTCAGCCACTTGTGATGGCTTAGGAGCTTCTATAATGGGATCAATTTTTGAATTTCGTGTCATATAGTTGCTCCAATCCTTTGCAAGTACATCTGACCAAATCATATCCACATAAGTTTGTTCATCCAAATCCTCCTTTTTGGGTAATGATTCTAGATATTTCTTTTCCAAAACAAGATGGTGATCATTTGATTCCAACTTCTTGTTACCCATCCATAGAATTTCTTCTCCAAAATCTTCATGCTCTTCAAGACATTTCGAATAGGTATTTACTTCAACGTAAGTCACCTCAAAATCTCTTGTATCACTTGAAGAAGCATAACATGAAACATCATTAAGATCGGCATTATGAATTTTCTTCCTAGGATGATTTGGATGCATACATTGACGTGCTCGTTTTTGTGGTGGAACATGCCTACATACCTTCTTAACCACTTTCTTTTGCTCTTTTACTTTCGATACGAACTCTTTGGGTTGAGTGGTAGAAGTAGTAGGATTAGTTGGATTGATATCCACGGACAAAGCTTGAACATTTGTTGCAATGGTTCCATGAGTGACCACATGATTCTCTAATTGAGGCATAGTTGGATGGATGGAAGTACTTGTATAAGCACATGTGGGAGCATAAGTTGGTATGGTAGGATAAAGTTGATTGTAGGGAAAAACATTTGATATCAAATTTTGTTGTGCCCACGCTTGATTTACCATCGAGGCTTGATTGCAAGCCCCTAGTTGTCCTACCATAGTTGATTGCTCCATTCCATAACCTTGTGGCCTCAATTGTTGATCTACAATCATAGCTTCTATGTAGGCCGATGCAAGATCAGTAACCAAGGGATTCATCCTAACAAATATGGCAAACAATGGATCCAATGCTCGAAAGTATATTTGAAGAGCACCACTTTCCTCAATAGTATAGGGAGAAATTAATCTCGCATAAAGCTTTCGAAACCTCAAGTTGAAACTTCTCACCGGCTCATTAGGTTCTCTTTTGCAAGAAGTAAATTGTTGATATATCATGAGAGGATCAATGAGCAACCTAAATTGATTGATAAAATCATCTTTCAATTGAGTCCAAGATGTAATAGAACCAGTGGGTAAATTGATGTACCAATCATATGCCACCTCATCTAGGGTTCCAGGAAACATTCTACATGCCACATCCTCATGTTCGACATTCCATCTAACTAGGATATCCACATAGGCTTGAATATGTTCCTCGGCTAATGTTGGACCATTGTGTTTAAATTTGGGCAAACGTTTTTCTACGTTCTTGGGTAAATCATGAGAATCTCCACTAATGTTCAAAGGATTAACATGTATCCCATACCACGTTCCTGTAGTTGTAGCCATTAATGAAACTCAAAGAATAACTTCAAAACCAATTTGTTAGTCATGAATAAAAGAAGGAACCATGACAAAGCAATATTCTAAAAATGTAAATTAGTTTCTGATTCACCAGATCGCATATGCGCAAGTGAAGAGCATACTCCTAGTGTTGTAGGCTTTCTGATTCACAAGATCGCATTACACGCAAGTGAAGAGCATAATACCGACAACAAATACATTTTAGACAAAATAATTCCTTACAAATAAGCATGAAATGACTAGCAAATATCAAACATGTAACGTATGAATAATCATGTTAGCATCAACCAAGAGATGTATCCATTAAAATCAAATGAAAGTAATTGCATGGAGACAACCTCGTTAGTCAAGACCAAAATTTTTCAAAATCAAATCAAAACACATTATTCCTGTATGAACAATCAAAAGCGTTAGAACAATGCATAGCAATTCATGTCCTCCTTTTAACACTACAAGGTTGTATTGTTAAAAGAGGGCTAAAGATAATAATCAATAGGGCATGAAATATTCAAAATTTAAATCCCTATAGCATTTAAATCACACTGAAATAAACCAATTCAGGCCCTCCTTCTAGCGCCAAATCTGTTGAGTGGTATTTTCACCCAATTGTGAAAGTACACTCTCCCTTAGGATTTGGGTTCCAAATCCCCTCTTGCAAAGAAGTTAAACAAACAACTTCTCCAAGGTCTCCGCTATATTAGCATTTGCATATGTGTATTAGTAATCTCAAATAAAGATATTCAATTTAAATGCTTGGAACACCTTAGTGATTGCAAGTAACTGTAAACAAGGGGCAATGTTGGTTTATTTTACCATGAAACTTTAGTGATTGTTCATTGAACCAAAATAAAGCAAATGTGAGTTGGCCCTCATATGACCACGATGTAGTGCCTTAATTCCTTTTATCTTGAGGGTTTTAAAGTAGATTTTATCTTCTTTATTAAGTCCAAATATGGCTTCTTATCATGAAGATGAAGATAGCTTTCAATGTGATCGATAAACTATCCCTCTTTGGTGAAATTGGTTTTCACAAAGAAGCAATAATTTATGGCCTTAAATTAAGGGCTTTAAATGTCACTTTAACTTATCCCTCTTAAATGAAATCAAATTTTCATTAAGATGAACAATTAAGTGCTTTGAAGAAATGACCTTCAATGTAATACTCAAATTACCCCTCTTTCGTAAAATTAGAATTTTTATGAAGAGAGGGCAATTTTAGGCTCCAAAAATGGAAATTTGTGAAATGCCATAAAACATAACTCCTTCAATGAAATTGGAATTTTCATGAAGGGAATGTCATCATAGGCTCATGAATGAAACATGAAACTGAAAAAATGAAATTCGGCCCAAAAATGGAAATTTTCTATTTTCGAATTTTTTAAAATCTGTAATAAAACAACAACTTCGATGAATTTTTAAAAATACTAAACAACTCCAAAAATGAAATTTCAAAGTGCGTATTGGAAGTATGAAGTATAACCTACGCAATGGTGAAATTATTTTTGGATTTTGAAATTTTTTTAATGTTTATTTTAATGCCGAAAATTAAAAAAAATTAAAATTTCTGGAAAAATAAAATGCGAGAAAAATGAAAATGAAATGGAGAAAATGAAACACATGATACATTCAGTTTGATGCTATCCTATTCCGACAAAACCGAAGATGTGAGGTTTTCATGCATGCAACCTAACCTATTGGACTTGCAAAACAAGCACAATCCGGATAAGCTAAGTGTTGGCTCCTAGGGTTTTAAATGAGGTTTTCAGATTTAAACATTCGCATGAAGCAACCAAGAAACTTGCATAAACTCCATTTACAAGCCTAAAATCTGAAAAGGGAAAAAAATAGACATTTAATCTTGCATGCAGAAAATGACTCCTCCTTTCTTGCCCATAAAATGCAACTTTCTGAAATTTTCTGTATTAAAAATTTGTCATTTTACAATAACAGAAATTTCTGGTTTTCCCAAACCAGTCCATGGAAGAAAAACAACCCAAACAGGTCCAGAATGGCCCTCTTGCCTTCAAATCTGCAACTCTGCTCGCACCAGTTTCCAACCCCTTTGCTGTCCCTCAATGACAAATTTAAAGTTTTCCATCCACTCTTTGTTCGGTTTAGTTTCTAAAATGGTTGTTCATTTCCTTTTCCATTCAAAGCTTTTCATTTTCAAACATTCTCTTCGTTTGCTTTCTAGCTTGATTTGCAGCGCAACATTTACCGTTTTCTTTTTATTTTAAATTCTTTTGCTTTTAATAAATCTTGCATGGACTTCGTCCCAACACCATGTGGCTGTCGTATACTATCTACGACATTCCCATCGACAGAGGTAATAATCCTCTCTTTGTAACCGTTTCCATTGCTTCAAAGATCATTGGGTAGAGCTTTATATAAAGTACATATGGATGTTATATTTTGGAGATCATTGTGAATAATAATAGTTGTATAATTCTATTAATATGATGTCCAACAAACTCTGCACTGGGCCTTACACATGTCCACCGCATTCTCATAATTAGTGGTAAGACCCCCTTGATAATGTCTTCATACTTTCGGTGGCTCCTACATTTATTACCTTACAATTTCGTCATTCCCTAAAATGTGGCATGCACAACTTTGCTGTATATTTGCAGGAATAAACGTCCACATGGACCCATATTTTAATTTTTATCCTCGGGCGCCCGCTCTACCTACACTTTGGCCATGTACATATCGTAACCATTCATGCATAGGTGAATATATTTTAATCAACCCAAGTGTCCTCTTCTCCCGTTTAGGTAAGTTTTGAAAGCTGCTCAATACCGTGCTCCCGACTGTTAACATATTCCACCTTTATCCACATTCGCCATAGTCCTCGTCACATCCTTGCATCCACCTCCCCTGGACAAGATTATTTTATGCTGAAATTTTGTTCCACTTTAATACCTCTTCTACCATGTCTTAAAACCGTGAATCATAATCCACTGCGCCGCTGCCATGATGAAGGCAAACTTGAATTGCCTCACTGTTTATAGATTCACCTCGTCCTCGCGAACTCTGCGGTGTGTATGCCAAACTTCCATGACTATTGCTGCCCGAAACACTGCTTCATTCACATCTTCGTCTGTTCACTCAGCGTGCTTTGAAAATCCACACCTTAGCCTTAGAATGAAATCAAACCGTGCCAGGTCACTGGGTTCCATGAATTTATCGCTACCTCGCCTTCGGTCCCATCGTTGGTGTGTTGTTTGTCATAATATGCAGCGTATAATGTTGTCATTGGTGTGTCATTCTTGTACACCATACAACATCCAATGAGAAAAAAAAAATCTCTGCTGCTGTGAATCAAAACCCACGTCCGAACAAAATTCACTCCTCTACATACAAATTGGTAACGCCCATGTTGCTCATCTGCATTTGCTAGCTAAACACAATCTTGCTGGTTTGGTTACTCTGGCCATAAACGCCGCGTTCATAAAATTGGGGTCTTCGTTATTGATGCCGGATCTATCGCCTGGTTGCCACGCTGTTTAGATTGTCCACATGGCCGCCGAATGCTTCGTCAAATGCCGTCTGTAGCCGCTATGTGTGCATCTTCGTCCTTTTAGAAACCCATGCCACGACAATATCTGTATTAAATTTTTACATTTGTGCCGCTGTGAATTCTTCTCATGCAAGCGGCCGTTATCCCTCATTTGCACCAAATGGGCTATGTTGCTGTGCTATCGCTGCCCTCGTCAGCTATCTTTGTGGTAGACAGGTCCCCATCCTTTAAAACATGAACCTGCGGCTATATATCCTTTTTTTTATATTATCATTGACACTTTATATTAGGATGCTATAGCTTGAAATTAATATTAAAGTAACGGTTGTGGTACCCATTGTATGAGACCTTTACCCTGTGCCACCGAACTGCTTGATGGACCCCATATGGTAAGCAACTCTTACGTAGTCCGTTTCACCTTAACTCTATCTCCTGATAACGATTATGCACCTGTATTCGATAGAATAGCTCAATACCTCCACTATGGGTGGGATTTATCCGCATATCTTGACGTCACCCAAAACTTGTTGCCTTCTTCACCATGTGGTTGAGTGTTGCCGCTTCACCCATATGCCGATGGATACACTCTGTCAAAGCAAACATAGTATGTTTGCCGAGTCATCACCAGTTTTTTTTATATTGTCTTACATCATTTCTGCCTCGCGGGCTCATCGTCTTATCCAAAATTGAAGCCCCGCTCATGCGCTATTGCCTGCCCTCACGATACGCTATCCACCTCCTCAATTTGCATTTGAGTTATTGCCACTTCGGACATGCGCGATCTGCACGAAACCCCCTAGGCCGTCGATCGCCGACACTATATACATCTACCATACGAGCATAGTGTCCTACATGTCCACGTCTATCCGATCGTGGCCTCCATCTTAACATCATCAAATTTGATTAAATGGCCACGTTCTCTCAGGTAGCTCCGGCGTTCAACTCATCCGCTCACCTGCGCACCAGAACATTGGCATTAGTACCTTCAACACAACTTAATACAATGGAATAAATACAAATTTAAACCTACGATGGCTTTACTTTGCTTATATGTATAAAAAAAAACAAAACAAAGCCCTTTCTTATATATATATATAAACAAAGGGCTTTCTTAGTATATATAGGAAAGCCAAGAATTTTTTTTTTTTTTTTTTAATAATTATTTTTATTTTTGTGCTTTTATTATTTTTTTTAATATTGAGTAAATACTTCTTATACATATACATGTCCGTCATGGGATTGAACTTCATTTTTATTTTAAACATTTATATGTACAAAAAGCTTACTTGAAACACTCAAATGAAGAAAACATAAAATGCAACCATAACAAAAAGCTAACAGTAAAATTGACGACAAAGAGTCGTCGACAATAAAATATTGTCGACAAGAAAAAGTCATCGACAATAAAAATTCATCGACAATAAAATATCGTCGACAAGAAAAAGTCATCGACAATAAAATATCGTCGACAAGAAAAGGTCGTTGACAATAAAATATCGTCAACAATAAAAAGTCATCGACAATAAAATATCGTCGACAATAAAATATCGTCGACAAGAAAAATTCGTTGACAATAAAATATCATCGACAAGAAAATATTATTGACAAAAACTAATGATAAATGCAAATTCAAAACAAACCAAGCACTAGACACTCGAAACCAACATGCAAACACCCAAATACCAAAAATAAAAAGGTGGGTCCCCAATTTTGGGTACGTTGTGGAGCAACCACAATAGGAGGGATACCATATGTCAGTAGAGGAAACCTTTGAAGTGAATATTAGCAATGATCCCACGAATTCTAAGAAGGTTAAGTTTGGAGAAACTTTATCTCCTAATGAACGTGCCAACCTCATCCCTCTACTGAGAGAGAGACCTGATCTCTTTGCTTGGACTTATAAGGACATGTTAGGTCTAGATGCAAAATTGGTTACTCATAACCTTTCTCTAGATCTCTCAAAGAAGTCAATTAAGCAAAAACTTAGGAAGATGCATCCAAAAGTAGCCTTAATGGTCAAATATGAGATCCAAAAGTTATTGGATGTAGATTTTGTCATTTCCATCGACTATCCAGAATGGGTATCAAACATGGTGCCTGTAGGAAAACCTGATGGAAGGATTCATATCTATAAAGATTTTAGAGACCTCAACAAGGTAACACCAAAAGATTCATTTTCATTTTTGAACATAAATTCTCTCGTAGACGCAACTGCAAGTCATGAAATGCTCTCCCTAATAGATGGTTTTTTTGGTTACAATAAATTTAGATTAAGCCCAAAGACCAGCATAAGACCACGTTCATAACACCATGGGGAACATTTTACTATAAGGTTATGCCATTCAGCCTTAATAATGTTGGTGCTACATATCAATAGGCTATGACATATATCTTTCATGACTACATACACAAGATCATAGAAGATTACATCGATGACTTGTTGGTCAAGTCATTTCTACATTTAGAGTAGGCAGAGGTCCTTAGGAAGGTCTTCGATCGTTTGATAGAGCATAATGTCAGGTTGAATCCTAATAAATGCGTATTTGGTGTAACTTTAGGGAAACTCTTGGGATTCATTATTTCAAAATGAGAGATCGAAGTTGATCCAACAAAGGTCAAGGCTATTTTAGAAATGCATCCTACCACAAATATCAAGGAATTAAGGGGCCTTCAGTGCAAAGTAGCATCCATAAAGTGATTCATTGTATAATTATCAGATAAATATTGACCCATGAATCGACTGCTACACAAAGGTGTCCCATTCAATTGGGACGAAGACTGCCAAGTAGCCTTTACTAAGATTATGGACTACCTAACAACGTCGCCAGTGCTAGCTCCACCAAAACTAGATGCACCGTTCTTGCTATACATATCAACAATTGAATTTAAATTAGGGACCATGTTAGCCCAAAAGAATGTGCAAGATAAAGAGTAAGCCATATATTACATTAGTCAAACCTTGATGAGTTACGAGCTAGGATATGCCTACGTGGAAAAGTTGTATTTTGTAGTAGTGTTCGCTATAAAGAAATTACAGTATTATATATTAAGTCATATGACATATGTCATATCAAAACAAAGTACTTTGCAGTATATGATGAGCAAGACGTATCATAATACACAACTGTGAAGTGGATCATGTTATTGATAGAGTTTGATTTGGAATTCATTAGCCAAAATTCCATTAAGAGATAGGTCATAGTTGATCAACTAGTTGAGGTGCCTCTAGAGAATAGTAGGCATCTAACCATAGATCTACTTGATGATGTGGTCTTTGCATTATCAGAAGCACCTAAACTCGAAGAACCAGATAATAAATTTGACATGACCTTGTTCTTTAATGATTTAAAGTATGAGCAAGAGGGTGGTGCAAGAATAGTGTTGTTCATACCGCAAGGTGATCCTATGCCCTTGTCATTTAAGTTGGACTTTCCTTGAACTAACAATAATGTTGAATATGAAGCCCTAATATTGGGCCTCCAAATAGTTGTCGCCATGAAGATCAAAAGGTTAAATATATTTGGTGATTCCCTTCTCATTGTCAACCAAGTGAAGGGACTTTTTCAATGTAGGTGTCCTATCCTCAATGGCTACAAAGATCTTATTGATACTTATCTAGCTCAGTTGGAGTGGTACAACATCAAGGCAATCCCTCATTCATAAAATAGATTTGCAGACACTATGGCATCTTTGGGATCCTTAATCCCTCAGAATTAGTCTGTCAATTTTACTACCATCTACGTTAAAACACTATCACACTCTATTGTGTAGCGTGAAGCTTTAGATAACAAAGAGTCAATCAACATGATTCATATAGAACCAAACCATGAGTGGTTCTACAGAGCTAGAGACTTTCTCAAGAGAACACCTTGGGGGTCATTGATCTTGTAGGGTCCTATGGGGAATGGTACCACCATTCACCATAAATTTGTTTTCCAGTATGCATTTGTAATTGTTAAACCATAGGAGGAACATGTTATCTTTTTTTTGAGGCTGAGATCTATCAGAGTTGGATGTCATGGATACATGACTTCCTAAATCTTGGTGTAATCCCTCAAGGATAATTGTATGTTGTAAAACGTACATTTAAATAGAAAGCAACAAAGTATATCTTATTAGGAGACATTGTGTATCATCAAAGCTATGATGGAGTTCTCCTTCATTGTCTTGAACCCCAAGAGTCATCTTGGGAAATTTTCCAAACTCACGATGGTACGTGTGGTGGCCATTTCAGCGGCATGGCTATCGTCAAGCGCATTCTTTGAATGGGCTATTATTGGCCTACTATGGATAAGTACTGCAATGTGTATATCAGGAAATGCGTTAAATGTCAATATTATGCTAATATTGTGCACTTGCCATCACAGACCTTAAAACCCATTCAAGCAGCTTGGACATTTGCTCAGTGGGGTTTGGATCTAATCGATAAGATCTCTCCTCCATCATCGGGCTGGCATACATTCATTATCATGGCTATTGAGTGTTTTACTAAGTGGGTAGAATCAATCCCATTAACAATGACAACTGGAGTGTGTATTTCTAAGTTCATACTCATCAATATCATAAGTCATTTTGGGATACCATCCAAAATAATTTTGGATAATAGAACGTCATTCAAAAACAAAATTATGAGGGCTTTGACGACCAAGTACAAGATCAAACATAGTTTTGTAACTCCATATTATTCGCATGCAAATGGGTAAGCTGAGGCTTCAAACAAGACAATGGTATCCATCTTGAAAAATATGGTACAGGAGCACCACAAAGATTGGCATATCCAGTTACCCTTTACATTATGGTCTTATAGGACTAGCATTCAGACACCCATTGGGGCAACTCTGTTTTCACTAGTATATGGCGTTGAGTCCATTATGCCCTTAGAGTTGGATATTCCAACACTACGCATCGCATTTAAAAATTTCATCGATGACGACACTATGCGGTAAGCTCACCTATATCAATTGACACTACTTGATGAACGTCACATGAATGCTCTTAACCATCTCTGCGTTTACCAAGAGCACTTAAAATCATCTTACAATAACAAATTTCATCTAAGAGAATTTGAGGTTGGTGATCTTGTGCTGAAAGAGAACCAACATAATCCAAGTGAGACAAATTTACTGCTAATTGGTTAGGTCCTTATATTATCTCTGAGAAGATTGGACCTGGTACATATCGCTTAACATCACTTGAATATTTTGAAGAGCCTGAACCTCTCAAAATCCTTCATATTAAAGCGTTCTATACCTAAAACCATCAAAAAGGCCCCAAAGGCATTTGTAAGCCCTTTCGTCACCCTAGTAAAAGGCTCCAAAGGCATCCGTAAGCCCTTTGGTCAAACCATTAAAAGGCTCCAAAGGTATCTATAAAGCCCTTTGGTCATCCAGTAAAATGCTCCAAAGGTGCTTGTAAGCCCTTTGGTCAAATCAAATTTTCAAAAATCCATAAAAAATTAAAAAGCTATAAAATCTATAAAAAAATTGGAAAATATCAAAAATTCAAAAACATTTGCATCATTGCATTTCATATAAAAAAATAAACAAACAAAAAAACATTGCATTTTCACTTCATTTGCATCATTGCATTTACATTTGCATCATTGCACTCCATTTTCATCAAGCATTTTCTTATTTTGCACATACATTTCATTTTGCATTGCATTAGGCATTTCCATCCATCGCACTTGCATTAGAATAAGTTGTGTTTACAATATTATAAACAACACCACATTTGTATTTCAATCATGCATCTATGCATTATCATTATCATTTGTCACCCTTGTGAGTAATTGTGTTTCTCAACACAACCCTTCTTGTTGCTATGAAGAATATACTAAGGTTTTTCGGTCATTCAACCATACCTAGAGGTCTTCTAAAGAGTTGATAGAAATCTTGTTTGCTTTTGTAGATGAGGTCTAGTTTTGATAGCACTTAGCATATCAGAATCCTATCACTAATCAACAAACTAAAAAATCTAATTATAATAAGGGATAGATGAACGCTACAAAGCGGTACCAGGTATCATGAGGTAAAAATTTTATCTTGCTTATCCCCCTGTGCGAACGGTCTTGGAAATATTGACAATTTGCAAAAGGACAGGTTTCCCCTACCCAAATAAATCCCTTGCTTACGTCAAAAGAAGCAAAATCCCATAAATAAATCCCTGAAGCAAAATTCCAAAAAGAAAGCCCTGAATCAAATCCCATAATGAAATCCTAAAAATAAGTTCAATCAAGATCCATTTTTATCAGAAATCAAATCAATATCAAATCCCTTGCTCAAAAAAAAAAATAGTATAAAATAAATAATGATTCTTATCACTTTATATGACAAAGTATCCCGATAAATTGAAGAAAAAAATAGAGTGAACTTGAATCCCTGGAATTGTCAGTACTACTACACCTTATGCACGATGATATGTCTGATAAAATAGCATTTTGCTTTTGTGCAGACCAATTTTTGAATGTGGAAGAGCTAGCTTCAGGTGTCTTGTATTGCCTAGTGATCTAATCCAATTGAAATCCAAATCTAGGATCGGGTGAGCATGGGGTTATCCTCATTACAACAATGGGTTGAATGAATCTCACCTGACAATGAGGTAAGTCTTGTGTCTCATCAAATATACTCATTTGCACACATAGGGGTAATGAATAGTTAGGACTATCCTAGCAAAAGCCTTATTTTTAGAAGTCTAGTATGGTCATTATACAAATTTTGATAAGTCAATGTAGCACCCTAAAATTGGTGCAGTTAAACCCTTAGTAAAAGATAAAAATTTGAATTTTAACCCCGAAACCGCCCGTTAACCGCTCACCCCATTTTTTGCACCATTTTTAGGATTTGTTTTGACCGTTGGATGATATCCTCGCCAATCAGACGAAATCGTCCCAGATCGGATGAATTCGTCTGGAACAGGATGTCCAGATGATTTCATCCCAAAACCGAATTTTCATAATTAGCTTCTATTTCAAAAGCCTCTCCAACTTGGGCAGAAGCGTGTCTGTGCAGTTGGAGATTCCTCCATTGGAGATCTCCCAGATTGGGATGATCCCCAACCTCCTAACCTCCCCCTAATCCTATATAAACTGGGATTTTCTCAGTTTATCCCCCTGACTCCCTAGATCCCCTACCTGGCTCTCCTCCTAACTCTTTCCCTGGTTGATTTTCCCTACCATGTAAGCTTTGCACTCGTAGTTTTAAGTTTTCATTACAGGTTTTCACTGTGCTTCAGCTGGAGGAAGCTCAGATCGTTGCAGGAGATTCCAGACGATTTCGGACGATCCTTTTGCAGATCGACGATGATCTCGTACGATTGAAGGCGATCTCAACTGCAGTTCATATTGGGGGCAATCAGAGCCCTGAGTTTGCATTTCTCATATTTCTTCCTTATTTTATTTATGCATTAGCTTGATTATTTTCATTATGCATCCTGGAGTTCACCTTATTAAATAATATAAATGCATGATAAAGTTAAAATAAGTTATTAAAAAAATGCATTTCCTTTAATATGCTATCCAGATTTATCAGTTAGGCATTTATACTATCATTTCTATCATTTTGCATTATTCTTGCAGTAGCATTTTTGGTTTTTGGTGTCTGTTTCTGTGATTGCAGGTTTCTGACGAATTCGTCAGATCGACAATGATCTTGTCTGATCTTAGATGATCGCCTATAATCTAGGATGATTCTGTACAATTGCAGATGATCCTATCATATTCAGGACAATCTAGACTCCTACAAGCTTCAAAATCTTCATCAGACATCCGAAATCAGGTGCATTCTTTCTTATTTAGTATATTCCTGGTATTTAGGATTCATTCATGCTTTCTGTATTCATATAAATCGACATTTTCATATATAATAGCTTAGATTCATTCTGGACAACCTAGGATTATGAATGATCGAGCATAAAATAAACACATCAAAACCATTCTCAATCTAGGTGTGGAAAATGCCACTCAAAGTTTCCTAATGAACCCCACCATCCATCAAAAATTCACCCTTATACCCCTCCCCCGAGATGCGTGACCTTCAAAGGGCCTCTCAGTACGAGGTATTATTCCATCCTTCTCGCATACCCCTTTCGGGCATGGATCCTTTAGCCTGAAGGTAAGGGCGCAACAAAATTGGGTCATTACATTTTGGTGAACCCGACGTGAAACTAAAAACCTTTTGAAAACAATCCAAAAAAAAAAAATTATTATTAAAAAACATCTAGAATCATTAGACAAACAATTAAAAGTTGCATATCATATTTAGATGGTAGATTATAATAAAAGACGAGTTGTCACCATAAATGTTGAAAATCAATTAACGACCATAGAGATTACTTTTGTACTTAGAGTACCTCAAACAAATAGGGTCCAACCTTTGTGGGACGAACTTGATAGGAGATTGGGTATCATTGAATCCAGATCTACAAAACTTAGGCAAATTAAGAGGTTTATCCTAGATAGAATCCTGGATCCTGATTAGGTAACTTTGTACCATGAACTTCAGAGAGCTTGCCATAGGTGGTTAGCCAATAAAAGGGCACTTGTATCTTCTGAATTGTACACCTTTGAGGAATACCTTGAGAATGCAGTTGTAGTACATAAGTTTCTATCTCATATAGAGGATCAAGAAGTCGTTTGTACAGATAGAAAAAGATGGAATAGAGTTCCTAGAGCTATGTTATATCAAGAGTATTGCCATGAACTTTATTTATACAGGTCATAATCCGAAACAGATCATATTACCATAGCACACTTTGTCAAATTCTTGAAAAACCATTTCCAATTTGAAGAGGAGCATTTCATGACTCCTGATGAACTTGATCTTATCAACGATATCCATAAACTATTTATAGAAAACTACGTCATTGTTCTTATTATTGTTATTCCTTTTGCAACTAGAATGCTATTTGTTATCCTTATAATAATATTATAAAAAATAAAAACAATAAAAATAAAAATAAAAACAAAACAAAAAAACAAAACATTTCCTTTTTATAGTAGGTATATAATTAAAATATATACCTCTCAAACCTATTGCATATATATATATATATATATATATATATATATATATATATATATATATATATATATATATATATATATATATATATATATATTATATATATATATATATATATATATATATATATAAGTATATATATTTGCTGAAATCCTAGTTTAAGCACAATGCCTAGACTTAGGAATGGAAAACAAACTGAAGAAGAAGAAGATTGGCTAGGAAAACCATTAAATAACCCAGATGTCCTTCCTGAAGATCAAGTTCAGGAAGAAGAAATCCTAGACCAGCAAGAAGAAGAGCTTGCTGTAAGAAATGAACAAGAAGAAAATGTTAGAGAGGAAGGATCCTCATCCCCTAAAATGTCTCCGGGAGGAGCTATTACTTTTGAAAACATGGAATAATTCTGGAAGTTCATTAATACTAATATTAGTGTTCTTAATAAAGCAGTCCATATGGACAAGGATCAAATTAGTGACACTTAATCAACTCTAGAAGACGTATTTCACACATGCACTAATCCCTTGTCCTTTATTGATCAAGAGAGTGATCAAGTTGGACCATCCAATTTGGATATGACAGCTATAATCCAGAACATGCAACAACAACAGGTTACCCAACCATCTAAAGTGCCTTTTAGCAAGCCTAGGGCTATTCTCGCACAAAATAAACCATCATTTACTACTCTATTTTGCCAAGCTATTGATCAATATACCTCAAATCAACAAAAACCCAAAACAAAACCAAACACCAATTACTAACAATCTGGGATACAACATAATACTATTACAAATCCTCTTCATAATACTCTTCCTACCAACGCTTTGCATAATAGCAATATAGCATCTAATCCTTATGTCACACCATCATACACTCAAAAATCCCATGCCTACGTCCCACCGAACCAATATGGTGGACAAACTAGTAATCTCGAAATCGTGGTGAAACAGTTAGTTTCCCACATGGACCAGATAGATCCCTATCGTCCCTCGTACAATTATCGAGAGATGTGTAGTCAGCCCTTAGATCCTATAGTTATAGCACAGCCATATCCTAAACATTTTCCTATGCCTTTTTTGCCCATATATAAAGGAACCGAAGATCCCATAGAGCATCTTCGTATGTTTAGGATAGCATGTCATGATATATCACATGATGACTTATTATTGATAAAAATGTTCCCGAAAAGTTTAGGAGGAATGGCATTAGAGTGGTATTATCACTTACCCACTAATTATTTGAGGAATTTCGAAGAAACTGCTGAGTCTTTTGTTCATTACTTTAGTGCCTACATCGAAAGACATGTAACCATTAAAGATTAGTATAACTTAAAACAAGACAAAGATGAATGCTTTGCTAATTTCCTAGCTAGGTGGAGATAGTTGATAGGAAAATTGCACTTTGTGTTACCTTATAGAGAGATGTTGGACATCTTTATTAATAATTTATAAGACCAACTATCCTACAAATTATCAATTGCTACCCTGACCACCTTCGATCAGGCTATAGACTTAGCCAGACGAGTGGAAGATGCTCTCATTAGGAGAGGACAGTTTAAAAATAAAGACGATGAGAAAACATCCATAAATCAATATAAAAATAAACAAGTTGTGGGTGATGGAGTCACTGATAATAGAAATATCGCTAATGTTAATGTTGCGAAGACAACGGAGAAGTTTATACTGAAACCTCCTGATAAACCTCCTCGATAATTTACTAGGTTAAATCAACCTTTATCAACTATTCTCCCGCAATTATTAGAACGAGGTTTGATTCAATTACCAACTATCCGAGAACCTGATCCAACTATACCCAGATATAGAGTTTATTTACACTGTGACTTCCACAGAGGACCTGGACACACTACCAACTCTTGTAAAATATTAAAACATAAAATACATGACCTGATTGATAACAATGAGATGGAGGTGTAAGCCTTTCAACCTAAGCAAAATCCTCCTAATAATGCTCAAAATAACATCCCCCAAAACCAGAATCAAAATGCCAATAAGTCATTGGACATATTTCAACATCCTTTACCAAAACATGGCAAGGAAGTGGCCAATCAAATTGAACATCATAATGTTCCCCCTCCTACCCGATATGTAGGAACTATTAGTGGGCATTTACCTGCTCATGAGCCAGAAATATTTGACACAACCTTATCCATGGTTACAACTAGGCCTCTATACAATATCTAGACACCTAATCTCAGTGATATAGAATACGAGACTGAGAATGATATGGAAATCACATCAAATCAATCGAATAGCTCTGAAGAAGAATCGGAACCTATTCTCCCCATCATAATTTATATGGTTCTAGAAGAACCATTTCTAATAAGAGTCACTACTAGACCATCGTCTCACCAATTACTTTCTAATTAGCAAGCCATAAATGCTAGATCGAGACCCATTCATCATCCGCAGAATAATATTGTGGGTACCATCGGAGCTGTTACTAGACAACAGACTCAAAACTCTCAACAAGATCAAATGCAGAATGATGGATCAACTCCATTTGTTTTGAAAGTTCCTAATAAATGGAATCAGGAACCTAATATTCAACTTAAACCTCCTTATAATATTAATGAGCAACTATCAAATATTATAGCTAGAATTTCTCTTTTGGACCTTTTAAGATCTTCTCCTACCCATAGAGATGAATTAATGCTCACATTAAGCCAGATGATGGTACCACAAGACATTCAACCTGAAGCCATGGATAATACTATAATAACTCGTGAAGTTGATTGTATTGACTTCCGAGATAGAGACATACCTCAACATAGTTTACATAAGGATAACCCCTTATATATTATTGCCTTAATTGGAGATGTAGCAGTTAAACGAGTCTTGATTGATAATGGTTCATCTTTAAACATCTCGCACTTTTGACTTCTACCAAATATTTGGGTTTAGAAGTGATGAAATGAAAAGAACTTATATGATCATAAAAGCCTTCAATGACGAAACACAAGAAACGTGTGGAGTTATTACCATTCCATTGCAGTTTGGTCCGAGAACCTTTGATATGACCGTGTTTATTGTACATTGCCCTGCATCATACAATATACTCTTGGGTCACCCTTGGATCAACGTGATGCGAGTTGTTCCCTCAACTTTACATCAATGTGTTAAATTCAAATTTAAGAATCAGTTGGTTACCATTCATGGTGATCCTAGACCCTTTGATATGTGTGCTTTGGCAGAACTTGTTGCAGTTCAATTTTGCCCTACTCTGTCATCCACACACCCTAATTCTCATTATTCTTCTAAACGTGTGAAACACACACCCACAACGACATCTACTTCTTCTCCATCAGTTCCACCTCTACATACAGCTCATCCATCCTCTAAACAAACCACATTAGGACCTCAGAAAGATCCTAATCCCACAGCCAATGCCTCTTGTTCTACTCCTATCACTTTTATACCTATAATAGGCCCATCCATCGACATATCTACAACATCTACATCCACAAAATGCATAGTTTCCACATCAGAAGATGTAGGAAATGTTCCTTCTAACTCTTATGCTCTTATTGACGAGATTTTACCCGATTTATCTAAAATTCTTATATCAGAGAAAACAAATGTTGCTATGCAATATTCCATTATTTTAAATAATTTACCACCATCTCCTCATACTTTGGGCCTCCCATAGCCTATGGGAAGTATTTACCAAGTCGGGAGTTATGCTTTTATTTATAAGGGATATGACTGGGGTAGAATACCCAGAAACATCAAGACTCATTATGATGGATATGCTCGATGTTATTTTACTAATGAGTATATTAAAGCCAAATCTATAATGCTTAAATTGGGATATAAAGGGAAAGGTTTGGGACCTTTCCAAAATGGTATGAAAGAACCTTTTGAGGTAGAACCGTGGCCTTCCCGATGTGGTGTGGGTCTATTTTCTCGTAAGGGTCAGCCTTTCCCATTTGAGGATGATGACCCTCTCATATGTTACCAAGATTATTTGGATAAACGTGATGATTTGTGTTTAATGAATAAGCCATTTACATGTAATATGCTATCTATAGCCTACCCTGAGATGATCGCTAAATTCGACGATGAGTTGGAGGGAGATATCTTCCATGATGTCTCCATTGAGGAATTATTACATCATGAATTTTATTTTGATGGCTCTATACCTAGTATAGCCCGGATTGAGGCCACGACTCCTCAAGATGAATTATCCAAGCTAACATTGGAAGAGATACAATAATTGGGCGTTTCACCCGCCCCACCTAATTTTGAGAAAAATCTACACATGGAAGTAGAAAATGTCATAAAAGTTAACATTGGAACTGAGGATAATCCTCACATAATCAACATTGGATCAGAATTGAGTCAAGAAAAATAGGATAAATACATCGTATTTCTTAAATAATATGAAGATGTCTTTACTTGGACATATGAAGATATGCCAGGATTAGACCCTTTTGTAGTTATGCATCACCTAGTAGTCCATCCGGATGCTAAACCTGTTAAACAGAAACTTAGAAAAATGCATCCTAAAGTGGCCTTACTGGTCAAAGGGGAGTTAGAAAAACTCTTAAATGTTATTTTTATACAAGCCATTGATTATGCTGAATGGATCTCGAACGTAGTTCCAGTAACTAAGAAAGAAGCTACTAAGGTTAGGGTTTGCACAGACTTTAGAGATATTAATGTTGCATGCCCTAAAGATGATTTCCCTCTTCCCAATATGGATCAGATCATTGATTTTATTGTTGGGAGTGGAATGATATCCTTAATGGATGGATTTTCTGGCTATAATCAAATCAGGATAGCTCCTGAAGATCAGGCTAAAATAGCCTTTATTACCCCTTGGGGAACCTTTTTCTGGAAAGTGATGCCATTCGGTTTGAAGAATGCAGGTGCAACATATCAACGAGCCATGACTTATATCTTTCATGATATGATGCATGATATACTACATGATTATGTAGATGACATTATAGCTCGTTCTACTAAAGAAGATGACCATTTAGATGACTTGAGAAAAGTATTTAATCGTTTAAGGGAATATCTTATCCAATTGAATCTAGCTAAATGTATATTCGGAGTTAAGTCCGATAAATTATTGGGGGTTATAGTTTCTTTACGTGGCATCAAAATTTACCCTCTCAAGATTGCGGCTATCACTGATATGCCCGCACCCACAAACATATCTGAATTACGGAGTTTACAAGGTAAGCTTCAAGCTATCCGTCGCTTCATCGATAAGTTGGTGGATAAAACCAGACCCCTTCTTAAGCTTCTTAAGAAGGATTTCTCTTTCCATTAGGACAATGAATTTCAAGAAGCATTTGAACTCCTCAAACAATATCTTCTTAACCCGTCTGTGCTTTCACCGCCTCGACCTGATCACCCATTTATCTTGTACATTTCTGCTTCAGATTTTGCCTTAGGAGCTATGTTAGCTCAACTTGATGATGAGAACAGAGAACGTGCTAATTATTATATCATCTAAACCTTAATTAGTTATGAAACCCGCTACACCGCATTAGAGAAGTTATGTCTAGCAGTCGTATTTTCTACACAAAAATTATGCCATTATATGCTCAGTCAGAAAACGTATGCTATTGCTAAATTCGATCCTTTGCGGTATCTCATGAGTCGACCTTATTTATCTGGTCGCACAACAAAGTGGGTTCTTGCTCTAAGTGAGTTTGAACTTACGTTTATAGGATAAAAGTCTGTTAAGGGTCAAATCATAGCATATCAATTAGTTGTTGCACCCTTAGAGTCTACCCATCTCCTCATCATTGAGTTTCCTGACGAATGCCTTAAACTAGAGGCAGACCATCCAAAGCAATGGTCCTTATACTTTGACGGATCTCGATGCATGAGTGGGGCTAGTGCAGGTATTATTTTAATATCTCCACAAAAACATCTTATCCCTTTGTCCTTTAAATTAACATTTGCTTGTACTAATAATACTGTTGAGTATGAAGCTCTAATCCTTGGCTTACGATCTGCCTTGGCACTAAAAATTAAAAATATATTAGTTTTCGATGATTCTCAACTTGTTATAAATCAAATTAATGATGTTTATCATACTAGAGATGATAAATTGCATCCATATAAAGCATATGTATTACAATTAATATCTTTATTTTATCAAGTTACATTGGAAGCTATTCCTCGAACTAGCAATCGTGCGGCTAACGCTATGGCTGCAACTGCATCTCTTTTACCCTTGGAGTTAGATGACGAATATGCTACCATCATTATTCGTCGACTCCAGGAACCCGCTTCAAATAAATCATACTTAGAACCTTTGGATGTTTTTCTAATCAATGAAACTACTCCTAAACTTTGGTACACTGATATATTCAATTTTCTTCAAATGGGACCTTCCCTGAAGGTTTTAATAGAAACCAGCACCGGTTATTATGTAGACGAGCAAGTCGCTTCGTAATAATTGGAAATACGTTATATAGGAGATCTTTTGAAGGTATCCTACTGAGATGTTTGAATCTAGAAGAACCTAGATCAGCTTTGAGTGAAGCCCACGATGGATCTTGTGGGGGACACTTTAGTGGTAGCGTCATTGCTAAGAAACTCCTTAGGATAGGATATTTTTGGCCTACCATGGATAATGATGCACATGATTACGTGCACCGTTGTGACAAGTGTCAGAAACATGCTGACCTTGTCCATGCACTTGCACAAGAACTGTAGGCTATTTCATCTCCTTGGCCCTTTTCAAAATGGGGCTTAGACATTATCAAAAAAATTAATCTTGTGTCATCTTATGGACACAAATTCATCATAACCGCCACCGATTATTTCATGAAGTGGGTTGAAGCTATGCCCTTAGCTTCTTGCACTGGAACCCAAGTTTCCAAATTTATTTTTAATCAAATTATTTGTAGTTCAGAATTCCTGCAAATCTCATCTCAGATAATGGAACTTGTTTCAAAAATGAAGATGTCAAGAAATTATGTCAAAAATATAAAATTCAACATCGTTGGTCCACTCCCTATTATCCTCATGGTAATGGCCAAGCAGAAGCATCTAATAAAACATTAATTAAAATCCTCAAAATACTGGTCAATAAATCTGGCCGAGATTGGCACATTCAATTATATCTTGCTTTGTGGGCTTATCGAACTAGCATCCGTACTCCCACGGGCACTTCACCTTTTGTTTTGGTTTATGGTGCTGAAGCAGTTTTTCCCTTTGAATTAGAAGTTCCTTCTTTGGCTCTACTACTTCAATATACTAAAGTAGGAGATGAATATCGTGCTGGCAGATTTAGTCAGCTGGAACTCCTAGATGAGAAGCGCATCAATGCTTTGGAACATCTTTGAGCCTATCAGAACAAGCTTAAACGAGCATACCTCAAGAAAGTTCATCATCGATCCTTTGAGATCGGCGACCTTGTCTTAAAAGAAAATCAAAAAAATACTAATGCAACTAAAGATCTTAAAGGTAAATTCGAGCCCAATTGGCTTGGACCATATATTATCACTGCCAAATTCAGATCGGGAGCCTACAGATTAGCTACCTTAGATGGTAAAGATCTTAAAGAACCTATGAACATTATGCATCTTAAACACTATTATGCATAAATCTGGTCATTTCATCATTGTACATATTGTTATTTTGCATATTGGTTCATTTTAGTCATCCATATAAAAATTTCAAAAAAAAAAAAATCAAAAATAGTAATATTATTTATTCTTTCAATTCATAAATTAAAGTCAAAATATAAAAAAAATAAAATCATCAAAATCTTCAAAAAAACATTTTTTTATTGCACCCATCAATTCTTGAAGTATTGCAGTCATATTTTCAATTATTTTGGATAAATTAGCATTTATTTGGAATCTCGCACTTTCACACTCACATGAATAAATATCTTGATTTTATTTGGTATGATTATTAATCTCTCTTATATCAAAGTCCACAGTAAAGTTTTGAGCATAGAGAATTGTTCTTGTTATTTACTTGAACAAAGTATATCTCTTCACATTAAAATGATTTCATTGCAAATTCAATATGATGCTACATAGTAGAAGTGGTTTCTTGAGCGAAAAGTTTCCCTTGCTATCCTATCATGCACATGGTCTAGAATATTTGAGAATTGACAAAAGGACAAGCTCACCCCTACCCAGAATAAAAATCCCTTGCTCTACAGCCAATCCAAGCAAGTATCCCTAGTATAGGAAGAAAAAAAAAAGTCAAAGTGTAGACACCAAAACAGCACCATTTCGATTAAGTGATTACAAACATTGATCACATTGATATCACAGCTTTTAGGGCAGCCCTTAGAGGTCAAATAGTGGTCTTAACCACTCGCACAGCAGTTCGGAAGATCGGAAAATGAGCAGAGCAAAGTCGGTCGTTCTAGAGCCTTTAGCAAACTTCTTAGCCTTCTTCAAAGCCTTCCGCGCCAAGCCTTTTGTCAAAAACCAAAGCGGGCCCAAAGTGTCGCGATATCGCGACACTTTGGGCCCCGACCCAAAGCGGGCCCAAAGTGTCGCGATATCGCGACACTTTGGGCCCCGACCCCAAGCGGGCCCGAAGTGTCGCGATATCGCGACACTTTGGGCCCCGCTCAAAGCGGGCCCGAAGTGTCGCGATATCGCGACACTTTGGGCCCCGCTAAGCGGGCCCAAAGTGTCGCGATATCGCGACACTTTGGGCCCCGACCCAAAGCGGCCCAAGGTGTCGCGATATCGCGACACTTTGGGCCCCGAGCCAAAGCCGGCCCAAAGCGTCGCGATATCGCGACACTTTGGGCCCCGAGCCGACACGTCACCAGTCCATGCAGTCAACTATCTAGGGAACGACCGCCACGTGGCACCCTCTACGTGTCCCTTCTCGAAGAAAACCCCGCGGGTCTGTAGAACGACGGATTCAACGACGGATTCAACGGCGAGCATTAATTAGACGAGCGGTTTTAATAAATATCCGATCCGAGGCCATGCCTCATAACTCCCGATGTCAGTGCGAGCCATGCCTAGTAATGACCCGATAAGGATCAAATCTGAGCGGCCTTACGGGTTTAGGGTTTCGAACATTAATGTTCCCAGAGGCCGAACCCTCTATAAATAAAGCCGGCTCGATACGTAAAAAACAACTGCGAAGTATTTTGTTAACGTAACGAAGTGCTGTTAAACTGAATATCTGATTGTATTCATCTGAACTTGCATTTCCCGCATTGGATTACCTCAATCCATCAATTCGACGACGCCTCTTTCCTTTGAGATTTCGGGCCCATTCCCAGTGGATTGGTGCCGAGATCAAGATTTAACGGGAGCGGCCCGCTTGGGCATCCCGCACATGTTTTCGTTAATTTAATATATGCTATTTACGGAAGTTTTGAAATAGCTCGCGTTTATGTTTTAAAATATGCATCTTTCGAATATATTAAAGCATAGCCCTATATACGTTATTTGATTAATTTCGAATGCATGTTAAAACAGTCCATGGGTTGGCCGCAACAGTCCATGATTAAATTCGACGACAACTTTTGCTTTAGAGATTTCGGGCCCATTCCCAGTGGGTTGGCGCCGAGATCAAGCTTTACCGGGTCGGCCCGCTTGGGGCATCCTACGTATTTCTTCGCATGCTTTGGTTAAAAGCGATATATGTTGTTTGCGGAAGTTTTAAAATAGCTTATGCTTATGTTTTAAAATATATATCTTTCGAGTATATTGAAGCGAGTTCAAGTTTTAATGCTTTCGAATACATGCTACCTTCAAATATAATTAAAACAGTCTATGATTCCATGATATATGCTGTTTTCGATTATGTAGGTTGTTTTCCGTGAAAGTTGCGAGGTTACGTAGAACTGTTTTATTCACGTATTTACGTGTATTTCTCATGGATTTTAAAGTCAAAAGTTCCGTTTTCTTACGCAGGTGCTACTAACAGTTGATTGTTTCTCTGACCGTAGGAAATACAGCAGCAAGCAAAGATTCACTTACACCAGCGGCGGCAACACTCTCAGCCCGCCCATTTTACATGTGGGCATGCGGAAAGAAATTACTGTTCATCTGTTGTAATAAAAAAATCAGATTATTGTAACCGAGTTGGGATTAATATAAAAAGGCGGTGCTTTTACCCTTTCGATATGATTACATCCGTGTTATTACATGCATTAAACTAGTTCTGTTTTTATTGCATCTCGGTGTTTATTTTTCGGAATCTCATGCTTTCAGTGGCGATCACGGTGGGACCGGTTCCCAGTTTTTATTTTTGGATTAAGTTACATTAAAAATTGCTTGTTGTCGCTATTCGTGCTCACCAGGGACGATTACGAATCTACGTTTTTCGGAGAAAATCGGAGACATCCGATTAGGCGTAGAAAGAGGTAGGGATTCTTATAGCTCCATCAAAATTTCTGTTTTTCGGTCTTCTATTTTTTTTTAGTTTGCGGCTTAAAAATTGTTTTATACTTTATTTAAGTAAGGGTAGAAGAATTTTAATTTTTTCTTGCTTTATTTAATTATGGTTAGAAGAATTATTAATTTAATTCTTAATCTTTATTTAAATAAGGGTAGAAGGATTTTAGATTTTTCTTGCTTTATTTAAATAAGGGTAGAGGATTTTAATTTTTCTTGCTTTATTTAAAGAAAGATAAGAGGAAAATTTAAAGGTAGAAAATTTCTTTGCAATTTTTTTACTTGTCGTTTTCGATTAGTATTATCTCGTCCGGCATAGGGAAAGATTTCTTTTTCGGTTGCTCTGTTTCAAATTTGCAAAGTAAAATGAATCCCACACACCACGTGGTACTTTAAACCAAGGCGTTGGTCGTAAAACCCCAACCCTTGAGCAAGACCAAAGGTGGATTCCATTATCACTTTGGCTTGAGATATTGCATCCATTACCTCGATCGCGACTGTTGCTAGACGTAAATCCTGACGAAAGTTGACCGAGTGTTGCTGGGGTGATTCCCATGCACGCGAGGATAAGTCTTCTATGGTAGGTGTCATAAACAGAGCGATTCCCCTTCCGTACCGCCTATGTTCCACGTACCATCTGCTCTCACGTACCTATAGTCTCCCTCACGTAAGGGCGGGTATATAGAGAGGTTGGTATATCGGTCCGACAATGGTATATTGAAGGGGCGACCATTTATGGGAGTCATATGAGCCAACATTATGCATTTAAACGTTCTTCCAAAATTGCAAAAACAAAACAAAACATCAAAATGCACTAAACCAGTTTAGGACACACTATCAATCCTTAAAAGAGATAATCACGGTTTTGCGTATGTGTGTGTTCATTTCTGCTTGGTGTGCACAAAAAGACAAATCATCATAAACGAGATAAAATCTGCTTAGATAGTAGCGACACATCACAATGGTGTACACTCGTAGCCAAGCCCAATCAAGGGCAGACGCTATGGAAGGTACACAAAGAGAGGGCGCTAGTCGCCTTCGCTTTAGCCCTGAGGAACCTAGCCAAACCATCTTGGCGATCCGGCCTACAACAAAGTCCACATCAGGCCACTTCAAGAAGGAACTATTGGGAACCTCCTCATTGGAATACACCCGTTCAACGCACCCCCTTTCGGGAAGATGGTTCACATGCAGATCTCAATATAAGTAGACAACCGCCTCTTGAGGCTAGGTCTGAATGGCCACAACGCGATGAAGCGCTAGAGAGGCATACTGTCCATTTGGAGGGGCAACGTGGATATGGCATCCCTTATTTACCTCCCATCAGAACAGAAAAACAACATCCAGAGCGCAGGGCTCTTTACACAGGGCTAGCTAACTCCGCCCGCCTCTCTCACACCCATAAAATGGAGTACGAGGAAGATCATCACATTCCTCGAGAACAACAAATAGCGTGGGAACCTTGTGTTTCTGCACCTGCCAGATATCATAATCACACATCGAGGCCAGAACCTCAAACAAATGTCGCTTACCCCGACAAAGGGAAGCAACCCATTGAAATTCTCGACCATCAAGATCGAGGCAAACACATGGGCAAAACATTCAAGCCTCCTCAACAAAAGAGGGCAGACCCAGTTGACCCGGCAGTCGCGTGACATGCCGCTCGTCAAGCCCAGATCATGCGGCTTAAACAAAGTCATCAGGAAATAGAGTATCGATACCGCTTGGATAGAGAGCGCATGCAACGCGAAGCGGATGAGTTACGCTATGAAATACCTGAGAGGGGGCCAACCCCTCGCATCCAAAGAGCACAACAGTATGAGAGGCACAACCCGTTGGGGCAGGACAGGTCTCCGCGACCTCGTCAAGCTTTGCCTCCGAGACCTTATAGACCCGAAAGGGAGGCCACTCCCCGGAACAATGATGGGTACCCTCAGCGGGGACTCGATCAAGGTTATAGGGCTCGCCCAGAGACTCCTCAAGAGTTTTATGAGGAATATGAACCAGAAATAGAATGGGTCGACACGCCCCATCAAGGCGGGAGGGCTGCCAATCGGCCACCTCCCCATAGGCCTCCAGTCTCCCTTGACCCACAACGGGAGCAAACCAAAGAAGAAGAAATAAAATCTTCCGATGCATACAAAGCGCTATTAGAGCGTTTGGAGTCCGTGGAGATAAAAGCTTCTGGGCATCAAAAGCCCACACTACGTCAACTCCGCAGTCATCCGGTGCATCCCTCAGTACCCATACCTCTTTACCCTGAACATTTCAAGTTGCCACAATTGGCAGTCTTTAAAGGGGAGGAGGACGCACAAGAACATGTCACGAGGTTCCTGAGTCAATGCTTCGGCATCCAAGACAATGATGCATTATTGCTTAGAACTTTCATAACCACATTCGCGGGCCCTGCCTCGGATTGGTTTACACAATTGCCCAAACACAGTATCAACAACTTAGATCAACTAGTGGATGCATTTCTTGAACGCTTTGCTTTCAACACAAGGAAGAAGGCATCACTAAGTGATTTGGCCAGCCTCAGGCAGTATGAGGAGGAAACAATAGCAGCATACGGGAACCGATGGAGGGCTTTGCTTTCCAGGCTACCGTACCGTCCCCCTATGTCTGATCTCACTCAGATGTTCGCACGGAGTTGCTTAAAATCAATCTCTGGGCTATTGCTGCTATAGCAATACGACAGCTTAGAAGAAGCCTTGGCGCAAGCCAGAGTCATAGAAGAGATTAAAATAGGCGAAGGCGCAATTGCCAAGCCTAAGAAGAAAGAGTGGAATAAAACCACTAAGACTGGGAATACGCAATCACAACCCGCAGCGGTTAATCAAGTTGCAATCAATGTTCCCAAGCCAGTGCAAGACACGCAGCCTCAAAAGGCCAATTACCAAGCAGTGCCTCCTAGTTATGAGAAAGATAACAAGAAACAGGAGCAGAATCAGCAGCGTCGCCCTAAGCGACAATTCACCCCCTACACGGAGTCTAGGGACTCCTTATTTGACCGCTTGTCAACGGCAAATTTAGTAACCCTTCCAGAGATCCCGACTATAGACCCTAACGCTCCTAAACCTAAGGGATATAGAGAGGAACTATACTGTAGATTTCATAGGCGAAGGGGACACGATTTGAATGGATGTTGGAAGTTCAAAGGTCTAATCCAAGATTTAATCGAAAATAAAACGTTGGCCGTGGACAACCCCATAGCGCCAAACAACCAACAAATGGGGGTATTCAAAGACCCCTTGCCTGCTCACGAGACACAGGCAAAACCTCTCCAAGTTAATGAAGTACGCCGTGAATCTTCCCATGCAAGGATTTGTGGGAATGATTAGCATAGTGACGCGGAATAAAAAATACTCAGCAGTTGCCCCTGCGGCAGCCACAAAGGAAGTTCCGACAACGTCACGACCTCAACAACACCCTATACAATCACCTCCGCCTAGACCAGAAATCACGATACGGTCCAAACTCACGCAGAGTTTGCGGACCACATCGGCTAGGCTGTCCATTTACGAGCTTATTCAACAATCAACACCTCATAGAGAAGCTCTTATGGACATTTTAAAAACCATCGAATTACAGCCCCAAGAAGCAAATTCTTTCAACAACTTCGTGGGACATGTAAAACGATGTACTGAGCCGGTCATCACCTTCAGAGAGGATGAAGTCAAAGCAATATCGAATGACGCGGCTGATCCACCCCTACATGTTGTTGCGCGGATCAACGGGATCCCGTATAAGAGAGTGTTGGTAGATACTGGCTCGTCCAGTAATATTATTACCACTGCAGCCCTGAAACATTTGAAGTTGCCAGCCTCTCATATCACAGCCTCCACGTACACACTGCGAGCTTTCAATGATGCAATATGCTCGACAGTCGGCACGGTTGTTCTACCTGTCCAGGTAGGACAAAAGACAACACCAACATTGTGCCATGTGTTGGAAGGCGAGATGGCCTACAATATACTTCTAGGGCGACCTTGGATTCGGGACATGAAGTGTGTCCCTTCCATCGCTCACGAGTGCTTAAAGTATGCTTTTGAAGGTGAAATACACGTAGTCCCAATGGACCTGGAACCCTTCAAGTATTGCAATGCGGTACAACTAATGCCTCACTCGACCCTCCCTTCAACGCATTTGGATTTCCAATTAAATCCATCTAAACAGGGTCCAATACCGCAAGCACCACTGATGACCGAATCACCAAAACCCCAGCCAGGTGAGACTTCATCATCTGCTCCTTCATCATCAACGCCACCCGTCATGGCTACACAGAAGGACAAGGGAAAACAAATCATGGAAGAGGCTCAGCCCTTAGAAGAGGGGTTGCCCACAATATCAACGGTATCAACAGAGGAAATATCCAGCACAACGGAAGCTGAGACCCCAAACCTACCAAACATGGAATGGACTCAGGAAGGACTCCCGTTCCCTCCCTCCGAAGCATCAACAATCACTGTTAAAATGGCTAGTACAGGCCTGGGGGAGTACATAGTGCAGAATGTTGTGGCAACGCCCGCATTAGAGTCAGTCCAGGATATGGGAAGACCTCGCCTTCCCATAGGAACACTTGTTCCCCTAGGTCACCCACCCAACCAGACAAATTTTGTGTATGGGGGCCTTGATCATGGTCTTGAACCATGTCAGCAAAAGGAAGCAGACGAAGAACCTTTTGTTGAAAACATCAATTATATGTCAAACCCACAATTTGCCCTCAAATATCTCGGCCAATGCCATTGGCATGGATACGGAGCTAGGCGAGATATGAGCAAGGGATGCATCTCCCTTGCCAACCAAGATATCAGATGCCATATGACAAGTCAGGAGTGCCCTTGGACATCTTGGTTGAAAATATGCAAGACCTAGAAATAGGCAACAAGGGGGGATTGGCACTAGATCTCTATGCCAACCCAAAAACAGAATTTACATTGGGAGATTACCTCCCATGGTCACCAAACACCCTTGGTAACAGCAATAATCCCTCTCCTTTGCCGAGAGAGGCGAAAGTTCGGATACCCATCCCCAAAAAGAATATCAATGGTGTCCGGACATCTTTTCAAAGCTGTTCCCCTTAGAGATTCCAGTTGAGTTAGCACAATGTCAAGAGAGTCGTGTCCCTCCACCAAAAGTGGAACAACCGCGATGGGACCAGATTAACTTATTGGAGCAAGGAGAGTCCTCAACATCGCCAGCAATAGTCGCTGAAGAGAATGAACATTTTTGAATCTTCGAAAGTGACTCAGAAGATGAGACTGAGATGGACTATCTCAGACATGCGCGACGACATTATCATGCTTTAACTCATGAAGATCTAATGGGACAGATGGGCATACGATTAGGGCATGAATGGTGGGTCGACCCAGCAGGGTGGGACCTGATCTTGGATCTATGGCTCCACATTCACAATGAGCACCGTCCACCTCGAGACCCTATCATAACAACAATGCCGAGGGAAGACCCTGTCCTCCATTTGGCACATAGGGCCGATCCGTTCGTGCCCGTTCCCATAGAGCCAGATCCAGAGTATAGGGAATATCTAGAAAAATCAAGTTATCATACCCGCGGTAATGGAGACCAAATTCATTCCATCTACATGATCTCCATTGATTTGACCGCACCCATCCGCAATCCGGCCGATCCAGCACGGTCATTGCATCTCGACATAGATGCCATCGACTGGGATCGCGTCAATTCACCCCTATCACCAACAGAGTTCTGGCCTTTTGGTGAAATGCCTCATTTTACCCCAAGGACAACTCAGGATATTTTTCAAGTTGAAGAGGAACCTGAGGTTCCAAACATAGATCTAAATTCAGCTAATGATATCCATTTGATCTCGACTCCACATCGGCTTGGAGGACGGATCCCACATGTCGATCGAGGAGACGACTGACGTAGACATCGGCACAGATCCAATGAATCCACGGATTCTCAAGCTGGGGGTAAGTCTTTCCCCCGAAGAGCAAGCCGAATACATTGCCCTTCTCAAAGAGAAGAAGGAGGTTTTTGCATGGTCGTACAAGGATATGCCAGGACTAGACCCGCAGCTAGTCACGCATAATTTAACGCTTGATCCGACAATCAAGCCTCGTAAAGCAAAAACTACGTAAGATGCACCCACAAGTGGCCTTGATGGTCAAAGATGAATTGCAAAAGCTGTTGGATGCACAATTTGTCATCTGCGTGGATTATCCGCCATGGTTGTCCAACATGGTTCCCATCAAGAAGCCCGACGGGAGGATTCGCATATGCACCGATTTTTGAGACTTAAACAAAGCGAGTCCTAAGGATGATTTCCCCTTGCCGAGCATCGATGCGTTAGTAGACGCTACAGCAGGTCACGAAATGCTCTCCCTAATGGATGGTTTCTCAGGATACAATCAAATTCGTATCAATCCTGAGGATCAACTCAAAACGGCATTCACAACGCCTTGGGGAACATTTTGTTATAAGGTCATGCCTTTTGGCCTTAAAAATGCTGGTGCCACCTACCAACGTGCCATGACGTATATCTTCCACGATTACATGCACAAAACTTTGGAAGATTACATGGATGATTTATTAGCCAAGTCTCTCTTGCGCTCAAATCATATCGCCGACTTAAGCAAGATCCTCGATCGCCTCATGGAGCATAAAGTCGGACTAAACCCCAAGAAGTGCGTCTTTGGCGTCACATCTGGAAAACTCTTGGGTTTCATAGTCTCAAAACGAGGAATCGAGGTGGACCCAAAGAAAGTCAAGGCAATCCTTGAAATGGTTCCCCCAACCACAATCAAGCAGCTCAGGAGTCTGCAAGGAAAGGTCGCGTCGATTAAACGCTTCATAGCACAATTATCTGACAAGTGCCGACCCATGAACAAATTATTGCACAAGGGGGTTACATTTCATTGGGATGACGAGTGCCGATCGACCTTTGACGAGATCAAACAATACTTGGCTTCGCCGCCGTATTGGCACCACCTAGGCCAGGAGTGCCGTTCTACTTATACATCTCGGCTCATCGAGGTGGCACTGGGAGCCATGCTAGCCCAGAAGAATGAACTTCACAAGGAACAGGCTACATACTATCTTAGCCGCACTGCGGTCAGTTACGAACTTAACTATGCATACGTTGAGAAACTTTGCCTGGCAGTGGTGTTTGCTACCAAAAAGCTACGCCACTACATGCCGAGCAACACTACGTATGTTGTGTCTAAGGAGAATCCATTGCGATACATGATGAGTCGTACTTATCATAGTAGTCGCACGGCGAAATGGATCATGTTGTTGACGGAATTTGACATAGAATTTATTGGACAAAAATCTATCAAAGGACAAGTCATAGCCGATCAACTAGCGGAGGCTCCTCTTGAAGACAATCAGCCTCTGGTCATAGAACTACCCGATGATGGGGTCTTTCATGTCTCAGAATCGCCAGATTCTGATGAGCCTGAGTCACAGGCCGACATAACCTTATTCTTCGATGGTTCTAAGTGTGAGCAAGGTGGTGGTGCGGGAATTGTATTCTTCACACCGCAGGGTGCTCCAATGCCCCTGTCATTTAAATTAAACTTCCCGTGCACCAACAACAACGCAGAGTATGAAGCCTTGCTCCTAGGTCTTCAGACAGCAATCGCCATGAACATCAAAAGACTGAACATCTTTGGTGATTCGCTGTTAATAGTCAATCAAGTCAAAGGGGTATATCAATGCAAATGCCCAGTTTCGAAGGCTTATAAAGCCCTTGTGGACAAATTCCTGGTAAAACTTGAGTGGTATGACATCGAGGCACTCCCTCGATCATCAAACCGTTTTGCGGATACAATGGCCTCCTTGGGGTCATTAATTCCGTAGGACCTTTCTGGTGATATGACAACCATTCAAGTCAAAACCTTATCGCAATCCGTGATGGAGCGTGCAAGTTTAGACTCGACGCCAGGAATCCACATGATACAAATTGAACCATCCTCGGATAGGTTCTCTCGAATCCGAGATCGTCTGAAACACGCCAACTGGGGGTCCTTGTTCTCCCCTACTCCCATTAATAGCAACACAATACTATTCTTGCAGGTTCTATCCCATTCAGCATTTGCTAGGGATGAACTTCAGGAGGGATTGGCTGTTCATACTATCGAGGTTTCTGATCAACGAGATCGGTATTTACCCATTCGAGACTACCTCAAGTTAGGTAGTCTCCCACTTGATTTGACTCATGCCGCAAAACGAGCACTCAAGCAGAAAGCGGCTAAGTATGTCTTGATAGGAGACATCTTGTATCGTCGCAGCTATGAAGGAATCCTCCTTCGTTGCTTGGACCAGGCAAGAGTCCACTTGGGCAGTCGCCCAAGCGCACGATGGTACATGTGGTGGCCACTTCAATGGAATGGCCATCGCAAAGCGCATTCTTCGCATGGGCTATTATTGGCCATCTTTAGAGCGAGATTGTTGCACCTATGTCAAGAAGTGCGTGAAGTGTCAACATCATGCCAATCTAATGCACGTACCTTCTCAGGCCTTGCAGACAGTCCAGTCTGCTTGGCCATTTTCGCAATGGGGCTTTGATCTCATTGGAAAGATCTCCCTGAGTCGTCGAGCCGTCACACGTTTATCATAACGGCCACAGAGTACTTCACCAAGTGGGTGGAAGCAATTCCGCTTACCTCTACGACAGGACCCCGCATTGTGGAGTTCATTTTGCATAACATCATATGTCGTTTTGGTATTCCATCCAAAATAGTCTCGGATAATGGGACACCTTTCAAGAACAAAGACGTGCGTGCTTTGACCACAAAGTACAAGATTCAGCACAGCTTTTCAACACCTTATTATCCGCAGGCAAATGGACAAGCAGAGGCGTCAAACAAAACGCTAGTTGCCATCCTTAAAAAGACCGTCGCAGACAGTCATAAGGATTGGCACATTCAAATCCCACTTGCCCTATGGGCCTATCGCACTAGCATTCGGACGCCCACTGGGGCCACTCCGTTTTTGCTCGTGTATGGCTCCGAGGCAGTCATGCCTCTAGAGTTGGAGATTCCTTCCTCGCGCATATCAATGCATGAGTTCATAGATGATGATTCCGCGCGGCAGGCCCGGTTAGACCAGCTTACGTTGCTTGACGAACGACGCGTTAATGCTCTCGAGCATTTACGCATTTATCAAGAGCGACTTAAGAAAGCTTACAACATGAAAGTTCACCTTCGGGACTTTCACGTTGGTGATTTGGTTTTGAAGGAAAATCAACAAAATTCCAGTTTGCCATCCCACCTAAGGGACAAGTTTGCGGCAAATTGGTTAGGTCCGTATGTCATTGATAGCAAAATCGGACCCGGGACATACTGGTTAGCTTCTCTTGATGGTATCAAGGAAACAGAACCCTTGAATATCAGTCATTTACGACCATTTCATATCTAAAGAAAGCCATATCCCAAAAGGCTCCAAGGATTCTTGCAATCGCTTGGTCAATCCCCCAAAATGCTCCAAGGATTATCGCAATCGCTTGGTCACCCCAAAAGCCCCAAGGATTCTTGCAATCGCTTGGTCAATCCCCCAAAATGCTCCAAGGATTATCGCAATCGCTTGGTCACCCCAAAAGCCCCAAGGATTCTTGCAATCGCTTGGTCAAACCAAAATGCTCCAAGGATTATCACAATCGCTTGGTCAATCCCAAAACGCTCCAAGGATTTCCACAATCACTTGGTCAAAAATCATGAAAATTCAAAAACAACAAAAATCATCAAAAACAACAAAAATTTGCATCTCATTTCTAGGCATATTCAAATTCATCAAATAGAGAATTCTTCTCGCAATTCATCTTCATATTCACCAAAATCAATCCATCAAAAATACAAAAATACATAGCTGCATCCAAGCATTGCATCCATACATTGTATATTCATGGTCGTATAGGTCAAAGGCACCATAGGCTGTCATGGTTCTACTAGTCCATCTTGTTCCACACTGTTCCATTTTACAAAAACAGCAAAACATCATGCACTTTACCACACCAGAGTCAGTGGTCTCTTAATGTATCAAGAGTTTTTCGTGATTCAGTCATCATTTTGCTCTTTAGCACTGAAATGTATCAAGTCAAACAGATTTTACGAAGGTAGAGTTGCACTTGCAATACACCTTGTTACGTAACATCCCAACACAAATTAAAACACATAAAAATTCCCGAGTTGTGTGAACGAAGGATGAAACCTGCACAATAATCCAGGTTACCATAAGCAAAACGGTTATCTTGCTCATCCCCCTGTGCGAATGACCCCAAGAATGCTGAGAGTTGGCAAAAGGACAAGCGTCCTCCCTACCCAATTCCCTAAGAATCCCAAAGTTGCAAAACGTCAAAAATTTGCAAAATGTCAAAACTTCAAAATTTGACACCCCACAAGTGCACATCTCAAAAAGCACAAAGAATAGTGATTATCGTCACTCCATATCCCTTGCTCAAGAGAAAAGAAAAACAAATCAAAATAAACAGTGATTCTTATCACTATAACGAGCAAGTATCCCAGTACAATTGAAAAAAAGAAGGGAGTTGACCTTGAATCCCTGGAACTCTCAGCATTCTGACAGGTCATGAGGCAAGCCTCAGTACCGGTTTGGTTGATAGCCTATCGGTCACTGGCGGTAAACTTCTCGCATGACGATATATCTGTCACATTAACTTGTGTACGGATCAATGTTTGCATGTGGATGAGCTAGCTTATGGTATCCTGGAGAACACCGCAGATTAATCTAACTACATACAACAAAGGAGTTAGTGGAGCTAATTAGGTGATCCTCGATGACGAGTTCGGTTGAAAGCCCATCTGGCACTGGCGGTATCCTGACAAATACCACATAAATGAACTCAATTGCACACACAGGGATGTGAAATAACTTGGTTAAAAACAAGTCCGATTCATACCTTGTTCAAAAGTCTTGTAAGATAAAGTACAATCATGGCTAGTAAGCTCAAAGCTGTCTAAGTCTCAGAAAACCTTTGCTACATTGCTAAACCAATTGCACTGCTTTTCATCCTTGCAATACCATCAGAAAATACAAAAAGAAGAAACACCACATTTGTACATAGCCAAATAATGGAGTTCTAAACAGTCTATGGTGCCATAACCAACTCTCACCAAGTCCATACATCCATTTCATTTCTGCATATCACATGCATTTACATTCATCATGCATCCATCAAACTAAATCCACATACAACATTGGTAATTATCATACCATATGCATCCATCCATATCAAGTAGCATGCACCCATCAACATCAATCATTGTGCATAAAATCATGACATATACGTAAAGAAAGAAAATCAAAACAACAAAAACATCACAAAAATGCAACACAAAAAGACGCAATAAGCATTGCCAGACACGAGTGCTCTTGCACTCAACCTCTTGGCATAGAAAATCGATGTCGGGGCTCAAATTCTCATTCTCCTACTTTCCTAAGAAGGCTATCATAGCTGGACCGCTCCACGGGAAGACGGGTTTTTGATGATTTCACCCCATTATGGCATCACCAAAAGGGTTAACACCCACCAAAAATAGGTCCAAATGTCGGGAGATTGCACGTGCTCAAATGGAAAAACATCTAAAGCCACCCTAACCTAAGTCATCTTGGGTCAAGCGACTCGTCGCTTTTCTCACGAAGGTCATTCCCTCATCGATTCGTCGCTTGAGGGGGTAGTCACACTTAGTCACCAATCAACAAGCACACACCCAATCAAGGCAATGACATGCATTCAAAGAATCATTGACAAAGACAATCACGCTCCTGCTTGGGGCAATAAACAAGCAATCATTAAATTGATCAAATACTTGGCATTCCCGAAGCATGAACACAAGGTTCCCTTGTGGATAAAAGGTTGCGCCCTTTGCCTAATCATGACTGATCAATGTCCAAGCTCAAGTCACACCTCACCAAAATAGGTTAACACTTGAAATCAAATTCCTTAGCTCGTCAGAAGCAAGGATTCAAGAATGCATGCCCTTTCCATACTTGGGGCATTAAAAGTTGGTTAGGTTACCAAGAAACCCTAATCATTAGTGCTTTGGTCGTATATTTTTGCTCAAGACTCGCGTCACCCGCAGTCGCTTCCCAAAAAGGGGCATCTGTAGACACCAAAACAGCACCATTTCGATTAAGTGATTACAAACATTGATCACATTGATATCACAGCTTTTAGGGCAGCCCTTAGAGGTCAAATAGTGGTCTTAACCACTCGCACAACAGTTCGGAAGATCGGAAAATGAGCAGAGCAAAGTCGGTCGTTCTAGAGCCTTTAGCAAACTTCTTAGCCTTCTTCAAAGCCTTCCGCGCCAAGCCTTTTGTCAAAAACCTAAGCGGGCCCAAAGTGTCGCGATATCGCGACACTTTGGGCCCCGACCCCAAGCGGGCCCGAAGTGTCGCGATATCGCGACACTTTGGGCCCCGACCCCAAGCGGGCCCGAAGTGTCGCGATATCGCGACACTTTGGGCCCCGACCAAGCGGGCCCGAGTGTCGCGATATGGCTTGGGCCCGCGGCTGGCCCCAAAGCGGGCCCGAAGTGTCGCGATATCGCGACACTTTGGGCCCCGACCCAAAGCGGGCCCGAAGTGTCGCGATATCGCGACACTTTGGGCCCCCGCCCAAAGCGGGCCCGAAGTGTCGCGATATCGCGACACTTTGGGCCCCGACCCAAAGCGGGCCCGAAGTGTCGCGATATCGCGACACTTTGGGCCCCGCCCAAGCGGGCCCAAGGTGTCGCGATATCGCGACACTTTGGGCCCCGACCCAAAACCGGCCCAAGGTGTCGCGATATCGCGACACTTTGGGCCCCGAGCCAAAGCCGGCCCAAAGCGTCGCGATATCGCGACACTTTGGGCCCCGAGCCGACACGTCACCAGTCCATGCAGTCAACTATCTAGGGAACGACCGCCACGTGGCACCCTCTACGTGTCCCTTTTCGAAGAAAACCCCGCGGGTCTGTAGAACGACGGATTCAACGACGGATTCAACGACGAGCATTAATTAGACGAGCGGTTTTAATAAATATCCGATCCGAGGCCATGCCTCATAACTTCCGATGTCAGTGCGAGCCATGCTTAGTAATGACCCGATAAGGATCAAATCTGAGCGGCCTTACGGGTTTAGGGTTTCGAACATTAATGTTCCCAGAGGCCGAACCCTCTATAAATATAACCGGCCCGATACGTAAAAAACAAAGGCGAAGTATTTTGTTAACGTAACGAAGTGCTGTTAAACTGAATATCCGATTGTATTCATCTGAACTTGCATTTCCCGCATTGGATTACCTCAATCCATCAATTCGACGACGCCTCTTTCCTTTGAGATTTCGGGCCCATTCCCAGTGGATTGGTGCCGAGATCAAGATTTAACGGGAGCGGCCCGCTTGGGCATCCCGCACATGTTTTCGTTAATTTAATATATGCTATTTACGGAAGTTTTGAAATAGCTCGCGTTTATGTTTTAAAATATGCATCTTTCGAATATATTAAAGCATAGCCCTATATACGTTATTTGATTAATTTCGAATGCATGTTAAAACAGTCCATGGGTTGGCCGCAACAGTCCATGATTAAATTCGACGACAACTTTTGCTTTAGAGATTTCGGGCCCATTCCCAGTGGGTTGGCGCCGAGATCAAGCTTTACCGGGTCGGCCCGCTTGGGGCATCCTACGTATTTCTTCGCATGCTTTGGTTAAAAGCGATATATGTTGTTTGCGGAAGTTTTAAAATAGCTTATGCTTATGTTTTAAAATATATATCTTTCGAGTATATTGAAGCAGAGTTCAAGTTTTAATGCTTTCAGAATACATGCTACCTTCAAATATAATTAAAACAGTCTATGATTCCATGATATATGTTGTTTTCGATTATGTAGGTTGTTTTCCGTGAAAGTTGCGAGGTTACGTAGAACTGTTTTATTCACGTATTTACGTGTATTTCTCATGGATTTTAAAGTCAAAAGTTCCGTTTTCTTACGCAGGTGCTACTAACAGTTGATTGTTTCTCTGACCGTAGGAAATACAGCAGCAAGCAAAGATTCACTTACACCAGCGGCGGCAACACTCTCAGCCCGCCCATTTTACATGTGGGCATGCGGAAAGAAATTACTGTTCATCTGTTGTAATAAAAAAATCAGATTATTGTAACCGAGTTGGGATTAATATAAAAAGGCGGTGCTTTTACCCTTTCGATATGATTACATCCGTGTTATTACATGCATTAAACTAGTTCTGTTTTTATTGCATCTCGGTGTTTATTTTCCGGAATCTCATGCTTTCACAAAGAAAATGAGAAAAAGAAAAATATATATCATTTTGTACCATCGCAGCAATATTTCAGCATTATCTCAAGTTCCAAGAAAAATAGAAAAAAAAAAAAAGAGACGAAAATAAGAGAAAAATAAAAAGCAAAAGCAAAAGCACTAAAATCCTTTTCCCTACCCCTTGAAAATAAAATAAGGGTGAATGAGCTGAATCCCTGGAATTCTCAATTATTCGAAAACTGTGAGGTAAGCCCCATAACAGGTGGTTTGTGCCCAACCCGCTTGGCCTTGGGTAACTCCTAGCATGGTGATATGTTTGTTACATTAGCGACCTTCTTTTGTACAGACCTATGTCTGCTTATGGATCAACTAGCTCTTGATGACCCGACTTACATAGTAGTCTGGTACGGTTACATGCATATAAATCATGGTCAACGAACACTTATTTGGTTAATTCAAATTACTTGTATCAAATTATCTTACTCAAAATTGGTAAATGAACAATACAATTGCACACACATTTGTATTTGAGAGATTTTGTATCATTATGATAAATCAAGATCGGCAATGAACTCACATATGCACATGAGGGTTCCTTATAAATCTACATTTTGTCTTTGAGATAGTTTAAAATAATATTTTTGCAACTCCTTTTGGAATAATTTCATCTTCTTATTTAAAAGAACATCTGTTTCGTATAAAAACAATTACATACATTTTTTTCAAAAATCCAAAATTTATTTCAACAACATATTCAAAAATCTAGCAATAAAGTCACGTTTATATATTTTTTCTGTTTATCTCAAAATCAAAAATCAATTATGCAATAAAATTATTTTTTGGATTTCGTGATGATGGTATAAGTCTATACCTATAATTCTATGCCTAGCGCAAACCATTGTTCTAGTTTTATTTCCCATTCATTTTAATTCATAAAAACATATGGCTTAAATCATTATGTTCCACAATTGTGCTTTAAAAAAAGAACGAACATTTTTTCTATTTTCATTTCATTATGTCAACATTCAGTTTTGCGATGATGGTATAATTCCTAGGCAATTGTTCAAATTTCTATCACACTTAGGAATTTTATGCCTAGCAAAAATCATATTTCTAATATTTCATGCATAATATTTTCATGACAATCTGAAAACAAATTATCACCATCATCATTTTTCATCATCACAACACAAAGTCTTAAGACAGTCTCTTAAGCGCTCTTTTACTTTTAGAAATACTTCTATATTGGGATTAGCTTGACGACCTAGCAAGAGGCGACTCCATGAAATGGTCTTATAACAGCGACAATATCCTTTGAAATTATTGTTAGAAGTCCCTTTCTTTTTCATTAAATCACCACAAACAACCAATTTGTTTATATCATATTATTTCATTTAAATTTTATGGCATGACATAAAATTATACTATTTCCAAATGACATAATTACATGAATAATCAATCAACAATTCAAAAACTTGAAGCATCATAAACATATGGACAAGTCATATCACAAAAATATCATATATATATATCAAAAATATATGTACATCATATCAAAACTGGATTGGTATGCCACAATCTATACCCCGGCATACTCAATCCTCTTAAAAATATACAGTCCAGCCAAAGAGCAGCTAGTCTCGAGAAGCCCTCAAGCTCTCAGCCTCATCTCCTTTCTCACCCTGGCATGGAGGAGGTGGTCCCATCGAGGTCTGTGTTGTATTGTGGGTCCTCGAAGTTGATCGTGAGGACATCCTCAACGATCCCATCATGATCGGCTTCGTAATGCTAGCTGGTAGTGGTATCCTCTGCCCCTCTGGAACCACGTGATAGTATAATCCCTGATAGAATACGACCTGATCAATAGACCATGCCAGATCCTGAGTGCTCGCTCCTCTGCTTCGAGCCCTAAGTCATGTAGCCTCATCTTGTAGCATCTACACCTGAGCCCGGAGGTGGGCATTCTCAACCCAAAGAGCCATCATCTCGCTGCTCTCCCCCACCTCGATACCCTTGCCCTTATTGGGCGATGGTGGCCTCTCCCTCTTCTGAGCAGGGAGCCCCTCATCCCTCCTCTCTGGCTGTTACAGTCTCTCCGAAGCCTGTGGCACTCTTTGGCGTCTCTCCTGAGGAGATCGTCATTGCTCTCTCCCTCCATGACCCCTCGTTGCATCGATGGTAGCCTGGCACTGCCTCTCCATCTTTCACACCATGATGTGCATCGAACCTTGTGCCCTCGTCATCCAAGGAGGGTAGATGCCTACATACCAGGCATCATATCTATCTGTAACCCTAGTGTCATCCCCATCCACTGGCTGAATGGGGGCATCGTCTGTATCCTGACTCCAGAATCGTTGCATATCTGGAACCCCGATCAATGTAGTACTATCTTGGACAGTCCAGGAGTACTCATAGTCTCTGAGGGAAGGGATCCCCTACTATAGATCGAACTACCTCAAAACTTGGTCATAACGATGGAGATCTACCTCTCCCCACTCCATCCTCAGCCAGAAGACTCGCCTGATGTGAGCCAACTCTTGTTCGTCCTCTCCCCACCCTGGATGCTCTCTCCACAGCCTCCAGGTGATCTGGTCAGGGATGAGGTTGTCTAGCAACCTTCGGGACATCGACAGATCTATCTACCATTGTGACCCTCTCTAGAGCCACCAATATAAAACCTGGGGTCTCTCTCGATCAACCCCTATCAATGGAAGCTCTATCGGCCTTCGCATCGCAATGTGCTCCCAACACCAAACCTGTAGCAGTGATGTCAAAACCAGACATCGACCTCCCTTGTATACGACCTCGTGTAGGATCCTATACAAGCGGTATAGCACAAAACTACCCCAAGCAAATCTATAGCCATGGTCTCTCATATCGAAGACCACATTTGAGAGCAGCCATGGTAACCTACATCCGCTCTAGTGGCATAGCAGTAAGCCACCCACTACCCCTGCCAAAACCTGAGTCAATCGAGACGCCCCAGGCATTTGTCGTAATGTCTCAATGTTCACTCCACCCTTCTCTAGGGCGAAGCTAGGGTCTCCACATAGTCGCATCATGGAATGGCCCTGATTAGCCATAGGAGTCATCAATCGTCCATGTATGGGGATCCTCAAAATCCTCCATACGTCCTCTAGAGTGGGAGCCATCTCCCCTGTTGGTAGTCGGAAGCAGGATGACCGTGGATACCACCTCTCTGCTAGGGCTGTTAGTAGCCCCATGTCTGTAGGTATTTGTGGCATCTCTGCACATGTTGTAGCCCAACCTTTGATAGTCAGTCTCGCTCCTCCTGATCAAGCGCGGCTACATCGTCTCTTAGCCCCCCGTATTTCCACTCCCGACTTTTTAGTAATCCCCTCTACAAAATAAACAATACAACAACAAAAATCATTAATAGATAATCATTAAAATCAATTAAATCAATTTCATCTTATAAAAAAAAAATGATGATATCGTCCACTATTGGATGATATCGTACTAAATTGGGTCAAATCGTCCTTAGTAGGACGAAATCGTCTCCTATTTCTCAACTTGGGGATCGCCCCTTGTTGTATGGGATCGCCCCTATTTCGTCGATTTCACCCCTAGACGAAATCGGTGATCTAGGGACGATTTCGACGAAATTGAAACGATTTCGTCTCGACGTCGTCGACAGCCTAAAAATGGCCGCGATGCCCCAAAAACAGTCAAAATTTAAATTAAAAATCACACAAATCAAATTAAAAACATAATTCATCAAGTTTAGATCCTTACCCGTAATCCGCATCCGACCTCTATCGATCTATGCGTTGTTTCCACCATTTTTCTTGCAGTGCTCTAAAACAGCAAAAATGAACAGTAGCAATGAATTAGGGTTTTACCCTTTTTTTATTTTATTTAAAAAACAACTTTTTCTTTTAAAATTTTGCTTTTTCGTGCTTTTACCTCAAACATTCAATTTGGGTAAAAACACGGAGGGGGCACCATAGCAAGCAGTCATACGATTCGACCTAGAATCGTCGTCTAAAAAATTGAGTAAATTTTTGCTTTCTCATAAAGTGTGGAGAACTTGTCTTTAACGCATTTTCATCGAAAAATTCGCTAAATAGGGGGCAAAATGTAGCACCCTAAAATTGGTGCAGTTAAACCCTTAGTAAAAGATAAAAATTTGAATTTTAACCCCAAAACCGCCCGTTAATCGCTCACCCCATTTTTCGTGCCATTTTTAGGAGTTGTTTTGACCGTTGGACAATATCGTCGCCGATCAGATGAAATCATCCCAGATCGGACGAATTCTTCTAGAACAGAACGTCCAGACGATTTCATCCCAAAACTAAATTTTCATAATTAGATTTTGTTTCAACAGCCTCTCCAACTTGGGCAGAAGCGTGTCTGTGCGGTTGGATATTCCTCCGTTGGAGATCTCCCAGATTGGGATGATCCCCAACCTCCTAACCTCCCCCCTAATCCTATATAAACTGGGATTTTATTAGTTTATCCCCATGACTCCCTGGATCCCCTGCCTGGCTCTCCTCCTAGCTCTTTCCCTGGTTGATTTTCCCTACCATGTAAGCTTTGCACTCGTAGTTTTAAGTTTTCATTGCAGATTTTCACTGTGCTTTAGCTGGAGGAAGCTCAGATCATCGCAGACGATTCCAGATGATTTTGGGTGATCCTGTCGTAGAGTGGCGACGATATCGTACGATTGGAGGCGATCTCGACTGCAGTTCATATTGGGGGCAATTAGAGCCCTGAGTTTGCATTTCTCATCTTTCTTCCTTATTTTATTTATGCATTAGCTTGATTATTTTCATTCTGCATCCTGGAGTTCACCTCATTTTAATATAAATGCATGATAAAGTTAAAATAAGTTGTTAAAACAATGCATTTCCTTTAATCTGCTATCCATATTTATCAGTTAGGCATTTATACTGTCATTTCTATCATTTTGCATTATTCTTGTAGTAGCATTTTTGGTTTTTGGTGTCTATTTCTGTGATTGCAGGTTTCTGAAGAATTCGTCTGACGAATTCGTCAGATCGACGACGATCTTGTCTAATCTCAAACGATCGCCTGTAATCTGGGATGATTCTGTACAATTGCAAATGATCCTATCATATTCGGGATGATCTGGACTCCTACAAGATTTAGAATCTTCATCAGACATCCGGAATCAGGTGCATTCTTTCTTATTTAGTATATTCCTAGTATTTAGGATTCATTCATGCTTTCTGTATTCATATAAATCGGTATTTTCCTATAGAATAGCTTAGATTCATTCTGGCAAACCTAGGATTATGAATGATCGAGTATAAAATAAACACATCAAAACCATTCTCAACCTGGGTGTGGAAACTGCCACTCAAAGTTTCTTGGTGAACCCACCATCCGTCGAAAATTCACCCTTATACCCCTCCCCCGAGAGGCGCAACCTTCAAAGGGTCTCTCAGTCCAAGGTATTGTTCCATCCTTCTCGCATCCCCCTTTCGGGCATGGATCCTTTAGCCTGAAGGTAAGGACGTAAAAAATTTGGGTCAGTACAGTCAACTAGGGTGTTTGAGTCTCATGGAAAATCTCAAAAAATCCCAAATAGCAACAACCAATCAAATCATAATCATCAAATATCAATTTCTTTTATAATAGTTTTTTTATTAGAGATGTTCATTATATAGGTTAGATATCATATGGATGCCAAAAATGATATTTAAAATGGCCACTGACTATGTCATATTATTTTAATTTACAAAATCTTATGAATAGAAATAATATATCATTCCATAGCACACATGGGTGTTTAATTGATAAATTCTTATAATGAGATACATCAATTAAAATTCATGATTGCCATACATTATGTGGTGTCATTCATTATATTTTCAAACTCATATAGCATTCATACATTATGTTTTAAGTGATTAAAGCATATATGTCCATTTAAATAAAATCATCATCATGAAAAATATGCAATACATACATGGTATGAAGCATGTCATAACATCATAAAATTAAAAGCATACAAGTACTGTAAATTAAACATACATTTAACATCAAACATCGCATTCATATACATTCATCATAAGTAGACCATCTACACATGTATATCATATCATACATACATAATATCATATAGCATAAAATAACCATAACACATCAACATTGCATCCATATGCATCTCATGAACATAAAGGAAATAAAACTTGCACATATAATAAGTCTCAAATATCAGATCATATAGATATGTGTATATCAAAAATAATAGATAGTACATCGGCATATGTCAAAAATACCCGTAGGCTATAGCTTTGTAGGTCCTTGACCTTACACTCAAAAATGGTACAACATTTGTCATAGATCGGTACTAAGCAGTGTCTGTGCCCATAGTTTGAGAGGCTCCACCATCACCTCTGCCCTTATTGTGAGTTCATATAGAGCTAAAACCTAATGTCCTCTTAGTCCTATGCGACCTATGACTGGAGTGAGCTAATGACTACCCCATATCCCTGGTCTATGTCCTCTGAGATCCTAGAGCAATGGTCCTCTCAGGAACCTTACCCTCGAGTAGCTCAATATCTTCTCTCAAGGTAGAGATGTAAGCAGCATCTGATGATCTATCACTGATGTGTTGCTGCACCAGAGCCTGTAGTCTCCTGATCTCTGTCATCCGGTCCATCGTTGCTAGTACCTGCACTGCTAGCACTACTAGTATTGTTGGTATTGTTGGAGCTATTGGAGTAGCCAGAGTCACTAGAGTAACCTATGGATATGAGGGGTCTATCCTCGCAACCCTAAGTGAGTCATGCTTTACAGTCATGACATCTAGTTGAGACTATAGGAGGATGCATTGCCTTGTGACCCTCTAGATCTCAATATGTGTCATGGTAATCTATGCCTAGAGAGTAGTCTTCTCCTTTGCATACTCACACCATTGAGACTGCCCTGTTGTGAGCTATGATTGTAGGTCCCTAAACTATACCTGTAAGGTCGCTATGGAGGTGTCTCTCCCTAACATCTACATCTGTAGTGTGCCTACCTAAGTATGTAGGCTACCCACCTGAGCCCTGAGCTGTCCAATCTCACTATCAGGATGTGCCTCACCCTCCTTTAAATCCCTATCCTCCTCCATCTAGGGGGCCTCCTCTATAGCTACTACCTCACCCCATCCACCCTCAGTCCTCTAACAAACTTTGTGCCCATGAGGATCGACCTCAGCCCCCTCTACACCCTCTATTACAGTCTCATCTACTGTCCTACCCAAGGGGCCCTCATGCCCCACCATATCCTAGTCTTCCATCAGGTGTCATAATCAGGTGTAGTCCCTATATCTACTGGGCCTGACTCCTAGAAATCGTCATCCTCATCACCCAGCGGAGTCACCCTAGGCCATGTCAAATCTCTCTCTAAAGTGAGGTGACAATAAATGATGGGGAGCTCTGGAATATCCTGTTGGATGTTGAACTATCTGGTGATGTGAGAGAAGTAGAATAACTCGCGTACCTCGGACTTACATCCTAGGAGCCATTTGTCTCTGCGTTCCTGTCGTAGGTACTTGTCAAACTTTGTCTGTGGAGGGCAGTCTAAGTATGGGCATCACTAAATTTGATCTGCTTGTAGCTGTGCAAATTGCTATATGTAATAGCTCAGGTTCCTTACATGAGACCTACTCTGGAAGCCCTCCTGCTCTCGAGGAAAACATACTGCATAGCATCAGTGATGCTCATTTGTAATGTCTCTAATCTTGCATGGTAAGCCAATGGGACACTCAATATTGATGTGTTGCCACCCCTAGATTTGAAGTAGCAAGCTACAACCAATGCCCACCCTACTCCTCTAAGTGATCTGGTACAACTCATTATAGATTTGCGCTAGTAGGGCACTCCCCTAGGATAGGATCAAGGGTTGATCAAAAGGCCTCACCAGGACATCTCATGTCCTAGCCAGGAGATTCCATGGAAACCTCACTCTAGAAGTGTTAGGAAGCATGGTCTGCACAATCAAGTGCATGAATATGACCGCTCATCGAGAGGACTTGCTGAGTATACCAGTGCTCAATGTGGACCCCTCTATGGTCCGAGTGTTATGTCGCGGTGCTATGCTGGCCAAATATATGATTGAATATTGTCTTATTTGTCTTTTTTGGCGAAGATGTGATGGCCTCACCATCCAAAGGGAGTCAAAAGATGTGATATACATCCTCTAGTGTCATAGTCATCTCACTTGTCAACAGGTGAAAGGTATTGGTCTGCACATCCCAGTGTCGGGTCAATGCAGTCATGTAGGCCTGATCGACCTAGATAATGGGGAGGCATATAACGTAGCTGAAGCCCACAGACCCAAACCAATCCTACTCTGCCTAAGTCAGGGCACCATGTAGGTTACAAAAGATCTTTGATTCCCTCGTCCTCATGGTCAGAGTCTGGTCGAAAGCAGAATAATAAGGTAAAAATAATTAAAAATCAACCAAAAACACCAAAAATAACTTTAAAACGTCAAACAAATTCATAAAATCTTCAAAAACACATAAAATTTGAAAAATGCACTCAAACATTTCAAAAAAATGGATAAAGTACTTTAAAAAATTAATTAATTCCTTTCAAAAATTTAAAAAAAAAAAATTAAAATTTAAAAATTTGCCTAAAGTGGTCGAACCACAATTCAGACCCACGATAAGGATGGCAATCAATTTTGTGACCATTGGGATTTGAATCCCACCGCGGTTGACAGCTGCGGCCCCCAATTTACCAATTGGGGACCGCACCTGCCAGCTGTGGTTAAGAGAGATGACTTTTTAAGGTCATTTCCTATCTCGAGACCCCCCAAAAGAAACAAAAAAATAATAATTAAAAACCCTCCCCTTAATCTAACCTAGGCTAAACCTATCTAGGGTGAGGTTCATTATCGACAGTTTAATGATGTTCATTTAGCTCATTACTTAGTGAGGTTAATTTTTAAAAACCGATAAAGCAAATAATGGTCAAGGGTTTTGTGTGCTTCTACCTTAGTCGCACCGACACCTCCAGCTTCGTCTGCCATTAGTCCGAGTGACAGTCAGGTCGAGTTTGCAGCAACATTTCGCATCAAAATTGGTAACTCACCTCTCAGAGCACTCAGGTTTGCAAAAGCTATTAATTGGAAAATAACATCAAAAATGACATATTTTTCTTAAGTATTTTCCATTTTGATCCTGATCGCGGATCACACCCACAGGCACAGGATTAGGATTTTTCTACTACGGACCGGAGCTGCAGCTAAGAAATTTTGAAATATTGGATGTGTTTTCCAAGCATGGCCAACAACCTGCAATAAATGCTCCAAAATCAGACCATGAGGAGTTTCAAAATGCAAAATCTTAAATACCCACTTGACCAGAATTGTCAAAAAATTAAAAATAACAAAAAAATCAGATAATTCAAAAGCCAAATGTGCCTTGTATCTAGTTATTTACCCTATACACTTGGCGGTTGAAGAGATTGGTGCTCCATGCAATCTGGAAATGTGAGTAAATTACCATAAGGACATTTGGGGTAAATTCATCATTGCTGAATTGGTATGCTTAATTTCAATCCCGAAGAATGCCTTGGAGGTTGGACCGCCCCATGGGAACGAAGCAATCATATCACTTCTTCTATGATATTTTCAGCAAGATCATCGATGATACGATTCAACACATTCCTAATTGGAATTGTTATCATTTTGATTCCCTAAGAAAGCCTTCGTGGTTGGATCACTCCATGGGATAGAAATATACAATTGCTATTAACAGTTGTAATCATAGATGCTTAGGCCTAATCAAGTATCAGATGCTAAATCTTAAGTTGTTAAAGTCATTCATAGTGGTCAAGCAACTCGTCGCTTCATTTAATTGGCATTACCCTCATCAACTCGTCGCTTAAGGGGGTAATCATAATGTCATAATCATAATCAAAGTCAACAGAATATCCCTTTATCGTAGATCCCTTGATCTTGTCAAAATTGTGTTCGTCTTACAAATCATTGTCACTATCATAAGCTTACCCTTTGCTAGGGCAAAAAGCAAATATGACAGTGTAGTTTGTAGCTCTCCTCCTTTTGGATATATAGGCTTGAACTCCTATAGTAGCACTAAAGTTACTCGAATGTCTGATGACGAGTGCAAGCTCTTTCAATTTAAATCTTCCATCCAGTTGGAAGCAATGATTCTAGGAGGGGCATCCTTTTGTTGGACCTTGGGCATGTAATATTTATCAGACTAATGATCATCATGTAACCTACGACATCATTTTATGAGGTCTATTTTTTCTCAGCGTTTTTCAATATCATAAATTCATCTCAAAAGGGGCATCTATAGACACCTAAATGAAGAATTGTACCAAGCAATATGATCTTCTCATTAATCTTCAGATATAGAAACATACATGCGGTTACAAACTGTTCTAACCACTTAGGTGGTTAGAAACCAGAATTGGAGAGCGCCTACGAGCGCTTCTTTTAACATGCCAAGAATGGAATATGAATTTATGCTAACATCCCCCCTTATTACATTATTGGCAAATCCCAATTGTATTCCGAAACTTTTCATATTTGATGCGTCCAAGTGCTTTGGTAAAGATATCTGCAACTTGAGCATCAGTAGGAATGTAGTGAAGCTGTATATGGTGCTTTGGAACTTCATCTCGTATAAAATGACATCTGGTATCAACATGTTTGGTACGTTCATGAAAAATTGGATTTTTTACAAGATTCAAAACACCTTGGTTGTCGCAAAACAAATGAAGAGGAAGATTCTTTGGAAGGCCCATGTTTGTAAGAATGCGACTTAACCACATGATCTCACAGACTGCTTCACTGGCTGCACGATATTCTGCTTCTGTAGAAGATAGAGCAACCACATGCTGCTTCTTACTGTGCCATGAGATAGGTCCAGATCCTAGATGGAAAACATACCCGGAGGTGGATTTACGATCATCAAGGGATCCAAGCAAAATCTGAGTCTGTGTATCCCAGTAAGAAGAATTTATTATTCTGTCTATACTCCAGACCATAATTTGTAGTACCGTGAACATAATGAAGAACTCTTTTTGCTGCTTTCCAGTGACTCACTTTAGGCTCTTGCATGAACCTTGAAAGATATCCTACAGCAAAACTGAGATCTGGTCTGGTATTTGTCAGATATAGGAGACTCCCAATCAACTGGCGATAGAGAGTACCATCTACCTGAGGTGACTCATCATATCGAGATAACTTAAGTCCTTGCTCCATTGGAGTTGCTTTTGACTTACAATTAGTCATCCGATATTTTTCTACTAAAGTCTTGGCATATTTCTTTTGTGTTACTCTAATATGAAACTTTTGTTGAGTAACTTCTAAACCAAGACAATAGTGTAGAAGTCCTAGATCTGTCATATCAAAAGATTGCTTTAAATCATCCTTTACTAAATCAATCATTTTTTTTGAGCTTCCTGTGATGATCAGATCGTCAACATAAAGTACAAGAATCACTATATCAGAACCATTTTTCTTAATATAGAGATTTGCATCTGAAGGACTTCTAATAAAACCATGCTGCACAAGGTGATTGTCTATCTTGATATACCATGCTCGAGGGGCTTGTTTTAAACCATACAGAGATTTGATCAACTTGCACACTTTTTGTTCTTGCCCCTCAACCTCATATCCTTCTGGTTGAGTCATGTATACTTCTTCTTGTAAGTCACCATTTAAGAAGGCACTTTTAACATCCATCTGATGTAATTTCCACCCAAGCTGAGCTCCCATGGCACAAAGTACTCTAATGGTAGTCATTTTTGCAGTAGGGGCAAAAGTCTCTTCATAATCTATGCCTTCTTTCTGAGCATATCCCTTTGCAACAAGTCGGGCTTTATGCTTATCAATAGATCCATCTGCCTTATACTTCACTTTGAATACCCATTTGCAGCCGATGGGTTTCTTTCCTGTTGGCAGATTGACTAGTTTCCAAGTATTATTTTTGAGAAGAGAGTTATGTTCTACATCCATAGCCTGTTTCCACTGTGGTTGAGTAAGGGCAGATTTAACCGTTGTGGGTTCATTTGTATTTAATGTAGACATATAAAGTTTTTCTTCATCCTCATCTTCTTCCCTGTCATATTTGGTACTCACTGACAAATCATCAAAGTGTTGACAAAGTTCGTCAACCTCTGAAGTAGATGCTTCTGCTCTCTTCTGTTGTGTCATACTGCGAGTACATGGCCTATCAAGAGATAGATCTGGAAAGGAGTTCAACTTAGCATCTCTCAAAGTGCTAGTATACCATTTTGGAACTTTTTGTTTTGACTTTGGAACTTGAACCTCCTTTTTAGGTTCTGCTTCATCTATGTATACAGTTGTGGATGTGTCTTTTGATGTAGGAGCTTCATCAAATACAACATCTCTACTCACATGTGTCTTCTTGGTCTTAGGATCAATCAATCGATAACCTTTTGAGTACTCATCATAGCCAAGAAAAATACACGGCAGGGTTTTCTCATCCAGCTTCCTTCTTTTCTGTTTTGGAATGTGCATGAATGCTTTACACCCAAACACCTTCAGATGAGAAATGGAAGGTTTCTTATCACTCCATGCTTCTTGTGGAGTCTTCCCTTGTAGAGCACGAGTGGGTGCTCTATTTAAGAGGTATGACGCTGTGTTTACTACTTCTGCCCAATATTGATCCTCAAGATGTGCTCCTTTTAGCATACATCGAACCATTTCCATAATGGAACGATTTCTTCTTTCTGCAACTCCATTCTGCTGAGGTGTATAGGCTGTAGTCAGTTGTCTTTTGATCCCATGTTCTTTAAGGAACTCTAAAAAATCTTCAGAGGTGTATTCCCCCCCTCGATCTGAGCGGAGGGTTGTTATCAAATATCCCGATTCCTTCTCAACAAGCTTCTTGAACTGTTGGAAAGTGAGAAGTGCTTCTGATTTCAACTGAAGAAAGAAAACCCACATCTTTCGTGAGTAATCATCAACGAATAGTTGAAAATACTTTTTCCCGCCATAGCTGGTTGGCATAGGACCACACAGATCGGTATGTACCAGCTCTAAAGGTTTTGCAGCTCGAGACGAGCTTGCTTCAAAAGGCACTCGATGTTGCTTCCCTGCTAAGCAATCCGAGCAAACTGGCAAGATAGATGAGAGGGGCGGAAGACCTTTCACCATCTCATATTTGTGTAATTCAAGCAAGTATCCAGAACTGAGATGCCCATAACGCCGATGCCAGAGAGAGGTAGCCTCTTTTGTAGTTGCAGCCAAAGCAACATGGGAAGTGGAAATAGCATCGAGGATAAACAAGCCATGTTTGTAAGACCCAGTTGCTACATTTTTACCGTTGTGTGTGATAAAACATCTTTTTTGGCCATTGACAACTCGAAACACAACTTCCATGTTTCTATCCAACATTTGTGTGACTGAAAGCAGATTATTGGCTAATCCTGGAACATAGAGGACCTTTTCAATTTGACAATTACCATCAGGAAGAGACACAGAAATATCCCCTTCTCCTTTTACTTGATAGACCTGATTGTCAGCAATTGTGACTGGCTTACCCTCTTTTTCAACAAACGTATCAAACCAAGATTTATCCCCAGTCATGTGTTTGCTTGCTCCTGAATCAATATACCATACAACATCTATCTGGGAAGACGATGTATGAGTCATGAGTACCTTATGTGCTCGTTCAGATTCAGAGTCTGAATCGGACTCAGGAGAATGTGAGTCTGAGTTGGATTCAGCATAAGCAACATGGCCTTTAGACTGCTTATGCTTATAGTATTTTTTCTTGTGCTTGCCCTTCTTTTGGGAACCTCTTTCATTTTGTTGCTTGTTTTTGAACCAACATCTGTTGGTGTCATGGTTATTCATATCACAAATTTTGCAATATTTTGTATCTTTTTGCTGAGATTGCTTTCCTTTTCCTTTGGAGGAACCACCTCCTTTTTGAAACTGCCCTTGTTGTTTACCACTCTATTGTGTGGAGAGAGCATTATCTGGCATGTCATCTTTCTGGACTTGAGTTGCCTCCTCAGTCTGAAGCAAGTTTACCAGTTCCACAAATGAGACTTGTCTTCCAGAAACATTGAGAGAGGTGATCAACATCTTATAGGAACTTGGTAATGCTCTCAAGATAACAGAATTCAAGATATCATCATCCACAGGTTTTCCCATAGCATTCAATTTTGCTTTCAAATCTGCCACTCTACATAGGAATATGTCAACTGTTTCTCCAGAACTCATACTGAGATTATGTAGTTGAGTTTGAAGATGGAGAATAGTGGATTGATTTTTCCCTTCATATACTGTGAGCAAAGCATCCCAAGCTATCTTACTAGTTTTTGCATCACAAATATGAGGCTGCACCTCATCTGTGGTAGCAAGTAAGATAAATACAAGACTCTTCTGGTCTTTCTTATCCCAATCATCTTGATCTGTTCTGTTGTTTGAGGACGTTTTTCAGTGCCATTCACTACATTCCATAAATCTTCCAACTGAAGTATGGCTTTCATTTTTGTCTTCCATGGAACAAAATTAGGACCTTTCAACAATTGGGAATCTGAGAGATATTTATGAATTGTGGCCATTATGAAGGTTCCTTATATCACCAATTGGTCTCCCTTTCTTTATACCTGCCAGATCATTATATTGTAACCATTCAATATACACCCGCCCTTACGTGAGGGAAACTATAGGTATATAGGAACAAGTATACTACTCAATATGTACTCGCCCTTACGAGAGGGAGACTATAAGTACATATGAGAAGCACAATATATTGACCATAGGCGATACTTAAAGGGCATCGTGTTGTTAATGACACCTACCATAGAAAGTTTTATTCCGCATGCGTGGGGCGTAACTTCCCCTAAACACTTTGGAAAAAAGAGCTTTCGTCGGGATTTACGCCTAACAACAATCACGATGTGGGTATGAAATGAGAAATAAAAAACATGGTTTGCCTTATTTCTCCCCGACGATTTATAGAGAACAAGCTCAGACGTCGTTGTTGCAGCTATATTAGGCGGCGAATACGGTAGTCCAAAGCACGACGACATTACCTGTAAGTGTGGACCAGAGGTATCTCAAATACCGAACGCTATTGTGCAATAAATTGCACAAATAGGGTATAAATTTGGGGTCTTATATTTGTAATTTATGATTGATAATGCAAGAAAACAGAATATTTAAATGCAAAAAATAACAATCATAAATGCCCACAAATTTTTAGCACCTATTTTATTCTAGCAAAATTCTGTCTGCCAAATAGCTTGATTTCCCCCCTTTGTCTGACAATTTTGTAAGGAAAAAAAATGGATTTCCCCCCTTTCAAGTTGCAAAGAGAACAAGAAATTTGTTGCAAAAAATACCTTAAAGCTTCCTCCAAAGTATGCAGCCGTCAATGAGAAACAGCCGTCAATGTATGCAGCCGTCAAAAACAAAATGACAGGCGTCAACTAGAATCTGCCGCCGTCACTGTGTCATTCGGGGCGTCAAAAAATCAAAGCCCGCCGTCACTGGGACACGCTGGGCGTCAACCACATGTTCCGCCGTCACCGAAACATGAAATGCGTCAAATTAACAAGTACGGGTGTCAAAAATTCCCCGCAGGGATTGGAACTGGAGACCTTCCGCCAAACAAGAAACAATCTTACCGCCTGAGCCAGAGAGCCCGACGGGAAAGAACTTGCACGCTGGTGATATTGAAAACGTGAGGGCGATGGATTTAGGGAAAAAAAATATATCCCACATGGTCTGTGCGACCGATGTGGGGGGGCTTAAAAATTCCGAAAGCCACTAAAGCTTTCGGTTGCCTTCGGGCAACCACCCCGTCCCCGTCCTTTTGCCTCCCTCCCGCCGAACCATCCACGAGCCACTTGCTTCTGTTGCGTTGTCCGTCGGTGTCTGTCACGCTTCTGTTGTCCCAGTCGGTGTCTGGTGTCTGTCGCGCTTCTGTTGTGGTCTGTCGCCCTTGGTCCGTCAGGGTCGTGTCTCCTGTCTTCGGTTGCTTGGTCCGCGTGTCTCCTGTCTTTGGTCTGCTCCTGTCCGCAGCTCTGATGCCATGAAGAATTGTACCAAGCAATATGATCTTCTCATTAATCTTCAGATATAGAAACATACATGCGGTTACAAACTGTTCTAACCACTTAGGTGGTTAGAAACCAGAATTGGAGAGAGCCTACGAGCGCTTCTTTTAACATGCCAAGAATGGAATATGAATTTATGCTAACACTAAAACACGTCATTTCAAGGCGACTACTCATATGGGACATGATAGAAGACCATATAAAAGATCTTGGATAGATTCCAAGGTATAGTAGTGGTTCTAACCACTCATTTTGGCCTAATCAGTGTTGGTCGCAACTGACACCCATGGTTAACATAGCTAATCGCGCCTCAGAGTTGTGGCTAGACTAAAAAATTAGTTGGACCTCAACCGATCCAAAATAAGTTATAACGGCCAATTGGTTACAAATCTGAGTAGTTGGAGGATGGAAAGTTCCAGAAGTTTCCATCCAACTACCCCAATTGTCCCTTCTTGATCTTGGCTTCTCCATGAAGCTAAGACATGGCCTCTTCAAATTCTATAAAACCCCCCTCCAAATTGGGGAAATATATAGAACGATCTTGAGTTAAAGAGCAGCGAAGCCCTGTCGAATTGCATACTCACTTGCATTCATTGAGAGGAACACTTCTTGCTACCCAATTGGATATCAAATGGCATTTGGAACCATGGAGATTATGGAGGGCTAGGAAGAATAAATAAATGCAATTGAGCCCAATCCATCACCAATCTGAGCAATTCAATCGCCAAATGTGGCACGTGAGTCTTGGAGAAAAATGGAAATAAGAAATATTATTCATTAACCTTACGAAACTTAGAAATTACAATGCTTAAATAGGGTTGATTTAACAACCTTATGGAATATAGGAGAAGTTAGGAAATGAATAAAAATAGGGAGGAAAGGAGGAAGGGAAATTGATGTTGAATGCCTTGTCGCCCATGCCATCCAATTTTCCCAGTCAGCTATCATCCAAGGAGGTAAAAATGTAAGGTCCAAATCTTACCATTGTAAACAATTTTTTTACCTTTTTATACTGCTTTAATTTCCAACATTCTCCCCCTTAAAGTTGAGAGGACTGACTATACAGTCTCTCAGCTTTATATATTGAGCTTTAGCTATACCTTTGGTGAAGATGTCTGCAATATTATCCAAAGTGTTACAATATTAAAGCTCAACTATCTATTGTTCCACCATATCTCGAATGAAGTGATACTTCATATCAAAATTCTTTGATCTGCTATGGTGGATTGGATTGTATGCCAACTAAATGGCACTTATGTTATCACAATACAGTCGAATTGGACCACTTTGACTTTCTCCAATATCTTCAAGAACTTTTCTCAACCATAGGGCTTGAGTACTAGCATGTGTGATGGCTATATACTCAACCTCAGTCGATGACAATGCTACAACAGTTTGTTTCTTGGAACTCCATGTAATTAGACTAAAACAATTTCCTGATGTAGATTTCCTGTCATCTATATTGCTGCCCAAATCACTATCACTAAAGACAACTAATTTCACATAATTACATTTTTGATAACGGATTCCAAAATCCAATGTACCTTTTATATATCTTAAGATTCTTTTAGTTGCTTGTAGATGAATCTCAGATGGACTAGTCATAAACCTTGAAACTAGAGAAATAGCATATTGAATATCAGGCCTTGTGTTGGTGAGAAGCATCAAACTCCCAACCATTCTTTTGTAAGTGGTCATGTCAACCTTTGATGCTCCATCATCCTTACTCAATTGGATCCCATGTCCAGTTGGAGTTGCAACTGATTTGCACTGCTCCATGGCAAATTTCTTGATCATGTCTCGAGCATACTTGTGTTGACATATGAAGATCCCTTTATTTTATTGATGCACTTCCATCCCTAGGAAGTATCGCATTAAACCAATATCTTTCATCTCGAACTATTTCATCATGGAGTTTTTGAACTCCATATTCATTTTATTATTACTACCCATAAATATTAGATCATCCACATACAAACAAACTATGAGAATGTCTACTCCATGCTTTATGTAGTACAAATTTGGTTCACTTTTGCTTCTTGTGAATCCATACTCGCTAAAATAGCCATCAATGCGTGAGTACCAAGCTCTTGGTGCTTGCTTGAGGCAATAAAGTGCTTTCTTCAATTTTTCAACAAGGTTCTCCTTTCCCTATTATTGAAAACCTTGAGGTTGTTGAATATAAACCTCTTCTGTCAAGTATCCATTCAGAAAAGCACTTTTCACATCCATGTGTTGAACATTCCATCCTTTATGGGCTACTAAGGAAAGAACTGATCTGATTGTTTCTTGTCATGCAACAGGAGCAAATGTTTCCTCACAGTCAATGCCAAATTTTTGAGTAAAAACTTTTGCTACTAGTCTCACCTTATGCCTCTCAATGCTTCCATTAGCATTTTACTTGGTCTTGTAGACCCATTTACACCCAAAACATTTTTTCCTTTGGGTAGCTTTACTAGCTCCCATGTATCATTATTTTGTTAGGGTAAAATGAGGTAGTATATTGCATTATACTACATAGGTAGATTATTACCATTACTTTTCTACTTATTACCACATAGATATTTTCTTCTAAAATATCTAAGGGTTAGTTAGTATTTACCTAAGGGTAGAATATCTATTATCCTATCCTAACTCTACGCTATCTTCTATTCTAGGATATGCGTTAGTTGTTAGCGTAGGAATAGTCTTTATTGTTAATTAGACTATTTTATAACCTATATAACCTATGCATTATTCCTATGCTAGGTTAATGAGTATGAGGTTTTATTGTTGATTATTTGGTTGATTAACTAAGTCTTACCTTGTTACTCTCCATCATTGGTATCATCGCGTCGGGTGGCTGAAGGCAAGCAATTGCTCCCCCGACCTGGACCTGGAGCTCGAATTTCGAGGCCCGTAGGCTGACCGGCATGGTTCCCGAGGTAGTTCGATCTAGCAAGGCAGCACGCAGCCCGAGGCAATCTGATCTGCTGTGGTGGCACGCAGCCCGAGGCAACCTGCGTGTGGCTGGAACGATTAGCAAAAGTTTTTCGAAGCTTGCTGATTGCCCGCAGGCAATCAAATACTGTTGGGCGAACTTTGTTTTTAAACAAAGTAAACGCGCTCGCAGAGCGCGTGTGGGATAAGTCCCACGTATTTGAAAAAAAATTAAAAAATTAAAAAAAATTAAAAGCCCCGATCTCTCGTTGGCTGACGGATCAGCCAACGGAGCTGGACTGGCAAAAATCTGCCAGCCCAGGGAGCTCCCCAACGCGGAAGAACCGCGTTCGATTCCCAGCGGGGAAACCCAAATTTTTTTTGGGTTTCTCGCCGCCGACGGAATCCAAAAGGGAAGGAGTTCCTTCTCTTCCCGTCGGGCGGGATAGCCCGACTGGCCTAAACGCCAGTCGGACACCCGCGGGATCGTGGGATCGATCCCCACAGGGGATCGAAAATTAATTTTTTTTTATTTGTTAACCGCCGCGAGGAGGTAGAAAGGGAAGGAGCTCCCTTCCCTTCTCGTCGGGCGGTGTAGACCGACTGGCAGGAGCGCCAGTCGGCCGCTTGACAGCCGCGGAGTCGGGAGTTCAACTCCCGGCGGCGCCATCAGAAACATTTTTTTGAAGAGCGCGGTGGCTGAACAGGTAATTTTTTTTATTATTTTTTTTCTTTGCATTTTTCTTTAATTTTTTTACTTAGGTTTTTAATTAATAAATCTTTATTTTGTTATTTAAATCATTTTTTTTATTAAGTGATTTCTTTATCAAATAATTTGTTTGTTAATTAAATTCTACTAAGTTAAAAGATTAATTGATGCATTGAAATAAAAATTTTATTAAAAAAAAAGAAAGGCAAAAGTTTTTTTTTTATTGTTTTCTCCTAATCAAACTGAGGGAGACAAGAGACAATTTAAAAAAAAAATTCCTTTTGCAGCTTTGAGACTTCTAATAAATTTTTAATTCTCCAAAATTTTCTAATCAATTGTTTTGGGAGAACAAATTTTTTTTGTCTCATGAAGAAAAAGCTTTGGATCAGAAAAGCCCTTCGTCGTCTAAGAGTTGTTCGAAAGAGGAACGAACTTAGACGTCAGACGACAAGATCTCATTTTCGTCGTATGCTTAGAGAGCATAGAAGGAGCTTACCCCGTTTCAATACTTACACTGATCCTTGGAAGGGTTTGGATCGTAGTTATGGTCCCATGAGGATTAGAGAACCCTTTAATCCTGATGCACCTCCTATTTTTGAGTATTGAATAATTACGGGAGATAGAAAACCAAGTTGTGTGTCAACTGGTTCTGGAAAGTCTTTCAAAAGCTTGTCGTGTGTCGACTTGTCTTGAAAGATATGCTCTAAATTCTACATTTTGTAAACATTAAGGGGGGATAGAATTTTTTTTCAGAATTCTATAGTTTTCAAAATTGTAAAGATGAAGGGGGGGCTATTTTAGTTTTTTAAAAGAAAGGTGCATTCTCGATTTTACTCGACACCTACTTTTCAAAATTGCTTGTACTAGGTGCATTTTCGGTGGAATCCGACACCTAGAGTGATATAAATTTGGGTGCTCTTATGTTTTTTTGATTATTGCACTAAAAACATTTTTTTTTGCAATTACAAAGTCACAAATACAACATTACAAGGAGCTTTTCACAAACACCCAAACTTCACTCAAAAACCATGCTAAACTTTGCATAGGTTCAAACAAGTAATTTCTCCCCATCAAAAGGTCAAAAATTTCAAATCACCTTGATAAGACTCTCTTTTGTTTGGCTTAAATAAACCTCAAATTTTTTCATCTTTTTTCAAAGGTGTTAAAAGCAGGTGCCATTAAATATCTTAGAGAGCACATATCAAAAGTTTGACAAAACACTCCCTTGTTTCATTTGCTCTATTTTGTTTGGCTCAATATTCCTCAAACTTTTCATCTCTTGCTAAGAGTGTTAAGGCAGGTGCCATTAAATATCTTATAGAAAGCAAATTGAAACAACTACTCTATACTTTTTTAGGGTATAGTGCAAGATAGTATCATATTAGTCCTCTCCACAAATTTGAAACCTAAACAATGGCCATGATACACAAGTATCTCACTGAGAGCCAACTGCTCAAAGGTTCAAATTACTCAGCATGGAAGACTAAGATGAAGGCTATCTTAACTGTAGAGGACTTGTGGTCATTAGTAGATGGAACAGTCACTAGACCTCAATCTTCTGGACAAGATCAAATCGACTTTGATAAAAAGGATAAGAAACTATCCTTAATGATCTTGCTTGCTATTACTGATGATATCCAACCTCATATCAGTGAAGCTACAACTGGTAAGGCAGCTTGGGATGCCTTAAGTACCATTTTTGAGGGCAAGAATCAATCAACAATTCTTAACCTTCAAACACAGCTTCATACATTACATATGAGATCAGGAGAAACAGTAGAGCTATTCCTCTGCAGAGTCGCAGAATTAAAAACAAAGCTGCAATCCTTAGGAGAAAAGTTGGAAGACCAAGTCTTAAACTCAATCATTTTGAGAGCTCTTCCTGACTCCTACAGAATGTTGATCACCTCCTTACAAGTTTCTGGTAGGACAGTAACTTTTGTCGAGTTGGTAAATATGCTTCAAACAGAAGAGGCTACCCAACTCCAGAGAGATGAGGCATCAAACAATGCCCTTTTTTCACAACGACAAGGTGGTAAGAAAAAGTGGAATCAACAAAAGGGTTCTTCTTCTAGACAAGACAAGGGTAAAGCCAAAGAGGGTCAGAAGAAGAAACAACATTGTAAAATTTGTGACACAGACACTCATGAAACCAAACGATGTTGGTTTAAGAACAAACCGCCCAATGAACAAAGAAATAAGAAGGGCAACGGCAAATCAAAGAACCAGAACAAACAACAACAAGGTCACATAGCAGCTGAAGATTCTAGTTCCGATTTTGAACGAGCACACAAGGTGCTCATGACCCATACAGATTCCTCCCTCAAGGATTCTTTGTGGTACATAGATTCAGGCGCTAGTAAACATATGATTGGCGATAAATCATGGTTTGCTACTTTTGAAGCTCGAGTAGGTAGACCGGTCACCATTGCTGATGATCAGACCTATAGAGTTCAGGGTGAAGGCAGTGTTTCAGTCTCCCTTCCAGATGGAGAATGTAATATTGAAAGAGTTCTTTATGTTCCAGGATTAAAAAATAATCTCTTGTCAGTTCCACAAATCCTGGACAATAACATGAATGTCAATTTTACTGTGGACAAAGACAAGAAACGTTGCTTCATCACCAAAAAGGAAAAAACAATAGCAACAGGCTCATACAAACATGGATTGTTTGTCTTAGATGCACTTACCTCCACTCATACTGCACTTGCAGTGACCACAAAGGAGGCCACTTCTCTTTGGCATAAGAGATTTGGGCATTTGAGTTCAGGATATTTACTAGAGCTGAGTAAATATCAAATGGTGAAAGGACTTCCTCCCCTTTCGTCTATTTTGCCAGTGTGCTCTGATTGCTTGTCAGGAAAGCAACATAGAGTACCTTTTGAACCTAGCTCTTTTCGAGCTAAGGACCCTTTGGAGTTAGTGCACACAGATTTGTGTGGTCCTATGTCTACAAGTTGTGGAGGAAAAAGGTATTTTCAATTGTTTGTTGACGATCATTCACGCAAAATGTGGGTCTTCTTCTTGCAGTTGAAGTCTGAAGCATTTTCCTATTTTCAGCAGCTTTAAAACTCTTGTTGAGAAGGAATCAGGATGCTTTATAAAGACCCTCCGTTCAGATCGAGGGGGGGAATACACATCAAAAGAATTTTCCTCATTCTTACAGACACATGGGATAAAAAGACAGTTAACAACAGCCTACACTCCTCAATCCAATGGGGTTGCTGAGAGAAGAAATCGGTCCATAATGGAAATGGTGAGATGTATGCTTAAGGGAGCCAACCTTGAGCAAACTTACTGGGCTGAAGCTGTTCAAACTGTTGTATATCTTCTGAATAGGGCTCCCACAAGGGCACTTAAAGGTATGACTCCTCAGGAATCATGGAGTGGTAGGAAACCCTCCATAACTCATCTAAGGGTATTTGGGTGTAAGGCATTTATGCATATACCTAAGGAGAAAAGAAAGAAATTAGATGAGAAATCTCTACCTTGTATATTTCTTGGTTATGATGAAAGTTCAAAAGGCTATCGTTTGATAGACCCATATACCAAGAAGATATATATAAGTAGAGATGTAGTGTTTGATGAAGCTTTCACATCCAACACTACATCAGTATACCTAGATGATGAGGAGGAACAACAAACTCCTCCTCCTCCTCCTTCTTCTTCTTCTTCAAAATAGAAGAAACCACCCAAATGGTATACAAGCACATTGAAGGACTCTAAACTCACTTCCCCTCCAGATCTTACTCTCAATCGTCCAAAGACAAGAAGCATGTCACAAAAAGAAAAGGGTAAAGCATCCACTTCAGTTGATGATCTTTGTGCAGATTTTCAAGACCTTTCTGTAGATAGAGAGTTACCAAGGGAAGATGAGATGGAGATAGATGAGGAGAGGGTTTACTTATCAGCATGTGATGAGAATGAACCTTCTACAGCTTGATGAAGCACTTAGTCCGCCTCAATGGAAGACAGCTATGGATGCAGAATACAACTCCCTCATTAAAAATAAAACATGGAAGCTAGTGAATTTGCCTAAAGGTAAGAAACCCATAGGTTGCAAATGGGTCTACAAAATAAAATATAAGGCAGATGGCACTATAGATAAGCATAAGGCCCGACTTGTGGCAAAGGGCTATGCTCAAAAGGAAGGACTGGACTATGAGGAAACCTTTGCTCCTACAGCGAGGATGACCACCATTCGAGTACTTTGTGCTATGGCAGCACAATTCGGATGGAAGTTACATCAGATGGATGTAAAAAGTGCCTTTCTTAATGGTGACTTAAAAGAGGAAGTATTCATGACTCAACCTCCTGGATTTGCAGAGGAAGGCCATGAGCAACATGTTTGCAAATTGGTAAAATCATTATACGGGCTAAAACAAGCCCCAAGAGCATGGTACATAAAGATGGATAGTCACCTATTGCAACACGGATTTAAGAGAAGTCCATCAGACGCAAATCTCTATATCAAGAACACAGGTTCTGAGATAGTGATTCTTGTGTTATATGTAGATGATCTGATCATCACTGGCAATTCAGAGAATTTAATTAAAGTCGTGAAGGATGACTTGAAAAAGTCATTTGATATGACAGACCTAGGACTTCTCCACTACTGTCTTGGCCTTGAAATAGAACAGAAAAAGAATCATCTCAGGGTGACCCAGAAAAAGTATGCTAAGACTTTAGTAGAAAAATATCGTATGACTGATTGTAAACCCAAAGCAACACCGATGGAATCAGGGTTACAGTTATCACGATATGATGATTCACCACAGGTAGATGGCACACTATATAGACAAATGATTGGCAGCCTTATCTATCTGACAAATACTAGACCAGATATTACATATGCTGTAAATTATCTCTCAAGGTTCATGCAAGAACCAAAGGTCTCCCATTGGAAAGCAGCTAAAAGAGTTCTTCACTACATTCAAGGTAGTGTTGATTATGGTCTAGAATATAAGAAGAATAACTCATTCTTCTTACAGGGTTACACTGACTCTGATTATGCTGGATCTATAGATGACAGAAAATCAACATCAGGTTATGTTTTTCATCTTGGATCTGGTCCTGTCTCATGGCATAGTAAGAAGCAACAGGTGGTTGCCTTATCTTCAACTGAGGCAGAATATCACGCTGCACGTGGAGCTGTGTGTGAAGCGATATGGTTAAGTCGCATTTTGGCTACCATGGGCCTACCAAAGAATCTTCCCATTCACATGTTTTGCGACAACTCAGGTGTTTTGGACTTGGTCAAAAATCCAGTACATCATGAAAAAACGAAGCATATTGATACAGATTGTCATTTCATTCGTGATGAAGTTCCTAAACACAGAATACAGCTCCAATACATTCCCACCGACGAACAGGTTGCAGATATCTTCACAAAGGCACTTGGACGTGTAAAATTTGAGTTGTTCCGAAGTACACTTTGTATATCAAAGTAATGTAATAAAGGGGGGATGTTAGGGTAAAATGAGGTAGTATATTGCATTATACTACATAGGTAGATTATTACCATTACTTTTCTACTTATTACCACATAGATATTTTCTTCTAAAATATCTAAGAGTTAATTAGTATTTACCTAAGGGTAGAATATCTATTATCCTATCCTAACTCTACGCTATCTTCTATTCTAGGATATGCGTTAGTTGTTAGCGTAGGAATAGTCTTTATTGTTAATTAGACTATATTGTAACCTATATAACCTATGCATTATTCCTATGCTAGGTTAACGAGTATGGGGTTTTATTATTAATTATTTGGTTGATTAATTAAGTCTTACCTTGCTTACTCTCTATCATACCTCCCCCTCCCCCTCTCTCTTTGGTTCCCTTTCTGGGGGGGGGGGGCCGCGTTCTTTTGTGGGGGGGGGGGGGTTTTCTCCTCTCTTTTGAGCCTTTTTTTCTTCTCCCCCTTTTTCCTCCTCCCTCCTCCCCGCTTTTTTTTTTGTTTTGTCCCCCCTTCTCCCCCCCCTTTTTTTTTCTTGGGGGGCTTTTCTTGCCCCCTTGGTTCTTTTTTTTTATAGAGGTTATTTACTCTTTCATGGCTTCTTGCCATACATTTTGAGTACATGCCTTCTCATAGCTAACTGGTTCTAGCTGTGTACTAGCCAATAAAGCATAATTTACTACATCTCCCCTAGGATCATGGGAGTCATCATCTCCATACAATTGCAAATTTTCAAGTTGCTACAAAACTATATTCATCTCACTAGCTTGGCTTCTAGTGAATCTTCTCTAGAAATTCTGATCCAACATTTGAAAATATGGATGATGTTGTAATGTTCTTTTACCTCTCGATGGAGAGTCTCTATCAATGTTCATTGGTGAAGAACTTACTGATCTCTGTGGAGAAGTACTTGGAGTGGTTATTGAAGTACTTGATGTAGTACTCATGTATGGGCTTGGAGGGGGTGGTGTGCCTTTGCTTTTCTTTGGAGACACTTGTTGTACCTATGAAGAACTTACATCTTGGGACTCATCATCAACAAAAATTCTTTGATGACCCCATTCTCCCCCTTCATCAAAAATTACATCCCTGGAGAGTATAACTTTATGAGTCTTGTGATTGTAGAGTCTATATGCCATTGTAGACTCACAATACCCTACAAATATACAAGCTTGACTTTTTGGATCAAGCTTCTTCCTTTTCTCATCAATAATGTGTGCATATGCTAAAGAACCAAACACTTTGAAGTGCTTTACATTAGGTTTCTTTTCGTACCACCCCTCATAAGGAGTGACACCATCTAAACTAGAAGTAGGACTTATATTTAGAATATATACACTAGTTCTTACAACCTCTACCCAGTACATATGAGTTAGATGCTTAGTCCGAAGCATCGATCTCGCTATTTCAACTATGGTGTGGTTCTTTCTCTCGGCCACACCATTCTGTTGTGGGGTATAGGTAGTGGTGAATTGCCTTTTAATCCCACTTGCTTTACAATATTTCAAGAATGCTTTTGAGGAGTATTCACCTCCTCGATCTATCCTAAGACATTTTACATAATTCCCACTTTGATTCTCTACATTGTTTCTAAAATCTATGAAGCAATCAAAAGCTTCATCTTTATGTTTCAAAAAATAAATCAAGCACATTCTAGAGAAGTCATCTATGAAAGTGAGAAAATAAGAATAGTTTTCGAGACTCTGTGTTTGCATTGGTCCACAGATATCTGAATGTACTAATTGAAGTGGATAGTTGGCTCTCCATGCTTGTCCTGTTGGAAACTTTGACCTTGAGTGCTTTCCCAAAGCACATCCTTCACAAATCTCCTTTTGTTCATTGATTTTGGGAAGTCCTGCCACCATAGCTTGAGAAGTTAGAAGTTTCAAGCTAGCAGAATTAAGGTGACCATATCGCAAGTGCCAAAGCACACTTGGATTTGTTATAGCTACATTTGCAATTTGAGCTCCTCTTGGCTCATCAAATTTGAGAGGGAATAACCTGTTCTTGGTCATGGGGACCTATGTGATGACACGATTACAATTATTTTTATCAAAAATGATACATTTTCCTTCATCAAATACAAGCTTGTAATTGTTTTCCATCATTTGTCCAACGCTTAGCAGATTTTTTTGGAGCTTTGGAGTGTAATAGATGGCATACACTCTCTTTAGTCCTTTGATTGGAACCTCCATGGCTCCAATACCCTCTACTTGCAATGTCTTATCATCCCCTAATTTGATTTAGGATTTATAAGTGGAATCTAGAGTAGCAAATAAATGTTCTTTGCTACTCATGTGGTTTGAATCACCAGTATCCAGAATCCATGTGTCATTTAGATTCTGTTCTAATTGTCCATATGAAAGAAAAATATTAGAGGTATCATCTTCTTCTCCATAATTACCATATTGACTACTACTACCTTGTGAATATTTTGACCAGCAGTCACGAGCAAAGTGACCTGGATTGCCACAATTGAAACAAGATGATTTTGACTTGTCACTTCCTCGCCCTTGATTTCCACTTTGTCCTTTATTTCCTCCTTGATTTTGATTTCCACCTCTTTGTTGATTGCCTCCTCTGTATGAGTTGCCTCCTCTGTTGGAATTGCCTCCTTTGTTCTGGTTGCCTCCTCTATTTTGATTGCCTCCTCTGTAGTTGCCTCTGCCTCTACCTATTTGTTTATGGTAGGAACCTAGGGTTCCTAGCACATAAAATGATAAATAAATAATAAATAACCTAAATCTAAAAGAATCGCATTTTAATATTGTCGAGAAGTCCCTTCAATAAGTTATATTATATTTTATATTCATGGATATATTAAATGATAGAATCACATAGTGGCTTATACCCCTTTAGGGTTATGACTGAAGAGTCACCATGCTTCCTAACCCTAACCCTAATATTATAATAATATAATAATTAATATAATTAATTATTATATTATTTATTAATATAACCATAGGATAACATGTATTATTATTATTATTATTATTATTATTATTATTATTATTATTATTATTATTATTATTATTATTATTATTATTATTATTATTAATTAATGTTAGGATAGTATCCTAACATGCCATCCCTCTTTGAAGAGCTTTGTCCTCAAAGCTAGAAAAATTTGGAAATATGCTTCTACAAAGTTCGCCAATCTCAACATCACAGGCTTCTTGTAGTTAAGTTTATCTTTAAAAAAAAAAACTCAATTGTCACCTATAATGCACATTAACATCGGCCACTTCTCGTCTATTCACAACTTCTTTCTATCAATGGCTACCTGTGTGACGTCTATGCACAATCTAGATGGATCGTTGCATCAGATTGTACGCACAGAAGCCCAATGCGAATGCATCTTATGGCTTCTTCGTCGGAGTAACTTCCCCTAACTGTCAAATCCATGATATTCATAACATTTTCTTCCTCGTATAGTTTCTATGCCCATTCTAATAGGATTTGAATTTCCCAGGGAAGATTGATATAATCTCTTACTTGGAACTCCAAGGAGAAAGGCGGCCAGTGTCAAAATCACACCTCCCGCAACCCCCAATATTACGGGTAAATTATTTGAGGACTTCCAATGTGGTCCTAGGAAAATGCGACAAGCGAGGAATGCTATAAAATGAGTATGACATGTATTGAACTCCCTCTTTTTTAGAATAACAGTGCTCTATATTATTTAGTGCATAGGACAAACACGATGTGCAATCTTCTATGGAGATGGTCTTTCTTCTAAGTTGTGATCGTGATAGTTGGTGAATTTGATTGTGTGATTCTCCTCCATAGTATGTTTGATGAAATAAAAGGGCTCTATGAATTCGTTAAGTGTGGCCATCTACCAAGTGTCTCTTACCAACTTGAGTGCCATGTGCCTATGAATTTCTTCAATGTGTCTTGATGCTTGTAAGCTTACATGTCGGTAAGCTGTACACATAATACCTGCAAATTATGTACACTTTCAATGAAATGAAAATAGGCCCATCTATCAACAATCATCATTTCCATTAGTAGTCACTACTCAGTAGTCTTTATATCATCTTATTTTGAAGTTCATCTCGTATCCAAACAAAATGGAACAATTTTCACTTCAGTTTTTTTTTTTTGAACGTAGACAAAATATGATATAGATACCTAATTGTCCTTCTAAATTGTATACAAAAAGCTTCCATTTTAACCTTATAAGAAGAGACAACAATTAGAAAGCTTCTCTTTTAACTTTACTAATTTTAACCGCCAGTGATATAAGAGTCCATCCTAAATCTTATTGATGAACACCGGCAATAACTAATGTTCACCACAACGAAAAAGGGCGGCCTTTTTTGCACGTAGGCTACGATATATTATTTTTGAGATAATTTGCTATCATTCTTATTCAACTTTAGTGTATCCCATCACTTATATGTTATCATTGAACTAATGCTTTATTGGCACCTCCATTAATCTTTTCTTCTCAAACTTGTTCAAAATTTTCAATGATCATGAGATGCCGCAAAAAGACATCCCTAGGATGAAATCCATGAATAGATAGAAAAAAATATTTTGAATAGACAAATCCCTCGTTCGTTCTCCATGTATGGCAGAGTATGCGCACAATAGATATTATCACCCATAACTTAATCGATGTGTTTTAGAACCGACTACTGTGTTTGACGTTCGTTCGCAACACAAGAGTGTGAGAGCTTGTAAGGAAGAACTTTTTCATGGCACTTAGAATTTAAGGGAAGCCAAATGTATTTTTGTTTTTAATTTCTTATTTTACGTTTGAGAAGTCATCTAGCTTGGCAGTGTGGTTGGTGTGGTATGTAGTTGGCCTACAATTTTTGGACCGAGTTGCTGCTAGATTTCATCTTTGAAGTGGAGAGATCGTTCATCAGCACTGGTCTCCTGGTTTGGATGGTCACAGTGGGCTTAGGCTTTGAACATGGCTTCGATGATGTGATTCCCATAAAGCCTGTGGTTCCTCACATTTTTAAACACATATGTTTTGTTATATCTCGGGCTCGATTTCCCTTCCGAAGAAGAGTAAGCTTGAGCTACTGACGAAAATCTACCCAACAAAACTCTAAAATATGGCATTGAATTTGAGATGGACGCTCACAAAGCTTTATATTATGTCCATTATCTGTGATTTGTTCCAGGTTTTTGTGAACCGAATTAAAGACGTGAACCACTGTTTTATACTGTTCACATTTTTCAAAACCAAAAATTGATGATGAAAGGATTCATACTGAATGTCACTAAGAATGAATGACAGTGCATGGTGTTGGTCCTCACATGTAGATTCAGAAAATTTTGACAAGTCCTTCACTTTATGTGCCCAATTGTTTGAATTACCACCAAGACAAGTGACCATTTCAATCAAATAGAAAGGATGATAATGGTACTTTATAATTTTTAAAAATGAATTCAACTGCAGCCAGACAATTCCACAAAGAAGGATCATTGACACTGCATAGGAAATGGGAAATGGTGAAGGTGGCCATGGAGGCGGAAGGGCAGGGCTGCATTCCTTAGATTTTGTTTCTTTTGCTTTTGCAATCTGAAATTCACTTGCAACTAATTTGGAGCTATGAGAATACTCAAATGTAACCTCGCTGGGAATGATGCCCTTCACGAGGATTGGACCTCCTAAATTTTGAGAAACAGTTTTAGTAGCACCAGGTGAAGGAGAGAAATAAGGAGCTTTAGTGGATGTTAGTGCAATGGAAATAACTTTATGATACTGAGCACCTTGAGCCTCTATTTTTTTTGTATAGGTGATACTAGGTTGGCTTCCACTTTGATATGCATTGTAATTTTTAGAAACTTTCGTTTCTTCCTCTGCATCAAAAAGAACATTGCAAACAACATTGGAGATATTGTAAACAATATTGGAGATATTTTTAGGGTTTGGATTTTTTTCGTTCTTGGGGAGTGCAATGGGTACCCTCTAGGATTCCCTGGTTATGGGCTCTTCCTCCACCTGGGATTCCATGGCTATGGGATCCTCCTCTACTTGAGATTCCATGGCTAGGGTCTCCTCTTGCATTTCCATTAAATATTGTATAATACGATCGGAACGTTCCATTTGTTTTTTTTGTTTTTGTTCAATCATTCTTCTAATTTCTGCAATGTCATTTTTCATTTCCTTGACCAATGTGGTTGGATCCATAAGGCTCTGATACCAGATGGTAAGAACCTAGGGTTCCTAGCACATAAAATGATAAATAAATAATAAATAACCTAAATCTAAAAGAATCGCCTTTTGATATTATCGGGAAGTCCCTTCAATAAATTATATTATATTTTATATTCATGGATATATTAATTGATAGAATCACATAGTGTCTTATACCCCTTTAGGGTTATGAGTGAAGAGTCACCATGCTTTCTAACCCTAACCCTAATCTTATAATAATATAATAATTAATATAATTAATTATTATATTATTTATTAATATAACCATAGGATAACATGTATTATTATTATTATTATTATTATTATTATTATTATTATTATTATTATTATTATTATTATTAATTAATGTTAGGATAGTATCCTAATAGTTTACCTCTACCTTGACCTCTTCCCCGTCCTCTTCCATTGTTTTCATTGGAAGTGAAGGCCTTATCATCGCCTCCATAGCTAGTTGAAGGAGTTTCAGGAAACCTCTCTTCATGTGACATTAACGATCCAATTAATGCATCAAATGTTAAAAGGGAAAGATCTTTGGATTCTTCTATAATTATGGAAATATGGTTCCATTTCTATGTAAGTGTTTGCAACACTTTTGTTACAATTGTCTCAGGCTTGATTTCTTCGCCTAGTGTAACCATTTTATCCACAATTGCTTTTACTCTAACACAATAATCATCGACTTTTTCATCATCTTTCATTCGGATATTTTCAAAATCTATCTTCAGTGTTTGAAGCCTTACATGCTTCACTTGATTACTAACCTAGAATACATCACTCAATGCTTTCCATGTAGCTTGTACAGTTGTACAAGCGACGATTCTAGGGAATATGCTTTTCTCCAATGCAGCTTGGAGATGAGAAAGAGCAAAAGATTTGCTTTTTTTTCTCTTCTTTTCATGTTTTCTGGTCTACGGCACTTAGTGTTGTCCAGTCTGATGGTTCTGTGTAGCCCTCTTCTATTATGTCCCACAAACATCTTCCTATGAGCAAGGTCTTCATCTTTATAGACCAATACTCATAGTCATAACCGTTAAATTCTGGTATAGGTAAGCTATTATGTGAGGCCATAGTTACCAAAAAAATCTCTTTATTTCACAGTTACAATAAAGTACTTTGCTATTTGAAAGAAGGAAAGAAGAAGAAGGAAGAAAGAAGATAATACAAATTTAAGTCAAATCTGAATTGTTCTACTCTATCATTCACTGCTTATTCCTCTTGATGTGGGGATGATATCTCTTGATTCACAAAATTATTCTTTGTCATCACTTATCAATATTATTTCTAGTGATTATGGTTCTAATAGTTCCACTAAAATACTATAGTGTGTATACTCTGATTCTTGTGGTGCAGCTTGTACGGATTCTGATTATTTAAATTGACTCCTGAATGAGTTGTCTTCAAATTCTGCCTCGTACCCTGAGTCAAGATGCCTTTGATGTGCTATCACTGTATTTTGAAGTTAGCTAAACACAATGTTGAGCCCATAACCTCTTACTTTTTCATCAAACCTCTCTGCACATTATCTTGCTAAAATTGCATATAAGGCATGATAACAACCATTTGGTCTTATCATTAATGCCTATTTACAATTTTACAATTTGATCCTTGGTATCTTTTACAAAAAAAACTAAGCCTCTTAGGCTTATTACACAAGAGTTCTACAGTTTGTGATTCCTTGAATCAAGTAAAAACATATGTATCCTTTCATTACAATAATTGTCTCTTAGACAATATTTTCCTTTCTTTTATAATATTAAAAACTATATTACTATTTAATAAATTAAAAATTAATTGCCCTAAAAAAATAATTTAAAGAAGCAATTATATTTAATATATTAAATATAATATAAGTAGTTTTAATAATATAAAAAAAAATAAAAGAACTTATATAAAAAAAATTTATGGTCTACAAGAATCAAACCTGCGACCTCTTGGCATCAACAAATCGCACTAACCAACTCAGCCACCACTGTCGATGAGAACCAAATATAATGAATACAATTTTATGTTGTTTCAGATCCGATTTTTAATAAAAAAAATTCAAAGATTTTTTCGTCGCTGAGTTTCGAACCCGTGACCTACAGGAATGCGGGCACCTTACGATTGGCTCCTCGAGCCAGTCGAGCTGCGTGGCTCGACAAGAATGCAAGGGAAGCTTTCCTTCCTTGTTCTTCTCGCGACTGCACTGAAAGAATTTTTTTTGGGGGCTTTTAGTCCCACACCAACCATGCGAGAGCGTTTGAGGTGTTTAAAACCCTCAACACTCGCATAGTCACTTGATTGCCTTCGGGCAATCAATAATCACCCTTTTGCCTCCTTTAGCATGTCGTCTGTCGCCACGTTGCTTGTCGCCTCCTTCTACCATGAAATTAGATTTGTGTCGGTTCTATGTCGTTCGGTCCACGTCTACCTTGCTCTCCTCTCACCACATGGCACTCTTCGGTTGGTTTCTCCTAGGTTGATCCTCCTTCTCACGTTCTCGTTGTGCGGGCCTTCTCTAGACCTCACCTCGGTTCGTGATTCGTGGGCCTTCTTTGACCTCACCTTGGATCGCATGTTGCGGGCCCCACTTGACCTCACCTACCTCGATGTTTGTGTTACTGGTTCCTCCACCTTGATCTTTGGGCCCTCTCCGATATTATCTCTAATACCATATGTGGCACATGAGTCTTGGAGTAAAATGGAAATAATAAATATTATTCATTAACTTTACGAAACTTAGAAATTACAATGCTTAAAGAGGGTTGATTTAACAACATTAGGGAATATAGGATAATTTAGGAAATGAAGAAAAATAGAGAGGAAAGGAGGAAGGGAAATTGATGTCGAATGCCTTGCCGCCCACATCGTCCAATCTGCCCAGTCATCTGACGTCCAAGGAGGTAAAAAGGTAAGGTCCAAAGCTTACCGTTGTAAATAAATTTTTTACCTTTTTATACTACTTTAATTTCCAACACCAAATCTATCAAAGGATATCGTGGCGACCCTTGATCACCAATTCATCAAGGGGCATTGAAGATCTAAGATCAGTATTTGAGGGCAATTTCATTTTTAGCTCAACCACGGCTAACAGTGCTAGCTGCACTCAAACCCGTGGTCAGGTTTACATCTTAGTTTCCTTTGGTTTTAGCAACAATTTCCATTTTATTTTCTTTAGAGTAGATGCACTTAATCTAGATTTGCTTTATTAGATGCACTTTCGATTTCTTATCATTTGGTATCCAGATTAATGTTAGTTATTTCTTATGTTTTCATGCTTTTAATTGCTTAATTAGAGCACTATATAGATGGATTCATGTTTCTTTTACATTTCTTGATGGTCATTTATCATGCTTAGTGTAGATTTCCATGTTTTATGCACTTTCTTGATTTCAAGATTTTATGACAATATTTTGTATAATTTCCTCTAAAAGCCTCATCAAGAGAGGCCTCCTTTGCTTTTAATTGCTTCTTGTTGTTTCTTGAGTGCATGTTCAATAGTGTCTTGACATTCAATTCAACAAATACCTCTAATCATAGAGAAGAAGGCTACCTTTGCCTTAGAGCAGTTCATGTCAACCTAGGAAGCTTATGGATTACACCTACCCTTGCGTGGGGACTTTCTTTGATTGTAATAATTGTATCACACTAGGTATCCCTAAGAGGGATGGATTTATAACCGCATTTTGATGGAAATATAATAAAAGAAGCTTTTATTTGTGTTTAATTGTAAATTTTTCTATCTTTCATGCTTTTTGTGATGTTTCAATTATTATTAGTTTAGGTGTATGCATCCTAGGTCACCACATAAATGACATTATAAAATGACATAAAATGGGTATGCATAGGATGATAATGCAAAATATGTAAACGAGTTGCTTAGGGATAACATTTGCATCGTTGCGATAGTCAGATGATGTAATCCATTCCATTTTTCCAAGGAAGTTGGATATGAAGGTTGTAGTGAGGAGATTCGAACACTACAGTTTGTAAGTAATCAAACCCATTGACTAACTGAGCAAACTTCTTGAACAGGTTCTAGGCTATCTTGGTAAACAAGACCTCAATCCTGGATTTGTGTGTGGAAAGTGATGTTCATTTTACCATTCTAAAAAAGAATGGTTTATAACTGCATGGTAACTTAGCCTGTAAGCTAGCTCATCGGTAAAGACCTAAGGAATGTAGGGATTCAAGATTTTGGATAGTACTCTCGAGGCATTGACTTTTGTTTTCTGCCTCTGTATTAGGATTCTCTTGTTTGTTTCTCTCTTCTTCTCTTTTTTTTGTGGGCGTTGGCTTTTGTTTTCTGCCCTTTTTCTCTTTCTTTTGTAACTTGTCCTTTTGTCAATCCTCAGGTTTGAGAGAAATCATGTGAATGATATGATGAGCATGGTGATTTTTGCTAGGCATCAACATGCATACAGTGTAGCCAGTCCTATTTCCAAAATGTAATTAGTGTGTAGGATGTGCTAGTAAATCCAGGAATGAGAGCAAGGTAACCAAGGGAAGTCTGGAAATGTTGTTGAAATGTGCCAACTTTGGATGGTGGTTGATTATATAACTATTTATGGGTGAAGCACTCAAAACATTTCAATAATCCTATCTCCTAAAAATGGGTTTGGGCATCAAATTGGTATGCTAGCATGTGCATGTTTAATTCCCCAAGCATGGTATTTACAATGATTATGTACAAATGCATGTATGGATGCAAAAAGTAAGAATTTATGTGCAAGGTTGCCCCAGTATTATAGACAATGGAATGGGGTGATGGCATGGGTGAGAGAGTGATGGGTGAAAGAAATGAAGAAAAGAATGAAGAAAGAATGGGAAAGAAAAGAAAGAAGAAGGAGAAGAGAAGAAAAGAAACCTATCAAAGGTATGTAGCCGCTCGAAGCGTGACCATACAACATTCATTATAGAAGAGGGGTAGAAGAAGAAGAAGGAAGAAAAGAATGAGGTAGATAAAGCAGATTTGATTGTAAATGCAATTTGAGTTAATGTCGTAGAATGTCAAAAATGTTGTTTTTTTGTTTTTGTTGTTTTTTGTTTTTTTTTGATTTTTGTTTTGGATTATAAACATATGTACAAGTAGTGGTGAGCTAAAATGCCTACACTTAGGCATAAAATGCTCGTAGATGAATAATGTTAATGGGCTCAAGTTCAGCAATACCTTCCAACGTGGCAAGGTGATATGCCCTAGATCTAAACTTTTGAGTAACCATGTAAGGGCCTAGCCAATTGGGTGTAAATTTATCATGGAGATGGCACGGTTGGCTAGTAATTTGTTGGTTTTCTTTGAGGACTAAGTCTCCAACTTGGAATTCTCATTGGTGTACCTTAGAATTGTAGGCACGTCGAAGATGATCTTGGTAGACGTGGGTATGTTCAATGGCATGAATGCGACGTTCATCCAATAGGGTCAATTGATCTAGCCTGGCTTGACGGGTGGTATCATCATCAATGAATTCTTGCATGGAAACCCATAGTGATGGTATTTCAAGCTCCAAGGGCATGATGGCTTCAACACCATATACAAGGGAAAATGGGGTTGCCCTAGTTGGAGTGCGGATACTTGTGCGGTATGCCCATAATGCTAATGGTATTTGATTATGCCAATCATGGTGTGATTCTACAATGGTTTTGCGAAGAATGGCATAAATGGTTTTGTTTGTAGCTTCTGCTTGGCCATTACCCTATGGGTAGTATGGAGTAGAGAAGCTATGTTGAATGTTGAATTTCTCACATAATGCATGAACATTCTTGTTCTTGAATGGTGTGCCATTGTCAGATATGATCTTGGATGGGATGCCAAAATGACAAATGATGTGTTGAGTGATGAAATCAATAATTTTGGGACCGGTCATTTGCACTAATGGGATGGCCTCAACCCATTTTGTAAAATATTCAGTTGCAGTGATGATGAACTTATGATTGGCAGATGAGGTGGGTGTGATTTTGTCGATGAGATCCAAACCCCATTGTGAGAAGGGCCATATTGATTGAATAGGTTGCAAAGCTTGAGAAGGCAAATGTGTAAGATTGGCATGATGTTGGCATTTAACACACTTTTTGACATAATCACAATAGTCATGCTCCATTGTGGGCTAGTAATAGCCCATTCATAGAATGCATTTGGTAATGGCCATACCACTGAAATGGCCACCACAAGTACCATCATGAGCTTCTTGGGTGATGCGTTGGGCTTCGAAGGGCTCAAGATAGCATAATAAAATGCCATCATAACTTCACTTATAAAGGATATCACCTAGCAATGTATAGCGAATGGCACATAGTTTGAAAGCTCATTTGTGAGTATGATTTAGATCAGGTGGTAGAATACCGAGCTTAATGTAATCCTTGACTTGGGAAAACCATGGGTCATGTGGTTCAACTTCGATGATATTGATGCCATCATCATGAGAAGGTGGATTGTTGGAAATGGTGGAATGGAAAAGGGTGTGAATGGACACGTGAGTTGTGTCGAAAAGTGGGTTTTGTGGAATGAGTGAGCCTAGAGAAGCCATGGTATCGATAAAATGGTTTGTGGATCATGGAGTAGCAGTGATGTCATACCACTCAAACTGGGCCAACAAGTTTTTGGCTACCTATTTGTATTGTTGTAAGACTGGGCAATGACATTGCCATTCTCCCTTGATTTGATTTACAATGAGGAGGGAGTCACCATATATGTCCAGGCATCAGATGTGCATTGAGATTGCTTGCTTTAGGCCTAGGATAAGAGCTTCATACTCAACATTGTTATTGGTACAGGGAAAGCCTAATTTGAAGGAAAAGGGGAGTGGCTCCCCTTGCGGTGTGAAAAAGACTATTCCTGCACCCCCAACATGCGTGCAATGGGAGCCATCAAAAAAGAGGGTTAATTCAATGGTTGATTCAGGTTCCACTGGTTCTTCCACTTTGCTTGTATGAAAGACAGAGTCATCTGGAAGTTGGATAAGCAATGGAGCATCACTTGGTAAAGGGGCATCAACCAGCTGATCAGCAATGACTTGGCCTTTGATGGATTTTTGACTGATGAATTTGAGATCAAATTCCATGAGGAGCATGATCCATTTGGCCATTCGACTATTGTGGTAGCTCTTACCCATCATGTAGCAAAGTGGGTTATCACGGGCAACTACGTAGGTAGTATGGTTAATCATGTAATGTCACAACTTCTGGGTGGCAAAAATAATGACAAGGTAAAGTTTCTCCATGTAAGCATACCATGTCTCGTAATCAATCAATGTGTGATTGATATAGTATACAACTTGTTCTTGGTCCATTTCATTCTTTTGAGCGAGGAGCATGCCCAATGCGACATCAATAGTAAAAATGTATAGATGGAATGGGTGATCTGGATGGGGTGGGATGAGGATGGGTGGAGATGTGAGGTATGATTTGATGGCATCAAAGGTGGTTTGACATTTATCATCCCATTTGAATGGGACCCCTTTTTGGAGAAGATGATTGAATGACTGACACTTGTCTAAAAGTTGGGTGATAAATCATCGTATGGATTGAATTCTTCCTTGCAAGCTACGTAATTATTTGAGATTTGTAGGGGGAGGCATGTCAATGATAGCTTGGAATTTTGTAGGATCTACTTCGATACCTCTCTATGAAATGATGAAACCTAAGATTTTTCTAGTGGTGACACCAAAGACACATTTCTTCGGATTTAATCGGACATTATGTTCCAAGAGGTGATCAAAGATTTGATGTAGGTCTTCAAGATGTTGACCATGGGTTTTGGATTTGGTGATGAGGTCATCAATGTAGTCTTCGATAGTTTTATGCATCATGTCATGGAAAATGTAGGTCATGGCATGTTGGTAAGTTGCCCCAACATTCTTGAGGCCAAAAGGCATGACCTTGTAACAAAAAGTCCCCTAGGGGTTGTGAAAGAGGTCTTATGTTGATCATCTGGATTGACATGAATTTGATTATAACCTAAAAAACCATCCATGAGTGATAGTATTTCATGTCCGACTATAGCATCGACCAATGTGTCAATATTAGGGAGTGGAAAATTGTCCTTGGGATAAGCTTTGTTAAGATCCCTAAAATTAGTGCAAATGCGGATACCCCCTTGGGTTTTCTAATTGGAACCATGTTTGAAACCCACTCAGGGTAATCGATAGGCTGTATGAAATCCACATCGAGGAGTTTTTGTAACTCCTCTTTGACAATAAGAGCAATGGTGGGGTGCATGCGATGCAACTTTTGTCGAATAGGTTTGGCATTGTCATCTAGGACAAGGTTGTGCACAACTAATGATGGGTCAAGGCCAGGCATATCTATGTAGGACCATGCAAACACCTTAATGTAGTGCCTAAGGAAATTAGTAAAAAGGACATGTTCTTCTTCGGATAGGCTAGCAGTGAGGTAGACGATGTGAGGGTGTTTCGGATCATTGCCAATGTCAACTTCAATGGTGTCCTCGACAAGCATGTGAGAACCATCATGGAGTTGAGCAGGTGTGGGGATGAGGTGAAGGTCATCGATGGACTCAGGGAGTTGGAATTCATCATCTAGATAAAGATCTGTATGATTAATCCATGGGAGATGGGGTGGATTGGAAGGTAATGGTGCATTTGTAGATTGCAACATTTGTGGTGTTGGAAGGAATTCGATGGTTGTGGGGGTGTAGGAGATTTCATCGAAATCAATAAAATTAGTGATAGGAGGTGGAATGTAATTGGGATGGTTTGGATATCATAGTTGAGCATATAAGTCAATAGATATCATGTTGATCGAGGTGCTAGATAAGGTGGAGGTAGGTGATGAATTAGATGAGGATAGTAATGAATCTAGAAAAGGTTGGTGATGACTTGGGTTTAATACCATAGGTGGTGAAGGGGAATGAGAATGTGGGCCATGAGGTGGTGCTATCTCTTGAATAGGGAAAAATGGAATAGTGGGTGGGGGTGAGGAAGGTGGATCATCGGGTAAGGGTGGTTCGATGGGTAGAGGTGGATCGAGTGATAAGGTGGTGAAGTGGTGAGCAAGGGTTTCAACTTCATGGGGAGAGAGAGGCTCATGTGGTGGGGATGGTGGAAAGAATGTGGATGGAATATCGATTGTGGAATGAGGGGAAGAACTATTTATTAGATATTAAGCTCAAATTCCTCATCAAAAAGAAGGTCGATAGGATCAAGATCTAGATTTTGCAACTCATGCTCGAGGGTACTGATTGTCGGAGGATGGTAACCAATGCCTGATCGATCGGTAGGTTTGCATGAGGGAGGATTGATATGGGTGTGACACCCCTATTCATATCTCCCTAGACCATAACCATACTAGTTATACATACACAGATAATGCTAGGTAAAATTAGGATTGGACATGTGGTCAAGGTTACCATAAAATCTGGTTTGTGGTGGTGGAGGTGTTGGAGGTTCTACGGATGAATCAAGTCCCCCATATACAAATTTCATGCAATTATCAGGAGGACCGAGAGGAACCACTACCCCAATAGTCAAGGGCACATCATGAGGTCGACCAAAGTCATGGGTGGACTGGATGTTGGATGGAAGAACTCAAGCATTGCTTATGTTATACTCACTAGGACCTGGTGTAGTCATGAGTATAGAAACATGAGGAGGATCCATATGCTCAGGTTGAGGGGAGGACCCCTTGGGTGGTGGAAAGGATGGTAGAATGGATGGAGTAGGATTGGTGGGTGAAGGGGATGAAGTGGGAGGATCTGATTGAGCTAATTGGTCATCAAGTTGAGTGGCACGTTGTGTCCACTCATAGCACTCAGTAGGTGTTCCAGTGATGGGATGATTGGCATGGGTGAATTGAGAAGTGGGGATAGAAGCTATGGTAGGTGAACTAGAGATTACCCGTGTCCATGTTGAGCGAGGCACAAAGTGATAGGAATATGGAGGAGGTGTGGGAAGAATAGGTGGGTTATTGGATGAAGATGGGATAGAGGGTGTAGCAAAAAAGGTAAATGGGGGAAGTGGTGTGAAAGGTGAAGAAGGGTGATGAGAAAATGTGGGAATAGCTGGGATGCTGGGAGGTTGAGGTGGATTTGAAGAGGTTGATGCAATGTTGCTCAGATCAGGTGTAGGATGTGGTTGTGAAGATGATGGATAGGTGTTGTCTAGAGACCAATGTGGGGTAGGGGCAAATTGTGTGGATGATAAGGGTGGACCTGGTGGAAGGGTGATAATGTTACAAAATTTGAATGGATCACCATCGGTGGGGATGCAGTGGACCAAGCCATTATGGATATATTTGATACAATGATGGAGCATGGAAGGGATGCATTGCATGTCCCAAATCCAAGGGTATCCCAAAAGGATGTTGTACTGCATCTCACCTTCGATAACATGGAAGAGAGTGGAAATGGTTTTGGCACCAGCCTTGATGGGAAGGACAATGGTACCAATGGTAGGATGCATGGAGCCATCAAAATCTTGAAGGTCCATGGATGGAGTGGCTAGATGGGAAGGAGGAAGGTGAAGATGGCCAAGGGTGGTGGTAGAAATGATGTTGATGGATGAGCCGGTGTCGATGAGAACATGCTTATAGGTGATGATATTGATGGAGGCTTGAATATGTAATGGGGGATCCGCTCCCTCACCTACAACTTCTATGATTTCATGGTCATGGAAGTTGATAGAAGGTTGTAGGTATCTCTGAACATTGCCAATAAAGTTGGCAAATGCATCTGTATCATGAGTCTCGAGATCGAGAGAGCGAAGGATAGAATCGAGGGCTTCATGGTGAGGTTGGGATTATTGTAGGAGGTCATAGATGGATAACCTTGTAGGGGTGGTATGAAGTTGATGGGAAATACTACCATGGATGGTGATGACATTCCATGGTAGAGGTGGAGGAATTTGTGGGGTAGTGGATGAGGTTGTAGTAGGTGGTTTTTGAGAAGTGGAGGGTTGTTGGGTAGTAATAGGGGGTGGATAGCATTGATTACGGGTTGTGATGTTGATCATACCCACAAACTCTGCTAGGAAGGACCTCGATTGACATGATTGACTTGGCATGGATCAGTTTGAGGTGGATTACCCCCATGCTCGGGTAATGGATTTTGATATATCCCCAAGTTTTGATTTTGTGGTGCGAGGGGATTTGAGACTTGAATGGTGCCTCGATCGATAAGGTCTTGCATGGTATGGCAAAAAATATGGCATGAATCAAGAGTGTGGCCATGTTGTTGATGGAAATCATAGAAAGCTTATGGATTGTGGTCCTATGGGAGGGGATGGTTTGGATCAAGAGGTTGGACATTTGGCAAAGTGATGAGACCTCCTTCATGTAATCTATGGAATAGAGCGGGCATGGGCTCAGATAAGGGCATCCAATTGTGTGGAGGGTGAGGTGGATGTGGATTGCGACCTTGGTATGGATTAGACGATGGTGGAGGATTGCTTGGATATGGAGTGGGAAGTAGTGGAGGATTGACTTGGTATGCATTTTGAGGAGGTCATAGAGGCATGGGTTGTGGGGATTGAGCGGATGCAACTTGTGGTGGTGGATATGGAGAATTCAGGAGTACCTGATTGGTTTGAGGTGGTTTGGTAGTGGGTGGTATGTATGGTGGGTGATTGTAGTGGTAATTGGTGGGGTAGGATGGCTTCTATCGAAGCTTGATTTTACTCGTGTGGACCTTGATGTCCTCGATAACCTTGGCTTGGGCAATGGCTTCCTCAAATGTTTGACTCTGATGAATCTACAATGTCTGGGAGATTTGTTTATGACAAATCTTAGAAAAGAGTTTGATGAGCTCTAAAGGTGGGAGAGGGAAGGCAATATCATGAATGACCACTCTCCAATGGGTGATAAAATTAGTAATAGGCTCATCGTCATACTGGTGTAAAGCATAGACATCGGATAAGGTAAGCTTGGTTTTGATGTTAATCGAGAAGTGCTCAAGAAATAGATTGGCCAATTGTTCAAAAGTGAATAAATTATGGTGAGGTAAATGGTTGTACCAATCTAATGCTTGTCCCCCAAGTGAAAGTGCAAATGTGCGAAGCATAAGGGGATCACTACCATGCAGTTGGTAGCAAGCAAAATGGTAATTATTGAGGTGCTCTCTAGGATCTTCCTTACTTTTAAATTTGTCAAATTTAGGGATCTCAAATCTGTAAGGATATGGATGTATAGGTATAGAAGGGTGAATTGGTTCATTGCACAACTCATCATATGTGGGTTTTTGAGGCCCATAACTAGTTGTGCACAAATCCAATGTACGAATCTGCTCCTGCATGGCTTGAAATTCACTAGAGAGCACTATGGTAGTGTTTGGTGGAGCTGGAAATGGGGGTGATGATGTGGATGTAGGTAATGGCTATGATGATGTTTGTGAATAATCCAAATGTGGTGGATATTGCAACTTTTGTTCTTCCCACTGCTGATAGTAAGTAACTGTTGTGGATCAGGCTGACATGGTTTGATATTGTGGGATAGGAACCTGAGATGGATGAGGTGAGATGTAGGAATATTGGAAGGTGGGTGGTTGTTGTTGTTGATCATAATATCCTAGAATCTATTGGGTAGGTATGGGCACCTATTTCTATTGTGCATATTGGAAAGTTGGTTGCACTTGAGTAGTAGTGGTAGAGGACCATGTGGGTGGTGAGGTGAAGAAAGTGGGTGGTGTAGAAGATGGGGGTGGAAGAGATGTAGGTGTGGTAAAAGAGGACTAGTTTGAATATGGGGGTGGAAATGATGAGGATGGAGGTGGTATGGAGGGGATGGCAAGCAGGGACTCGGGCTGAACCGAATATCGAGGTGGATGGCCTTGATAAGTGAGGTTCAATGGTGGAGGTCAAAAGGAAGGTGGAGGTGGTAATCAAAATGATGATGAAGGGGTCGATGGGGGTCCATATGATGAAAATGGTGGATAACTAGTGGGTGGATGGGAAGCAAACTATGGTGTGAAAGGAGGTGGTTATGAGGATGAGGATGCCTATTGTGGATGAACCTACAATGAGGGATGGGATAGATTGGGTGATGATAGGTGGTAGTATTGATATGGGTGTGAAAAGTACTGAGGTGGAAGTGATGATGGTGGTTGGGATGGTGGCTGAGAGCTCGATGAAGCCTATTGAGATGGTGGGATTTGGGATGAAGGTGTGGTAGGAGGTGGTGTAGAGGAAGGAGGTGTAGATATCATACCTACTATCTGGATAGTGGTAATGACATCAGGTATGATTTGGGAAATGATTGGATCAGAGTCATCTCCCAAAAGTGGATGAGAGGAATGCTCTAGGAAGGGATGGGTGGAAGATGGTGAAGAGGTGGAGTGGACTCATCCACCACCATAATAGGTATGGGGTGACTAGGAGGGGTATAGATGACATGCTGGAAATAGGTGGATGGGGGATTAGGAGAGGAGAGATCTTCCAAAGGAGGGGTCTCCTCGAAGGTCTCATCCAAGAGATGGGATGGAGTGGATGAAGCCACATGGGACATAGGACTAGCACTAGGGGTGGAAGGCCTGATAAAAATTAGGTGGACCTATAGAAGTAACCTGCTCAGACTTGAAAGGTGGATTAATGGTCTGAGAAGTAGAAGCACCTATGGTCATGATAGTCCATTGAGCAGCCTTAGTGGCATGATGAAGGGCTTCATGCATCTGACTATGTGTAACTAGTATGGTGATGTGTGCAAAAGTGTGGTAATAACCAAAATATGTGAAATCTAGACTCTAGGAATGTTTGTGGTTGAATGTGACACTATCTGTTCTCAAAAATATAGGTTTGCATGGGGTTGTGTGAACTACTTCTAAGATCGGAGGTTCACATAGGGTCATGTGAACCACTAAAAATTAGAAATAGATGATAGATATGTGTTGTGGAATGTGTCTGTGTTGTTCCGAGAAATTTGGGACCTAAAAAATAGGTTCGCACAGGGTCGTGTGAACCACTTCTACAACTAGAGGTTTACATGGGGTCATGTGAACCACCAAAAATAGTGATAGAGGATAGATTTTCTATTGTGGAGACCCTCTGTGTGTTGTGTAGACCTGTTTAGTGTAGTTTTGTAGCCTGGAAGCTAAGTTTCACATAGAATCATGTGAATATATTTGAGTGTAGGAAGGTCACACTAGGGGTGCAAATTACCTAAAAATAGATTATGTAGTGTATAGCATGGAAGTGAAACTATGGAACAATTAAGGAGTGAGTTATAGCAAGTTTGATATGCTATTGTAAAAACCACTTTCACGAGACTCAACAATAAGCAAATGTTCTTTATTTTTTGTTTTTGTGTGTTTTGATGAAAGTATGTATCCACCCTAAGAACAAATCATGGGAATGGGTGAATTCTACTTTGAATTAGGTATGTTGTAGCATAGAACCTTCTACAATACCCAAAAGTGCATATAATAGAACTATGTTTCCAATGGGTGAATGGCTACCTAGATGGATTTTTGGTATAGTAAAATGGTATCCAAAGGGGGGAGACTCAAAATGCTCTAATGAGTCAATAAACTCTCATGAAGAGAGGTCACACTGTCAATGTGGTGCTACCGGCATACCCATGCTTTCGCTTAACCCTCACGTTTAAGGCATCCATAGTAATGATCAACTATACCCACTAATTATTTGAAAAGCCCTATGGTAAAGGGGCTTTCTAAAACTACCCACTCCAAAGGTACCTTCCAGTGATGAATTTTGGATAACCAACACTCGAAGTGGGAAGGACCAGTCGGGTATTAATGCTGAAATGATCCACCTAGGGGGATACTATGGTGACTAAAATCGGAGGTGAGCTAGTGGAGAGTACAACCTAGACCTCACTAAACTCTGGTGTTGAATTGGTGATGAAATCCAATTCGGACTGGAGATGAAAGCCAGTTCCTTACACCATTAAAATAGGATGTGAGTGTGTGGTGTTTGTTTGTGCGGTACTATTTTAGAAGCAAATCTACTCTAAATGCCTTTTCAAAACAAAGCTATGCTAGGATGCCTTTTCAAAGCAAATCTACTTACTTGCTTCCTCACAAAAATAAATTTGATCTATTGATTTGTAAAATGGAAATCTAATTAATGTATTTTGAAAGGAAAGCTAATTAAATGCTTTTGAAGGGAAATGATAGAAAGGAAATACTAAAATTGAATCTAATTAGATGCTTTTGAAGGGAAATGACATGAAAGGAAATTATTGAAATTGAAGCTAACTAGATGCTTTTGAAGGGAAATGATAGGAAGGGAAATTATTAGAATTGAAGCTAAGCTAGAAAGCAGGTGTAAATCTAACTAAAACAAACAAGCAGATGCAATTTTGTGGAATTGTAGCCCAATAGGAAAGGTTAGCCTCAAAATATAAGAAAAACAAAACTTTTCACACAATACCTACGTCCAGGTGTGTGTAAAACTTTCTGGTTCACCTTCTGTTCTGAAACTATGTTAATTTGGAAGGTTCACACAGGGTTGTGTGAACCTATCTTCTGATAGGTGGTTCACATGGGGTCATGCAAACCAGGATCTGAGGATTAGGCTGACTTGTTTTGGGGTCTTGATGATGATTTTGAAGTTTTTGGAGTGTTCTAGCATAGGTACCTACATAGAAAGTTCCAAAAAGTCAATTTGAGCTTAGCAAGACAACAAAAACCTCGAAAATATTTTGCATATACCTAAAGAAAGCAAATGATAGGAAAGTAAGTTAACTACTGATTTGCCACACAAAAATACAAGGATGCTTTAACCTTGCATACGCCATGGTGAGAGATAATTTGTGGTCTAGGTATGGGGGCACGCAATCCCCGGGAACATGAGGCTCTTAACCTCCCTTGACTTACCTTGTCATTGGTTGTGGGTGTCTGAACCAATACCTGGGTATCAAGTATCAAGTTTGAGGTAGATTGGGGGAATTCACACGCCCAAGTGTGTACTCTCTACTCTCTTTGGAGGCTCATCGGTGCACCAATAAACCTTTTGTGGTTTGGCCTGAGATGGATTTTAGGGCATTTTTGGTTTGGGGTTTCTTCAAAGATGACAACTACCTACCATACAAAAATAGGCCATAATTTTGTTAGAAGGTGATTAAGCTAATGCTTGGTGGAGGTCCCATCGGGCGTGCTAGAATGAAATGAGCAAAAATATGCTATAACACTCATTCAATATTATAGAATCTACTACATTTTTTATTGAAATCATAAAAGGGGTTACAAATTTGATATCCTTTTACAAATTTTCCTTGAAGGCTACAATGGGGTCTTCCCTAAGGAAGCCCTTTTGGATTGGTACAAAGGTAGCAAGATTCATCCTTTTGTGTTCCTCAGTGTAGGTGGGCTTCTTGCTCGTGGGCCACCGTTGGTTGGATGTGTTCTTGTACTTGTTGGACCTGTTAACCTACAAAATCTTGTTAGTGCATTAGGGGGTCTGCCTCAGTCAAACCCCATGGTTATGAAGACAAAAGACTCTTAAATAAGCTTAAAATATGAAAATAACTACTAAAAATAACATAAAAACACTAAATTAAGCTATACTTACCTTTTTTGATGATTCTGGTGCTTGTAGCATAGGTTCGCATGGGGTCGTGTGAACTTGTCCTAGATTGGGTGGTTCGCACGGGGTCATGTGAACCTATCCTTTTTGTATTGAATCTGCAAGGTGACTTTCTTGGTTGTCCTGGAGTAGTTGCTTCTTTGATTTTTGTGTGGGTCACCTTCAGAAAGTGCACTTTTTGGGAGATTATTGACCTATCTCAATCACAAAGGAACATTATGAAAGTGATAAATCAATTGCAATGGGTGTACAATGGTTGTGTGATGGATGTATGTTGGATGCAATGGTTGTAGTGATTTTGGTAGAGTTTCGGTAAGCAAAATTTGGTTGTTTTGAAAAGGTGAAAATGACCTTCTATTTATAGACTTGGCCAAGGTGAGAGGGAGGGGATGAGGTGTCCCCTATGAGGTGGCAATGGTGAGGTGTCCACCTAAGAGGTGTCCCCTGAGGTGTCCTGGTTCATAAATGAGGTTGGGTGAGAGAATCCCTCACCCATCCACAAATAATGATGACTTGCTAAAAATATCCATTAGGCATTAATGAACACCTTTTTGGAAATATCTTTTAATTAAAAATTGCTTTTTATGTGCAAAAGTCTCCATCTTTCATTTATGACCTAAGGGAGTGTGAGGTGGAGAAATATCTGGGTGAGAGGTGGCAAGGCTAGGATAGGCTAGAATAGGTGAGGTGGAAGGCTAGGCTAGTCAAAGTAGACTAGGTGAGGTGGAAGGCTCAAATCAAATCAGGATTAGATTTAATTAAGCATGTGATTAGCCATAAAGCATGTTTTGACCAAAAATGTTGACTTTTGAGCATAAAGTGCTTTTTGACCATGGTGAAGAATTCAACCTTGGTTGAGTTGGGGATGAGGTCACATGAGGACCTAGGATTAAGCGTAGGAAGGGGCTTAGCTAGCCCAAAGGGGCTAAGGATGATGAATAGTGATTTTGATAAATGAATAGTGTTTTTAGCCAATTTATGCAATTTTTGAGGGTTTTGCAAATTGATTGACCATAAAAATGGGGAGAGGGACAATGTGCGACTTTTGGGTGTCTACAAATACCATGTATGAATCAAGACTTGAAGATGAACCAATAACTATTCATCATCTATTATGGAATGATGAAGGAAAAACATCTAAAAAATATCACCCATTCCATTACAAGAAATTCCCTTCAAATTACCACATGGATGGCATCATCTTCTTTTATCATCCTTTCATTATCCTATATTAGATATAATTCCCTCAAAAATTAAAATTGACAAGAAGACATGAATCTTTCATTCTCTTATATCACATAATTATCCGCTTAACTCCTTAATAAGCAATTTTAAAGGAGTTAAATATTGTTCATCCTAGAACAAAACAAGTTGAAGTACTAGAAAAATGTTTGAACATCAACAACTGGTTGACCAATGATCACGAAGCAAAATTGCTTATGTATTAAACTGAAATATCAATACCTTTGCATGAGAATACAAAGATATGACAATGATTCATCCTGATGTATGCACTCATAGAATATATACATAATATGTAAATCTTGTGTGACAACCACACAGGCGATTGAATCCTGCTTTGCAAGACATCGTCAAATATGAAATCGAAGAACTCTTAGAGGTAGAATACATTTACCCAATTTCTAATTATCGATGGGTTTCTCCATTGGTTATCATTCTAAATAAAAATAGAAAAATGAGAGTGTGTGTGGATTACCAAGAATTAAACAAAGTCACACATAAGGACCATTTTCCATTACCTTTTATTGATCAAGTGTTAGACACACTTGTAGGAAAGAAATATTTTTGTTTTCTCGATGGATTTAGTGGATATAATAAAATACAAGTCACACCTAAATATCAAGAGAAAACAACATTCACTTGTCCATGGGGAAATTTTGCTTATAGAGTCTTACATTTTGACCTTTGTAATGCCCCATCAACTTTCCAATGAGTTTTTCTAGCCACTTTTTTATTTAACTACTAAATGTGTAGAAATCTACATGGATGACTTCACAATCTGTGGGGAAACCTTTGATGTAACCTTAGAACATCTTGACAAGGTATTAAACTACTATGAAACTTATTATTCGGCCCTAAATCTTGATAAATACTTCATGCTGATGGAAGAGAGAATTGTCCATAGCCATCATATCTCATCTAAAGGAATTAAGGTAGATCCTAAGATAGTATAAATAATTAAGAACCTTCCTCCACCACAGACTCAAATTGATGTCAGGAGATTTTTAGGACATATTGGCTTTTATCGACATTTCATTCAAAATTTTAGTACAATTACAAACCCTATGCATTGCTAACAAAATATTTTGAATTTAAATGGACCAAAAAGTGCCACAATTCTTTTGATGCTTTAAAAATAAAAATTGATCATTCCACCTATGTTGAGAGGTCAAAACTAGGAATTACCATTTCACATCCAAACTAATGCATCCAATAATGCAATTGGAACAGCATTATAGCAGGTGGAAAATGGGGAGCATTATGTCATTTACTATATTAGCAAGAATCTCACAGGAGCCAAAAAGAACAATACTACCACCGAAAAGGAATTTCTAGCGGTAGTATATGCTATCAATAAATTTTGTCACTACATCACTAGTTACCAAGTATTTGTCCATGCAAATCATCTAGCTATTAAATACTTGATGAACAAACCTATGGTTAGTGTGAGAATAATTCTCTAGTTATTACTATTGTAGGAATTTTATAACACAATAGTGAATAAACCAGGAAATGCTAATGTAGTAGCTAATTTCTTATCTAGACTAAAAAACATAGGAGAAGAAGAATTGGTAGAGGATACTTCTCTTGATGAAAAATTGTTTGCCATATCAATAACATCACCTTGGTTTGTTGATATTACTAACTATTTAGCAACAGGAAAAATTCCCTCTCATTTTACCTCAAAACAAAAGAAACAATTGATAAGCAAAGCTCATCCTTTAGGTGGATCAATGGTTTACTATTCAAATGTAGATCTGACCACATATTACACTGATGTATTCAAAAATATGAAGTGTATGATATCCTCTGTGTATGTTATGATGAACCTTTAGGAGGATATTATTCAATTAAAAGCATTGTTAGATTTTTTTTGGAAATTGGCTATTATTAGCCATCTCTTCACATGGATGTGAAAAAGTACATATGATATTGTGATGTATGTCAAAGAATAGGAAAACCCACACCTACAAATGAAATGTATCTACAGTATCAAGTGGTTTTAGAACCATTTGAAAAATTGGGATTACATTTTGTTGGACCCATTGACCCACCTTCTCAAGGAAAGGTACATATCTTAGTATGTACTAATTATGTAACCAAATGGGCTGAGGTGTGTGCTTTCAAACATGCTCATGAAGAGAAAGTTGTTGACTTTCTATATTCCCAAAAAAATTAAATATTTGAAGCTCCCCGATCTATTATCACAAATCATGAGCCTTAATTTGCATCAAAAGTCAGAAGATTTCACTAAACTATATGAAATCAAACATAGAAAATCATCACCTTAATACCCTTAAGCAAATAGTCAGGTTGAAGTCACCAATAAGGAATTGGAAAGAATATTAACCAAAATAGTAGCTTCATATAGGAAAAATTGGTTAAGCAAATTACCAAAATTTGTTTGGGCATACAACACAACATTGAAATCCTCCATGGGTTTCACACCTTACAAACTGGTCTATGGTAAGAAACTTTTTTTTCCATTGAATTTGAGTTATTAACACTTCACACATCTTTGGAAATTGGTATTTAATTATCGTAGGTACATATGGATATAATTCTACAACTAAACACATTGGATGAACTTCGATTAGAGGCACTTCACCAAACATAAGTTTTCCAACAATAGTGAAATATGTGGCATAATAGTCACATTCAATAGAAAAAAATTGAGCAAGGAGATTGGGCTTTATTGTTTGATTCTTGCTATGAATATTTTCTTGGTAAATTGCAAACTAGATGGCTTGGACCATACCAGATCGAATAAGTGTTTGGGAATGGAACGGTTCATATCTCTCTCATTGATGATTCAAGGAGAAAGTTAGTGGTAAATGGATAGTGCCTTTGGGTATACCATGAACCCTTGACTAAATAAGATTTTCTAGAATAGGTTGCACACTTAGATTTACATATGATGGAAGAGACTCTCTCTCCCATTTTAGATTCAAAATAATTTGCACAATTTGAAAGAAATAAGAAAAATAAGAGGAATAATCTTTATTGTGAAATTCCTTCATGGGAACAATCTAGGGGAAGGTTGTGAAATTCCTTCATTGGTACTATTGACAATTTTGTCACATTACACAAGGGGTAGAAAAAAATCAAAAAATTTCCTTTTGTAAAGTGTTTCTTTTTGTTGCTTCAAAAGCATTTGTAAGTGTTGCAGCAATTTTGGCTTTCCATGCCACTCCCTTGTATACAGAATGAAGAAGAAAAAGCTTCGCTGCCAAGCAGGCCAAAGAAAATAGCTCCGCCAAAAGAAAGAAAAGTTGTCACGATATCGCGACATGAAAAGTGTCACGATATCACGACATTTCGCGTTTTCGTGGCTCAGAGCAAGAAGGCAGAGCAAGTAGGAAAGGTGTCGCGATATCGCGACATGTCAGAAAATCGCGGTTGAAAGCAAGGAGAAAGCCAAAGGAGGAAAATTTTCATGATATCGCGACATGTCGCAAGGAAAGGGCTAAGAATGAAAAAGTATCGTGATATCGCGACATGTCACATCTTCGCGACCGACAGCAAGGAAGCAGAGCCAAAAGGAAGAGGTGTCGCGATATCGTGACATGTCGCAAAATCGCGGTCGACAACGAGGCAAAAGCGCAGCAAGCAAAAAGTGTCGCGATATCATGACATGTCGCATTTTCGTGACTGACAGCGAAAGAAAGCGCCAGGAAAGAAAAGTGTCGCGATATCGCGATGTGTTGCGTTTTCGCGATGCAAGAAGAGGAACCAAGATGAAGGCATAAAAATTTCGCGATATCGCGACATGTCTTATTTTCGCGGCTCACAGCAAGAAGAAGCGCATGAAGGGAAAATTTGTCGTGATATCGTGACATGTCGCATTTTCACGACCGATAGCAAAGAAAAGTGCCAGAACGAGAAAGTGTCGCGATATCGCGACATGTAGCATTTTCGCGACCGACAGCGAGGAGAAAGCGCCAGGAGAGAAAAGCGTCACGATATCATGACATGTCACAAAATCATGGCGAAAGCAAGAAGAAAGCACCAGGAGAGAAAAGCGTTGTGATATCATGACATGTCGTAAGATCGCGATGAAAGTGAGAAGAAAGCACAGCAAGGAAAAGTTGTCGCGATATCGCGACATGTCACGTTTTTGTGGTTGAAAGCAAGAAGGCGGAGCAGAATGAAAAATTGTCGCGATATCGTGACGTGTCGTGTTTTCGTGGCTCAGAGCCACAAAGAAGGGCACAAATAGAAAGTGTCGCGATATCGTGACAGGTTGCATTTTCATGACTCAAAGCAACAAAAGAAGATAAAGACATAGACATGTCGCGATATCGCGACATGTCATATTTTCGCGATGCAACAAGAAGAATCAAGCTGAAGGCGAGGAAATGTCGCGATATCGTGACATGTTGCTTTTTTGCGATGGGCATGCGCTTCAAGCCAGGTATTTTCTCGAGACCATCAAGTGCCTCGTAAATGCATTCTTTCTTGCCCAATAAGCTCGTTGTTCTTTTTTGGCAATTGGAAGCGAAGTGTCAGTCCTTGAAGAAGTTCGACGAGCATGGCGACCACTCGAGCATTGCACCAAGGATACTCAGGCGGTTCATTAATGCATATTTCTACGGTTGACCCGGTCATAGTTACCAGTTCTGGTAATGGATTTGAAAGCTCAGTCTCGAGGGCCGCGAGAAGCCGACTTCTCAGATCTCAAGAATACTTCACCATTCTATGTAATTATGATTCAGAGGGTCGGGTCCTCTATAAAAACCTAGGCATTGTAATGAAAAATGGGGGGAACTTTCTGCTAGAAAGCTGCTGTAACTTGATGTCCTGCATTTAATACTATAGAACTTTTGTGCTCTATTTCTCTCTTTTATGCTGCCTTTTATGCTTAATTCTTTTGTCTTTTCTCATTCGCGTATTGAGACTCTGAATCCTAAATCCGGTGTGCAATCGGGGACTGAACCCCTAAAATTCGCGCTGAAGGATACATAGGAGAGGAAAAATGCCTTGTTGCTTTCCTTTACGCTGCCTGGTGGATTAAGGTTTCTGTTATTCCCTTATCTCAATCGCTATTACTCTGAATCCTGAATTCCAGCGAGAGAGAAAGGAGAACCCTGCGAACCCATCCAAAGGATACATAGGAAGTTCGGCATTTCATTTCTTTTGTGTTATTCTTGGTATTTCTTGCTGCTATTCGAGTTGTCAGTGAGTAATCATGCTTCCTATTCTCTCCCACCTTAAATCATCATCTTCTAACCCTTACCCTTTTTATTTCTTTCTCTAACCCTTACCCCTTTTTATTTCTTTTCCTAACCCTTACTTTGTTTATTTCTTTCCTGCACTCTTGTCTCAAACCCCAAAAGTAGATTAGTATAGGAGCCAACCTTTCTCCGAAGATTGGCACGAGGGGCATCTCTTCCCCTCGGCCTTTCAATGTTGGTCGCAGGTCCAGGGTGCGCAAACCCACCGAAAGTCCTTTCCTGTGCGGATTTGATGACCAACAATTTCTGGCACGCCCGATGGGACTAACGTCCCATATTTTTCACAGACCTCAAGCCCGTCTTCACCGGGGCCAATAGTTCTAACAAGTTCCCGATGAGATCCGATCAGTCTCATCCCCTGAGTGGTAGTGAGAATCGATGTTATCATTACGAAAAGACTCCTAGCATCTGGCGACTCAGTTTTACCCGAAAATCTCTAAGTCGTAAAGACCAGTACCTTCATGCCAAAGCACCCCGTGTTTTAAGGAAGCCTGAGTTTGGTGAATCTCTAGCTTGCCTTCATCTGGAAAAATCACCTGGCGACTCTGTTGAGCTGAAGATCTAGATTTATGATCATAGGCGCCTTTTTTTTTTTTTTAAAGCTGAAAGAAGATATCCCAGAGGAATCAAGGTTCGGTGAGAAGCCTTGACCTCACAAGTGGAGAAAGAATGTCCACCTAGTGACTCCGACTCAACGACGATAACCGTGATCTCTGCAGACCGCTGCTATAATGGCGGGGGTAAGCTTTCCCAGCTGGGATGACCGAGGCCCCTTGAACCTCCAAAGCTACCACAAGATTCCCGACATCGCCTTGAAGGCATTGACAACATACGATGGCACCACGAGAATGGCCTGAGAGCACCTTGAAGTTGTTGATTTAGCGTTCCTCTATGACATAATCCATGAAGATGTCATGGTCAGACTTTTGGTCCTGTCTCTGGAAGGGAGGGCGTTGCAGTGGTACAGACTGCTCGAGCCTAAGAGCATCTACTCATGGGATGACTTAGCGGGAGCACTATTCAAAACATTTGATGGCTCTCAGGACCCCTTCCAGCTTTTGACGTACCTCTCCACCATCAAGAGAGCACCTTTGGAGAGCGTCACGGACTTCAATATCCGATTCATCAGAAGTTGGAAGATAATTCCAAGGGAGATCCAACCGACGCCTGCCCAAGCCCACATCTATTACGTTCGAGCTTTTCACCCGGACATAGGCCTCCTCTTGCTGCGATATGGTGAACAAAGATTCCCTCAGATATTTGAGGAAGCAGTACGCGTAGAACAGTTTCTATCGAGAAAGTGGCAGTGGGGAGAAGCCCCATCACTTTCTTCAATAATTGTTGCTCCTGTCTGTCCAACGTAGTATTCTTCATGGCAGACTCCTCATACTGAGCAGAAGCCTGAGATGCAGTCATGTGGAGCTCGAGAGGTAGATCCCATCCAAGTCCAACCATGGCAATTTGTGAGCTTTGCCCCGACGATGAACAATATGGGTGCTTGCAATCTCCATCAGAGGATAGGCCAAGAAGAGAAACAAGCTCAAGTGGTAGCGCCTGAGAATGAAGAGGGGACATTTTTGCACCATTTTTGTATCCCAGATCACGGCACGCAAGTGTTCAGCCAGAATCCATCAAGCTTACCTCAAGAGGCTAAACCTGAGGAGATCATAGAAGATTGCTCGTTGCCGGAGGAGCCCTGTTACCGCATCGAGAAGGTGGAGGAACCTGTACCCAGCCCGTAGCTACTAGATTTAGCGGTACTCTGGTTCCAGCCATCACCATAGCTAGTACCCCAAGAGGCCCCTCATGCGGTAAACTTCTTCGCCACATCTTTCATCAACAGCGCAGGTACTGGCAGGAGTGACAACTCACTACGCTGCTTCCTGTTTGCAACATGGACAACTTCGGGAAGAAGCCAACCGGACTTCAAAGATCAACTGAAGTTCAATTTGATCTGGTCCGAGCACTGTAGATTCATTGGATAGACACCCGAGGCTGATTTTGTGATGGCGGTATGTCTGTCATGCCACAAATTTTGTATAAATTGTAAATAACCCGGCTAGTAAATAAGAGCCAAAAGCACTAAGGTTGCTTAGAAGCTTAGGCACAAACAAAACAAAAATATATATGTTGTCAGGGGATGGTCAGAGAAGAAGACAATGGGAATGACTCTGTTGCCCAATGGATAAAGGCCTAGGATCTCTGCATTCAGACAAGCTAAATGCCCCACGAGCCGCCAAGAATGTTGACAATTTTGTCACATTACACAAGGGGTAGAAAAAAATCAAAAAATTTCCTTTTGTAAAGTGTTTCTTTTTGTTGCTTCAAAAGCATTTGTAAGTGTTGCAACAATTTTGGCTTTCCATGCCACTCCCTTGTATACAGAATGAAGAAGAAAAGCTTCGCTGCCAAGCAGGCCAAAGAAAATAGCTCCGCCAAAAGAAAGAAAAGTTGTCGTGATATCGCAACATGAAAAGTGTCGCGATATCGCGACATGTCACGTTTTCGCGGCTCAAAGCAAGCAGGAAAGGTGTCGCGATATCGCAACATGTCGCAAAATCATGGTCGAAAGTGAGGAGAAATCCAAAGGAGGAAAACCATCGCAATATCGTGACATGTCGCAAGGAAAGGGCTAAGAATGAAAAAGTGTCGCGATATCGTGACATGTCGCATCTTCGCGATTGACAGCAAGGAAGCAGAGCCAAAAGGAAAAGGTGTCGCGATATCGTGACATGTCACAAAATCACGGCCAGCAGCGAGGCAAAAGCGCAGCAAGCAAAAAGTGTCACGATATCGTGACATGTCCCATTTTCATGATCGACAGCGAAAGAAAGCGCCAGGAAAGAAAAGCGTCGCGATATCGCGACGTGTTGCGTTTTCGCGATGCAAGAAGAGGAACCAAGTTGAAGGCATAAAAATGTCGCAATATCATGACATGTCTTATTTTTGCGGCTCACAGCAAGAAGAAGCGCATGAAGGGAAAAGTTGTCTTGATATTGCGACATGTCGCATTTTCGTGACCGATAGCAAAGAAAAGTGCCAGAACGAGAAAGTGTCGCGATATCGCGACATGTCGCATTTTTGCGACCGACAGCGAGGAGAAAGCGCCAGGAAAGAAAAGCGTCACGATATCGCGACATGTCACAAAATCACGATGAAAGCGAGAAGAAAGCGCCAGGAGAGAAAAGCGTCGCGATATCGCGACATGTCGCAAAATCACGACGAAAGCGAGAAGAAAGCGCAGCAAGGAAAAGTTGTCGCGATATCGCGACATGTCTCATTTTTGTGGCTGAAAGCAAGAAGGCGGAGCAGAATGAAAAACTATTGCGATATCGTGACGTGTCGCGTTTTCATGGCTCAGAGCCACAAAGAAGGGCACAAACAGAAAGCGTCGCGATATCGCGACATGTCGTATTTTCGCGACTCAAAGCAACAAAAGAAGATAAAGACAGACATGTCGCGATATCGTGACATGTCATACTTTCATGATGCAACAAGAAGAATCAAGCTGAAGGCGAGGAAATGTCGCGATATCACGACATGTCATATTTTCGTGATGCAACAAGAAGAATCAAGCTGAAGGCGAGGAAATGTCGCGATATCGCGACATGTTGCTTTTTTGCGATGGGCATGCACTTCAAGCTGGGTGTTTTCTCGAGACCATCAAGTGCCTCATAAATGCATTCTTTCTTGCCCAATAAGCTCACTGTTCTTTTTTGGAAATTGGAAGCGAAGTGTCAGTCCCTGAAGAAGAAGTTTGACGAGCATGGCGGCCACTCGAGCATTGCACCAAGGAGACTCAGGCGGTTCATTAATGCATATTTCCGCGGTTGACCCGGTCATAGTTACCAGTTTTGGTAATGGATTTGAAAGCTCAGTCTCGAGGGCCGTGAGAAGCCGACTTCTCAGATCTCAAGAATACTTCACCATTCTATGTAATTATGATTCAGAGGGTCGGGTCCTCTATAAAAACCTAGGCATTATAATGAAAAAGGGGGGGAACTTTTTGCTAGAAATTTGTTGTAACTTGATGTCCTACGTTTAATACTAAAGATGTTTTGTGCTCTATTTCTCTCTTTTATGCTGCCTTCTGTGCTTAATTCTTTTATCTTTTCTCGTTCTCGTACTGAGACTCTGAATCCTAAATCCGGTGTGTGATCGGGGACTGAACCCCTAAAATTTGCCCTGAAGGATACATAGGAGAGGAAAAACGCCTTGTCGCTTTCCTTTGCACTGCCTGGTGGATTGAGGTTTCTATTATTCCCTTATCTCAATCACTGTTACTCTAAATCCAAAATTCCAGCGAGAGAAAGGAGAACCCTGCGAACCTGTCCAGAGGATACATAGGAAGTTCGGCATTTCGTTTCTTTCGTGTTATTCTTGGTATTTCTTGCTGCTATTCGAGTTGTCAGCGAGTAATCGTGCTTCCTATTCTCTTCCACCTTAAATCATCATCTTCTAACCCTTACCATTTTTATTTCTTTCTCTAACCCTTACCCCTTTTTATTTTTTTTCCTAACCCTTACTCTGTTTATTTCTTTCCTGCACTCTTGTCTCAAATCCCAAAAGTAGATTAGTATAGGAGCCGGCCTTTCTCCGGAGATTGGCACGAGGGGCATCTCTTCCCCTCGGCCTTTCAATGTTGGTCACAGGTCCAGGGCGCACAAACCCACCGAAAGTCCTTTCCTGTGTGGATTTGATGACCAACAGGTACAATCAAGATAAATTGAAAAAAAATGAATAATTTATTAGTGAAAACCTTTTTAGGTGCTATTGCATTAAGGCTTACATGAAAATTGATTTTCTACTAGTTTTTCTTCTTACTTTATCCATCATTGTCCAAATATCACTTACTGCACATATATCATATTTTTATTGTTAAATTTTATGTAGCTTGCTAACAATCATCAAAAGTGACTTACAAGGTGTATGATAAATGTTCAGAGCAATAAGGTATGTGTTTCTTGCATTTTACTCATAGTTAAAATTGACATTGATCATGTATGATAATTAGATATTTAGCAAAAACTACTTATAAATTTGGCATAAAAATGAAACATCTTGCTTAACATGTCAAGAAACACCCTATCTTACCCTTGGTTACATAAAATTTCAATATGGTAGCAAGAAAATGGTAATTTATAGAGCTTCGGAAGGTTAGAGCTCTAGAAGATCCAGAGCTCTAGAAGGTCAGAGCTCCGGAAGGTCGTCTCAACAAAATTTAAAAATATGTGGGGTGTGTGTTTGAAATATATAAAAAATAAATATTTCCAACATAATGCCCATGATACCACCTTAGACAGTAGAAAGTTGACTTTGCAGTAGTTTTACAAACTGAGGCGTGACATTACAAATAAATACATGGAAGCCAGCAAAATGATGTATCCAACATGTTTCAAAGCATCCCATCGTATCTTGTTATCATGCACCATTTTGAATCCATATCACTGTGGTGTTTCAAAGTAGATGGTAGTGCATATCAAGGTAGATGGCACCTAAATTCTGAAAGGCAACACCCCCATCGTGCAAATCAGACCATTAAATTTAAATTTAATTGTTCTTGAATTTTGCATGAGGGAGAATGATAACAAACATAAATAGAGATACTTTTTAGATTGCCACCTTTACTTCGTGCTACAAGTTGAACTCTTGTAAGAAAATAAATCAGGATGCACCACATGGATCGATGATGTATGAAAGATTGCAATGTACTTTATGCCATCTTTTGAAGTTGATTATTATGTCCTGGAATGATGAATGCATGGGCATTGTAATAATCATACCAAAAATGGGGTTAAGCATCATCAAAATTTTATAGGAGCGATAAGCAAAAATTAGAAACTAGACCAAGCCATATTGTAGGAGAAAATTTTATATAAAATCGCTTGAGGTGTAGTAGAAGTACAAAATTGAGCAAAGTTGTAGAGGGTTGCAACAGAGTATTAGAGAATATTGTTGAACAACTACAGAACAAGCAATGGTTCATAAAATAAAGGTTAATCCCAACACCACAAAAGAACTGCAATGCTACCCTAAAGTTATGTCGGTTTTTTAATAGGTTGGGCTGATGTCCTTTTTGTAGAAGTTTAATGGTTATTCTCAAGGACTGGCCATTGAATTCGCCTACACTCTTTGCAAAAACTAAGCTACAATAAATAGTATGTGGATTGAGGTAAATCCATTGGTTTTAGGTCAAATTATTGAAATACCACTTCAAGGAGTAAAATTAGCTAGAAAATTTAAAGCAACACTCCTTGAATTAGTTAGGGTTTTTCAGTAGAGGGAGAGGCTAAACATAGGATGCAATTAAATAATAACATCTACAAAGGAGTTAAGATAATTATCTTACAAACACCATGGAATAAAGTAGCAATATGGATCATCATGTATTTAACTTGTGAAGGATAGTTTCTTATCTTTTCTGGTCACCATATCAGAATTTTAACTCACCTCAAACATGGTACACAATGCCTAGAGGTCAAAGTTAATATCTCCTTATATTTACATCATGAACTACATAACATGGCCAAGAGATATCAGGAGGGCCAAGGTTCTTTCAGACACCATGGAATCATAAATCTGATTTATAAGCATCACTTTTGGGTAATATTCAAACTTTTAGCAGGTTTTTTGAACCTTGGAATGAACAAATTCCTAATGGATAGGAGCTAGAACAAGGAGATGGGGTAGCTACCTGTAGGACAGATACCTCTAGGGAAAACATTGATGATAGTGCTACTCTTGAACCTGATAAAACTCCATCATCCTTCCATTCTAAGCCATCTGCCAAAGCTAGGGCACAAAGAAAAAGAAAAGCTGATAATAGCCCTACAACAAAACCAAGAACTAGGAGGGTGATTATTCAAATAGGGGACACTAAAAATTTTTCTTAGGTAGAAGAACTTGCACAATAAGAGTCTTCTAGTTCTATGACAATCAAAGAACAAGTTGAAACACTTTGTTTGTCATCTATAGAGGAGCATAAATTTCACTGTACAAACAGGTCTATAAAGGGTAAATTTGAAGAAATATAGCAGACTGGTGGAACACAAAGAACCAGATCATGACCACTTAGGATGTCCACCAGATATATGAAGAGGACTAATATAGATGAACTTGTTGAACAGGGGGAGAAAGAGGTTGAGATACAAAAAAAATCACCTACACCCCCTCCCCTTAGAAAAAACCTAAGGAGGAAGTAACAAAAAGTTGCTCCAGCTTAGGAAACAACATACCCTACAACACCTAGTCCAAGAAGGAGAAGGTTAATATTGCAAGAGGATGAATATGATTTGGTTAAGAAGACATCTATAGAGACTGAGGGACCTATGGAGCAAACTTTCCCACTTGTAATGGACATGTTCATATATTCTTTAGAATCTAAAGAATATACATAATATGAGCCAAAGTGTTAGGATCCCATCCTAACCCTTAATGTAATAACTTCCATGATGTAATAATTCCTAAAGAACGTGGGTAGTACCCATGATTAATATTTTGTAATGTTCTAAGTTTTAGCTTATGTAGTGCCTATGAAAAATGACACCCTTTTTATGTAACACATGGTAGATAGGTTATGTAAGGTGGCCTTGTGTATGTAATTCGAGTGGTATTGCGCATGTAATTCGAGTGGCACTATGCATGTAATTCGGATGGCATTATGCATGTAATCCAGGTGGCATTTTGCATGTAAGCCAACCATGGAAGGGAAATCTTTAAATACCCGAGAAGGCACCAATGTATTCATATTTTTGCAATTTAATGAAGTGTTGAAGGAGGTTGCCCCCTCGAAGAGGCCTGCGATTCTATCTTATTGTGAGATTGCTCCCTTATGCAAATTTTTGTTATAATATGTATTTTGTTCTGAATATTAATATGATGTTTATGTGAGTTTATTTCCAAGCAATTGTGTGAGAGTGTGTTTATTTAAGTTTATTTTATAGTAGAATCCTAACAGGTGGTATCAAAACACTTTCAAGGGCCAAGTTCTACTGCAACAGTAACGATTCTTGCTTGTTAGGTATAATCCCCTATTATTTTCGTGTAAAGTTTTTTACTATTATCAAAAAAAAAGACAGAGACCAATCAAAAAAAAATAGTCTTTTTAGTTGAGTAGGTAGAAACCTTGTGTCAGGGGTTTTAAAATATCGTGAAGGATATGTCGTTATTGGCTAAGCTAGATAGCCCATACAACGTCTAGTGAAATGAGGGGCAATCATGCTCCAATACCCGGGCCTCAGACAGAACTCGCGCACAGACTTGAGCTCCCACGCATCTTCAGATGTATTGGGAAACCATTATAGGGTTAACAAAATTTCATCCAGTAGGAAGCTTATCGGCCTTGTATCATCCATAGTCCATGGGACACAGCATCCCAGACGATTACCCTCCCGTACTGTCAGAGAGACAAATAGTGTGCTCAAGGCTATGTGTGGAATCCTCCTTGGGTAGTGGCCTAAAATATTGGTCCGAGCACTATTGTTCATCACTGTGGTATAACAGAGGGCCTATGGGTGTTACATACTCCTTTACCTAGCATACCTTGGTTCTGTTAAAACTTCAACTTGCAACAAAATCACAAACCAAAACTCCCTGTTCGTAAACTTTTATTACAAATTCCCAAAAGTGAGCATATGAGAAGGGAATCCTCTACCAAAAAAAAGCATAAATTGCATGAATTCAAGATAGAATATGAGGGTGACAATTAATTTGACATTTTGGAGAATAATAGTTAGATTTACAGTGGTAGTAACAGTCAGGTCAACACAGTCAGGTCAAAAATTGCAATTTTTAGTGTAAAACAGAACTGTCATAACAGTAACCTACATAATATAGAGAATCTTCAGACTAGTGAGGTAAGCAGTGTCAGAGAGACTATCAAGGTTGAGCAAAACATTGAGTGAGTGACCAAAGACCAATTATAGATAGTGCTCCAGTACCCAAATTTTGCACTGTAGCTGAGAATCCAAAACTGTAAACATCGTTAGACTCGGCAAAACAGGAGAAAAAAAGTTTGGGGTGCCAAAAAGTAGTGTTGTGGGATATAGCTCATTGTGACCACATCTTCGAGCTGATCGTTTTGATATATAGCACCCAAGCACTTTTTTGGACACTTACTAAAAATAGTAAGTCCTAAAACCCAATTCTATTTTTAGTAATTGGTCACAAAAGGTTCCAAAATGGCCCAAGGTACTCGTGGACATCAAAAAGAGCTAGAACAGATGGACTCCTTAACAAAATCCATTGAGAATTTGAACTTGGCAATTTTATCCATAAGGGAAGAGGTCCAAGGTCTTCGTCTAGATCATGAGGCCACTAGTGCTCGCTTAGAAGAAACACTGATAGAAGTGGATAGCAAGTTACAGAAGGGACCACTCAAAACATAACACCAGGATAAAAACTCTACAAGGAATGACCATGACTCATCCTTTAAAATGCCAAAATTGGACTTCCCTCGATTTAATGGGAAGGATGTTGATGGGTGGTTATATAGGGTTGATCAATTCTTTAGACTTCTTAATGTTCCCATATATCATCGAGTTCAGATGGCTTCCTTCAATTTGGAATCTGAGGCTCTACACTGGTTCCAATGGTTACATAATTCCAACCCAAATCTCTCTTGGGAGGAATTTGAGTCCCAACTATTGACCCGATTTGGGCCTAGTGAGTATGAGGACTTCACAGGAGCCTTGACCAAACTACAACAAACATCCTCAATCCGTGACTACCAAACTCAATTTGAAAAATTGGCCAATAAGATAAGAGGATTTACTGAAGGGTTCTTCACGAGTTGTTTTATCAATGGGTTAAAATGGGATATCCAAGCTAAAGTAAAGATGTTGAAACCACAGTTCATGATGGAATCTATCAGTTTGTCCAGTCTGGCCGAATCTAAAATCTCAAACCAAAGGCACCCATCACGGTTTCCTCAAAATCGACCTTCATTTCCTTCTCGAACCCAAAATTTAGTGGATAGTAAACCTACTACACCCAAGCGACTGACTATAGAGGAGATGGATGCATGTCGTGCCCAAGGATTATGTTATAATTGTGATGAAAAGTTTTTTAAATGACATAAGTGTGCAAACAAAAGACTATTCTTTATAGATGTTGAGGAACCTGCTAACACTTACCAGAGTGATGAGGATGAGGATCCTCCTGAAACACCTTCTCCATAGGAAGAAGATAAACAGGGATCTAAGGTAGATATTTCATTCCATGCTCTTGCAGGCATTACCACTCCACAAACCATGAAAGTTGTGGGATTTTTCAAGGACCAACGTCTTACCATCCTTATTGATTCATGCAACACACACAACTTCATTGATCCTTTAGTTACTAAGAAGGCAAATTGCTATATCCACACTTGTAATTCATTCGAAGTCATGGTAGCCAATGGGAGAACATTACCTTGTAAAGTAAAATGCTGCAATGTCAATATCAGGATAGGGGACTATGAACTCAAGCAAGACATGTTTGCCCTCCAGTTGGGAGGATGTGATATGGTTTTAGGATCTCAATGGTTGAGTACGTTGGGCACCATAAGTTGGAACTTTGCAGAACTCTGGATGCAATTCTCCCAAAATGGACAAACAAACTTACTCAAGGGATACCCTGCAAGAACACCTCACCTCATTAGTTCCAATCGTATGGATAAAGTGCTAAAGAAATCAAAACGTGGGGTCATTGCACAACTCTTCTCCATCCAACCAACCACTTCATTAATGGCTGAAATTCCATCAAATCTACAACTATTTCTACACAACATGATGTTGTCCAACTACACTACCACCACATTGCTCTCACGACCATGCTATCCCATTCCTCCCAGGTAGCGCACCACCAAATATCAAGCCACATAGGTACCCTCATGCCATGAAATCAAAACTAGAAAAATTGGTACAAGAATTACTCAAGGCTGGTGTCATTCGGCCTAGTACTATCCCCTACTCCTCGCCTGTCCTACTTATTCCTAAGAAAGATGGCTCATGGTGCCTATGTATTGACTACCAAGAACTCAACAAGACTATGGTCAAGGATAAATTTCCTATTCCAGTGGTTGATGAATTACTCGATGAACTACACGGGACCATGTATTTCACCAAGCTTGATCTCCGCTCTAGGTACCATCATATCCGGCTCAAGGATGAGGACATCCCCAAAACTACCTTTCGCACTCATGAAGGTCATTATGAATTCTTGGTAATGCTATTTGGTCTCACAAATGCTCCTTCTACATTCCAAAGTCTTATGAACAACATCTTCTAGCCATTTCTGTGAAAGTTCATCCTTGTGTTCTTCGATGACATCTTGATTTACAGTCGCACATGGGAAGAGCACCTCAACCATGTGGATCAAACTTTACAGTTGTTGGTAACCCATCACCTTTTTTCCAAAAGATCCAAGTGTTCCTTTGGTCTGACTGAAGTAGAGTATCTGGGATAAATTATCTCACAGGATGGCGTCAAGGTTGACCCTAAGAATATTCAAGCAGTTCAAGAGTGGCCGAAACCTCGTACCCTTAAGGGACTTCAAGGATTTTTAGGGCTTATAGGCTATTATCATAAATTTGTGTGCAATTATGGGAAGATAGCTGCCCCCCTTACCTCCATGTTTAAAAAATATTCCTTCAATTGGACAGGGCCTGCTGACCAAGCCTTTATTGAACTCAAGCATATTATGACCACCACTCCCATTTTAGCCATGCCAGATTTCTCTAAACCATTTGTCATTGAAAGTGATGCTTCTAGTCGTGGTATTAGGATAGTATTGATGCAAGAAGGATGACTTGTGGCATTTACTAGCAAGGCACTCTTTGATCGTAATCTAGGAAAATCCACATATGCTAAGGAAATGTTAGCCATATTGCATGCAGTCACACATTGGTGACCTTACCTCATTGAGCATCACTTATCCATCAAAACCGACCATCAAAGTCTCAAATATTTTCTGGAACAAAGAGTTGCCACGCCTGACCAACAAAGGTGGGTGTCTAAAATCATGGGCTATGATTATGATATCACCTACAAAAAGGGAAAGGATAATATTATGGCTGATGCTCTTTCTTACCAAATGGATATCGTAAGTATGTTGTGTGCCATCTCAGCACCACTTTCCTAATGGATTGATTCCTTGCATCAAGAAGCACATCAGGATGCAGATTTGCAAGATTTGATAACCTCACTAATGGATGATCTAGATTCTACACCAGGGTATAGTTGGAATGGCCATGATCTGCGCTACCATCAACACCTAGTTTTGCCTCATAAGTCCCCACTTCGAGAGCTCCTCATGAAGGAATTGCATGCCACTCCCTCTGTAGGTAATTCAGGGTTCCTTAAAACATATGAGCAACTCAAGCGCAGCTTCTTTTGGAAAGGTATGAAACGTGGCATCCGCTCTTTTGTTGCTGCTTGTGACACATGTCAAAGGATGAAAGGTGAAACAGTGCACTCTCCAAGCACTCTTCAGCCATTGCCTATCCCAGATCAGGTTTGGATTGACATTTTCATGGACTTTATAGAAGGGTTACCTAAATCTGGAGGCAAGTCAGTTATTTTTGTGGTAGTGGACCATCTTTCAAATTATGCTCACTTTTGTGCCCTACCCATCCTTATACAACATCCACTGTTGCACAAATTTTTCTTGACTCCATATTTTGCCTTCATGGCATGCCCACATCCATTGTATCTGATCGTGATCCCACCTTCACTAGTCATTTCTGGCAAGAGTTGTTTAGGTTGCAGGGAAATTAGCTTAAAATGAGTTCAGCCTACCATCCACAAATGGATGGTCAAATAGAAGTTGTTAATAAATGCTTGGAAACCTATCTTCACTGCTTTATCTCAGATAATCCCACTCAATGGGCAAAATGGCTATCCTTGGCCGAATGGTGGTACAACACTTCCTATCATACCGCAACCAAACTCACCATTTGAAGCAATCTACGGACACCTTCCACCTACGCCTTCCTCTTACATTCCTGATAGCTCCAAGGTCCAGGCCGTTGACAACACTTTAATTCAACACACCGAGGCCCTTCGCCAACTTAAGCAGAATTTTAACATAGCCCAGAATCGGATGCACCAACAAGCTGATCAACATCGTTCTGAGCATATTTTTTATGTAGGTGATATGGTCTTCCTTCGCTTGCAGTCATACAAACAATCATCCCTACAACTTCGTAGGTTCCAGAAGCTTGCTGCAAAATACTATGGTCCTTACCAGGTTCTACAAAGGATTGGCCCCATAACTTACAAATTGGTGTTTCCACCTACTTCCAAGCTTCATCCTATTTTTCATGTTTTTTCTCTCAAGAAATTTGTGGGCACACAGGTACAGGTTCAATCCACACTTCCTTAATTGGATGAAGAAGGCTCCATCTTACTTGAACCTGAGTAGTTATTAGATCGTTAGACTCGCACTCTTCGCAACCATACAATTACAGATATCATGGTTCAGTGGCATGGGCTTCAACCTGAAGATGCTACATGGGAGTCTCTCCACCAACTCCAACAACAATTTCCTCATTTTATCTTTGAGGACAAAGCTTCTTCAAGGGGAAGGACATGTTAGGATCCCATAATAAACCTTAATGTAATAACTTCCATGATGTAATAATTACTAAATAACGTGGGTAGTACCCATGATTAATATTTTGTAATGTTCTAAGTTTTAGCTTATGTAGTGCCTATGACAAATGGCACCCTTTTTATGTAACGGATGGTATATAGGTTATGTAAGGTGGCCTTGTGCATGTAATTCGAGTAGCATTGTGCATGTAATTCGAGTGGCACTATGCATGTAATTCGGGTGGCATTATACATGTAATCCAGGTGGCATTTTGCATGTAAGAAAACCATGGAAGGGAACTCTTTAAATACCCGAGAAGGCACCAATGTATTCATATTTTTGCAAGTTAATGAAGTGTTGAAGGAGGTTGCTCCCTCGAAGAGGCCTGTGATTCTATCTTATTGTGAGATTGTTCCTTTATGCATATTTCTGTTATAATGTGTATTTTGTTCTGAATATTAATAAGATGTTTATGTGAGTTTATTTCCAAGCAATTGTGTGAAAGTGTGTTTATTTGAGTTTATTTTATAGTAGGATCCTAACACAAAGCATCCCATGAAAGTTGGTAGGGTGACAATCATAGACTTGGATTGAAAAAGGAGAGGTAACCATCAAAGAAAAAGATGAATATATCTACAAGTTATTGCAAGAAGTAAATGACTTGAAGGAGAAGGTGAAATAGTTGGAAAACCTGCCTATAAACTTTGATTTAGGGGAAGAAGCAACTAAAATTTTACTTGATATGGTAGGGAAAATTCTAGATGAAGGAGCACAAGCAAACACTCCATAATTACCTGATAGAATTGGGGAAGTCACTCTAGAGCAAGAATCTCACCTTTCTGTTTTTGACATGGTTGTTGCTTCAACAGAACAGCAACAGGAAGGAGTTGTACCTATGAAGAGGGATGGAAATGATCCAATAGATGTTGGAGATATTTTCCACTAAGGAGAGGACACTTTAGATCCTAAGAAACTATAGGTTCTACAGGAGCAACTTATAGTAAAGGCAGTTCTAGAACATTCTCAAGCAGCTCTGGAACATTCTGAAGTGACTCTAAAATATTCCAAAGCAGCTCTGGAACATAAAAAAAAAATCAAAAGAATAGGATGAGAAAGATACATCAACAAAAAAATTTCTTGGAGTACAAACTGATCGAATGTAGTAAATATATCACTTGAAAAATAAGAGAAATAGATTCTCATGGAATTTGTTAATATAGTTCAAACTGTATATGTAGGAATTCAGGTTGAAATACTTATAGTTCATGAGCCCCCACTACTGATAGTGCATCAACCAAATATGGTTTCATTGGTAGCACATAATGAGGCCATAGCAGGTTGGGTAGCTCATTCCTAGGTGCTAAAAATATATTTTATAATGATGAAGCCATTGGAGAAAAAAAATAGGAAGCAGATCGTAGAAATCATAGAGTTACAGGCCAAAGTAAGAGACTTGTGCCTAATTGCAAAACATTCAGTGCAGTGCAGAAGACTTGCCATATTATATAGTTTATTTCTCAAGGAGATATTTCTCAGGTGGCAGGTAATGAGAACCTATTTTGGGTTATCTTATGACTTGTCTTCTAGACTGGAATTCCTTAATGCATACCTCTAAGGTCCTAAGGAACAAAAGAACTTACTATGTGAATTTTATTTGCACAAATTTTTAATGGTAGAAAATATGAATTCTATGCCTCATATATACATAGGTGATACTCAACTCAGAGCTTTCACTTTCACACTGCAAATTCAGATGTGTTGGGATCAAGAAAGAAAACAAAATGAGCTTGTGGAGTTAGGACCTAGTCTTCTGCTGAGACATATCCAACCCAACCCTGCAACACTAATCAACCAACATTTTTTCTTTATGAACAAGCCAAATATCAATGCTACTTATATTGGGTGCCTCAAGAAAAGTATGACTTATTTTTACTAGTTTTATAGAAACCATTTTGATAGCTCATTGGAAGCATGCAATAATAGGTGGGATGAACTACTCATGTATCTGAGAAAGAGATAACTCATTTCACCAGCAAACCTGGTATGGTCACATAGAAGGGTAGTAGCATTGATAGGTGTTATTTTTCCAATGAAACATCAATGGATTGGCCTATGGTACAAGCCACCTACTATCATTACACCTATACCTTTCTACTTTGACTCTGATCCTGAACCTAAACAACAATTTCAAAGATAGTTGGTAAAAATAAAGCAAAATAAGGGATACCATTTCAGAGACCACAAGTTTTGGGGAACTTGGTACAAGGAATTAGACCTCAATGCTTATGTAGCACAATAAAATGCATGAGGACATACATCAGGTTAAGTTGGGAGATTGATGAGGCCAAACAATGCCTCATTATTTCATCATTTTTTACATGAAAAACTACCACATTTTGATATATAATATAGTGATATGCCAAATATTTGATTAAAATGCATTACTTTTTTGATGTTAGCATGATTAAATGTTAAATATTAGGTTTTTTTTATTGTTTTCTGCACCTTCTATCATCTTTTTGCATGGTTTTAACAATAAAATAGCATAGTAAAAATAACTAACAAATAAAGTTTTATGAAATATGATTTTCTAAGATATTTTGAATCATTTTCCTACCTCAAATAAGTTACTAGGATGATGTGGTGTCAAATTAGTCATGTTGCGGCTGAAATAGGGTACATGATAGCTAGACACAACATATGTAGGAGCAACTCTAGAATATCCAGGTAGTCACCTGCAGAATAATAGAAAAGCAAATACAATGCCAAAAGAGGAGTTGAAACAAGTTGAGGAGTATTAGAGAAGTGAGGAGTGACCCACCACATATTTAGAAGTGCCCCCATGTGATGGAATTAGAACCAACCACATTCAATAAGTGTGCAGCCTAATATTTCGAAGCTACTTCAAAAAAACAACAAAATCAGCAAGAAATCAGAATTTCGACCAAATCTCTAAGGAATGAACAATATAGCATAAGGATATATATGGCTAATGATGCTCCATCTATTCTTAGTCGATTCCCACTAAGTTAGAGGTAAAAACAACTGCACAACTGGCTCCAAAGTGGATTTTATCCTAATTTTGGACTAAGTTTATTGCAGTAGGGCAACAAATTAGGCGTTAATAGGAGGAAATTTTATTTTATACTTATCAAACATAGGATAGGGACATGCAAACATGTATAAATAATTCCACTCACCTCTTGGTTTGTGGTTAAAAAAAGATAAAAAATTAGACAATAGATTGGCATGTAGAAGACAACAATTTGCAGCAACTTTGTGTGAGTAATTGGAACAATTCTGATTAATCTGGTGAAATATAAATAATACATTTCAAGCCAATAATAGTCCGAAGGTTATGGAACCACCCGAGACCAAAATAGGCGTTGTTGCAACAAATAACAATGATCCTAAAATAAATCCAACAATATAATATTTTTAGGATCAAAATAAAAATAAGAAATATTGAAATATTATAACATCCCCCCTTATTACAATATTTGAGGAAACATATAACTACTAGCTATACTAGCATCCCCCCTGCTTACATTATTTTGTAATACATAGAGAGCTACAAAACAATTCAAATTTAACACGTGCAAGTGCCTTAGTGAATATGTCTACAACTTGAGCATTGGTGGAGATGAACTTAAGCTTAATTTGGTGCCTTGGTACTTTGTCTCGAATGAAGTGGCATTGTGTATCAATGTGCTTGGTTTTCTCATGATGCATTGGATTATTAACAAGGTTCAAAACACCCTGGTTGTCGCAAAACAAGCGTATTGAATATTTTGATAGAAGACCCATACTTGTCAAAATGTGACACAACCATATCAATTTGCACACAACTTCACGTGCAGCGCGATATTCTGCCTCTATTGATGAGATAGCAACCACCTTTTACTTCTTACTGTGCCAAGAGACGATATCGGATCCAATATGAAACAAATATCTTGAAGTTGATTTATGATCATCGTATGACCCGACATAATCTGAGTCCATGAATTCTTGTAAGAAGAATTTGTTGTTCCTCTTGTATTCTAGGCCATATTTCATTGTGCCACAAACATAGTGAAGAACTCGTTTTGCTACTTTCTAGTGTGTAGTCTTAGGTTCCTGCATGAAATTTGAAAGATAGTTGATAGAAAATACGATATCTAACCTAGTGTTGGTCAGATATATGAGACTCCCAATCAGCTGACGATAGAGAGTAGCATCTACCTGAGGTGATTTGTCATATCGTGATAACTAAAGTCCTGATTCCATTGGTGTTGCCATCAACTTGCAATCACTCATGCGATATTTTTTTAGTAGTGTCTTGGCATATTTTTTTTGGGACACTTTGATGTAGTGCTCCTTTTTTTGGTTCACTTCTAGGCCAAGACAATAATGGAGAAGTCTGATATCTGTCATCTCAAATGATTTGTTCAAATCATGTTTGACAACAGAGATCATAGTTTCTGAACTCCCTGTAATGAGTAGATCATCAACATAGAGTACAAGCAACACTATTTTAGAGCCTTGTTTCTTTAAATAGAGGTTTACATCCAACGAACATCTCTTGAATCCATGTTGCAATAGGTGATTATCCATTTTTATATACCAAGCCCGAGGGGCTTGTTTCAAACCATATAAGGATTTTACCAATTTGCAAACTTTCTTCTCTTGGCCTTCCACTTCAACTCCTTCAGGTTGAGTCATGTAGACTTCCTCTTGGAGATCACCATTTATAAAGGCACTCTTGACATCCATTTGGTGCACTTTCCACCCATACTGTGCTGCCATAGCACAAAGAACTCGAATGGTTGTCATCCAAGCAATAGGTGCAAAAGTTTCCTCGTAGTCAATGCCTTCTCTTTGAGCATATCCCTTTACAACAATTCAGGCCTTATGCTTATCTATTGTCCCATATACCTTGTACTTGAATTTGTACACCCATTTGTAGCCTATGGGCTTCTTTTCATATGGCAGATTGACAAGCTTCCAAGTTTTTTTTTTCATCAGAGACTTATACTCTGCATCCATAGCAGCCTTCCACTATGGCTCACTAAGGGTATCTTTCACTGAAACAAGTTCATGTTCATCTATTGAAGACATAAACACCCTGTCATCATCAATATCCATATATTCTGTGTCTCTCTCTAGATCTACAGAAAGTTCCTCAAAATATTGACAAAGATCATCAACCTCAGTAGTCTCTACTACTGCTCTCTCCTGTCGAGCCATGCTGCGAGTACGAGGTCTATCCAAAGTCAAATCTGGTGGAGTGGATAGCTTGGAGTCTCTGATTGTACTTGTATACCACTTTGGATTCTTCTTCTGTGGTGTTGAAGAATATGAAGAAGGACCTCCAATCTTTGATGATGAAGGAGACTTCTCAACTTTGGATTCCACAAGGTCTAGGTATACATCTGATGTGTTTTCTGATGTGAAAGCCTCATCAAAAATAACATCTCTACTGATTTGAATCTTCTTGGTCAAGGGATAAATCAATCGATAACCCTTAGAGTGCTCATCATATCCAATAAGAATACACTTCAATGTTTTCTTATATAGATTCTTCCTTTTTTCTTTCGGTATGTGCATGAATGCTTTACAACCAAAAATACGTAGATGAGAAATGGAGGGTTTCCTACCACTCCATGCTTCATATGGAGTCATTCCTTGTAGGGCCTTTGTGGGTGCCCTATTCAATAGATATAATATTGTGGTGACAACTTCTGCCCAATATTGTTGCCCAATTCTAGCTCCTGTGAGCATGCAATGAACCATTTCCATGATGGAACGGTTCCTCCTTTCAACAACTCCATTTTGCTGAAGAGTATAAGTAGTAGTTAACTGTCGTGTGATCTCGTTATCAGTAAAGAATGCAAAAATTTCTTTAGAGGTGAACTCCCCCCTTGATCTGAGCAGAGGGTCTTTATAGAAGTCCCTAACTCCTTTTCAATAGATTTCTTGAATTGCTAAAAGAAGCCAAATGCTTCAAATTTTAGTTGAAGAAAGAATACCCACATATTTCGTGAGTAATCATCCATGAATAACTAAAAATACCTCTTTCCCCACAACTGATGAGTGTAAAAGGACCGCACAGATCGGTGTGAACCAACTCCAGAGGTTTCTTTGCTCTTGTAGAGCTTCTCTCGAAAGGTACTCTATGTTGTTTTCCTACCAAGCAGTCAGAGCAAACTAGCAATGTGGTAGAAATGGAAGGAAGACCCTTTACCATCTCATACTTACTTAACTCAAGTAAGTAACCAGAACTCATATGTCCATATCTCTTGTGCCACAGGGAAGTTGCCTCCTTTGTAGAGACAATCATGGCTACGTTTGGAGTAGAGATAGCATCTAGTGCAAATAAGCCATGCTTATATGAAGTGATTACAATGTTCTTACCCTTCTTGGTAATTGAACAACACTTATTGCCCCCCTCAACACTAAAGTTTACAACCATGTCCTTATCCAAAAATTTTGTGACTATCAACAAGTTGTTCGCCAATCCTGGAACATAGCGAACCTTCTCAATATGGCACTTTCCATCAGGAAGAGCAATAAAAATGGTACCTTCTCCTTGAACCTTGTATGTTTTATCATCGATAATAGTGATATGGTTGCCCTCTTTGGCCTCAAAAGACTCAAACCATGATTTATCATCAATCATGTGCTTACTGGCTCCAGAATCGACATACCAAATAGGATCCGTCTGCTTGGAGACTGTGGTATTCATGAGCACTTTTTGTGCTCACTCAAAATCCATGTCAGATTCCTTAATAGCAACATTCACTTTGGGTTGCTTGTTTTTGTGTGGTTTGTTATGACCTTTCTGTTTTGGTTGCTTATTCTTATGCCAACATCTATTTGTGTCATGACCTTCCTTGTCACAGATCTTGCAATATCTCTTAGTCTGTTGAGTTGGTTGAGTTTATTTCCCTTTTGAATCCTTTTGAGAACTCCCTCCTTTCTAAAAATTACCCTTCTTCTTGGGGCCCTTCCTATTGGTGTAGAGGGTGGTGTTAGAAGAATCATCTCGCTACAGTTGGCGTGCCTCCTCTTCTTGGAGCAAATTTACCAACTCAACAAAGGTAACTTTTCTTTGTGATACCTAAAGTGAGGTGATAAACACTCAAAAATAATCAGGTAATGCTCTCAATACCACTAAGGTAAGGAGCTTATCATCAACTAGTGCTACCAAAGAATTCAACTTTCCTTTCAACTTAGACACTTTGCAAAGAAAGAGTTCAACTATCTCTCCTTGTTTCATGCTTATATTGTGTAATTGAGATTGAATAAATAGAATGGTGGAGTCATTCTTTCCTTCATATATAGTTTTAAGGGCATCCCATGCCTCTTTACTATTTTTACAATCAACAATATTGGGTTGAACTCCATCAGAGACAGTAAGCAAAATGAGCACTTTTGCCTTGCTATCTATCTTATCAAAGTCTTTCTACTTAGCAGTGAGAGTTGTGGCTCCAGCTACAGATGAAGGTCTTACTATTTCTCTAGAAAAAACATCCCAAAGATCATCCATCTCAAGGATTACCTTCATTTTTTTTTTCCATGGTGTATAGTTTGGACCTTTCAACAATTGATGAGAATCAGTTATTAATTTTGCAAACGTTGTGAAGGTTCCTTATAACACCAAATGGCCCCCCTTTATCTCGCTTGTTGTGGTGCAGTGGTAAATGCCCTGGGTGTTGGTAGAGGCCGATCTAGGTTCCATTACCCTTGTATCCATCCTGCAGATATATGGTATAGTTAGGAATGTCCTATGTGTTGGTAGAGGTCGACAAGGCTCCATTCCTCCTATGCCCAACCTGTTGAAAGTGGCACCTTGAAAGGGGTGTTTTCCACTATAAATTAGTTTTACCCAGGTGTTGTAGGTGAGTTGGAGAGGAGAGGTAAATCCTCCAAGAGAGGTCCCAGGTTCAAATCTCCATCCTACCAAAAAGTTGAATTGGGTATCCAAAATCCAATTGATAATGTTGGTGCGGACAGGGTCGGGTGCGACTCTCGGGTGACTTTGACGGTCTAGAACCCCTTGTTTGTGGTCTCTCAGACCAAGGCAGCCCTGCAAGGGGTTTTTTGCTTAAAAAAAATGGTCCCCCCTTCGATATACCTTAATTCCAGGTAGTTATACTGTACAAAATACCCGCCCTTACGTGAGGGAGACTATAGGTATTTTGAAAAACCAAAAAACTTACCCGCCCTTACGTGATGGAGACTGTAGGTAATTTTAATGATTATACGATACGTGGTACTTAGGCGGTACTGAAAGGGAATCACCTCATTGATGGCATCGACCTTAGAAAGCCTTCAATTTGCATGCATGGGGCGTAACTTCCCCTAAACACTTTGGATATCCGAAATTTCATCTGGATTTAAGCTTACACACGAGAGCGATTGGGGTAATGTATGGAGTAAAAAAATAGCAAAATGGAAAACTTATATCTCCCCGATGATTAATAGAGAACAAGCTCAGACGTCATTTTTGCAGCTATATTAGGCGACGGATACAATAGTGCAATCACGACAACTTTACCTGTAAGTGCTGGATGCTGCAGTGCAATAAATTGCACGGATGGGTTTTAATTATTTTGGATACTTAGAGAGTGAATTTGATTTTAACTTTTAATGAAGTAGTGCAAAACATGAAAAATGCAACATACAACATAAAAGTGCCCACAGAAATAAACCACTAGGTGTCAGGCGCTGTCGAAAATGCACCTTTACAATAATGCCAAAATTGCCTTTTCAAAAATTTACTCTCTATCCCCCCTTGAATTTTGAAAAAAAAATACTCCCCCTTTAAAAATTCTCCTTTAAAGCATCTTTAAAAAAATATATAACTAAAGTTAATAAAAAAATTAAATTATATTTCATAGAAAAATAAATAATTAAAAAAATAACCTTTTTAACTATATAAAGAATCAATAATTTAAAATTTAATTATTAACTCTAATTAAAAATTAAAATAAAAAAGAAGACTTTAGGAAAAAAATTTACCTTTGTTTTTTTGGGGGGGGTCGACGAGATTTGTCCCCGCGACCTCAGGGCTTCCTGAGCCCTTACCACTCGGCTCACAACCACATGAGCCAATTTTTTGATCCGATAGAGGATCGAGGCACCCACCTTCTTATCGAGCAGTCGCGAGCTCAAAGCTCGACACAGCCACTCCGCCACCTCGATCGCGGCTTGGGTGGCGCTCGAGCGGCGGCTCTTGGGCTGCGTCTGGGTGGCACTCAGGCGACACTCAGGTGGCAACGAGGTGACAAACCAAAGAAGATAAAAAATTGTGATTTTTGCACTCAAAAACCTCATGAAATGGTTCGTTTGAGATCTAAGTGCTCTTAGCACTTGATTTCCACATTTTATGCATCCGAAAAACTCAACAATGGATCACAAAACTCTGCAACGATTATTGCCTGTGACGTCCTCTGAGATGGAAAAATGATTTCTGGATGAAATTTAAGGACAATAATGAAATTTCAATCCAGCCAATCTACTCGGATTGGCCCCCTCTATCCATGAAAAATCTCACAATCGAGTTTCATCGATCCAAGAGATAAGGAAAAATAGGAAGTCCTTATCAGGTTTGACGCCTTTGACGGGTTTCTGTGCAGGTGACAGAGTTTGTGAATGTTTCTAAAAAAACATTTATCCCATATGTATGGGATTTCGAGGCACTTAAAGGATTAAAAACCTTTATACTCTGATAAGGAGTATCTCCTCTTAGGGAGATGCTCTCCTGAGAGGGAGCGAGCTCTCCTCCCACACTGTGTTGGCCGCCTTGTTGTTGGCTACCACACGTGCCTCGCGCCTTGCATCTTGATCCTTGTTGTCACTGTGTTCGATCTGACCTTTGCTCCCACCTTTCGATCGGTTGGTCGTTCGATCCGACCTTTGCTCCCGCCTTTCGACCGGTTGGTCGATATCGATTTGACTCTTCTTTGATCGATTGGTCAATCTCAAAATTTTGGGATAACCTAGGCACAGATCCCAATAAAAATTTGGAATACTTGCTCCACCCAGGGCATAGATCCCTCCAAAAAGCTTCGATCTATGTAATGAAGAATTAAAAAAAATTCTCCAATGAAAGATAAAAAAAAATCTCCTCCTCCAAAGCTTCGCTACCAAATCCAAAAAGCTCTGCTACTACAAGATCATTTCAAAAAATGAGAGTGGCAGAGTAGGCTTTGATACCATGTGAGTAATTGGAACAATTCTCATTAATCTGGTGAAATATAAATAATACATTTCAAGCCAATAATAGTCCGGAGGTTACGGAACCACCCGAGACCAAAATAGGCATTGTTGCAACAAATAAAAATGAGCCTAAAATAAATCCAACAATATAAGATTTTTAGGATCAAAATCAAAATAAGAAATATTGAAATATTCTAACACTTTGTAATAGCAAAAACTATTCAACAAAGTGCAGTATTTTTCAAATGTTGTGTTAATGATTGATTGAGTAGTTAGAACTTAGATTTTGGTGTGTTAGACCTTCTACTAGACTAGGGAGCAAGGGCCCACTCTCAGAGCTGGTGGAAGGAGTTGTTTACAGTTTTCTACAAATTTTCTGTTTTGTGCATTTTTTGTTAAAATGTTGTCAAATTCTTACTAAATTGTTGTAATTAGAATATGCTTTGTGCTTACTATGTTTTTCCTTTGTTTTCAAGTGTGATGTATGAGTGTGGTTTTTCAGCTAGTTGACCATTATTTACTTCTGCAGTTAACATTTCAATAACTGTAATTTCAACTACAGTAATTTATTTACAGTTTTTAGCAAAATTTTCAAGCTTTAGCAATTTCTTCACATTAGTTTAATTTTCAATAAGTGTTAACTTAGTTGATTTAATTTCAGAAATTACACTTCATGTTATTTCCATTTAGAAAAAGTAATATAGTTTCCTTATTTTTTAGCACATTTCAATTTTGCAACTTAGATCAGTTTCAATTCTGCAATTTAGTGTTGGTTTGATCCTTGTGAGACCCTTATTAAAAATTTTCCAATAGAATAAGCATGTGCTCTGATTTTTGAACTATAGAATTCCTAAACCTCCTATATCGTATATAACCTTGGACACCACCCTATATTTGACAAAATTAAAATTAAATGATGATATTAACGACACTCATCATCCTTGGTTTCCTAAGGTATTTTAGATTACTCCTTTAGGACTATAAATGCCTAGATGGTAGTGGAGAAACATTGACGAATTATAGGCATAACCTCCATCAGGGCTATAGATGCTTGTTTGGCAATGGAGTATGCCTTACGAGTGGTGACATGTATGTCACATTAGATACTTTCTTTTTTACATACCATTGTATGCTTACAGATGAGATAGAATATGATGTTTAAGTTTACAATTGGTTAGTCCAACCTCACTCAAAATGCATAAATGAACATCATTACACACACGTTGGTCAATGATAAGCTTAATCTCATTCGGGATGGTCAAAAATTTCTACATTATGTTGATTGGCTAATAAATGAGTTTGATTGCTCAAACTAAGGTGTTTGAATTTATAGAAATTCTTATAGCATCCAAAAACCCTTGGACATAGGAATGAATAACATCATGGCTAGTTTCACCAAGCAATACAAAAGCCTCCCAATCATTAGTCCCATGTTCAATCATTTTGGTTACATGTTCATTGTTCATGTTCAGTCAACTTAATAATCAAAGCATTCTATGCATAGCCTACATATGTTCATTATTAGATTTGCATTCATCATACACATTGCATGTTTGTCTATCTCAAGTTTTGTTAATATTTTTATGTGACTATTAACTTACCCTTTATTAATTAAACCATTTATGGTTGTGAAATTCCAAATACACATCCAAAAAATTGATTCAAACAAACACATATAAAGTTTAAAAACTATGCACTTACGAACACATACATTTTTTGCATAGCATCAAACATGTCAAATACAAGTCATATCTCATAGAATATCTATCTAATAACATGCACCAATGCATCATCACATCAAATAACTCTAATAAATATACATCGCATCAAAATCACCCATAGGCTACATAATTTTTACATACATATATGTTACAATATACATCAGCATGAACTCTTATACATAAATACCATGATATACAAAACTGGTGGTACACATGCCACATAAAAAATAACATCATCCTTTCTAACCATCGAGAGTCTCCCTATTTCCCTCTTGTCCTCTAGGCCTCTCATCTCCACTCCTTTGCGGTCCCTCACCATATTGCGCTAGACCTTATCCCCCTACATGATATGTTGTTGGATCTATAAAATATGGCATCATTGGGGCTACTGATGTTGTGCTCCTATGGTTCCATCAAGATATAGAACTTGAGTAGGATGGCACAACTAAATTATGGGTAATCAATATGTCCTCCAATTCCAATACTTTAACTTGTTCTTAGATATAGTATCCCCTATATTCATTGTTGGCATGTCATAGTTGATCGATCTCTTCTTGTAACCTTACCACATCAACTTAGGCCCTCAAACACTCCACCTCTTATCAAAGGCTCTCTCTATTACCATAGCATTTAAATCTCTCTAGAACTAATCTCTCTCCACTTAAGCTCTATCATATTCATCCATCATTGTATCCAATTGCCCCTAGAGCTCATATCTAGAAACAATAACAATCCTTCACCCTACAAGCCTTGCATATCTACTATGGCCCTCTCCAATGATAATATGGCTACATCTCACTCTCACTATAGCCTATCCCTATCCTACTCAACCATCATTGTATCCAATCATCCCTGAAGCTTATCTCTAGCAGCAATCACTAAGTCCCTCTCACTCTATAAGCCCTACATATATGTTGTGGCTCTCTCTAGAAATAATGTGGCTACATTTCATTGGATCCTATCCTTGTCTGCTATGGATACATCTCTCTCAGTAATAACTCTCATCTTCTCTAAAGTCTAGGTACCCTCTCAATCCACCCTCCATGCCTCCACCTTCCTAACCCTATATCTTAGCATATCAACCTCCTACATGACCATCATCATCTCATCAACCTCCATGGTGTCATAAACATCCACCTCCTAAAATACATCCATTAATCCCTCTTGGGTTGTATCTTCGGGTTCTTGCTTTGATGCACCACCCAATCCCTCCTCTATTTTCTTGGACGGGCCTACTCCACTCTCCAATAAATGATGCACTTGTCACCTAAGTAGTGACTCCTATTGGACCTCCTCATCATCTCTCCCCTTGACCACCACCTCAACATCCTAAACTACTCACTCTAATCTACTAACTACCATCTCTGCTTCGCTAACTATCATTACACCCCATATCTATCTGCATCATATATTGTCCCTCACTCAGGTTCTCATCTCTTTATCATCCACTAGGAGTCATAATTTACAGTGGTCCCTACATCCTCAATATATGGTATAGCTATATCAGCATCCCTCTTTATGTATAATGACTCCACTCATGATCATGGCCCATGATCTTCCTTGATCCTCCAGATGACCACTAGTGGATTAGGCGAACCTTGTCTCAACCCAAACTATCTCAAGACCTATGTATATGGTAAGAACTCAACCTATGTACCATGGTGACCAATGATCCATCTCCCATATATCTCTTGGTTAGCTCCTCCACATGCTTTATCCATGATGGTGCTCTCCTCCATGGCTACTATCTAATGTCATGAGGTCTCAAGCTATCAAAAACCCCTCGATAATATAATTTGTTGCCCTTGTGAGGCCTCTTAACCCATGTCTCCATGTTAGTATGAAATTTTAAGGCATATGACACATCCTCCCCTATTACCCTGTACACCTCATATGATAGTTTTATAGGCCTCACCATCACTATATGCTCTCAAGCCCATAATTGTATCTCAGCTCTATCCTCAATGTCATCCTAACACCATGCAACTCTCTATAGGTTTGTGTTAACAATGCAAATGTCCATGCATATTTAACTAAGTTATCCATCAAGTCACACATAATTCTAAGTAGGTTCCTTAGGAACCTCACTCCTAATGAGTCATGCAACATATAGCTCAAGATAAGGATCATCACTAACACATATCTATGTGATAATATCTCCATTTGATAGTACATATCATAGAACATGTCACCACTCATATCCATTACTCGATTTCTATTTCCAAAGGCCATTCACATCACAGTTTTCTTTTGCTTCCCACTCATTGCTATTACCATACCACCTTTCATAGGTAGCTAATAGATGTGGTATATGTCCTCCAATGTGATCGACATTTCCCCTATAGGAAAATAAAATGTGTTGCTATTAAGATCCTAATGCTCACATAATGTTGACATGTACAAATGATAATAATGGAGAGTCATCATATGTGCCACTCTATAAAACCCTATAACCCTCAACCAATCTCGATAGTATATGGTTGACACCTCCCTAATATCATCAAGAAGTGGCCTAAATTGATTCCTCGGTCGTAAGTCTTTGACCTACCATCAACTACCCGCTACCCTAAAAAAATGAACAATTTCATAATATCGTACAAATTCATATAGTTTTTTATGATCGTACAACTCCATAAAATCTAGAAACAAAGGGTATTTTTGGATATCCATTTGTTTGAAAATATCACCCAAAATATAAAAAAAAAATTAAAAAATTGCACACAAAAAAATCATAAAAACATGCTCATACAAACAACACACACCTTCCTCGTAAAATATACAAAAAAAACAAACATATATTCAAACATGCACCCACATCTCACACAAACAAGTGCACATATTTTTTCTACTAACTTAGCCTATTTTGTTGTGGTTTCATTTCACTAAAAATTGGACCCTAGGGTTTATTTTACTAAAAGTTGGACACTAGGGTTCATTTTATTTCTAAAATGCAAAAATAGGGGTAAAAATCAACTTACCATCATTGCACACCCTCCTATGCCATATTTGGCACCACCCTCAACCATCTTGCAAGTTTGGGTCTCTAATCTGACAATGCTTCGCATCACAATATCTTCCTCACTCGTCTCTCTCCTGCCAATTCTTCCAAATCACATAGTGCAAATGACCTTCATGCCCTCTGATCGCACTTATATAGTTACGCATGTCTTGATTGTATGGGTCCATATGGTTGTGTACAATCAGACCTATCTGTACAATTTGTACAATTTTTCAAAACTTCTAAATTTCATATTTTCATCATTTCTAACCACCATGTGGTCTTACAATGACATTTTTATCAAGTATTTCATTGTTGTTTTCCACTTATTCATCCATCAACTCATTGCTTGAGGGGGTAGAGATAATACATCAATATTGCCTTGCACATGATCAATATTCAAACACTTGGTCTTGCAATTGTGTTTGTCCAAGAACCTTTGCCTACGACTATCTCAAGCCCTCCTTTGCTGGGGCAAAAAAAAGCAAAATTTCTCTTCTCAATCAAATTCCAGAATTTCTCTTCTTAATTAAGCTCTAATCCAAATCAAATTTGATACATCTCATTCCTATGATTGTATGGTTACTCACGAATTCCCTTCATCAAGATGGCAAAGGATAAGACCACTTCGAATTGAAGCATCATGATAATACCTACAAATGGTTGGATGGATTACCAAACCAAATCAAGCTCAACAATATGCCAAATGTAAAGTTTCAAGGATATGTGTCCCCTTCACAATTGGAACGTCTTGCATTGTTCATGACTTGAGATAATCTTGTGTCTCCTCCCTCAATAATCGTTGTGGCACAACTAAGGTCATAATCAATAACATATCAACTATAACCACCTATCATCAAATTAGGCCCTTTGGATGACATCATACATTAATACCACCTTGTGCATGATTAATACTTAAACACTCAATCTTGGAATCATGTTTGTCCAAGAAACTTTGCCTAAGACTATATCAAACCCTCCTTTGTTGGGGTAAACAAAAGTAGAATTTATCTTTCCAATAAAATCTTAAAATTTCTCTTATCATTAAAATTCTAATCCAAATCAAATTTGATACACCCATGCCTGTGATTGTATGGTTACTCATGAATTCCCTTCATCAAGGTGGCAAAGGATAAGACCACTTGCAATCAAAGCTTCATGAGAATAACTACAAATGGTTGGATGGCTTACCAAACCAAATCAAGCTCAACAATCCATCAACAAAAAGTTTCAAGGATATGTGTCCCTTTTACAATTTGAGCATCTCAAATTATTAATGACTTGAGATAATCTTGTGTCTCATCCCTCAATAATTGTTGTGGCATGACTAAAGTCGTAATCAATCATAATAAATCAGGAATCAACCATAACCACCCATCATCAAAGTAGATCCCCTAGCTGGAATCATACATTAATACCACCTTTTCCATGATCAATATTCAAACACTCAGTCTTAGAATCATAATTGTCCAAGAACCTTTGCCTAAGACTATCTCAAGCCCTCCTTTTTTGGGATAAATAAAAGCAGATCAATCAAATTCTAGAATTTCTCTTTTCAATTAAACTCCAATTCAAATCAAAATTGGTATACCCCATACTTTTTACTATATAGTTACTCATGAATTCCTTTCATCGAGGTGGTAAAGGATAAGATCACTTATGATCGAAGCATCATGAGAATACCTACACATGGCTGGATGACTTACCAAACCAAATCAAGCTCAAAAATCTATGAAAGATAAAGTTTCAAAGATATGCATCCCTTTCATAATTGAGGCATCTCATATTGTTCATGACTTGAGATAATCTTGTGTCTCCTCCCTCAATAATTGTTGTCATGTAACTAAAGTCATAATCAATCACATATCAACCATAACAATCTGTCATCAAAGCAGTCCCCCTAGTTGACATCATACATTAACATTGCCTTATGCATGATCGATATTCAAACACTCAATTTTGGAATCACGTTTGTCCAAGAACATTTTCCTAAGACCATCTCAAGCCCTCCTTTTTTGGGATAAACAAAAGCAAAATTTATCTTCTCGATCAAATTCTAAAATTTATTTTCTTAATTTCGATTAAAGCATCATGAGAATACATACACATTGTTAGATGGCTTACCAAAACAAATCAAGCTCAACAATTTATCAAAGGTAAAGTTTCAAGGATATGTGTCCCTTCCATAATTGGGGCATCTCACATTGTTCATGACTCAATATAATCTTGTGTCTCCTCCCTCAATAATTATCAAAATGTGACTAAAGTTGTAATCAATCGTAACCAATCATGGATCAATCATAATCATCCATCATCAATTCATATCTCATAGTCAACCACCAATCTAGCATCATAAGTTTTTGTACTATATCATGTTTTCACATAACATAGTACAAAAAGGGATAAATGTAGACACTTAAAAATGTCACATTACCCCTTGTGCAGTGCTAATGATCGATTAATTTGTAAAACCCATAATATTTGGATAAATTTCCTAAAAACTCTATTCATCCTTCTTAAGCCCCTTTGGCCACTTAATCCCCTTCCTACACTTAGCCCCTGGTCACCATGCAACCACCCTTTTTAGCCTAATTTAGGGCCACCTCACCCTAGTCTACCCCTTGACTAGCCTAGCTTCCACCTAAGCCTAGCCTACTCTAACCTAACCTCTGGTCAACCCTAAATACATGGTCAACCTCACCCTAGTCTACCATTTAACTAGCCTAACCTCCACCTCACCTTGGGTTAACCCATAACCCTAGTCTAACTTAACTCTTGATCCCCCACATCCCCATGTGCATTCAATACCATAAATGATATTTGAAGACTTTCTCATTCAAGGCATTTAAGGTATTGAACACATTGGTGAGTCATCATCTGTCATGCCATAATTGAGTGAAGACTTTCATCTCCCATGCATTTATGAGGCATGGTGCAACCATGCCTATTTATTACATGTGGATGGATGAGGATTTTCCTCCACCTAAAGTTATTTATGAGGCATGGCACACCATGCCATCTCATGGGACACCTCACTCGACACCTCATAGGATACCTCAACCCCACTTTAACCTTTAGCAAGTCTATAAATATAAGGTCATTTCAAAGAATCACACACTTGCATACCTAGACTCTATATAAATCACTCTAGACACCATCACACTTTTGTGGAAAGATTTGAATATCCCTTAAAATTGTCATGCTATTCAAATCCTTGAAGACCCAAAAGTAGATATGTGAGCTATGGTTGACTCACCACTTTATCCTAGGATAACTTTGAAAGCTAAACAGGCCAGGTCTGGACACCCTAATATGAGCTTGCTAAATATTTACTTAAGAAATAGTTCTACCAGATTTAATTGAACAGTAAAATATGATTAACCAAGCATATGATGCGAGCATAGTTAAAGATAGATCAGTGCCTTATTTTTTGGGTTATTGTAGTAATTTTTAAACATTCATATGATAGAGAACAAAAAAAAAAAAAGAGAAACTGATGAATCTATTCTCATTCGAATATTGTAACAAACACAGGCTCATTAATTAGCGAAGAGATGTTGTCTACATGTTTAAATAATGTAAGATGTAGACAAGATAACATACACATTGCACAAATTTTAATAGAAAGAGAGAACCATATAGCTTGTATTAAATTTAGAATGAAGGATTTACAATGAATAAACCCGATATATCACTCATGTTTGTTTGAATAATACAATGTAATGGATCGCCCTATTCAAATGATGTAACAGGGGATTGTTATCTATTGTTCTAAAAGTATTGACATATAGACTCTGGCTCTGTGGAACATCTTTTTGAAATCATCTCGGATAGACTATCCTAATTTCAACAATACCTGCACAAATGTGGGAAGAAATTGAGAAGATGGCTAAACAAAGAAACAGAGGAAATACGATAACCTAGACAGAGCACTCAAAATACCACTCAAGAGCTTGTTGTGCGATTGCTTGATGATGAAGCTTGATTGTCTTTACTCTTTTTATAAATGGACTGCCCAAATTTAGTTATAGATACTTGGTGCAGGTGTTTCCACTTGTGTCTTTTTTGTTCTTGTATCATTTCAGCTACCCAAGTTTGTTTCAGTAGAATCAGTTGATGCCAACTATCAAAAACCTTTGTCAAAATGCTTATTTTATTGAGACCACTTTGGCTGTTATTGGGATTTTTCTTTTTCTTCTTTTGATTTGAAGGGGGCTCTTAATAGTGGTGGTCTAGATACTTTATTGTGCTATTCTATTTGTGTAAAAGACAATTGGAGAGTATTTCTTTCATTCCTATTATCCTTTTCATTTTCTTTCTCATATTTAGGTGATTTTAGACTAGGACTGATGTATTTAGGTTTTTAGGATGACACAGAGAGCAACCCGATGTGATGGTGAAGAGAAGAAAGAAAGAATACAATAAGGTGAAACAATATGGGTGACAATGTGGATGGAAGTAGAAATGTTTGAGCATAATAGATGTGGAAGGCTAGAAATAATGGTGTTGAGATTATGCATTTTGGAGAAGACTGTGATGGTGATTAAGAGAGAATTCCCAAAAGGAGGGAAAAAAACAATGAGAGGAAAGAGGAAATGGAAAACAAGATCTCAAAGTGTGCAGATTGATAAGAATGACAATAAAGGTATGATTCCATAACTATATTCTGTTGGGTTGGTCCCTTTATAACTATATTCCATTGAGGCACTGCTATCCTTTTAAAGCTCAGACAATGCTGCTATTTTTACCTCTTCTTCCTTTTACTGTACCTTTTACATTTTTTGCATTGTTTACAGTCTCTCATGGTCATTGCCTTTTACACTCTTTGGCCCATATTTACTATTGACACCTTTGTCATGCCTACTTCCTTTATTTAAAGTCATAGAGATAGCCCATTTTATCAACTGATAACAACATCATGTTTTGTATATATGAGCAAATTTGCCTATCTTGAGTCTGCGTTGAATTTATCCTTTGAGTTGTTTGTTGCATGGCCTTGCTTTTATTGGTACAACCTTGGGGGACTTGAGCCTATGTAAAATATTTTATGCATGTGGCTTAGTGATCTTTTCTTCAAGCAGATTCCCAATTTACTTAGTTTTCTTACCTTTCTTCTAATTGGTCTTAAGCTGATGGTGTTGAATTCCTGTTTTAGGCTCCTTTATTTGCTGTAGTCGTAAATTTGAAACTTATCATGAATGATCTTGTTGATCTTTGCCAGCTTCAAAGAGATATACTCTATTTGGGATACATTGTGATTTTGTCGCTTTGGTTTCTAAGATGTTTGACACTCCATACTATCTATTAGTCCTTGAACAGTGAGCTACACATCCTCCCATGTACAACGAGCTTTGTCGATCTTGCTCAGGATGGTCTAAGGTCGTTGATATCCTTTTCACCTTTTACCTTGGTCTATCACTGATTGAATTGGCATTGGGTAGAATTTATGAGCAATAAGAGTTGGCAAGAATACTTGGTCATCATTCGTCTAAGGATATTGTTGATTGAATTGATGATAATTTTTTTGCAAGGGTGATAGTGAGACTTTGCATAGGCTGGTTTTTTATTTTTTCTAATGAGGAAGAGGCTTCATTGATCGAATTGGCAACTGAGTTTTAGATTTACTATGGGTTAACCTGGCTTTGGATCTTTTCACTAATGGACAAGAATGTCACTAATGAGACTGATGGTGGATCAACGATGGGAGTAAAGAAGAGCGACAACGATTTTAAGCCATTTTTTAGTCTATCACTGATGGATGTTATGATCAATTATTTTAATCAACGAAGAGGCTTCACAAGAGTGATGACTTTATCTTTAAAACAACTTCACTTTACTAGGCTCTATCGAAAGGGGGACTTGTTGGGTTGACTTTGTTAAGACCCATGTCTTATTTTTGTCGTTGATTCGGAGGAGTGGTCGCTAGTCGGATTAGCAACGGTGGTTTGCAAGAGCGACTATGTATTATACCCCTTTCTATCTTAACATGGTTACTGATGTGAAATGTTCATAGGTAATTGGATTGGTGATAAATAACCTTGATGAGCGATGGGATGTCTTTGGTCTTAAATGCTCGCCAATGTCTATCTTTGGTCGTTGATGATGATCGATGATAAGGCTTTGCAAGAACAACAAATTTACCTTTAAAACAACCTTACTTGACCAAATTTCATTAGGAGGGGGACTTTCTAGGTTTATGTTGTGGAGACCCTCATCTTGGGCTTGAAATTTTTATCGCTCATTAGGAAGGGCGGTCGCTAATCAAATCGATGACAATGCTTTGGTAAGAGTGATGATGTACACAATCTTCTTTATGTTTTGGGGCTATCACTGATTAATAAGGGTGATCATTGATCAAATAAATGATAATGCTTTGTGAGAGTGACGATGTATTACACGGACCTAACTGCTTGCTGATGCCTGTATTTGGTCATAGATAGGATCAGCAATAGTAGTATTTTAAGCACGATAATATATTTTGGATTTAAGGCTATGTTTTAATCGATTGCTGATGAGAAAAAACTATCAAAGACGGGATTAGCGATTGCGGTTTGGATGAGTGACGAGCAATATTTATTGCTAATGACTGAATTGGGTCATTGATAGGATTGATGATGAGGGTTTTGATGAGCGATGATGTTTTTTGGGCTTAATTATATCGATGATGACTTAGAGTTATCATTGATTAGATCAAAAAAAGGATTTTGGAAGAGCAATGGGTGGTTAAAGACCTTTTTGTCTTGGTGAATGACTTGGTAAAACCTTAGAAGGGATATTTAAGTGAATATAGGGTATACTTGGATAGTTTTTGGCCTTGGTTTAGCTTGGGAAGACTCAGTGACTTTCTGGTCTATATCTTTACTTTATTTAGGTTTAAGCTTGCTACTAGATGGTCTGAGACGTTATGGACTAAATGCTATATTGGAGATTGAGCAACTTATAATTATTGAAATGAAGAATATGGGATGGCATAATGGTATGAAAGTGTGGTGGCCTTACTTAAGATGAAAAGATTATGGTGGATGGAATGGAATATGATAGTGCTCATGTTGACCTTATTATGATCATGAAGGCTTCTTCTAATAAAGACTATTTTCAAGGCTTCCTTCTTCTTTTTGAGCTTAACCTTTCACCCTACAGTCACCTAGACATCCAAACCTTATTGAAAATTAGGGGTGTGAATTAAGTTGGGATTTTTGAAGTCCAACACACACTCACACCTTCACTTGCCATCAATTATCATGGACGACTACATGTGACCCTTGAAATTTCCTTTTGCATTGTAAACTACTCTTAGCTACATGTTCAAAAGGCTACCTAATTCAAACTAGAGTTCTAGCAGCACTAGAAGGACCCTCTCACTGAATAAATTCTTTGTTTAGATAACATAGAGTTGATTGTACGTACATGTATAGTCAAAATGGATCATATACAGGGGTACGATCCCCTTTAGGGTCTTTTTTTAGCTTGCAACATAGTAACATGTCACCAAATCAAGAAATAACACTTTTTTGAACCCTTTTGTAATCATTTACAACAATTTTGTAATGTAATGGTCTAGCTTTCATTTACATTTATCTTTCATCACAAGGGGTCTGATTGAGACAAGCCCCCAAATACCTTTAATATTTTTTATTGGGTTATGTAATTTTAGAGGACTTATGCAACTAGTAGTGGCTCATGTGCAGTAAGCCCTCTTCCCTTGATATGACCATAAAAGACATAAGATGACATGAACCATTGCTTGTAAAAGGTTTTCTTCACTAGAAATCCCTAACTGTAACTCAAGGGGCAACATTTTTAGAAGTACTCAACTTGTAACACTTATTTTGGAATATATGAAATGACATGTTTTGATAGTCACAAAATGAAGCACTCAGATTTTGTGCTAGTTGTCGTGCAACATTCTGAGTAAGGTAATGGGGTTCAAACATGGTCAAAATAAAGGAGATCCAAATTTTATTATAGTTTTGTTTTTAGAGTTGCTTAGAGAAGAAAGAGAAGATATTTTTATAATCCTTATATCCCCAATGAGAACAACCTACCTTATGACTCTTGTTAGCCCACCATAATATACTTACCAAGAGAGATAACCCTCAAGGCTCATACAATAGTTTACTCAAGGGGTTGATATCCTTACCCTAATAGGACTGACAATTGGTTATGTTCATGTTATCTTTGTTTAATATTATTTACTCTATGTAAAGAAGATTAATTAATATTAATTAGAGTGTATAAAATTTAATGTTGAATAAAGGTAAGATTCTAGATCAAAAGGTTTTGACCCTATGTGGCATTTCACGTAGGGTTCACCAAAGATGTGGGGCACCAAAAAGGAATGTCCCTTAGATGTGCTAGCCTTTTAAGTTCTCCCTCAAGGGTTAGTCCATAATTGGACAAGAGAGCCCTACTGCTAACTCACCATTTGGCACTTTGAGCTTTTATCTTTGGTGAGAGGTTTTAATTTCACCAAGGGCATAAAAATTTTCCTAAATCAAGTTTATGTATTCAATTTGACAAATGACTAAGGTTTGGTTTTTGTGCTTCGAGCTTTTATCTTTGGTGAGAGGTTTTGGGTTCACTAAGGGCATAAATATTTCCTCAAATCTAGTTTACGTGTTCAATTTTACAAATGCCTAAGGTTTGGTTATATCCTAGCAGCTAATATGCAAGATAAAAAGCAATGCAAGTAAAGACAGATGTGCATAAAATAGGGTGTTATACTATATGCAATTGTTTTTATGAATGCTCCTTAAATGGTGTGTTTTCTATCATTGATAATGAACTGCATCTAAAGTTATGAGAAGTACCACAAAATTGATCCCAAATTTCTTAGCTAGTTGCAGCCCAACACAATGTCCACTCCTCCCAATGGAACTACATAAAGATCAATCTAACATTGATAGTTGCTTATGGATAGGCGGGCATTTTGACACCTCCTATTATAGGTCATGATATCTTCATTAGTATTTCTTACAATGATTTAATAATTGCCATAGATGAAATAATTTTCTCTTTCAGATACACTAGGGTCAGTAAAGTTATCTATTCTACTAGATTCTCATAGTATCAATACCTTATGTTCTTTGAGGAATCCTTAGACTTTCATGAATTGGGGTGTCGATATTCCTACAATAGCATTCAAAGAAAAGGTAGAAATTTCTTCTATAGAATTATTGATTGGAGGTTTTACATCCACTAATTCTAGTTGTTCTTCTACTAAATCCGCAAATTCATCTCCTGTGTCTATAGAAGAAAACAAGTACTGCTCATATCCAAAAGGTGGAGATGTTACATTTTGCGTTTATTTCTCATTGCACATTTTTTATCACAATTATAATAGAGTCCCTTGCTTCTACAATTGACCACCTTCTATGGTGTTAGCCTCATGAATGTTGGATCCTTTGAAGCATTATTATTTGTAGATGTAAAAGTTTTGTTTTGGGACATAGGGGATCTAGAAGCCTTATGTTAGGAATTCCATTTGTTCTCTACAAGCTTATCTAGACCTATGGCAGTCATGTAGGTGGTCGGTTTAAACATTGGATCTCAATTATTATTTATTCCTTAAGGACACTAATAAAATAAATCTTAAATAATTCATCTAGGAGAGTTGTATGGTGTACTGAGCATTTTTTGAGATTTATAAGCCCATTAGAGGTATAATTAGAAGCATGTAATATTTGGAGGTGTAACATTTTGCTAAAGTTTCCCTCAAATATTTGTTTTTAGTAGGAGCTATTTTGTTCACCCTAGGTAAGTTAGGGATAAAGTTTTTCTATAAATGGGCTCCTAGGGCCCTCATTGTATTAATATTTTGGCAAAGAGAATTTTGAGCTACACTCTGTGAAACCCACACTATGCTTTATGCTCATGAGGTTTTAAGAAATTGGTAAGTTCTTATGCATCCCACCAGTGACATTGCCCTCCTAGTTTGCTAAGTGTGTGATGATTGGGTACGACCCTTCTAGCCCATTTGAATAATTGTTTATCAATTTTATAATCAAATGAATGGGTGGACATTAATGTTACTCAATTTCTCATGTGTTGATTGATCTCATGTTTTCCTCACTATAGTGTAATAGTTGTAATTTCTTTCATCTCTCACACTGTAAACTTCATGATCTTACATTCTACACTTTGCACATTTTATTTTCGTACTTTGCTTCCATGTATTTTCTATCATGTATTTATTTTCCATGCAAAGCAGTTAGAGTAGAATAGAGATAAATACAAAGACAACATGAAGTTGTCCTTAATCCATAGGTTAGGGGAAGCATTTGGCATGCTTATCTAACCTTGTTGAAACTCAGATTTGGGAGCACAACGCTTAAATAAGAAGTCAAGACAATCCCTCAGATCAAGATAATCTAAGAGGGGATCTCTTCCATAAGGTTATATTACATGTCAATGCTTAATAAAGAGCCTTTTATAGTTAAAAAAATTAAGGACCACCATTAAAGGGCTTGTTTTGATTAGCTATTGTAGAAAAAATGATGGATTTTAAGCCTTACTACCACAAAATATCACAAGTACCAATATAAAGAACCACAATAGTAAAGGTCAAAATGTCAATAATGGATATTTTGATTAGTAAATAATAACAATGCATATAAATCTCATATGAATCAACAACAATATTATTGAAATAAAATACTCACAACATTATTCATGAGTCAAATATACAATCTTGATATTTTCTCTATATTTCAAAATATTTTTTTGAGCTTTGTCTCCATAATATATTTTTACAAGATAACTCTTCAAATTTTTGACTATCGCTTTCCATATGACCTTTATATTCTTATCTTACCACTTGTATACAAGACTCTTAGTCTTCTAGCATGACACATGTACATATCATGCACATCCTAATATATCAAATAATATAATATTCTTTAACAAAAAACAATAAAGAAATACTCATTAGAAAATAAGATAATATTTGTATCACCCTAAGGTTACCAAGTCAAACAAGGCTAACTTTCAAGAAAATTTAGTGTAACTCCCACAAATTTACATATTAAATAATTGACTATTAGCTTATGCCATTCCTCAATCCTTTAAATGCAACCATAGATTTTGAAGCTATTTTTATTTCTCACTTTCTTTCAAGAATTATCCATTACATCCAACAAATGTTTAACAATATTTCTAAGAGCAAAAAAAGAAGAGGGATCATCCTTCCTCACTGCATTCACAAGGAACAAGGTAAGGGGTTAGAGGAACCCCTTCTCTTAGGTTCCATCAAGACAAAGAATAGACAACAAGCATGCAAATATTTAGAAGTTGAAACCTTAGAAAAGTCAATCATTCTCACTTGGCAATGTTCAAACCTCTCCTTGATTAAGTCTAGTTATATATATATGTAATATTATTATTTTTTTGTGCATAAGTGTCTAGTCTTATTATAATGTACTTTTCATTAGTTTTATTATAATTTTGTTGTTTTTCAAAAAGATTACGATTTTTTAAAAATGTAAGATTACTTTATGAGGTTACCAAATGAAACATATCAAAATACATTTGTTTTAAAAAGGTGAAATGTTTGGGACTAGTACCTATGCAAATGTTTGTTGATATAGACATTGACATGGGTAAAAAATAATTATAGGTGTTGATAGAAGATCATTATATGTGCATGCTTCTAAAAGAATTTAACAAATATAAACTTTTGAAAAAAAATAATATTAAAATTTAAGATTAAAAACCCTTTGTTTGGCTTTACAATTTTTCTTGGCCGTCAACTATCAATATTTAACTGAATTTTACAGATGGGAAATTGATTAGACATTTTTCACAAGACTACCCAAACTGCCGAACTCGTTTTGTATCTCATTCATTCGGACTCGGATTGAGCTAAAATTTTGAGGGTAGATGCCTAAAAAACCTTAGAACGTCTCCACCAATTTTCATATCATTTGTAGCAACACAGATCCTAGTGTATTCCTATGTTTGAACGACATATTTGGCAAGCGGCTATGCGAGGGTTTCATTTGGGTTGAGTTCAAGCAGCTCCAGAGGTTGGTTTTTAGGGCCTTCGAGTCCTAGCGGCCAATATTTTTGTGGTTTATGCTCAATATTTTAGCAAAAAATGTTGCAGGGGATACAAGATGGGTTAGAAATTTGTCTTTCAACAGATCATACTATGAACTTGAGTGACAACGGCTTCCAATTTGTTGCACAAAATAAAAGTGAAAATCATACCTTTCCACGACGTCTAGGGCAAGGATTAAAGAGATCACAAAACAAGTTTCAAGCAGTTGATCAAAAAATGGCTCATATCTCAAGTGAATCTAGTGCTAAGGTGCACCCACAAAATAATTCTATTGTGAAAACCCCTATCAAGGGTAAGAATTTCAAAGACTCAGTCCCACAAATGAATTTTAGGGACGCCCTTCATGGTGGATAGCCTCAACCCAATGCTAATATCAATATTAGGGCTTCTCATAAACCTCTAAGAATACCTAATATTGATCCCAGGAAAACAGAGTCAGGATGTCTTAAATCAGCTGATGGAACTCCTATTGTTAAGCTTGATATGGGTAACATTCGGATCGACATTGAAGATTTGGAAAAAGAGGACTAATTTATCGGTTCATGGGTTTTCGTCTGAGTCTATCCGCTTTCAAAGTCTGGGCTGCAAAAAGTTGGAAAACTAAAGGTGAGTTACAAATCTCTATTTATCCAAATGGTTATTTTCTTGTTTTATTTGCTAATAATGAAGATAGAGAGAAAACTTTTCAAGGGGGTCCTTGGTTTTTTGGAAGGGCGGGGCTTTTCATGAAGTCCTGGCATACTAAATTTAAAACCGAAGAAGAGATGCCTTCTATAGCTCCCGTGTGGGTTAGACTCTTTTGTCTCCCTATTGAATTTTGGAATCCTACTATTTTTTCTTCAATTGGAAACTCTTTAGGAACTTTTATGATGACTGTTGATTGTACTCAAAATTTTGAACATATTATTTATGCTCGGATTTGTGTTTTAATATATTTTGACAAACCCCTACCTAAAAATATCACATTACAATTTGGGGAAGACACTTGGGAGCAAGTAGTGGACTATGAGAACATTCCTTTTCATTGTAGAATTTGCCATGAATATGGTCATTTGGCAGTGCTTGCACAAATAAAATTCCTGATCAAAAGAAAGAAGATATAAACTTAGCAGGTTTCCAAATACCTAAGGAGAAGAACACTAAAAAAAAACCAGATTATGAAGGATCAATCAAAGTCATCTGCTAATATGTTTGAAATCCTTTCCACAAATGATGTCCCAAGTGAGGAAGAGGAAATAATGAAAACTGAAATCTTAGAAACACAATTTAAATATGAAGGGAAGAACTCAGAGACAAACCAACAAATCAAAGGTTTTCAACAGGAAAAAAAAAGGAGAAAATTTACACAAGAAAAACAATATTTCAAATGTCAAAACTTCAAATAATGTAGGTCCCAATATAGACTTCGTTGAACCATCTAGTAAAATTTTGTTTGTGTACGAGCATTCTTCAAGGTTAGAAGCCATCTCAGATTCAATTGGAATAAGTCAAGAAATGGGGAAAAAAATTTGAAGATGGATTCTAATCAAAAAGTAGGTCACAACACCAATCAATATCATATGGTAAAAGAAGTTGAAAAGCTTGTAGAGGAAGGTAAGATTAATGCCCTTCTTAATTTTTTTAGCCCTGGTATTAATGAAGATCATCACTTGGAATATTAGAGGACTCAAAGGGAGTCTTTCAAGAAAAAATGAAATTAGAAGAATTGTAGCACCCTAAAATTGGTGCAGTAAACCTTAGTAAATAATTAAAATTACTTTAGTAATAATTCAAATTCAAATTTTAACCCCAAACCACTTGTTAAACCGCTTTCCCCGTTTTCCATGCCATTTTTAGAGTTTGTTTTGACCGTTGGATGATATCATCGCCGATCAGACGATATCGCCTCAGATCGGACGAATTCGTCTGGAGCAGAACGTCCAGACGATTTCGTCCCAAAACTAATTTTTCATAATTAGCTTTTGTTTCAACGGTGTCTCTAACCTGGGCAAAAGCGTGTCTGCGCCGTTAGAGACCTCCCCCATTGGAGATCTTCCAGATTAGGATGATCTCCAACCTCCCAACCTCCTTCCTATGCCTATTTAATCTTAGGCCCTCCCCTTGACATTCCCCTGGCTGAATTTTCCTATAACATGAGTTCTATTTGCATTAGACCATCTTAAATCACCATTTGCCTTCGTATTTTTCCAATTTTGTTTGCAGGAACTTCATTATTCTTCAGCCGAGCAAGCTCAGATCGTCGCAGACGATCTTGTACAATCTCGGACGATCATGCCCCAATTCGAGACGATTTCGTATTCTGCAGACAATTTCGACTGTAGTCAACATTGGGGGCAATCAGTGCCCAGAGTTTGCACTTTTCTCTATATCTTTTATTGTTTTATTCTGCATCTAGTTAGTTTTATTATTATTTTCTCTTATCCTGCATCTTGGAGTTCACCCATGTAGCTTAAGTACATAATAAAATCATGATTAGCTATTAAAGCATGATAATTTACTTGCATTTCTATTTGGGATTATCTTATTAACATCATTTTGTCATTTCACATCATTTTCCTTTATCAGTATAGCTGCACTTTTTGTATTCTGTGTCTATTTCTCCGATTGCGGGTCTCTGATGAATTCGTCCGACGAATTCGTCTGATCTCAGACGATCTTGTCAGATTCCAGACGATCTTGTCAAATTCGAGGCGATCTTGACTGCTTCAAAAATCAGAACCTCCATCAGACATCCGAAATCAGGTATGGATTTCTTCACTTAATTTATTCTCCGTGTTTTCTGCTTAAATCTATTTTCTGTCTTCATTTAAATCTGCATTTCATATAGAACAACTTAGATTCATTTGGCCAAACCTAGGATTTGAATGATTAAATGTAAAATTGAACACATCAAACACATTCCCAACCTAGGCGTGGAGACTGCCACTCAAACGTTTCCTGGTGAACCCCACCATCCATCAAAAAATCACCTTAATACCCCTCCCCCGAGAGGCGGGACCTTCAAAGGGCCTCTCAGTCCGAGGTATTGTCCCATCCTTCTCGCATCCCCCTTCTGGGCACGGATCCTATAGCCTAAAGGTAAGGGTGCGGAAAATTTGGAACGATACATTTTGGTGAACCCGACGTGAATAACATAGGCATCTTTCTGATTCAAAAATATAAAAAAACAAAAATATATATATATGTATACAAAAAAAAGTAGCAAAATCATCATTTCAAGTTTGTATGTTTTAGATTCAATTCTAAATAGTAGATACTAAATATTACTTTTAGAAGTACTAAAGAAACCATGAGTTTTTACTCAAATCAATATGAGCCCATCGGTAATGTTGGAAGAATTCAGCTAAATACATTTGTTGATTATGACCAACCTCATCCCTATTCAACACCACCTCCATCACACTTTTCTCATTTTTCATCCTTACCCCAACAGGACAATCCCTTTTCCAATCCTCTTCATAACGATATTATCTATTCTCCCATATATCCATATTATGTCTATCAATCCACATACAATCCTCCTCCACCATTTCAATATTCTTCTTTCAATACAACACATCCATTTCAACAAGAAAATACTTATTCTTCCAATTCTACCATGCACTCACCTCCTACTTCGCAATCTTCCTGTCATCATTCTACCCATAATAAAGAAAGTAGAGGTGAGAAACCATTAGGCCCTTTTATGATTGAATTCCTAAGGCACGTATCAAAAACCTCTCGAAAACCTTCATCACGTAAATTTACTAAGCTCAATCAACCAATGGATATAATTCTCAAGCATTTACTTGATACAAATAAGATTGAACTCCCTTCCATAAGACAACTTGATACCACAGCAGATTGGTTTAAACCTGAGCTACATTGTGAATATCATAGAGTAGATGGACATATGACACAAAATTGTAAAGATTTAAGATGTGCAATTCAAGATTTGATTGATGAGGGTCTTTTTAATATAAAGGAATTACAATCTACAACTGATTATAAATCTCCAGTAAACAATCAAACTCCTACACAACAAATACCAATAATCAATCAAGACATGGGGATCTCCCAAGAACCCCTATTCAATTATCAACAACAAGAAACCAATCAAATATTGCATGTTAATGTGTCCCATCATGATGATATTATTAATATTGTAACAAAAACTACAAATGAGCAACCTCAAGTTCAATCAACTCAATCTGATATTCAAGATATGGATTCCTCATTTGACCAACCTTCAAAACTATCTTTGGCTCTAGAGAATGATCCAAAATGGAATGTAAGCATAGAAAGCTCATCTTTAGAATCAAAATCTCAATCTGAAGTCCACTTTGATAGCCAACAACAAGTGATTAACCCTCAAGCAAAGATATCCCTTTTAGAAGTATTACAAAGTTCTCATAAGGAAACTTTGTTCAAGATACCTAGCCAACAATTTGTTCCTCATCATATTTTCTCTAAGAACATAATTAATGGTGTAAACCCTCTTGAGGTTAACCATATTTCATTCTATGATGAGGAGATTCCTTCCTCTACTCCACAAGAAGACTCCTATCTTTACATTACAGGATCTAGTAAAGAAACACTTGTTAAAACTATCATGGTAGATAATGGCTCCTCTCTTAATTTATGCACTTATCAATTATTCCAAAAACTCAAATTAAAGGAAGAAGATCTTAATGAATCAAATGTTATTATAAAATATTTTAACAATGAAATTCAAGAAGCTCAAGGTACTATAATTTTTCCCCTCAATATTGGATCCAAGATCCTGGATACTTTGTTTTATGTAGCATATTGTCCTTCACCTTACAACCTACTTCTCAGAAGTCCTTGGATTCATACGATGAGGGTTGTCCCTTCCACTCTTCACCAATGTTTGAAGTTTGAACTTGCAAATAAAAGTGTTACCATACATGGTGACCCAACACCATTTGAAGAATATTTAACGGTTGAAACATCAAGTTCTATACATTCTCTATTGTCACAATTATCTTCTATCCATCACTTTTCTTCATCCATATATGATCATCCTTGTTTACCAAATAACACCCATGCATATCTTTCACATATGCTCCCTCCATCTTATCAAGACTTGGAAGATAGTGATAAGAATGAAGAACCTTCTTATCCTTCTGACATTTTATTTTGTAATATGATCAATTTTACACATATAAAAGTCAAATCTTTTGCTACATTATTCTACATTATAACAAAGCTTTTGTTATCACTACCTTTTATTCATCACCTTTTGTTCTTACCTTCAACACAACCAAATTATCCTTCAAAACCTCCTTTGATTTTGAAGCAACCTTAGACATGCTATACTCAAATAACCTTGTATAGTGTATATAGATCATCTTGTATATACCACCAATTCCATCATCTAAAAATTCATATAAAAAATAAAAAATAAAATAAAAAAAAAACCACTATCTTGTATTTCTTTCAATTCATCAATTAAAATATAAAAACACCAAAAACATCAAATTATCAAAATATTCAAAAAACATCTTTTATTTCATACCTCTCAAATTGTGAAGTATTGCAGTTCTATTTTCAATTATTTTGGATAAATTAGCATTTATTTGGAATCCCTCACTTTCACACTCACAAAAATAAATATCTTGATTTTATCTGGCATGATTACTAATCTCTCTTATATCAAAGTCCACAAAATTCAATTAAATAAAGTTTGAGCACAGAGAATTGATCTTGTTATTTACTTAAACCAAGCATATCCTTTCACAATAAAATGATTATATTTGTAATGTCCATGCTATGCTACATAGTAGAAGTGGTTTCTTGAGCGAAAAGTTTCCCCTGCTATCCTATCATGCACATGGTCTAGAATCTTTGAGAATTGACAAAAGGACAAGCTCACCCCTACCCAGAATAAAAATCCCTTGCTCTACAGCTAATCCGAGCAAGTATCCCTAGCATAGGAAGAAAAGAAAAAGAAAAATCAAGAAAAATCATGAGAAAAAGAAGCAGGTTATTTCATAATCATTTTGACTCCTTAGCACTATTTCAGCATTATCTCAAATATCAAGCAAAAGATACAAAAAAGAAAAATACAAAAAAAAAGAAAAAAAACAAAACAAGCAAAAGCAAAAGCAATAAAATCCCTTTCCCTACCCATTGAAAAGAAAAGAAGGGTTGATGAGCTTGAATCCTTGGAATTCTCAATTATTCAAAAACTGTGAGGTAAGCCCCATAACAGGTGGTTTGTGCCCAACCCGCTTGGCCTTGGGTAACTCCTAGCGTGGTGATATGTCTGTCACATTAGCGACCTTCTTTTGTACAGACCTATGTCTGCTTATGGATTAGCTAGCTCTTGATAACCTGACTTACATAGTAGTCTGGTACGGTTATATGCATCTAAATCATGGTTAATGAACACTTATTTGGTTAATTCAAATCACTTGTATCAAATTATCTTGCTCAAAACTGGTAAATGAACAATACAATCGCACACACATTTGTATTTGAGAGATTTTGTATCATTATGATAAATCAAGATCGGTAATGAATTCACATTTGCACATGAGGATTCCTTATAAATCTACATTTCTCTTTGAGATAATTTAAAATATTTCTGTAACTCTTTTCGGAATAATTTTATCCTTTTATTTCAGAATTTTTGTTTTGTATCAAAGCAATTACATACATCTTCTCACAAAATCTCAAAAATAATTTCAAACAAAATTTTTCATATTATTATTTTTCTGTTTATCAAAAATCAAAAATGCATCTTGCAATAAAACCAACAATCTATTTTCTTCTTTGGATTTCGCGATGATGGTATAAGTCTATATCTATAATTCTATGCCTAGCGCAAACCATCGTTCTAATTTTCTTTTCCATTTATTTTAAAACAAAATTCATCAAAACATGTGACTTAAATCATTATGTTACACAATTATGCTTTACAAACAAACAAACACTTATTCTATTTCATGTCATTATGTTCAAATTCAGTTTTTTTCAAACCATGGTATAATTCCTAGGGAATTATTCAAAAATTTTATCACACTTAGGAATTTATGCCTAGCAAAAATCATTTTCTAATATATTTCATGCATAATATTTTCATGGAAATCTGAAAACAAATCACCATCATCATCATCATTTGCATCATCACAACAAAGTCTTAAGACAGTCTCTTAAGCACTCTTTTACTTTTAGCAATATTTCTATACCGGGATTAGCTTGACGACCGAGTGAGCGGCGACTCCATGAAATGGTCTATAATAGCGACAATGTCCTTTGAAATTATTGTTAGAAGTCCCTTTTATTTTTTATCAAATTACCCCACAAACAACCAATTTGTTTACATCAGATTATTTCATTTAAATTTTAAAAGCATGACATTCAAACCATAATATTTCCAAACGACATAATTACATGAATCATCAAATCAATCACATCAAAACATTAAAGCATCATACAAACACATAAGACAAGTCATATGATCAAAAATATCTCATCTATATATATATATATATCAACAATATATACATCATCTCAAAACTGGATCGGTATGCCACAATCTGTACCTCGGCATACTCAATCCTCTATCAAAAATAATAAACACTATGTATCAATCTATGCAGGTGCAATCTGTACCAGCTAGCCTCGAGAACCCCTCGAGCTCTCGGCCTCATCTCCTCCCCCGCCTCGAGGTGGACGAGGTGGCCCCATCGTAGTCCATGTGGTGCTATGAGTCCTGGACTCTGATCGTGATGATGTCCTCGATGACCTCATCATGACAGGCTCCGCAATGTGGGTCGATAGCGGTAACCTCTGCCCCTCTGGCACCATATGGTGGTATAGCATCTGATAGAATGTGATCTGGGCAATAGCCCATGCTAGGTCCCGAGTGCTCGCCCCTCCGCTCCATGCTCTGAGGCGTGCGACCTCATCTCTGAGTTGTGTGGCCTCCTCTCGATGTCGTGTAGCCTCATCCTGCAAGGACTGCACCTAAGCCTGGAGACGAACAGTCTCTGCCCGAAGAGTAGCCATCTCGCTACTCTCTCCTACCTCGACACCCTTGCCCTTATCGGGCGATGGTGGCCTCTCTCTCCGTGGAGAAGGGGGTCTCTCCTCCCTCCTCTCCCGTTGTCGTGGCCTCTACTGAGCCTGTGGCCTCCTCTGCTCTCTCTCATCATGACCCTATGCCGCCTCAATGGCCGCCTGGCACCGCCTCCCCATCCGATGCACAACTACGTGAATCGAACCCTGAGCCCTCGTCATCCGAGGAGGGCGGATGCCTGCATACCAGGCATCATAGCCGTCGACAACCCCTACGTCGTCCCCATCCACTGGCTGAATGGGGGCATCATCCGCGTCCTCACTCCAGAAGCGTTGCATATCTGGAGCCCCGCTGATCGTAGTGTTATCCCGGACGGTCCGAGAAAACTCGTAGTCTCTAAGAGATGGGATCCTCTGTTGTAGACCGAACTGCCTCAAAACTCGGTCATAGCGATGGAGCTCCACCTCTCTCCTCTCCATCCTCAGCCAATAGGTTCGCCTAATGTGAGCCAGCTCTTGTCCATCCTCGGCCCACCCTAGATGATCTCTCCAAGGCCTCTAGGTGATCTGGTCGAAGACAAGGTCATCAAGTAGTCTCCGGGACATTGGCAGATCTATCCGCCATTGTGACCCTCTTCGGAGCCACCAGTAGAAAACTCGGGGCCTCTCCCCGTCAATCCCTATCAGTGGGAGCCCTACCGGCCTTCGCACCGTGATGTGCTCCCAGCACCAAACCTGCAGTAGTGATGTCATGACCAGACATCGGCCGCCCTTGTATACGACCCCATGTAGGATCCTATACAATTGGCATAGTACAAAGCTCCCCCAAGAAAACCTATACCCGTGGTCTCTCATGTCGTAGACCACATCTTTCAGTAGCCATGGTACTCTGCATCCACTCTGATGGCATAGTAGTAGACCACCTACCACCCCAGCCAAAACCTGTGTCAGTCTAGATGCCCCAGGCATCTGGCGTAGCGACTCGATGTTCACTCCGCCCTTCTCCAGGGTGAAGCTCGGATCTCTGCACAGTCGCATCATCACGTGGCCCTGATTGGCCACGGGAGTTATTAGCCGTCCTTGTATGGGGATCCTCAAAATCCTCCATACATCCTCCAATGTGGGAGTCATCTCCCCTGTCGGTAATCGAAAACAAGAAGAACCCGGATACCACCTCTCTGCTAGGGCTGTCAATAGCCCCATATCTGTAGAAACCCGTGGCATATCTGCCACATGCTGCAAGCCGACTTGAGCCAACTGATCTCGCTCTGCCTGAGATAGAGCGGCCAAGTCATCCCTCGACCGCCGTATTTCCATTCTCTGCTCTTTAGTAATCCTCTACTGCAACATAAACAACAAAACAATAAAAATCATTAATAAAACAGTGATTAAAAATGCAAGTAAAACAAGTTCAATTTCATACAAATGATGATATCGTCCACTATTGGACGATATCGTCCAAAATTTGAGCAAAATTTGTCTTCGATTTTGCAAGAGGGAATCGTCCCTTATTGTACGAAATCATCCCCATATCGTCGATTTCGCCCTTCGACGAAATCGATTTTGAGAAAATTTCGGGGAATTGAGACGATTTCATCCCGACGACGTCGACGGCCCAAAAATGGCCGCGATGCTCAAAAATCATTCAAAATTAATCTAAAAAGCATGAAATTCAAAATTAAAGCCTTCTAAACTAAGTTTGGACCCTTACCCGTAGCCCGCATCGGACCTCTATCGATCTGTGCGTTGTCTCGACCATCTTGTCTGCAGAGCTCTAGAAACCAGGAAAATGAACAGTAAAAATGAATTAGGGTTTTTCCCTATTTTTTTTAATTTTATTCAAAAAACACTTAACAACATTTTAAATTTTGCTTTTCCGCGTTTTTACCTCAAACGTTCGATTTGGGTAAAAACACGGAGGGGGCACCATAGTAAGTTGTCGTACGATTCGACCTAGAATCGTCGCCTAAAAATGGGAATAATTTTTGCTTTCTCGTAGATCGAGAAGAACTCATCTTTAACGCATTTTCTTCAAAAAATTCGCTAAAGAGGGGGCAAAATGTAGCACCCTAAAATTGGCGCAGTAAACCTTAGTAAATAATTAAAATTACTTTAGTAATAATTCAAATTCAAATTTTAACCCCAAACCGCCTGTTAAACCGCTTTCCCCGTTTTCCATGCCATTTTTAGAGTTTGTTTTGACCGTTGGATGATATCGTCGCCGATCAGACGATATCGCCTCAGATCGGACGAATTCGTCTGGAGCAGAACGTCTAGACGATCTCGTCCCAAAACTGATTTTTCATAATTAGCTTTTGTTTCAACGACGTCTCTAACTTGGGCAAAAGCGTGTCTACGCGGTTAGAGACCTCCCCCATTGGAGATCTTCCAGATTAGGATGATCTCCAACCTCCCAACCTCCTTCCTATGCCTATTTAATCTTAGGCCCTCCCCTTGACATTCCCCTGGCTGAAATTTCTTGTAACACGAGTTCTATTTGCATTAGACCATCTTAAATCACCATTTGCCTTCGTATTTTTCCAAGTTTGTTTGCAGGAACTTCATTATTCTTCAGTCGGAGCAAGCTCAGATCATCGCAGACGATCTTGTACAATCTCGAACGATCACGCCCCAATTCGAGACGATTTCGTACTCTACAAACGATTTTGACTACAGTCAACATTGGGGGCAATCAGTGCCCGAGTTTGCACTTTTCCTTCTTCTCGTTTATTGTTTCATTTGCATCTAGTTAGTTTTATTATTATTTTTTGCTATCCTGCATCTTGGAGTTCACCCATGTAGCTTAAGTACATAATAAAATCATGATTAGCTATTAAAGCATGATAATTTACTTGAATTTCTATTTGGGATTATCTTATTAACATCATTTTGTCATTTCACATCATTTTCCTCTATTAGTATTACTGCATTTTCTGTGTTCTGTGTCTATTTCTCTGATTGCGGGTCTCCGATGAATTCATCAGATCTCAGACGATCTTGTCTGATTCCAGACGATCCTGTCAGATCAAAGGCGATCTTGACTGCTTCAAAAATCAGAACCTCCATCAGACATCCGGAATCAGGTATGGTTTTTCTCACTTAGCTTATTCTCTATGTTTTCTGTTTAAATCTGTTTTTTGTATTCATTTAAATCTGCATTTCATATAGAACAACTTAGATTCATTTGGCCAAACCTAGGATTTGAATGATTAAATGTAAAATTGAACACATCAAACACATTCCCAACCTAGGCGTGGAGACTGCCACTAAACGTTTCCTGGTGAACCCCACCATCCATCGAAAAATCACCTTAATACACCTCCCCCGAGAGGCGGGACCTTCAAAGGGCCTCTCAGTCCGAGGTATTGTCCCATCCTTCTCGCATCCCCCTTCCGGGCACGGATCCTTTAGCCTGAAGGTAAGGGTGCGAAAAATTTGGAACGATACAAGAATGATTCAGATAAATAATCCACATCTTGTTTTCCTTCAAGAAACAAATATGTCAATGGAGGATATGGAATTAATTGCCAGTAAAATTTGGCCAGCTGGAAAAGTGGTTTCCCTCAATTCCCAAGGGACTTCGGGTGGCATTGCTTGTCTTTGGGATCCAAAAGAGGTAGTTATTCACCATATGGTTGGCAGTTGGGGTTTGTTGGCTATAGTTATTCAAAGTAGACATTCCAACCAGATTATGCTCTGCATTACTGTTTATGCTCCGACTTCTTTGGAGGAAAAAAGAAGACAGTGGAAGGATATTACTCATATTATCTCTCATTTTCCTAAAGCTTGGATCTTGATCGAAGGAGATTTCAATACCATCCTCTCTCTGGATGAGAAAATGGGGGGAAATAGAAATTTGGACAAAAGCACTGACCTCATGAGCGAATATATTACAAACCTCCGTCTTGTGGATATCCAACCAGATAATGGCCTTATGACTTGGTCTAACATAAGGCAAGGCTTAGCTTGTATAATGGAGAGATTGGATAGGTTTTTTCTCTCTGAAAATTTCTTAATCCATGGTCACATTCCTAAAGTGAAGACTCTTAATAATGTTGGTTCGGATCATTGGCCAGTCATGGTGGAAATGTGGAAAACCAATGTGAGTTTCTCTCATTTTCATTTTCAATTAATGTGGCTTAGAGACATTTCCTTCAGACCTCATGTGCAACAATGGTGGAAAGAAGGTAAACCTAGGAATGGGACTAAGATGTTTTGTTTTTCCAAAAGACTGCAATACATTAAATCCAAAATCAAGACATGGAACTGGAAAGAGTTTGGGGATGTTCATAAAAAAAACATGAAGTTATTGCTCATCTTGAAAATTTGAATAAGAAAATCTGTTTAGATGGCCTCAGAGAAGAGAAGTGCGAGATGAAATTAAACTCACAACTCAGTTAGAGGAATGGGAAAAAAGAGAAGAAATCTTATGGAAGCAAAAATCTAGAATTCAATGGCTCAAAGAAGGAGATCGAAACACAAATTTCTTTCACAAATATCTTCTAGCTCAAAGATCTCACAACTTTATTTCTTCCTTAAAATCAGATTCTGGAGATGTTGTTTATACTTGGGATGGCATGAACTCTATTGTTGATGATTACTTTTCTAATATTTTTGATGCTACTCCCCTTGACTCAGCTTCACAAAAAAATGTTTTTCAAGCAATCCCTTCTCTTATCACTTATGAGGAGAACACTATTTTGACTGCTCTTGTTACTATCAATGATCTTCAACAAGTAGTTTTTAAAATGCAAAAGGGGAAAACCCCAAGTCCTGATGGTTTTCCTATTGAGTTCTACCAGGAGTTCTCGGATATCCTTCATGTTGATTTATTAGAGGTGGTGGAAGAAGCCGGGAAAGCCAAAGAAATTTTAAAGGTTATCAATAAAACTTATATTACTCTTGTTCCAAAAGCTCAAGAGGTTGATCATATCTCAGCTTTTAGACCTATTTCTTTATGTAATGTTCTTCTCAAAATCATTACTAAAATCATGGCAGAAATGTTGAAGCCTCTTTTGCTTAAGATTATTTCCCCAGAGCAAGTGGGTTATGTGGAAGGACGACAAATATTAGATGGGATAGTTCTTGCTCAGGAAGCCATCCATTCCATGGATATGCAAAATTCTCCTTCCATGTTCATTCGGTTAGACTTATCCAAAGCTTATGACAGAGTGGATTGGCACTTCTTTATAAAAGTTTTGAGGAAATTTGGTTTCTCTAAGGATTGGATGGATTGGATTATGGGATGTATCTCTTCGATTTCCTACTTAGTTCTTATCAATGGTAGGCCTTCTCAGTCTTTCCCAGCTTCCATATGTATTAGGCAAGGTGACCCGCTATCCCCTTATTTATTCATCATTCTTGTTGAATGCTTGGGTAGGACTATAACCAAAAAGATGGAAAATAAAACCCTTGAGGGAGTTACCATTGCCCATGGAGCTAGACCTATCTCTCATATTCAATTTTTGGATGACTCTACTCTTTTAGGTAAAGCTACAGTTAAGGAAGCTTCTAATATTAAGCAAATCATTAGCTATTTTTCTAAGGCTACCGGGCAGTTGATCAATGAAGACAAATCTAAAGTTATTTTCTTTCACTGCTCTGCTATACAGGAATCCATAGTCTTGGAAAAACTAAGATATAAGAAGACCTCTCTTCCAATGTAATGTCCCAAAAATAAATATTTTTGTAAATGTCTCCTACACTTAATTATAAAAGTGAAAAAGGGGTTCATGTGACTAGGAGACATAACTTAAGTTGTGTTTATTTATGTTTTATGTTTTTATGTTGTATTAAGGCACTTTAAGTGATTTTAGGGTTGGGAGATGTCAACTCCAAATTAGAGCCTCACCCTATATAAGGGAGTGAGACGTCCTATTTTGGGCATGTTATGTTGAAATCAAAATTGAATATTGAAACCCTAGAGGTTCCATGAGTTGAGATTGTAGATCTTGCTCATTCCCATAGTGCATTGGAGGTGCATGGTTGGGGTCTTGGCAATATCATTGAAGGTGTTATTGCCCTAAAATATCAAAAAATACAAAAAAAATAGGCATCTGTGAGGAGTTCATGGCATTTTTTGGAGCATTTGTGTCATGTGTTTCAGATCTGTTGGCAGCCCCAAACCCTACGCTTGTATTTGGGGTCATTTTTTAGGAGTTTTTGCATCTGTTCAGCCTTGGGGAGCTATTGTATTGGTTTGGAAATATTTAATATATGATACTGGTTGATTTCTCCTCATACTTGTGTTATTTTATGAGCAATTTCTGAGTTATTTCCTTGTTGTACTTAATTTTTGCATTTTCGTAGTAAGGGTTTGTTGTTTCTTAAAAAGGGACATTACAAGTGGTATCAAAGCTGGAATCTTGCCGCCTGTGGTTAGTTTTAGCATTTTCAGTGTTTTTTCAGTTATTCGTGGTGATAAGTGTGTTTCTGTGGTGAAAAGTTGTGCCCTAGTGAAAATCGCGGATTTTTAGGGGATTCACGGATTTTTAGGGATTTTTTTTCAAAAAATAAAAATTGCAGATTTGGATACCCTTTTGACCAATTTGCAGTTTTGTGGTTTCAAAAAAAAATTTGGTGGTCAAAATTTTTAGAATTTCAGATTTCCATCTTTTTAGGGTTTGATAGGGTTTTATGCATCGTCCTCCTGTTCATCAGTATTTTACTAGGAGAAACAGAATCGCTTGAGAAATGTCAAATAGGGAAGAGGTTGAGGAGCCCCAAAGGCCAGTTGATAGGACTGAGCAAAAATTCGATGCCCTAGTTGACATGCTGCAAAGAATGGTGTCCTTACAAGAGACAAATCAACAAGAATTAAGGGCAGCTTTGGGAAACCCAAATGGCACAAGGAGGGAAGGAGAAAGGGGAGGCAACAACAATGGGCATGAGTCATCATCTAACTCACACACTCCCTTGCCTAGGTTGTCCAAGCCTATGTTCCTTGTTCCACCACCTCCATAGGAGGAAAATGAGGTAACTGATGAATTAGATGAATGGTTTGTTGCTTATAGTAATAAATCTAAGGGTTTTAGGGCAGCAGTTTCTTTTGATAAATATTTGAAGATTGTGGATAAATCTGTTGTTAAGGCTAAAAAAGAGAAAAAGAAACCCTTTTTGCATCAAAATGTGACCATTTCCTTATTTAATGGTCAAGATGGTCTTACAGCTAGGGCATGGCTTCAAAAATTGCAGATTTATTTTACCTTGGAGCCTATTTCTAAAGTTGATGCGGTTCAGATTGCTACACTCCACCTTGAGGGTAGTGCTTACTCATGGTGGCATCATGGGTTAGTAACCCAAGGGCATGGTGATATTGATACATTTGATGAATTTTGTACCAAGGTTTTGAACAGGTTTGAAAGGAGGAATGTGGAAGAGTATTTCAAGGAGCTTGCCACTTTGAAGCAAACTTCATCCATTCATGCCTATGTGGAGGAGTTTGAACAACTTTCAGTTTAGGTACAAAATATTTCACCCAAGAGGGTAATTTTTCTTTTTATGGATGGTTTGTTGGAACCCGTGAAGGGATTAGTTAAAGCTTTTGAACCAACCACTCTTGAAGATGCCATTAAGAGAGCTTTAAGATTACAATCTATTTTACCTCCTAGATAGAAATATTTTGCACATAATCCACCTGCTAGACCACTTTTTGCAGCTAGAAAAATAGTTTTTGGACAACAGTATGGGCAGCAAGGAAACCTCACGCAGCAAGGTGGAAATGAGAAAAAATTTTATGGCAGGAATACCACGCATGGAGAAGGTTTCAGATCTAGTTTTCAGCCACCTAATAAGCCCCCAAATGGCCCACGCTTGACACAAGAAGAGAAAGATGAGCTAAGGAAACAAAACAAGTGTTTCATTTACAAGTCTCCTTGGCAAAGAGGTCATAAATGCAGAGGAGGTATGAAAATCATTGAATTACATTCTGATTCTGATTCTGATAATCCTTATTTTTATGAGGCAGATGAGACACCCTTGGAAGAGGAAGCACAAAGGGAGTATGAGGAAGTTCCTAAAGATTCCCTAGCCACTTTAAGTGGGCTGAATCAGTTTCGCACTATTAAGGTACTAGGTAGATATTTTGATGAAAAGGTTATTGTTTTAATAGATGGTGGTGCTACTTAAAATTTTGTTGATGAGAAGTTTGCCACTAGAAAGAATCTTCCTACAGCTATCATTCCTGGTTTTTGATGAGGCCAGGAATTGCCTCATCTATGAACACTTTTTGACACATTTTAACTATTTGAATTACCCTTTTTACTATGATTTTTATGTTAATTATGGAAAAATGCATTATATAATGATGTTTGCAAATTCTGGAATGACAAAGTGCATATGCTCTGTTTTACTATTTTTACTGCAATTTCACCTGTTTTTCAGTTAATTAATTAGTAGTGTTATAGCAATTCAGAACTTGTTTGAATATCTGATGCTTGGTAATATTGTGTTCCTTAGGTTAAACTAATTCAAATGGAAAAGGGCGCCAAGAATTTTTCCACTGTAGCTGACTGTGCAGGAAACTAGGCTATAATCGTGATGAGTTCCGACCGGTTGTACATATACAGCAGGGCTTGGAATTAGTCACTTCAGCACATGCCACCGATGTAGAAGGGTGTGCAAGAAAGTGGAGAAGTCAACACATTATTTCTGTGTTTGGACCACAAATCAGCAACAAATGGTCACCTGCCTGTTTTTTCAGAGCAGTGCAGGAATAAGCGGCGCAGGAATAGAGAATAACGCAGGAACAACTGAAGGTGGTCAAAAAGCGATAAACTGGTGGAGGAAAGTATTGGAAATTGACCAGGAGGTTGTCCCAACTCATATTAACATGATTTCCTCAATAGATGCAGCTCAGCAATAATGAATAGATAAAGTTTTGACAAAGTAAAATCCTGTAGTCTAGGAAACGGTTATGAAATTAGTTGTAAATCCCTGTAAAGCAGTAACCAAGCATATCAGTGTTATCTTATAAATAATAAAGCTCCCATATGGTCGAGTATATATATATATATATATAGACATATAGATAGATAGGTAATAGAATACTAAACTTAGCATAGAGTAAAGTTTTCTCAGTAGCGAAACGATAATTTGCGGGTTTTTCTGCATTACCGTAATGCATTTTCAAATTGAATAAAAAAGGTGCAATATTCGGTTTTCAATTGGCATGTTGAGGTTGATGAGTAACGACTAGATCCTCTTAGCATAACTCCTCACCTTCTTCCGGTTCTGGAAGCAAGGGCCACTTGCGAGCCGAGAGGAAGCCGATTTTGATGAGAATTTCTTGTTGAATTCTTGCTACAGCAGGTTAGCATAATTCTGCCAGTTTTCATTTCTTTAAGTAGTTTTCAATACAGTTTTTAGCAGTGGATAGCATTTTCTGAATTTACAACAATTCCTAGATATTTTGTCATTTTGCAGTTTCACAGTCATTATTGATTCAATTTTGCATTACACAGCAATTTCCAGATATCTTGTCATTTTGCAATTTGGTAGTTTTTGTTGATTCAGTTTTGCAGTAGTTAAAATTTTGTTTTGACATTCTCCAGTTGATTTACTTCCATGCAAGAGTGTGTGTGTTTTAAATTCTGCACTTTACTTTTTTGTCATTTCAATTTAGCAACATTTCATTTTCTATAATTTTTAGATTCTGTCATTTCATTTCCTGCAATTTTGTTTCTGCAAAAGTAAATAGGAGTTAATTTCAATTCTTAGGAGTTAAAGGTCACAACAAAACCCCCAAATGCTAATCGATCCACCAATAAAACATGTTCTTGGATAAACTGAACCTACAACTGTAACACCCCCTATCGTATACAGCCTTTGGACACCGCCCTGGATTAACACACATAAGTATTAAATGATGAATGATCAACGACCCTCATCAATTTTAGTGTTGCTATTGGCAATGGTGATCTTATCACATGCAACAAAGTGGTAAGAAACATAAAAATTAATTTTGGCAACATGGAAGTAGATGAGCAATTCTTTGTTTTTCCCTTAGGAGGTATTCCACATATGGTTTTGGGTGTGCAATGGTTGTATTCACTTGGTGATTATGTTACTAATTATCAAAAATTAGAACTAAAATTTGTGCTTGAAGGGAAATATGTGGTGTTGCAAGGAATCAAGGAAAATGGGTCAAAAGATTCTTGCAAAATTTTGGAGGTTTCATACAAAAGAATGGAGAAGATGATAAGGCATAAGGATGTTGATTCAGTTTTGCAGGTTACCCATTTCTGCTGTCTTTCATTCAGTTCATTTCCTGCAATTATGTTTCTACAAAAGTAAATAGGAGTTAATTTCAATTCTTACGAGTTAAAGGTCACAACAAAACCCCCAAATGCTAATCGATCCACCAATAAAACCTGTTCTTGGATAAATTGAACCTGCAACTGTAACAACTCCTATCGTATACAGCCTTTGGACACTGCCCTAGATTGACACACATAAGGATTAAATGATGAATGATCAACGACCCTCATCAATTTTAGTGTTGCTATTGGCAATGGTGATCTTATCACATGCAACAAAGTGGTAAGAAACATAAAAATTAATTTTGGCAACATGGAAGTAGATGAGCAATTCTTTGTTTTTCCCTTAGGAGGTATTCCACATATGGTTTTGGGTGTGCAATGGTTGTATTCACTTGGTGATTATGTTACTAATTATCAAAAATTAGAACTAAAATTTGTGCTTGAAGGGAAATATGTGGTGTTGCAAGGAATCAAGGAAAATGGGTCAAAAGATTCTTGCAAAATTTTGGAGGTTTCATACAAAAGAATGGAGAAGATGATAAGGCATAAGGATGTTGAGTGGGTAGCTGTAATTTTAGTTCAGAAGGGAAAAAATCAGCCACCTATCATCCTCAAATTCAAGGTTTACTACAAAAACATCTTAAGGTTGATCAAACTAAAGTTTCAGCTGTACAAAGATGGCCTATACCATCCAACCTAACGAAATTGAGGGGTTTTGTGGGTTTATGCAGTTACTACAGGAGGTTCATTAAGGGGTTTTCTTCTTTGGCTGCCCGTCTTACTAAATTAACTAAGGGGCCTTTTCATAGTCCAATGAGGCTCTTTTAGCTTTTCTAAAGCTGAAATATGTAATGACTTCCACTCCTTTACTTGCTATTCCTGATTTTTCTGTTGCTTTTACTATTACTTATGATGCTTCAGGTGTTGGAGTTGGATTTGTACTTATGCAACAAGGACGCCCCATTGCTTATGAGAGTAGAAAGCTCTCAAATGTGGAGAAAACTTTCAGCATCTATGATAAAGAGATGTTAGCTATCATGCATGCCTTGACCAAATTTAAGCAATACTTAGTGTGTGGCAAGTTTGTAGTCAAAACTGATCATAACAATTTGAAATACTTCTTGGGGCAAGTTGAACTGAATGAAAGACAGCAGAAATGGGTAACAAAGTTGCAATCATATGATTTTGAAATTGAGTTTGTAAAGGGTAAGAAGAATTCAGCTGCTGATGCACTTTTTAGGCACCCAACTTTTCATTCTCCTTCCATTATTTATGCTAATTGGAAGGTGAAAATTATGGCTGAATATGCAAAGAATGATTTTTGTTCTAAACTAATAAATGGGCAAGTTGAAGATGATAGGTTCAACCATAAAGAATGACTGATTTTTTGTAAGGGAAGAGTGTTTTTAGTACCTGAATCAAAGCTAAAACAAGCTTTAATTACAACTATGCATGATGCTCCTCTTGTAGGCCATCCAGGTTTCTACAAGACTTACAAACAGGTTAGAGAAAGATTCTATTGGAAGGGTTTGAAAAGGGATGTCTTCTTGCATGTCCAGGAATGTGTTATTTGCCAAGAAAACAAGGGGGAACATGAATTTACAGCTGGTTTACTTCAGCCACTTCCTATTCCCAATAAAAAATGGGAAAGTATCTCCATGGACTTCATTACTAGTTTGCCCAAGGTATACATGAAGGATTGCATATTTGTTGTTGTTGATAGATTGACAAAATTTGCTCATTTATATGCCATTTCAACAACTTGTACAGCCATACAAGTTGCTGATTTGTTTTTTAAAGAAGTTTTCAGATTGCATGGTTTGCCTAAATCCATTATGAGTGATAGGGACAACAGATTTTTGAGCATGTTTTGGCAAGAATTGTTTAAGCTATGTGGTACTAAATTGACTCCTAGTACTAGCTACCATCTCCAAACCGATGGGCAAACTGAAATTGTTAACAAATGGCTTGAAGGATATTTGAGAAATTATGTTTCAGGTCAACAAAAGGCATGGGTTAAATGGCTGCACCTTGGTGAATATTGCTACAATTCTACTTATCATATGTCCATAAAAATGTCTCCATTCAAGGCACTTTATGGTTATGATGCCCCACACTTTTCAGATTTGATTTTTGGTGATTCAAGGGTCCAAAAAGCTAGAGACTTTGAAGCAGAAAATCAAGATATTCTTAATGTTTTGAAGGACAATATTCTTACGACACAAAATCAGCAGAAGAAGTATGCATATCAGCAGCATAGTGAGCACTCATTTAAGGTGGGAGACTTGGTTTATGTTAGGTTGTAGCCCTACAAACAGTCTACATTGAAAAGAAGTGGAGAAGAAAAACTCAAACCCAAATTTTATGGACCTTACAAGGTGTTGAGTAAGGTTGGACAGGTTGCATATGCTTTGGATCTTCCAAGTGGAAGTAAAATACATAATGTCTTCCATGTTTCTTGTTTGAAGAAGGCCTTGGGCCAACATATTCAGCCATATTCAGATTTGCCACCCCTTTATGATGAAGGAAAGCTCATTCTTGAACCTGAATTGATCCTTGAGACAAGGGAGAGAAAGCTTAGGAGTAGGACTGTCAAAGAATATCTTGTGAAGTGGAAGGACTTGCCTATGGAGGATGCTACTTGGGAAGGTGTAGAAATTTTAGATGCTCCAGCTTTGACTTTGCTTGAGGACAAGCAATTTGAGGAGGGTGGACTTGTAATGTCCCAAAAATAAATATTTTTGTAAATTTCTCCTACACTTAATTATAAAAGTGAAAAAGGGGTTCATGTGACTAGGATACATAACTTAAGTTGTGTTTATTTATGTTTTATGTTTTTATGTTGTAATAAGGCACTTTAAGTTATTTTAGGGTTGGGAGATGTCAACTCCAAATTAGAACCTCACCCTATATAAGGGAGTGAGACGTCCCATTTTGGGCATGTTATGTTGATATCAGAATTGAATATTGAAACCCTAGAGGTTCCATGAGTTGATATTGCAGGTCTTGCTCATTCCCATAGTGCATTGGAGGTGCATGGTTGGGGTCTTGGCAATATCATTGAAGGTGTTATTGCCCTAAAATATCAAAAAATACAAAAAAAGAGGCATCCGTCAGGAGTTCGTGGCATTTTTGGGAGCATTTGTGTCATGTGTTTTAGATTTGTTGGCAGCCCCAAACCCTACGCTTGTATTTGGGGTCATTTTTGAGGATTTTTTGCATCTTTTCAGCCTTGGGGAGTTGTTGTATTGGTTTGGTAATATTTAATATATGATACTGGTTGATTTCTCCTCATACTTGTGTTATTTTATGAGCAATTTCTGAGTTATTTCCTTGCTGTACTTAGTTTCTGCATTTTCGTAGTAAGGGTTTGTTGTTTCTTAAAAAGGGGTATTACATCCAATCACTTATTTAGGTATTCCCATAAATATTCAAAGGCAGAAAAATAAAGATTGGAATTGGTTGTTGGACAAAGTCAAGAAGAAAATTGGAAAGTGGACCAACAAGTGGCTTTCTTCTGGGGGTAGAATCACCTTGGTAAAATCAGTCCTTCAAGCTATTCCTATTTATGTTTCTTCCATTTTGAATATCCCAAAGGCTGTTCTTCGAGAATTGGATCAAATCGGTCATCGTTTCCTTTGGAGTGGTACTAAGGAGAAAAGAAATTGGGCCTCGATGAAATGGGATACTTTATGTCTTCCTAATAGTGAAGGGGGGTTAGGATTACAGTCTTCAATTAATAACAACAAAGCTTTAGTTGCTAAATTATATTGGAGGATGTTGCATAACCCCAATGCTCTTTGGGCCAATAATCTTCGTGCTAAATATGCTAAGAACAAAAGTCCTGAAGACCTTGTTCGCTATCAACTTCCTACCAAATGTTCTCCCATTTTAGCGGTTCTTAAGACCGGTGAGGATTTGATAAAGAAAAAATTATTTTGGATCATTCATAATGGTCAACATGCAAATTTTTGGAAAGATTCTTGGGATGGTCACAAGCCTTTGATAACTTAGTTTCCCGATTGGAGGCCTTGGATGGAGGAGCTTCACCGATCTAATTGGATAAAGGTGGCTAATTACTTTCGATACCATACTGGTAATTCAAAGGTTGGTAGATATTGGATCCCTATTGAGGACTGGCCTATTCAAATCCCAAGAAAGGCAAAGACAAGATATCCAAGGCATCCTTCATATGAGATCCCTCTCTTGGTCCCATGAAAAATATTGTTTTGGATGGAACAACACTGCTAAGGGTGAGTATTCAGTTGCTCAAGGTTATTTGACCTTATGCCATAATAATCCCAACCATTCTTCTGACAACTTTTCTCGATTGTGGGCTTAAAAGCTCTAGCCTAAGGTGAGGTTCTTTAATTGGATTTTATTACATCGTAGGGTGCTTATTGGTGAGCAACTTATGAAGCGTGGTTTTCATGGCCCTTTTAGATGTGAAATGTGTGAAGAGAATGTAGAAAATATCAACCATATTTTTATTGAGTGTACTTTAGCCTTTGAGTTGTGGAGGAGAATGGCCACTTTACTTGGCTTACAGTGGTCCAATTTTTTTACTTTTGAACAGACTTTGGAGGGATTGGCCTAATCAAGAGGGTGTTGATCATTTTATTAGGCAGTTGGTTTGGATGGGTTCTACCATTCTTCTTTGGAATATTTGGAATGAAAGGAACAACCAAATTTTTAATCAAGATAGGAAGGATATTCACTATATTTGGCAAAAGACCATAGCCAACTTAGTTGAATCGGTCCATCATCTCCTTAATCACCCCCAAAACTCTCACCAAATATGGGATCAAGTGATGCAAAGATTGAAGATTAAACCTTCAAAGGGCAACCAACTTAAAGGGAATGTGAGTATTAGTAAGATGGATAGGAATAGAAATTGGCAACCTCCTCCTAAGGATTTTGGAAAAGTCAATACTGATGGAGCCTCTAGAGGGAACCCTAGAAAAGCCGATGTGGGAGGAATTGTCAAACTTTCGGATGGCTCCCTGGTTTTTACTTTTGCTTGAGAATTTGGGTATTCTTTCCAATAACCTTGTTGAGGGGTATGGTATCCCCAGAGGCCTTCAGGAGGCTACTAAGGTTGGATGGGAAAAGGTGTTAGTTGAGTCTGACTCTCAACTTATGATTAATGTCTTGAATAATATTGCTAAGAATCATAAGGTGGATTGGAGAATAGAAAGAATTATTGAGAAGATTCAGTTAATCCAGATGGGATTTTTGAAAGTTGATTACAATCATGTGGTTAGAGATCAAAACAAGAGTGTTGATGCTTTAGCTAATTGGGATTTGGACAAAGGCGATATTACTTGTTATGGCCACCCTCCTATATGGTGGGCTTGTCAAATTAGGGAAGCTCTTCTTTCTATCATTTCTTTGGATGGCTCCAGTTCTGAAGGTACCTAGTTTCTTCTTGTTTTTTTTTGCTTCTCTTTGGTTCATTCATTTTTTTTTAGTTCCCTAGCTCATTCTATTCTTTATTTTGTTTCCTCTGTTGATTCTTGCCTTAATAGTCTTCTGGTCTAGATAGGTCATTGTTTTGTTCCATTTTTATTTCTTTTTTCTTTTTTGTATTTCTTTTTTGTTTTTTAAGGTGGGTGGGTTTTTTTATTTTGTTTTGTTTATGTGTTCTTTGTGTTGTTTTTTGTTGTTCTTGTGTTTTTATTGTTTTGCTTTTTTTTTTTAATGTTTTTTGTTATTGTTCTTGTGTTTTTTTCGTTCTTGTTCTTGGGTTTCTCTTTGTTTGTGTTATTTCGTGTTTTTATGTGTGAGTGTTTTCTATGTTTTTTGTTTTTTTTTATTGTCTGTTGTTGGTTGTTTTTTATTTTTATTTTTTTATTTTTTAGGTTTTGGTTGTGTTTATTTTTCATGTTTTTTTTGGGTTATGTCTTTGTAGTGTTCTGTTGTTTTTGTCTTTTTTGTGTTTTGTTATGTGGTTATTGTGTTTTTCTATGTGGTTTTTGTTGTGGTTTCTTTTATCTTATTGTGCGTGTTTGGTTGTACTTTTGTTTTTGACACACTCAAGGAGCATGTTTTTTATTTTATTTTATTATTTTTGTTGTTATTTCTTATTTTTAAATTGGTTTTGTGTGTTTGTTTTCTCCTTGCGTATGTCAAAGGTGGTAGGCTAGGTCCGAGTCCTGGGCATTTTTGGCAGAATGGATACCCCTACCTTGTTGGGTCTTACCCGAAAGTGGCATCCCTTTTGGAATATTTTCCACAAATTAAAAAAAAAAACCTTTGTTTGGAATAAGAAATATTGTGTTATTTTATAAATAAAAAAATTCATAAAAATAAATTATTTTTTTCTATAAAATTAAATTCAATATTAACAAATTACCTTATTATAAATTATTAATATCAAGTATTTTCGTGAAGGATTAGGGCAATTCTTTTCCTGAAAGAATATCCCATATTTTAGGAGCCATATTTTCGTGAAGGGTTGTGTGATTTAGCTTATTCTTGGACCACTTTGTTAGGATCCTCAATCCTAACATTATTAGTTAGTATTAGTTAGCATTATTAATCATTTAATTATAATAGTATTAACTCATAACGTGAACCATCATGTCTTTTCATAATGTGAACCATCACGTCTCTTCATAACGTGAACCATCACATCTCTTCACCAACGTAGCTTTAGGGTAGATATATATTAGGTTGGTCATCCATATCAAATCATCCAACAAGAAGAATATATATTATTTAGGCCCATTGGAGGGATTTCCCAAACCAATGCAAAAGGCGATTCATATCTAAAAGCGATTCTTTTAATTTAGATGCTATTTTAATTATTTCTTTATTAAAATTGTGCTAGAACCTTCAGGGTTCTACCATTTGGTATCAGAGCCATGTGGGACCCAAACATGTGGTATTTTCTCAAGGATATTCATCAAATCATTTTCGTGCGTGAGTATCAAACGTAGTTTGAGGATATCACCAAACACAACACAAGGTTGGATGAATCAATTCTCATCAATAACTTCATTAGTGGATTAAAAGAGGAAATTAGAAGGGAGGTGACAAGGTTCAATCCCTATACCATGATGCAGACCTATGGATTGGCAAAATTAGCTGAAGATAAAATCAATGCACAACAACGATTAGGGAAACCACCTATGGAAAAATTGTCGACCACTTACATCGCCCCTAAACCTATGCATAATGGAAGGGAACAAAGCACTTACACAATCTCCAAACCTAACCGAACTTTACTAATTAAACATATTAGCTTTAAGGAGATGAAGGAACGACGAGCAAAAGGCCTCTGTGATAATTGTGATGAGCAATTTGGATCCCACCATAAATGCACTACACTAACATTGTATTTATTGAAGGAAGTTGATCCCTGTATCTCCATAGAGCAAGTAGATGAGGTAGTTGTGTCCGAAGTGACCAGTGCACCTACTCACATAAATGAAGACAATGAGGTTGATATACAAGAAGTGATTGAAACACTTGATCATAGCCATGAATACAATGAGGTCGATGTGCAAGAAGTGACCGAAACACTTGATCATAGCCATGAAGGCAATACAGTTGATATGCCAGAAGTGATTGATGCATCAAGTAAGGATGAGGTAGACATTCCTGAAATGACCCATTATGGCCAAACTCACATTCTACAAGAACTACACTCAAATTTCCCTCCAATTGTGAGTTCTTGCCATATAACCAAACCTATTCAAAAACAACACAAAAAGGTGATTACACACTCATTCACTATTGGATCTACCAGGGAACCACAAATGGATTTAGAAGCATTACCACCACTTTTGATGCATCATTCTAATGTGTTTAAGGGACCCCAAGGGTTGCCCTCCCATCGGCATCATGATTTTTGTAAGGAAGATTCTACTCTTGTTCTTGGCGACCCCCCACTAACGCTTTATCCTTCTCGATACCCCTGCCTATGGAAGGATGACATTAAAAGAGTCCAAGAACTTACACAAATCCTTCTTGGAAAACAAAGGATAAAGCTTCTTGCTTTGAGCTTTGAGGACAAAGCTCTTTTTAAGGAGGGTGGCATGTTAGGATCCTCAATCCTAACATTATTAGTTAGTATTAGTTAGCATTATTAATCATTTAATTATAATAGTATTAACTCATAACATGAACCATCATGTCTTTTCATAACGTGAACCATCACGTCTCTTCATAACGTGAACCATCACATCTCTTCACCAATGTAGCTTTAGGGTAGATATATATATTAGGTTGGCCATCCATATCAAATCATCCAATAAGAAGAATATATATTATTTAAACCCATTGGAAGGATTTCCCAAACCAATGCAAAAGGCGATTCATATCTAAAAGCGATTCTTTTAATTTAGATGCTATTTTAATTATTTCTTTATTAAAATTGTGCTAGAACCTTCAGGGTTCTACCACACTTTGTGCAAAATTTGAAGAGCTTTAAAATGAGTGGTCATATGAAGGAAACTGAGCAATATTTAGGGAGATATGACCTTGTGAAGTCATCCATCCAGAACAAGAGCAATGACCATTTTTCAAGCTGCACAAAAAAAAATTACAATATCTGTCAACCAAGGTTTGGATGATGGGAGGAGCAATGGAATGCTAAGGCTTCAATGAGGCAATACATTTTGTTTGGGCATAGAATTATTCAACTAAGTTTATTTTCCCTTATTTATCTTAGAAATTTTGCTTGCGAATTATTATAAATTTTTTTATCAAATATTATATTTGCTATAGGATATTTTTGTAAATTTTGGTAAATTTTGAGTTTTAGTTTTCTTCCCATGGATCAATTTATAGCTAAATTCTTTTAGTAATCTCTAATATTAGATTTTAGTGAGAAAACCATAGAGGATTGATCCTTGCTACTCAAAGATAGGATAGTTTTTGGTAAATTTAATGGGTATTGGCCAGGGGATTCAACCTTGAGAAAATGGATTGATAGGAGTTGGAAGTCTGCAAGAGTGATTTTATCCTTTTCCCCAAAGGTTTCTTCCTAGCCATTTTTTGTTTTAGAGAAGAAATAGATAGAATCCTAAAAGGGAGTCCTTGGTTTATGGGAAGAGCAAGACTCTTCCTTATCCACTGGTATGAAGGCTTTTCATCTGAAAATGTAAATCTATCTTTAGTACTATTATGGGTTAGGATGTATGGGTTGCCCATTGAGTTTTGAGAAATGGACACCTTCAAGGCAATTGGAAACACTTTGTGATAATTCCTTTAGATTTTAAAAACTACATAATATGGATTCTTGGTTATTTATGCTTGGATATTGTTCATGATTGATATAAGGAAACCTTTACCAGATTCAATAATTCTTAAGTATGGGGATAAGATGCGGATCCAAACTATAGATTATAAAAATATTTATTTTAGATGTAGAATATTTTATGATGTGGGTCATATTGAGATATCATACCCTAAGAAGAGTCCAACATAAACATATGTAGAAAATTGTAAAAGAAACTTACAAATGGATATGGATGAGGATGGTTTTCAAATTCCAAAAAATAGAAATAGATAAATGAAAGCAAAAAAATAATGGATACCAGTAAGTAAGGATACTAGAATAAATATCAACCCTTTTGAGGCTTTATCCTAAGTAAAAGTAGATCAAAGCTTAGAGGGCACAATACAATAGGTTTAACATATTAACAAGAAACTGTCTATTCAGTATGATCTTGATTTCGGGACAAACATTCTCGATGAACCTAAGGAATGTGTCAAATCATATTTTGAAGACTCTCTTGAAGTGCCATGCACCATTCAAAAGAAAAAAATTGATAAATAAAATGCAATGTTAGATGTTAATACATCAACCATTAATAAGGAAATGCCAAAAAATGAGCAGGATAAGTCAAAAGCTTCCATAGTAGATCTAGGAGGAAAATTTTGAGGATAAATAAAGTTGTGAAAGAATATTGAGGAATAGAATAATAAGACCTGCTCTTGATATAGGCAAGGCAAAAAGAGGAAATCCCTAAAAATATCAAGCGAGATCTAGGGAAGCTAGAGCAAACATAGAGAAATGAACACAAACTAAGTTTTTTGAACTCCTTTCCAAACAACAAAACGATATTGGTAATTTACAAGTGGGGCCCATAGCCCCTAATGAGACATGATTTCTATCTCATGGAATATAAGGGTTGTTAATGCCCCCTCAAAATGGAGATGTATTAGGGACCTCTGTTTAAGTAATAAGCCTGATATCCTTTGTATCTAGGAAACTAAAATAATAAAAGAAGAAGTTTCCAAAACTATGAAAGTAGTATGGGCGAAATGTGAATAGGATGCTATAGATTCTGAAGAAGCTAGAGGATGAATGCTAACTTCATAAAATACTATTAAAATCTCCTATGTAATCATTCATAAAACTAGGCATTGGATAGCCTCTTTAGTCACATGCTTCTTTGTAGATATTCATTTCATCCTTATCAATGTCTACGGACCTACAACTCAGTCAGGAAGATTATAATTTTGGAGTGGGATTGAAGCCTTTATGAGAAGTAAAGACAAAAAAACTCGATTCATAATCATAAAAGATTTTAATGTCATAACCAAGTTGAATGAAAATGTGGAGGAATTAGGAAACTAACCCAAAGTATGAGATATTTCTCAAATTTTATTCAAAACATTAATCTATGGAAGGTTGAGTTTGAAGAAGACAACTATGCATGGACTAAAAATATGAGAGGCTAAAACCTAATAGCAAAAAAAATATATAGATGCATTCTCTTAGATCATTGTCTAGATGAAGGGACTTGTGCTTGACAATGATTGGTTCAGATCAATGGCCAATAAAATTTAAAATGATGGTAAGTGAATTAAAAATATATCATATTTTAAATATGAAGAGATGTGGGAAAACCATCCTCAATTTGTTGATATGATAGCATAAAACATGGAATTCTTTAGGAAACGGTGGGCTATATACACTTCCAAAACAAATTAAATCAATGAAATCTAGATTAAAAGATTTGAACAAAACCACTTTTGAAAATATTTTTGAGAAGAAAGGAGAACTAATAGATAAAATTTCAAAAATTCAAATCATAATAGTCCAAGCTTGGAGGAAAGGAAGTTACATAGTGAATATAATAATATTTTGAATAAGAAAGATAAATTTTGGAGATTAAAATCAATACATACTTGGTTAAAAGGAGAAAAACAAAAAAAATCATAGGAAGGTAATAGTACAAAGATCAACATCCATAATTAGTAGAATTAACTGGGTAGAAGGGGTTGGATTGAAGACCATAGTGAAATTAGAAAGTAGGTAAGGTCATGTTATCAAAATATTCTAGGATCGGAGAAGTTTGAAGTTCTTAATGATAAACTCCAAGAAGTTCCTTCAGTTACAACAAATGAAGACAATAGGAAAATAATGGAGCTTATTACTATGGAGGAAGTTCATATAGCTCTTTTCTCTTTTAATAACGATAAATCCCCAAGTTAGGATGGGCTCTCTGCAATATTCTATCAACATAATTGGGATATAGTGAAGGATTCTTTATTGGTGGCAGTAGAACAATCTAGGGTAAAACAATACATACCTTATAAAATAAATGCAACATATCTTACCTTGATTCCAAAAAAGAAGGATGCATAATTGTTTGATTCATTTCGACCCATAAGCCTATGTAATATGGCATATAATGTTATTTTTTAAAGTGATGGAAAATTGGTTAAGACCATTGTTAGACAAAATAATTCTAGAAGAACAAGGAGAATTTATGAAAGAGAGACAAATTTTGGATGGTATCATAGTAGCTCATGAAGTTATGTATTCAACAACTTCAAGAAAAGAGAAAGCAATAATCTTAAAACTTGATATGAGTAAGGCTTATGATAGGGTTAAATAGAAGAAAAATTTAGTAGAAAAGTTTAAATTTGGGAAGAAATGGGTTAGATGAGTTAAATCTTGTGTCTTTTTAGTTTCATATGCAGTGTTGGTCAATGGGTTGGTAAGAGAATCATTTAAAGCCAAGAGAGACCTTATACTGGAAGATCCTCTATCACAATATTTGTTCATTATTATGGTAGAGGTTCAGGGTAGGAACTTAAATAAGGCTTAGAAATATGGGCTCATAAGTGGACTTAAGTCTATTAATAACATCAACAACATCACCCATCAATAATTTGTATAATATACAACCCTTTTTGGCATGGCAAAGATAAACAAGGCCAAAGCTTTGAATAACCTATTTGAAAGAGCATCATGGTAGAAAGTTAAAAGGTCAAAATCCAAATTTTACTTCCTAAACACCTCAACTAAAATCAAAGTAGGGATATGCAAGTTACTTCAAAAGGAGGAGGCAAATTTTCTAACAACTTATCTACGGATGCCCTAATTTGAGAGGAGAATGAGGATATAATTATGGATTATGTAAAATTTAGAATAAGCTCCTAGAATAGAAATATATATAGTTATCGTTAGCAAGAAGAGTGCAACTAATTAAATTAGTCTTACAAACCATTCCATCATATTATATGTCCTTGTATATTGTGCCAAAATTGATAGAAAAAAGTTTAATCTATATTATGCGATCATTTTTGTGGTCAGGATTACATGATACAAGAAAATTTCATTTGGTGAAATGGAGCAAGGTGTATGATGATAAAACTAGGGGAGGTCTCGGTTTAAGATTTCTTACAGATGCAAACTTAGTGCTTAGGGAAAAAGTAATTTGGGGATTGTACCTCACAAAAAATCAACTATGGCATAATAGAATGGGTCATTTGAACTATTCTTATCTTCGATTGATGGCTAGACTTAACATGGTTCATGTTTTACCTAAAATTTATTCTGATAACTGTCTTTGTGAAGCTTGCATACTGGGGAAACAACATAGGGAGAAATTTGATAAATGCAACAAATGGCAAGCTAAGGAGAAATTGGCCTTAGTTCATTCTGATCTTTGTGGACCAATATCAGTAGCATCACATGGGGGTGATAGATACTTCATCACTTTTATTAATGACTTCTCTTGGAGAGTCTAGGTTTATTTCTTGAAGAACAAGTCTCATGCCCTTAAGATATTCAAGGAATTCAAAGAAGCTATTGAAACATAAAGTGAATTTAAGTTAAAGACACTTAGATCAGACAATGGGGGTGAGTACACATCTTTTTTTTTGTTCAATATTGTAAAAACCATGGAATAATGATACAATGCTCGACTCATTACACACCTCAACAAAATGGAATGGTTGAAAGAATGAATAGAACTCTGGTGGAGAAATAAATGGCAATGATGAAAGCTAAAGGCTTATCTACTTCCTTATGGGCTGAAGCTATGAAGACAAATTCCTACCTTACAAACAGAAGCTCCACTACAATAGTTAGGGATATGACTTTTGAGGAAGCATGGAGTGGGACTAAACATATTGTTAATTATCTCAAAACCTTTGGGTGCACTGCTTATATGCATATTCTGAAGGAAAATATACATAAATTAGATGATAAGAGTTTGAATTGTATCTTCATAGGATACAATGATGTCAGTAAAGCCTATAAATTTTTTGAGCCAAAGACTCAAAAAGTGCACACTACTTGGGATGTCATATTTGTTGAAGGTGATCATGGCATCGACTTGGGAACTTTGGACATTGAAGTCCAATTAAGATTAGACAAAGGGAAGGAGGTTGAAAAATCTCCTAAGTCAAGTACCACAAGGTAACTTGACATTTCAGAGTTTGAGCGCAAGGTTGATGAATATGTGTTTGAAGACACTACTACTAAGAAGTTACCCAAGTAGTATTTGAGGACTATTTCTGAAGAACGGCTACCTGACACATAAGGGAAGTGAAAATCGAAGATGAGGGCTACACCCAGTGTTAATCATGCTCTCATACCTCAAGTGATGAATGCATAAGAGCCTTCCACATTTGAGAAGGCTTGTGAAGAACAAAAGTGGAAGATTACCATGGATGAAGAAATGAAAGTAGTTTAGAAGAACATGACATCGGACTTAGTTAGTTTACCTGAAGGTAAACATACCATTGGTTGCAGATGGGTCTACAAAATTAAGTTCACCTATTATGGATCTATTGAAAAACACAAAGACTTATAGCTAAGGGTTTTAAACAAAAATAAGGTATTGATTATTGGTATACCTTTGCACTTGTTTTAAAGATGATGACCATCGTAATTATTCTTGCATTGGCTCCTTAGTTCAAATGGTAGTTACATCATATGGATGTCAAGAGCACTTTCCTTAATGGCGACTTGACGGATGAATTTTACATGGAGCAACCACCTGGATACGTGGTGCCTAAACAAGAACACTTAGTGTGTCACCTGAAGAAGGTCTAGTATGGATTGAAACAAGCTCCCAAAGCTTGGTATTCTAAAATTGATGAGTACTTCCAGATGAATGGTTTCTAGAGGTTTGTTGCAGATCTGAACTTGTATATCAAGGTTCAACATGACCAATTAGTGATCTTTGTCATTATTTATATTGATGATCTCATCATTACTAGCTGTGATACCTTTATGGTGAATGAGTTGAAGTAGAACTTGAAGAAGAATTTTGAGATATCAGACCTTGAACCACTTCATTACTTTCTTGGAGTAGAAGTCTGGAAGGAACCAGGAATAATTTTAATTTCTCAAGCTAAGAACACTAGGGAGATTCTGAAGAAGTTTTGAATGCAAGATTGCAAGTATTCCCCAACACATATGGAAATAGGGACAAAGTTGTTTGCTCATGATGGAGGTAAATTTGTGGATGGTACATTGTATAAGCAACTAGTTGGTAGTTTGATTTATCTTACTACAACTAGACCTGATATTAATTATATAGTTGGGATGGTTTCCAGATTTATGTTTGAACCTAAAAAGAGTCACTGAATTGCTACAAGGTGTATCTTAAGATATTTGCAGGGTACTTTGCAGTATGGACTCGAGTTTGTTCATAACTCCAACTTCATCGTGGAGGGGTTCGTTGATTCAAATTGGGCTAGATGCATTGATAGCAGAAGGTCCATTTTTGGTTATTGCTTTAGTCTAGGATCAACTGTAATTTCTTGGAGTACTAAGAAGCAACCCTATGTTGCTCTTTCATCTACAGAGGTAGAATACAAAGCTATTGTGTTAGCATCTTCTGAAACCATATGGCTTCACTGCATTCTTGGAGACTTAGGACTTCATCAACGTGGAGCCACTAAGTTGTATTGTGACAATCAGAGTACTTTGAATATTGCTAAGAATCCAATTTTTCATGCTCACACTAAAAATGTTGAGGCGCACCATCACTTCATTAGAGATTTTATTCAAAATGTGATATTGAGTTGGTTTATAGGCCCACTGATGAGCAACTAGCGGACATCTTCACCAAACCTCTTGGATGTGACAAGTTTGAGAAGTTCATACATGAAATTGGTGCAAAGGCAAATGAAGTCCACATTAAAGAGGGGTGTTATAAATAATGTGTACTTAGGTACTTTATGTAATCACTAGGTACTTTATGTACGAATTAATGTCATTAGAACTAGTACACTAGAAAGTTACTAAAGGGGGTTTTAAGAGACTCTGCATGAATGCCACCTCTCACACATGCATGGAGGTTGTTGAGCCTTGAGCTTTTTATATACGTTGTACTCTCCATGCATTATATCGTATTGATATCTCACCTATTTATAGAATGCCTTACCACAATCAAACTATAAAAATAGATGGTAGCTTTGCTAAGCATTTGTTGGTCTAATATATCTTTTATAAAATAAATTTGAAGGGAGTGGCTTAAATGGGAGGAAATGGACCAACCCACTTAGCAGATTTTTTGGGTGGGGATGACTCTTCTTATGTGGAATTTATGGAAGGAGAGAAATAATCATATCTTCAACCAGGAGTACAAAGACAACCACTTTGTCTAGCAAATGATCACAACCAATATGAGGGAGTCAATCCAATACCTATTAAAAGAGCCCCAAAATCCTAACCAAAAGTGGATTTAGATAATATCAAGATTACAAGTGTCTCCAACGTTGGTCACATAAAAAGGTAACCCCAAATCATGCATAAGTAATAAGAATTGAGAATTGGAAACCTCCTCCAAAGGGATTGGGTAAGATTAATATAGATAGAATGTCAAGGGGAAATCTAGGAAGAGCAAGTATGGGGAATAGGCCACCTCTCGAGTGTTGCCCTTGCTTTTATCTTTAAAAAAAACTTAGGTATCTTATCCAAGAACTTACTAGAGGGATATGCCATATTAAGGGGATTACACGAGGCACTGAAGATGGGGTAATCAAACTTCAATTTATGATTAACCACTTAAAAGGACTTGACAAGCAAAAGAATAGAGATTGGAGAATACAAAGAATACTTGAGCAAATACAAATGACCCATAATCATTTTGAGATAGCGAAGTTCATATACATTTTTAGATATCATAAGAGTATGACAAATGTGATGGTTAACTAGACTCTTGATTGAGGAGACCTCACTGGCTATGAATATCCTCTTATATGGTGGCCTCAATGGAGCAAGAAAACTTTTTTTTCATTCTTACCATTAATGATAGTACCGTTCATTGTATCAGATTTATATATCCTATCATCATTAAATTACATCTTCCCTAATTCGAAGGAAAAAATATTGGATGTGATAACGTCGCAACACCACAGTCGGATAGGTTTTGGTAATAGCGTTGGGTTTTTGAGTGTTTGCTAGCTTGAGGTCGAAGGTTCCAATCCTGAGCCCCTCCAAGGTTCATCTACTTAGGTGGAGTACTTTTGTAGAGCAATGAGCACTTGCAGAACAAGGAGGGTTTACGACGGAGTGTTGTAATACACATCTATCTCATCGGGTAAGCACATTTTCCATCCTCTTTCAATTTATAACATAATTTAAGTAGATAGGAGAAATACATGGACATATATTTTCTTCATTCAGCACCCTAGTTGCGAGATCCACTAGATTTTAGCTAGAACAATAAATTTGAAAAGGGTTTTAGTCACCCTCATAAAAAAATACGACAAAAATAGCAACACAAAACATACGACAAATATTTTCCGTCAGAAACAGTAAGGGTCGAGTTTGTTTCAACGGGTTTGCAGTGGAGGAGGGTTGCAACAGAGGAGGGTTTGCATAGATATATACACAAATTCGTTCAATAGGTTTGCAATGGAGGAGGATTTGCAAAGCAAGGAGGGTTTGTGGTGGAGGGTTTTATTATATATATATTTCATAGGATCAATAGTATAGGGGTTTCGACAAGGGTTTGCAACGGAGGGTTTGCAACGAAGGATTTTAATACACATATATTTTATAGGATCAATAGTATAAAGAGTTCAACAATGGAAGAAGAGAAGAAACAATTGCAAGAACCGATATATGTCAATGAGAAACAGTACTGGAGGATATTAAGGCGTCGACAAGCTCGAGCAAGGGCAACAACAATGAAGAGGACATATCAAAAAATAAAAATAAAACATATTCTACCACATAAACATGTGGAGAATAAGGAATAATCAAAGACACTAACCATCATCAAATGAAGAGATCAATTAGCCCAACAGAGGGGACAAAAGAGAGAAGATAAAAGAAACAAAGGCAAAATGAAAACACAAGAGAATACAAAAGGAAAAACAAGTGAGGAGAAAAAAATCAAAAATAACCACAAGAAAGAAATCAACATGGAAAATGGAGGTCACCAAAATGAGTTTTCAAACGAGGAAGAAACTTACAGTTCCACAGCCACACCACTCATGTGGGTACCAAGACTTTATGTGCAAGAGCTAATGAAGATGAAAGAGAAACTTGAAAGCATGAAAAGGAGGGAGAAATTAAGAGATACTAAATCAGATGAGGTTATAAACACTATTCGGAGGCTGGAAAAGGAAAATAGCCAACTTAAGGAGTAAGTGTCAAAGCTACAAAACCTTGCAAACATGGGTCAGTGTGAATGGCATGTCCTCAAACAAGCCATCCACCCCCCAATCAATGATGCAATAGAGGTGGAAAAAACAAATGCAAATCAAATAAAAGAGGTATGGGAAACACTCCAAAACACCGAAACAAGAGAAAATGAGTTGCGAAATGAATTAGCAAAGGCAAAGACATGGTCTCAAGTAGTAAAAGAACCAGTCAATAAACAAAAAGAGTTGATAAAGAAACAAATAAAAATTCAAATAACAAAAGAGAAATAGACATGAGAAGTTATCAAATATAATCATCAAAGGGTTGAAAGAATATGGGGATAGGGAAGACACAAATCATTTAACCAGGGACTTCTTGTCAAATCGATTACAATGGAAAGGTCAAATAAAAAAAAAAGCAGAATTGGCAGGTTGAGAGAAGGAGGTAGAGATAGGCATATTTCGGGTCACATTGATGAGCTACGAGGATAAAACAAGGTTACTAAAAAACAGAGGCATGCTGAGAGGGTCACGATTCTATTTAGGTGATGACATAACATTTTTACAGTAGAAAGAAAGAAATAAGGAATGGGAAAAGGTGAGGGCAGTAAGGAATGAAGGGAAACAGGTATATTTAAGAAATGGAAAGGCATACATCACATCTAAACAAACCCAAAACAAATAGGGAGGATGGACCGCCCGAGAACATATTACGACGGTAAGTTGGAACTGTAGAGGTTACCCTTAGAGAAGAGGACCCGAGTTAGGGCCCATTTCTAGAGATAATGATATAATCATATTTATGGAAACACATGAACACAATGGATGTACGACTCCAGAATTTGTGGGATACAAAAAAATAAAAATATGGAATAAAGTGTTATGATCCTATCCTAACATTAATTAATAATCTTAATAATAATAATATATTATATCCTATGGTCATAATAATATAATAATAAATAATATAATAATTAATTATATTATTTATTATATTATTATAAGATTAGGGTTAGGAAGCATTGCAACCTCCCATAAATATTCAAATGCAGAAAAATAAAGATTAGAATTGGTTGTTGGACAAAGTCAAGAAGAAAATTGGAAAGTGGACCAACAAGTGGCTTTCTTCTAGGGGTAGAATCACCTTGGTAAAATCAGTCCTTCAAGCTATTCCTATTTATGTTTCTTCCATTTTGAATATCCCAAAGGCTGTTCTTCGAGAATTGGATCAAATGAGTCATCGTTTCCTTTGGAGTGGTACTAAGGAGAAAAGAAAATGGGCCTTGGTGAAATGGGATACTTTATGTCTTCCTAAGAGTGAAGGGGGGTTAGGATTCCGGTCTTCAATTAATAACAACAAAGCTTTAGCTGCTAAATTATATTGGAGGATGTTGCATAACCCCAATGCTCTTTGGACCAATAATATCTGTGCTAAATATGCTGAGAACAAAAGTCCTGAAGACCTTGTTCGCTATCAACTTCCTACCAAAGGTTCTCCCATTTTAGCAGTTCTTAAGACTGGTGAGGATTTGATAAAGAAAAAATTATTTTGGATCATTCATAATGGTTAACATGCAAATTTTTGGACAAATTCTTGGGATGGTCACAAGACTTTGATAACTCAGTTTCCCGATTGGAGGCCTTGGATGGAGGAGCTTCATCGAGCTAATTGGATAAAGGTAGCTAATTACTGTCGGTACCATACTTGGTAATTCAAAGGTTGGTAGATATTGGATCCCTATTGAGGACTGGCCTATTCAAATCCCAGAAAGGCAAAGACAAGATATCCAAGGCATCCTTCATATGAGATCCCTCTCTTGGTCCCATGAAAAAGATTGTTTTGGATGGAACGACACTACTAAGGGTGAGTATTCAGTTGCTCAAGGTTATTTGACCTTATGCCATAATAATCCCAACCATTCTTCAGACATATTTTCTCAATTGTGGGCTCAAAAAATCTGGCCTAAGGTGAGGTTCTTTAATTGGCTTTTATTGCATCGTAGGGTGCTTCTTGGTGAGCAACTTATGAAGCGTGGTTTTCATGGCCCTTTTAGATGTGAAATGTGTGAAGAGAATGTAGAAAATATCAACCATATTTTTATTGAGTGTACTTTAGCCTCCGAGCTATGGAGGAGAATGGCAACTTTACTTGGCTTACAGTGGTCCAATTTTTTCACTTTTGAACAGCTTTGGAGGGATTGGCCTAATCAAGAGGGTGTTGATCATTTTATTAGGCAGTTGGTTTGGATGGGTTCTACCATTCTTCTTTGGAATATTTGGAATGTGTTGGTCATGAATCTGCCACAGGAAAGGATTTTCTAAAACTAAGCACCCTAGACCCGGCCAACATTGAAAGGTTGGGAGAAAGAGATGTCTCCCAGACCAATCTCCAGAGTGGGCTGGTTCCCTCACTATTTCTAAGTTTAATTCCAGATTAGAGTTGCTGGAAAGGAATTACAAATATGCAGAAAGAAATAGGAAATACATGGAAAGAAATGGGAAATATAGCCGTAGGCCGAATTTGTTAGATCGGGAAAGAATAACAGCAGATCACTTTAAGTACAGCAACAACATATAACATAAGATATCAACTTAATTCTCTTACAACCTTGCACGAGAAAATCCCTCCAAGATCACATTCCAGAACTCACTCCCTCACAAGCAATATTCAAACTCAACATGCAGAATTCAAATGAAGCAGCAAATAAGGAATATGAGTGTTATATTAGGAATGTAAACAACAGAAAGAAAAATCACACAAACAGCTGCTTGCAAAATCAGAGGTCAATTATCTTTCATGTTGGCATTTTTGCCACATTTGATTTTGATTGAAGTATTAACACGTAAATTGTTGCAGATCTTACTTTGATACTAGCCTTGATGCAGCTTTGGAGCAAAAAGAAGCAAAAAAGGAGCAAAAAAGACTAAGTCCAGAAAATGTCGCGAAATCGCGACAAAAAGTTTAGCCGAAGACACAAAGTTAAATGCTGCAGCGATTTGCTGACGTCTCATTTTCGCGACGCAGGCGGTTGAAAAAGTCTAAGTACTCAAAAGTGCAGCGATGCGCTGCATGTCTCAAAGTCACGGGGGTTTGGTTGACAAAAGAGTTTAAGCTCAAAGTTGCAGCGATTCGCTGCACATTGGTGCAAAGGGAAGTTCAAAGAAAAAAGTTGCAGCGATGCGCTGCAAGTTTCGAAGCCACGGGGAGTTCGTTGAGAAGAAGGCCAAGGAGTTAAAAAGTAGCGAAATCGCTACAAAAAAGGAAAAGGGCTTAAGTTTCGAAAAATGGCAGCGATGCGCTGCATGTTTCGTTTTCGCGAGTTAAAGCGGAGGACAGAGTTGGGAGATAAAATGTGTAGCGATATCGCTACATGTGTTGTTTTCGCAAACCAAGCTAGCGATGGAGACACTGAAGCCGAAGATGCAGCGATATCGCGACAGGGAGGATTTTCGCGGGTCCAAGGTAGCAAAAGTGTACGACATCAAAATATGTCGCGATTTCGCGACCCGTCGCGTTTTCGCGACCTGCGTCAGTTTCCCGCCAAAACACAGTATGAACGGCCGATAAGGTTTTTTACTTTCCGATGATTAAATGCTCGCCCGAATTAAATGCTTTGTGGATTTTTGATGCAGTCAAGGTTGAAGAAGCGCCCAGGCCACCAAAATAGAAGATTATATTTGTTCGAGGCTGCTGTTCGTGGATTGAGTTAATGATTTCATGCACATGTTCGGAAAACAAATTTAATGAAAGAGATGCGTGGTCTAATTGCATTTAATTTTTGCTCCCTTAACGCTGCAATTAAGGGGATCGTGTGCATAATTTCCAAAGCATAATTGTAGATCACAAGAAGTCAAGGTTGAAGAAGCGCCCAGGCCACCAAAATAGAAGATTTTATTTGTTCGAAGCCGTTGTTCGTGGATCATCCTAACGGTTTCATGTATATGTCAAGACATTTAATGAAGATGACCGTTGATTGCATTTAATTTTGTGGTTCTCTAGACTGCGATTAAGGGGATCATGTTCCTCGTTTCCTTCGCATAATTGTAGATCTCAAGAAGGTCGGTTACAAAGATTAAATGTTGCAAAGAGGACGGCCCTCTATAAAAACCAATGTAAACTTCATTGCAAAGGGTTGGAAGTTTTTGCTAAAAACTGGAAGTACATTTGCGAGAATAAAGTATTGGCTTCAAATTTTTCAAGCAGTTGTTTTGAGTGATTGTCTTTTCTGTTCCTTTTGCATTTCTAATAGAATTTATATTCCTTAAGTGCTGTTACATTCAAATTCTGCATATTGGATTTGAATCTTGCTTGTAAGGATATGATTCCTGGAGTGTAATCTTGGAGAGATTTTCTGCATACAGTTGTGTGAGAGTTGAGTCATTATCTTTTGTTGCTTGTTGTTGCTGCACTTTAAGTTTTCTGCTGTTGTTCTTCCGATCCCATAACTCCGGCCTGCGGCCATATTTCCATTTCTTTCTGCAACTTTTAATTTCTTTCCAGCAACCCTTATCTTCAAACAGAAATTTAGATTAGTAAAGGGAACCAGCCCACTCTGGAGATTGGTCTGGGAGCCATTTCTTGCTTCCGACCTTTCAATGTTGGCCGGGTCTAGGGCGCACTTGTAAAAATCCTTTCCTGTGGCAGATTCGTGACCAACAATTTTTGGCACGCCCGGTGGGACAGATTTCTTCTGTCTCTAAAAGATCCCATAGTATCGAAGGTCTAATGTTCGCCTTTATACTGTAAAATTAGAGCATTTGGTGACTCTGTTGAATTCAAAAATTATTCATGATCACGAGATCACAGTCCAAGAAATTTGGCGATCTTGTCGAATTTTTCGAACTTGACAGTTCAAGAAGTGGTGAGCATTCTAGGTTAGTTTCCTCATCCCTTCCATCTTCTGCTACACAGAACCCTGGTGTTGTTGCTAGTGTTTCATTTTCCCAACCATATCCACTAGTTCCAATGGCACAATATCCTCCACCTCCACCTAGGAAGTTCTTGGCATGGAACAGTTCGGGAGCCTTGAACTTGCAGGCTCAGAATCCAGTCCCTCAGGCTGCACTGAAAGCTTTGCCCACTTATGACGGTACGGGTAAGACAGCTTATGAACACATAAATGATGTGGCTTCTCTAGCAGCCATCCATGATATTACTGATGAAGATGTAATGGTGAAGTTGTTGGTATGCTCTTTGAGAGGCAAATTGTTGTTTTGGTACCGAACGCTGCCACCATGCACTATAACATCGTGGGATCAATTCGGTGATCTGCTGGTCCAAAATTTTCATGAACAGGCTGACCCCTTCTCATTGTTGAATCAGTTTACTGTAATACAGAGGCATCCACAAGAGGAAATAGCTGATTTCAACGTCCGATTTACCAGAACCTGGCACAGAATTCCTGAAGGTATTCGGCCTGCTGATGAATTGGCTGCACTATACTATCTTAGAGCATTCAACTCAGATATCGGCTGGACTGTTCGGCAGTCCAATGTGACAACATTTCCAGAGTTGTTTGAGCAAGCCATCAAAGCAGAAGCTGATTTGGTTGTTGTAGGGAGACTTCCACCAAAGGTAACTATGCCTATAATTCCTGATTTGCCTCAGTATTTATATTCTGGTTCACAACCACAACCTATGCCAGCTATGTATCCCACACCATCATGGAGCTCTAAAGCACCTCGGATTGCACTTGTCCCAGCTCCTCAGTTGCCTACTTTAGCTCCTTTATCGCTTCCTGCACCCCAGCACTCAGCCATCTCCCATTTCCACTTCATTTCCAGCTTTGCCAGCACCACCAGCTCCTTTGCCCTTGCCAGAACCTCCTACACCTGTGAACCCTGATCCATATACTGCATTATTGCAGGAGGTGAAGTCTGCAAATTCGACAATTAGAGCCATGGGAAACAAGATCACACTCATTGAGAGGAAGCAAGCTGAGAGAGATTTCCAACCAAGGAGATTTCAACCTCCTGCAATCACTAGAGATCAAGCTGCCTCCACAAGTAAAGCACCTGAAAAAGGCTTAACTATTTTAGTAAATGAAGATCCAGCTCTTGCAGACAGAATGTATTGGTGCTCAACCTGCAATGACCCTCATGGAGAAGATACTTGTATGGTCCATCTAAATTATGTGCAGACATTGGTTGCTAGCTCTTCAGGCGGACAAGTTAACATGATCTCAGAAGCTGGTCATAGTTTGATGACTGCAGTGGGAGATCAAGTTTCGGTTCTGACAAGAACTGGAAAGAAGCTCATGAATCGTTGATCCTGCTGATTTAGAGCCTTTGAAAGTACCTGCTGAGGTGAAGAAGCCAGTGAAGGCTCCTATGCCAGTTCCAAAGTTTGATGCACCTTTTTTACCAAAAGATCCTGCTCCCTACAGAGTTCAAGAAAAGGCTGCAGCTGCACCAGTAAGATCAGAAGCAGAGGAGCAAGCTCGTGAAAGGTTGAAGTATCCATCACTGACAAAGAGGCTAAGGGTGGAAGCTACACAGCAGTATCGTACCAGATTTGAACAACCTATTGAGAAGAAAGACCTTACTGCAGTTTCATACAATATTGTTGAAGAGCTTAAGAAGACCCCGACTAAGGTAAGCCTCTATGATGCTTTGCAGTTACCCGATCAGGTAGACTTATTACAGGAATCATTAAAATCTGTCAAAGATAATGAAAAAGGTCCTACCCAGACAGTGTATGCTCAAACCTTACCCACCTCTGCTACTGGGAAAAATAGACCACCTCCATTTTATTTGTCATTGCAAATAGAGGGTTGGATTGTGCATAATTGCATGATCGATTCTGGAGCTGCCACGACTGTAATGCCCAAGGGAGTTTGTGAGGCAATGGGAATGGAATATACATGGAGTAGTCCTGGAGTTCTGCAATTGGATGGTACGCCTGTAAAAATAGTAGGTGTAATCAAAGATGTACCCATTGTCCTGCATACAATGCCACAAATTATTGTTATTCAAGAAATTGTTGTGGTAGATTTAGAGCCCTACTTTAGTATGTGTTTATCCAGGGAATTTACTGCAAAGCTAGGGGGTTATCTGGCATTAGATTATTCACACCTAGAAATTCCTTTCAAGGGTAGACGTCTCGGGATTCAAAATGAAAAGCCTTCCCCTTTTCACATCGAGAAGTTGGAAGATGCGAGAAAAGACATGCGATCTGTCCACATGCTTACTGAAGAGTCTGAAGATTCTGTTTTAATGAGTGAAGTTTTAAATAATCTTCAGTTGGATGACCAATTTTCTATGCTTAACTTCAATGCCATGTTGGAGACAGAAATCGGCTGTTATGCCATTCAGAAACCTGAGAGTGACACAAAGCAGGAATTGTCTAACCAAGCTGATCAGAATGATGTTACAGATCAATTATGGCAGCTATATTTCGATGGAGCTCGATGCAAGAACGGAGCAGGGGCAGGTATTGTGTTAATTTCACCTTCTGGTATACAGAGAACTTATTCATATCGTCTTACATGGAGTTGTACTAATAATGCTGCTGAATATGAAGCATTGTGTTTGGGTTTGAAGAAAGCAAGGAAGTTAGGAATTGAACAGCTCAAGATTTTTGGTGATTCCGAGCTTGTTGTAAATCAGATTACAAATAGATGCATTTCAAAGCAGCATTACCTTAAAGCATATCGAAATCAGGTTTGGGATTTGTTTGAGTTTTTTACTGCTCTTAATATTCAAGTTGTTTCCCGAGAGATGAATAAACATGCAGACCTGTTAGCATCTCTTGGAGCTAATTTTTCCCCTGTTGAACAAGTTGTGAACAAACCCAAGACAGTTAGAATGGTATACAGGCCCAGTGTGCCAGACAAAGAAACTTTTCGGCGGGTCTTTGAAAATGATGAGCAGATTGTTAATTTCTTGATCCATGAAGCTGCTACTGTCGAAGGAAGAATTTTGGAGGATGAAGGAGCTGAAGGGCTCATTCAATTAAGGAACAACCACATTTCGAAGGGTCTCATAACTCTGGAGAGCTTGTTCGACCAGCATGATCGGTCCACAAAACATCGGATCGAGATTGACAAAAAAGAGTACATGGAATTAGAGTTAGAGCCTAACAAAGCTATCAAGGTTGGAACTGACTCTACCCCAGAAGAACTGCAAAAAATCAGGCAGCTGTGTGAGGAGTTTTCCGACATTGTAGCTTGGAGCTATGAAGATTTGAAAGGTTACAACAAACAGATTGTGCAGCATACAATTGAATTGGAGGAAGGAGTCAGACCTTTTCGGCAAAAATAGAGACCTGTTAATCCAAAGATTGAGATGTTGATGAGGGCTGAGCTTGTAAAGATGCTGCAAGCTAAAATCATTTATCCAGTTAAGCACTCAACTTGGGTTGCCAATCTTGTCCCGGTTCGGAAGAAGAATGGAGATATTCGATTGTGCGTTGATTTCAGAAATTTAAACCGTGCATCATTAAAAGATCATTATCCTTTGCCGCGTATAGATCAAATACTGCATGTTGTGGCTGGAGCACGGCGTTTTTCTTTGTTGGATGGATTTTCTGGATACAACCAGATTTGGGTGAAAGATGAAGATCAATATAAGACAACATTCACAACAAAGTGGGGCACTTTTGCTTATCAGCGAATGCCTTTTGGACTGTCAAATGCTGGAGCTACCTTCCAAAGAGCCATGGACATTGCATTCAAGGATTTGTTGAACAAGATCATTGTCATATATCTTGATGACATGACAGTATTTTCACACAGACGGGAAGATCACTGCTCTCATCTGAGGCAGATTTTTGAAAAGTGCAGAGAGTTTGGAATTTCCATTAATCCGAAAAAGTCTGTGTTTGCAGTGAAAGAAGGTAAGCTTCTGGGCCATGTGATTTCAGAAGATGGATTAGCAATTGATCCAGCCCGAGTTGTAGCATTGAAGAAATTGTTACTCCCTACAAACAAGAAGGAACTTCAGTATTTCTTTGGAAAGATCAATTTCATCAGAAAGTTTATTTCTGATTTTGCCCAGGTTGTAAAACCTATGACTGAGTTGTTAAAAAAGGATGCAGATTTTCAATGGACAGCTCGAAGAAAAGAAGCATTCCGAGAAATCAAGGAAAGAATAGCACAGGCTCCTGTTTCGATTAATCCTGATTACTCCAAGGATTTCATTTTATATGCAGTTGGGGAAAATGACAGTTATGCCGTAGTGCTTACACAGAAGGGAGATGATGGGAATGAAAGGCCCATTGCCTTTCTCAGTCAGGTCATTCTACCTCATGAAGCAAAGTACAATTTTATTGAAAAATAGGTATATGTTGTTATGAAATCCCTTAAGAAGTTTAAACATTTTATATCTCAAAGCGGAACCATTGTTTATGTGATACATCCAGATGTAAGAAATTTCATTCTTCAAGGAGAGTTGGGTGAAAAACGTGCTTTGGTTGGGTCACTAAGATCCAAGAATTTGATGTAGAAATTCACCCTACTAAGCTAGTGCGTGGTAAGGCTCCGTGCCGACATTTGGCAAAGATGGCGAGCATCTGGTGTAGGTGAAGATCATGAAGAAAATCTTGTTAGTAATGACAATTTAATGAATTTCTTAATTCGGAAAAGGATTGGACGAGAAGACCTCATTGATTATTTCACAAGCTGGTAGATGTCCTTCACAGTTGAATGCTTCTCGAGAGGAGGAGATTTCGGTTGCAAGCTCTGCGGTATGTTTTGTTGCCAGAAGGATTGTTTTTTAAGAATCTTGATGGTGTTCTTCTGAGATGTGTTAAAGAAGCAGACAAGGCTAGGCTCCTGGAAGAATTTCATTCTGGTCTATCAGGAGGACACTTTGCAGGAAGGCCGATGGCTTTGAAGATAATCCGAGCTGGTTATTACTGGCCAACCCTGTTCTCAGACGCTTTCAAGATTGCACAAGCCTGTGACAAATGTCAGAGATACACAGGAAGGGTAAGAAATGCAGCACTGCCTTTGCATCCAGTTCAGGTTGAAGCACCCTTTCAGCAGTGGGGGTTGGATTTCATTGGAATCATTGATCCTAATTCCTCAGCTGGTCATAGATATATTTTGACAGCTACAGACTATTTCACCAGGTGGTCAGAAGCTATTCCTACAAAGGTGGCCAACCAAACTGTGGTGATATCTTTTATTGAAGGTTTGATTACTCGCTTTGGTATTCCTGATGCCATCATTACTGATAATGGGACCCCATTCATTGGAGCTGAACTAGATGAGTTTGCTAATAAGTATGGCATTTTCCTAAAAACATCTTCCAATTATTATCCACAGGGAAATGGCTTGGCGGAGTCAACAAATAAAAATTTGCTCCGGATTTTAAAGAGGTCTTTGGGAGAAAACAAGAGATCATGGCATCTTTTATTAAATCAAGCTTTATGGGCCGATAGAATTTCAGTTAAGAAGTCTATCAAGACCTCACCCTATGCCCTAGTTTATGGGAAAGAAGCAAAGTTGCCTGTTCATCTTGAGTTGCCTGTTTTGCAGCAATTACAAAATTTTTAGGACAATGAGACAGACCTGAGTTCCTTGGATTTGCGGATAGCTCAGTTATTGCATTTGGAGGAGCAGCGTTCTGAAGCATATGATCAATTTGTTAAACACACACAAGGTATTTCGAAGTGGTTTTGTAAACATTCTGCAGATCGTCCACTCAAAACAGGAGATTTGGTGTTGAAATGGAATGAGAATAAAGCTAAACCTGGGAATCACAAGAAATTTGATGCTTTATGGGAGGGTCCCTTCCGTATCACCAGCACAGGTACAACAAATTCATTCTATTTAGAAGACCTGGATGGCAGTCCACTTCCAATTTCAGTCAATGGCTTTCATCTGAAAGCCTACACTTCTTGAATTATCAATTCGAGTATGAATTTGTATATAGAAGAATAATAAATAAAAATTTATATATATATATATATATTATAATATATATATATATATATACATGTGTTACTTTTCATTTTTGTCACCTTGGTTCTTGTTGCTTGCGAGCCATAGGTGCCTTTTGTCTTTCTGTGTTTTTTTTCCCTTTCCCAGCAGTTGGTGGCTTTCAGAAAATTCTTCTTTTCCCTTCACTGTTTCCTCTTTCCTTTCTTCATCTTCTTCTTCTTTCTTTTTCTTCTACAGAAAAAAAAAAAAAGAGCCACGGCTGTTGTTTCTTCTCCCCATTCTCATTGTTCCCGTTCCTTCCTATCCTTTTCCTCTCAATTCTGTCTTTTGCGCATTTATGTTACAGTTTAGTTCATTTCATTTCACAGCTTTCCTAGTTCCATTTCCATTCCATACTTTCCTTCCATCTTCATTACAATTGGTAATATGACAGCATTCTGTTGTTATATCTTCCACATCGCTTTGTCATTACATCAACCCATTGTTAATATCATTCCATTTGCAATCACTGCCGACGCAATCGCAGGAGCTCATTCCATCACCTCATTCCATTTGTTCCATTTGTTCCATTTCATTATCCATTATATGCAGGTTCTTTCAGTTTTTCAGTAGAAGATAATTGCAGCAGTCCCCTGATTCTGTTTCAACATGACTCTGTGCCCAATAGATTCAGGCCTGGATTCTTGCATACAGCGAGCTGTATACCCCGCGAGCCGCCAAGAATGTTGGCATTTTTGCCACATTTGATTTTGATTGAAGTATTAACACGTAAATTGTTGCAGATCTTACTTTGATACTAGCCTTGATGCAGCTTTGGAGCAAAAAGAAGCAAAAAAGGAGCAAAAAAGACTAAGTCCGAAAAAATGTCGCGAAATCGCGACAAAAAGTTTAGCCGAAGACACAAAGTTAAATGCTGCAGCGATTCGCTGACGTCTCATTTTCGCGACGCAGGCGGTTGAAAAAGTCTAAGTACTCAAAAGTGCAGCGATGCGCTGCATGTCTCAAAGTCGCGGGGGTTTGGTTGACAAAAGAGTTTAAGCTCAAAGTTGCAGCGATTCGCTGCACATTGGTGCAAAGGGAAGTTCAAAGAAAAAGTTGCAGCGATGCGCTGCAAGTTTCGAAGCCACGGGGAGTTCGTTGAGAAGAAGGCCAAGGAGTTAAAAAGTAGCGAAATCGCTACAAAAAAGGGGCAAGGGCTTAAGTTCCGAAAAATGGCAGCGATGCGCTGCATGTTTCATTTTCGCGAGTTAAAGCGGAGGACGGAGTTGGGAGATAAAATGTGTAGCGATATCGCTACATGTGCTGTTTTCGCAAACCAAGCTAGCGATGGAGACACTGAAGCCGAAGATGCAGCGATATCACGACAGGGAGGATTTTCGCGGGTCCAAGGTAGCAAAAGTGTACGGCATCAAAATATGTCGCGATTTCGCGACCCGTCGCGTTTTCGCGACCTGCGTCAGTTTCCCGCCAAAACACAGTATGAACGGCCGATAAGGTTTTTTACTTTCCGATGATTAAATGCTCGCCCGAATTAAATGCTTTGTGGATTTTCGATGCGGTCAAGGTTGAAGAAGCACCCAGGCCACCAAAATAGAAGATTATATTTGTTCGAGGCTGCTGTTCGTGGATTGAGTTAATGATTTCATGCACATGTTCGGAAAACAAATTTAATGAAAGAGATGCGTGGTCTAATTGCATTTAATTTTTGCTCCCTTAACGCTGCAATTAAGGGGATCGTGTGCATAATTTCCAAAGCATAATTGTAGATCACAAGAAGTCAAGGTTGAAGAAGCGCCCAAGCCACCAAAATAGAAGATTTTATTTGTTCGAAGCCGCTGTTCGTGGATCATCCTAACGGTTTCATGTATATGTCAAGACATTTAATGAAGATGACCGCTGATTGCATTTAATTTTGTGGTTCTCTAGACTGCGATTAAGGGGATCATGTTCCTCGTTTCCTTCGCATAATTGTAGATCTCAAGAAGGTCGGTTACAAAGATTAAATGCTGCAAAGAGGACGACCCTCTATAAAAACCAATGTAAACTTCATTGCAAAGGGTTGGAAGTTTTTGCTAAAAACTGGAAGTACATTTGCGAGAATAAAGTATTGGCTTCAAATTTTTCAAGCAGTTGTTTTGAGTGATTGTCTTTTCTGTTCCTTTTGCATTTCTAATAGAATTTATATTCCTTAAGTCTTGTTACATTCAAATTCCGCATATTGGATTTGAATCTTGCTTGTAAGGATATGATTCTTGGAGTGTAATCTTGGAGAGATTTTCTGCATACAATTGTTTGAGAGTTGAGTCATTATCTTTTGTTGCTTGCTGTTGCTTGCACTTTAAGTTTTCTATTCGTTGTTCTTCCGATCCCATCACTCCGGCCTGCGGCCATATTTCCATTTCTTTCTCGCAACTTTTAATTTCTTTCCAGCAACCCTTATCTTCAAACAGGAATTTAGATTAGTAAAGGGAACCAGCCCACTCTGGAGATTGGTCTGGGAGCCATTTCTTGCTTCCAGCCTTTCAATGTTGGCCGGGTCTAGGGCGCACTTGTAAAAATCCTTTCCTGTGGCAGATTCGTGACCAACACTTTCATTCATGCAATGAACTTCAAGCTTTCAGCAAAAGTTTCTCTCAAACTCCCGATCCCTTTTTTTGCGATCTACATTGCTTTATATAGAAGTCTTGCTTCTTTACAATCATTAAAAACTTGCGACGGACTTCCTCGAGATCTACAACAATATGCAATGAAAACAAGGAAATGCTCCCCTTAAACCAGCCTCGAAACAAGGAGTCGGTCGTCTTCATTAAATTGTCGTTCTTGAAAATATGCTTGAAACCGTTAGAAAAACCATGAACAGCAGCTTCGAATAATGGAAATATTTAATTCTGGTGGTTTGAACACGTTCTTCTACCTTGCTCGCATCGAAAAGTAGCAAAACATTTAATTCTGGAGTGCCTTTAATTATTGGAAATCACAAAACTGCATCGGGCCGTTTGAACTGCATTCTGGCGCGAAACTGCGACATGTCGCGAAAACGCGACATGTCACGAAATCGCTACGTATTCGGCTTATTTATCTCCTTCGCAACCTTGAACCATGAAAACGCGATGCGTCACGATTTCGCTACGTTTCGTACAATTATGTTCCTTCTCTGCCCTATTGCCGCGAAAATGTGACAATGCGCGATTTTGCTACATTCTTCATCTCTCTGTTCTCTTCGCTGCATCAAATCGTGAAAACATGACATTGCGCGATTTCGCTACCACTTTCTCTCTCCGGCTCTAACTTCCTGATACGTCACGAAATCGTGACATTCGCCTTTATTGGAACTTCCTTCCTCAATATGTAGCGAAAACATGACATGTTCTTTCACCTGCCTTCTTCATTTCTCCAAGTCACGAAAATGACACCATGTCGTGAAATCGCTACGATTTCTCTGCTGCTGCTCAATGCTCTCTTCCAAGTCGCAAAAATCCGACATGTCACGATTTCACTACAATTTTCATGCATTCTGTACGGTCCTTCTCTAACCCACGAAAACGCGACATTCTGCCTCAAGTGACTCTTCAATCTCCATCATGTCGCAAAATCGCGACAGGTTCTGTCTCCTTGGACTTTGCTACTTCTGAACCACGAAAATTCGACATGTCGCGATATCGCGACGTTCCATACAACCTGGCTACCTCCTTGCTTCCTCTCCGTGAAAATGCGACGCGTCGCGAAATCGCTACCATTTTCTGCACTAAGTCCTTCTTGCCCCATGTGTCGCGAAATCGCGACAAGTCTATGTTGTTAGGCTTTATCTTCACAAATGTCGCGAAATCGTGACATCAACTTCTTGCTTGCCCTCATCTCTAAAAATGGCACGAAATCGCTACATGTTTTATGCCTTAAGTCTTTTGTTACAACTGCGCCGCGACCACGCAACACGTCGCGATTTCGCTACACCTTTCGCCTTTTGGACCGCGTTCAATATTTTGTCGCGATATCGCTACATAGTTTGTTGCCATCACCTTTTGCTGAGTTATGTCGCGATATCGTGACCTTTTCTAACATTATGCTCCCTGGCCATCGCAAGTCGCGAAAACGCGACATGTCGCGATTTCGCGACAATTTTGCTGCGCTGCCTTCGTTGACCACTTTAACCGCGAAAATCCAACACGTCGCGATATCGTGACGTGTTTACCCCCCTGCTGCCGTTGACTACGTTGACCGTGATTTTGGAACACGTCATGAAATTGCGACAGTTTCCGACTTTGCTCTTATCTGCCCTTTTGCGCCACGAAACTGTGACAAGTCGCGATTTTGCGACATCTTTGGCTTTTGTCTTCTCTCTCCTCGGTAGACCCGCGATATCGTGACGGTTTTGAAAATGTGTCCTCCATGCTGCTTTTTGTCGCGATATCGCGATAGTCTTCGGACTTAGGCATTTTTTGCATCAAAACCTGTAAAGAAGTGAGAATTGCAACATCTAATGCATGAATAAACAACAATCAAATAAATGTGGCAAAAATGCCAACAGAATGAAAGGAACAACCAAATTTTTAATCAAGATAGGAAGGATATTCACTATATTTGGCAAAATACCATAGCCAACTTAGTTGAATCAGTCCATCATCTCCTTAATCACCCCCAAAACTCCCACCAAAGATGGGATCAAGTGATGCAAATATTGAAGATTAAACCTTCTAAGGGCAATCATCTTAAAGGGAATGTGAGTATTAGTAAGATGGATAGGACTAGAAATTGGCAACCTCCTCCTAAGGATTTTGGAAAAGTCAATACTGATGGAGCCTCTAGAGGGAACCTTGGAAAAGCCAATGTGGGAGGAATTGGTAGACTTTCAGATGGCTCCCTGGTTTTTACTTTTGCTTGAGAATTTGGGTATTCTTTCCAATAACCTTGTTGAGGGGTATGGTATCCTTAGAGGCCTTTAGGAGGCTACTAAGGTTGTATGGGAAAAGGTGTTAGTTGAGTCTGACTCTCAACTTATGATTAATCTCTTGAAGACTCCTAAGAATCATAAGGTGGATTGGAGAATAAAAAGAATTATTGAGAAGATTCAGTTAATCCAGATGGGATTTTTGAAAGTTGATTACAATCATGTGGTTAGAGATCAAAACAAGAGTCTCGATGCTTTAGCTAATTGGGCTTTGGACAAAGGTGATCTTACTTGTTATGGCCACCCTCCTATATGGTGGGCTTCTCAAATTAGGGAAGCTCTTCTTTCTATCATTTCTTTGGATGGCTCCAGTTCTGAAGGTACCTAGTTTCTTCTTGTTTTTTTTTTTGTTTCTCTTTGGTTCATTCAGTTTTTTTAGTTCCCTAGCTCATTCTATTCTTTATTTTGTTTCCTCTGTTGATTATTGCATTAATAGTCTTCTGATCTAGATAGGTCATTGTTTTGTTCATTTTTTTTCTTGTCTTCTTTGTTTTTTTATTTAGTTTTTTAAGGTGGGTGGGTTATTTTGTTTTGTTTTTTTGTGTTCTTTGTGTTGTTTTTTGTTGTTCTTGTGTTTTTGTTGTTTTTTTTTTTTTTATGTTTATTGTTATTGTTCTTGTGTTTTTTTCGTTCTTGTTCTTGGGTTTCTCTTTGTTTGTGTTATTTCATTTTTTTATGTGTGAGTGTTTTCTATGTTTTTTGTTTTTGTTTATTGTCTGTTGTTGGTTGTTTTTATTTTTATTTTATTTATTTTATTTTTTAGGTTTTGGTTGTGTTTATTTTTCATGTTTTTTTGGGTTATGTCTTTGTAGTGTTCTGTTGTTTTTGTCTTGTTTGTGTTTTGTTATGTGGTTTGTGTTGTGGTTTATTTTATCTTATTGTGCGTGTTTGGTTGTGCTTTTGGTTTTGACACACTCAAGGAGTTTGTTTTTTATTTTATTTTATTATTTTTGTTGTTATTTTCTTTTTTTTTTAATTTGGTTTTGTGTGTTTGTTTGCTCCTTGAGTATGTCAAAGGTGGTAGGCCAGGTCCGAGTCCTGGGCGTTTTTGGCGGAATGGATACCCCTGCCTCCTTGGGTCTTACTCGAAAGTGGCATCCCTTTTGGGATGTTTTCCACACAAAAAAAAAAAAAAGGAAGCATTGCAACCTTTCACCTATAACCCTAGAGGGGTATAAAACATTGTAAGAACTTATCATTCAATCATCCATGAATATGAAATATAATACAATTTATTGAAGGGACTTCCCGACAATACAAAAAGCGATTCTCTTAGTTTTAGGTCTATTTATTATTTATTTATCTTTTTATGTGCTAGGAACCCTAGGTTCCTACCATCTGGTATCAGAGCCGTATGGATCCAACCATATGCGACATAAATATCAAAGGAATAAAAAATGACATTGCAGACATTAGAAGAATGATTGAACAAAAACAAAATAAACAAATGGAACGTTTCGATCGTATTATACAATATTTAATGGAAATGCAAGAGGAGACCCTAGCCATGGAATCCCAGGAAGAAGAGGAGCCCATAGCCATGGAATATGAGGTGGAGGAGGAGCCCATTGCCATGGAATCCCAGAGGGTACTCATTGCACTTCCCAAAAATATTCCAAACCCTAAATTATTTTTTTTGAAAAAGCCCAAAGCCATAGACTTTCAAATAGTTTGAAATACATTCCCAAAATTTTTTAATGAAATCCCTAAAATTACAAATATTTTTATGAAAAAATTGCATAAAGATAAAGTCTTCCAAAAGTATTGTTTTACAAATCTGCATTCGGTCAGCCATCAAGGCAGAAATAAATTTAAAATCACCCTAATTCAGCAAAAAAATTTGTTCAAAGGTATCTCCAAGGATGTTTACAATGTTTTTTTGAAAAATCTCATTAAAACAGAGGAAGATACAAAAGTTTCTGTAAATTTCAAAAATAAAACCACCATGATGGAAATACAAAATGTTGATTATCTACTGGTTTTATGGGGTAGTGCATTGCTCTCATCTATACACCCTCCACCATGGCCACCTCCTCTTCTCTCCTAACATAAAAATATAGTTGTGGTCTCCTCTCCAATCATGGATTAAAACTTGCAGGGCAACATAATTACAGTTTTACTATAAACTGGCCTACAAAAAAAAAATCAAAATGTACAACCAGTTTACATCTGGAAAGAAGGAGCTTTTTCATACAACTTATTTTGGATATGTCACTCATGAATTATGTTCAATATCACAGTCATTTCCAAACTATATGAGTATGCAGACGTTGATATATGATATCAAAAACATGTTCCACTCCATGGGGAAGGGGAACATAAAGCCCATCTACATATGATACTGCCTGGGTTGCACGAATACCCATTCACAATTCTTCCCAACCGTAGTTTCCACAAACACTACAATGGGTTGTCTCCAATCAGTTAACTGATGGTTCCTGGGGGGAAGAATCTTTTTTTTTACTATATGTTACACTTCTTTGTACTCTTGCATCTCTCATTACCCTCAAAATATGGAGAGTTCAGGGAACCCAAGTGCAGAAAGGCATAGACTTTGTTAACAACCAGACTCAACAGTTCAATGAAGCGAAGGATTGCAATATGCCACTTGGATTTGTCATTTTATTTGCTTCTATGTTGAAAGAGGCTCATAGTTTAAGTCTGGGTATTTCCCACGAACCATTGTTTATCAAGAGAATATTTGCAATGAGGAAGGATCAACTAAAAGGGATTAACATTTCGGCCTTACACAGTCTACCTACATCATTTTTTTTTTACTTGGAGGGCCTGCACGAATTTGTCGATTGGAAAAAAATTATGGATCTTCTCTCCAAATATGGATCTGTAGCAGGCTCACCAGCATCCACAGCTTGTGCATTTATGCACACACGAGACGGAATATGCCTGGATTTTATAGCATTTGTCGTCAAAATCTTTGGAGACCATGTACCTGGCTTTTATCCTTGTGATCTCCGTGAACGTCTTCGTGCCATTGACACCGTTGAACGCCTGGGAATCGATCGCCATTTCGAAAGGGAAACCAAGAATGCATTGGATTATATATACAGACATTGGACGCCGGAAGGAATAGGAAGGGGAAGACATGATACTATTGTGAATATCAATGACACAACTTTGGGATTTCGGATACTGAGACTGCATGAATACGATGTATCTTCAAAGGTTATTTCGAATTTTATGGATGAGAATGGAGAGTTCTTTAGTTTTTTTGATAAAATACACAGAGACCTCGAAGGCATGCTGAGCCTCTACAAATGCTCACAAGTAGCATTTTCGAAAAAAATAATAATAATAATAATGAAAGAAGCACAAGCCTTTGCCGTAGTTTACTTGCAGCAAAATCTAAAGCAGCTAAACCATTTCCAAAAAGTTATCGTTGAAGAGGTCAAGTATAAACTGAAATTTGGGTTTCATCGAAGTTTGCCCAGAATGGAGGCAAGAACTTATATCGATATCTGTGGTCACGAAAATGAAGTGTTTTTAGGGAAGACTTTGTATAATGTGCCCTCAAATATTTGTAGGTTGCCATATGTTAACAATGAGAAATATGTGGAGCTGGCTAAAGTCGACTTCAATGCAATGCAGTCTATACACCAAATGGAGCTCCAGCAAGTGCACAAGTGGTGGATAGATTATGGTTTTAGGAATTTGAAATTCACCCGTGAGAGGTATATTGAGATATTTTTTTCACAATGGCGACTAGCATGTTTGAACCTGAATATGGCAGAGGTAGAATGGCCTTCGCAAAAATTGGTTGCTTGCTTGTTGTTCTCGATGATATTTACGATAAGTATGGTTCTCGTGACGACACCATGTTACTCAATGAAGCATTTTCCAGGTGGGATCTCAATACATTGGACGACATGCCTGATCACATAAAAGTTTGCTTTCTTGACTTGTACAATATTGTGAATGGGCTAGCAGATGAAGCTGGTGACCTTCAAGGACGCAACATGCTCCAGTACTTTAGAAAGTTGTGGAAGATCCAGCTTGATGTTTTCAGCAAAGAAGCAGAGTGGTGTAAGCAGAAATGCGTGCCGAGTTGGCATGAATACCTAGATGTCTCCAAAGTATCAATTGGATTTGCTACGAAGATTCTCACATTAATCCATTTAATAGGAGGAGTTGTCACTGATAACATTCTGTGCCAGATTGATGAGAGATCCAAATCTCTCCATCTTGTGTGCTTGACTGCGAGATTGATCAACGATACCAAAATGTATAAGGTGGAAGAAATCGTTCTAATTTACAGTCTATGAGGTGGTGCTCGAACTCATTAAAGGAGATAATTTTTTATTAAGGTTCAAAAGGAGCTAAAAGTGAATTGTATAAAGTTTACTACTCCATTGGTGTCAAATTAACCTACTCCCTTGGTAAACCATAGAGCAAGTACTATTCCAAGGTGGAATATTTGAAGAGCATATACTTACACACTACAATTCCAAGCTTTGAGGACAAATCTTGTTTTAAGGAGGGTGGAATGTTAGGGACAAATCTTGTTTTAAGGAGGGTGGAATGTTACGATCCTATCCTAACATTAATTAATAATCTTAATAATAATAATATATTATATCCTATGGTCATAATAATATAATAATTAATTATATTATTTATTATATTATTATAAGATTAGGGTTAGGAAGCATTGCAACCTTTCACCTATAACCCTAGAGGGGTATAAAACATTGTAAGAACTTATCATTCAATCATCCATGAATATGAAATATAATACAATTTATTGAAGGGACTTCCCGACAATACAAAAGGCGATTCTCTTAGTTTTAGGTCTATTTATTATTTATTTATCATTTTATGTGCTAGGAACCCTAGGTTCCTACCGTAAAGCAACGAAAAATGGCAAAGGGCATGGAGGTATTATGGTTTTAATAAAAGAGGAATAGGATAGGGTCATTGAAATTGAAAAACAAGATGAAAACAAACAGTACATCTGGATAAAGATCCTAGAAAATAAGTCAGTTATTAGCATAACAACATGTTATTTTGCTCCCAAGAATTCTAAATTCTATAAAAAACATGATCTTAACAAAGAAGACCCATACTCCCTAAAAAGAGACATTTCGATATACAATAATTTGGGGGAGATTATATTAATTGGAGATTTCAATGCAAGGATAATAAATAAGCAAGCTAACATTCTATAAGGTAGTGAAGATATTGAGATTAATCCTCTTTGGATGCCAAAAGAGGAAAATCAACAGTGGACCAGGACTTCAGAAGATGAGCATGGGGCTATCACACAATATGGAGAAGAGTTGTTAGGCCTCTGCAACATACACAACTTGATTATTTGCAATGAGATGAACAAAAGGAAAAATTAAAGAAAGTATACATGCAAAACATATAAGGGACAAAGTGTAATAGACTATGTAATATGCTCACAAAATTACGTACCAAAAATAAAGGAGCTAGAAGTGGAAGACTCTCCAATGGAACTTAAGTTAGATCATAACCCAATTGTTATGAAACTTCGAATGAATGGAGATAAACCAAGGGAAAAATGCTTGCAAGGCAATCAAAATAAATATCCTCACAAGGGAAACATTCTCTTAATAGATGAAAATCGACAAAATTTTAGAGCAATATTAAATAACAAGTTACAAGAAAGGGAAGATCTACCTCACAGTAGAAGATATTACAGTAAGAGTGAATGGTTAATGCACGTTATCCAAGAAAATCTAAACAAATGCAAGAGAGCTAAACCTAAAAAGAAAGAGAGGAATAGCTTCCCAACCAACCCATGGTTCGATGAAGATTGCAAAAAAACGTGAAGATTACTAAAGGAACCAACTGGTAAAACAAGAGCAAACAAAAAAGCATATGAGAAACTGATAAGAGCAACAAAATAAGAATACACTAGAACAAGGAAGAAAGAAATGATTTACTTAGGGAAGCATGAACCAAAGAAATTTTGGAAGGAACTAAGCGTGAAAAAGATGCAAACTAAAAATAGCATAACAGTTAATTAGTGGTTGGAGTATTCAAAACAATTGTATCAACGTAGTAACCAACGAGAGACACCCTCTACTATCATTGTCAAGAAAGAACTTTTCACAAATGAAGGCATTATTCAAGGGATAAAAAAGTTAGCAATTGGTAAAGCCCGAGACACAGACAATATTCAGACAAAGCATATAAAATGGGGGTAGATATTTTGGCACCGCAGATCAAAAAAAAATTCTATGAGGTCATACAAAATGGCTTCCCTACCGAGTTGACAACTAGCTTGACTATTCATTTGTTTAAAAGTGGAGATGTAAATAATCCCTCAAACTATCAAACTATCATGATCAAGCCTCTATTTGCAAAGTTGTTTGGGAGTATGATAGAGCGTAGGATCAACATATGGGCAGAAGAAAAGGGAAAGAGAGCAGAGGGGCAAGCAAGTTTTAGGCTCAAGCACTCAACTATTGATCATTGTATCGCGCTCAGACACATAATGGAAAAAATATGGGATAAAAAAGACGAGGTTTTTTATTGTTTTGTAGACTTCAAAAAGGCATTTGACACAGTGCTAAGGAAAAAATTATGGAGTAGAATGGAAGAGCTAGAGGTTCCAACTACAGGGCAACAGTTCATAGACTATATGAGCATGTAAAGGCTAGAATTAGAACACAGGAAGGGTTATCTGAATGTTGTGGTAGTGACATAGGTGTCAAACAAGGTTGCCCTCTATCTCCGACCGTATTTGTGTTGTACATTGACAAGTTAGAAGAAGGGATGAACAAATTTAGGAGAGAGGGTGTGCACTTAACCAAATATGTGGTAAAACTCCTCATGTATGTAAACGATGTAATTCTTGTGGCCAGAACAACCAAAGATCTAGAAGATCACCTTCGAGCTCTAGAACTCTTTTGTAAGGAAGTTGGGATGCAGGTGAACACGAGCAAAACAAAATTATGATTTTTCAGCAAAAAAGAAGAAGCAACAACTTTGCAAGAGAACCGCTCGAGGTAGTAGTAGAATACAAATACCTGGGCATAGACTTTCATGACAAATTTAATTGGAATACATGTAGGATGAAAAGAACTCAAAGTGGTTGGAGAGCACTATATGCACTTCAAAACAGGTGTAGGAATGCCGAGTTGTGGGACTGGAAGACCACCAAGGTCTTATTTGGCCTACTTGTTACACTAGTTTTGTTGTATGGTTGCGAGGTGTGGGCTAGTGCCACAACAAATGCAAAATGGAGGCAAATAGAAAGGATTCAAAAATATCTAATCACAATTAAGGCCACAACCCATTATGAAATTATTCTAGCTGAAAATGGAATGTCCTCTTTAGAAGCAATTGCTATGACCAAGTTGTTATGTTACTTGAAAAATAGAAAACATGAAAAACGATAGATGACCTAGGGCAGCTAGGGACGAAGAGTTGCATATACGGAAGAATACATGGATGAAACAAAAACATAAATGAAAGAAACGTTGGGAAATCAACATAAATGAATGCCCAAATGTCAACAAAGACAAAAAATTATGTGAATGAAAAGTTTAGAAGTGGAATGTGGAAAAATGCAAGCAGGAAAAGACAATATTATATTGCAAAGTTTAACCCAACGTATGACCACAAGAAAAAGCGTATATAGGCGCTAAAATCAAGTGGAAGGAAAAAATCCTCATTGCTCATATAAGGACTAGCTCTCATAGGCTTAGATATGAGACAGGGAGATGGACAACGCCCAAAGAACAATGGAAAGAAAGGACATGTACTCTATGCAGCACAGGGGCAGTAGAGACAGATGAACACTTAATCTATAAATGCCCGAGTTTTCCAGATATCCATGGCAAATACAAAGAAACACTTGAAAACAGGTTTACGACAAAATTATTTGAAGATGGTAAAATAAAAAAAATTGGGAAATTGCTAACCTAAATCAGAGGAGAAGGAACAACCTTCTCAAAGATATTAAAAATCATATAATATGATTTAAGTAAATATACTTCCAAAGATCCCATACACCATATTCAAGTCTCGGGGACGTAATTAAAATCTTTCATTCGTTCATTTACATAATTATTCTAGTTTTCATAGATAATTGTATTAGATTAAATACGAAGGAAAAAATCCCACATCCTTATTAAAATTTGATATGATGAGAGTTCCCACAAAAAAATAATTCCGAATACAAAAATTCAACGAATTTCCTCCCTCCCCCAAAAAAATCCTGAATCTTATATTACTGCTCGGCTACTCGGCTACTCTGTTGTTGTCTCGCGGGTCTTTAAACTTCGATATATAATATTCTTATTTTCTGTCTGCGAGTGAATAGCGAATTTTGTGGACGGAGGAAGAAATAGGATACCAGTGTAGTCCCGTTGCAGACCTCTCCGCGGTAAGGAGTAATCCCCTCCTTTTCATTATGACATCGTTATCGTCGTCTGCTACCAGTTACTATCCCAGATTCAGTACGCTTAGAATCGGGCGGAGTTGGAAACTGCTGGCTCCAAGAGTAGGAACAGGAAATGTGATTGAAAATCATTTCACTTCAGCATTTCTTCTAAGGTTAAGGTTGGTTAAGGCCCCAATACCAAGGCCAAAACGAAGGAGGACGCTGTCACTCTCAGTCTCGGCTGCATCTGCATTTGATCTTGTTCCTCCTCCTATAGACAACGACTTGCACGTAAATTTCTTTTAATCTTATAAGATTGGATTTATTAGGTTTATGTATCTATACATATTCACATATGGTAGTAAATAAATTATAGTTTCTTAAACCTCTTAATTAGTTATATGAACGGCCCCTACAGTGGTGTTACCGGTTCCATTTAATTTAATTAAACATCTTGGAAATTTAGGTCAAATCGTAGAGTAAATCTAGGAAGAAGAATTCCGAACCTAAGGCACCAGCGTGCAAGAATGTAACCTGCAAACAGAAGTGGTAGTAACCTTCTATATTTACCTTAATTAACTATGTTCTTCTATATCCAAGAAAGCCATATATATATATATATATATATATATATATATATATATATATATATTAAAATGATTTGTTTTTTAAAAATTAAAATTAAAATTATATTATAATTATGATTTCAATATTATTTAATTGCATGCTGTCTTTATTCTTGATGGGGAGGGGAAGCAACTACAACAGGATTTATTAAATTTATTTTTTTAAAATGAAAATTATATTTTAATTATGATTTCAATATTATTTAATTACATGCCAGTCTTTATTCTTGATGGGGAGGGGAAGCAACTACAGCAGTATTTATTAATGCGTGGCGGTGAGCCGTGGATACTATGTATATGTGAAGTCTTAGCTTTGCCTCCAAAGGAAATTGAAATTCCCTATGAAGCACCTAAACCTGAATCCAAAATAAATAGGGAGTATGGCCCGCCCGGGAACATCTTACAATGGTAAGTTGGAACTGTAGAGGTTTCCCTTGGAGAAGAGGACCCGGGTTAGGGCCCATTGCTAGAGACAAAGATATAATCATATTGACGAAACACATGAACACGATGGATGTAGGACTATGGAATAAAGCAGCAGAAAATGGCAAAGGGCATGGGGGTATTATGGTTTTAATAAAAGAGGAATGGGATAGGGTCATTAAAATTGAAAAACAAGATGAAAACAAACAGTACATTTGGATAAAGATCCTAGAAAATAAGTCAGTTATTAGCATAGCAGCATGTTATTTTGCTCCCAAGAATTCTAAATTCTATAAGAAACATGACCTTAACAGAGAAGACCCATACTCCTCCCTAAAAAGAGACATTTCAATATACAGTAAGTTGGGGGATATTATATTAATTGGAGATTTCAATGCAAGGACAGCAAATAAGCAAGCTAACATTCTAGAAGGTAATGAATATATTGAGATTAATCCTCTTTGGATGCCAGAAGAGGAAAATCAACAGTGGACCAGGACTTCAGAAGATGAGCATGGGGCTATCACGCAATATGGAGAAGAGTTGTTAGGTCTTTGCAGCATATACAATTTGATTATTTGCAATGGGATGAACAAATGGAAAAATTCAGGAAAGTATACATGCAAAACATATAAGGGACAAAGTGTAATAGACTATGTAATATGCTCACAGAATTACATACCAAAAATAGAGGAGCTAGAAGTGGAAGATTCTCTAGTGGAACTTAAGTCAGATCACAACCCAATTGTTATGAAACTTCGAATGCATGGAGACAAACCAAGGGAAAAACACTTGCAAGGCAATCAAAATAAATATCCTCACAAGGGAAACATTCTCTTAACAGATGAAAATCGGCAGAATTTTAGAGCAGTATTAAATAATAAGTTACAGGAAAGGGAAGAACTACATCACAGTAGTAGAGATTACAATAAGAGTGAATGGTTAATGCAAGTTATTCAAGAAGCTCTAAACAAATGCAAGAGAGCTAAACCTAAAAAGAAAGAAAGGAATAGCTTCCCAACCAACCCATGGTTCGATGAAGATTGCAAAAAAATGCGAAGATTACTAAAGGAACCAACGGGTAAAACAAGAGCAAACAAAAAAGCATATGAGAAACTGGTAAGGGCAAAAAAAGAAGAATACACTAAAACAAGGAGGGAAGAATTGATTTATTTAGGGAAGCATGAACCAAAGAAATTTTGGAAGGAACTAAGCGTGAAAAGGATGCAAACTGAAAATAACATAACAGTTAATCAGTGGTTGGAGTATTCAAAACAACTGTATCAGTGTAGTAACCAGCAGGAGACACCCCCTACTATCATTGTCAAGAAAGAACTTTTCACAATTGAAGACATTATTCAAGGGATAAAAAAGTTAGCAATTGGAAAAGCCCGTGACATAGACAATCTTCAAGTCGAGCATATAAAATGGGGGGTAGATATCTTGGCACCGCAAATCAAAGAAATTTTCAATGAGGTCATACAAAATGGCTTCCCTACTGAGTGGACAACTAGCTTGACCATTCCTTTGTTTAAAAGTGGAGATGTAAATAATCCCTCAAACTATCGAACTATCATGATCAACCCTCTCTTTGCAAAGTTGTTTGGGAGTATGATAGAGCGTAGGATCAGCATATGGGCAGAAGAAAAGGGAAAGAGAGCAAAGGGGCAAGCGGGTTTTAGGCCCAAGCACTCAACTATTGATCACTGTATCACGCTCGGACACATAGTGGAAAAAATATGGGACAAAAAGAGGAGGCTTTTTGCTGTTTTGTAGACTTCAAAAAGGCATTTGACACAGTGCCTAGGAAAAAATTATGGAGCAGAATGGAAGAGCTAGAGGTTCCAATTCACTACAGGGCAGCAGTTCACAGACTATATGAGCATGTAAAAGCTAGAATCAGAACACGGGAAGGGTTATCTGAATGTTTTGGTAGTGACATAGGTGTCAAACAAGGTTGCCCTCTATCTCCGACCTTATTTGGGCTGTACATTGACAAGTTAGAAGAATGGATAAACAAATTTGGGGGAGAGGGTGTGCATTTAGCCAAATATGTGGTAAAACTCCTCATGTATGCAGATGATGTAATTCTTGTGGCCAAAACAGCCAAAGATCTAGAAGATCACCTTCAAGCTCTAGAACTCTTTTGTAAAGAAGTTGGGATGCAAGTGAACACGAGCAAAACAAAAATTATGATTTTTTCAGCAAAAAAGAAGAAGCAACAACTCAAATTTCAGTTTGCAGGAGAACCGCTTGATGTAGTAGTAGAATACAAATACCTGGGCATAGACTTTCATGACAAACTTAATTGGAATACATGTAGGATGAAAAGAACTCAAAGTGGCTGGAGAGCACTATATGCACTTCAAAACAGGTGTAGGAATGCCGAGTTGTGGGACTGGAAGACCACCAAGGTCTTATTTGGCCTACTTGTTACACCGGTTCTGTTGTATGGTTGCGAGGTGTGGGCTAGTGGCACAACAAATGCAAAATGGAGGCAAATAGAAAGGATTCAAAAATATCTAATCACAAACTTTCTCAAAATTAAGGCCACAACCCCTTATGAAATTATTCTAGCTGAAACTGGAATGTTCCCTTTAGAAGCAATTGCTATGACCAAGCTGTTATGTTACTTGAAAAAAACAGAAAACATGACAAATGATAGATGGCCTAGAGCAGTTAGGGACGAAGAGTTGCATAGGCGAAAGAATACGTGGATGAAACAAAATCAGAAATGGATGAAACGTTGGGAAATCAACATAAATGAATGCCCAAATGTCAACAAAGACATTAAAAATTATGTGAATGAAAAGTTCAGAAGTGGAATGTGGAAAAATGCAAGCAGGAAAAGACAATATTATATTGCAAATTTTAACCCAACGTATGACCACAAGGAAAAAGCGTATATAGGCGCTGAAATCAAGTGGAAGGAAAAAATACTCATTGCTCGAGATAAGGACTAGCTCTCATAGGCTTAGATGTGAAACAAGGAGATGGACAACGCCCAAAGAACAATGGGAAGAAAGGATATGTACTCTATGCAGCACAGGGGCAGTAGAGACAGAGGAACACTTCATCTATAAATGCCCGAGTTTTTCAGATATCCGTGACAAATACAAAGAAACACTTGGGAACGAGTTTATTACAGATTTATTTGAAGACAGGTAAAATAAAAAAAGTTGGAGAATTGCTAACACAAATCAGCAGGAGAAGGAACAACCTTCTCAAAGATATTAAAGATCATATGATATGATTTGAGTAATTGTACTTCCATATTTGAGGTCCCATAGACCATATTTGGGTCTCGCGGACGTAATTAAAATCTTTCATTCATTCATTCAAAGGCGCCGTTTCAACTATAGTAATGCTTTAGCATGGAATGCATATTTTTAATAAAGGTGAGACCTACCATAATGGTATATAACTAATTAAAAAGATCATCTTTATAAGAGAACAAAAATATGAATACATGGAGTCTATATTCTTGATCGAGAGGGGAAGCAACTACAACAGTATTTTGATGCGTGGCAGTGGGCTGGGATACCATCCGAATTTTCAGGGTTGAATTAGGATAGTCCTTAACAAACACTCCACTGTTATCATTCAGTAACCTTGGACCTCGTTAAAGAGAGATCAGCACCATTTCAACTATCACAATGCCTCAGCATGGAATGTACTTGAGTTTGTTCGTGGAATGCTGTTGGGTCTGTCTCTCATATGAGTTTTGCAGATTGGACACACCCTTCAGCCAGATCATCTGATGAATTTGTATATCATTCTAAGGAACTTACTGGCTAATGTTTGGAATTTACTCAAATGCTCTGTTTTATTTTTTTCCTTTCTTTTGGGCTGATTCTGTTTTTTTATCTACCCATTCCAGGAAGAACCAATGTATCTGGAAATTCAAGTAGAATTGATGCATTCTAATCCTTGAAGTATCTTCATACTAAAAGCTTTGATATTTAACCCTTTTTTTAAATATAAATTCAACAGCCCCAGGGTTTGACTACCATTTGTAATACCTATCCATTTTGTTTGTCTTAAGAGAGAAGACTATCACATTGGTTTTACTGGCGCCCACCGTCATAACTAGTTCCTGGTTTTGGTGCGTTGAAATGTTTTGTAAAGGGTAATTCATGAAGCTTTGAAATGTTTTGTAAAAGGTTAAGTAGTTCTTAACATCGACTAAAATATAGGTTATATTTGTAAAGTAATTTTTAATATCTTAGATCATAGTAAATCTGGTTTGAATGTTCATAGACTATAGGACATATTTGATAGGCATTGTTGTTTATTTAATATATGATTATCCTCTACCATACTTTGCCACTGGTGTATAACTGCCACCCCTCAAGATTCCAACCTTAGACTCCTACTTACAAGAAAGAGTGCTTTTTCCACTGTCAAACATCTTCTTTTCTTCGTTCCTCGTATAACTTGTTAGCATTTGTGGCAATAGCTATTAGTAGGATGTGATATGGGTGCAGGGCAGTTATGGTATTTGTCCTGTAACTGGAGATCCTTTCCTGTTTTCTCTACTAACTATCTTTCTTGTGGTTTACAGAGTACAAACTTGCTCCGCAGCATTGTTGGCCTGAAGTAGTTCTCCATTTGTATCCATTTCTTTCTTGGATTCCATGACGTTTGCAGAGTTTGGAGTCTTTCTTCATATTTTTTATCATGCTAGAATTTTTACAAGCATATACGTGTACAACTAATTTACAGTTGCTTGAGGAGTCTTTTTACAAAGATTGGTTTCTGCAACTATGCATACCATGATATTGCACTTCCTTTAAAGAATTTGCAACCTAGGTTCACACGTTGCACCACTTGACAAGCATCAGATAATTGATCAGGATAGATTGGGCTATCTGTTAAAGTCATTGCAAGGTGATGTGTCCAGGGGTTGAAGATAATCGATCAGTAGTAAGACTAAATGATATCTAAAAGTTTTCCTCCAATTTCTAGCGTTTTTTAAGGCTTTAGCATAGGCATAGGGACCCTAAAATACCACCAAACCAGGGGAACTAAGTTAACCATTAAAAGGGCCAAAAAGGGACATTGAATGGATCTGTTGGACCCCTGGAGCGCCTGTTCTAAAATAGTAAAGCAACCCTGCCCCTGCAACAGCAGGATTGCACACCATACAACTGGCGGGATTGCTTTGATAAACTAGCAAGTTCGTTCAAGGCATCTGAAATGGCTTGTCCTATTTTGACATTTGGCAGTCACAATGGGTATTTCGAATTATGAAATCAATCACGGGAATCAAGAGGACGTTAAAAAGAGAATCAATATCTGGAAGATGAAAGGCTAGAACCTCAGAAGATATTAATAATCCATAAAAAGCATGCTCTTGCAAATGAAAAGGGTCTTTCACGAAGCGTTATGGTGTGAGCATATTCAAAGATTCTGAGAGAGTTTCGAGTAGAGCAAAGGAGAAGAAAGATATTGTGGCATGTCCATCGGGAAGTAGGTACAAAATCAACCTCCAAAGATATCCTTACCTTTGTGTAATTTGTAAGGACAACAAAAACCGTTTTCCATTTTTGTTGCCGAATTTTTTTCCTCAATAGGATTTCTCCACCTAAATCCTATGTCAGCATATGATTACTTCTACTATTTCCATTTCCTTTGCTGTGGTTTTAGTTTTAGAAATTGTATTTCACTTGCCAATATTGATAGCATATAATTTGAAGGCAGAGTACTTTTAAATTTTAATAGTAAATATAAATCCTATTTCATAAGCACTAAGATATATATTTGATGATTTAACGTAAACTTTTCAGCTTTGTGAATTAAGTTCAGTTTCTTCTTTCATAGAATAAGTTGGAGAATACGTGCTGCATGAAATAGATGGCCTACCATAGCAGTTCCACCCTGTGATCCAACATTGCAATAATCAGGAGGTTCAAGCAGCTGATTGTGTCAAATGCCCATCAGTCCAGACGATCTTCACAGTCATGGATGATTGCAGCCACAACTTTTGTGAATGGAGTTCACTCTATCTTGAGGACGATGATTTTGCTCAAACACACCAACTTATGTAGAGCAAGGTAGTCATCAATCACTAGCAATGGACTTCTCTATCATGCGGGGCATTTGTGTTTTCCATTTGACATCCCTTGTTTGTTTCCTTTGCCTGGTCTTGTCAGGTAGGCTATCAGGAAACTTTGTATGAGCAAAGCAACAGATTTGGATGGGTTACAGGCGGAATTTCTAAAGCATGGCATTGACCCTCTTGTTGGGCCCCTCACCGATCTCTTTAATCTCTCTGTCTGTTTTGGTTTTCCTGACTCTTGGACTTAGCATATCATTCACCCCATTCATAAGGCAGGTGATCCCTATGAACCCAATAATTACAGGACTATTATGATTGGGCATATCTTTTCCAAGCTCTATGCCACAACATTGGATGTGCTTCTCTCCCGAAGGTTGGAGGAGGGTTACAGGGCTCTTGGACAAGCTAGTTTTCGGCAAGATCACCAGACCACAAATCACATTCTAGTCCTCATTGCAAATCGTTTAGCAGCCCGGTGTTCTTGGTGTTATGGGGATACTTGATGAAGGAGGAATGGAGGAGACACGAGCTTATCCTCTTAAATTTGTCCAACGCCTTCACACAACAATTTCATACTAGTGTTTGTCTAAACAGATTAATTCTCTCCATAAACAACTAGACACGCAAGCTAGTTTTATACTCTCCTTGCAAGACCAAGTGAAAGACGACAGTCGCATTATCATTAATCTCCAAATTAAACTTCAAGATCAGCAAGCCATCATTACTCAATTGCAAAATGCACATACCAAACAACCTCCTCAGAATTCTGCGAATTTACATCCTGAAATTTTAAAAATTCGAGATGAACAGGCTGTTCTTCTTGCTGAGGAGGAATGTCTCAAGGAAACACCAATTGTACAAAGCCAAAAATTAGCCGACCAACAATCTTGGGTTCAGGTTGTAGCCAGTAAGAACCCCCCCATAGTTGAGCTGGCTGTCCAAGCTAAATTTGAAGAAGAAAGGATCCGTAATGCGAAAGCGCTCAATCTCAGGGTTCGTGGGGTGCCCAAAACTACTGATCCGCTTCAAGCTGGAAATGCCTTCATTCACAACACTCTTGAGTTAACAGATGTTACTCTCGAGAGCGCATGGTTCTCTCTCGACTCCACTTTGGTCATACACTTCAAAAATGCGGAAGAGCGTATGAAGGTGTTGAGGGCCTTATGCGACTCCAGGTTGAAGAATTGAAGAAAGCCAGAGAAGTAGCCGTAGCTAGGAAAGCCAACAAATGGGCAGTTATTCGTAATTTGCGTGCAGTGATTAGGGACTCCCCCTCCTGGGTGGTCCAAACCCTTGCTTAACAAATGACTCCATTGGCATGGAAGGGGGGTGGCAGATAAGCTTGCTATAGCTTGCTGGAACTGCAATGGTATGATGTGGTCTGCCCCAGGGTACCTTCTTGATGTGATTGGAAGAACATGACATCATTCTTATCTGTGAGATGCACGAGAATCCTGAGCAGGCCCTTCCAGTTATCTCTGGGTACTTTTGGTGGTCCAGTTGTCGACAACTGACTTGACGCACTGGGGGTTCGAGGATCAGGAGGTGTTGCTGCTCTTATCAAGGATAGGCTCCAAGGTTCAGTTTTCCTGGTTTCAACTGACCCCCACTCCAGGTTTTTATGGATTAAAACCCATCATCACCCACCTCTTTGGGATATCTACATTGCCACCTGTTACTTTCCCCCCACCACATCCAATTTTGCTATTCACACGGATGGGGACCCTTTCCAGGATCTCTATGAGGACATTACTAGATACTCGGCTTCAGGGGAGATACTTTTGCTGGGAGATTTCAATGCTCGGACTGAACCTATGTAGGTTTCTCTTCATGACCTCACAACCAATGAGATGCAGACTCAGGAATTGGATCTTGAGGACCTTGTTTTTGCTCGAACCTCCAGCGACACATAGGTGACTGCTTACGGTAAGCATCTTATTGAGTTGGGTGAATCCAACAGGCTAGTTCTTGTCAATGGTATATCTTGTTTTCCGGAATCTAGTGGGTTTACTTGCTTTCTTCATAGTGGTGGAGCTAGTGTTTTCGACTATGCTATTTCCTCTACCACCCTCATTCCATTCATTTCCCGATTCAACGTCTCTGATCACCATTCCCCCCTTACCGATCATTAAGTTCTTTCTCTTATGTTATCCTGTTACTCCTCCCCCGCCTCCCTCCCCTTCAACCCCTCAAGTCATTATAGACTTTGACTATTATTATTCCTTTACCTACATGGATCGGTTGCGTCATGTTCTCCCCAGGGTGTCTTCTCTTCCTGATGTTTCCAATTGTTCTGCTTGCTTGGTCCAAACTATTTGGAAGGCTGCTTTGGACTCGTACCCCCACACTATTCGTCCTCCCCCTCGTCCTTGTCCCCCTGGTCATTGCCCCATGAACATCTGGTATGACGAGGAATGTAAGTTTGCCTATTGAAGCTTGAAATATGCCATTCGGAATCCTTCCCAGCCCTATGCCATTTCTCACAAAGACTACAGGATGCTTCTTCGAAAGAAGCAGCGTCTCTTCCTCTCTCAGCACCGACTTGATCTTATCCACTCCCTTAAGCAGTCTCCTAAATCCTTCTGGCGCCTTATCCTCCCCCGTGTGGATTACTCATGGGATCGATCTTTCCTCTTGGACCATTCATGCCTCTTCCCTCTACACCATCCCAAACTAGCCTTCTGTTACTGTTCCCTGCCCCCCTCTTCATGCCACCTCTTTTATATTGCTCTTGTTAGGAAGGCTATCTGGAAACTCTGTACGAGCAAAGCAACAAATTTGGATGGGTTACAGGTGGAATTTTTGAAGCAAGGTATTGATCCTCTTGTTGGGCCCCTCACTGATCTCTTTAATCTCGTTGTCTGTTCTGGGTTTCCTGATTCCTAGACTCAGCATATCATTCACCCCATTCATAAGGCAGGTGATCCCCATGAACCTAATAACTATAGGACTATCATGATTGGGCATATCTTTGCCAAGCTCTATGCCACAACATTGGATGTGCTTCTCTCCCAAAGGTTGGCGGAGGGGGGTTTCAGGGCTCTTGGTCAAGTTGGTTTTCGACAAGATCACCAGACCACAGATCACATTCTAGTCCTCAGAGCTATTATTGAGGAGGCACATTCCATGTCCTCGAAGGTTTATTGTTACTTTGTAGACTTCAAGAATGCTTTCGACACGGTGCCTCGACATTTATTTCTTGAGAGGCTTCGATCAGTTGGCATCTCTAGGCAGCTTTTGACAGCGGTTACACGGTTATATGAGACTGTGAAAGATCGGTTTCGCTCCCCTCAAGCGCTTTCAGCCAGTATTCTTAGCACTATAGGAGTGAAACAGGGATGCCCCCTTTCCCCGACACTTTTTGGGATCTTTATCAATGAGCTTGAGACTTATATTAGGAGAATGCTCACCCAGAGGATGGTTGTCTTCTTCACCATGTGCTGATTTCTATTCTCCTATTTGTTGATGATGTTCTTTTGGCCTCATCCCTTGAGGGGCTTCAGCGTCATTTGAACACTCTTGCCGCTTTTTGTGACTCGAGACAGTTGATGGTGAATCTTTCTAAGACCAAGGTTATGGTATTCAATACTACCAAAGAGGCTCTATCCCATATCCACTTCCTTTTCCAGGGTCAGGAGGTCGAAATCACCACCTCGTATGTGTATTTGGGGGTTCTTTTCACTGGTCCCACTTTTGGTATGAAACCCGCTGCCAGGTTCGGGTGTGTAAGGGGTATGCAACTTTGTCTTTGCTAGAGAGGAATTGCTTCAAAGCACATTTTCGGGATATACCTGTGAAGATGAGGATCTTTGATGCCTTGGTCAAGCCAACTATTACTTATGGGTCAGTGGTTTGGGGCCCTAGTCTTGGCCCGATTGAGTGGTCACGGGTTGAACGAGTCCAGAATCTTTCTTCGACGATTCATTCGTTGCAAGGGCACAATCCCCCGTTCTATTATTTTGGTAGAGTTTGGGGCGTCTCCTCTCCAGCTTGAGATTATCTTCCTGATTATCGGTTATCTTTGCAAGTGGTATCAAGAAGCCAGACGAGCGGGCAACATCAAATCCTCCATCCGACTGCAAACGACGCACTCAACGCAGTGTCTCAGCGAGCAAGAAAATCGCAACCTGGCGGTTTGTCACACCCAACCAAACGCAAGCGCAGAGGGTTAATCGCCCACGGAGCAAAGTCTTCTCGGGAATTGGCACTGGTTCGCGGAGTTTACTCCTCACAGGCATTACAAAGACGCCGCGACAACAATGTACTAGGCGGAGACAACCCAGCCCAAGAACGCCTAAATCGGTGAGCTCAACAGCGATCGTCCAAAGTCTAAGCCAGGATAGCATTCGAAGCAAAACTCCATGATAGCCGAAGCATAATTCGAACACAGGCGAGAAATCTACGCACTGCGAGGCCCGGATAATAAAACGTGTCGTCATCCAATCAAAAAAAGCGAAAAAGATTAAAATTTCGTCTAAACTAAGGTACGAAAATAAGTTTTATTTTTCAAAAAAATTGCTTTATCCCACATGAGCGGTGTGGGAAGTGTGTGGGAATTTATAAGCGAAGACACTCCCTTAGTTACATGTGACCTCGGTCGCACACCTCTCCCCTTCGCGCTCGCGTAACCGTGCTACCTTGGTCCTGTCTAGCTGTCACTTCCTGTCCTAGCTGTCGCGTTCAGGAGTCCTCGTCGTGTTCACCTCGTGTCCTGCCTTGCTGTCGCCTTCCTGTCTTGGTCTCTTCGGTCATGTCGTCTCATTGCGTCAGTCCTGTCGTGTCGTCTTCAGTCCACGTGTTGAGTGGTTTCGCTTTCGTGTCATCTCATTGCGTCAGTCCTGTCGTGTCGTCTTCAGTCCGCGTCTCCCTGTTGTCGCTCGTTCCGTGTTGGTTAGTTGGTCATATTGGTGTCAAAAGTGGTCAACGGGTGGTGCAAGAAAGTGTTGGTTGGTCATATTGGTGTCAAAAGTGGTCAAACTGGTGGTCTGGTGTAAGAAAAGTTGCTAATTCAAACTCAAAAACTGTCGAGCCGCAAGGAGATCCAAATTCAAATCTGCGTCGCAGTTGGAGGGACATTGGGAGCGGAAAATAAACCAATTTTTTGCCCAAATTCCTCAAAATTTTTGTAGATTTCAAAGGCGAAATTGGTTAAAAGAGACTTCTTGACTAGCGCATGAGCGGAAGGTGGACAAAGAACCAAACGACCAATTATCAAGCTCGGAGAACTCAAACGAAAGGATCTTGAAGTCACCAAGAAGACCTCCTCGAAACAAAGGTACACATAATTCTTCTCCTTTAGGAATTAATAGCTTTGATCCGGGTCATCCATTGCTCAACAATATGACGTCCAATCCCTCCCCAAACTCTTCCCATGAGAACCTCACACAAGAGGAAATAGGGAGCCCCATTACCACTGACAAGGCCTTACAAACTTTATTGGTTAGTATGAACAACCTGAATAACAAGATGACCCAACTATTGGAAAGACAAATCCAACCAAATCCTCCTAGCCCAAATCACCCCTATAGACACTGGAACAATGAGGATTAGGATGGAGAAGAGGTTTATGCACAACAAAGAGGTCATAATAGTAATTACCAAAATCGCTCCAATGGAACTCGCTTTGAAAATTGCACAATCATTCCTTAAACTCTTCAAAACTCGTGCCTTTAATGACGTCATTGCCGCCAGCTGGGCACACGCTTCGAAGCATTTGACTCGACAAGCGTGCTGGGAAACCTTAGGTAAAACTTGTGATTTCTTTTATCTCCTCAACCAAGTGCGCCCAAAAAATGGGCGCTGTCCGACTTCGCACTATGAAACCCGCGCCCTTGGGAGGACGACACTTAGAAAAATTTCCAAATTATCACATGCCCCTGAGACGCGCCCGTCGGAGTGCGCAAATTTTAGTGTGCGCCATCGGGCAGCGCAAGGAAAACCCGCGAAGTCGGGCGGGACACAGGAAATTTTTACACTTTTTTGCTTGTTCCCGTCCGCTGTCGCATTAAATAGGGCGCACCGTCCGACTTCGCTGCGAAGTCGGGCGGCTTCCCAACACTTAGAAAATTTCTTGCCCTTTTTCCCTTGCTTGCTGTGGCCCTGGAACCTTCCGTTGTCGCAAAAATTTGAGGGCGACACCAAACTTCGGGGCAATGTTTTGCGCCTTCGGAAGACATTCCCTGCCTTAGTCATTTTTCGAACTGCCATGCACCTTTTTCCAAAACACTAGGCTTTTTTTTCTGGATTAAAGCAGGAAACTGAACTGAAAGCAATATTTACATTCAAAAAAAAAAAATGACACAGCGGAAAACAAAATATGTACAAGGGAAAACCTTTGACAACTTTCAACGGTAGTAGGCTTTTAGATGAAAGCCGTTAACAGGTATCGGGAGGGTCTGGCCCTCCATGTCTCTTAGCACAAACGCGTTGAACTGGTTCACTCGGACGACTTGGAAGGGGCCGTCCCAAAAGGCATCAAACTTGTCATGATTGCCTGGTTTGGCCTTGTATGAGTCCCATTTCAGCACTAAGTTCCCGATCCTGAAGACTCGGGTAGTGGTTCCCTTTGAAAACCAGTTCTGCGTTTTCTCAGCATGCTTGGTAAAGGCTTGATACGCTTTTTCTCTTTCCTCCTCCAGTTGCAGCAACTGAGCCAATCGGGCATCAACAGGGTCTTTGACACCTTTCTCATCTTCTAACAGCCAAAGTGCGGGCATCTCAATGTGTGTGGGCAAGACAACCTCTTTGTCGTACACGAGTGCATATGGCGACGTCTTGATGGACTTCTTGAAAGAGATACGGTCCGTCCATATCGCTCGATCCAGGAGCAGATGCCACGATCTTTTGTTTCTTTCCACCGTCTTCTTTATAATCTTCAAAAGATTCTTGTTGGTGGAATCCGCTAGGCCGTTCCCCTGCGAATAGTAGTTCGAAGACATTTTGTGGTAAATGTCGTACTTGCTGGTGAACTCTTTGAGTACAGCGCCCGCAAAACCTGGACCATTGTATGTGACAATTGCCTCTGGAATCCCGGAACGGGTGATAAGGCTCTCTAGGAAACCAATGACCGTTTCCTGGTCGGCATGCTTTGTAGGCACTGCCTCGGCCCATCGGGTAAAGTAATCCGTGGCTATTAGGATGAACTTATGCCCGACCGAAGAGTTGGGCGTTATCGTTCCGATGAAGTCCAGACCCCACTGCTGAAATGGAGTCTCAGCTTGAATTGGCTGAAGGGGCATGGGCACCTTCCGATTTCTTCTGGCGAACCTTTGGCATTTCTCACATTTTTGACAGACCGCATGCGCGTCTGTGAAGAGGGTGGGCCAATAACAGCCCGCTCTAATAATTTTCAAGGCCGTTGGCCTTCCCGAACGGTGTCCTCTTGGCATCCCAGAATGGAATTCGTCGAGGACCTTCGGTTTGTCTGATTCTTTGACGCACCGCAACAGGATGCCGTCAATATTTCTGAAATACAGCTCCTCGGGGCGTAGTACATACTTCAAGGGATCAAGCCTAAACCTCCTTCTTTGTGAGGCGTTGAGATGATCTGGACATCTCCCAGTGCTGAAATACCACACTAGGTCATTCGTCCAATCACTCTATTCTGATAAGGAGTTGGCAAGGTTAATTTCTGTCATTGGATCCTCCCACTGACGAGCAGAGAGTTCACCTGCAGCACTTCGGGCCAATTCCTGGCATAGAGCCCGACCTCGGATTAGCTTGGTGGGTCGTACCTCTATGTCGAACTCCTGGATTTTGGCAATCCATCCTGACCTTTTATGACCAGGCTCCCCTTGGATGATGAAATTTTTGACGTCCTGGTGTATCACGAAGACAGTAATCCGGCTCTGAGAGACGAAGTGCTTGAACTTTCTCAAGGACCTCATAACTGCATGAACTTGCCGCTCAAATACCTCTCTTCGTGCGGCTGGATCACTTGGCTTAAGAATGCTATCGGTCTCTCCTTGCCGTCGTCTCCCTTCTGAGTCAGAACTGCAGCGTAGCTTTCGGGTTCTCCCACCGCGTAAAGGATGAAGTCCTTGGAGTAATCTGGATTTATCAATACTGGAGCCTGGGCAATCCTGGCCTTGATTTCCTCGAAGGCTTTCTTCCTCTCTTCAGTCCAGACAAAGTCAGCATCCTTCTTCAAAAGCTCGGCCATGGGCTTGATCACTTGGGCAAAGTCAGGGACAAAATTCCTTACAAAGTTGATCTGTCCAAAAAATGACTGCAGCCCTTTCTTGTTGACCGAGATGGGCAAACGAAGAAGAGCCTCTGCTCTGTCGGGGTCAACTGCAAGGCCCTTCTCAGAAATAACATGGCCTAGCAGCTTACCCTCCTTCACCGCGAAGATTGACTTCTTTGGGTTGATGGATATGCCGAATTCACGACATCTTTCAAATACTTGCCGCAGATGGGAGGTGTGGTCTTCTCTTCTTGTGCGAAAACACGATCATGTCATCCAAGTAGATAACAATGATTTTATTGAGCAACTCTCGGAACGCCAAGTCCATAGCTCTCTGGAACATAGCCCCCGCATTGGAAAGACCGAAGGGCATGCGCTGATAGGCGAACGTCCCCCATTTGGTGGTGAAAGCCGTCTTGTGCTGGTCCTCGTCTTTTACCCAGATCTGATTATAGCCGGAGAACCCATATAGGAGAGATAATATCTGATCTCCTGCAACCACGTGAAGGATTTGATCAATTTGTGGGAGTGGATAATGGTCCTTCAGCGAAACCTGGTTGAGATTGCGGAAATCTATGCAGAGGCGAATGTCTCCATTCTTCTTCCTCACGGGAACTAGATTTGCGACCCAAGAGGAATGCTTGATAGGATAGATGATTTTTGCTTCCAGCATCTTCATGAGCTCGACTTTCATCATTGATTCGATTTTTGGGTTGACTGCCCTTTGCTTTTGCCTGAAGGGCTTCACATGTTCTTCAAGCTCTATAGTGTGTTGGATCATCTCCCTGTCATACCCCTTTAAGTCCTGGTAGCACCAGGCTACGATGTCTGGGTATTCCTTGCACAGGGCTCGAATCTGGTCCAGCTCCTCTGGAGTGCAATCTATGCCAACTTTAATCACTTTACCAGGTTCGAGCTCCAGGTCCATATATTGCTTGGCATCCACCTTGATTCGGTGTGAGATAGCCCTATCGTTCTGATCAAACAGGCTTTCTAAGGTGATCCGTCCTTTTGGGACGTGATTATTCTTTAACTGTATCAACCCCTCATATTGATCGTCATCAGGGTATCTACCTTCGATTGAACTAGCTTCAGGTATCATAAAGGTGACAATATCCTCGTCACAATCAAACACCTGCCAGTGGGTGTCCTTATCAGGCACAGAAGGCCTGTAAATAGTACGAACCGACTTCGGCTTCTGCATAGTGTCATCAGCCGGGACGTACCTGGCTCCAATAGACGCCAATATGTTAGCATGCTTATTCTTCTCGCGGGAGATGGCTTTGACATTCAAACGACTCCATCAGATCCCAGACACGGTTGCGGTACGCCATGAGGTAATGCTTCTTGGAGGCGCACTTGTTCGTGATCTGGTTGCACACCAGCTTTGAGTCGCCAAAGATTTGCAGGTGCTTGATCCCGAGCCTCTCCGCATTTTTTAAGCCTAAGCACAAGGCTTCATACTCTGCCGCATTATTAGTGCAACTCCAGGCCAGCCTGTAACAGTAGTCTTTTTGGATACCATATGGGGAGACCATAAGGACTCCTGTCTCGGCGCCATTCTTGCATCGGGCGCCGTCAAAGTACAACTTCCACAGTTTATCGGGGGCAGGACCTATGTCCTTTTTGGCCGTCTGGTCATGTCTCTCAGGCTGAGTGACGGAGTAGCAGCCTAGTTCTATCTTGATCATGGCGTTGAAATCCAGCAAGGAGAACTCGTCCTCCACTTGCAGCTGCTCTAGGATTTCTCCCACCAGGTCCACTTTTACCATCTCCTCGGTCGTCAGATGAACCATGTCATTTTGCTGTTCTTCCCCGGGTATCTTCTCGACCAGAAAAGTGGAAGGTTTCTCATTATAAATTTTCAACCTTCTTCCTTTGAAAGGTACTTCCATATGTGAATAGTCCAGTGACAAATATCCACCCAGCTTGGCGGTGAACTCCCTTGAGAGACACATGCCGAAGTAGGGTTCCAAGTCAACCACTACGACCTCTTGGATGACCACGATGTCAAGTGCTTTATGCAGCCGGATGGGGATGTCTTTAATGATGCCAACTGTCTTCACAGGAGTGCCGTCCAACTGTAGAACACCTTGGCTGCTCCTCCTGTATTCCATACCAATTTCCTCGCAGACAGCCCTTGGCATGACAGTAGTCGAAGCACCGGAATCCACCATGCAGTTATGCACTATGTGGCCTTCCATCCGCAAAGATAGATAAGAAGGCGACGGTTTGTTCTTTCCGGTAGTAGAAGTCGTCAAGGGCTGAGCTAACACAGCAAGCTGTGGTGGCTTTCCACCTTTTACATTCTTTAGGGATTCCTGCAACAGATCAACCTGACCTGGGAGCTGAAGGGCATCATACATGCTTATTTTTGTCGAGGTCTTCTTGAGCTCATCAACTATGTTGTAGGTTGAAGTACTGGCCTCTTCCGCTTCCTTTGCTGGCTCATACTTGGTGCAGTACTGCTACGTGGCCTCAATCCTCTGTCTCTTTGTCAACGACGGGTACCTCAACTTCTCCTGAGCTTGCTCTTTTGTTTCTGCCGGAGCTTGAGTCGTTGGAGCCTTGACTACTGGAGCCTTGAGCGCCAGGGGCTTTTCTTTGGCAGTCGGAGGTAAAGGTGGCTTATCAAGAGTTGCCACAGCAGGCTGCGTCCTCTCCCTTCTTGTATACACCTTTAACAACTTTATCTGGGCCGGGGTGGCCTCAATTGGCTTTTTCCCCTCCTTGGTCAAGAGTGACATAGGATCTTCTTCGGGAACTGCAAAGTTACTCTCCTCATCCTGGATCATGTATGCTTCGTCCTCTATGATGCTACCCGCAAGGGTCTAGTTATAATGCTGATGTAGCGTGCAACTGTCTTCCCCATGGGGGTCATTGCAAGTAGAGCACCAGTTCACGCGGCCAGCAGTGCCAGTTTGAGCATTGCTGGCAACATTTCTTGCTGGAGGCCTTTGCGCTTGAGCTGCTTGATCTCTTGTCAGTGCGGGAGGAGGATATGGCCTCCTTGTAACAAACTCCATCTGAGCCTGTTTCTTCTTCATGATTGTCATGTCATTAGAGATTGTCTGGTAACCAGAGGCAAGGGCCCGTACTTCCTGAAGGATCTTATTTTGTATATCTTTATCAGTTGGAGTTGGCCGGGCTTGCAGAGGTAATGCAGTTAAAGGTGGTGGGGCAGGCAAAGCCTGGTACTGAGGAGGAGCAGGAAGTGCTGGATATTGCGGAGGAGGTGGATTAGGACGATGCATTTGAGGCGGACCATATGGGTCTATGAGTGGTACAGGATTCCACGGCTCATGGGGATACGGATTGGACGAGGATGGCACCCCACCAGACGCGGGCGGATATTGGGACTGAGGAGAATTTGGATATATTGGGGGCTGCATTTTATGAGGGAGCCTGCCTATGGCAATCATATCCAGTTCTGCCTGCTGAGCAGCCTCATACAATGCGAGGAAAGTATTTACATGGAAAAACTTAACGACTAAGCAAATATCCAAATTGAAAGCTCTGAGGTAGTAATGAGCAGCCTGTCCCTTAAGAGGCCATAGCTCCAGGGGTACTCTCTTCCAGGATCTTGCAAACCTCACGTTGAATTTCGATATATCCTCCTGCGGATGGCGCTGAATGCTTTGAAATTGGTGCAACAATGACGAGGGATCAGCGGATTCATTGAATCCCTTAACTAGCCTGCCAGCCAGCTGTGCCCATCTCGTGATAGCCCCCTCCGGCAAGGATCTCCACCAGTAGAGAAGTTTCCCTCGCAGGGGGAGAGCTAACAGCCGGGTTTTCACGCTCTCATTTGTGATAGAGTGCAGCGCAACCAAGGCCAGAATGTCTTGGATATGCTCATATGCTGTCTTCCCGATGCTGTCATATGTAGGAATGGATTTTAAGGCAGCAGGCGGAACAACCTCTTGTCCAGCTAGAGCGAGGGGTCCTGTGGAATTCACATCCAAGAAGAGGTCATTAGCATTGGCCATGTCTCCTTCCTCTTCTTTGAGCTGGTCAGTGGTGTAGTCGGTATCAGCACTGTCCGAAGTTGTAGGTTGTTCTTTAACTTCAGCCTCTTCAACTTCTTCGACTTCTTCCACTTCTTCAATTTCAGTTTCAGATTCGTGTTCGAATCTATCGTCTTGGTGAGCTTGATAATCAGCCAGCCTCGGGCGCTCTCCAGCAGCGTTGATGTCGATCTCGTAAAAATCAGGCTGTTGTCCCGAATTCCTAGCTCTCCATCTTCTTGTATGCATGAAGGCACTCTTGATATTGGACCAGTCCTACAGACTTAGAGGATACTCAGGTTCAACAGAGTCGCCAGGTGTTCTGATTTAACAGCAATGAAGCGAACACCGATGCTTCGATTCTGTTTTGGGGTGGGAAACTTTTGTGTCCCACCGGGCGTGCCAGAGAAATTGTTGGTTACAAATCTGCCACTAGGATAGGATTTTAATCTTATTGCGCCCTAGATTCGCCCAGCAGATTGAAAGGCCGGAAGGAAGGGATGCCTTCCGTGCCAATCTTCGGAGAAGGCCGACTCCTATGTTTTCTTGATAGGGGTTTTAGCTCAGAGTGCAGGAAAGAAATTATAAAATGCAGAAAGAAACATAAATATGCTTGTTTCGGGTGGGGAAGATAAGCAACACAACAACTAACCAATCACTATTACCAACAACAATCAAAACAATGTATGCAGCAGAAACTATTAGTGTTATTCTATTCTATGTATCCTTTACTTCAGTATTCCAAATATACTCAATTACCAATACTGATATCCAGAAGTGCAGAATAGCAGTAATCAGAAATATAAGCAACATGAGGCAAAAATAATTATTAAAAGCAGCATACAAGACAAAGACAACTAATAGAGCCAAATATACTTTGCATTCAAAAGCAAGTGCACAACTACAGAAGTTCCTTAGCAATATATCCCCCTTCCACCCTTGTACAATGAAATAAGGCTGCTATTTATAGCAGAATAAACCCCCCAATTACATTTTGGGCACAAAATCCCAGACCTGACAAAAGCTGCAAAAGCTGACAAAAGCGGCTGATGTTTGACCTCTGCGGGCAAGGAGTGTACTTGCAGCAAGGTCCACCTAGAAACGTAGCAGCTCCGTGGCAATCCGGTAGGTGAGAAGTCGAGTCCGGTTAAATGGTGGTAGGTGTGGCACGATCTGGCACTTCATGTTCATCTACTCTGTACCTAGGTGGCACACCTTCTGTCACACCTTGACTCTTATCCCGAGACTGCACACTTGTCGGCATCTGAAACTGCTGATGAAAGAGGGGGGAGAATCAAACTTAGGAGTTCGTTCATTGTATTTTTATCCCGCCCGACAGCGCACAAAAACGGAGCGCAGTCAGACGGCGCGAGCTGAAAACAGCGCAGTCGGGCGGGTTATGCCTTAGAAACATTCTGCAGTCCACCTCCTTTCGCCCGAGGGTGCACCAAGATGGGCGTGCAGTTGGACGGCGCGGCGCAGTTGGACGGAGTCCGACACTTAGTCATTTTTGCTACCCAACCAAGAAAGGCCTCCCGACGGCGCACAAACAGACGTTTTCGGGTCTTTTCTCCATAAGACCGACCAGGTGCGCAAAAGATGATGAGCGTCGCGGACTCCATACTTAGACAATTTTTTAGGCAGATTTTTCTCACTTGCAAAAACACTGAGAAATATGAAATGAAAGATGGGGAAACGAAATCTGACAGCTGAAGGGGAGAAAGGGCATGGAGAAGAATGGGAAAGAAGAAAGAGGGGAGGTAAAGCAACAAACTTACAAAATTTTCAAAATTTGGCACCCCGTGCAAAATGTGGCAACAGTTTCCTGTCTCAAGAAGGTGATCGGCCAGAAAATGCAATCTCAGTCAGAAATACCTGTACTCGATGAAGAAGGGCGTATATATCTCCAGCCTGAAAGAATTTTACAAAGTAGAACACGCATACTGAGATCGCGTCACATCCAAGAACTTCTCATCAAATGGCAGGACCTACCCGAAGAAGACGCTACATGGGAACCTGAAAGTATTTTCCAGACATTTCCAGCTTTGAGGACAAAGCTTTCCGAGGAGGGGAGTCATGTTACATTCCAATATTAATATAGTCGTCGACTATATTACAAGATGATATATTTAATTATTACTTATAGTAGTTATCCAAGTGTTTTTAATTCATCTATCATCAATTCTTCATTTGCGTATTCGCACTATAATTTACCCATTGCGGTGGGGATCTGCCCTCCTCCAAGGGGCATTGATTTATTATCTAAATTTCATTGCTTACTTCGTTCTTGTCGTTCTGATTGTTTGTAACTAATGGTTATTTGAGTATGAGTGTTAATTGATTGTGAGTTTCTGAGAGCTAAGGAGACAAGGGTAACTTGTACCTTTGCAGACCAGGTGACTTCGATTGAAACGCCCCACATCATCCAGTTCGAACAGAAGCAGGGTCACTAGACAGCGCACCAACAGTTTGTCAGGGTTTCGAACTAGCAATGGGCAAAGACATATCATGGACTTCTTCAGCTCCGATACTTTGGCCTTGACTGTTAGGAGGGATTAGTTTCTGGGGGGTTCTCGGAGCTTGCCCCTTCTTGGCTGCTCCATCCCCCCTCCTCTCTCTCCGTTCTTCTTGGCGTGCACTCCTCTCTGTTGGACTGCAGCCCTCCCCCCCTCTACTCTCCCTTTTCTTTTCTTTTCCCTTTCTCTTTGGCCCGTTTGTCGGGTTTCATCTTGTATTTATCTTAGTTCTTTTCTTTGTTGGGATTTTTGGCTTGCTAGCTGGCAGTTATTATTGTCTTTCTTTTAGTCCCTTGGGTCTTATTTTGGCCCACCGATGACATTAATAATATTTTATTTCATTTTATTTCATTTCTAGCAATGGAACTCTTCTTTTTGGTTATTTGTTCTTGGACAACATGTTTGAGGTTTAACATCCCCTCCATTTTCTTTTTCCCAGTTTGCATTATACTAGTTTCAGATTTTTTTGTTAATTATTCTTCTACTTTTGGTGATTTGTTTTTTCACCTAGATGCTTTAGACTACAACATGCTGTACTTTTGAGTTCCATATACCTACTTTGGCTATTTGTGGACATTAATACAATTTCAATTTTGTTTTTTAATAATGGGCTATATGGGATCAAACAGGCCCTACCTGTATTACATTGTGATCACATAGTGGTATTACAACAGCTTGGCAATTATGCATATTTCTCTTGGCAAGATTAGAACCTTGGTCTCGTCCTTGAAAGTTGAGGAATCCAGTTTAGCTAATGTCATTTGATTAGTAAAATTTCCTTTTAGCATGAATTTTCATTTGTGTTTTTTTTTCTCAGATTGCCTCTATGGAAATTCATATTGAGAGTTTCTCCAACTCATTTTGAAGTCTGACGGAATAAGATGCCTTGACTGTAATGGCCCAAACAAAAAGTTTCTTATTTGGACGTTTGTTGTAATACAGCATTTTTTGCTTGAACAGAAGTCTTTGGTGCAGATAGGATTGTCCTCTAGTTGCATATCTGCAAGAGAACATCAGGTTATGGAGCTAGTGTTTTAGTGGTTTTTTATCTTTATTTTTGATATTGAGGACAAGAGGACTATGCTGTAAATAAATAAAACAAGAAAAATATTCATCAAATTCCTTTTTACTTTTCTCTTAAATAAGTTGCCCAAGATTAAACGAAGTATTTTATCCCAAGAGTAAACAACAGAAATATCTATGTAATGGTTCAATAGTAGCGAAACGATATCTATTGTTTAAAAATGTTCTGGATGCAAATAGACAGCCATTGATTTTTGAGTCTGAATTTGCCTCCAATTATGAAATATTCCAAAAGAGTAATAGTGAGGGTTACTCATCAAACTAATGTGACTATCTATTTTTTTGCTTCTAAACATTATAAATTAAATAGATGGAGAAAGGTATCTGTTATGCTTGCATTTTCTTTTAGCAACAATGTTATTATGTTGAGGTTTTGTTACGACAAGTGACTAAAAAAATGTAGTTCACTTTTGTATCTTGTCGACATCAAAGTGTTATTTTTGATATCCTATTGACACTAATTAATTGTTCTAGGCTATTATGATGGATATGGGTGCAAAGTTTTCTGAAGATGGCAGTGTGGAAACGTTTGGAAACGATGAACTTTCTTTGAAAGCTATGGAGGATGGTATTGTGGTATGTTTTTCTATCTTCAATGTTGATGTCTTTTTTTTTCACATTTGAAAAAAGTATGTGAGAAACATCAACAAACCCTATTACCACAATAAAATGTTTCTATCACAATGTCAACCTCACAACTGCCAAATTGCTGATGAATATTATCTTGGTGTTCACAGGCCAACAGCCTTGTCAAAAGATAGAGCTATGAATGACATTCAGCTTTGATTTAACAGTTAAATCATTTATATAGGGAATCAAATATTAACTTAAAAAAAAAAAAAACATGGCAATAGCAACGATCATCTCAAATCTTCTGCTTGTATGCCAAATTCCAATATAAATGCTTTGTGTTCAACTCAAAGAATACAACTAAATTGCCTTTCATCCATAGTTATCTTATATTTGTGAATAAGCAAAAATCTATAAATTCCAAACCATATTTAAAATGCTGTATACAAGTGCATAAAATGATATAAAGAGGAGTAATTATAGAAAAAGTAATTTTATTGGTTATATTTTGTGCCATACAAGACACAAGAATTCTTAGGACAGCTTCCTTAATTTAAGGAGATTCGTAGTTAGAATTATATTAATGTCCATGAGTGACCAAGATAGCAAATTACTATATAATACTAGGGTCAGAAGAACTATAGGGGAAACAAAATGAAGAATAGGAAAACGAACTAAGAAGATAACAAGAGAAAAGAGAAGGGAGGAGACCAAGAAGGGTAAAGCTTACTACATGTTATAAGAGAGCAAGAGTAAAAGAATGTCTAATGAAGGGGATAATCCCTGACAAAAGAGAACCTTTCTGAGAAAGAAGCCGGAGATTAGATGACAGAGAAATCCATTATGGCAGATGTGTATTTATCCACCACTATTATGGCGCCACTCTTAGCATGTAAGGCCAACAAACTATAAGTAGGAGGGAAACTGGTGATCCGATTCTATCTCCAGGAAGGCCGATAAGAGGACTGGTGCCATTGATAAGATAATATAATTTTATTAATGCCCGCAGATGTCCAGAGTAGGCCAATGGGACTCATTGAAATGAGCTGTTACAAATTACAATGCATTGTAGTAACTACAAAGTACTACCAAAATAAGCTAAACTAGAGTAAAGAATCTAGTGTAAACTACTCTAAAGTAGAACAACTGTATGGCATAAAATGACAGCCTTGAGGGTCACCCAAAATAGATAAACCAAAACATGCTAAGTATGATCACATCATCTAGGCTAAGTGGTGTTGGTGAATGGTATTAGTAACATGGTGGAGGCATTGGGAAGTGCAAGTCACTCACAAAGTGGTTGAACCACGTTTAGTCTATGTTTTATTATCGACTTTTATGGAATCAAAGATGTAACTAATACAAATTACAAAATACGCAAAGTAATTTATCCTATGGACACACATGATCAAGGTTTTCTCCAACATTGTGCATTCTTCATATCGTAGCTTTGGGAGAGAAGAAAGCCAAAGCGAACCATGAGTGGTTGATGTCAAAGTCGAATCACCTCAACCAAATATGAGGAAGATATGCCCCTTCTAGAGAACATTGACTACATGACCATTGCACCTCATGTGCAAGGCTGAAAACTAACGTAATCGTTGTGTAACGGCTCCAATATAGCCACGTTGGCTATCTTTATTTTTGTTAGCTTGGGCACTAGGTTTAGATAGTCGGCCCTTGAACATGAAGGTTAGGGTTAATGATTTAAGTAATCTATAAATAGTAAGAGTTAGGTGGTAGTTGAGATCATTTTTCATATTCAAATCTTAGTCGCGTTTGTTGCGCATATGAGACTTCGCCCTCTCCAAGTGGCTATGAGACTTTTCCCTCTCCAAATGGCTATGAGACTGTTGGTTACGAATCTACCACTAGGATAGGATTTTAATCTATTTGCGCCCTAGATTCGCCTAGTAGATTGAAAGGCCGGAAGGAAGGAATGCCTTTCGCGCCAATCTCCGGAGGAGGCCGACTTCCTAGATTTTCTCAATTGGGGTTATAGCTCAGAGTGCAGGAAAGAGATTACAAATTACAAATTACAAATTACAGAAAGAAACATAAATATGCTTGTTTCGGGTGGGGAAGATAAGTAGCACAGAAACTAACCAATCACTACTACTACCAACAATCTAAACAAAGTATGTAACAGAAACTATTAATGCTATTTTATCCTATGTATCCTTCACTTTAAGCAATCCGGATATACTTAACCACCAATACCGATATCCGGAAAGCAGAATAGCAGTAATCAGTAATATAAGCAACATGAGGCAGAAACACTTAACAAAGGCAACATACAAGATAAAGACAATTAATATTTTGTATTCAAAAGCAAACGCACAGCTACAGAAGTCTCTTAGCAATATATCTCCCATCCACCCTTATACAATGATATGAGGCTGCTATTTATAGCGCAATTTTCCCCCCGATTACAATGTGGGCACAGAATCCCAGACCTGACAAAAGCTGGAAAAGCTGACAAAAGCGGCAAAAGCGGCTGATGTTGACCTCTGCGGGTATGGAATGTACTTGCAGCAAGGTCGGCCTGAAAACATAGCAGCTACGTGGCAATCCGGTAGATGAAACCTCGAGTCAGTTTGAATGAGGGCAGATGCGGTACAACTTGTCAGTTCACGCTCATCTGTCCGGTACCCTGGTGGCACACCTTATGTCACATCTTGACTCAGATCTTGAGACCGAACACCTGTCAGCATCTGAAGGAAGGGAGGGAAATCATCTTAAAATTTCATCTTTTATCTCTCTATCCCGCCCGACTGCGCATAGAACTGGAGCGCAATTGGACGGCGCAGGGTGGAAACAACGCAACCGGGAGGGCCTGTGCCTTAGGATTTTCTCGGCAGCACTTTCATGTTTTCCGCTCGAGTGCGCACATCTTGGTGAGCGCAGCCCGACTTCGCAGCGAAGTCGGGCGGCTCAACACTTAGCCTTTTTCTTGATGTCTTCGGAGTAAGCCCGCCCAAGTGCGCACTGTCCTCAGGGCGTTGCCCGACTTCGCTGCGAAGTCGGGCGGTCCCAACACTTAGCCGATTTTTTGGCTACTTTTCAACTGAGGCCGCCCAAGTGCGCACGAAATTATGAGCGCAGCCCGACTTTGCTGCGAAGTCGGGCGGCTCGATACTTAGAAATTTTCTGGGCACCGTCCTGATAATACCGCCTAGGTGCGCCAAAATGGACAAGCGCAGCCCGACTGCGCTGCGCAGTCGGGCGGATTACAACACTTAGCAGAATTTTGGGCAAACTTGCCCACTCACAGAAACAGTCAAAGACATAGAAAAGAAGATGGAGAAAGTGAAATTGGTGGCAGAAGAGTAGAAGGGACATGATGAAGAAAGGGAGAGAAGAAAGAGGGAAGGCAAAGCAGCATCCTTACAAAATTTTTAAGACATGGCACCCCGTGCAAAATGTGGCAACATTCCTGGCGGCTCGCGGGGTGTCGAGCTCGCCTCGATGCAACGAACCAGGCCTTTATCCCTTGGGCACGAAGGCACTCCCGGCCCCTGCATCCTGCTGCTGTTGAGCCCCCTGCTTGGGCAGCTGTTCTTCTTCCTGCTCACTCTCAGCAGTCTCTTCTTCTGTGCGTTCCTCTTGTTCTTTCTCTGAGCCTGATTGCTCAGCGCCACTGTCCCTTCTTGCTCAGCAGGCTAAACCCGCTCAAGGACGTGCTCGTAAGCAGTCTTATCTTGATCCCAAGCTGCTTCCTGGAAGGGCTCTAGGTCGCTGATATCTTTCAGCTTCTTTTTAAATGCCGCAACCATATGGACGTCGATGGTGTCATATCTCTCTCCCAGCTCCTGGAGGCAAGTATTGATTTTACAAAATTTTGACACCATCTGGGTTACCTGCGCCTCTTGGACTGGGTCAGTCCAGTCATCAATCTCGGACACGTCTGCCTCAAAAACCTGCCATCTTGTAATTCTGAATCTGGATTTCGATGTAAGGGATTAGGCGGATCCTGGAACTCGTCCAGAGGATACATAGGAAAGCTAGTGCGGTGTTTATTTATGTTTCATTCTTTGTATTTATTGCTGCTACTTCAAGCTATTAGCTAGTAATCGTGCTGCTGGTTCTTTCCCTCTGAAAATCCATTGATATTCTTTCCCTTACTCCCTTTATTTCTTTCTTGCACCCTTACTCATTTTATCTCTTTCCTGCACTCTTAGCTTAAAACACCAAGTAGCTTAGTAAAGGAGCCGACCTTTCTCCGGAGATTGACACGGAGGGCATCTCTTCCCTCCGGTCTTTCAATGTTGGTCTAGGTCTAGGGTGCGTGTATACGTACAAAATCCTTTCCTGTGGCAGATTTGTGACCAACAGTTTCCGTCACCTACACGCAAAATCTGCAAAGAGAACTCTCTGCAAATCCTTCTTCTCCCCAAACAAGAATACTCAAAATGCCAAAGATGCACAAATGAAGCTCTCTTTCTCTTTTTATTTCAATCCCCCAAAAAGGTCGGCCAAATAGAGGAGGTATTTGTTTTTTTTTTTTTATATTTTAATTCATTTCATTTTCTTTATGTCCACAAGGGGTCGTACCACCTCATGACCCACTTAATTTAATTCTTTATTTAGCTCCCTTTCTCTTAAGTGGCTATAAGGCCCCCTTAACATTGAAATATGAATTTATAAAGTAAAACTATTTTATATCAATTAAATATAACATATTAAACTTTACACATTAAAATCTCGGGCCTCCACTGATCAAACCGTCAAACAAAAAATAGAAACGGATACCCATTTGGCCATATTGCTTAGACGTAACATCCGTTTTCCAAGAAATTGCTCCTGATTGACTTACTAAAAATAGTAAGTCCCCTGAATTACTGCTAGAAACGGTCCTGTAAGATGACAACTGGAAATGTAGAACGTCCAACAGTAACATCTCATCACCTGGTGGTCCCTAAACACACGACATTGCCTACGGAACCCCATGAATAGGCAAGTCCACTCTGCACTCTGAAGCTGACTAAGATGGGGACATTACAGTCCTCCCTCCCTGAAATTGCTTGTCCTCAAGCAATGTCATCTCAACATCAAATTTGCCCAACTGAACCAAGCTGAAACCAGATGTGATCCCAAGGTCCCATAACAACCTCAGAAAAATTCCACCACGCTGATGCTGCACCACTCTGATCACAACAGGAAAAACACTGTGCTTAGACTGCACTCCCTGCTTCTGCAACCCAATAATAAACTCATCCTCATAATCTAAACTGATATGCCTGTAAGGACCGAGCTCAAAGTCGTGAGAAGTTTCATGCCCCAACATCACTGAGTGAAGAACTCCTGTAATCCTTGTAATCAATCAGATTCTGCGCACCTGAGAATACAATCTGCTCAACAAAGTAACATTATACTCAACAGAATTCACCACAGTGATCCAAAAAAGATGCTGATCAATCATCCATTGGTGGCTGATATAGAAGAGGACAGCAGTATTAATTCTGGAAATGATCAACCGGGAAATGCATCTGCCATCGAAATCAACAAACACCATATTGACACTCAATCTCCCAGTGTCAAGTGAATGAACCAAAACAGCCCAACACTCCCAATCAGCAGCAAACAAATGAGTAATATCAGAAGAAATATCAATCATCAACATGAAGTGGCTGCAACCACACTCACAAGATGTCCAAAAATGAAGATATATCCCGCTGTCCAAAGCTAAAATAAGCATCTCAAAGTCTGATTTTAGAAAAATCAGTGTACCACATGAGTAACCAATGTTGCAAATAAGAAATCTGTCATCTAAAGTGAAAAACCCAATCATATTCCAAACTGAAATTACCTCCGAATAAGTCACTAACTCTGCAAGTCGCCAATTTTTTTTCAATACTTCGCTCCAATCCACTTGCATGATCACAAATGGATTCATAAGGTGGCTGATCAAAAGTGTAGCAGCAACATACTTCTTATTCATTTGGTCAACCATTTCCCAAGGCACGCACCTTTCATCGTCCTTGATGCCCAAAAACATAAGCATGCGATCCTGGGTGTAGAAACTCATGTTCCCAAAAGCTATGTCATACTGTGGCAGAACCATACCATACATCATATGAATGTTAACTATGGAAGATGTAGGAATATATGTTGGTACAACACAAGGCCTCTCCATACTATCAGCTGTTGAATCATTATTAATCTCCTCTCCTTGTGGTGTGTCCATCCATCACCATGTCACAACGGTCAATGCGAGCGGAGGATGAATTCTCCTTGCTGGACTTCAATGCTATGATTGAGTCTGAGATCGGTTGCTATTCTATTAGTCAGCCCGAAAAGCCGAAAGAGACGGCAAAGGAAGATATAAACCCTGCCCCCGATGAGCTATGGAAGTTGTACTTTGATGGTGCCCGATGCAAAAACGGCGTTGGGGCAAGGGTTTTACTTATCTCGCCTACAGGAGAAGAGAAAGCTTACTGCTACCGATTAGCTTGGAGTTGCACCAATAACGGTGCAGAGTATGAAGCCTTGTGCTTAGGGCTGAAGAAAGCAGAGAGGTTGGGAATCAAACAACTGCAAATTTTCGGAGATTCAGAGCTAGTCTGCAACCAGATTACCAACAAGTGTGCCTCGAAGAAGCATTATCTTAAGGCATACCGTAATCGGGTCTGGGACCTGATGGAGTCGTTTGAGGCCCTCAATGTCCGAGCTATTCCCCGAGAGAAAAACAGGCACGCAGATATCTTAGCGTCTATCGGAGCCAGATACTCCCCGGCTGATGATTTAATGCAGAAGCCTAAGGCGGTAAGAACCATTTACAGGCCTTCTGTGCCTGATAAGGACACCCACTGGCAGGTGTTCGATTCTGATGAGCAAATCATCAATTTTTTGATTCATGAAGCTAGCACAATCGAAGGTAGAGACCCTGATGACGAGGAATATGAGGGGTTGATACAGTTAAAAAACAACCATGTCCCCAAAGGACTAATTACCCTAGAGAGTCTCTTTGATCAGAATGACCGAGCAATATCGCATAGGATCAAGGTGGATTCCAAGCAGTACAGAGACCTGGAGCTTGAGCCAGGCAAGTCAATTAAAGTCGGAACCGATAGCACTCCAGAAGAGCTGGACCAGATTCAGGCCCTCTGCAGAAGGTATCCTGATATTGTGGCTTGGAGTTATCGAGACTTGAAGGGGTACGACCGAGAGGTTATCCAACATACGATTGAACTTGAGGAAGGGGTTAAACCCTGTAGGCAAAAGCAGAGGCCGGTGAACCCGAAGATTGAAGTCTTGATGAAGGCAGAACTCTTGAAGATGCTCGAAGCAAAAATAATATATCCCATCAAGCATTCTTCTTGGGTCGCAAATCTGGTCCCAGTCAGAAAGAAGAATGGAGATATCCGCCTTTGCGTGGATTTCCGCAACCTGAACCAGGCCTCCCTCAAGGACCACTACCCGCTCCCGCAGATCGACCAAATTCTCCATGTGGTCGCAGGAGCGCAGCGGTTCTCTCTCCTAGACGGCTTCTCGGGATACAACCAAATTTGGGTGAAAGATGAAGACCAACACAAGACGGCGTTCACCACCAAATGGGGAACGTTCGCCTATCAACGGATGCCCTTTGGCCTGTCCAATGCAGGGGCTACGTTCCAGAGAGCCATGGATATTGCATTCCGGGAACTGCTGAACAAAATAATTGTAATATATCTAGATGACATGACAGTGTTCTCTCACAAGAGGGAAGAGCACAACTCTCACTTGGAACAAGTATTTGAAAGGTGTCGGGAGTTCGGCATATCTATTAATCCGAAGAAGTCAGTCTTCGCAGTGAGAGAAGGGAAGTTGTTGGGTCATGTCATCTCCGAGAAAGGCTTAGCAGTTGATCCCGACAGGGCAGAGGCTCTGATGAAGCTCTCCATCCCAGTGAACAAGAAGGGTCTTCAATCCTTCTTCGGCCAGATCAACTTCGTGAGGAAGTTTGTGCCAGACTTCGCTCAAGTGATAAAGCCAATGTCCGAGCTGTTAAAGAAAGATGCCGAGTTCATATGGACTGAGGAGAGAAAAAAGGCTTTTGAAGAGATAAAAGCCAGAATTGCTCAGGCCCCCGTGCTGGTTAACCCAGACTACTCCAAGGATTTCATCCTATACGCGGTCGGAGAGCCAGAGAGTTATGCCGCGGTTTTGACCCAGAAAGGAGATGACGGCGAAGAACGGCCTATTGCCTTCTTGAGCCAAGTAATCCAGCCGCATGAAGAGCGGTATAATTTTATCGAGCGGCAAGTGCATGCAGTCATGAGGTCTCTGAAGAAATTCAAGCACTTTGTCTCCCAGAGCCGGATCACCGTGTTTGTCATCCACCCCGATGTCAGAAATTTCATCATTCAAGGGGAACCGGGTCATAAAAGAGCTGGCTGGATCGCCAAGATTCAAGAATTCGACATAGAGGTTCGGCCCACCAAGCTTATCAGAGGTCGGGCCCTTTGTCAGGAACTGGCCAGGAGTGCCGCCGCAGAGGTGACCGCTTGTCAGTGGGAAGATCCTGTGATGGAGGCCGATTTTGCCAACTCCTCAGAAGAAGCCAGAGACTGGACCGATGACCTAGTGTGGTACTTCAATACTGGGCAATACCCTGATAATCTTGATGCCTCGCAAAGAAGGAGGTTCAGACTCAAGGCTCTGAAGTTTGTACTACGCCCCGAGGGGCTGTTTTATGCAAATATTGACGGTGTTCTCTTGCGATGCATCAAGGGAACAGAAAAAGAGAAGGTCCTCGAGGAATTCCACTCTGGAATGTCGGGAGGACATCTTTCAGGAAGGCCTACGGCCTTAAAAATCATCAAAGCGGGCTATTATTGGCCCACCCTTTTTGCCGATACACACGCAGTCTCTCAGAAATGTGAGAAATGTCAGAGGTTTGTTGGCCGCAACAAGAATGCTCCAATGCCCCTCCAGCCAATTCAGGTTGAAGCTCCATTTCAGCAGTGGGGCCTGGATTTCATCGGGACAATAACACCAAATTCTTCGGCGGGCCATAAGTTCATTCTGACGGCCACTGATTATTTCACCAGATGGGCTGAGGCAATACCCACCAAGCATGCTGACCAGGAGACGGTTGTCAGTTTCCTAGAAAGTCTGATCACCCGCTTCGGGATTCCAGAAGCTATAGTGACAGACAATGGTCCAGGTTTACAGGCGCTGCACTCACCGAGTTCACCTGCAGGAACGGGATTTATCATAAGATGTCTTCTAACTATTACCCGCAGGGGAACGGCCTGGCCGAGTCCACCAACAAGAACCTCATGAAGATCATAAAGAAGACGGTGGAAAGAAACAAGAGGACCTGGCACCTGCTACTAGACCGAGCGCTATGGGCGGACCGTATATCAGTCAAGAAATCCATCGGGACATCTCCATATGCCCTCGTGTACGGGAAAGACGTCGTCTTGCCTACTCACATTGAGATGCCTGCACTATGGATGTTGGACGATGATAAGGGCAATCTAGACCCCCTGGATGCCAGACTTGCTCAACTGATACAGCTTGAAGAAGAAAGAGAAAAAGCCTATGAGGCTTTTATGAAGCATGCAGGCTCTACCAGAAAATGGTTCTCAAGAGGGTCCACAACAAGGGTTTTCAAGGTCGGAGACCTGGTGCTCAAATGGGACGTCTGGAAAACCAAGCCCGGCAACCATGACAAATTCGATTCCTTCTGGGAAGGCCCGTTCGAGATTGCCCGGGTAAATCAGTTCAATGCCTTCGTGCTGAAGGATATGGAGGGTCACATCCTCCCGATTCCGGTCAACGACTTTCATCTGAAAGCCTACCACCATTGAAGAAAGAAGTACCGAGAGGTTCTGTCTGTACATATTTTATTTTTCTGTCATTTCAATTCATTTGATTTCTGAATGTAAATATGTTTTTTTTAAGTTTTTTAAATTTTAGGCTGTTGAGCCAAGTGAGGTCTGACTCTCCTCCGAGTTTGAAAAGGGTTTGAGCAAAGAGAAAAGTCTCTAAGTGCTGAAAAATTCCCTCCGTCGCTCGCCTTCAAGGTAAAAGCCTCAAATCGCCGGTGTTTTTCAGCGATCTCGGGCAGAGAAAAGAAAAGGTAAATTCTCAGCCAAAGCGGCGAAATTTCCAAGTGTCAAAACTCTTGCCCTCCATCGCCCCAGATTGCGCGAGAATGTGTCAAATCGCCATGGGGTTGAGCGATTTGCGGCAAACAAAAGGAAAGAGAGCGGCGGATGTTTCAAAATTTTCAAAGTATTTTCGGCCCTCCGACGCTCGCCGAAGGCTTCCTCGCCCCAAAGCGCCCCACTCTTACAGCGATATAGGGCAAATAGGCTAGCACCGCCAAGCAAAGACAGGAAAGAGAGTTTTCAGAAAAATTCCTAAGTGTCGAAGTTTCCCTGAAGCGCCCGTCCAAAGCAAAAAAGCCCTGAAGCGCCCTTCTCTTCGGCGATCTGGGGCAAGATTTGGTGAGACAAGGCTTGGCGCCAAAGTCAACAAAATTTTTCTAAGTGTCAATATGCCCTCTAGCGCTCGCCCGAGGCAGAAAATGCCCCAAAGCGCTCCATACGAGGGCGATCCAGGGCTGGGTCCAAAGAAGATTTTTTTAAAATGTTTAAACCCCCAAGGGCCCGGCCGGCTCGCGCCCCTATGCGCCCCATATCGCTCTCCACGGCAAAAAAGACCCGGGAGCGCTCATTTGTCGAGCGCTCTAGGGGAGAAAATTGTGTTAAAAAGGGAAAAGGGGAGGCGCCCCCTTTCTTGCTGGCCGACCTAGGGAACCGCGCAGGGCACATCCTTCAAGAAACGTGCATTAAATGAATACGGCTGCACAGGATTCAAGGCGGGTTTATGTTTAAAAAGGGGAAAAGTACATTCTGCAGGGATTTTAAAGTCCCATCCCACAGATTTTATGCATGGCCACCCTGTGAAAATAGATCAACGTCCACCAACTTCGTGCACTGGGTAATTAAAGCCGGACACTCGCCATTAAGATACGCCCATGCCGAGCTTGCCACTATAAAATCAGCTTCTGCAGAAGGTTTACCAGACGAAATTCAAAGTGCTTCAAGCTCCGGTAAAAAGTAAATTCGAATTTTACAAGATACAGAGCTGCAGCTTGAGTTCTAATTTGCGCCATGGAAAAGAAGGGAGCTGGCGAGCGAAGTGCCGCAGCTGGACAGACAGCTAGAAGAGCACCCGAAAGCGCACAAGAGATTCAGAGAAAGGACAAGGGTAAGGCGCAGGCGTCTGAGGCAAATACAAGGAGGAGGGCTCAGCCAGAGCAAACAAAGCAACCTCCCCCGCCGCCCCTCGACAAATGGAATAGGCTCAGAGATGGACCCTATTCCCAGAACATAAATGATTTGCGGAGTACCATCAGAGCATGCAAGAACAGAGTTCCCAAGTCACACCCGCTCGCCGCAGCCTATCAGTCGCGCCTGTACTGGTTTCTATGCAGTCAGGTGCACCATTGCCCTGAGTTGGTAGCAGCAGTGGCAGAATATTACAACCCGGACACCCGGCAGGTCTGCGACTACAGGGGCACGCCCCTATTTTCCATTGACACGGAGACCATTGAGGCAGCTTTCGCGCCAGGCCGTGCGCTAGACGAAAAATGCGTAGTCAGGAGGGTTAACCTTAAGCAGCAGACAAGCAGATTTGTGGACACACAATTAATGCGGCAGTTTCTAGAGTCCGAGTTGCATAGGCCACCTCCGCCCCGGCAATGGTCGCAGAACCCGCTACCCTTAGCAGCTTTCAAGAGCCCCCATGTTTACACCATGCTGGCCTGGGTTCTGGGTTGTGGGTCGGACTCATTGGTCCACCCTTACCAAATTGCTATCGCCGAGTGCCTCCAGCATGAGGAGTTTTTCGACTGGGCTGATTACTTGGCCCGTGCAATTCATCTCGCCCTCTACAACTTTAAGGAGAAACAGTCAGGCACTTTCAGGTTCTGTTCATTCTTGGCCTGGTTGTTCCTGTTTCACTTCCATGAGAAGATGAGGTCAATTCCCGTTCAGCGCAGGGATGAAAATGGTGCGCCGCGCCCGGTTTATGAATGGACCCGGGTGCTATATAGGGAGGAGTCCTACTACAGGTTCAACAAGTATTTTCTGAGCCGCGCCCTAAGTGTCGTCCAAGGCGGTTGCTCGCGTGTCCCGCGCATAATGAATGAGCACTTCATCACCGGGGAGATACCCTTCGGAGACACTTTCCGGCTGACGCAAGGTTTCGTGATCAGAGTCTTCGGATTCACGGGCAAACCCTTTCTGCTGCCCTATTACGCCTCAGAGTACCAGTTTGCGCTCGAGGCATCGCGCCAGATGGACTACACTGACGAAAAATATGGCCAGGGCAAGAAGAAAGGGCATATGTTCAAATACCCGATCACATGGGGAGAAGTGGAAGTTGGCGTCAATGGGCAGCATCGGTTTTTAACCGCCATACTTTTGAGTTTTGGGCTAATTGAGCTACCGCAGTGGTGGAAATACGACCCTCTGGACATTGTCAGAAGATTCAAGAATGTCCAGGAGTTCCATGTATGCCCTAGAGAAGACATAGTGGCCGGGCGCAATAACCCAGAGGGGCGAGACCTGGAGTGGCACATAGAGGATATGCAATCATTCCCGCCGTGGCACGACTTTTATGAAATAGAGGCGGAGTATGATCCCGACAATAATAAAGACCATAGGGTAGAGGCTGATAACTTCAAAAGGTGGCAAAAGAAGCTTAAAAAGAAGGGGTGGACAGCTGGCAAGATATCGGAATGGTGGGTAATGCGTTGTCGGACGAGGAAAGAAAAATCAAGCAAAAGCCTAGATAATGACGAACAGTTCTCCACGCTTTACGATGCACACCATGCCACGTGGCGGCCTACCGTTTTCCGGGACATCGTGCCCAAAAGCATTCAACGCCTATATAAGGGCCAGGACCCGCCTCAACGACCACTTGCATTAGGAGAAGGGTCAAGGAGTGGCGTGGAGAGAAGTCAAGAAAAAGAGAAAAGTCAATCTACAGCGCCAATGGTACGACCAACTCCCGAAAAGCTACCACTTGAGAAGACCCCACCAAAGAAAGGTCCATCCAAAAGTGCAGTCGCTGCCGCTGTTGTACAAACTCCTCCAGAACCCCCAAGGAAGAAGCCAAAGATATCTTTCATTCAGAAGGGGGCTCCTTCAAATGTAACTGCTAGTCCTGCACCCAGCCATCTAGAGGAGGAAGTTCCTCTCAAGAGAAAAAAGAGAACGGAGAAATCCAAGGAGGCAAGGGCTACGCCTGTGAGGGAGGCCACACAACAAGGGGTTGTACCCTCCGAAATCATCAGCTTGCAAGAGAGCACCCCCTCGCACGGCGAGGACGTAGAGCAGTGGGCGACTCAGTGCATTTCCTCTCCGGCCCCCACAGGGCTCGCAGGTACGCATTCTGCTATCTTTGAAACTGCTAAGTCCCGAGCTGCAGCACCCTCATCTTCTGCTGCTGGACCCGTCCCCGCGGTCACTTCTTTGGCTAGCGGAACAACAGCCGCCCCTTCCATTGTCGCTGCAGCACCCCTCATAGAAGTCCAACCCTCCGCCGAAACTCTGTCTAGCCACCCAGCCTTTGTACATTCCTCTGAAACCCTAGCCCAGGACCAGCCAGGTGCCGCCGCACCAGAACCCTCGCAGTCCCCACGACCCTCATCTGCAGCCGCCAACCCAGTTGAAACCCTAGTCCGAGCCCCTATAGTCGAAACGCCCCTAGAGGAGCCCAAGCCCCAACGACTCATTTCTCCTAGCCTGTTTGCCGAGGGGTATACATCCCGGGGTTACAGCGGCATGGACCTGATTAGAATCATGGACGAGCAACCCCTGATGACTCAGGGTGGCCACAGCTCCAATAAATGGATGCAGAATGTGAGAAAGAGGAAGGGTGAGGAGCTCGCTCAGGTTGAAAAGCGCTCCAGGGTCGACCCAGATAAGATGATACTCTATAAGGAGAAGCGAGTCCCGAAGGTGCGAAAGCCAAGGAAGGACATGACTGAAGATGACTACGAGTACATCCCTAAGGAAAAGGACATCAGTAATCTTAACTGGGAGAACACAACAGTTGGAATTCAGGATAGAACCGACTCAATGCTTGCGAATCATTACCAACTGCAGGGGCAATATTACGAGCTGGAAAATGAGAAATTCAAGCTGGAGGAAGACTTGGCCAAGTTGCGAGACAAGGTGAACGAAACTGAGAACCAGTGCCAGCTATTGCAGCAACGGCTGGAAGCAGCAGAAAAAGAAAAAGAAGAAGCACAGGCCCAAAACGTCAAGCTTCAGGGCCTGTTGCAGCGGACGCAGCAGCAGCTGGAGGAGCAGGCCACCAAGGTAAAAACGTTCACCAAGGAAGGGGTGAAGGAAATGCGGGTCCGGCTGTTGAAGAACTTTAAGCCCCGGGCTTCTAAGTCCCTGTTCGTCCTTGCTTTTGTGGCGAAGATTCAAGAAGTATCTGCCCTGGGAAAGCCAGTGGTAGAGGAGGCCGAACGCCAGACAGAGGGCTGGCTCGATTTAGCGCTCAAGGCTGGGAACCTTGAGCGTCGCGGTCTCCAAGTTTCCCCAACAGATCCTGTTGCCGATGATTGGGCAGCCGCAAGGGCAACCTTGCACTTTTATTTTGAAAAAATAGAAAAGATTCGTAAGGCCAGGTCTATCCTGGATAAATTGGAAAAAGAGAAGGACTTTTGCCTGGCTTCCTTCAAAACCCTAGCGTCCCATGGGTTCCCTAGCTTCTCTGACGCTAACGGAAACGTCCTCTCCGAGGAAGAGCTGCAACCGAAATGGGATGCCTTTGAGGCTAACACAGCAGACATTGACGCATTGACTGATCCAATCCAGGAGGCTCAGGTGACACAGCTCTCAGCCAGGTTTTGTCAGATTCGCTCCTGCTTCGTCACTTTGGACCTGAAGGTGGAGCAAATTGATACGCTCCAAGTTGAGTTTTTCAGGCGCCTGGTGGAGGACATCAGCACTTTCAAGCAGATTCCAGATGAGGCCTGGACTCAGGTTCAGTCCGCGTTCGATGAGATACAGGAACGCCTCGTCCCGGCTGAGCAGGAGCAGGTTGGAGAAGAAGTCCAGGGAGATCAGTCCGAAGGAGAAGAAGAAAAGGAAGGAGGTACAGAAGAAGAGCGCGTTGAGGAAAGCGCTGATGAAGAAGTCCTGCCAGGGCAAGGCCAGCAACGAGTTCAAGCAGGGACCGGGGGTGACTCCGTGGCCCAATGAATGAAGGCCTGGGTCCTGGCATCGAGGCGAGCTCGATACCCCGCGAGCCGCCAAGAATGTTGCCATATTTTGCAAGGGGTGTAAAATTTGAAAAATTTCTGAAAATTCTGCTATCTTCCAGATTCGGCCCTAAATCGCAGCAGCTAGGCAGCGATTTGAAGCAAACCTTCCGGTTTAGGGCGCTATAGAGCAAATCTGGAAGGGTTTTAAAAATTGATGTTTGTTTGTTTGTTTTTTGTCTAAGTGTAAAATCCTCCCCAAATCGCTGCAGTTTGGAGCGCTTTGGGGTAATTTTGCCGGCCTAGAGCGCTATGGAGCATTTCCGGGCAGTTGGGAGAAAGGAGGAGAAAAGCAGCCCAAAAAAAAATATAAGTGTAAGAGTTGCCCCAGAGCGCTGCAGTTTGGAGCGCTCCAGGGCAGATTCTCCTTTCCTGGGCGCTATGGAGCACTTTTAGGCCTAATTGCAAAAACTATATAAGAAATGCTATTTTTGACTAAGTCTGAAATTTTACCCCAAATCGCTGCAGCTCCGAGCGCTTCCGGGCATTTTTCTGTTCCTGGAGCGCTTTGGAGCAATTTTGGTGCTGCCAAGGAGGAAGCAAGAGAGCGCAAAGTTTTCTAAGTAAAAAGTGCCCCAGATCGCTACAGTCTTGAGCGCTCCAGGGCAAATTTGTTGAGGATGAGCGCTCTGGGGTCATTTTTCGGCACTTAGTGAAAAAGTTGGAAAAGGGTCAATTTTTGCTAAGGGACAAAATGCGCCCTAAAGCGCTGTCATTTGGCAGCGCTAGAGGGCAAGTCTCTCCTTCTGGAGCGCTTCAGGGCAACTTTTCCTTGTTCAAGATTGAAGCAGCCAGCCAGCTCCAGGGTAGTAAGCAGCGTTTCTTTTCGAGCATTTTGAGGTGGTTTCCCGCCCAAATTTTGCCAGCTAAGCAGCTATTTTCCCCTGAGGTAAAAAGTCAAGATTTTTCGGGATCAGGGCCTGTTTCAGTACAGCCAAGGCCATACTCAAGTATCACGGTGGGTGACCATTGAAGACAAACAGTAGCGGGCATTTGAGGCAAAGTACCGCTACATCCACCACATTAATGGGCCATCCCCTCCCAGCTACCGAATCTGTCAAAGGCCATACCAGAATCAGGGAGAACCATGCTTCAAGTACAGATACGGCCGACAAGGATCAAATCTGGCCGCTTTTTACAGCTTTTGCAGGTTTGGGTATTTGTGCCCACGTTGTAATCTGGGGGGAAATTCTGCTATAAATAGCAGTTCATTATATTGTAATAGGGGGGAACATATTGCTAAAGAAAGCTGTTGTAGCTAAGACTGTTTGCTTCAAATACAATCCATACTTTGGCTCCAATTGTGTCTCTTTCTTTTATGCTGCCTTATTCGTGTCATTTCTGCATTTACTCATTTATTTTTCTGATTGCTGTCATTCTGAATTCTGGATCGCAGCATTGGCAATTATCTGAGCCTGGAATGCATGTTTAAGGATACATAGGGAAGAATCTCATAACTGGTTTCTGTTACATGTATTGTTTTGATTGTTGTTGGTTTAGTTGCTAGTTAGTGACTGTGCTGCTTGTTCTTTCCCAAAGCTGAATACCACCGTTTCTATCCCTTATCTCTTTTATTTCTTTCCAGTTCTCTTATCTTGAAACCGAAAAGTTACATAGGAAGCCGGCCTCCTCCGGAGATTGGCACGGAAGGCATCCCTTCCTTCCGGCCTTTCAAGCTGTTGGGCGAATCGAGGGCGCAACGACAACAAATCCTTTCCTCATGGCAGATTTGTAACCAACAGTATGCAGGTTGATTCTTGTTGGTGCCACTTGTCCTAAGACAACGACCTATTGAGGCTGACATTGTTGGTCATATTGGTTTGTTTGGGAATACCTGAAGGCAACCGCACATTTGGTAGGATTATGCTTTGCATTGCATGGGAAAAACCACTGTGTGTTGATCTCTGAATTGGCATTCACCATGTTTTTTTTTTTTGTAGATGCTAGTTTTGATGTACCAGTTTGTATGCATAAATCTAATAAGTGCTTTGGAAGTCAAGTATGCGCACAATATAGTTTTGATGAAATAATTTTGATGTAATAGTTGTAATTTTGAGTGAAGTGTTAGTTAACGTATGGATGACTAATAAGTCATTTAGTTGTCATATAGTTGGAAATGAAATGTAAATGCATGACAAATGTAATGTAAAGGTGGTGAAGTGTTGGGTTGGTAGTTGAGAATAACTACCTTCCCACAAGTTTAAATAGACCCTCTCATTGATGTGAGTTGGTAGATGCCAGAGGGTACATTGTACAAGGTAGATGATACACACATTTGTGCAGGCATAGAGGTGTATGCTAGGGAGAGTGCATAGGAGATAACTGTGTTGCAAACATGTATTCTTGTTAATAGCAATAACACCATTCAACCATTGTCATTGTTGTTGTACAAGTGGAACTGTGGATTTTGTCATTCTAGTGGAGTTGTTGCCGTTCTATTGGATTGCTGTGTGTTGTTCCAGTGGGAGAATGCCATACAAGTGTGTATCTAACATTGTCGTATGAGTGCTTGCCCTACAAGTAGCTTATCGTAGAAGTACTTGTTGTACAAGTGATCAATTGTTGTTTGCCATACAAGTGCATGATGTGTTGCAAAATTGTATTGATTGCAATCTTGCTTGGCCTCCAAATCCGTCATTTTGTTCCTCCACCGTTGGGAAACTCATCACCATGCTACAAAGATCATTGGCGAAATATATTCAACAAAGCAAAGGAAGGATGAAAATATCAAGTCATATAATCGACGTTTGAAGGAACTCATCGACAAAATGGAAGCAAAGCCAGCAGGTGGGCTGCAAAAACGATGGTTCTTGGATGGCTTGCTATCGAGGTATAAGAAGAAAACGAAGATAGTTCCACCAAGTACCTATCAAGAGGATTTTGACAGACTGCTCAATTTGGAGAGTGAAATGAAGGCAACGCTATAGGGGGAGGAAGTGCAATCCATTACCGAGATGATGATTCAAACAGTGATAGAGATGACTTGAGTGCCCACAATGCAAGCCATGAGAAAGGACCTAGAACATATGATCAATGATGTGAAGGCAAATAAGAAAAAGGAAAAGGATATATGGTGTTCTGATTGTAAATTAGGACACGCCGATGTCAATTGTCTCAAGAATACATTTTGTAATATTTTTGAAGTTGTGGGGCATGCTGTTGACCGTTCATTCAATCTCAAAAGCACCGTACATCAGATGTTGACGGTGCAAGAGGAGACTAAGGAAGAGAAGCCAAGCACTTCGAACAACGGACAAGGAGCAACGAGTGGCAGATAGAGGAACAATTGCCATGGTAGAAATGAAATGAAATATTATTAATGTTTGTTGTGGGCCAATATAAGACCCAAGCGACTATAAGGACAATAATGATTGCCAGCTAGTAGGCTAAAAATCCCAACAAAGAAAAGAACTAAGAAAAATACAAGACAAAACCCGACAATCGGGCCAAACAGAAAGGGAAAAGAAAAGGGAGAGCAGAGGGGGGAGGGCTGTAGTCCAGAAGAGAGGAGTGCACGCCAAGAAGAACGGAGAGATAGGAGGGGGGAGGGAGCAGCCCAGGAGGGGCAAGCACCAAGGAACCCCTAAAAATTAAACTCTCCTAACAGTCGAGGCCGAAGTACTGGAGCTAAAGAAGTCCCTGATATGTATCTGACCAACGCTAGTTCGGAACCCTGACAAACTGTGGGTGTGCTGTCTAGTGACCCTGCTTTCGTTCGAATTGGATGATGGGGGTGTTTCCGTCCGGAGTCACCTGGTCCATCGGAGCTAGTGAAATATGTTGTGATGAGCCGATGTTGAGGAGGCGAGGAGAAATTTTATGTCGTCAAAGCTGAGTTATCTCCCTAAGAAAGAGTGCAAGACACCGTTGGTCCGGGTATCTTGGTAGAAACAGATCGAGAGTTGTCCCTGAAAAGGCAGTGGAATCTACCCCAGTTCTTATAATAAATGGGACAGCAAAAATAAAGTGATGAAGGGTTTCGACTTCACCTAAGGGGCAAAACAAGAAAATTCGCTCCTCCCTCGGAAGATGGTGATCTGACTCAATCCAGAGTTGGTGAGAACACACCTTGAGTTGCCCATTAGTGATCCAAAGACTATGCATTGTGTGCTACTGAAGGTATTGTGGAGGAACTATTTTACCCTCCTGTATCTGTAAGAAGTGCTCATGGTAGAAAGACAACTTGGGGGAAAGAGGGGCAATAGGAGAGATCCAAGTGCATATGGTGTACTGGAGACTAACATCCTTCCGGATCTCGTGGAGCATCCTCTCCTTACTAAGCCGAGAGGGGGGGAGAACACCCAAAGAATAAGGGGGGAGCCTGTCTATCAGTATCTGAATGCTGGCTAGGAGGGCAGAAACCTGAAAATACCAGCTCCTCCGGCCTCCCCGAGAACTCGGAGAGAGTTCCATCAAGGAGCAAAGGGTGAGGTAAGGGTACCGCCTGCAACCCTCAAGGGTATCTCCGAAAGTACGGATCCTGTGAAGATAACCGATAATTAGGAAGATAATCTCAAGTTGGAGAGGAGAAGCCCCAAACTTTGCCAGAATAATAGAGCGGGGGACTGTGCCCTTGCAACGAATGAATGGTCGAAGAAAGAGTGTTTGGATTCGTTCAACACGTGACCACTCAGTCGGGCCAAGGCTAGGACCCCAAACCACTAACCCATAAGTAATAGTTGGCTTGACCAAGGCATCAAAAATCCTCATCTTCACAGGTATATCCTGAAAATGTGCTTTGAAGCAATTCCTCTCTATTAAAGACAGAGTTGCATATCCCTTACACACCCGGGCCTGGGTGGCGGGTTTCGTACTAAAAGTGGGACCGGTGAAAAGAACCCCCAAGTACACATAAGAGATGGTGATCTCGACTTCCCGACCTTGGAAAGAGAAGTGGAGATGGGATAGAGCCTCTTTGGTAGTATTGAATACCACAACCTTGGTCTTAGAAAGATTCACCGTCAGCTGTCTCGAGTCACAAAATGCGGCAAGCTTGTCCAAATGGCACTGAAGCCCCTCAGGGGAAGAGGCCAAAAGAACAACATCATCAACAAAGAGGAGAATAGAAATCAACACATAGTGAAGAAGGCAACCATCCTCTGTGTGAGCGTTCTCTTAATAAAAGTCTCAAGCTCGTCTATGAAGATCCCAAAAAGTGTCGGGGAAAGGGGGCACCCCTGTTTCACTCCTATGGTGCTAAGAATACTGTCTGAAAGCCCTTGAGGGGAGTGAAACTGACCTTTCTCAGTCTCATATAAGTTTATAACCATGTAACCGCTGTCAAAAATTGCCTAGAGATGCCAACTGACCATAGTCTCTCAAGAAGTAAATGCTGAGGCATTGTGTCAAAGGCTTTCCTGAAGTCAACAAAGCAACAATAAACCTTCGAGGACCTGGAACGCGCCTCCTCAATAATAGCTCTGAGGACTATAAAGCTTGGAAAAGATATGCCCAATCATGATAGTCCTGTAATTATTGGGTTCATGGGGATCACTTGCATTATGAATGGGGTGAATGATATGCTCAGTCCAAGAATCAGGAAACCCAAAACAGACAGAGAGATTAAAGACAACCACAACAAGGAAATCGACCCACAAGAGGACCAGGTCGATTGTAGTATGATTAGGACGGAAGGCCAATCATCCAATGTCGAAGATGTGATGGGTATACTTCGCACACAACTGTCAAAATGGCCTAGCAAGAGGAAATGCCAAAAACAATAATGGAATGATGTGTCGGTTGTGTGGACTGGGCAATCATAAGGAGGTAAATTTCTTGAAGAAGGCCAGTTCAAGCAACTCACAGAATGTCGATTTTATTGAGGAACCTCCAAAAGACCAGCAACAGAAGGAGAAGCTCTAATACCAAATGTTATGAATGTAGATTGGCTGTGATAAGTGCGTAAATACAAACTGAATCAATAACAGAGAGGTTCTGGTTACAAATTTTTCATAACAGCATCCTTAACAACATCCACGCTATTGCTGTATTTGGCACACAAACTATGAACATACCTTTCTTCATCTGTGCACTCTTTCCCTGACAGCAGAAATATTCCTTTTGCAGTTTTCACTGGGTGATAATCAGATGGTTTCACCTTTAAACTAGATTTCTTCACACTGTCATCTGAATTGAACAAACTCTCAAGTGTGAGCAGACCTTTAGGAAGCTGATTGGTTTTCAGTTGAATGACTTCATCTTTGATACCGTCACTGTATTCAACCTAAGGTTTGACATAATCATTTTCTGACAATGCATGGGCACAACTTAAGCAATTTTTTTTCTTTTGAGTAAAACCAATACAAATCTGTTTCCAGATTAATGACAACTAGCAACTAACGTATGATTTAGTTTATAATATTTGTAAATATAACTCTGTACTTATGTTTTCTTCTTCCAAGGTCTTCATCATGGAGAACAATGGTTTTGCATAGGACAAACCAGTCTCTAGTATGGTTTCATGCAAGTTTTCTTTCTCATCTCTGCAAGAACATCACAGTAACATACTGTATTGTCTTCACCTGGCTTAACATTCTCACCTGGCTTAACATTCAGTGTCAGTCACATTCTCAAACTTAATAGGCTCAATCTAGATAAGATAATTCTATTGATGTCCAGATATGGCCAAAGTAGGCCAATAGGACTTGTTGAAAAGAGCTGTTATAATGCACCGTAGAAAGGATTGTAGAGTATATAATTAAACGTGAAACTATAAAAGAGAGTTTTTAAATCGATCAAGGTGTGAATGTTTACAAGATGAATGCTTTATTCATTAGGTTAAGACCAGACTTTGACTCCCTTACTGTCATAACCCCCATTAGTTTTTGTTGGTCATGCACTTGATTACAATCTGTTATTGCCAAATATAACTCATGGGAGTAAGGATGCATCCATGATGACAGTGTAATTTTTTTTTTCTGGTCTTTATTGCCTTCCTGTTTTAAGGTGTGGGAATTTTGTTTATGGCATGGCTAGTTTATATAAGTAGCAATGGACATTGATGTTGCAATCCAGACATGCTACTTTATTTTGGTATGCATAACAAACTTCATTTAGCTTCTCCTATTGTTTTGTAATTGTATTATAAGATGATTCTTTATGTCTATGCTTAGGCTTTTTAGTAGTCCTTGTTTGGTAATGACCATCAGATAGATAACCTTCACCCAAGTGTCAATTTTGCAAAAGAAGGGTGATTTGCTGTTCTCTTTACATGCATTTGAGAAGCATATTAATTGTCCCACCATATTTATGTTTTGTAGAATTAAAATGAAACGTTGACTTAATTAAACCAAATTCTAAATTTTGATGGGATTACCTCTAGTCTTATCTGCTTTATTGTTGTGCAGGCTGTAGATTTATCTCATTTTGGCAGAATTAGAGGTATGTCTTTACACAAATTTTATAATTTTCCACCATTGCTGAACATACATGATTTTGACACTAGGATTGCAATTTTTTCAATGGTGTTTTGATTGTTCAAATCTCTTTTCAAAGCTTTTTTGATCAATTGAAAGGGGTTGAATCAGGGTGCTATATGCTCATACTTCAATCAAACATCACATGATAATTTCCAAAGTGATGCAAAATCCAAATAAAAAACATTGTAACTGCTTGGATTCCATCTGGACATTCTAACACTAGATGGAGGTGAGATCCTCATATCAACCATTATTTGCATCTTCATAAAGCTACATCATGCAGGTCAAGCCTCCACCAAGTACTTCATATAAATTTATACATATTCCATTGTAGTACATAGGGACAACTCATCAACTGCACACATCACACCTACATTCGTCCACCAATGATATGGGACCAATTCCAGCTATGTTTGTATTTCAAGGGCCTTAAATAAGCTTACAAAAAGCAAAATAGGTTTAAAAGGTAAAGGTAAAGTACTTTTTAATGTCCACGAGACCATAAGCCATATGAGAAGACCCTCGTAGAGAATGTTTTTTACCCAATATATGTTTAACCAACTAGACTCCGGTTACATAAGTGTGGTGTACAACTCTACTTGCCATTGGTTTTGAACCTTGAACCTCCTATCTAGAGTTCCAAAGTTTTACCGTTAGGCCCATAGTTGAGAAAATTGGAATCGGGCTAGAGAAAAAATCGGGGAAAAAATTGGTAAAAAAAAAAAAACTGAAGAAAACAATTTTTTTTATTGAAAAAATGTTTTTTTTCATGTATATCACAATAAATTAGCATTATGCAAATCAAATATTAATGATGTAAGATCGTAAAATTAAACTACACATGAGAGTGACAAGTGATGCATCATTGATCATACAAGGCTCAAGCTTAAACTACACATGAAAATGACAAGACACATCTTGTATTGCTTATAATATGAAAAGTTACAAATTACAAAATTTGTCAAAATGCCTCAATAAGCCCATTATCTAGTGTCTTGCAATTCCTTTGCCCTTTGCCCTGGCAGAAGCCTTAATCTCTCTTTGTTGACGTGCCCTTGCCGCTTCTTGTGCCTGTGCGGGTGCCTCTTCTTGGTCCTTGGCTCCTGATGGATCAATGTCACTTAGGTCAATGGGCTCGATACTTGTTTTTGCAACAATTCTTTGGTGGAGGTGAAGGTTGTAATGCACAAACACAAGATCATTCAACCTTTCTTGTGTAAGCCTGTTGCGCTTCTTGGAGTGTATGTGCTCAAACATACTCTAACTGTGCTCACAATTTGAATCGTTCTATGGTTGAGATAAGATTTTGATGGCCATGCGCTGCAAATTGGGCATAAAATTACCAAAGTCCTCCCATTCAATAATTCACATGTAAATTAGTAAATTGAGATTTTTTTTTTAAACAAAATCAAAAGACAAAATAAATAATAATTTGACGAGGGTTACTTGGCCTCAATTTTGACCTCATACTCTTGCATTGCTCGGATGAGAATTGGAGTCCCCGACATTCCTTATAATCCTATATCTCTTCATGTACCTTATCATGCAATTGCCTTTCAGGGAACATGCGGTCAATGCAATCTTGAAGGCCAACCTTCACCTCATAATCGACATGAAATGTAGGAGAATAAAAAATTTGGGGGTTCAAGTAGTAACCCGCTGCATGAAGAGGGCTATGGATTTGAGATGTCCACCGTTTATTGTGAGGACCCCATCCTAACACCATTTTGTAATTCTCAATTGATTATTGTAATGACCCACTTCCAATGTGGGGATCCCTTTATAATGTTATTTTGTAATATTTTGTAGTGGTATGTGGCAAGTAAGGTGCCTAGACAAGTGGGGCCATTTCATGTAACCATTATCAAGAATGTAATCACTAGTTGGTAGAAGATTCTAGCTCGAGTGGCATTTTGCATGTAAGCCAACTCTTGAGCTTAGGGTTAGGGTTGCATGAAGTGTATCTCTAAAAGACATGGACCCATGTACGAATGTATCTTTTTGAAAATTAATGAAATATTGAAGGAGGTTGCCCCCTTGAAGAGGCCCACAATTCTGTTATTGTTGTGAGTGTTAATTTTGCATTTACTTTCTGCATTGTGAGTTTTTGTATTGCATGAATCTCTGTTTATTTTCAGTAATTTATGTGAGTTTATTTTTAATAGTAGTTTCTTAACATTTATCAATGATTGTCCAAATGGGATCATATTTGAGGCGGACATATCCATAAAATGGAAATTGCTTTTTTGCCATGTCCATAGCCTAATATACATATCCCATTGGTGGTTTTTCACCATCAACAAGAAAAAGAACCTTCACCAAAGACTCTAACACTTGAAAAAAAAAGGAAAAATAATTTAAGTGAAAATATTTTACAACAAAAAAACAATAAAGTAAATTAAAAAACTGTCTTGTACCTTGATGGCCTCATCCATGGCTATCCAAAAGGCCTCCTCAAACAAATAGGCATATACATAATGCCCCTCAGGTGAGAATTGGTATCTTCCAGCTTCTTCGGAATTCCAATCATTGCTCACAAACATTTGCTTCAATGACCCTCTTGCATTATAGATGCTTTGCAATGTCACAAAGTTTGTGGCAAAGCGTGTAATTCCAAGTTGCACTAGCTCCTTCCCACTTGTAAATCGCCTCATGAGGCTAAGGATTCATGCATGGTTTTAGATGAATTTTGTGATAGCCTTAGCCTTTTGTACAACCTTTGCCACCCAAGGTAATTTCCCAACATCCTCGAGGAGCAAATCAAGACAATGGGCTGCACATGGGATCCAAAAAATAGTGGGGAATCTCTCCTCCAAAATCTTACCGGCTGCCTCATATGCTGCTGTGTTGTCTATGACGATTTGGACAACATTCTCCTCCTCGACCTCCAACACAACCTCCCGCAACAACCTTGCAAGTATTTCAACACTCTTAACTTGTAACGATGAATCTACTGACTTGAGGAATGAAAGTTCCTCTTGTAGAAGCAACCAAAAAATTAATCAAGGTTCTTCCCTTCCCATCCATCGAGCCATCAGACATGATAGTGCAACCCTTCGTCCTCCACACCTTGCGATGGTCTTCAAGCACAACCTGAAGTAAAAAAGTTTAATCATGCGTGTATAAATTTAATCCCCTTTGATTTTTTTGAAGTTTGCTTTTTAAAAACATAATTTAATCATGCATGTGTATAAATTCAAGCACAACCTGAATGTTGTCCACAGATAAGTCACTTGAGAGCTTTTTGTTGTTTGTCTTATGTTCATGTTGAAGTTTAGAAAAAGAAAAATTTAGATCCAAATACTCAAGTATGCATTTTTGTTGGTTATTCTGAAGAAAATGGATGTTATGATGCCAAATCTAGACAATGCATTGTGTATATAGACAAGACTATAAACTCCGAGTACATGGTCAACAAGCAAAAAATACTAAGAAGGCAATCATTTTTTAAGATTTTGGTGTCACAAACATCAATTAGAGGCATAAGTTATTTCTCTAAATACAAGCATAAAAGGGAAGAGAACATTACAATCACATCAAACCCAAGTTGTTCCACTCTTGCTTCTTCCAATTAGTCTTCATTTTTGTTGATTGGAGGTATTTTTCGTATTCTGATTTCGTCGAAGTTATTTGGTTTTTGCTTGAGATTATCATTGGACCATGGTAATCTCGCTACGGCTTCAACCATATTTACTTGATGCATTTGCTTATTCTCTCACATCCCCTGGCTTGCAAAAGATGTTATATTTGCATTACTTGTTCTCGATTTGCGTTAATTTAGTTAGATTAGCAGGGAACAAATTCGAATCCAAAGGTTGGAAAAAGTAAGTCCTTCCCATCTATTTGTTGAACTACGATTGCGGGCACAAATCTCATTCGACAATTTCCACACTTTACCAAACTTGGACACCAAATCTCAAATCCATAAAATATTGTGGGTTTGATGATGCAAATAAAGATCCCATCATGTGTTTGATGTACCTCCATGCCAAGAAAAGAGTGCATACATCCCAAATCGCTCTTTTCAAATTCTTGCATCATGGCTTGCTTGAACTTTCTTAGGGAGATAACTCAGCTTCGACGACAAAAAAGTTCTCCAAATGGATCTCACCCTCCTCATCATCGGCTCATCACAACATACTTCACCAACTCCGACGGACCAGGTGACTTCGATCGGAAACGCCCCACATCATCCAGTTCGAACAGAAGCAGGGTCACTAGACAACGCACCAATAGTTTGTCAGGGTTGCGAACTAGCAATGGGCAAAGACATATCATGGACTTCTTCAGCTCTGGTACTTCGGCCTCGATTGTTTGGAGAGATTAGTTTATGGGGGGTTTTCAGAGCTTGCCCCTCCTGGGCTGGTTACTCCCCCCTCCTTCTCTCTCTCCATTCTTCTTGGTGTGCACTCCTCTCTTTTGGATTTCAACCCTCCCCCCCTCTGCTCTCCCTTTTATTTTATTTTCCCTCGCTCTTTGGCCCGTTTGTCGGGTTTCATCTTGTATTTATCTTAGTTCTTTTCTTTGTTGGGCTTTTTAGCCTGCTAGCTGGCAGTCATGATTGTCTTTCTTATAGTCCCTTGGGTCTTATTTTGGCCCACCGCGGACATTAATAATAGTTCATTTCATTTCTTGACTCTTGAAGAACTTCTTGTGAAAAATAGATCATCAACATACAAGCAAACAATCAAAATATCATCAACTTCACTTTTGTAGTACAATGTGGGCTCATTCATACTTCTCATAGATCCACGCTTAAAGAAGTATGCATCAATTCTTGATTACCATGCCCTTGGTGCTTGTTTGAGTCCATACTTGTAGGCATATCCTTTTTGACCTTTCACTTAAAATTGTTGTGGCTGTTCCACAAACACTTCTTCAATCTTGCCATTCAAGAGTGCTCTCTTTATATGAGGTTGATCATGATGTATAGTCCATCGTTTTTGGGCTTCCAAGGCTAAGACCATTTTTATTGTGTCTTACCTTGCAATAGGTGCATATGTCTCATCATAATCTATGCCAATTTGTTGTGCATACCCCTTTGCCACTAGCCTTGCTTTGTGCCTTTCAATTGATCCATCACTATTGTACTTGGTCTTGAATACCCACTTCACTCCAATCACCTTCTTGTTCTTTGGAAGTTCACACAACTCCCAAATATTATTCTTTTCAACTCCATTTGTTTCTTCTTTCATGGCTTTGGTCCATACCTTTCTTTGGGTTGCTTCCTCAAAACTTGAGGGCTCCACTTTAGTCTTGGATAGTAGTGCATAGTTCAACATATTATCTTCTTGTTCCCTTAGCCTTTGTTCTTGGGCTTGTGCTTAGTTTCTTGTGAATATCCTAGCAAAATTCTGATCCAACATTTGGAAGCTTGGATGTGTTTGTAACGTTCTCTTTCCTTTTATGGTTGTCTTTGGAGAAATGCTTGTATCTCTACGTGATGTTTATGAGACATAAAAATCTTCAATTATCATTGTCTTCTTAGTCCTTTCTGCTTGCTATCAATGTAACTCTCCCTTCATCGAACATCACATCTATAGACACACCCTCAAAAATCATATCTATAGAAAATGCATGGTCTAGATTTGGGGTCATAACATCTATATGCCTTGCTTTCTTCAGAATTAACAACAAAAATGTGTGCTTGACTCTTTGGATCTGACTTCTTTCCTTTCTTATCTTCAACATGAACATAAATCAAACAACGAAACACTCTCCATTAACTTAACGAAGGCTTCTTTCTATACCATGCCTCTTGGGCAGTCATATTCTTTATAGCCAGTCATATTAAGGATGTACACTGCTGTTACAACTGTTATAGCCCACAAATAATTGCCCAAGTGTTTTGCTAGTACCATGCTTCTTGCCATCTCTATAATTGTCCTTTTCTTCCTTTTTGCCCCTCCCTTTTTTTGAGGTGTACAGGCTGCTATCAGTTGTCTTCTTATCCCTTACTCATCACAATGATCAGTCCTTGATGTTTTGATTCTATTATTCTTTACTATGGCTTTGAAGCTCTTGAATACATCAAAAACATCACTCTTATTCTTCAAAAAATGTACCTGGGTTTTTCTAGTAGATTTACAAATGAAAGTGATAAAGTAGAAGGAATTGCAAACAGTTGGTATGTGCATTGGACCACAAATATCTGAGTGAATCAGCTGCAATGGACATGATGCTCTCCATGCTCTTCCTTCTAGAAAGCTCTCTCTATGATGTTTTTCTAGTGTGCAACCTTCACACACTTCACTACTTGGTTCTACACAAGGCAGTCCATGGACCATTCCTTTAACATTCAACAAATACAAGCTTCAAAAATTCAGGTGACTGTTGGTTACGAATCTGCCATGAGGAAAGGATTTGGGGTTAATGCGCCCAGATTCGCCCACCAGCATGAAAGGCCGGAAGGAAGAGATGCCTTCCGTGCCAATCTCCGGAGAAGGCCGGCTCCTTTTGGGGGGTTTTCTGATTTAAGCTAAGAGTGCAGGAAAGAGATAAATGAACAGAAAGGAATTTACAAATATACGTGGAGGTTGGTGGGGGGAACTAACAGTACGGGAACACACCAGACACCAATGCTTACTGCATTATAAACACAAAGCATGACTGAGAACTGCAAAATCTATGTGTACTTCCGATACCTAAGCAGTGTACGCACAGCTACAATGATCCCCTAGCAAACATTCTCCCTACAAGGAGAACTAACAGCACGGCAATGCATCAATCACCAGATACGTACACTAACATGAGTAGAAAGCAACCTAGAGATATCAGAGCCAGGTATATGTGTCATGCAGTGATTTTAACTGCACAGCTACAATGGCTCCCTAACAGACATTCCCTACAAGGAACTAACAGTACGGCAGCGCATCAATCACCAGATACAGACGACAACGTAACACACAAGCGATGGAGCTGCTACCACATCTATTCTATGTATCCTTTAAACTATTAAATACGAAAGTGCTCGGACAAGCAATGCTAAAGGCACTTGATCACCAAATGCTGAAGTGAATCAACGAGCCGTGACACAGGTTAGCGTTAAGCATATATATAATGAAAGGCAGCATAAAAAATAGAAGCGACGAGAACGAGAACCGGGCATACAATTTATATTTATAAACAGAAGCACGGTTACAATGGGCACAGTGGTTCCCTAACAGACATTCCCCTTCCACCCTTTACAATGAATTCATGGTGGGTTTTTATAGCCCGAGTCCCTCCCGTTACATTAATGGGCACAAGGTCCCAATCAAACATAAGCTGACAAAAGCGGCGAAGGAGCTGCAGATGCTGACCTTTTGTCGGACCGGACTGTACCCGCAGCATGGTCTTCCTGGAAGCTGGACAGCTACGTGGAGGTGTGTTGGGCAGGACTTCTTCTTGGCAGGTGATGCGGGTAGGCTGGAGCGGGTAGAACCTCGAATCGGCTTTAAATGAGGTCTACGGCACGGGGAGTGAAGCCCATGCTCGTCCTTTTGCTCGGCACGTATTGGCTCAAATCCCGAAGGCTGGACACTTGTCGGATGATGGATGATCTTTGTGTGACACGTGTCTGCCTTGGAAGGCAGTTGTCCAACTTCGCTTGGGATCGGAGCGTCTCGGGTTGCGCGGGCAGAAAACAGCGCAGTCGGGAAGGCCTTCATGCCTTGGTCAAATTCTGGTTTTGTTTCCCCACTGCGCACCTGTCAAGGGCGCATCCCGACTTCGCTGCGAAGTCGGACTGCGCACAGGTGAGAACTGGTGTCTGCCGCCGTACGGACTTGCTCCAGCACTTAACACTTTCTTGTCGGCCTGCCAGCCTGCCAGTTACAAGGTGCGCCCAGAAGAGGGGCGAAGTGCGCACTTCGCACCAAAACTGGGCGAAGTGCGAACTTCGCACCCAGCGGGCGAAGTGCGCACTTCGCACCAGAACAGGGCGAAGTGCGAACTTCGCACCAAAGGGGCGAAGCGCGCCGGGCGAAGTGCGCCGCGACCCACCTAGCCATTTTTCGGGTAACTTGCTGGAAAGTTTGAAAATCAAGCTGGGGACTCCGAGAAAGGGGGAAGAAAGAGACTGTGGGAAAGAAAGAGGAAGGGAGAGCGAGAAGAAAGGAAAATAGAGGAAGAGGAAAAAAGAAGAGCAGCACTGTTACAAACTTGAAAACATTGCACCCCGTGCAAAATGTGACAACATTTCTGGCGGCTCGCGGGGTGTCGAGCTCGCCTCGGCGCAAAGAATCCATGCCTTCATCCATTGGGTGCAGAGGAGCTTGCCTCCCCTGCCTTTTGCTGCTCTAGCTGTTCTCCTTGCGGCAACTGTTCTTCAGATTCATCTTTGTCAGTTGCCCCCTCAGAATCACCTTCCGAAGGCTCTCCAGTTCTTGCTTCTGCCTCGCAGATGCGAGTGTATGCCGCCTGGGCTTGGCGCCAGGCTTCCGCTTCGAACGGCCGGCGGTCAGCAACTTCTTCTAATGCTGCGTGGAAAGCAGCGACCGCGTGCAGGTCGATGGTGTGGTATCTTTTTTCTAGCTCCTGGAAGTAGGAGCTGATCTTGCAATATTTGGACACCATCTGAGTGACCTGACTTTCCTGAATTGGCTCAGTCCAGCTATCAATTTCAGCTGTATCTGCTTCAAAGGACTGCCAATTCCTTTTCACCTGATCTAGGGTGAGAAGCTCGCCATTCTCAACAAAACCTGGGCACCCTAGTTCGGAAAGAGCGCGAAAGGGGGCCATACAGATGTCTCTTTCATGTTCGAATGCATCTAGCATTCGTCTGGCCACTCTCACCTCTTCTAATTTTTTGAAATATTTATGCAAGGTTACCCTTGCATCTGCCCATTCTGCAGCGAATGAGGACACGGGAGAAAATTGGAGGCCATCGCGCTCGCGCTCCTGAAGATTTATCGCCAGGTCCAGCCATTGCTTCGCCTGACGTTCGGCCTCCTCTACCACAGGCTTTCCACAGGCCAGAAACTTCTTGAATTACGGATGCGAAATCCAGAACTGCCATCGCCTTATAGGTGTGGGGCTTGCATTCCCGCAGCAAACCAGCCCGCATCTCCTTAACTTTCTTCTTTGAAAAGACCGTCGCTTGAGATGTTCTCTCTGCAAGTTGCGACTGCGCCTTCTTCAAAGACTCTTGGAGCTGGGAAATCTGCTCCAAGGATGCTTGCTTTTCGTTTGCGGCCTGTTGCTGGGAAGCGGCCAGCTGGGCTTTGAGTTCATCTATTTCTTGCCGCGCCGCTTCCAGCTGCTCAGTGGACCTGGACAGGTCCTCTTCAAGCTGTCTTGTCTTGTCTTGCAACCCGAAAAGCTCTTCCTGCTCCTCCAGACTTTTGACAAAGAGATTATCAGCTTTGCGCATGATCGGTCGAATCTCGTATTGCTTGTTGATGTCGTCAAAGCTCTTCTCCTTTGTCTGGAGCTCGTAGTCCGCCCTGGTCATTTCCCGGAGAGGCTTCTTCACTTTTGGGATTATCTTCTCTGTTGTAAGCACTCTCCTCTCGAAATTGTACTTGGCGCGCTTTACCGGGCGGCTATCTCTTCGGGTCTCCTCCGTTTCGGGTTACGGAGGAAAGAGAGGGAATATTCTACGGCTCTCGTTGCCAAGGGCAAGTCGTCTGTATTCTGGAGGTCGTCCATGAAATCTGGTTCCCCCAGCCTAGGGTTCTGCTGAGACGTCTCTCCTGCGGGAATGGGATCAGGAGGAACCGGATGGACACTGGAAGGATCGGCCGCTTCTGGGGGCGACCGGGAAATGGAGATGGGGGCGGCTGATACTGCAAGGGTTTGAAGCGGCTGAGATGGTGGATGTGACGGTGAATGAACGGCTTCAGCACTAGCTTCAGGCGAAGGGTTTGGAGTTTGGCTCAGAGATAGAGAAACATTGGGGTTCTGAGCAAACTGATCAAAAGAATGGGGGCCGCTAGAAGGGTGTGGAGACGGGGAGGATGATGCGGCCATGGCTTGCTCGGATTGAGCGGGAGACGGGGTAGGAGTAGGACTGGATGAGACCAAAGAGACAGGGGCAGCAAACGTACCTGCGGGCTCCGCTTGAGCCGATGCTGGATGGATGTCTGCGCTTTTGGTTCCGGCGGGTGGCTTGGGACTGCCCAGAGGAACTGTCTCTGCGGCGGCAGGACGCGGCTGCGGTTCTGCGACTGGCTGCTGCACTATCAGGCTAGGTCGCCTGATCTTCTCCACTCTCTTCCTTTTCTTTTCTTTTGGAACAATGGTCGGATCCGGGGAAGGAGATGAAGCAGGTGCGGCAGGCGCTGATGCTCCCACGGTAAACTTGTACCGGGGTTTGACTTGCAGAGGGTCTGCCGCAACCGGTCTGCCCTCTGGCGGCGCTGGCGTCTTTCGTGCCTGAGGGATTGCCTCGGGCGTTGCTTTGACCAATTCTTTCGCCTTCTCAGGCGCCGCCTTGGAAGCCACGGGCTGCATTGGTTCGACCTGGATGTCTGCTGGGCCCACGCTGGCAGTTGCCGAAGTGTACAACTGTTGGGAGGAAGACCCTCCTTTATAATCCTCAAAGGGGCCTCGGGGAACGTAACCTTGATATGCGAACGGCCGCCAGCTGTCATGATGCTGGTCATAGAGAACCGAAAAGTCGTCATCTACGGCCAGGTTTCTTCTGGTAGATTTGTCGTGCTGCGTGCGGCATCTCATCTTCCAGCATTCAGTAATCTTTTCTTTAGACCAGTTAAGGCCTGCTATCTTGGATAGAAATTTTCTAAACCCTGGAGATGAGAACTGGTGGTCCGGGTTTCGCTTGGGGTCATATGTCACCTCCTCGCAGTAAAAATCCTGCCAGGGAGGAGAAGCTTCCATCAATTCAATTTCCCAGTCAAGGTCCACATGGACCACATCGCACTTATCTTCAGTTATATCTGCTCGGGGGCAGAGATGTGTAAACTTTCCCCTTATCCCATACGGGTCGTACTTCCAACGCTGCGGCAACAGAACCAGGCCGATCCGGGAAAACTCTTGCTCTAGGTAGACATGCTGTCCTACCTCAAAAATCTCAACATTTGCCCAGGAAAGAGGGTATTGAAAAATCTGTCCTCTCTTCTTTCCTAGGCCGAACTCCTCTTCAACGTAGTCCATTTGCCGGGCAACCTCCATCCCGAACAGATGCTCCGAGCACCAGTAGGGCAGCAAATGGGGTTTGCCCTTGAATCCGTAGATTCTGACCACAATTCCCTGCGTCAGCCTGAAAACGTCCCCGAGCTTTTGATTTAGCAAAGCGCTCGTCATTTCTCTCGGGGGACGGGGAATTTCGCTTTCGCTGAAGACTGACATGACCAATCCCAGAAAGTTGAAGTTGAACTTGTAGTAGGACCCTTTCCGGTATAGGTCATCCGTCCAGTTATAGACGGGCTGTGGCTCTCCCTTCTCGTTGACCTTCTTCGGGGTTCGGGATAGGCATCCGGGAGTGCAAATGGTACAAACAAAGCCAGGCTAGAACAGAACTGAAACGAAAATCGGTGGACTGCTTCTTCTGGATCTTGACTAGGCTGGAGTGGATGGCGTAAGCCAGCCAGTCTGCCCAGTCGAAAAAGATGGGGCGCTTTCCACTTCTCTGCGCCGCTGGTTCGTAGGATTCTCCGCATAGGAGACATTCTGCCAGCGCTAGTTGGTACGGCTGTACCAGCTCATCGGAGTCGCAGCCGAGAATCCATGCCAAGATGGTATATAGATACTTGCTCTGAAACCCTGCCAAGGGCATGGGGCCGGTTGGCCACTGTCCAGCTGCAAGAGGGGCGTTCAGCTCTGAATTGAGGAAATCCCTCATCCTTTTTGTTTGCGTGAAACGTCCCGCTTGCTCGCCCAAATTTATCTTCCTGAGAATTGTGCTGGAGTCATACTCCAACCCCGAGGCGAAAGCTGGCTGGACAGTCTCCCTGCGCGAGCGTGAACAAGGGTTTGCCGCTGGAGCTGCAAATTTGCCGGAGTAGCTGAGTCCGTAGTGTCGACAATGATGTCTACCGAGTTCCGGGCATTGATGGACGGGGAGGGCACAAGAATCTGAAAAGGTTGGATTTGTACGCCGCTCCGAAATGATGAGAGGGCGAAACCTTGTCAGCCCAACTCTCCACATTTGCCCGCAGCTTAGTCAGGCTCATAGAAAACGAGCCGTCCACGTATCCCGCCAAGTAATTTAACGGAGGTGGTGGGGCTTGCCCACGCTGCACTTTTTTAGACCGGGACTTTGACTTTGGCTCTGGCGGTGTTTTACTTCTGAAAACACCCGGCTGTGGTAAATCCTTGTGCTCGCTACCTTCGCTGGATTGCGCTGACACCGGCATCTTTCCTCTGTCCATCTCTCCGAATCAGCAATAATTACAAGTTCAGGGCGCCTGCAGAAGATTTCGCTGTCACAGGAAAAATCTGCACAGTTTAAGGAATAATCTGCGCAGTCTGGCATGTTTGAATGCATCTGACCCCCTTTTCTAGATAAAGACAGCGCCATTAATGCCGCGCAGGAGGGGGTAGGTCGGCTGAGTTATGCTTCTTGGGTGGCTGCGCAGGAGAATGTTTGGAAAAAGTGTACTCCGGCAGACGTGCCATGTTCTTTTGCTTGCACTTTTCGTTGAGGAACGTGCAATCATTAATTTTACTTTGGACACTGCGCCATGGCTGACGTCACTGCCACCATCCGGGCACACTGCTCAAGACAGAACCCTTGGTGCGGAAACCCACTTTGGAACGGTTACAATGCGCCTTGGGTCCAGCTTGGGACCTTTTGGATATTTTATTCATTTTTTGGACAACTGTCCAAGCTGGCCCAGAAAACGAGGCGTAGTCGGACTTCGCCCAAGGTTGGGCGCGATCCGACTTCGCCGGCGAAGTCGGACTTCGCCCGAATTTCGGGCGAAGTTCGAACTTCGCGCGAAGTGCGCGTTGAACTGTTCCTTTTTCTTTTCTTCTTTCTCGCCGCGCCCGAGGGGTTGAGCGCGGTCCGGGCCCTTGCAACCTTCGGAGGAGGCGAACACTTAGCATTTTACTGCTCCTTTAGGCCGAACCATACGAGCTGCGCAGTGCGACATTGAAGCAGGTTCGGACTTCGCCCGAAGTTCGGGCGAAGTACGAACTTCGCGCGAAGTTCGCACTTCGCGCGGAGTTTATGCGCAGTTCGAACTTCGCGCGCAAGCCGGCCGAAGTCGGACTTCGCGCGCGAAGCCGGACTTCGCCCAAAGTTAGGCGCAGTCCGTTCTCCTTTGTGCTTTGCATTTTTCTTTCTTTGTTCAAGCTTCGCACTTGGCTGGCGCGCAGCCCGACTTCGCTGCGAAGTCGGGCTTCGGCCAACACTTAGCCATTTTCTTTAGCCTTTTTTCTTTGCTTTGCTTAACCAAGCTGCTGCCCGAACTTCGCCCCTCCTGAGGGGCGACGACAGACTTCGCTGCGAAGTCTGTCCTTCTCTCCCATGCCGTATTTTAAGCTCAAAAAATAAAAAAAAACAATTAAAAGCTGAAAGCTGGAAACTGTACATGCTGGGAAATGAAAATGCATAAGGGAAAATTTTTTACAAAGAAGGGCCACTCGGGCACCTTCAGCAGCGGTAAAGTTTTAAGTGGAACCCGTTGACAGGGATAGGCAGGAGCTGACCCTCCATATCCCGAAGTACGTAGGCATTAAACTGGTTCACCGGGCAATCTGATAAGGGCCCTCCCAGAGGGCATCAAACTTCCCGTGATTACCCGGTTTTGCTTTATATGAGTCCCACTTCAGCACCAGGTCCCCGATTTCGAAAACTCGGGCAGTGGTGCCTTTGGCAAACCAGCCTTGAGTGGCTGCAATGTGATCAGTGAAGGCCTGGTATGCACTTTCTCTGTCTTCTTCCAACTGCAGGAGTTGGCACAGTCTGTCATCCACCGGGTCTCCGCTGCTCCTGTCTTCGTCCAACATCCATAGGGCAGGGATCTCGATGTGTGATGGCATGACGGCCTCTTTGCCATAGACGAGCGCATAGGGGGACGTTCTGATGGATTTCTTGAACGCAACTCTGTCCGCCCACAGCGCCCGGTTCAGGAGTAAGTGCCAAGTCCGCTTGTTTCTTTCAATGGTCCTCCGGATGATTTTCAGGAGGTTCTTGTTAGTAGACTCGGCAAGGCCGTTCCCCTGCGGGTAGTAATTAGAAGACATCTTGTGATAGATGCCAAGTCCGCCAGTGTACTCCGTGAGTACAGCGCCTACAAATCCCGGACCGTTGTCCGTCACAATTGACTACGGAACCCCGAAGCGGGTAATCAGGCTCTCAATGAACTTGATGACCGTTTCTTGGTCTGCGTTCTTGGTCGGGATTACCTCAGCCCACCGTGTAAAATAGTCAGTAGCTGTAAGAATAAACTTATGTCCGGCAGAGGAGTTAGGAGAAATCACCCCAATGAAGTCTAGACCCCATTCTTTGGAACGGAGTCTCGGCTTTGAATCGGTTGAAGGGGCGGGGGTGCTTTTCTGTTTCGGCCGGCAAACCTCGGCATTGATCACATTTAGAGCAGACCGCATGAGCGTCTGCGAATAGAGTGGGCCAATAGTACCCAGCTACGATTATTTTTAAGGCCGTTGGCCTTGAAGAATGGTGACCCCCAGGCATCCCGGAATGAAAATCTCCGAGGACCCTAGGCTGGTCAGATTTCATGACGCACCGCAACGGGATGTCGTCGATGTTTTTGAAGTAAAGCCCCTCGGGGCGAAGAGTGTACTTAAGTGCACCTGGCCGGAATCTCCTTCGTTGTGAGGCGTTCGGGTGATCGGGACATCTTCCGGTGCGAAGTATCTCACCAGTTCATCTGTCCAATCACTCCCCTCCGATAAGGAGTTGGCTAGGTAGATGCGTGTCGTTGTGTCCTCCCACTTACAGGCGGAGATGCCGGCTGCAGCGCTTCGGGCCAATTCCTGACACAAGGCTCGGCCTCTGATAAGCTTGGTGGGCCGCACTTCAATGTCAAACTCCTGGATCTTGGCAATCCATCCCGCTCTCTTGTGGCCCGGTTCTCCTTGTAAGATGAAGCTTCGAACATCCGGGTGAATCACAAAGACAGTGGTCTTGCTCTGGGAGACAAAATGGCTGAACTTCCGAAGGGACTTCATAACAACATGAACCTGCCGCTCTATAAAATTGTACTTTTCTTCATGCGGCAGAATCACTTGGCTCGAGGAACGCTATGGGGCGCTCCTCACCATCGTCTCCCTTCCGAGTTAGGACTGCGGCGTAACTTTCGGGTTCTCCCACTGCATACAGGATGAAGTCCTTGGAGTAGTCCGGGTTTGTCAACACCGGAGCTTGCGCAATTCGAGCCTTGATTTCCTCGAAGGCTTGCTCTCTCTCATCAGTCCATTCATAATTTGTATCTTTTTTCAGCAGTTCGGCCATAGGCTTGATCACCTGTGCGAAGTCCGGAATGAACTTCCGCACGAAGTTAATCTGACCGAAGAAGGACTGCAGCCCTTTTTTATCAATGGGGGCTGGCAAGCGAACGAGGGCTTCTGCTCTGTCAGGGTCAATGGCGAGGCCTTCCTCGGAGATGACATGTCCCAGCAGCTTTCCTTCCTTTACCGCGAAGACAGACTTCTTCGGGTTTATAGAAATGCCGAACTCTCGACACCTCTCAAATATTTGCCGTAGGTGCGAGACATGATCTCCCCGTTGGTGAGAGAAAACAGTCATGTCATCAAGGTAGATGACAATAATCTTATTGAGCAGCTCTCGGAAGGCCAGGTCCATGGCCCTTTGGAATGTGGCACCAGCATTGGATAAGCCAAACGGCATGCGGCGATAGGCGAACGTCCCCCACTTGGTGGTAAACGCCGTCTTATCCTTGGTCCTCGTCTTTGACCCAAATCTGGTTGTAGCCGGAAAATCCATCTAAAAGTGAAAATCTCTGGGCTCCGACAACGATATGTAGAATACGGTCGATTTGGGGAAGCGGATAGTGGTCCCCGAGGGAAGCCTGATTTAGGTTTCCGAAGTCGACACAGAGACGAATGTCGCCATTCTTTTTCCTCACGGGCACCAAATTCGCGACCCAGGATGAATGTTTGATGGGGTAGATGATCTTGGCCTCCAGCATCTTCAAGAGCTCGGCCTTCATCATGGCCTCAATCTTCGGATTCACGGCCCTCTGCTTCTGTCGGAATGGCTTGGCGCCATCCTCTAGCTCAATGGTATGCTGGATAACGTTTCTGTCATACCCCCTCAAATCCTCGTAGCACCAGGCCACGATGTCGGGGAACTCCTGGCACAGTGATCCGATCTGCTCAAGTTCCTCCGACGTGCAGTCTGTCCCGACCTTGATAGTTTTACCAGGTTCAAGTTCCGGGTCAGCATCTTGCCTCGGGTCTACTTTGATCTGTGGGATATTGCTCTGTCATTACGATCAAAGAGACTCTCTAATGTAATCGGTCCTTTTGGGACATGATTATTCCGTAATGCTTGTATCAACCCCTCATATTGCTCGTCATCGGGGTCTCTACCTTCGATTACACACACTTCGTTAACCGGGAATGTGACGATCTCCTCGTCTGGCCCGAACACTGCCCGGTGGGTGTCCTTATCAGGCACAGAAGGCCTGTAGATAGTACGAACCGGCTTCGGTTTACGGACAACGTCTTCAGCCGGAACGTACCTGGCTCCAACAGACGCCAGAATATCTGCGTGTTTGTTTTTCTCACGCGATATTGCTTTGACATTCAATGAATCGAATGACTCCATCAGGTCCCACACCCGGTTGCGGTACGCTCTAAGGTAGTGCTGCTTGGATGCGCACTTCTCCGTAACTTGGTGACACACCAGCTCTGAATCTCCGAAAATCTGCAGGTGTTTGATTCCGAGCCTCTTCCCCCTTCCCAAACCCACCCCCCCCCCCCCCCCCCCCCCCCTTTTTTTTTTTTTTTTTTTTTTTTTTTTTTTTTTTTTTTTTTTTTTTTTTTTTTTTTTTTTTTTTTTTTTTTTTTCCTTTTTTTTTTTTTTTTTCTTCGGGTGGGGGGCCGGGCTTGGGGTAGTCCCGCCCAACCCCCAAGAAACCCCCGAGAGAGAGACACATGCGCGGAGTAGTAAGGTTCCAAGTCAACAACCACGACCTCTTGGATGACCACGATGTCGAGGGCCTTGTGCGATCGGATAGGGATGTCCTTTATGACACCAAGCTGTCTTAACGGGGGTGCCGTCTAATTGCGGCACGCCTTGGCTGCGCCGTGTGTATTCCATCCCGATCTCGTCACAGACGGCCTTTGGCATCACGGTCGAGGAAGCACCAGAATCCACCATGCAGTTGTGAACTATGTGCCCTTGCATCCGTAAAGACAGATAAAAGGGTGGCGGTCTGTTCTTCCCTGTGGCTGAGACTGTCAAAGGTTGAACCAGGACAGCGGGTTGTATCTGCTTGCCGTTCTTCATGTTCTTCAGGGATTCTTGCAGCAGATCCACTGGCCTGGGAGCAGAAGAGCATCATACATGCTGATTCTAGCAGGTGTTCTTTTCAACTCGTCTACAATGTTTGTGGCCGAGGTACTAGCTCCTTCGCTTGTTTTGCCGGCTCATACTTCGTCCGGTTCTGCTGGGTGGCCTCAACTCGTTGTCTCTTGGTCAGAGACGGGTACTTCAGCTTCTCCTGGGCTTGTTCTTTGGTTTCAGCTGGAGGCTGAGGTACGGGAGCTTTAGCCGGAGTTGGGGCCTTTGTTGGAGGTTTGGCTGGAACAGCGGAAGCCTTTCCGGAGAAGGCTTGGGTGGAGCTTTATCTTTGGATGCCTTCTCTGGGTGTGTAGGGCCACGGCCGCTTGTACGGTGGCAGCCCCTCGGGCTGCGGTTTTTCTCTTCTTGCGTAAACTTGCAAAGGCTTGGCCGCATCCGCGGCCTTCTTTTCTTCCTTGGCAGGCGGCACTAGATTCTCCTACGGGAGGGCAAAGTTAGCTTCGCCGTCCAAGATCATGTACAGTTCATCGTCCTCTATGGCGTTGCCGGCCAAGGTCTGGATGTAGTCTTTGGTGCGAGTGCGGTCTTCCTCCGAATGCGGGTCATTGCACGTAGTGCACCGGTTAACTTTGGTCGGGAGGACCGGGCGGGTCTTCTATAGCGGCATTTCTCGGAGGCGGACGCCTCTGCGGGCGGTGTTACGGGGCTTTGTCTTTTGTCAGCGCGGGTGGCGCATATGGCCTCCTAGGAGCGAGGTCCATCCGGGCTGCTTCTTCTTCGAGCGGTCATGTCGTTGGACATGGCATGGTATCCTGAGGCCAAAGCCCGCACCTCTGTAGAATCGTGTTACGAATCTTTGCTTGTCGGGAGGCGGCAAGCTGTGCCGGCGGAGGCGGTGCGGCTAATGGAGGCGGGTTAGAATAAGGTGCATATTGCGGGGGAGCGGGAAGTGCTGGAAAATGCGGAGCGGGAGGAGGCGGGTGAGGGTAATGCAATTGAGGCGGGCCGTAAGGAGTTACGACCGGCGCTGGATTCCACTGCTGTTGGGGTTGCTGCCCTGATGTGGACGGCGAACCGCCAGAAGCAGAAGGATACTGGGATCTGGGAAAGTCGGGATGAATGGGTTCCTGCACCCTGGACGGGAGTCTGCCGATGGAAATAATGTCAGCTTCAGCTTGCTGGGCAGCCTCGTACAGCGCAGGAAACTCATCTATTCTGGCAATCTTCAGCAGCAGGCATATGTCTGAGTTGAAGGATCTCAGATAGTAGTGAGCAGCCATGCCGGCTGAAGGCCGAAGTTCGCGAGGTACCCGTTTCCGGGATCTCGCAAACCTGATGTTAAAATCGGACACCTCCTCTTGAGGATGTCTCTGGATAGCTTGGGCCCGATGCGGTGAGAAGTAGGGTCAGCGGACTCGTTGCATCCTTTCACGAGCCTTACGGCGGCTGGGGCCACCACTGTGATGGATCCCTACGCGGCGATCTCCACCGGTGAGAAGCTTTCCCCTCGGGGAAAGGGCCGTGAGACGGGTCTTCACACTCTCATCGGTAATAGTATGTAATGCGGCCAGGGCAAGGATGTCCTGGATGTGCTCGTACGCCGTCTTACCGTAGCCGTCGTATGTGGGAATAGACTTTAAAGCAGCAGGGGGCACGGCTTGCTGTCCGACCAGGGCCAAGGGCCCCGTAGGAGTCCACCGCCGGGAAGAGATCATCGTCGTTTGGGTGTTGGGCAGCCATTTCTTCTTCTTCTTCTCCGCCGTCGGTTGTGTACTCGGTGTCGGTACTTTCCGAGGATGCGGGATCTTCTTCTTCCTCGGCCTCTTCTACTTCGTACTCGGCTCCTCCGGCCTCGGCTTCGGCCTCTTCTTGGATTTCAGCCTCGGCTTCGTCGAAGCGAGCTCGCGGATCAGCCCGACTGGGAACTTCGCCTCGGCGTTGATGTCCGGTTCGTAGAACTCGGGCGGGCTTCTCGGATCCCTTGCTTGCCACCTTCTTGTGTGCATGAAGGTGCTGGGACCGGTCTTTCGGACTCGAGAGGATTTGTTCGTGCAGAGTCGCCAGGTGTTCCGATTTGGAACAGCAATGAAGCGAACACCGGTGCTTCAATTCTGTCGGGGGTGAGAAACTTCCTTGTCTCACCGGGTGCTCAGGAACCGTCAGCGCCGGGTGGAGACTGAGAAGAAAATCTCTCGTCAAATGTGGGACCCGTGTCCCACCGGGTGTGCCAGAGAAACTGTTGGTTACGAATCTGCCATGAGGAAAGGATTTGGGGTTAATGCGCCCAGATTCGCCCACCAGCATGAAAGGCCGGAAGGAAGAGATGCCTTCCGTGCCAATCTCCGGAGAAGGCCGGCTCCTTTTGGGGGGTTTTCGATTTAAGCTAAGAGTGCGGGGAAAGAGATAAATGAACGAGAAGGAATTTACAAATATACGTGGAGGTTGGTGGGGGGAACTAACGGTGCGGGAACACACCGGACACCAATGCTTACTGCATTATAAACACAAAGCATGATTGAGAACTGCAAAATCTATGTGTACTTCCGATACCTAAGCAGTGTACGCACAGCTACAATGATCCCCTAGCAAACATTCTCCCTACAAGGAGAACTAACAGCACGGCAATGCATCAATCACCAGATACGTACACTAACATGAGTAGAAAGCAACCTAGAGATATCAGAGCCAGGTATATGTGTCATGCAGTGATTTTAACTGCACAGACTACAATGGCTCCCTAACGGACATTCCCTACAAGGAACTAACGATGCGGCAGCGCATCAATCACCGGATACGGAACGACAACGTAACACACAACTGATGGAACTGCTACCACATCTATTCTATGTATCCTTTAAACTATTAAATACAGAAAGTGCTAAGACAAGCAATGCTAAAGGCACCTGATCACCAAATGCTGAAGTGAATCAACGAGCCGTGACACAGGTTAGCGTTAAGCATACATATAATGAAAGGCAGCATAAAAAATAGAAGCAGCAGAACAGAACCAGGCATACAATTTATATTTATAAACAGAAGCACGGTTACAATGGGCACAGTGGTTCCCTAACAGACATTCCCCTTCCACCCTTTACAATGAATTCATGGTGGGTTTTTATAGCCCGAGTCCCTCCCGTTACATTAATGGGCACAAGGTCCCAATCAAACATAAGCTGACAAAAGCGGCGAAGGAGGCTGCAGATGCTGACCTTTTGTCGGACCGGACTGTACCCGCAGCATGGTCTTCCTGGAAGCTGGACAGCTACGTGGCGGTGTGTTGGGCAGAACTTCTTCTTGGCGGGTGATGCGGGTAGCTGGAGCAGGTAGAACCTCCAATCGGCTTTAAATGAGGTCTACTGGCACAGGGAATGAAGCCCATGCTCGTCCTTTTGCTCGGCACGTATTGGCTCAAATCCCGAAGCTGGACACTTGTCAGATGATGGATGATGCTGTGTGACACGTGTCTGCCTTGGAAGGCAGTTTGTCCAACTTCGCTTGGGATCGGAGCGTCTCGGGTTGCGCGGGCAGAAAACAGCGCAGTCGGGAAGGCCTTCATGCCTTGGTCAAATTCTGGTTTTGTTTCCCCACTGCGCACCTGTCAAGGGCGCATCCCGACTTCGCTGCGAAGTCGGACTGCGCACAGGTGAGAACTGGTGTCTGCCGCCGTACGGACTTGCTCCAGCACTTAACACTTTCTTGTCGGCCTGCCAGCCTGCCAGTTACAAGGTGCGCCCAGAAGAGGGGCGAAGTACGCACTTCGCACCAAAACTGGGCGAAGTGCGAACTTCGCACCCAGACTGGGCGAAGTGCGCACTTCGCACCAAAACTGGGCGAAGTGCGAACTTCGCACCCGACTGGGCGAAGTGCGAACTTCGCACCCACACTTAGCCATTTTTCAGGTAACTTGCTGGAAAGTTTGAAAATCAACCTGGGGACTCCGAGAAAGGGGGGAGAAAGAGGCGTGGGAAAGAAAGAGGAAGGGAGAGCAGAAGAAAGGAAAATAGAGGAAGAGGAAAAAAAAAGAGCAGCACTGTTACAAACTTGAAAACATTGCACCCCGTGCAAAATGTGACAACAGTGACCATACCTTTGGTGCCATAACCAGCTATTGTCCTTGATGGCTGTATGACACAAATTGCTTTCTTCTCCTCCAAGCTTCAAAGGTAAAATGTTCTTTGTCATAGGTACAACAACCATTGCTTGGTTCCCATTTGCTTTGTCATAGATGATGCACTGTTTGGTTCCTATTTTCTTGGTTTCACCTAAATATCCGTTCTCCTTGGTTAGTGTAGTGTGTGCATTTGTTAATTATCCCACATTGATCTCGTCGTGGGACTTGAGTGGTTTATGAGCTCCACCACTTGCCAAAATTTTTGCCAATAGTGTAGTAGGCTTAGAGGTGCAAGTCGTCGGTCCCACTTATGTGGGAATCCTCACACCTATTAACATTGAGTTGCTTCATGTGTGTGGGGGTAGTTCACCCTCTTGCTTTCTAACCTGTTCTTTGTAATGCTGTTATTCTTATACAAGGTATTGATTATAGAATTTTGTTCCACTTAAATACCTATTCTACAAGCTGCCCCACACTCAACAAATTTTGCTTCAAGCCTGGTATGAAGTAAGTATTTTGAATATTCTTCTTTCCATCTCTTGTGTCAATTTGTAAGATTCCTTTTCCTTTAATCATCAATGCTTTGTTGTCTCCAAATTTCCCCTTGCTCTTGTTTAAGTCATCCAACTCCACAAACAATTCCTTGTTACCTATCATAAACTGAAATCTAAGTACGAAGACTCTTTAGTTGAAACTTCTCCACATTGCATGACAATAACATATTTTTTGAGCTCTCACCTTCTTCATTTGAAAAATTTTCCTTTCTTCCTCCTTCATTGCTTGCCTTCATTCGACATTCTCTTTCATAGTGCCCATACCTTTTGCAGTAGTGACATTGAACATTCCTCTTATCCATGAATCTGCCTCTACCTCTTCCACTATAGCCTCCTCTTCTACCATTACCTCTTCCTCTTGTAGAATACTGATGTTGCTGTTCCCCTCTTTGACCTTGGGAATTGGAGATGAGCTAGCCCCATTCTTGTTTGACATTCTTGCCTTGGAAGCAAAAGCTTACTTCAAATTTTCTTCTTCACTATTTTTAATTCTTTCTTCATGGGAGATAAGTGATCCCACCAATTCATCAAACTCCAACTTCTTCAAATCTTTACTTTCTTCAATAATCATTGCACAATTGTTCCACTTTGGTGTCAATGTTCTCAGCACCTTTTTGACAACATCTCCTTGTGCTGCTGATACCCATTTTGTGCACAGTCATGCACCCTTTCACAATAATCTCCCACATTCTCATTGTCCTTCATTCTTAAATTTTCATATTCTCTCTTCAATGTCTGTAACTTCATTAATATCACGTGAGCGGACCTACTGTCTTCAAGGTGTCCCAAGCTCCTTTGGTAGTTTTGACACTTGCAATTTTTAAGAAACTGCTCTTATCAAGAGCTCTGCTTTTATGTGATTAATTGCTAAAGCACCTTTTTTTTGTGCTTCCTCCATTTTGTTTTTTGGTTTTCTATGGCTGATAAAATACTCCAATCTGTAGGTTTATTGTATCTATTTTCCACATCACTTCACACTTCCTTGGCAATCAACAAAGTCCTCATCTTTATGCACCAATTACTATAATTTTATCTTTTAAACTTTTGGATGGGTAGTGAAGCCTTACTAGGTGCCATGACAACTATAATAATAATGTATAAAGTTTTCATCCAGAAACTTGAATTCTGAATTCTTTGGTTAAACAAAATCGAATCATCAAGCTCTCCACTTCTCCAATCTTCAATCTCCTACCTATGATACTAGTATGTGAGATGTGGTGGTACTCTAAAACAAAGATTAACACAACATAGAAAGAAAAAAATGAATAGAAAACGAAATTGCACAAAAACCCTCCAATAAACACTTCATCAATCTTCAAATCTATACATTCTACTTCGATACAATGCCCTATACTTATATGTCTACAATTGTATTTTTCTTCATTGTCTCAAGAATCTTTTGGTGCTTCATGTTCTCTCCTCTAAGTTGGCCTTTTGCACTAAACATTTCATGAGGATTGAGGATGGCATTGTTACTCGTCCTAGTTTTGTCGGACGACATTGGACACACAACCGGAGGATTCCTCTTGGCCAGCTCAGAGTATGCTCAAATCAATTGCGAGTGGAGATGGACCACCATATTCCTTGAGAAGATAGGGTTTTCATCTTTACTCTATTTGAGTGGTGGAGATTGAAGGACAATTCATCTTTTGGTGTCCTATTTGTTATGAGATTGGAGGGAGGTATATTGAGACTTATATGGATCGCTTGCCCCTTTTTTCAACTATCCTAACCAATGATGCCTATCTCTTTACCTCAGGGAAGCTATCACTCTTCGACGTTATTGTAGACAGGGGTGAGTACATTCTCGGGATGGGGTGATGACAATCAGGATCAGGGCCCAAACAGAGGGTGTATTAGTGGATCAGTCAATGTCCTCACTCTGCTAACTGACGGATGAGTCTAGACGTCAGGAGTCAAGAGGCCAGATGGCCAAGCTTAGACGTTTGGTTGCTAGAAGTTAGGTCGGCTGGTCTAGACGTCTGGTTGCTAGACGTAGGGTCGACTGGTCTAGACGTTTGATTGTTAGACGTCAGGTCGACTGGTCTAGACGTCTGGTTATTGCCAGACGTCTAGGTTCAGTTCAGACGTCAAGATTGGGGGTTGACGACTAGTCGTATGGTGGGTGCCAGACGCTAGGGCTAGACGTTAGACGCCTAGCTCTCGTCCTGTCCAGAAACCTGCAAAATACTCTTGCTCCCTGGTTCAGTACCTGCAATCAACAATCTTCAGAGGCAAACCTGCAATAGCAACTTAGCACACAATCACCTGCAATACTTCCATTAATGGTTTCCAACATGCAACTCACAACACCTCTATCCAGTCACCATAGACGCAGAATATAGAACAGCATAACAACATCTGTATTACGTATAATGAACAACATATAGCTCTTACAACATGGATAGGATAGATACAATGTTTGAAGAGGGGGGTTTAAATAGGTGGAGACAAGTAGTTCCCCAACCAATTCCAAACCGTCCTCAACCGTTTCCTTAACACAATCCTTAACTTGCATTTAGACGTCAACTACTTGTTAACCTTAACAACACCTAACTAGACGTCTAATTAACCCGTCTAGTGCTTAACAAGCATGACGACTGTTTTTGTCATGTAGTGCCATATGCGTTTACATTCATTTTTGACTCTATTGGCTGTATTTTTCAGAATCAAGACATAAACCTAAACAAAATGCTTATATACATTGCAAAATTGGTGATGGATGTGCCAGCCAGTCCTAGGGTCTAGAACTGCTGTCTACATCTATCCTCCCCTTCGAAGAAGTCGATGTCCTCAACGACTTTCTCCGCTCCGCTCTCGAGGTTCCAGCATCTGTAGGGGTTGAACTCTGTGGATTAGCAGCCTGCAAAGCCTGGGTGTACTCCTGCAGTTGTTCCCGGTAGTGGTCCCGTTCGTCCTTGAGCCTCTTTGCATAGTTAAAGCATTTGGCCCACTCTACTCCCAAAGTGTTAGCTCGGTCTTCTGTCTGCTTTAGATTGGTCATCAATTCTGTTTCTCTTCTTTGAAAGATCTCTTTCCACCGCTTTTCTAAAGCTGGTGCAGTTGTTACACCCCTTTGTTGCTTTGCCAACTGCAGTTCCGCTTGTAGAGCTGCCTTTTCTTGCTGCCAGGTCTCCCTTTCCTGAGTCCAATTCGCCCTTTCCTGAGCCCAAGCCCGTTCCTGCTGGCTCCTGGTGACTGAAAATGCTTCTACTTGCTTAATCAACATTTCCTTCGTAGTTTTCAGTTGGGCTATTTCTGTTGCTGATTCAGCTAACTGCTGGGCCTTTTGCTCCAAATCAACTTTCAGTTCTTCCAAAGCTTGTCCCAACTTCCGCATTTCTTCTTGGACTCTTTGCATTCGGTCCATTCCTTCAGCTAAGAGCTTGTCCTTGGCTAACAAAGCCTCTGTGACTTCTCGTTCCATGGTATCCTTAGCTGAATTTACATGTTTTATTCCTTCGCCCAGCCAATCAACAGATGTGCGAAGAAATTTAGTTGTGTAAAGTGGCAGTAATTCTGGCACGACTTCCACTTGTGTGCCCTGCTGGGGATTTTTGCCATGGCCGCAAACATATACCTGCTCCGTTTCAAGATAAAGACTGGGTGTCTTTTCTGGTAATGTTTCCATGCCCTCCATTGTTTGCACCTGGCCAGTGGGTAATAACCAAGGCTGCCTCGCATAAATATCCGAGATATCTTTCCTCCATGGACCTTGGGCTGCCCACTTAACCAATCTGTCCAGCTCCTCCTCAACCATGCCTTGCCACTTTTTCCACTGCCCCATGCATGCACTGCTGAACTGCAAGCTAAGGCTATTCATAACTTTGCCCAATTTATCAAAACATATTGCTGCTAGTTCATCCATTTCATCCGAAGGGTCCATAAAGTTTGGTACTTTGAGGAGAATTTCCTGAGACCAAGTGTCTGTCTGGTCCTCTTCCTGTGCAATCCCTTTGCCTCTCTCCTTATGGTGAACAGGTGGTCTTTTTATGTAATGTCCCCCCCCTGTTCTGTGTTTGGTGTTTTTGCAATAACTATGGATTAATTTGAACATGCAATAATACCCAAATGAAAGAAGCCAATAACAACAACATGCAATGATACCCAGATGGATTTAACACTGAATAATCGATTTTTATGCAGAACCCATAATCAAAATAGCTTATTAATTCATATCAGTAAATTAACAACAATGTTTAGAAATTCCAGATGGATAAATGTCTTCAAAATATCATTATAAACATACCAATTTACTATTAGCTCAAACTGATGGACTATAAACCTCTGAATCTTTGATTGAATCACATAAGCGTGAATCCTAAGTGAATTCACCAGCCAAGAACTAGGTTTTTGTCCAGCTCCCTTCTCCAATACTAAGGGTTTCCGTCCTCAAAACTTCAACAATCTGCACACTGTCGATCCCTGAAATGGAACCGATATGTCCTTCGGGGTTTCGTCCGTCGGGTTATCGATTAGGGTTTCCGTCCCTTTCGATGAAGAAATATCAGCCGCTGGCCTTAATCTCCAAGAGAAGAAATAACATAAACCAGAATGTCTAAAATGAGACCAAGTCATTGAATAAATAGGCTCCTCCTTGGCAAACTCTTTTTTTTGCGCTCAATGTGGGATAAACATATTTCTTCCCCTTTAATTATAATATAAAGTTTTAACTTTATAAAATGAATTTAATAATTCACTTAATAAAGCCAAGCTTTTCGCTTTAAAAACTCTGCCTTATGAAACTCCGAATGACCAACTGAAACCTGTTCCGGATACCCATTTCGTTGTAGAACAACATCCCCCTGTCCTCTCGGCAAGAAACCCTAAAACCCGACACTGCTAAAAATAGCAATTCCAGCATCCTAGCTCCGTTTGACCCCAAACGACCACCAAAACTGAGCTCTAAGAATCCAAAAGCTGTCTCAAATATCTCCAAAGGCTCTCATCCATATGGCATAGCCTTCGGGAACCCGTGTATAGGCTAGTCTCTATATGCTCCCACTAGCTGATTAGAAGGGAACATTACATTTTATTACTGTCTCCTGTACAAGACTCTTGCTGCCCTGTCCTCCTTGTTCCTCCAATTTTTCTAAGTCTACTACCTCTGGGGGCTGTTTTCCTTTATCTGTAGGGTTTTCTTTTGCTGCACTCCCTACCGTTTTCTCCATCCCCACTGTTTTTTCCATCCTTGGCTTTGCTGTCTGTGTAACTTGTAGTGGTAGGCCCTCCTCTACCCCAAGGTTACTGCTAAGTTCTGGAGCTTCTGATGTGCTTGTTTCCCTAGCAACTTCATCAAATATAGCATCTACCAAGAATGTGCTCAAAGTAGCTGCTAGCGAGGTCGGCCTTGCCAAATCTAACTCTGTCAGATCTGGTGACCCAATGTGGGCTATATGCTCAGCCTCAGCTAAATATTCAGTGGGTCCAACCCGTTCAGCCGTACTGGTCCCAGCTGCCAGATTGTGAAGGGCTGACGGTACAGACAATTCTTCTTCTTGTGGTAGCTAATGCTGCTCCCGGCTACGTACTGTATCCAGATTCTCAGCTATCTTCTGCAACGATTCCTGTGAAAGAGCTGGGGGTGGAATGTCAAATCGCCCCTTCTTCTTCTTCCGCTTAGGCTCTTCCGGAGATTAAGCCTTTTTTTTTGTTTTTGAGGTTCTTTTTCCCGAACCTGTGCTGCTCTCCTATCCTCCCCTTCTAATGCCACCACCAGCTTCTCTTGACTTGGTTTATGTGAAATCTGTTTGACCCTTACTTTCTTTGTTGGTGTCGTTTTCTTAGCTGGTTGGGCCCCCATCCACTTGCAAATAGATGGTGCTAAGGGTGGAAGTTGCCTTGGAGCACCAAAATCCGGGATCGAAATCTCTGCTTTTCCTGCTGCATCCAAGATCAAACCAATGGCATGAAAAGTCATAGAAAAATTCTTGGTTGTTCTCATTAGAAAAGCCTGTATCCGCGTTGACAGATATGTTGCCCAATCATATTGTATGCCCTGCATTTTTTCCACTCCACGAAACTGCTGTGTTTCCCAGCATTATATGTTTCCAACATTTGTAGCAGGTACTCTTCGAAAATTCCTTTATCAAAATGCGGAACCTGTAGGATGAAGTGCATTCTCGCCTCCTTCAACTTTTTCTTTTTTGGGTGGCTATCTGGTGTATCTGCCCACCATTGGCGGCAATATTCTCCAGTTGGGCATACCCAAGTGATATTCTCCACTGCTACGGGTGCCTTGCTGCTCGGATTCATCTCCTTATTCTTGCGGGTTTCTACTTCTGCCGCTTCCCTTCTACTCCGACTCGGACCTCCTTCCGCACTTTTGCTGTGCCCTTTCATTTCAATCTCCTGCTGGTGCCTTAATCTCTTGGCGACCACTGATTCTGGTTTTGGCTCACTGCGGACTGGAATCTTCCCTGACCTCTGAGCCATCCGTCTTACTCTACCGCCTAAACGTCCAGTTCCCACAGCTGTCGGTTTTGTCAGACGTCGGGTTGCGCCCAAGTGCTGCTAGACGTTTGGTGCAGCCGTCTGGCAGGTGGCCGTCTGGTGCAGCCGTCTGGCAAGTGGCTGTCTGGTGGCAGCCGTCTGGCAGGTGGCCGTCTGGTGGCAGCCGACAGGCAGGTAGCCGTTTGGATCGGCAGTCGTCAGGTGCAGCCGTCTGGACAGGCAGTTGTTAGGTGCAGCCGTCTGGATAGGCAGCCGTCTGGGCCGTCAGGTGGCAGCCGTCTGGTGCTAGCCGACTGCTCCTGCTGACCAGACGTCTACTAGTCCGTCCTCTTTTCCCTAGCCGTCTGCCGCAACTCTGTTGCCTACTGCTGCGTCTACTGCTGCGCGCTCCTCTCCTTCGCGTTCACCTCCTCCTAGCTGCCTGAAAGCGATGTGCAACAATGAGAAAGCTCTCCTTTTATAGCTTCTCCAAACTGTTATGCAACCGCCACCTTGCAACTAACTTTGTGCATGCACGACACGTCGGCTAGCTAGACGTCTAGGTGTCCCTTCTTTTGTCTTATCCCTATTTTGTCTTTTCTCTATTTTGTCTTTTCTTCTTTTGACTTTTTATTTGACTTTTTCAATTTTTCTTATTTTTATTTATTTTTTTCTATATTTTTCAAAACTGTATGCGACGTCTCCGTTTTAACGTCGACGGGTGAACCGCATGGTCAAGCCAATACGCAGTTCCCATGCATCTGATGTCTCATTTTGATGACGACGGCTATTTCCTCCGAAACTGTTAAAATCATCATCACTATCATTGTTTATTTCCTCCATCGTCTGCCGTCTTCGGCGATTATTTCGTCTTGGGGGAGTTTCCGAGCGTGACTGTGGCTGTTGTCTTGTCCTATCCCGTGGCATAATGCGCCAGTCTTGTTGTTCTGTTTCTTCCGTCTGCTGCCTTATTTTTGGCTCCGGGGACTGATTCATGCTGGTCCGTCGCCTGACATTATTATCGGCTTGTTCATTCCTTTCTGCTATCGGACTAGTTTGTTCCATCCCTTCTTCGGCCAATCGAACTTCTCCATCCTCCGGGCTAGCAATATTATCATCTGCTACTTCTTCTCGGTGGCTGTTATTCAGGTTCGGGCGTTCTGGGTGGGTAGGCACGAGTGGAATTCGTTCAGTCCTTCCATCATTAGGCCAGATTATTAAACAGTCATCCATATAGTTATATATCACCCCGTCTTGTATCTGCTGATCAAGCCATATCTGCTGATCAAGCTCATGTGGCCTGGGCTGTTGCCGTCTTTGTTGTTCCCTGTTTTGGTGGGGACGTCTAATTCCTGGACCTCGTCCTCGACCTCTATTGGTTCTTGCAACTGCCCGTGCTTGATCCCTGTGCTCTAAATTGAGGTTTCTATCCCAATTTCTCCTTCTGCGGACCTGGTTACCGCGTCCTCGGCTTCTTTCCGATCGAATCTCTCTAATGTTGGGCTGTCGTACTCCCAGCTACCCGAGATTCGGTCGGTCCCTCAGTCGTTCCTGACGATGTCTTTGGTTCCTACGAACTCGCTGAGATAGACCTCTCGGTCTATTCTCAGGAGCACGAAGTAATGGGTTGGCTCTGACTAGGTTTCCAGATGGGCCTTGCGGTCCAAACTAAGAACCAATCGACCTATTAGGAGAGATTAGTTTTTGGGGGATTCTCGGAGCTTGCCCCTCCTGGGCTGCTCCCTCCCCCCTCCTCTCTCTCCGTTATTCTTGGCATTCACTTCTCTCTGTTGGACTGCAGCCCTCCTCCCCTCTGCTCTCCCTTTTCTTTTCTTTTCCCTTTCTCTTTTGCCCATTTGTCGGGTTTGATCTTGTATTTTTCTTAGTTCTTTTCTTTGTTGGGTTTTTTAGCCTTGCTAGTCGGCAATCATTATTGTACTTCTTATAGTCCCTTGGGTCTTATTTTGGCCCACCGCGGACATTAATAATATTTCATTTCATTTCATTTCTATTGCCCATTGTGCCATCACCCTCTTTTCGTCCAATTGTACTAATGTTGTCAGTCGTTCTCGAATACTTTCCTCCTCATTCAAGCGATTGTCGACTGCTACCCTTAGGCTGGGTACAAGGAATTCAACTGGTACAACTGCTTCCTGTCCGTACATCAGTTGAAAGGGTGTGTGATTTGTAGTGGGCTTGAAAGTGGTCCTGTATGCCCATAAAACTGCTGGTAACCGCTCCTCCCAGTCGGCTCCTTCTACTCCGCATGTCTTGTACATGATTGAAACCAAGACTTTGTTTGTTGCCTCCGCCTGCCCATTTGCTCTTGGGTAGTACGGGCTTGATAAGGAATGAAAAATCCTGAATTCCTCTGTCAAGTTCTGAATAATTGCATTCACAAAATGGCCTCCTCTATCACTTGTCAACTGTAGAGGTATTCCGAACCTTGTAATTACTTGTTCGTACAAAAAGCGAGCCGTGCTTTTTGCCGAGTTGTCCGGTAAGGCCCTTGCTTCTACCCATTTTGTGAGATATTCCGTGGCAACCACTATGTATCGACATCTTCTCCTTCGACTTGTTCTTAGAGGACCTACAAAATCCAGCCCCCATCTTTCAAAGAGTTCCTGAGGCTGTGACGGATGTAATGGCATGAAGTCTCTCTTCAAGGGTTTCCCTGTTCTTTGACACGTATCACATGCTACCACAAAATTCTTAGCATCGTGAAAGAGGGTGGGCCACCATAGACCTGCCAACAACACTTTCCTTGTTGTTGCATCCGGTCCCATGTGTCCTCCTGCCAATCCCTCATGTGTCTCCTTCAGGGTTTGTTGTACTTCATCCTCCATTATACATCTTCGTAGGACGTGGTCCTCCCCCATCTTGTAAAGCAATCCTGCGATCAAGGTGAAGGGTGCCGATTTCGTGATCACTTTCCTCCGCTCAACTGCCGTTAACTCTTCTGGCAGCTGTCCTGTCGATAGATATTCCCCTATATGCTTATACCATCCTGGTATGGCATTAATCATGAACAATTGTGCATCGGGAAATTCATCTGGTATTCCTCCCTCTGCAGGTTCTCTCGAGCGAATCCTTGACAACTGGTCCGCTATTACGTGTTTCTTCCCTGGTCTGACTACCACTCTAAACACGAATTCCTGCAGGGTGACGAGCCATCGACTTACTCGTCCGTAGATCGTAGGTTTGTTGATTAAGTACAACAGAGCCTGATGGTCCACATAAAAAGCAAAGGGGTTAGCCAATAGGTAGTGTCTGTACTTTTGTACTGCATACACCATTCCCAGTGCTTCTCGCTCCGTTGTGCTATAATTCTTCTCGGCTCTCGACAGTAGCCGACTTGCAAAATATATGGGCTGATCCAACCCGTATTGGCCTTCTTGGGCCAAGGCACATCCGATGGCAAAATTTGAGGCATCCACATGCACATGGAATTCTTTCTCCCAGTTTGGGTAAACCAGGATAGGTGCTTTCACCAAGTGCCCTTTCAATCCCTCAAATGCCACCTGGTGTTCCTCTGTCCATCTGAATGGAACACTCTTCCGTGTAAGCGCATCTAGTGGATGAGATGTCAATGCATAATTTCGGATAAACCTCCTGTAATATCCGACAGTTCCCAAAAAGGTTTTAACCGAGCTCACATCATGTGGCTCCTCCATCAGTAACACTACCCGTATTTTATCTGGGTCGGGCTTCAAACCTTCTTGGCATACTATATGCCCTAGCAACTTTCCGTATGGCACCAACAAGACACATTTATTTGGGTTCAGTGCTATTCGTGCTTTCCTGCATAAACTCATGCATTCTCCCAAGGCCTTTAAATGTTCTTGTGTCTTCCCATACAGTGACCAATCATCTAGAAAGGCTTTAAAATTCCCTGTGGACATTTTATCAAAAATATACAAGATGATCCTTTGAAAAGTAGCGGGCGCATTGCATAGTCCAAATGGCATGCGATTGTATGCATATATTCCATTCTCTACCACAAAAGTAGTCTTCAACTTATCTTCTTCCGCTATGCTAATCTGATTATATCCCGAGAATCCATCCAAAAATGAATAAATCTCGTGGCCGGCTACTTCTTCTAGTATGGAGTCTGTCAATGGGATTGGGAAGGGATCTTTTACGGTTACGACATTCAAACTTCTAAAATCCACACAGATTCGGATTTTATCTACTTCCCGTTTTAGAGTGATTACAATTGGTGAAACCCACTCGCTTGTCGTAACCTTGAATATAATGCCTGCATCTAGCATCTTTTCGATTTCGGCATTCACCTTTGCTGCATATTTGGGATTCATTTTGTAAGGACGCCTTCTTACTGGTTGCGCACCTTCTATCAGAGGAATCTTGTGTACGCAGAGTTCGGGTGGTACTCCCTTCAAATCTTTATATGTCCATGCAAAAACATCCTTATAGTCCATAAAAATCTTAATTGTTGCTGCTTTTAGGACTGGATCCCAATCATCTCCACATTTGATCATCTTCTCTTCGCCCTTTTCTCCCAAGTTTATCTGAATCATCCTTGGACCTTCGTATTTGATTGACTCAGGGTCATCTGCTGCCTTTAGTGCAGCAATGGGGTGGGCTGGTTTATCCTCTATGACTGCCTCCCCCATTGTGAATTCTGCAAAATTCTTGGGAAATGTCCACTTTTCTCTTTCCTTGTCCTTTTCCGCTGTTGTCTGTCTCTTGTTACTGGTTTCTCTTTCTGGTTCTTGTATCTCATCCTCTTGAATCTCTTTTCCCGCATCTATACAAAGACATTGGGGAGGGAAGATCTCATAATCCTCCAACTGCCAGTGTAGTAAACCTTTATCTTGGTCATACTCATCTTCCGTGCAATCATCAAGGTGCAACACTCCCTCCTCATCTGGTTCATGTCCCGTTTCACCATCTGACGAGGAGGATCCCGAATCATCTGAAGTAGCTATGTCCTAACTTACTGTTTGGTTCTTCAGATTAATTATATACTTGTGCTGCCCCTGTTTGAAAGATAGTCGTTCTTTCTCCCAATTGTGGTTGACTTTTGCTGTTCTCAACCATCCGCGTCCTAATAGTGCATCATATGCGGGTTTCTGCATAGCAATGACAACAAAATCTAAGGTGAAGTCCTGTTCGGCTATGCATACCTTCTGATTCATCAAAACGCCTATTGTTTCAATGCCATATTGATCAGCGCCATATAGTTTGAAATTTGGAGACCGTAAGGCGGGTTGCCCCAGAATCCGCCATGTCTTCTCTGGCATCACATTCACACTAGACCCTCCATCTACAATCACCTGATTCAGCCTATGGTTCAAAAATTCCATTTGAACAATAGCTGGCCTCCGCCCGACTTCAATCATCAGGATTGTTGGGTCGATAAATTGTCCTTGCTTGATAGCTGCTACCTGTCGAGGTTCATCCTTTTTCTTGATGACTTCCCCGATCGTAGTGTACAACTCCGGTATTATACTAAACAGGTTGGCGACCTTCATCTCTACCTTCGTGTTTAGTACCTCTGTTACCAAGCCTTCTACTGATGCCTTTTTCGTAATTTCTGGTCTCTTTAACACTTTCTCCAGAACTAGTCCCTGTTTCTCCTTTGCTAGTTCTGTCTCAATCAATTTTTGGGCTTCCTGCCATCGTTCCTTCTCCTTGGCAGGGTTTGGATAGTCTTCCTTTTTCTTGGTCTGAGCTCTTGTCACAGCCAAGACTTCTTTGTCTACCTCAGTCACTTCTCCAATGCCAATGAGGTTAATATTCTGCGTTCCACTGGTACTTGCTTTGTTCGGGCAATTAGCCTCCTTGTGATTTCCCGGACCACACCATTTACACATTTGAGTGGTGTTGTTACCACTATTATTACCTACATTATTGGGTTTGGAACAGTTCTTCGCAAAATGGCCCCATTCTTGACAATTCCGACACTGAATAATCGGCCGACCGTCAGAGTCGTATTGCAATCGGCTCTGACCTCCTTGTCTTCCTCCTCGGCGATTATTCCTGTATCCTCCGCTAGTGGCTCCTTGTCCATTCCTTTGTGGGTTTGGCTGCTCTTCCTGTTGTATTGCCAATGTCTGATGCCTCTTACTTTTTAGGTTGAATGGACAGTCAATGACGGGATGTCCTGCAACTTCACATATATTACAATATGCCTTCTTTGGATAGTCTATGTTTGAGTGTCCCTCTGCCTTGCAGTCTGAACACCAAATTTCTTTCCGATCCTTCCGACCTTCCCCTTTTGCTTCTTTTAGGATTTTGTCAAATTCTCTCTTGAAGGTATGAATCGTGTTCTGTACTTTGTCTTCAGCTTCACTGTCCGAATCTTCAGCATGCTTTAAGTATCCACCAATACCTGCGGTCGTTTGTTTGCCTTCACTTTCGAAGTTTTTAGCCTTCTCCAGTGCTTCTTCATACGTTGAGGATGGTACTGCCTTCATTTTCTTCTTGAACCTTGGTAGTAGCCCATCCAAAAACCACCGCTTTACCATACCGTCGGCAGGTGTCATCTCCATTTTGTCTGTCAGTTGTTTCAATCTTCTATTGTAGCTTTTGACATCCTCGTCCGTTTTTTGTTTAGTGACACAGATTTCTGTAATTATGTCAGTGTCATCCCTCATGGGTCGGAATTCTTCTATGAATGCATTCTTGAGGTCGTCCCATTGTGCAAATGCTTGCGTACTTTGTCTTTTCAAGTACCAGTCTATCGCCATGCCTCGCAATGTGGCTGGGAACAATTGCAACCATTGTGTGTCCTGTGTGACTCCATTAGCTCCCCAAATGGTAATGCAAGTCCCCACATGTCGTGTTGGATCCTCCTTCCCTTCGCCTGAGAAGGGTGGGCATTTCTGCTGTATCGTTCTATTGGCGGGATTCGCCATGATATTCTGTCTTCCTGGTGTTAGTGGTTGTAGTGGTTGGTTTGATTGTCTATTTACTATTGGTGGTGCAAAGTTATGCCCAAATAGCCTTCTTCCCGTCTCCAATTGGTCTCTGCTTTGCGATCTCCTTCGCGAATATACCAAACGTGGCTCCGGCCTTCCTCCCCACGAACCTCCGCGTAGGTGCCTTGATACCAGGTTCTCTCCTTCAGTATCCTCTGGCCACCCTTCCCTCGCTGGTTCTGGTGTTGCCGTCCAGTCTTCAATGATGGGCTCTTCCTCAGCTATTTGCTCTCCCTCGTTTTCTGCAGTCACCAACCATGTCTCTATACTGACGTTATCTTCCTCTTCAGTGTTCCATACTCTCTCCACCTCTGGAAGAGATACTTCCGCGGCCTCGTGTGTCCTTAAGTTCGCCAGTCGTGCACTTCTTCTCACCGGTATTTGCTCTTTGTTCTGTGACCTGAAACCAGTCATTCACCTATTCTTCCTATCACTTGTCGCTAAACTCCGGGTTTTTGTTTAGGCAACGACGCCAAATGTAGACAGGGGTGAGTACATTCCCGAGATGGGGTGATGACAATCAGGATCAGGGTCCAAACAAAGGGTGTATTAGTGGATCAGTCAATATCCTAACTCTGCTAACTGACGGCTGAGTCTAGACGTCAGGGGTCAAGAGGCCTGATGAGCAAGCTTAGACGTCTGGGTGCTAGACGTCAGGTCGGCTGGTCTAGACGTCTGGTTGCTAGACGTCAGGTCGGCTGGTCTAGACGTCTGGTTGCTAGACGTCAGGTCGGCTGGTCTAGACGTCTGGTTTCTGCCAGACGTCTGGGTTCAGTTCAGACGTCAGGACTGGGGGCTGACGGCTAGCCGTCTGGTGGCTGCCAGACGTCAGGGCTAGACGTCAGACGCCTAGCTCTCGTCTTGTCCAGAAACCTGCAAACAACATTTCTTGCTCCCTGCTTCAGCACCTGCTCAACAATATGATTGGCAAAACCTGCAATAACAACTTAGCACTTGGCAATCACCTGCAACACATCCATTAATGGCTTCCAACCTGCAACTCACAACATCCATTCACTATACACGCAGAATGTAGAACAGTATAACAACCTTTTGTATTACGTAGAATCAATAGCACATGGCTCTTACAGCATGGATAGGATCAATACAATGTTTGAAGAGGGGGGTTTAAATAGGTGCAGGAAGTTGGTTACTCCAACCAATTCCTAGAACCGCCCCAACCGTTCCATAACCGATTCCTTAACTAGACGTCAACAACTAGTCAAGCTTAACAACACTAACTAGACGTCTAATCAACCCGTCTAGTGCTACAAACATGACGGCTATTTTTGTCATGTAGTGCCACATGCGTTTACATTCAGCCTTGACGTCTATTGGCTGTATTTTCCAGAATTTCTAAACATAAACATAAACAAAATGCTTATATACATTGCAAAATTGGTGGTGGATGTGCCAGCCAGTCCTAGGGTCTAGAACTGCTGTCTACAGTTATTTATTATAGGGGAGATAGACTAGTAGTCGATTATCACCTCAGTCTCTCTCTATCTCTATAGTTGAGAGTAATAAGCTCTCATTTGAAGCTACAACTATTCAAAATGTTAATAACAGATTTGTGTGCCCTTGTCTGCATACAAGAGTGGCTACTAAGGCTTCGGTTCTTTCTTCTTGCTTGTGACAGGACAGGACTGTAGTTTGTTGGCATGGGGTTTTGGCCACCCCTTACATAGTCAAAATTGTGAATCTTCATAGGACATTCTTTGTCAGACAGCTTAGTGATTTATTTATGCTTGGAACTGCTGTCTACAGGTATCAACCAGCCCTTACTTGCACAAAGAATGGTTACAGATGCATAATACCAGTTTCATATCATCTTCCATTGGTTCCTCAGCTTTGGATGCTTGGAGAGTTTTGAGGGGTTGACCTTTATGCCCTCCTAGGATTGTCCAATTAGGCCCCCTCCATCCTAGCCATTTTCTTGGGAGCATCATTAGAGCTTGTGTGGGCTCTTTTGGGATGGTTTGTGGTATGACGACTTGATTTCTACCATTATTGTTTAGATTCGATGCTTGGATCCACTTAACTCTATATCATTTTTCTTCGTTGGCTATTGCTTCCCTCATCACTTCTTTGCTACTTACAACATGTTTAGGATTTGCCCATTTTTGGGTCCAACCCACAATGCTGTACAAGAGTTTCACTTTAATATGTTTTGCTATAATATATGTTTTCTTATTAGCATTTTTTAGTTGCTATAGGGTACTGTAATAGTTTATTTCTGATGAGTCTTATTGGCTGAGTTTGGTCATGTGTCCATATTGATAAAATTATATTATCTTACTGGCAACAAGCATTTACTTATTAGTTTTGTTGAGTTTATCCTTGTTATCCTATAGATTCCTTTTCTTCATCTTCATTAATATGTTTATGCTGATTTTGTTATAGAAAAATACTATAAAGGCTGATTTTCTTAATCTTGTGGACCACATCAACTATTTCAGGCAGTTTTACATACTTATTTTCTATTTCAAATTGGAAGGCCCTAACATGTGAAGATCTTTTCACTAGAAATAGTAATTTATGTAAGGTCAATATTTAAAGTGGCCATCTCTGCTTGGGCGATTTCATACTTGTCTAATGAAAACCAAATTTTTCTTCCTTTACTGGCTATATGGGGTTAAAATGGGCCCCACCCATATTACATTGTGACCATGCTACCATGGTATTTCAACAAACCACATAGTGGTATTACAACTAACAATTATGCATATGTCGCTTGACAAGATTTGAAGCTGGGTTTCCACGAGGAGCCTATGTTTTTAACTATTTGACATGAAAAACCAAATTTTAATTTGCTCTTTGATTCAGTTTTATTTGGCATGCCAGCCAGATTGACAATGAGTATGGCTGGAGGGCTCTCATGGTTAAATTTTGAGCTCACAACCTGTTTGTCAATAAGCTGTATATTTTTCGATATATTTCCCACTTAATATGATGTAAATAATTTCTTTTCCTGATAAAAAAGAAAGAATTAATATCTCATTGTGGACAATTAAACATCTGAAATTGGTGCTTAACTCAGTTAGTGGGGATGATCGTCTTAAGTTCATGCATAACCAGAGCACTGCAGATTTCCACTCTTTGACAGAAGGACAGGTAACAAGGCAACTCTAAATTGTTTTCTTTGTTCCATAGGTTTCCTTGAAACTAAAAATTATAATTGAATCTTTTGAAGTATGCAGGGTTGCGACACAGTTTTTGTTACACCAACAGCTCGCACCATTGATCTAGCTATTGCTTGGGTCATGGTAGGCATTATCTTTCCTGTCTACTTGAATGTTGATTATTGGACTTAATAGGTAGAACACAAAAACTTAGGAGGAAGAAAATGCTTTGTTATTTTTGATTAGGATATATTCAGTGCACATTATCCATTTATGATTGATATTTTGAGATTGTTCATTTCAGCTCACATTATACAGTGCATTATAATTTGTAACAGCTCTTTTCAATCAATCTCATTGGCCTACTTTGGCCATTTATGGACATTAATAAAATTATCATTTTTTATCTTTGTATGATCCTTGTTTGTGCATGTATGCATTGTTTCTATTAATCTTGCATTGCTTATGCCTTCAATTGCATGGAATATTGAACTGCTATGCTACACCATGTACTAGTCCTCTGCTATTCCATCCAGTGTTGCAGAAAATAACCTCCTCTAGTCTACTTTATTCGTTTGACCTTTGGCCTTCTAGATTGCATGGTAGATTTTCTAGTCCCTGATTGGGTCCTTTCTTCCACCACCATAAAACATGAGACACTTGTATGTCATGTCAATATTGATCATTGCCATGACCACTTGATTCAATAAGCAATGGTTGCTCTCATGGCTCACTCGTCATATGCACCATTTAATGCACCAACATGCACTCGCCCTAATGTTGGACTCCTGTACTACTCACCATCAGACACAAACTTGTAGTTGTTTCAATATCAGACTTCTGTCTCTCGCACCATTGGACAAGCAAACTTGCATCTTTGATGTCGGGCTACTAGGTTGTCCCTCGTCCGCATGAATGGTTGCTAGGGTGTCATCTAATCTTCTTTTGGTTTGTCTTCCCTCCTAGGAGTCATTTTGTGTGTCCTTTCTTTCTTCCCTCCCCATGGTTGAGTTGGATGTCCAAGCTAAATTTGAAGAAGAAAGGATCCGTAATGCGAAAGCGCTCAATCTCAGGATTCGTGGGGTGCCCAAACTTACTAATCCACTTCAAGCTGGAAATGCCTTCATTCACAACACTCTTGAGTTAACAGATGTTACTCTCGAGAGAGCATGGTTCTCTCTCGACTCCACATTGGTCATACGCTTCAAAAATGCAGAAGAGCGTACGAAGGCATTGAGGGTCAAACGAAAATTATCTACTCTTCAGGACAAGATCTACCTTGATGAGGACCTTACGCGACTCCAGGTTGAAGAATTGAAGAAAGCTATGGAACAAGTAGCCGCAACCAGGAAGCCAACAAATGGGAAGTTATTCGTAATTTGCGTGCAATGATTAGGGACTCTCGCCCTCTTGGGTGGTACAAACCCTTGCCTAACAAATGACTCCATTGACACGGAAGAGGGGTGGCAGATAAGCTAGCTATAGCTTGCTGGAATTGCAATGGTATGATGTGGTTTGCCTCAGGGTCCCTTCTTGATGTGATTGGTAGACATGATATCATTCTTATCTGTGAGACGCACGAGAGTCCTGAGTGGGCCCTTCTAGTTATCTCTGGTTACTTGTTGGTTACAAATCTGCCATGAGGAAAGGATTTGGTGTTATTGCGCCCTCGATTCACCCAACAGCTTGAAAGGCCGGAAGGAAGGAATGCCTTATGTGCCAATCTCCGGAAGAGGCCGACTTTCTATGTAACTTTTCGGTTTCAAGATAAGAGAACTGGAAAGAAATAAAAGAGTAAAGAGATAGAAACGGTGATATTCAGCTTTGGGAAAGAACAAGCAACACAGTCACTAACTAGCAACTAAACCAACAACAATCAAAACAATACATGTAACAGAAACCAGTTATGAGATTCTTCCCTATGTATCCTTAAACATGCATTCCAGGCTCAGATAATTGCCAATGCTGTGATCCAGAATTCAGAATGACAACAATCAAAAAAATAAATGAGTAAATGCAGAAATGACACGAATAAGGCAGCATAAAAGAAAGAGACACAATTGGAGCCAAAGTATGGATTGCATTTGAAGCAAACAGTCTTAGTTACAACAGCTTTCTTTAGCAATATGTTCCCCCCTATTACAATAAAATGAACTGCTATTTATAGCAGAATTTCCCCCCAGATTACAATGTGGGCACAGATGCCCAAACCTGCAAAGGCTGCAAAAAGCGGCCAGGTTTGATCCTTGTCGGCCATATCTGTACTTGCAGCATGTTTTTCCTTGATTCCGGTATGGCTTTTGACAGATTTGGTAGCTGGTAGGGGATGGCCCATTAATGTGGTGGATGCAGCGGTACTTTGCCTCAAATGCCCGCTACTGTTTGTCTTCAATGGTCACCCACCATGATGCTTAAGTATGACCTTGGCTGTACTAAAACAGACCCTTATCCCGAAAAATCTTGACCTTTCTCCTCTTGCGAAGATAGCTGCCTAGCTGGAAAGATTTGGGTGGGAAACAACCTCGAAATGCCCAAAAAGGAACACTGCTGTTCTGGGACTGCCTGGCTGCGAAAATATTCAACATTTTTTTAAATGTCAAAAAGTTGCCCTAAAGCACCCTTGAAGAGGTGTTTTGCCTTGGAGCGCTGTTATGCTACAGCGCTCTGGGGCATTGTTTACAATCTGGCTCTAATGCGCTCCAAAGATGAAAACTTGCCTGGAAGTACTCCCAAGTGCCGCGATATGGGGCAATTTTCCCATACTTAGCCAAAAAACACACTTTTCGCTCTTTCTCACCATCCGGCCTGAAACCGCTCCAAAGCGCCCTGGAAAGGGAAATCTGCCCTGGAGCGCTGAAAATTGCAGTGATTTAGGGCGAATTTTCATATGTAGGATTTTTTGGCCATCTTTCGCTCTCTCTCTCCCAATCGCCCGGAAGCTGCTCCAAAGCGCTCCAAACTGGCAAAATGATTCCAAAGGGCTCAAAACCGCAGCGACTTGGGGAAGATTTTCACACTTAGCCAAAAAAGCATCAAAATTTTAACTTTTTCAAATTTGCCCTGAAGCACCCAAGAATGACAAATTTGCTTCAGATCACCACCTAGCCGCTGCGATTTAGGGCAAATTTCGGAAGATAACAAAATTTTCAAATTTTTCAAAATGTTCAAAATTTCACACCTCTTACAAAATGTGGCAACATTCCTGGCGGCTCGCGGGGTATCGAGCTCGCCTCGATGCCAGGACCCAGGCCTTTATTCATTGGGCCACGGAGTCACCCCCGGTCCTGGTTGACCTTGCTGCTGGCCCTGTCCTGGCAGCACCTCTTCATCGGCGCTCTCCTCAGCGCGCTCTTCTTCTTCACTTCCTCCTTTTGACTGGTCTCCCTGGCCTTCTTCTTCTTGCTCCTGGTCGGCCGGGACGAGGTGCTCCTGTATTTCGTCAAATGCAAACTGAACCCGAGTCTAGGCCTCTTCTGGAATTGGCTTGAAGGTTCTGATGTCCTTCACCAGGAGCCTGAAAAACTCAACCTGGAGCGTATCAATTTGTTCCACCTTCAGGTCCAAAGTGGTGAAGCAGGAGCGGATCTGACAAAACCTGGCTGAGAGCTGCATCACCTGGGCCTCCTGGATTGGGTCAGTCCACCCATCAATATCTGCTGTGTCTGCCTCAAAGGCATCCCATTTCACCTGCAACTCTTCTTCTGGGAGGACGTTCCCGCTAGCGTTAGTGAAGCTAGGGAACTCATGCGACGCCAGGGTTTGGAAAGAAGCCTGGCAAAAGTCCCTCTCTTTTTCCAACTTATCCAAGATAGACCTGGCCTTCTGAATCTTTTCAATTTTCTCAAAATAAAAATGCAAGGTTGCCCTTGCGGCTTCCCAATCATCGGCAAGAGGATCTGTTGGGGAAATTTGGAGATTGCGACGCTCAAGGTTCCCCGCCTTGAGCGCTAAATCGAGCTAGTCCTCTGTCTGGCGTTCAGCCTCGTCTACCACTGGCTTGCCTAGGGCAGATACTTCTTGAATCTTCATGACAAAAGCAATGACGAATAAGGACCTAGAAGCCCGGGGCTTAAAATTCTTCAACAGCCGGAGCCGCATTTCCTTTACCCCTTCCTTGGTGAACGTCTTTACCTTGGCAGCCTGCTCTTCTAACTGTTGCTCCGTCTGCTGCAACAGGCCCTGAAGCTTGACGTTTTGGGCCTGTACTTCTTCATTTTCTCTCTCTGCTGCTTCCAACCGCTGCTGCAGTAGCTGGCATTGCTTCTCAGTGTCATTCACCTTGGCGCGCAACTTCGCCATATCTTCTTCCAGCTTATTTTTCTCATTTTCTAGCTCATAATATTGCCCTTGCAGTTGGTAATGATTCGCAAGCATTGACCCAGTTCTATCCTGAATCCCAACTGCCATGTTCTCCCAGTTAAGATTGCTGATATCTTTTTCCTTCGAGATATACTCATAGTCATCATAAGTCATGTCCTTCCTTGGATTTTGCACCTTCGGGACTCGTTTCTCCTTAAGGAGGACCATCCTTTCTGGGTCGACCCTGGAGTGGTTTTCAACCTGAGCGAGCTCCTCACCCTTCCTCTTCCTCACATTCTTCATCCATTTGTTGGAGCTGTGACCACCCTGAGTCATCAGGGGTTGCTCATCCATGATTCTGACCAGTTCCATATTGATGTAACCTCGGGATGCATGCCCTTCGACAAACAGGCGAGGAGAAACGAGTCCTTGGGGCTTGGGCTCCTCTAGGGGCGTTTCGACTATGGGGTTTTTGGCAAGAGGGCGCTCTGGATTTTCAACTAGGGTTTAACCTGGGTTGACGACTACAGATGAGGGTCGCGGGGATTGTGAGGGTTCTGGTGCGGCAGCACCTGACTGGTCCTGGGCTAGGGTTTCGGAAGAATGCACAAAAGCTGGATGGCTAGACAAAATTTCAGCTGAAGGTTGGACCTCTACAAGGGGTACTGCGGCGGCAATGGAACGGGCGACTGCTGTTCCGCTAGCCAAAGAAGTGACTGCGGGGACGGGTCTAGCAGCAGGAGATGAGTATGTCGCAGCTCGGGACTTAACAGTTTCAAGGATAGCGGAATGCGTACCTACGAGCCCTGTGTGGGCTAGTGAAGAAATGCACCGAGTCGCCCACTGCTCCGCGTCTTCGCCCTGCGAGGGGGTGCTTTCTTGTATGTTGATGACTTCAGAAGGTACAACCCCTTGCTGCTTGGTTTCCTTCACAGGTGTTCTTCTTTTCTTTTTAAGAGGAACCTCCTCCTCTTGACTGCTGGGCGCAGGGCTAGCAGTTCCACTTGAAGCGGCCCCCTTCTGCACGAAAGATATTTTCGGCTTCTTTTTTGGTGGTTCTGGAGGGGCCTGCGTAACAGCAGCAGCGGCTTGGACCTTTAAATAAACTTTTCTTCGACGGGGTCTTCTCCGCAGGTCGCTTTTCAGGAGCCGGCCGTACCATTGGCACTGTAGATTGACTTTTATCTTTTCCTTGGCCTCTCTCCATGCCACTCCTTGACCCTTCTCCTAATGCAAGTGGTTGTTGAGGTGGGGCACGAAGTCTCGGAAGACAATAGGCCGCCACGTGGCATGGTGTGCATCGTAAAGCGCGGAGAACTCTTCGTCATTATCTAGGTTCTTGCTTGATCTCTCCCTCCTTGTCCGACAGCGCATCACCCACCATTCTGATATTTTATCAGCTGTCCATCCCTTCTTTTTTAGCTTCTTTTGCCACCTTCGGTAGTTATCAACATCCGCCTTATGGTCTTTATTGTTGCTGGGATCTGTTGGTTACGAATCTGCCATGAGGAAAGGATTTTGGGTTAATGCGCCCAGATTCGCCCACCAGCATGAAAGGCCGGAAGGAAGAGATGCCTCCCGAGCCAATCTCCGGAGAAGGCCGGCTCCTTTTGGGGGGTTTTGTTTAAGCTAAGATTACAGGAAAGAGATAAATGTACAGAAAGGGACAAATGTACAGAAAGAGAATACAAATATGTCCAGAGGTTGGTGGGGGGAACTAACAGTACGGGAACACACTAATTACCGCTACTTACTGCATTATAAACACAAAGCATGACCAGGAACTGCAAAAACTACGTGTACTTCCGATACTCAGGCAGTGTATGCACAGCTTCAATGATCCCCTAGCAAACATTCCCTACAAGGAACTAACAGCATGGCAATGCATCAATCACCAGATACGTACACTGACAAGAGTAGAAAGCAAACTAGAGATATCAGAACCGGTATATGTGTTTATGTAGAGAATTTAACCGCACGGCTCAATGGCTCCCTAACGGAAATTCCCTACAAGGAACTAACGATGCGGGATCGCATCGGTCACCGAGATACGGGCCAGCAACAAAACACATAAGCCGATGGAGCTGCTACTGCATCTATTCTATGTATCCTTTTAACTAATGAAGTACGGGGGTGCTTTAAACAAGCAATGCTAGAGGCACTGCTCACCAAATGCTAAAATGAATCAGCAAGCCGTGACGGAGTTAGCCTAAGGCATGAATAGAAAGGCGACATAAAAAACGAAAGCGACGAACGAGAACCGGGCATACAGATTATATTTATAGCGGAAGCACGGTTACAATGGGCACAGTAGTTCCCTAACAGAAATTCCCCTTCCACCCTTTACAATGAATTCATGGTGGGCTTTTATAGCCCGAGTCCCTCCCGTTACATTAATGGGCACACGGTCCCAGTCAAACATAAGCTGATAAAAGCGGCGAAAGAGCTGCAAATGCTGACCTTTTGTCGGACCGGACTGTACCCGCAGCATGGTCCTCCTGGAAGCTGGACAACTACATGGCGGTGCGCTGGGCAGAACTTCAATCTGGCAGTGATGCGGGTAGCTGGAGCAGGTAGAACCTCAGATCAGCTTTGAATGAGGCTACTGGCGTAGGTAGTGCAGCCCATGCTTGTCCTTTTGCTCGACACGTTTCGGCTCTAATCCCGAAGCTGGACACTTGTCAGATGATGGATGATGCTGTTTGACACGTGTTTGCCTTGGAGGGCAGTCTGTCCATCTTCGCTTGGGATCGGAGCACCTCGGGATGCGCGGGCAGGACGCAGTGCAGTCGGGAAGGCCTTCATGCCTTGGTCAAATTCCGGGTTTGTTCCCTACTGCGCACCTGTCAAGGGCGCATTCCGACTCGGTGTGAAGTCGGAATGCGCACAGGCGAAAACCGATGTCTGCCGCCGTACGGACTTGCTCCAGCACTTGATTTCTCTTTTGTCGACTGCCAGGTCGCCGATTACAAGGTGCGCCCAGAAGAGGGGCGAAGTGCGAACTTCGCACCCGAGCTGGCGAAGTGCGTACTTCGCACCAAAGGCGGGCGAAGTGCGAACTTCGCACCCGAGACTTAGCCATTTTTCGGGTAACTTGTTGGAAGTTGAAAAATTAACTGGGGGACTCCAAGAAAGGGGGGAAAGAAAGAGAATGCGGGAAAGAAAAGGAAAGGGAGAGAAGAAGGAAGGAAAATGGAGGAAGAGGGAAAAGAAGAGCAGCATTGTTACAACACTGAAGACATTGCACCCCGTGCAAAATGTGACAACATTTCTGGCGGCTCGCGGGGTGTCGAGCTCGCCTCGGCGCAAAGAATCCATGCCTTCATCCTTTGGGTGCAGAGGAACTTGCCTCCCCTGCCTTTTGCTGCTCTAGCTGTTCGCCCTGCGGCAACTGTTCTTCAGATTCATCTTTGTCAGTTGCCCCCTCAGAGTTACCTTCCGAAAGCTCTCCATCTCCTGCTTCTGCTTCGCGAATGCGATCGTATGCGACCTGGGCTGGGCGCCAAGCTTCTGCTTCAAATGGCCGGTGGTCAGCTGCATCTTCTAATGCTGCGTGGAAAGCAGCGACCGCATGCAGGTCGATGGTGAGGTATCTTTTTTCTAACTCCTGGAAGTAGGAGCTGATCTTGGAATATTTGGCCACCATCTGAGTGACCTGACTGTCTTGAATTGGCTCAGCCCAGCTGTCAATTTCAGCTGTATCTGCTTCGAAGGACTGCCAATTCCTTTTCACCCGATCTAGGGTGAGAAGCTCGCCATTTTCAACAAAACCTGGGCACCCAAGTTCTGAAAGAGCGCGAAAGGGAGCCAGACATATATCTCTTTCATGTCCGAATGCATCTAGCATTCGTCTGGCAACTCTCACCTCTTCAACTTTTTTGAAATATTTGTGCAAGGTCACCCTTGCACCTGCCCATTCTGCAGCGAATGAGGACACGGGGAGAAAATTGGAGGCCGTTGCGCTCGCGCTCTGAAGATTTACCGCCGAGGTCCGGCCATTGCTTCGCACGGCGCTCGGCCTCCTCTACCACGAGGCTTTCCACAGGCGAAACTTCTTGAATTCCGGATGCAAAATCCGGAAGCGCCATCGCCTTGAAGGTGTGGGGCTTGCATTCCCGCAGCAGACCAGCCCGCATCTCCTTAACCTTTGTCTTTGAAAAGACCGTCGCTTGAGATGCTCTCTCTGCAAGTTGCGACTGCGCCTGCTTCAAAGACTCCTGGAGCTGAGAAATCTGCTCCGAGGCTGCTTTCTTTTCGGTTGCGGCTTGTTGCTGAGAAGCGGCCAGCTGGGCTTTGAGTTCATCTATTTCTTGCCGCGCCGCTTCCAGTTGCTCAGTGGACCTAGACAGGTCCTCTTCAAGCTGCCTTGTTTTATCCTGCAACCCGAAAAATTCTTCCTGCTCCTCCAGACTTTTGACAAAGAGATTGTCAGCTTTGCGCATAATCGACTGAATCTGATATTGCTTGTTAATGTCGTCAAAGCTCTTCTCCTTTGTCTGGAGCTCGTAGTCCGCCCTGGTCATTTCCCGGAGAGGTTTCTTTACTTTTGGGATTATCTTCTCTGTTGTAATCACTCTCCTCCCGAAATCATACTTTGCGCGTTTTGCCGGGGCGGCTATCTCTTCATGTCCGCTTCAGGTCTTGGAGGAAAGAGACAGAATACTCTACAGCCCTCGTTGCCAGGGGCAAGTCGTCTGTATTCTGGAGGTCGTCCATGAAATCTGGTTCCCCCAGCCTAGGGTTTTGCTGAGACGTCTCTCCTGCGGGGATGGGACCAGGAGGAACCGGACGGACCTTGGAAGAATCGGCCGCTTGTGGGGGCGACCGGGAAATGGAGATGGGAATGGTTGACACTGCAAGGGTTTGAAGCGGCTGAGACGGAGGATGTGACGGTGAACGGACAGCCTCAGCACTAACCTCAGGCGAAGGGTTTGGAGTTGTGCTCAGAGAAAGAGAGACGTTAGGGTTCTGAGCAAACTGATCAAAAGAATGGCGGCCGCTAGAAGGAGGGCGTGGAGACGGGGAAGGGGATGCGGCCATAACTTGCTCGGATTGAGCGGGAGACGGAGTGGGAGTAGGACTGGGTGAGACTAAGGAGACAGGGGCAGCAAACGTACCTGCGGGCTCCGCTTGAGCCGATGCCGGGTGGATGTCTTCGCTTCTGGTCTCGGCGGCTGGCTTAGGACTGCCCAGAGACACTGTCTCTGCGGCGGCAGGACGCGGCTGCGGCTCTGCAACTGGCTGCTGCACTATCAGGCTAGGTCGCCTGATTTTCTCAACTCTCCTCCGCTTCTTCTCTTCTGGGATAACAGTCTGATGAGGGGAAGGAGATGAAGCAGGTGCAGCAGGCGCTGATGCTCCCACGGTAAACTTGTACCGGGGTTTGAGTCTGACGGCGCTGGCGCTTTTCGTGCCCGAGGGATCGCCTCGGGCGTTGCCTTGACCAACTCTTTTGCCTTCTCAGGCGCCGTCTTGGAAGCCACGGGCTGCATTGGATTGACCTGGAAGTTTGCTGGGCCCACGCTGGTAGTTGCCGAAGTGTACAACTGTTGGGAGGGAGACCCTCCTTTATAGTCTTCAAAGGGACCTCGGGGAACGTAACCTTGATATGCGAACGACCGCCAGCTGTCATGATGCTGGTCATAGAGAACCGAAAAGTTGTCATCTACGGCCAGGTTTCTCCTTGTTGATTTGTCGTGCTGCGTGCGGCATCTCATCTTCCAGCATTCAGTGATCTTTTCTTTAGACCAGTTAAGGCCTGCTATCTTGGATAGAAATTTTTTGAACCCTGGAGATGAAAACTGGTGGTCCGGGTTTCGCTTGGGGTCGTATGTCACCTCCTCGCAGTAGAAATCCTGCCAGGGAGGAGAAGCTTCCATCAGTTCGATTTCCCAGTCAAGATCCACATGGACCACATCGCATTTATCTTCAGTTATATCTGCCCGGGGGCAGAGATGCGCAAACTTTCCCCTTATTCCATATGGGTCATACTTCCAGCGCTGCGGCAACAAAACCAGGCCAATCCGGGAAAGCTCCTGCTCAAGGTAGACATGCTGTCCTACCTCAAAAATCTCAACATTTTCCCAGGAAAGAGGGTATTGAAAAATCTGTCCTCTCTTCTTTCCTAGGCCGAACTCCTCTTCAACATAGTCCATTTGTCGGGCAATCTCCATCCCGAACAGGTGCTCTGAGCACCAGTAGGGCAGCAAATGGGGTTTGCCCTTGAATCCATAGATTCTGACCACAATTCCCTGCGTCAGTCTGAAACGTCCTCGAGCTTCTGATTTATCAAAGCGCTCGTCATTTCTCTCGGGGGGCGAGGAATTTCGCTTTCACTGAAGACTGACATGACGAATCCCAGAAAGTTGAAGTTGAACTTGTAGTAGGACCCTTTCCGGTATAAGTCATCCGTCCAGCTATAGACGGGCTGTGGTGCTCCCTTCTCGTTGACCTTCTTCAGGTTCAGGATCGGCATTTGGGGGTGCAGATGGTACAAACAAAGCCAGGCTAGAACAGAACTGAAACGAAAATCGGTAGACTGCCTCTTTTGGATTTTTACCAGGCTGGAATGAACGGCGTAAGCCAGCCAGTCTGCCCAGTCGAAAGAGATGGGACGCTTCCCACTTCTCTGTGCTGCCGGTTCGTAGGACTCTCCACATAGGAGACATTCTGCCAGCGCTAGCTCGTATGGCTGTACCAGCTCATCAGAATCGCAGCCAAGAATAGATGCCAAAATGGTGTACAAGTACTTGTTCTGGAATTGTGTCAGGGACATGGGGCCGGTTGGCCACTGTCCAGCTGCAAGTGGGGCTTTCAGCTCTGAATTGAGGAATTCCCTCATCCGTTTGGTTGGCATGAAACGTCCCTTTGCTCGCCCAAATTTATCTTTTCGAGAATGGCGTTGGAGTCATACTCCAACCACAGGCGAAAGCTGGCTGGACAGTCTCCCTGCGCAGTGCGAACAAGGGTTTACAGCTGGAGCTGCAAATTTGCCGGGAAGCTGGTCTGTAGTGTCTGACAACTAAGTCTACCAGTTCCGGGCATTGGTGGACAGGAGGGCACAAGAATCTGAAAAGATTGGATTTGTACGCCGCTCCGAAATGGTGGGAGGGCGAAACTTTGTCAGCCCAACCTTCCACATTTGCCCGCAGCTTCGTTAGGCTCATAGAAAAAGAGCCGTCTTTGTATCCCGACAAATAATTCACCGGAGGTGGTGGGGCTTGCCCACGCTGTACTTTTTTCGTCCGGGACTTTGACTTTCTTTCTGGCGGGGTTTCACTTCTGAAACGCCCGGCCGCGGTAAATCCTTTGGTTCGCCACTTTCGTTTGGACTGCGGCGACACGGCATCTTTCCTCTGTCCATCTCTCCGAATCAGCAATAATTGCAAGTTCAAGGCGTCCGCAGCGATTTCGTTGTCACGGGAATAATTTGCCTTTGTCCGAGGAATAATCTGCATAGTCTGGAATGTTTAAAAACATCTGACCCCCTTTTCTAGATAAAGACAGCGCCATTAATGCCACGCAGGAGGAGGTAGGTCGGCTGCGTTAAGGCTCTTTGGTGGCTGCGCAGGAGGATGTTTTGGAAAAAGCGCGCTCCGGCAGACGTGCCATGCTTCTTTTGTTGCACCTTCCCTTGAAGATTGTGCAATCATTAATTCTGCTTTGGAGATTGCGCCATGGCTGACGTCACTGCAAGAGCGCGGGCACACTGCTCAAGGACGGAACCTCGGTGCGGAAACCCACTCTAAAACGGTTACAAACGCGCCTTGGGCCCAGCTTGGGATTTTTTTAATTTTTTATTCATTTTTTAAACGTTGCCCCCAAACTGGCCCAGAAAACGAGGCGCAGCCGGTCTTCGCCCGGAGTTGGGCGTGGCCAGACTTCGTCGGCGAAGTCGGACTTCGCCCGAATTTCGGGCGAAGTTCGAACTTCTCGCGAAGCGCGCGCTTGAACTGTTTTGCTTCTTTCTTGCTGTGCCCAAGGTTTGGGCGCAGTCCGGGTCCTTCGCAACCTTCGGGCCCTTTGACCGCACTTAATACTTTCTTTAGACTGCTCTTGGACAAGCCGCGCAGTGCAAACACTGAGGTGAGTTCGGACTTCGGCCGAAGTTGGGGCGAAGTACGAACTTCGCGCGAAGTTCGCACTTCGCACGGAAGTCGGCCGCAGTGCGAACTTCGCACGGAAGTTGGCCGAAGCCGGACTTCGCGCGCGAAGTCAGTCCTCGGTCAAGACTTGGCGAAGCCTGTCTTTTGTGTGCCCTTTTGGCTTTCCTCTCGGTCGCGCTTCGCTCAGTGGCTGGCCCGAAGCCTGACTTCGCTGCGAAGTCGGACTTCGGCCAACACTTAGCCGAATTTTTGCCCTTTTTCCTCTGCTTTCTTTGTTCGTTTTCTTCCTCCCTTTGCACAGCCGAACTTCGCCCCTCCCGAGGGGCGACGACTCGCTGCGAAGTCTGTCCTTCTCTTTCCCGTGCCGCAGTTAAGCTCAAAAAACAGAGAAAAACAATTTAAAAGCTGAAAACTGGAAACTGTACATGCCGAGAAATGGAAAAACATGAGGGAAATTTTTTACAAGGGCCACTCGGGCACCTTCAACAGCGGTAAAGTTTCAAGTGGAACCCGTTAACAGGGATAGGCAGGAGCTGACCCTCCATATCCCGCAGTATGTAGGCATTGAACTGGTTTACCCGGGCAATCTGATAAGGGCCCTCCCAGAGAGCATCAAATTTCCCGTGATTACCCGGCTTTGCTTTGTATGAGTCCCACTTCAGCACCAGGTCCCCGATTTCGAAAACTCGGGCAGTGGTGCCTTTTGCAAACCAGCCTTGAGTGGTTGCAATGTGATCCGCGAAGGCCTGGTATGCACTTTCTCTGTCTTCTTCCAACTGCAGGAGTTGGCACAGTCTGTCGTCCACCGGGTCTCCGCTGCATCTGTCTTCATCAATCATCCACAGGGCAGGGATCTCAATATGTGATGGCATGACAGCTTCTTTACCGTAAACGAGCGCATAGGGGGACGTTCTTAGGGATTTCTTGAACGCAACTCTGTCCGCCCACAGCGCCCGGTTCAGGAGCAAGTGCCAAGTCCGCTTGTTTCTGTCAATGGTCCTCCGGATGATCTTCAGGAGGTTTTTGTTAGTGGACTCGGCAAAGCCATTCCCCTGCGGGTAGTAGTTAGAAGACATCTTGTGATAGATGCCAAGTCTGCCAGTGTACTCCGTGAGTACAGCGCCTACAAATCCCGGAACGTTGTGCGTCACAATCGACTCGGAACCCCAAGCGGGTAATCAGGCTCTCAATGAACCTGATGACCGTTTCTTGGTCTGCGTTCTTGGTCGGGATCGCCTCTGTCCACCGCGTGAAATAGTCGGTAGCCGTAAGAATAAACTTGTGGCCGGCAGAGGAGTTAGGAGAAATCACCCCAATAAAGTCTAAACCCCATTGCTGAAACAGAGTCTCGGCCTGAATCGGTTGAAGGGGCAGGGGTGCTTTTCTATTTCGGCCAGCAAACCTCTGGCATTGATCACATTTAGAGCAGACCGCGTGCGCGTCTGCGAACAAAGTGGGCCAATAGTACCCAGCCCTTATTATTTTTAAGGCCGTTGGCCTTGAAGAATGGTGACCCCCAGGCATCCCGGAATGAAATTCTCCGAGGACCCTAGGCTGGTCAGATTTTAAGACGCACCGCAACAGGATGCCGTCAATGTTTCTGAAGTAAAGCCCCTCGGGGCGAAGAGTGTACTTAAGTGCACCTAGCCGAAATCTCCTTCGTTGTGAGGCGTTCAGGTGATCGGGACATCTTCCGGTGCAGAAGTATCTCACCAGTTCATCTGTCCAATCACTCCCCTCCGATAAGGAGTCGGCTAGGTAGATGCGTGTCGCTGTGTCCTCCCACTTACAGGCGGAGATGCTGGCTACAGCGCTTCGGGCCAATTCCTGACACAAGGCTGTTAGGATCTCATCCTAACCCTTAATGTAATAACTTCCATGATGTAATAATTCCTAGTGAACGTGGGTAGTACCCATGATTAATATTTTGTAATGTTCTAAGTTTTAGCTTAGGTAGTGCCCATGACAAATGGCACCCTTTTTATGTAACACATGGTAGATAGGTGGCATTGTGCATGTAATTCGTGTGGCATTATGCATGTAATTCGAGTGGCCTTGTGCATGTAATTCGAGTGGCATTGTGCATGTAATTCAAAGTGGCACTATGCATGTAATTCGGGTGGCATTATGCATGTAATCCGGGTGGCATTTTGCATGTAAGCCAACCTTGGAAGGAAACTCCTTAAATACCCGAAAGGGCACCAATGTAACCATCTTTTGGAAAATTAATGAAGTATTGAAGGAGGTTGCCCCCTCGAAGAGGCCTGCGATTTAGTCCTATTGTGAGATTGTTCTTTATGCAAATTTCTATTATATTAATGTGATGTTTATGTGAGTTATTTCCAAGCAATTGTGTGAGAGTGTGTTATTTGAGTTTATTTTATAGCAGGATCTTAACAAAGGCTCGGCCTCTGATAAGCTTGGTGGGCCGCACTTCAATGTCAAACTCCTGGATTTTGGCAATCCATCCCGCTCTCTTGTGACCCGGTTCTCCTTGCAAGATGAAGCTTCGAACATCCGGGTGAATCACAAAGACAGTGGTCTTGCTCTGGGAGACAAAGTGCCTGAAATTTCGAAGGGACTTCATGACAACATGAACCTGCCGCTCTATAAAATTGTACTTTTCTTCATGCGGCAGAATCACTTGGCTGAGGAATGTTATGGGGCGCTCCTCACCATCGTCTCCCTTCTGAGTTAGGACTGCAGCGTAACTTTCGGGTTCTCCCACTGCATACAGGATGAAGTCCTTGGAGTAGTCCGGGTTGGTCAACACCGGAGCTTGTGCAATCCGAGCCTTGATTTCCTCGAAGGCTTGTTCTCTCTCATCAGTCCATTCGTAAGGTGTATCTTTCTTGAGCAGTTCGGCCATAGGCTTGATCACTTGTGCGAAGTCCGGGATGAACTTCCGCACGAGTTAATCGACCGAAGGAGCTGCAGCCCTTTTTGTCGATGGTGGGCGGCAAGCGAACGAGGGCTTCCGCTCTGTCGGGGTCAATGGCGAGGCCTTCCTCGGAGATGACATGTCCCGGCGACTTTCCTTCCTTTACCGCGAAGACAGACTTCTTCGGGTTTATAGAAATGCCGAATTCTCGACAACTCTCAAATATTTGCCGTAGGTGCGAAACATGATCTTCTCGTTGGTGAGAGAAAACAGTCATGTCATCGAGGTAGATGACAATAATCTTGTTGAGCAGCTCTTCGAAGGCCAAGTCCATGGCCCTTTGGAACGTGGCACCAGCATTGGATAAGCCAAACGACATGCGCTGATAGGCGAACGTCCCCCACTTGGTGGTAAACGCCGTCTTATGCTGGTCTTCGTCTTTGACCCAAATCTGGTTGTAGCCGGAAAATCCATCTAAAAGTGAAAATCTCTGGGCTCCAGCAACGATATGTAGGATCTGGTCGATTTGGGGAAGCGGATAGTGGTCCCGGAGGGAAGCCTGGTTAAGGTTTCTGAAGTCGACACAGAGACGAATGTCGCCATTCTTTTTCCTCACGGGCACCAAATTCGCGACCCAGGATGAATGTTTGATGGGGTAGATGATCTGGGCCTCCAGCATTTTCAAGAGCTCGGTCTTCATCATGGCCTCAATCTTTGGATTCACGGCCCTCTGTTTCTGTCGGAATGGCTTGGCGCCATCCTCTAGCTCAATGGTATGCTGGATGACAGTTCTGTCATACCCCCTCAAATCCTCGTAGCACCAGGCCACGATGTCGGGGAACTCCCGGCACGGTGATCCGATCTGCTCCAGTTCCGCCGACGTGCAGTCTGTTCCGACCTTGATGGTTTTACCAGGTTCAAGTTCTAGGTCAGCATACTGCCTCGGGTCTACTTTGATCCTGTGGGATATTGCTTTGTCATTCTAATCAAAGAGACTTTCTAATGTAATCAGTCCTTTTGGGACGTGATTATTCCGTAACTGTATCAACCCCTCATATTGCTCGTCATCAGGGTCTCTACCTCCGATTACACACACTTCGTTAACCAGGAATGTGACGATCTCCTCGTCTGGCCGAACACTGCCGGTGGGTGTCCTTATCGAGCACGGAAGGCACATGAGACGGTACTGAACCGGCTTCGGTTTCTGGACAACGTCTTCAACCGGAACGTACCTGGTTCCAACAGACGCCAGGATATCAGCGTGCTTGTTTTTCTCACGTGATATCGCTTTGATACTCAACGAGTCGAATGACTCCATCGGGTCCCACACCCGATTGCGGTATGCTCTGAGATAGTGCTGTCTGGATGCGCACTTGTCCATAACTTGGTGACATACCAGCTCCGAATCTCCGAAAATCTGGAGATGTTTAATTCCGAGCCTCTCCGCCTTTCGCAAACCCAAGCACAGGGCTTCGTATTCCGCCGAGTTGTTAGTGCAGCTCCAAGCCAACCTGTAGGCATAGTCCTTCTGGATTTCGGTTGGAGACACCAGGAGTACCCCTGCACCGGCGCCATTCTTGCATCGCGCGCCGTCGAAGAAAAGCTTCCACAGCTCTTCGGGTGCAGGTCCCACTTCTTTTGCAGCCGACACGTCAAGCCTCTCGGGCTGTTTAATGGAGTAACAGCCTTGCTCTGTCCCGATTACGACATTAAAATCCCGCAACGAGAACTCATCTTCAAGTTGTAACACTTCGAGGGCTTGCTCGGTCAGCTCCACTGTCACCAGCTCTTCTTCTGACAACTGAACCATACAGTCCATCTCTCCTCCGGGTATCTTCTCTACTAGGAAGGTGGAAGGCTTCTCATTAAAAATTCTCAGTCTTCTTCCTTTGAAGGGCACTTCCATATGCGAGTAGTCTAGAGACAGGTACCCGCCCAACTTCGCAGTGAACTCTCGAGAGAGACACATGCTGAAGTATGGCTCCAAATCAACAATAACCACCTCTTGGATGACTACGATGTCGAGAGCTTTGTGCAATCGGATAGGGATGTCCTTTATGACACCAACTGTCTTGACAGGGGTGCCATCTAATTGCAGCACGCCTTGGCTGCTCCGTGTGTATTTCATCCCGATCTCATCGCAGACGGCCTTCGGCATCACAGTCGAGGAAGCACCAGAGTCCACCATGCAGTTATGAACTATGTGCCCTTGCATCCGTAAAGACAGATAAAAGGGTGGCGGTCTGTTCTTCCCAGTGGCGGAGACTGTCAAAGGTTGAACCAGGACAGCGGGCTGCATCTGTCTGCCGTTCTTCATGTTCTTCAATGATTCTTGCAGCAGATCTACCTGGCCTGGGAGCAGAAGAGCATCGTACATGCTGATTCTAGCAGGTGTTCTTTTCAACTCGTCTACAATGCTGTAGCCCGAGGTACTAGCTCCTTCTGCTGGTTTTGCCGGCTCATACTTTGTCCGGTACTGCTGGGTGGCCTCAACTCGTTGCCTCTTGGTCAGAGACGGGTACTTCAGCCTCTCCTGGGCTTGTTCTTTGGTTTCAGCTGGAGGCTGCAGTACGGGAGTCTTAGCCGGAGTTGGGGCCTTTGCTGGAGGTTTGGCTGGAACAGCGGCAGCCTTTGCCGGAGAAGGCTTGACTGGAGCTTTATCTTTGGATGCCTTCTCCTGGGCTGTGTAGGGCCACAGCCGCTTGTATGGTGGCAGCCCGCCGGGCTGCGGTTTTTCTCTTCTTGCGTAGACTTGCAAAGGCTTGGCCGCATCTGCGGCCTTCGTTTCTTCCTTGGCGGGTGGCGCTAGATTTTCTTCGGGGAGGGCAAAGTTGGCCTCGCCGTCCAAGATCATGTACAGCTCATCGTCTTCTATAGCACTGCCGGCCAAGGTCTGGATGTAGTGCTGGTGCAAAGTGCAGTCTTCCTCCGAATGGGGGTCATTGCACGTAGTGCACCAGTTGACCTGGTCGGGAGGACCAGGCGGGTCTTCTATAGCAGCATTTCTCGGAGGCGGACGCCTGTGCGGCTGGTTTTCTGGCGCTTTGTCTTTCGTTAGCGCCGGGGCGCATATGGCCTCCTAGGAGCGAGGTCCATCCGGGCTCGCTTCTTCTTCATAGCGGTCATGTCATTGGACATGGCATGGTATCCGGAGGCCAAAGCCCGCACTTCTTGTAGAATCGTGTTCTGGATGCTGTCAGGTGGCGGCATTTGTGCCGGTGGAGGCAATACGGCCAATGGAGGGGGGTTAGAATAAGATGGATATTGTGGAGGAGCGGGAAGTGCTGGAAAATGCGGAGCATGAGGCTCCGGGTGAGGGTAATGCAACTGAGGCGGGCCGTAAGGAGTTACGACCGGCGTCGGATTCCACTGCTGCTGGGGTTGCTGCCCTGACGTGGACGGCGCACGACCAGAAGCAGAAGGATACTGTGATCTTGGGAAGTCGGGATGGATGGGCTCCTGCACTCTGGACGGGAGTCTGCCGATAGAGATAATGTCAGCTTCAGCTTGCTGGGCAGCCTCGTACAGCGCAGGGAACTCATCAATTCTGGCGATCTTCAGCGACGGGCATATGTCCGAGTTGAAGGATCTCGGATAGTAGTGAGCAGCCATGTCGGTTGAAGGCCGAAGTTCGCGAGGTACCCGTTTCCGGGATCTCGCAAACCTAATGTTAAAATCGGACACCTCCTCTTGAGGATGTCTCCGGATAGCTTAGGACCGATGCGATAGAGAAGTCGGGTCAGCGGACTCGTTGCATCCTTTTACGAGCCTCCTGGCTAGGCGGGGCCACCCCTGTGATGGATCCCTACGCGGCCGATCTCCACCAGTAGAGAAGCTTTCCCCTCAGGGAAAGGGCCAGCGAGCGGGTCTTCACACTTTCATCGGTGATAGTATGTAGTGCGGCCAGGGCAAGGATGTCCTGGATGTGCTCGTACGCCGTCTTACCGTAGCCGTCGTATGTGGGAATAGACTTTAAAGCAGCCGGGGGCACAGCTTGCTGTCCGACCAGGGCCAAGGGCCCCGTAGAGTCCACCGCCGGGAAAAGATCATCGTCATTTGGCTGTTGGGCAGCCATTTCTTCTTCTTCTTCTTCTTCTTCTTCTCCGCCGTCGGTTGTGTACTCAGTGTCGGTACTTTCCGAGGATGCAGGATCTTCTTGTTCCTCGGCCTCCTCTATTTCGTACTCGGCTCCTCCGACTTCAGCTTCGGCCTCTTCTTGGATCTCAGCCTCGGCTTCGTCGAAACGAGCTCGCGGGTTAGCCAGCCTGGGGATCTCGCCTCGAGCGTTGATGTCCAGTTTGTAGAACTCAGGCGAGCTTCTTGGATCCCTTGCTTGCCACCTTCTCGTGTGCATGAAGGTGCTGGGACCGGTCTTCTTGACTCAGAGAATTTGTTCGTGCAGAGTCGCCAGGTGTTCAGATTTGGAACAGCAATGAAGCGAACACCAGTACTTCAATTCTGTCGGGGGTGAGAAACTTCCTTGTTTCACCGTGCTCAGAAAACACTGTCAGCGCCAGGTGGAGACTGATCAGAAAATCTTCTTCAAACGTGGGACCAGCGTCCCACCGGGCGTGCCAGAGAAACTGTTGGTTACGAATCTGCCATGAGGAAAGGATTTTGGGTTAATGCGCCCGAGTTCGCCCACCAGCATGAAATGCCGGAAGGAAGAGATGCCTCCCGAGCCAATCTCCGGAGAAGGCCGGCTCCTTTTGGGGGGTTTTGTTTAAGCTCAGATTAAAGGAAAGAGATAAATGTACAGAAAGGGACAAATGTACAGAAAGAGAATACAAATATGTCCAGAGGTTGGTGGGGGAAACTAATAGTACGGGAACACACTAATTACCGCTACTTACTGCATTATAAACACAAATCATGACCAGGAACTGCAAAAACTACGTGTACTTCCGATACTCAGGCAGTGTATGCACAGCTTCAATGATCCCCTAGCAAACATTCCCTACAAGGAACTAACAGCATGGCAATGCATCAATCACCAGATACGTACACTAAAAAGAGTAGAAAGCAAACTAGAGATATCAGAACCAGGTATATGTGTTTATGTAGAGAATTTAACCGCACGGCTCAATGGCTCCCTAACGGACATTCCCTACAAGGAACTAACGATCTTGGATCGCATCAGTCACCAGATACGGGCCAACAACAAAACACATAACTGATGGAACTGCTACTGCATCTATTCTATGTATCCTTTTAACTAATGAAGTACAGGGGGTGCTTTAAACAAGCAATGCTAGAGGCACCTGCTCACCAAATGCTGAAATGAATCAGCAAGCCGTGACAGGTTAGCCTAAGGCATGAATAGAAAGGCAGCATAAAAAACAGAAGCAGCAGAACAGAACCAGGCATACAGATTATATTCATAAGCAGAAGCACGGTTACAATGGGCACAGTAGTTCCCTAACAGACATTCCCCTTCCACCCTTTACAATGAATTCATGGTGGGCTTTTATAGCCCGAGTCCCTCCCGTTACATTAATGGGCACAGGGTCCCAGTCAAACATAAGGCGACAAAAGCGGCGAAAGAGCCGCAAATGCTGACCTTTTGTCGGACCGGACTGTACCCGCAGCATGGTCCTCCTGGAAGCTGGACAGCTACATGGCGGTGCGCTGGGCAGAACTTCAATCTGGCAGTGATGCGGGTAGCTGGAGTAGGTAGAACCTCAGATCAGCTTTGAATGAGGCTACTGGCATAGGCAGTGCAGCCCATGCTTGTCCTTTTGCTCGGCACGTTTCGGCTCTAATCCCGAAGCTGGACACTTGTCAGATGATGGATGATGCTGTTTGACACGTGTCTGCCTTGGAGGGCAGTCTGTCCATCTTCGCTTGGGATCGGAGCACCTCGGGATGTGCGGGCAGGACGCAGTGCAGTCGGGAAGGCCTTCATGCCTTGGTCAAATTCCGGGTTTGTTCCCTACTGCGCACCTGTCAAGGGTGCACTCCGACTTCGGTGTGAAGTCGGAATGCGCACAGGCGAAAACTGATGTCTGCCGTCGTACGGACTTGCTCCAGCACTTGATTTCTCTTTTGTCAGCCTGCCAGTCTGCCAGTTACAAGGTGCGCCCAGAAGAGGGGCGAAGTGCGAACTTCGCACCCAGACTGGGCGAAGTGCGTACTTCGCACCAAAACTGGGCGAAGTGCGAACTTCGCACCAAAACTTAGCCATTTTTCAGGTAACTTGCTGGAAGTTGAAAAATTAACTGGGGGACTCCAAGAAAGGGGGGAAAGAAAGAGAATGCGGGAAAGAAAAGGAAAGGGAGAGAAGAAGGAAGGAAAATGGAGGAAGAGGGAAAAGAAGAGCAGCATGTTACAACACTGAAGACATTGCACCCCGTGCAAAATGTGACAACAGGATCATACTCCTCTATTTCGTAAAAGTCATGCCATGGCGGGAATGATTGCATATCTTCTATATGCCACTCCAGGTCCTGCCTTTCTGGGTTATTGCGCTCGGCCATTATGTCCTTTCTAGGGCAGACATGGAATTCCTGGACACTTCTAAGCCTTTTGATGATGTCCAGAGGATCGTATTTCCACCGCTGTGGCAGCTCAATCAGCCCGAAACTCGAAAGTATGGCAGTGCAGAATCAATGCTATCCATTGACGCCAATTTCCACTTCTCCCCATGTGATCGGGTATCGGAATATGTGCCCTTTCTTCTTGCCCTGACCATATTTTTCGTCCGTATAATCCATCTGCCGTGCTGCCTCATGCGCAAACAGGTACTCTGAGGTATAATAGGGCAGCAGAAAGGGTTTGCCCGTGAATCCGAAGACTTTGATTACCAAACCCTGCGTCAGCCGGAAGACATCCCCGAAGGGCACCTCCCCAGAAATGAAGTGCTCACTCATGATGCGCGGAACACGCGAGCAACTGCCTTGGACAATACTTAGGGCCCGACTCAGAAAATATTTATTAAACCTGTAATAGGACTCCTCCCTATATAGCACCCGGGTCCATTCATAAACCGGACGCAGTGCACCATGTTCGCCCCCACGCTAAACTGGAATTGACTTCATATTGTCATGGAAGTGAAACAGGAAAAGCCAAGCCAAAAATGAACAGAACCTGAATGTGTTTGACTTTTTCTCCTTGAAATTGCAGAGGGCGAGGTGCATTGCCCGGGCCAAGTAATCAGCCTAGTCGAAAAATACGGGCTTTGCGTTGCTCTTCATCAGTCTAGGGTCGCAAAATTTCTCATGCCGGAGGCACTCGATGATAGCAATTTGGTAGGGGTGAACCATTGAGTCCGACCCACAACCCAGAACCCAAGCCAGCATGGTGTGAATATGAGGACTCTTGAAAGTCGATAAGGGCCGAGGGTTCTGCAACCATTGCCGGGGTGGAGGTGCTCTATGCAGCTCGGACTCTAGAAACTGCCGCATCGACTGGGAGTCTGCAAATCTGCTCGTCTACTCCTTGAGGTTGATCCTCTTGACTATGCAATTTTTGTCTAGGGTACGGCCTGGCGCGAAAGCTGCCTCCATGGTCTCCGAGTCAACGAAAAATAGAGGTGTGCCCCTGTAATCACAGACCTGGCGGGTGTCTGGGCTGTAGTAATCCGCCACTGCTGCTACCAACTCGGGGCAATGGTGCACCTGACTGCATAAATACCAGTGTAGGCGCGCATGATGTGCTGCAGCGAGAGGGTGTGATTTAGGGACTTTATCTTTACATTCCTTGATGGTATTCCGCAAATCATTTATATTCTGGGAATAGGGTCCATCTCTGAGCCTATTCCAGTTGTCGAGGGGCGGCAGGAGAGTTTGCATTGGTTGCTCTGGCTGAGCTTTCCTTCTTGTATCTACTTCGGACGCCTGCGCCTTGCCTTTGTCCTTTCTCTGTTTCCCTTGCCCGCTTTTAGGTGTGCTTGAGGCTATCTGTCCAGCTGCGGCACTTCGCTCTCCAACTTCTTTCTTTCCCATGGTGCAAATTAAACTCAAATTGCTGCTCTGGCTCTGCAAAAATTCGAATTTATTGCTTTACCGGAGTTTGGAGCACTTGGAATTTTGTATGGTAAACCTTATACAGAAGTTGATTTTATCGGGGCGAGCTCGGCATGGGCGTATCTTAATGGCGGGTGTCCGACTTTAATTACTCGGCGCACGAAGTTGGTGGACGTCGATCTATTCTCTCGGGTTGGCCATGCATAAAATCTCTGATGGGACTTAAAAAATCGTTGCAGAATGTCCTTTTCTCCTTTTTTAAACATAAACCTGCATTGAATCTTGTGCAACCGCCTTCATTTAATACACGTTTCTTAGAAGATGTTCCTTGCACGGTCTCCAAGGTTGGCCAGCAAGAAAGGGAGCGCCTCACCTTTTTCAAACAATTTTCTGCCCTATAGCGCTCAAAAAATGAGCGCTCCTGGGCTTTTTTCGCTGTGGGGAGTGATATGGGGCGCGGGCCGAGCGAGTCCCTTGGGATGATCTAAACATTTCAAAACTTTGCCTTCGAACCTTGCCCTGGATCGCTCCCATACGGAGCGCTTTGGGGTGCTTTAGCTTTGAGCGAGCGTGAGAGGGCCTTATTTGATACTTAGAGGATTTTCTTATAATCTTGGCGCCAACTTTGCCTCGCCGGATCCTGCCCCAAATCGCCGCAAAGATGAGTGCTCGAGGGCTTGTTTGCTTTGGACGGGCGACGGAGGGAAAATTCGACAGTTAGAACATTTTTTCGAAAAAATTTTCTTCCTGTCTTTGCTTAATGATGCCGAACTTTTTGCCCTGGATTGTTGTAGGAGTGGAGCGCTTTAGGGCGGGGAAGCCTTCAGAGAGCGCAGGAGAGCCAAAAAAAAACTTGGAAAATTTTGGAAACAGGCCCTTCGCTCATTTTTTTGCCGCAAATCGCTCAAGAAGATGAGCGCTCCAAGGTATTTTAGCTTCGGACGAGCGACAGGGGGAAGATTTAATACTTAGAATATTTTCTCCCTGCTCAAACTTTTTTCAAACCCGGAGGAGAGGCAAACCTCACTTGGCTCAACAGCCTAAAATTTAAGAAACTTAAAGAAACACATATTTACATGCAGAAAACAACTGAATTGAAATAACAGAAAAACAAAATATGTACAGATGGAACCTTTCGGTGCTTCTTCCTTCATTGATGGTAGGCTTTCAGATGAAAGCCATTTGACTGGAATCGGGAGGATGTGACCCTCCATATCCTTTAGCACGAAGGCATTAAACTGATTCACCCGGACGATTTCGAATGGGCCTTCCCAGAAGGAATCAAATTTGTCGTGGTTGCCGGGCTTGGTTTTCCAGACGTCCCATTTGAGCACCAGGTCTCCGACCTTGAAAACCCTTGCTGTGGACCCTTTTGAGAACCATTTTTTGGTAGAGCCTCTATACTTCATAAAAGCCTCATAGGCTTTTTCTCTTTCTTCTTCAAGCTGTATCAGTTGGGCAAGTTTGGCATCCAGGGGGTCTAGGTTGCCTTTATCATCATCTAGCATCCATAGGGTAGGCATCTCAATGTGAGTAGCCAGGACTGCATCTTTCCCGTATACTAGGGCATATGGAGACGTCCCGATGGATTTCTTGACTGATATACGGTCCGCCCATAGCACTTTGTCGAGGACTAAGTGCCAAGATCTCTTGTTCCGCTCCATAGTCTTTTTAATAACCTTCATCAGGTTCTTGTTTGTAGACTCGGCCAAGCCGTTACCCTGCGGGTAATAATTAGAGGATGTCTTCAGATAAATGCTGTATTTGCAAGCGAACTCCGTGAGATCTGCTCCTATAAACCCCGGACCATTATCTGTCACTATGGCTTCTGGGATTCCGGAGCGAGTAATCAGGCTCTCCAAGAAGGCGATGACCGTCTCCTGGTTAGCATGCTTTGTGGGTATTGCTTCAGCCCACCTGGTGAAATAGTCCGTGGCAGTCAAAATGTACTTATGCCCTGCCGAAGAGTTTGGCGATATTATACCGATGAAATATCAGGCCCCATTGCTGAAATGGAGCTTCAACCTGAATCGGCTGGAGGGGCATTGGAGCGTTCTTGTTGCGGCCAGCAAACCTCTAGCATTTCTCACATTTTTGAGAGACTGCGAGTGTATCGGCGAAAAGGGTGGGCCAATAATAGCCCGCTTTGATGATCTTGAAGGCCTAAGGCCTTCCTGAAAGATGTCCTCCCGACATTCCAAAGTGGAATTCCTCGAGGACCTTATCTTTTTCTGTTCCCTTGATGCATCGCAAGAGAACACCGTCAATGTTTGCATAAAACAGCCCCTCGGGGCGTAGTACAAACTTCAGAGATTTGAGTCTGAACCTCCTTCTTTGTGAGGCATCGAGGTTATCAGAACATTGCCCAGTATTGAAGTACCACACTAGGTCATCGGTCCAGTCTCTGGCTTCTTCCGGAGAGTTGGCAAAATCGGCCTCCATCATAAGATCCTCCCACTGACAAGCGGTCACTTCTGCGGCAGCACTTCTGGCTAATTCTTGACCAAGGGCCCGACCCCTGATAAGCTTGGTGGGCCGGACTTCTATGTCGAATTCTTGAATCTTGGCGATCTAGCCAGCTCTTTTATGACCTGGTTCCCCTTGAATGATGAAATTTCTAACATCAGGGTGGATGACAAACACGGTAATCCGGCTCTGGGAGACAAAGTGATTGAATTTATTCAGAGCCCTCATGACTGCATGCACTTGCCACTCGATAAAATTATACCGTTCCTCATGCGGCTGGATTACTTGGTTCAAGAAGGCAATAGGCCGTTCTTCGCCGTCATCTCCTTTCTGGGTCAAAACCGCGACATAGCTCTCTGGCTCTTCGACCGCGCATAGGATGAAATCCTTGGAGTAGTCTGGGTTAACCAGCACAGGAGCCTGAGCAATTCTGGCGTTTATCTCTTCAAAAGCCTTTTTTCTCTCCTCAATCCATATGAACTCGACATCTTTCTTTAACAGCTTGGCCATTGGCTTTATCACTTGAGCGAAGTCTAGCACAAAATTCCTCACGAAGTTGATTTGGCCGAAGAAGGATTGAAGACCCTTCTTGTTCACTGGGATGGAGAGCTTCATCAGAGCCTCTGCCCTGTCGAGGTCGACTGCTAAGCCTTTCTCGGAGATGACATGACCCAACAATTTCCCTTCTCTCACCGCGAAGAATGATTTCTTCGGATTAATAGATATGCCGAACTCCCGACACCTTTCAAATACTTGTTCCAAGTGAGAGTTGTGCTCTTCTTTCTTGTGAGAGAACACTGTTCAAGGACGAACGGGACCACTAACGGGAACAACTTCATGAGTACACGAAGGCATTGCAGGCTGCAAATCCACAGAGCTCAACACCCACGGATGCTGAAACTCCTGCAGCAGAACGGAGAAAGTCGCTGAGGACATCGACTTCTTCGAAGGGGAGGATAGATGTAGACAGCAGTTCTAAACCCTAGGACTGGTTGGAACATTATGTCCATCAATTTTGAATTGTACATAGCAATTTTGGTATGTTAATGTTTTGATTTGATTGGAAAAACAGCCAATGAAATGAAGGCTGAATTGTAAACGCATATGGCATAAAAGGACAAGAACAACCGTCATTGTTAGTGTTTTGATTAAGGTTCTAGACGACTAGTTAGACGTCTAGTTAGAAGACGTCAAGTAGTTAGACGTCTTAAGCAAAGTGTTAGAAGGCGCTTAAGGATAGACGGTTGGGGTGGTTCAGGAATCGGTTGGGGAACCACTTTGCCCCTCCTATTTAAACCCCCCTTTCAAACATTGTATCATCGATCATTCTATTGCAATGCCAATGCTGTTATGTTGTTTACGTATTCTGCATGTATGGTGATCTTGTGGTTGTGCTATTGATTACAGGTTGTGATGCATTAATGGATGAGTTGCAGGTTGTGTTGTACTAACTTACATTGCAGGTTTTGTCCCTTGGGAATTATTGAAGTCCAGTGTTGAAACAAGGCACAGAATCTGTGATATTATTGCAGGTATATGGAAGGAGAACGGAAGCCGACCTAGACGACTAGCCCTGACGTTTGGCAGCCGTCAGACGGCTAGCCGTCCACCCTAAGTACCTGACGTCTCTTCCTCAGGCCCTGACGTCTAGAGACCTGACGTCTAGTCCAGCCTTGACGTCTAGGACCCTGACATCTACACCTGTAGTCCTGACGTCTAGAATGGTGATGTCTAGACTTGTATACCTGACGTCTGGACTCCTGACGTCTACCTGCACTGCTAGAGAATTGGACTGGTAGCCTAGCTAATCATTACCGATAGCCTGAGACTGACTTGTCATCACCCCATCCCGGGAATGTAGTCACCCCTGTCTACAACACCATTTAAGGACTGAGTGGGGACTGGTCCAAATATATCCGAATTTATAAGTTGTAGAAAATCAGAACTCTTACCAGGGCTTACAGTAAACCGAACCCTCTTTTGTTTACCAAAAATACAGTGCTCACACAAGTCTAAATTGCAAGACTTAATCCTAGAAAGCATACCTCTGTCATGCAGAATTTTCAGACCTTTTTCACTCATATGGCCTAGGCGTTGATGCCATAGCATTACTGCATCCTGAACAGAAGTTGCTGCTGCTGCATGGTTTGTTACCGTATCACCTCATAAACGATATAGGGTACCATAAGATTCTCCCTTTGCTGCTACAATAGCACCTCTGGTAATTTTGCAATACCCTAGCTTATCCATCATCTTGATTGAGAGCAAATTCTTCTGCAAATCTGGCACATGTCGCACATCACGTAACATCCTTTCTCTACCATCGTCCAGCCTTATCACAATTTCTAAAGGGTGATCATCACCCAAGTAGATCTTCCCACCACTATATGGCTGATATTTGTCAAACCAATCTTTGCGAGGAGACGCGGAAAGATGCACTCGAGTCCAAAACCCAGGTATATAAAACAGATCTGCTGTTGCTGATACATAAAGCCTCACATGATACTGTCTCTCCAGAATTTGCTGTACTGGCCTCAGTTGATGGTTGAAATTGCTTTTCACCATTTTTTTCCTTTTTAACTGCCAACAGTCCTTTGAGTGCCCTGGCTTCCCACAATGCCAGCACTTCCCTTTCAGCTTGCGTCCTTTAGACTTAGATCTGGATTGTGATCTACCTTGTTGACTCTTCTCGAAAGATCGACCTCTCACAGCTAGGGCTTCATTGGTTGAGGGTTCCAAAGACGTTTTCGGCCTCAACTCTTCTGCCAACAAAGCGACTACCACATCATCAAAAGTTAGAGCTCCTAATGATGAATTGCTGAGGGTCATCACCAAATGATCCCAAGTCTCCGAGAGGGAACAAAGTAGGGTGATAGCTCTGTCCTCATCCTCCATCTTCACATTAACTTAAACCAATTTACTAATAAGGGTATTAAACTCATTCAAGTGATCTGCCATTGATGAACCCTCCTTCAGCCTTAGGTTGTAAAGTTGTTTTTTCAGAAAAACCTTATTTGTTGCAGATTTCGTCTCATACAACTTTTGAAGCTTTTTCCAAAGGGCTTCCGCGGTCTTTTCTTCAACAACGTTGAACAAGACGGAGTCCGCTAGGCATAGGCGGATTGTAGAAACCGCCTTCCTATCCAACGTTGCCCACTCCTCATCTTTCATGCTGCTTGGTTTACTCACGACCCCTTTCAAGGCTAGGGCTTGGTCATTTTGAACCAAAAAATCCTCCACCTTCATCTTCCATAGGGCAAAGTTCCTGCCATCAAACTTTTCAATATCAAACTTGGTTACACTTCTAGTCATTGTTGCAGCTCCCACTCGCACAAAACCCTAGGCTCTGATACCAAATGTTAGAAAATATAGCAAAATTATGTGCAAGCAAAAAAACACAATAACGCAGGGAAAAATAGTAACACAAATTTTAGATGGAAAACCTGCAATTTGTAGGAAAAACCATGAGGCAATGACAGCTTGATATTTTATTGATTTTGGCAGAATTACTTTCAATCAATATTTACATGCAAGGGGTCATTCCCCTTTTATAGAAAAAACAAACTGTTCATTTTCTCTCCTAAAAGAAGACTCCAAAAACTGTTCGTTTCCTCTTCCAAAGGAAGAGTCCAAAAAACTGTTTGTTTCCTCTCCCAAAAAAAAATTACAAAAAACTGTTTGTTTCCTCTCCATAAGTTGCACCACCATGCATCTCTTTGCTGAAGAAAATTGGAGATCTAGATATTGACTTCACCTCCTAACAACAAGCAGTACCCTTACCTCACCTTTCGCTCCTCGATGGAAATCTCTCCGAGTTCGCGAGGAGGCTGGAGGAGCTGGTATTTTCAAGTTTCTGCTCTCCTGCCAGCATTCAGATACGGATAGACTGGCTCCCCCCTTATTCTTTGGGGGTTCTCCCCCTGTCTCGGCTTAGTAAGGAGAAGATGCTCCACGAGATTCGGAAGGATGTTAGTCTCCAATACACTAGATGCTCATGGATCTCTCCTGTTGCCCCTTTTTCCCCTAAGTTGTCTTTTTACCATGATCACTTGTTACAGATACAGGAGGGCAGAATAGTCCTCCACAATACCTTCAGTAACGCACAATGCATAGTGTTCGGATCACTATTGGGCAACTTAGGGTGTGTTCTCACCAACTCCGGATTGAGTCATATCACCATCTTCCGACGAAGGAGCAGATTTGCTTGTTTTGCTCCTTGGGTGAAGTTGAAACCCTTCATCACTTTATTTTTTGTTGTCCCATTTATTATGAGATCCGGGGTAGATTCCATTGGCTTTTCAGGCACAACTCTAGTTCTATTTCTACCTTCTTCAGATACCTGGACCAACGCACTCTTTCTTAGGGAGATAACTCAGCTTCGATGACATAAAAGTTCTCCAAATGGATCTCACCCTCCTCAACATCGGCTCATCACAACATACTTCACCAACTCCGATGGACCAGGTGACTTCGATCGACAATGCTCCACATCATCCAGTTCTAACAGAAGCAGGGTCAGTAGACAGCGCACCAACAGTTTGTCAGGGTTTCGAACTAGCAATGGGCAGAGACATCATGGACTTCTTTAGCTTCGGTACTTCAACCTCGATTGTTAGGAGAGATTAGTTTCTTGGGGGTTTTTAGAGCTTGCCCATCCTGGGTTGCTCCCTCCCCCCTCCTCTCTCTTCGTTCTTGTCGTGCACTCCTCTCTGTTGGACTACGACCCTCTCCCCCTTTGCTCTCCCTTTTCTTTTCTTTTTCCTTTCCCTTTGGCTCGTTTGTCGGGTTTCATCTTGTATTTATCCTAGTTATTTTCTTTGTAGGGCTTTTTAGCCTGCTAGCTGGCAGTCATTATTGTCCTTCTTATAGTCCCTTGGGTATTTTGGCCCACCGCGGACATGAATAATATTTCATTTCATTTCTTCTGCTTGGGGAACTGGTTGAACTCTTGTCAAGTTTCTCGTGGTCTCCTCATCAAAGGCAAGCTCGAACTGCTGCTATTACTATTATTAATATTAATTGCATACGAGCTGGTGGAGGAACTACTCGAACTTGTGGAGAATAAACTACTACTCTCTATTCGCCTACCCTCTCCTTCGTGAGATGTAGGTGTTTCAAAGGTATCTCTTCACAATACTTCTGCTGCTTGTTCTTGTTGGTCAAATATCTGCCTAAAATACAAAACATGCATTTGTGCGCCCTAGACACGGCCAACATTGAAAGGCTGAAGGAGAGAAATGTCCTTCAGACCAATCTCCAGAGAGGGCTGGCTCCCTTACTAAATCCTACACCGGTTTTAAGTTTAGAGTTGCGGGAAAGAAATGAAAATAATGGAAAGAAATGAGAAATATAGCCACAGGCCAGAAGATGTAGGATTGGGGACAGACTAGTAGCAGGAATTCAAATCAAGCGTTATAGCAGCATAGAACAGAAAGAAGGCAAAGAATCCACTTATGATTTTGCGGAGACAACTTCCAGAGTTATATTCTAGTACTCACTCCCTCACCAGCAGTGTTCAAATCCAGATGCAGAATTTAAACTTAGCAAATAACAGACATGAATATAAAATAGAAATGCTTGAAGTAGAAAGAAATCACACACAAAAATCATTCGCCGAATTAGAAGCCAGGTTCTTTCTATTTACGCAGAAAACTTGAAGCGTTTTTCTGCAGAGTGTCTATCCTCCTTTTACAATGAAAAATGATTAGTATTTATAGAGGAATTTCACCTCTATCATTCAATGCATATACAACAAAATGCTGGTAGATAAAAAACCAGCGTGCATATTTTACTCCTCGGCATAAGTGACGTCTTTAGTCAAAACATCCTTCATGGAGACAGCGATCTTGCTTTGATGGGAGAATCTCCTGGGAAATCTGCAGGATTAAATGCTTGAAGGCAGCTTCAGCGATGGTGCATCGGGACGCAATGAAATCACCTGAAAATCTGGAATTTGATCTTTGAATTCGCTTCACCCTTGCGCCTTGGAAATCGACTTTTGCCAAGATAGTCCACCATGTATAAATGCCATTTTGAAAACAATGCAGTCGGGTGGCAGTGCATTGGAAATTAGCCAGAATAACATTTAATCTTGCACCTTCGAAGCAGAAATTCTTGAAATACAGCCCTCAAAAATTAAATTCCATGGTCCCTTGACTTTTCCCGAGAGAATCCGCAACAATGGGTATCTTGGAAAAGTCTCCTTTGCTGTTCAAAATCGATTTCGCCCTATAGTGGGGCGACTGGCTCTTTTGGAATCAAGCTGGGCGAAAACATCCTATGCAAAGTTTTCTCTGATAATTCGATCATTAGCCCAACATGTCTCATTCTGCAAACTATTCTGTGCCCAAAGCTCTTCTTTCCCTTGCATTGGCTTCATTTTCGTTCATGCCTTCATTTTGAGCGTGCACCCACATTATTAACCAAAATACGAAAACCAGCAATTCTTATAGTTTCGTTCGGCTTTTCCACCTTGCGCTACCGTGTTTCGTTGGCTTTTAAAACACTTTCGCCCCAGCGAGAGGTGAATGGGGCTTTAAAACACTTTTTAATTCTTCCACGTCGACAACTCAACATCGGGCCCCACAACGTGCCTTTCGAAATACTTTGTTGTGCTTTCGCCCCAATGGAGGGGCGAAAGGGAGTTTCGCCCCTCACTTGGGGCAAAAGCTCTTTAAATTTTCAACCTGCTGCTGACGTGTACCCTTGCTCCTTCGGATTCGTAAATATGTTTGCCTTTGTTCTTTGACGTGGGCCCACACAACTTATCCCTTTTAAATGTAGTTTCGCCCCAGGGAGGGGCGAAAGGGCTTTTCGCCTCTCCTTTGGGGCGAAAGCATATTTGACTTTAGCCTTTGACCGACTCATGCTGGATGACGTCATCTTCCCATTTGTGCTCCAAACTGTCTTTTTCTGGGATTTTCGCCGCTGAGAGGGGCGAAAATGATTTTTGCCCTTGTTGAGGGGCGATTTTGATTTTGACTGCGCCCAACGTGTTCTCCTTTCTATTTTCGGGCCGAAGAAGCTATTAACTGGAATTTTGCCCTGAAGAGGGGCGAAAATGATTTTCGCCCCCTTCCCAGAGCGCCTTTGACTTTGACTAGTCTTCGTCACTTGCAAACTTTTCCTTCTCACTTAGACAAAATCTCTTCATCATGGTAGTTTCGCCCCAAAGGAAGGGCAAAAATGAATTTCGCCCCAAAAGTGCCCAAAAATGGATTTTTGGTGGTACAGCTTCCCGGGGCCATAACTTTTGATCCATCGACCCGATTGTCTATTGTAATATATCGTTGGAAAGCTTGGGAAGAGATGTACCATCCATTTCGATCAGTTTTCATCCCTCTTCGGGGCCTCTAAGGTCTTCATATTGCATTTTTAAGTTGTGTTGGAGAAATTTCTCGGGACGAAAACTTTAATATCTCTCAAACCGTTTAGGGTATTGGGGTGATTCTTTCACCATAAGTCTATTTTTTTAATTCCCCTCCTTTAGGTAAATTTTCAAGTACATAGATATCCATTTAGGCCAATTTCCCAAAAATGACCGCTTCCCGGTTTTCGCCTTTTTTGACTTCTAACTGCAGTGTGGCAAAAATGCCAATAGTTCTCTAGTCAACCTTTGTTGTTCAAGATCATTTAGCTCTTCCTGTCTTTATGCTTCTTTTTCGTTGAGCCTTTGCATGTCATCCAGTTCTTGAACAATCTGTTCCCTCATTCTTGCATTGTACCTTCACAGAGTCTCATATTCTTCTTGCAACCTTTGTGTCTCCTGACATATTCTCTGCTATATGAGATTAAACTGCGCTAGTGGACTCATATTCATATTCACTTTCGTCACTCTGAGGTTCGTAATCAGGCCTTTCTCATGCCACAAACTCCATCCTTCGCATATGTGCATCTGTAAACAATTGGAGTCTTCTTTCTTCCTCTGTGTTTGCGAACCTTACGTGTACCTGCACTTCTTGCTCAATTGGTCTATGTTAGTGTAATATTCCATTACTTGGGATATTTACCATTTACTCCACTAGGTAAAAGAATATTTACATTTATCTTTTAGTATCTAGATATTTATTCTTCTATCCTAGGTTAATCTCTAAATATCCTAGGTTAGTGGTTTGGTTAGACTTCTCTACCTAGGTTAGTGGTTAGCATCACGCAACTCCCTACTCTATTGTTAGAGGGTAGTTAGCGCTATTTCCTAATGCTGTTAGTTAGTCTATATATTTAATCATAGACTTTCTATTGTAATAGTTAATGATTAATTGATTGTTATTTTCGCTCACTCTCTTGATCACATTGGTATCATCGCAGCCGGGTGGCCTAATACGAGCTCCGCTCGTTCCACCCGACCTGGACCTGGCACGGTCTTCGAGGGCCCTGCTGGCCCTCAGGACCTGCACGGATCCCTAGGCGGGCCCGCAGGCCCACATCACCGGGCGGCCACGGGAGAGGGCCCGCAGGCCCACGTCACCAGGCGGCCACGGGAGAAGGCCCGCAGGCCCGACAGATCCGACAACATTCTGCTGTCCGGCCTATCAGGCCTGACAGTCCGACAGAGGGTAGGCGGCCCTCCTACGACCTCCGGTGACCACAGGACGGTTGATCACCGGAGCTAGCCCTCCGGCGATCGGGATCTGCGAGGGCAGGAGCGCCCTCCGATCTCCGGCGACTGGGATTTGCGAGGGCAAGAGCGCCCTCCGATCTCCGGCGACCGGCGACATAGATTCGGCAACCAGGATCTGCGAGGGCAGGAGCGCCCTCCGATCTCCGGCGACCGGCGACACAGATCCGACAACCAGGATCTGTGAGGGCAGGAGCGCCCTACGATCCCCGGCGACTTGTACCGGTCAGCGAGGGCAGGCGCACCCTCTACCGGATCCGACAACCGACACGATCTGACGCATACAGACCGCACGGGACCCTAGCCAACCTAGAGGGGACACGTGGGGGCCAGACGCGACCTCGGGCACAGATCCCGAGGTGCTGACGTGGCACTGCCACTGGACTGGACCTGGACTGGACAGGACACGTGGCAAGCGCCACCTGGACAGGACACCTGGACGATGACAGACGCGACACGTGGCGGACAACCACTAGACGACGACAGACGCAACACGTGGCGGACTAGCCACGTGTCACCGGACCTGACCTGTGGCGGATTGGCCATGTGCCACCTGACCCGACTAGCCCCGACGTGGCGGCGAACAAAAGGACGACAAAGGACTCGGATTGCCCGCAGGCAATCGAGTCCTTATATGGGCGAAGTCGTTTTTAAACGACTTACATGCGCCTTCACGGCGCATGTGGGACTAAAGTCCCAAAGCTTTTTTAAACAAAAGCTTTAGAGCGCGCGAAGGCGCGTGCTCCAAGCCCTAGGGAGGGGAGGCTTCAAGATGAAGTCTCCTCCCCAATATCTCCGTCGGGCTAGCTAGCCCGACTGGAGATTTAGCCCTCGACAAGGCGCGGCCCGACAGGGAGGTCGGGAGTTCGACTCCCGTCGGGGCCGAAAGTTCCTTTTTTTTTAGCGGGCGGTGGACTGGACCGAGTCAAAGGTATAAAAATAATTTTTTTATATTTTTTTTGTAAATTTTTAATTATTTTTTAATCATTTTTATTTAATAATTTAATATCTTTTGTCTAAAATCAATTTTTTTTTCATAAATTACATTGATTTTTTACAAAATTAAATTTTATTATTGATTAAATAATGATTAGATTTATTAAAATTTTGCATTAAAATAGAGAATTAAGGATCTATTTTTGCAATCAAATCAAAAGGAGCTTTTGTTTTCTCCAAGAGGGGATATAAGACATAGAAGAGCACTTATTTTTCTTGCAAATTAGATAGCCATAAAAACTCTTCTCAACCTTGTTAGTTTTGCAAAACCACAAGAGGGACAACATCATAGAAATTTGATTCTTTCTTGCACAAATTAGAAAACAAGGAGACTGAATTTTTTTTGTAAAATTCAAAAGGCAAAGTGTGCATTTGTTTTCTTCGAAGAGGGATATAAGACATAAAATTGCACATTTTTTTTGCAAACTTGAGAAGAATTTGAAGCCTTGGGTCCATAAAAAAAAAAACCAAGTCGTTTGTCGACTAGTTCTGGAAGCCTTCCAAATGCGGGTCGTGTGTCGACTTGTCTTGGAAGGAGTGCTCAAAATTGTTAATTTTGCAAAATTCAGGGGAGAAGACAACATTGTACTTCTTTTGCAAAATTGGAAAACAAAGTAGGAGACATAAAAATATCATTTTTTTGCACAACACAAAACACACATTTTGTTGCAAAAATTAAAAGGTGCATTTTCGATTTTACTCGACACCTTTATTGGCAAATTAGGTGCATTTTCGGTTGCATCCGACACCTAGGTGATAAGAATTTTGTGGGCATTCTTGTTTGATTATTGCATTATTTCTTTTGCAATTATAAGTCATAGAATCAAGAACACACTAAACCCCAAAATTTCACAAATTTGTGTAAATCCTTGCACAGATTTAAAAGCCAAAATTACTTGATATTCTCTCCTAAATCAACAAAACCCCTAATTCACTCTTATTTGTTTGGCTTAATTTCCTCCAACTTCTCATCCTTCTTGAAGGGTGTTAAGGCAAGTGCCATTAAATATCTGTTTGAGTGAATTATATTTTGGTACTCTTTTAGGGTAATCAAAAGAAAGAACAAGTTTTTGAAAATAAGGAACCTTAAAAGTTGCAATCCTTTGCACTAAGGGGGGATAATTCCTTTCTTCCTTCAAACATAGATTTTGATAAGAGGGAAATAAAACTTGTAAAGGCAATCAGAAAAGTCCAAGTCATCAACATTAAACCTTTTCTTTTAGACTTCATTAATAGCAATCATGCTTGAAGTACTTGCAATAAGAAAGGACAAATTGGTGAACTTTTTTGATCAAATTGCCTAGAAAGCATAGTTTTGCACAAATTGTAAAAATGACAACCATGACACCATTCAGTGTTGGTTTCAAAACAAGCAAAACTAAAATGGCAAAGGCACAACACAGAAGCCATATTTCTTGTGAAGTGTCTCATTCTGATTCTGTTTCTGGTTCAAAGATAGCACAAGGAGTGCTAAATTGCTAAACACAGTTTTGTAGAGGGAAAACACATGTGTCCCTTGGGCAAAAACACCATTTTCTCTTTCTCTTCTTTTAGGCTTCATAAATAGCATAAGTATTTTGTTTGAAGACCTTGCAATAAGGGGTGCTTATACCTCTTTTAGGCTTCATAAATAGCAAATTCTAGGTGTTTGAAGTACTTGTAACAAGAGGAGCGATTTTTTGTGGTGTACAATTGTCTAGGAGGCAATATTTGTAAAATCCTTCACAACACTCTTGCGTTGCACACTTTTTGCAATTGAGGGGGGATATCCATTTCTTTTCTTCACTGATTTTTGTAAATAGGGAAGATGGCTTATAAGGGTGCATTTTCGGCTTTGACCGACACCTTAGTCACACTTCCTTCAGAAATTAATTACACTATGTTTTGCAACGAGAAGGGGGGAACTTATAAGGGTGCATTTTCGGCAACGACCGACACCTTAGCTACCTTATCTTTTGCAAATTCATATTGTAAATGAATGAACCTTGTATGAAGTGATCTATTCTACTACACCTAGCGATTGCAGCGGCTGGTTACCCATGCAATTCGGTTGGATGATGTGATTACCATAAGGACATTCGTTGGCGTGAAGACATAGTGAGGAATGACCCACTTTTTGCTTAGGAGCAGCCAGAGCACTGTGACAGAGCAAAGAACCAATAGATCAACATCTTCTCCACTGTATTGGGACAACTATATACTTTACCCAAATATTGTTGTATAGAGGGATATGTATGTATTACCCAAATAATGTAATAAGGGGGGATGTTAGTGTAATATTCCATTACTTGGGATATTTACCATTTACTCCACTAGGTAAAAGAGTATTTACATTTATCTTTTACTATCTAGATATTTATTCTTCTATCCTAGGTTAATCTCTAAATATCCTAGGTTAGTGGTTTGGTTAGACTTCTCTACCTAGGTTAGTGGTTAGCATCACGCAACTCCCTACTCTATTGTTAGAGGGTAGTTAGCGCTATTTCCTAATGTTGTTAGTTAGTCTATATATTTAATCATAGACTTTCTATTGTAATAGTTAATGATTAATTGATTGTTATTTTTGCTCACTCTCTTGATCATAGTCTAGGCTCCAACTCTTTTTGTTCAATAATAGGTAACTCTCCATCTTTTGTCCCGAATAATCATCCTATATTCAGTTCTTCTTACTCCTGAATTGCACAATGAATTCATGTGGTCCCACTTGGTTCTCGCCAGTCTTGGACTCGAAGTCCTCCAAAGCAATTTGAAGACTGTTGCGGTGCTTCAACCAACCTTCCTATGGTCTCTTCTTTTGATGACCCGAAATCAACCATATTTACTTGTGCTTTTACTTTATATGGTTTCAACTTCGAACCATTAATTTTCTTAGGACACTGTGTCTTGTCTAATTTTTGCAACCTTGTCGCGCTGTTATCCATCACTTCTACCACTTGGAAGGGCCCAAGCCATATGGTCTTTAGCTTCCCTAACTTGATTTCTCGCTTGCCATTAAACTTGAGCACTAAGTCACTAGCCTTTAACTTGATCTTTCTCAGGTGCTTGTTGTGCCATAACTTCATCCGTCTTTGGGCAATATTCATTGCCCATTGAGCCATCACATGCCACTCGTCTAGTTGTACGAGTGTCATGAGCCTTTCCTCTAGGCTCTCCTAGTTATCCTGATGGTTTTGTACCGCCACCCTCAAACTGGGTACTAGGAACTCCACTGGCACTACTGCCTCTTGCCTGTACATCAACTGGAATGGTGTATTGTTCCTCATAGATTTAAAGCTTGTCTTGTATGCCCACAGGTCAACTGGCAATTGTTCTTCCCAATTGGCTCCTGCTTCGCATGTCTTGTATATAATTGAGACCAAGACCTTATTCGTTGCTTTTGCCTGCCCATTTGCTCTAGGGTAGTATGGACTAGACAAAAAATGAAAGATCCTGAACTTCGTGGTTAATTTTTGGATAATCTCATTGACAAAGTGTCCTCCCCTATCACTCGTCAACTGTAAATCAATTCCGAATCTTGTATTCACTTGTTCATACAAGAAATAGGTTGTACTTCTTGCAAAATTGTCGGGTAGAGCCCATGCCTCTACCCACTTTGTCAAATATTCGGTTGCTACTACTATGTGTCGACATCTCCTGCCTCTGCTTGTCTTCAACAGTCCAACTAAGTCCAGAGCCCATCTTTCGAACAATTTCTGCAGTAACGACATAAAATCCCTCTTTAGTGGCTTCCCTGTTCACTGTAGGTATCACATGCTTTCATGTACTCCTTAGCATCGTGATATAGAGTAGGCCACCATAGCCCTACCAACAATACTTTCCTTGTTGTTGCATCTTGGCCCATGTGTCCTCTAGCCAGTCCTTCATGATCTTCTTTCAATACTGTATTGACTTATTCCATCATACATCTTCGCAAGATCCCATCCGGTCCAATTTTGTATAACAAGCCTACAATTAATTGAAATGGTGTGGATTTCACAATAATGCGACGTCTTTTTGCTGCCATTATCTCCTTTGGTAGCTCTCCTTTCAACAAATATTCCCTAATATATTTGTACCATGTCAGTACTACATTCACTATGAACAATTGGGCATCGAGGAATCCATCTGGTATACCTCCTCTAGCAAGGCTCTCTTGAGCATAGTTGAGAAAATCTGCAAAAGATTTGCAGAATCCCGATTTTTTGCTGATTTTTTCAAAAAATCTGCAATTGTTTTTTAGGTTGCGGCCGATTTAGGGTTTTTTTATGCAAGCCCATTTTTCAGTTGTTAATGTTTGAACTTTGAAGTTTAAAGTTTATACCCTAAACCCAAAACCCTAGTCTAGGGTTTCGTTTTTTTCCCTCTTTTAAAGTAAATATTGCTGCCTGATAACTAGGCCATTTTTCAGCTGTTAATGTTTTAAACTTTGAACTCTATAGTTTAAACCCTAGGCTAGGCCCTAGGGTTTTGGGTTTAGGGTTTTGTTTTTGTTTTCCTCCTCTTTTTAAGTAAATATTGTTGCCTGGTAACTATGTATGCAAGCCCATTTTTCAGCTGTTAATGTTTGAATTTGAATATTTGAACTTTGAACTTGAAGTTTAAACCCTAAACCTAGTCTAGGCCTGTTGGCATTCTTGCCACATTGTTCTCCCTTGTAAAATTTGGATATTCAGTAATCTCTTCTTCCTTGGGGATCTGTTCTTTTTTCAGAATGTATTCCTTGTTTCTTGTGTTTTGCTGGCTGCAGTTTTTCTTCTGTTCACTCATCAGGCAAAGTCTTTGTCTTGATGAAGGCGAGGGTAGTTTCGCGCCAAGTCTCCAGGCGCAAGTTGGTTTCGGAACAGAGAGTAGAGCGTAGGCCCGTTTTGGGCCAGAGAGCAGCAAAACCTAGCTAAGGAGAAGAAAACGTAAGTGATGCCCATGCTTTTTCGCCTCTGTGTGAGAGCGCAAGGTAGTTTCAGGCCTTGGCTGGGCGAAACTCAACTTCGAAGGGAAAAATGCTAGGTGGGTCTAGGTCTTTTTGCCTTGGTTGGAGAGTGCAAAGCCTTTTTGTGGCTAACCTGGGCGAAAATGCCTTCATTTTGTTCTAACACTTAGTGTAAATCTGCTTCAACATAGTGTGGGACCCATCCTTTTCGTCCCTAGGAGATAGTGCAATTCTGTTTCGGTCCTTCTCTGGGCGAAACGCACTTTGTGGAGAGAAAATGCTAATGTGGGGCCCAATGCCGTTTCGCCCCAAATCATGAGCGCAGCCCAGTTTCGGGCTTCTTTTGGGCGAAAGCGCCTTTGACCCGCCCTCAAAGTCAGCGCAATCTTGTTTCAAACTCCCAAGGCAGTGTGGGGCCCAAAGTGTTTTCGCCCAAATTTGCAAGCGCAATTCCTTTTCGGAGTTAGAAGGGGAGAAATGACCTTTGACTTTTCCAAGGCGCAGCAGCACTTTCAAAGTAAACATGTTAAGTCCAATCTATCTTGCCAAGTACTGTTTGATGAGTGCTCAAATCCAATCTATGCTGCCACCGCGATGTTTTGTGGGTGTGCATTTATGTTTCAGAGGCATAATCTTCTATAAAAGCCAACAATTCTATTGTAATATGATGGACTTTTTGCTAGAGACTTGCTATACATGAATTCTGCTATGAATACAAAGAAACCTTGGCTCTCCAGAATGAGATTCGCTCTAATTCTGAACTAACTTGATTTACATGATAAGTCTCTTTCTAAAAGCATTCAAGAAGATGAAATCGCATAGGATTCCTTTAAAAACAGGAAGAGGCTTGTGACATGTATGAGAAAGTCCAATGGCACTTTCAGAAAATATGCCACCCATGAATAAAAGACCATGAAGAAAAATCTCCCTGAATAAAAGAATTCCCTGCTCTTGTAGAAATTGTGTGACTAATGGAAAGAGACTATACCAAATTTTTCATGCATCAAAATGATCAGCTTGAAAGAGTGTTTGGAGTAGCTTCCTTTATTGCAAAAAAAAAATTGTATTTGTTGTTGGCAAAAGTTTCCAAGACAAGTGGCACATATCTAATTCCCCCTTTCTTACGTACATATGCGCCAACTTTACATTATGTGCAATATTTAGACACTTAACTATGATGGCTCATTACATGTCATTTGCATTTCATATTAATTACATTTTATTGGCGTTCATCAATCATTTCATTACATTTCATTTTGACCAAAACCTAGTGCATTTTGCACTTAAAACACTTTTGCAGATAATATTACTTCTGTTTTTGCTTATGTCCATGTAGTAATCCACCCCCAATCTGGATAATAATTTTTTTTTTTTTCTGTGTTTCGATTTGTCTCGCAAAACTATGACTTAATTTGCTACATGCATTAATACCCAAGTGAGTAGAAACCATAACTATAACATGCAATGATACCCAGATGATTTAAGCACTGAATGATCAATTTTATGCAATACCCATAAACATGCAATAGGTTTAATAGCATAAACACTGAATATTTAGCTTTCTTGAGGAAACCCTCAATCAAGAATCTTATAATTTCAAATCTGCAAGTTTACAACAATTATTTAGAATACTTAGATGGGTAAATGTCTTCAAAATATCAAATTAAACATACCCATTTGTTGCTGTTCCAACTCTGTCAATACCCACATGCAAAATGGTGTTTTTTCAGCCCCAAAACTTTCACATTAACTGCTAAAACTGTACGGACAGGTACCGGAAAAGTACAACAGCAAAGATGATACTCAAATCTGCCTGAAAACCCTTGAAACCAACTTCAAAATCCACGCTAGGTCTTTGCTGAAATGATGCCAATAAAATGTATCTGCAATTAATCTGATGTTTGCTCCTCTAAAACCCTCAAGAATCACCTGCAATCGAAGCACAATACATTCCCTGTCACGGAAATGCTCTAAATCACTCTGAGGATGTCTTCCAATCTCGAAAGTGATGTCCTTGTTGGAGGATTTCGTCTCCGAACAAGCTGAAAACCCTTGCCAGAAAACTCTGCAAGTCTCCTCAATGTTTGCTCCAATAAATAACAAGCCAAGAATGCCCAAAATGAAGCCTTGGATGTGCTTTTATAACTTCTCCAATGGGTCGACCTCCTTGGTGGGTAAAATATGAATTAATAATGTTTTTTTTTTAAATTTCACTTTATTTACATAATAAAACATTATAAGATTCATATGAGTGGCATCCCTTTTTTTTGCTAGGAAAATGAGTCACTTTATAACATTATAATAATATAACTTAAGTGACTTTTTTTAATAACCTCATAACTCCATTTTGTAAAAATATTGAAGTAAACTATATTAAATTAAATATTTAATTTAATTTAATATAATTAAACTTCGTCCATTAAAAACTCTAACCTCTGCCACTCCAATCCACAAACTAGAAGTAGATTCGGACACCCATTTCGCCAAAGAGTCTCACTTTACTGTCCAATATGTCTGAAACCCTAATCCACTGACTTACTAAAAATAGTAAGTCCATACTCCAAGGCTCGGATTGACCCAAAAAGCTGGCAACTAAAAGCATTCTGAAGACTGAAGACGACTGCAAACCCTCCAATGGGCTCCCCAACACCTGACATAGCCTACGGGAACCCAAGAGTAGGCTAGCTCCATGTGATCCACTGACTGGCTAGGAAAGGGACATTACAGTCCAGAACTGCTGTCTACACACTCTATCTTTGTAGTCGAGAGTAATAAGCATTCATTTGAAAATACAACTATTTAAAATGTTAATGACTGATTTGTCCGCCTTTGTGTGTAGACAAGAGTGACTACTAGGGCTTTAGTTCTTTCTTCTTGTTTTTGGTAGAACATGACTACAATTCTTTGACATGGGTTTTGGCCATCCCTCACATACTGAGGATTTGAAGACAGATGCAACTTACCATTTTCTTGTCCTCTTTTATTGGTTCTGCAGCCATGGATGCAAGAATAGTCTTTGGGGGTCGAACTCCATGTCCTCCTAGGATTATCCAACTAGGTCCTCTTAGTCTTGAGCATTCTCTTGGGAGCATCATTATATCTTGTGTTGGCCCTTTTGGGATAGTTGGTAATGATGAAGATTGTACTTTTACTTTACATCCCTTTATAGATTAATGTTAGCGCTTGGATCCATTGGAGCTCCTTTCTATCTCTATTGTAGCTCAACTTCTAGCTTTCTCTTCAATATAACTTTTAGCATGTTAGGGCTTACCCATTTTGGGTAACCCTCGAGGCTGTAATTTTATGCCATACAGCTATTCCACTTCAGTGTGATTTAGACTAGATTCTTTACTAGTGTTTTTGTAGTATTTTTTTGGTTAATACAGTGCATTGTAATAACTCTTTTCAATGAGTCCCATTGAATCTACTTTGTCCATCTGTGGACATTAATAAAATTATCTTCTTTGATTCGTCTAAACTTAGATTATTCTGTCTATTAATATCTATCATATTGAATGAATGTATATGGACAAGTTTGATTTTGCAAAACCTTTTTTTATTGCTTTTTATGTCATTTAATGGTCTTGATCATATTTTGTGCAGAAGAATGCCATCACACTTTTGGTGTCACCAACAACTTGTGGAAGGATTGTCACGATGCTTAATAAGTATGATTTCTAAATTGCTATCTTAATAAATGATAAGATATTGTTCAAGATGTTCAAAACATCTTTTGAGAGTTTCAAATGAAAATAACTTTTGTATAGTGTAATGGTCTTCTTCACCAAAACGTGAACAATAAAAGAACACTCTGAAACATATTTATATAACTTTCATCTCAAATGGGTTTAAGTTTCTTCACTCAACGTTTTTAGCTTGATGAAACTGTTGAGGTTTTAAAAAATACAGTTTGTTTTTTGCAATAAAGGAAGCTACTCTAAACACTCTTTCAAGCTGATCATTTTGATGCATGAAAAATTTGGTATAGTCTCTTTCCATTAGTCACACAATTTCTACAAGAGCAGGGAATTCTTTTATTCAGGGAACTTTTCCTTCATAGTCTTTTATTCATGGGTGGCATATTTGCTGAAAGTGCCATTGGACTTTCTCATACATGTCACAAGCCTCTTCCTGTTTTTGAAGGAATCCTATGCGGTTTCATCTTCTTGAATGCTTTTAGAAAGAGACTTATCATGTAAATCAAGTTAGTCGCAATATATTCTAGCTGAACAATATCTGTTTTAACAGCCTTTGTGGAATGTTAACAAGTCCAACATGTTCTTTTTCATGACAGAGCATTCTAGACATTTTTGTTTGAACGTACTATCCTTTACGGATCCAAAGTTTTGAGTCTAAACTTGAGGCCTTCCACTCTGAAATTTTAAAAATTCGAGATGAACAGGCTGTCCTTTTGGTTGAACAGGAATGTCTCAAGGAAGCATCAACTGCACAGAGCCAAAAATTAGCCGACCAACAATCCTGGGTTTAGGTTGTAGCCGGAAAGAAGAACCCCCCCTATAGTTGAGTTGGCTGTCCAGGCTAAATTTGAAGAAGAAAGGATCCGTAATGCTAAAGCGCTCAACAGGCACCTCGTCCACTTGTGTTGTCTCTTGACCTTCCATGTTTCTTTCAAAGTCTCCTTCCAAACTTTGGTGCACCATCACTTCACGATCTTCTTCGCGAATATACAAACTGTTTGGTCTACTTGCCAAAACACTTATGTGGGGTTGCTCTGCTGCCTAACTCTCATCCTCTACACTCCTCATCAAACTCCTCCCCTCTTGTTTGGGTGTTATCATCAATGCTTCAACTCTTTGTGCATGTTCCACGTTGGCGTCTTCACTTACGCGAATGTTTTCTTGAGCTGTTTGAGTTACTTCATTCTTCGTTGTTAACAACAACGTTTTCCACCTTTCATTGTCCTCTTCGTATGGACTCCAAACTCGTTCAAGTATTGGTTCTTTTGTTTCCCGCAATTGCAGTGCTTGATTAGTCAGATTCCTCCCTTGAGCAATTTGTGCTTCTTCTCACGAGCACTTGATCCTCTCTGTGAACTCGTCTTCCACATCTTCACATGTACGAATCCTTACTTGACTCTCGCTTTGACAACGACAATGACACCAAATGTAGCACAAGTGGTGAGATGCCCAACAATGGAATGGTGGAATGATAGGTTTTAGGAACTAATCAAGACTGCAGTCATAAGACTGTTGTTACAGTCATACGACATCCTAGTCAATTGTACAACTTAGTCCTTGTACGACTTAGTCCTTGTATGGCCCATTGTGTCATACGGTTAAGTCTATTGTACGACACAATCATCGTACAACACAATCTCTCATACGATCAATCTCTTGTACGACACAGTACGAGACTCTTACTAGTAAATCCTTAGTCTTTTGTATGATAGTGACTTGTACGGTATCACACATACAAGCTAATGTGGCAACACTCCTATGTGTTTGCCCTCGTACAATCTAGCCGTTGTACGGTCTGCTATCATATGGCCTGTAGCTTAACTGATGCAACCCTTATATGGCCTTCTTGCATACTTCAACCCTGCAATTCCTATAATGCTGCTACAATGCAAAAGACTAACAAACTGCAACTAAGAGAATAGCAATGCAATCTGTAAATACAAGGTAATGATGCACATTATATCATAACAGTCTCATCCACAAGCAATGGTAATAATCTGCAATCCATGCAATGGCAGAATTGTATTTATTACTCGGGGAATTCTGTAAACAGCAGTACAATTGCAATTACAATGGCTGTAATCAGCCTTCAATCAACAATCCTTCACAACAGCTATGCTTTCTTGTTCTCCGTATGTCCACATGCACAATCAAACTATCCTCTATGCTGTCATGCTGCAAAATGAAGGAGGGGGGGGGATTTTACTGCCTATGTGGGCCGTTCCAAGCGGTTCCTAAGATAGCGCATCAATTACAATTGCCACCCCGAACTGAGCACTCATAAAATTATTAACTTTCCTAAGGTTCTAAGTGTCACTTTATTAAAGTGCACTACGTTATAATTTCGCTCAAATTTCACTTTACATTTCATTTAGTGCCATTTACATTAATTTCATGTACATTTCATTTCATTTTCACTTTACTAAAATTCTAAGTAAAACTTTGTACATTTTTCATTTTTCTTCTTTTGGGAAGCAATTTTATTGCCTATAGTACCTTGCGTACTTCTTTTGTGGTGATCAACTTCTTCAACATTTTCTCTTGGAGGAGTCTTTCTTGTTTAGTCTTCTACATTTCTTCTTCTACTTGATCATGGGCTTCCTGCCACCTCTCCTTCTCCTTGGCAGGTCTTGGGTATTGCTCGGCCTTCCTTGCTTGAGCCCTTGTCACAACTAACACATGTTTGTCCTTGTTTTGTTGGTCCTCTAAAGGCTCCTCTATGTCAATGATATTGACATTCTGCGTTCCATTGGAAGTTGCTTTCTTTGGGCAATCCTCTTCCTTATGATTGCCCGGTCGTCACCATCCACACATGAGGCCATTGTTGTTTCCGGTACTTCCTCCTACCAATGGGTTTTGGCAATTTCTTGCAAATTGTCCCCACTTTTGGCATCTTCTACATTGAATTATGTGCCTTCCATCCGAGTCATATTGTAATCGACTCTATCCACCTTGTTGTCATTTACTTTGTTGGGGTTGCCTTCCTCCATGGAGGTTGTTCTGATATCTTCTGCTTGACATCCCTTGTATACTCTTCAAAGTTTTAGGTTCTTCTTCTTTCTCTTCTTTTTGCATTGTCATCGTCTGTTGCCTTGCACTCCTGAAATTGAATGGACAGTCTCCAACCGCATGCCCCATGACTTCACATATGTTACAAAAAAGCGTTCCTTTGACAGTTAACATAACTTGTGAAATGAGTTATGTTCTAGGTTCTTCTTCTTTCTCTTCTAGATTGCTACATGCAAGTCATCTCTATCACTATTAGAATCATCACTTCTGAAATGACTTATTCTTGTTGTTGTTTGCTTTGCTTCGCTCTCCAAGTTTAGAGCTCTGTCATATGCTTCTTGATAGGTGGTAGGCGGTACTACCTTCATCTTTTTCTTATATCTTGGTAGCAATCCATCAAGGAACCATCGCTTTTGCAACTCGTCTATTGGTTGTACTTCCATTTTGTCAATTAGTTCCTTGAGTCTCCTATTGTAGGACTTGATATCCTCGTCTTTCTTTTGCTTGGTGGAATATATTTCCCCAATGATCTCAGTATCATCTCTTAATAACTTGAATTCCTTCTTGAATTCATCAGCCAAATCTCGCCATGTTGTGAAGGGATTTGTTCTTGCTCTTTTTAGATGCCAATCCATTGTGATGCCTCGTAATGTAGCAGGAAACAATCTTTACCAAGCATCCTTGTCATCTACTTCATTCGCATGCCATATAGTTACACAAGTTCCAATGTGACCTTCTGGGTCCCTCCTATCACCCAAAAATGGTCAACACTTTCTTTGCTCGCTGCTGCGACAATGTTTGCCATTGGTGGCTGTTTCTCTTCTCCTAACTCTTCCTCACTTAGTGGTGCCTCACTTGGTGCTTCTCCTATTGGTGTTTGTTCATTGAACAACCCTTCTCCAACAAACAATCTGCGACTGCTTTCTAGTGCACCTATGCTTTGCGACCTTCTTCGCGAATACATGGGCGTAGGCTCTGATCCTTGCACTTGGCAATCTCTCCCCTATGGTAACACTTGAATGATAGTCACAATCTAGTCTGAATGGAAATATCACAACTCCCACTTGTTGGCAATGACTTGTACGACAACACCTTTGTCAACACCCCTCGTATGACAACCTTCCTTGTATAGTATTCCGACACTACTTGTACGACAACTTGCACAGTTACTAGACTGCAACTTTATCTTCAACCTTGCACACATAGAACTTGACAATCCAAGCTAACAAACTACTGCAATAATATCATTACACAGACATACACAATACATAAATTGTAATGGAATGTCATTGCATTATATCCGCTTGTACGACAATGGCATTACAAAATGTCTACAGTTTGCAATATGCGGATTACACATAGATGCTTTCACACTATGGATTCGTCTTTGTCTTCACTGGTCTATCCTCACGTATCCAATGTACTCAATCTACCATATGCTGTCACAAAATGAATGAGGGGTCCTCTTATGCTTGTGGGTTGGCAGTTTGCAGCAACTATCGCATTGGACACCTCATTACAACTACCTTCACTTGTATAAGCCTAAACCTATACTTTGTTGCACAAATTACAAATTCAATTAATCAACCCATGATGTCAGCATATTTGATGTCAACTACCCAAAATGACATTTCATTGACTCCATCGGCATGAAAGGGGGGTGGCAGATAAGCTAGTTGTAGCTTACTGAAACTGCAATGGTACGATGTGGTCTACCCCAGGGCCTCTTTTTGATGTGATTGGCAGACATGACATCATTCTTATTTGTGAGACACACGAGAGTACTAGACTTCTTCAGCTCCAGTACTTCGGCCTGTATTGTTAGGAGAGATTAGTTTCTAGGGGGTTCTTGGAGCTTGCCCCTCCTGGGCTGCTCCCTCCCCCCTCCTCTCTCTCCATTCTTCTTGGCGTGCACTCCTCTCTTCTAGAATTTTGCCCTCTCCCCCTCTGCTCTTGCTTTTCTTTTCCCTTTATATTTGGCTCGGTTGTCGGGTTTCGTCTTGTATTTAACTTAATTATTTTCTTTGTTGGGCTTTTTAGCCTGCTGGCTAGCAGTCATTATTGTCCTTCTTATAATCCCTTGGGTCTCATTTTGGCCCACCAGAGACATTAATAATATTTCATTTTATTGAATTTCACTTTCATTTCCTTTGCATGTACATTTGAATTTACATTACATTTACATCACATTTTGTGCACATTTGCACTTATTTTTCTATGTACCTTATATAGTCTCGTAGCTGATCAGAACTAGCTCCTACACCCAATGGAAAATAGTAGGTGTTCCTTCTGTTATTTTATGTGGAGGATTTAGTCTTGGAAACTAAATCTTTTTATGCAATATTGTGTCTAGAAGTAAGGCAATGATGTGAAAAGCCATAAAAACAATTCTTGGTATACTGCAATAGAAAATTTTGTATGTAGTCCGATAGAAAACATGCCCAATCATATTGTTCTTTGATTGTTACTCCTTCCATAAATGGTATTGTTGGTCACAAATCCGCCACAGGAAAGGATTTTGTATGTCTATGCGCCCTAGACCTGGACCAACCTTGAAAGGCCGGAGGGAAGAGATGCCCCCCGTGCCAATCTCCGGAGAAGGCCGGCTCCTATTCTAAACTACTGGGGTTTTAAGATAAGGGTGCAGGAAAGAGATTAAAAAGTACAGAAAGAGATGTAAATAGCTTGATATTGCAGTGGGAAAGAACAAGCAGCACAATAACTAGTCCGTATCTAAACCAGCAGCAATTAATACAGAAAATGTAACAGAAACTGAAACTGCATACGCTTCTCTATGTATCCTCTAAAAGAATTCCAAACACACTTATCTTCCAATGCTAAAATCCAGCTTTCAGAATTACAGCAATCAGAAAAATAAATGAAAAGCAGAAATACTTGCCAGAGGCAGCATACAAAGAAGACGCAGATTCAGAGCCAAAGATCCTCTATATTGATGCAAAATGTTTAGCTACAACAGCTCTTTAGCAATATGTTCCCCCCTTTTTCATTACAATGACTGGGTTTTTATAGAGGACCCTTCCCTCTGAGCCATTAATGAACCAAATCTACAAGGACGCTAAGGCGGCTCCGAAAAAGATGCTCGCCTTACTTCTACAATTGAAACTTCCCATCCTATTACTACAATTAGTTGCAGGGCCGCATTAGGCGGGGAAATTTGCATTTATGCGCCGCGAGAATGCCTAGGATTCATACCCAGCCTTTGGATGTGTGCCCCTCGGGAGTAGCACCGTTGTCAGAAGCGGCTTTGGGGGAGCTTCGCTAGAATACGGCCTGAATTGCAGCAAAAGGGGGAGGTTCGCCCAGTTTACATCCGAAGTATCTGCTTCGCTGGGTTAAGGCTCGAAATGAAGGCCAGGAGGGGAGACAAAATCTACTAAGTCAAAATGGCCTCATGAGGGGGTGGTTCGCTGAAATCTGGCCATGGAAGAAGCTTCGCAAGAAGAACCAGCCGAAGTAGGCACTTAACCTGATTCTGGCCGAAGTAGCCAGCTTCGCCATAGAAGACGGGGCGACCCAACTCCCTGTTCTGCTGCTTCGCCGGAAAATAGGTGCTTCGCCAAAGAAGGGGGCCGAAGTGCTACTTCGGCAAGGAGTTTGCCCGAAGTGGCTGGCTACTGTTGGTGGGGTGCAACAAAATCTCCTTCCTTCGCCTCGGATGGGTACTTCGCAGCGATCGGGTCCCGAAGTGACAGTTCGGGGAAGCTTTGGCCGAAGCTCCCCTTTTGCCTTAGAAGTTTTTCCCACTTCCCAAGTAGAGCTTCGGCAATGGGGTGACCGAAGTGGGAGGTTCGCTGGTCAAGCATCCGAAGTAGATGCTTCGCTGAGCTAAGGCCCGAAGTAACAGCTTCTAAGATATGGTTCGCCGGGGGAGTGGGCCGAAGTGGCACTTCGGCATCGTTTCTAGCGAAGCGGCCCGTCTGCCTTACACTTTGCGATCAAACCAAAACTGGAGCTTTGCAATCATATCGCCCGAAGTAGCTGCTTCGGTAGTCTTGTGGGCGAAGTGCCCCTCATGCCTTAGAACCTTTTCTGCTCAAAATGGGCTTTTGACTATCTTTCCTCAGCGAAGCTTCCCTTTTCCGCCTGCTCTGTTAGCGAAGCTGCTCCTATGACAAAAATTGATATGTGGCCGCCAAAATGTGGGAACTGGTTGTGCCGAGACATCATGAAAACAACAGAAAAGCAGAAAAAACAAGACGTGGAGGAGAAGGAAAGTCTAAATATAAATAGTATTTCAAAATTTTACCCCTTGAATGAAATGTGACAAAATGGTCAACATTCCTAGCGGCTCGCGGGGTATCGAGCTCGCCTCGATGCACGGACCCCTGGCCTTCATCCATTGGGTTCGGAGTCACCTCCTCTCCCTTCTTCTTGTTGCTCCTCGACCTCAAGGGGTTTTTCTCCTGGTACTTCTCCTTCTTCTCCCTCTCTCTCGCCTTGCTCCTGCTCATGCTCTGGCTGCTGGGGAAGACGATCGCGGATGCGTTCTACAGTTCGGCGGATGTGGGCCCAAGCCCCCTCCTGGAAGGGTTCACGGTCTTGGAACGACTTAACCAATACGTGGATTCGCTGGATCTGGTCAATATCGGCGTGTTTGGCTCGCTCGCCCAAATCAGCTAAGCAAGCTTCAATCTGGCAATACCTGAAGATGAAGTTTGCCACTTGTGCCTCCGTTATTGGGTCCACCCAACTATCTATCTCCGAGGTGTCACTTTCAAAAGCAAGCCAGACTGGCTTGAGCTCCTCCTTTGATAAAAGGTTCCCATCATCATCTGTGAATCCGGGAAAGCCTAATCGCGAGAGATTTTGAAAATATGTCAGGGAGGTGCGTTGCTCCTGTTCAAACGCGTCCATTAATCTCTTGGCCTTTTGAAATTTTTTCAATTTCGAGAAAAAGGCGCGGACGGTAGATTGAACAGTGGACCAGTCTCTCGCGGTCCGGCTCATGGCAGGGACCTGTAAATCTTGGTATTTAATGTTTTGCGCCTCAAAGGCTAGACTTAGCCGGCGCCGTATTTCTTTCATTATTTCATCAACAATTGGCCCATCTTGCAAAGAAGCGCGCTGGGCTTCGGTGATATACAAAAGAATAGACAGGGCACTGGAGGCCCGAGACTTGAAGTTTCTTAGCAAATGAGCACGTATGCTCTTGATTCTGTCTCTGTTGAAGAGCTCCACACTTGTCTCCTTTTCATCCAACTGCTGCCGCATCTCACTGATTCGGGCTTCAAGCTTCTTCGCCCTTTCCTCTGCTTCTTGGTGCGCTTTTTGGTGATGCTCGACAATGTTTTGGAACTCGGTTATCTGCTGTTTGAGGACCGTCACCTCCTGCTTCATCTGCTTGGACTCCTTCTGAGCTTCTTCTAGTTGGGCGTGAGCCCTTGCCAGCTTTTCCTCCAGCTGCATGTTGGTGTTCTCCATTTCGTAGTGGCGCTCATTGAGATGCTTGGCATGGAGGTACATTGAGTCAATTTTCACGTGCATGGACCCTGTTTCATGCCCTACATCCAGCCTCTCCAGATCCTTCACGGTCTCGTAATACGAGTAATCCGAAGGTGTCATCTCTCCTACAGGTTTTTGGACCTTCGGCACCTTCTTCACTTTATGGAGTTTCATTCCCTGCCGGTCAAATACATCGCATTTCTCAACTGTGGCTGGGGCTCGGGCTCTTCTCTTTCGGGCATCTTTGAGGTACTTGTCTGTGCTTCGTCGGGCCCGAAGCAAGCTCTCCGCCAGAGAGCGCTCTTCGATCATTGTCAACTCAGAATCCAAAGATGTTGGATCTCCAACCATGGGAGTGTACAGGTACAGAGCTTGATGGGGATAGTCTCCACTAGACAGATTGGTGACAGGGGTAGTGGGCACTTCTGCGGCTAAGGGCGAGGTGACGGGCTGCACTGCCAGGATTGGGCTATCAGGAGCTGGGAGCGAAGAATCGCCCCCAGGCGGTTCGAAAACTGCGAGGTCGGAACAGACAGGTGGTGGTTGGCTAGTGGTGCCCCGACCAAGTGGTACAGAAGACGTGAAGGCATTGGGGGCAGCAGCGTAAGATCCGAATGCGGCTTGCGTAAATTGGGGGGCAATAGAAAGTGAAACTTCTTCAACCAATGGTCGCGAAACATCAAGAGAACCGGTTGATTGGGGGTTGCTGCCAGGAGACAGGGTAGACATTGAAGGCCTATTGGTCGGGGCTACTATAGAAAGAATTTCAGAAGAGAGAGAAGGGGAGGGAGGGCGCGTACCTTCGTGCTCTTCAATGAGAGCGGTGGAGGCGAAGTCCTGTGTGTTTGGACCCTGACTGGTCTCTTCCTCTGGTTTTTCGCCATTTCCTACTCCTTGCTCATTGATGTCCCCCTCCTCCTGGGTGTCATCTTCCACGTTGATGATATCGCTTTCACCATTGATAACCTCTTTCTCCTTCTGTGGCGGGGGCTCGAGTGCAGCATCGCCAACGCTTGTATTAGTGGGACCTTCAGAAGGATGCTCGCTGACAGAACCAGAAGGTTTGGTTCGGGGCCGCTTCGGGTGTGGAGGGGGCATTTGTACTTCCGCAACCTTTTTTCTTTTCTTCTTTTTCTTTTCCAACTGCTGCACATCCTCCTCGACAACCTGAATAGATTCCGCCATCGGTTCAACCCGTTGCACTTGTGTCTCCCTGCGTTCTTCGTCTGAATGCTCAAACGCTTCTTCAATCCTCTTTGGGCTCTCGCCAGAGCCTGGGGCACTAGGGGGTACAAAGTCCGCGAAGGAGATGGGCTGCCAGGAATTGTAGTTGGCGTCATATTTTTTACTGAAATCCCCGTCGATGAGGAGAAAGGTGTCGGATTTCTGCTTTCGATGGTGAACCCTCATTATCCACCACTCCGTCAACTTCTCTTCGGACCATCCTTTCAAATTATTTCTCATTTTCTTCCAGAACGCCGAATTAGGGTCAGGGAATGGATGCTGAACTGGAATGTATTCTGCTTCGATTGGGTAAAAAACGTGCCACGGGGGCAGAGCCTTCATGCGCTCGATGTGCCACTCTAGGTCCCTTCCTGTCGGATTGTTACGCTGTTCCACGATTTCGGGATGTGGGCAGTTATGAAAATTTTTAAACCTGAGAAAATCCCTTATCACTCCCAAGGGGTCGTACAACCAACGTTGGGGAATTTCCAGCAGACCGAAGTCAGCGAGCTTCATCGCTAGATACCCATGTTGCGAGGTGATGAAGACTTCAATGACGCCCATCTTGAAAGGGAAATCGCAAATGTGTCCCCATTTCCTGCCGTGACCATAAATCTGATCTGTATAGTCGCTCTGACGAGCGACTTCTAATGAAAACAAGTATTCAGAAGTGTAATATGGAAGGAGGAAGGGTTTACCAGTGAACCCAAATATGCGAACCACCAACCCCTGCGTCAACTGGAAAACGTCGCCCAGCCTTTTGTGGATGACGGTGTCTCTGAGTAGTGCGGGCACCCGAGGGCAAGAGCCACACAAGAGCTCCAGGGCGCGCCCCAGAAATTGTTGGTTGAAGACATAATAAGACTCGGTCTTTGCCAGAACCGAGGTCCACTGGTAGACCGGCAACGGGGCTCCATCCTTGTCAACACAGTTAACAACAATATGAGGAAACTGATCGTGCATAATAAAAGAATAGCCAGACTAGAAAAGAGCATGGCCCGAAGTACTGGTCCGCTCCTGCATTCTTCAAATTCGCCAGCCTGGTATGCAGGGTTCGGGCTACCCATTCTGCCTAGTTAAAAAATACTGGGTTGGTGTTCGGCCTTGCTGGGTCTGCAGCATAGAATTCCCCGCGAGAAACGCATTCGGCAAGGGAGACTTGCCAGGGGTATACTGCGGCGTCCGAGGATAGGCCCGCCACCCAAGCTAGAATGGAGAAGATATCTGGGTACTTGAATTTCTCTAGGGGCAACGACATCCTGGGTTGTTTGCCGGCTGGGAGCCCCTCTTTCAATTGTCCCTCCATGAACTGCGTCATATAAGGAGCGGGGACATACCTTCCCGTTTGCTCATTTATGTTAACATTCCTGACTGTGTATCCCTGGGGTGGCCCCTGCCGAGGAGCGAAGGCCTCATGTATATCACCGCGATAAATTGAAAAAAGGTTGTTCCCGGCAGCGTCGCGAACTTGCCTGGTTAGAGGCTGGTAGTTCTGGGCAATTGCATAGATTAGCTCAGGGCAATTGTGCACTAGGGTACATAAGTACCAGTACAATTGCGAGTAATAGGCGACGGTCCTCCTGTGTTCTGCGGACAGTCGGCCCCGCATATCATCAATTGTTTGCCGAAGCTCAAGAACGCCCTTGGAAAGCTCAGAGCTCAGTATCCTTAATGCCCTCCCACCTGTCGATGGGCAGGTCTACTGGCCCTTCTACCTCTGACTCTTCATCCTCCATAATCTGTTTCTCGGCCAGGACGTTGGGCTCGACCTTCTTTGGCCTGTGCTTCCTTTCTTCTTTAGACTTCTTTGTCCTCTCTGCGCCCCCGTCCCTAGGCATATTTTCTTTTTCAGCAGTTTTCTTCCCCGTCACAGCTTACGGACAAGTACAGTGTTCTGGTGGAAACAACTCAACGGGCTGGCTAGCAGAATTGCAGCAGAGTCTTGGCAGGGCTTTGACAGCTTTCTAAGCTCTTTGCGAACAATTAACCAGAGGATAAATAACTCTACGTTGGAGATGCGTCCCTTTTATAAGCAAGCACCAAAGTAACCCTATTAATGGCACCTACTAGAAATAAATGCCCAAATCGGCCTGGAGGGGATCGCATTGCCTTTTGATTGGTGGTTCAGTGCCGTCTACGCAGACCAAGGTACCTGTGGGATCCGACCCTGTCTCGAAGCCTCAAATCCTCGTCATAATTCCCCAAGGCACAAGTTTCTACCTTAACTAAATTCTCTTGGGACGTGTGCCGCCCCCTTGCATTTACTTCGCGCGCCTTGGAACTTTAACAGTGGCCGCCATCCTCGCACGCGCCCCGAGGCGCATTTTCAAACGTGTCTTTTGTTTTCTAACGGCTTGAATCGGGCGCTTCGGCCAAAATTTGAGCGAAGCTCTACTTCGGCCCCTAAGGTGCCCGAAGCGGGCCTTTATATGTTTCTCGGCGCTTTTGCAAGGATTTCGTTACTTCGCTAGAATTTGGGGCGAACCGGAGGTTCGGCTGGCCTTACGCCCGAAGCGGGCTTTAAACATAAAAAATAGCGAAGTGGGACTTCGCCGAACCTACCCCTTCAGACTTTCTTTGCATTTTTCCCTCGCGGCTTCGCAAAGAAGATGCTGCTTCACTGTATTTTGGAGCGAACCGGAGGTTCGACATCTCCTTGGCCCGAAGTAGGCTTTCCAACATCGAGAATGAGCGAAGCGGGGATTTGTAGATGTTGTTCCTTAGGTATACTTCGCATCATTCTCCTCACACTTGCTGCCTCGCTGAGCACTTGGCCGAAGCGCCACTTCGGCACGAAAATGGGCGAAGCTTCTATTTCCCTTAGTGACTTGGCGAAGCGTCCTTCTGTTTCTTTCCGTGACTCTGGGCTGTGCGAACCTTCTTCCTGTGTTTGAGAATCGGTGAAGCGCTGCCTCCATGACGCGAAGCTCATCCTGACGCGATCCTTATGTGATTTTTTGGAGTTGGCCCGTTAAGAGGGACTTCTTGATTCCGGGCGCCTTTATACTTGACCTGCCTTGTCGGGCATTAAGGTATTTCGCAGCATACCTGCAGATAATGGTTGCTTCGCTCGAAAATTTGCGAAGCGCACTATTGTGCTTAGGCATTTGGTGAAGCTCAACCTTTTCAAACCGAAACCTATCTGCCTTGCAGCCAAAGATGCGAACCTGTCCCGATTCTGCTTCTGACTCTAAAAGGACTTGGAATAAATATGTACAAGCAAAATAACGAAAAATAGGAAACAAAAGCTATGTACAGGGGTGAAACTTTTCGGTACCTCTTTAACGGTGATAGGCCTTCAGGTGAAGGCCGTTGACCGGGATGGGCAGAATTTGACCAGTCATATCCTTCAGGATAAAGGAATTCGCCTGATTAACCTGGGAAATTTCGAATGGACCTTCCCAGAAGGTGTCGAACTTATCGTGATTTCCCGGCTTGGCCTTCCATGCGTCCCATTTCCATACTAGGTCTCCGACTTGGAAAGTATGGGCAGTGGCTTTCTTCATAAACCAGTTTCGGGTGGTCTCCGTGTGTTTCATGAAAACTTCATAGGCCTTTTCCCTGTCTTCTTCAAGCTGCAACAATTGAGCTAGCCTGGCCTCCATGGGATCTAATTCCCCTCTTTGTCATCTAACATCCAAAGAGCAGGCATCTCCACATGTGTAGGCAAAACAACCTCCTTTCCATAGACCAGCGCGTACGGCGAAGTTTTAATTGATTTTTTGATGGAGATCCGATCGGCCCACAGAGCTTGATCCAAGAGCAAGTGCCAGGTCCTTTTGTTTGTTTCCAGAAGCTTCTTCAGGATCTTCAACAGATTTTTGTTTGTTGATTCTGCTAACCCATTACCTTGCGGATAGTAGTTTGAAGTGGCCTTGAGATAGATCCCATACTTGTAGGCAAACTCGTTGATCTTGGTGCCTATGAACCCTGGGCCGTTATCTGTCACTATTGCTTCTGGGACCCCGAAACGGGTTATTAAACCTTCCAAAAATGTGATGACTGTTTCTTGATCCGCATGTTTCGTGGGCACTGCTTCGGCCCACCTGGTAAAATAATCCGTCGTGATCAAAATGAACTTGTGTCCCGTTGAGGAATTTGGCGATATTACCCCAACAAAATCCAACCCCCATTGCTGGAAGGGTGCTTCGACTTGTATCGGTTGGAGGGGCATCGACGCATTTTTATTCCGGCTTGCAAACCTTTGACATTGCTCACACCTTCGGCAGACTGCAAAAGCATCGACAAAGATAGTAGGCCAATAGTAGCCCGCCCTGATTACTTTTAAAGTCGTCGGCCTTCCGACGAAGTGGCCTCCTGATATCCCATAATGAAATTCATTGAGGATTTTTTCCTTTTCAGCTCCCCTGATGCATCTCAGAAGGACACCATCAATATTTCTAAAGAACAACCCTTCGGGGCGTAGGACATATCGGCGAGATTGCATCCTGAACCTCCTTCGCTGTGAGGCATTTAAATGCTCCGGACATCTCCCAGTGTTGAAGTATCTAATGATCTCATCAGTCCAGTCTTCCTCGCCCGTAGGTTGATCGATAAGGCTGTCTTCCGCCACTGGGTCGTCCCATTGGCATGCTGTCACTTCGGCAACTATACTCTTTGCTAACTCCTGGCACAATGCACGACCGCGAACCAGTTTGGTGGGCCTGACCTCAATATCAAATTCCTGTATTTTATTGACCCAGCAGGCCCTTTTACTGCCCATTTCTCCCTGGATGATAAAACTTCGCACGTCTCGGTGAATAACGTACACCGTGGTTCTGCTTTGGGAGACGAAGTGTCTGAACTTTCTCAGAGACTTCATAACCGCGTGCACTTGACGCTCTATAAAATTATATTTTTCTTCGTGAATCTAGATCACCCGCTCAAGAAGGCAATCGGGCGCTCTTCGCCATCATCTCCCTTTTGCGTTAGGACCGCTGCATAACTCTCAGGCTCCCCGACTGCATAGAGAATGAAATCTTTGGAATAGTCCGGGTTGACTAGCATGGGAGCCTGGGCGATCCGAGCTTTAATTTCTTCAAATGCCTCTTTTCTTTCCTCTGTCCAGACGAACTCAACATTTTTCTTCAAGAGCTCGGCCATCGGCTTGATGACCTGGGCGAAATCGGGGATAAATTTCCTTACGAAGTTGATCTGGCCAAAGAACGATTGCAGCCCTTTCTTGTTCATTGGGAGCGGGAGCTTAAGGAGTGCCTCTGCCCTATCCGGGTCAACAGCGAGTCCTCTTTCTGAGATGACGTGGCCTAGCAGTTTTCCTTCTTTCACCGCGAAGACAGACTTCTTCGGGTTAATAGAAATGCCGAACTCCCGACATCTTTCAAATATTTGTTGTAAGTGTGAGGCATGATCTTCCCTCTTATGCGAAAATACAGTCATGCCATCTAAATAGATGACGATGGTTTTATTTAACAGCTCGCTGAATGCTAAGTCCATGGCCCTCTGGAACATGGCCCTTGCGTTTGACAGACCAAATGGCATGAGCTGATAGGCGACCGTCCCCCACTTGGTAGTGAATGCCGTCTTATGTTGGTCTTCATCTCTGACCCAAATCAAGTTATATCACGAAAAGCCGTCCAGTAGGGAAAAGCGTTGTGCTCCTACCACTACATGGAGGATCTGGTCAATCTGCGAGAGCGGGTAGTGATCCTTTAGGGAGGCCTGATTCAGATTGCGGAAGTCGACGCACAAACTAATATCCTCGTTCTTTTTTTTGACTGGGACCAGATTTGCAACCCAAGAAGAATGCTTTATTGGATAGATAATTTTAGCTTCAAGCATCTTCAAGAGTTTGGCCTTCATTAAGACTTCTATCTTTGGATTAACTGGCCTCTGTTTCTGTCTGCAAGGCCTGACTCCTTCTTGCAATTCAATTGTATGTTGGATAATATCTCGGTCATAACCCTTCAGGTCTTGGTAGCACCATGCCACGATGTCTGGGTATTTTTTGCATAAAGACCGAATCTGTTCGAGCTCTGTTGAGGTACAATCTGTCCCCACTTTTATCACCTTCTCGGGTTCGAGCTCAAGGTCTCTGTACTGTCTTGCATTCACCTTGATCCTGTGGGAGATTGCCCTTTCATTCTGATCAAACAGGCTCTCCAAAGTGATTTGTCCCTTTGGGACATGATTGTTTTTTAGTTGTATTAGCCCTTCATACTCTTCGTCCTCGAGGCTTCTTCCTTCAATGGTGGCTGCTTCTTGGACCAGAAAGTTGATAATCTGCTCATCGCTGTCAAAAACCTGCTAGTGAGTATCTTTGTCGAGTACGGAAGGTCTGTAAACAGTCCTCATCGCCTTGGGTTTATGCACCATTTCATCAGCTGGAGAGAACCTGGCCTCGATAGAGGCTAGGATATCAGCATGCCTGTTCTTCTCTCGCGGGATGGACTGGATGTTCAACGATTCAAAATGTTCCAATAGGTCCCATACCCTGTTGCGATAGGCCTTAAGATAGTGCTTTTTGGAGATGCACTTGTTAGTGATTTGCTTGCAAACTAGCTCTGAATCCCCAAAAATATGTAGGTGCTTTATTCCCAATTTCTTAACCTTCTTCAGTCCTAAGCATAAAGCTTCGTATTTGGCTGCATTGTTGGTACAGCTCCAGGTGAGCTTGTAACAATAGTCCTTTTGTTCGTCGGAAGGTGAAACCAGGAGTACTCCTGCCCCGACACCATTTTTGCATCGAGCACCATCGAAAAACAACTTCCATAATTCGTCCTGGGCAGGATTTTTACTCCCCTGAATCGGCTCCGTGGACCTTTCGGTTCTAGTGATGGAGTAACTGTTGCCACATTTTGCAAAGGGGTAAATTTTTTGAAAAATCTAGAAAATTACTGCTGCAATTGTTCAGATCAGATTCTTCCTTCCTCCCTCCTTTTCATCTTTGTTCAGGCAGTTTTCATGTTTCCAGTTTCCAGCTTTGTTTTCCAAGTGTTCAGCAGATTTGGCAGGTTTGAGAAAAAATGGTAAAATTATTCTAAGTGTGGAAGTTTCCCGTGGTCGCTCCATTTCGGAGCGACCCCCGTCGTCGCCGGCCTCCCCCAGCGATCCCCAGCGCCAAGCGACCGACGACAATAAGCGAAACAAGAAAAAAAATCTAAGGCATGGAGAGTTGATGACGGTCGCTCCATTTTGGAGCGATTCTCATCGTCGCTCCTCCTTTCCAGCGATCGCCATCGTTGCAGCGATTTCCAGCGAACCATGGCAAAGGGAGAAAAGTCGAAATTTGTCTAAGTATGGAGTGTCGATGCCGGTCGCTCTGTTTTTCAGCGACCGACGTCGGTCGCTCCATTTTTCAGCGATCACGGTCAACAGGTGAGGAGGGTCGCAAAAGTTTCTAAGTGTCAAACTTGACGTCGGTCGCTCTATTTTCCCAGCGACGCCGGTCGTCGCTCATATTTTCAGCGACCATCGTCGGCGAGTGGAAGACAATGAAAAATTTCCGAAGTTTTGAGGCGACGTCGGTCGCTCCATTTTGGAGCGACTCCCGTCGTCACTCATTTCTGTCAGCAACGCCCGTCGTCGCTCTTTATTTCAGCGACCGTGGTCAGCAAGGGAAAACAAGTTGCAAAATTATTCTAAGGCGTGAAACGGAGTGTTGATGCTGGGAGCCCAGTTTCCAAGCGACTCCTATCGTTGTTGCTCTCAACCAGCGATCGCTATCGTCGCTCCCCTCACTCAACGACTCCTAGCAGGAAATGACCATATTGCAGATTTCTCTAAGGTAAGGTGTATCCCGGATTCGCTCCATTCTGGAGCGACTCCTGGGGTCATTGTTTTTATCAGGCGACTTTGGTCAACCCCCTCCATTTTAGGGAACCTCAGACTCAGGCAGACCATGTACAGATTTCGGGATTCGAGCCTGTCAAGATGGGACAAAAGGTGTGCTGCAAAGGTGAACATTGATGGTGTCCTCAGAGGCAAACTGTACTAAACCTACCACATTAATCAGACTTGACTTCTCACCCACCAGATCTGTCCGGAGCTGTACCGATTTCAGGTGAATCTTGTTGCAGGTACACTCACGGCCAGCAGAAGTCTAATCCCGACACTTTTTGCAGTCTTTGGGTTCTGTGCATCAATGTAAAGGGGGGGAAATTTCTGCTATAAATAGCAGTGGAACTTCATTGTAAAAGGGGGGGAACATATTGCCAAGAAAGCTCTGCTGTATCAAACATTTGCTTCCAATACTAAGCATCCTTGGCTCTGACATCTGTCTCTTTCTTTTATGCTGCCTTCTGTTCGTATTTCTGCTCCGTGTTCATTTATTTTTCTGATTGCTGTAATTCTGAATCTTGGATTAGAGCATTGGCATTTAATTGAATCTGGAATACAAAACTGAAGGATACATAGGAAGGAATCGCAGTGACAGTTTTTGTTACATGCTTTGTTTTGATTGCTGTTGGTTTGTGTATTTGCTAGTAATCGTGTTGCTTGTTCTTTCCCACCCGAAACACATACTATTTACATCTCTTTCTGTAATTTACAATCTCTTTCCTGTTCCCTTGTCTAAAAAAACCCCCAAATAGATTAGTATAGGAGCCGGCCTTCTCTGGAGATTGGCACAAAAGGTATCCCTTCCTTCCAGCCTTTCAATCTGTTGGGCGAATAGAGGGCGCAAAAGATTAAAATCCTTTCCTAATGGCAGATTCGTAACCAACAGTTTCTATGGCACGCCCGGTGGGACACGAGTGTCTCACCTCATAAGCAATATTGAAGTAATGGTGTTCGCTTCAGTGCTGACAAATTTGAACACCTGGCGACTCTGCTGAACCTGAATATCCTTTGAGTCTTGAAGATTGGTCCAAGCTTTCAAGCCCTTCATGCATACAAGATGGAGAGTTAGACAAACGCAGGAGGATCCAGAATTCTACGAGCTTGATATCACTGCTTTCGGAGAACGCCCCTGGCTAGTCGAAGCATCTTTGCAAGAAGCCGTGGTCGACGAGCAAGGCCCAACTTCGGATAGTACTGATAACTATCCTCCGAATCCTCCGAACTCTCCAGACCACCAAGCCGATCCTGTGCAGCCTGACTTGCTGCTAGCTGCTTCTGGAGCACCTGTTCAACCCAATCCTAACGCAAATATGGCAAATCCTCCGCCAAATCAGAACCAGCAGGCTGCTCCCGAGCTATTCCTAGCCTGGGATTCCACGAGACCTCTCAACCTAGCTGGGAAAGATGCCGTTCCAGCTGCTGCTTTGAAGGCCATACCCACGTACGATGGAACTGGGAAGACGACATATGAACATATCCAAGACATCGTGGCCTTAGTTGCGCTTCACACCATTACTGGTGAATGTGTCATGACCCGGCTGTTGGCTCTCTCTCTGCGAGGGAAGCTTCTATACTGGTATAGATCCTTGCTGACTGGTGCTATTGCTGGATGGGATCAACTGGCGGGATAGCTGGTCAAAGGATTCAATGAGTCCGCAGTTCCGTCCTCGTTGCTGCATCAGTTTCAAACCATCCAACGACATCAGCAAGAGGAGATATCGGACTTTAACGTAAGGTTTGCGCGGTCCTGGAAAAGAGTGCCCATCAAATTGCGGCCGACCGTCGGACAAGCTGCCTACTACTACCTCAGAGCCTTCAACTCAGATATCAGTATGATCATCAAGTTTTCCAATGTCAACACCTTCCCTAAGTTGTACGAACTAGCCCAGAGGGCGGAGCTGGATTTGATTGCTATTGGTAGACTCCCACCTAGGATGCCGGCGCCAATTTACCCTGATTTTCCTCAATCACAGTATCCTAGTGCGTCTACTCAAATGCCTACTTCATCTACTCCACATAAAAATCCATCTTGGAACCCTGCTCCAGTGGTCATCCAATTCTCTGCCCCCTAGGTGCATTTCCCCGCTCCATCGACGCCTCAGCTCCCATCTACCCCACAGTATCTGTCATTCCCCGCTCCTCCTTAGTACCCGGCGCTACCTCCAGCCCCGCCGTTAGCATCATTGCCTCCGCCGGCTCAGTCAGCTCCACCCAATATTGATATACAGACTACGATACTGCAAGAAGTACAGTCTCTTGTTTCTGGCTACCGGACGCTGTCCAACGACATGGCAATCATGAAAAAGAAGCAAGCCCAGCAGAATTTTATCCCTAGGAGACCATATCCTCCTTCGGCGCTGACGAGAGACCAAGCGGCTCAGGCCAATAGACCTCCAGCGAGGAATGCTGCTAACAACACTGAGCTGAGCACTTCAGATCGTGTGCACTGGTGCTCCAATTGCAATGATCCTCACGGAGAAGATAACTATATGCTACACCAGCATTATGTCCAAACTTTGGCCAGTAGCAACCCGGAAGATCAAGTTAACATGATTCGGGAAGAAGAGCGCAACTTTGTGGTCTCAGAAGAGGACCCGGTTTCAATTCTGACCAAGGGCGGTAAGAAGCCAATTGAAGTGGACGCAGCCCAGATGCAGCCTTTGAAGGTATATACCAGACGAGAAAAGGTGCAGCCTGCCACGGAGGCTCCTGACAAAGTGCCTTTGCCGCCGCCGGCAAAAGAGAAGCCACCACCCGCGAAGGCAACAGTGACTCAACCTCCAGTGGAAACCAAGGAGCAGGCGTGAGAAAAGCTCAAGTACCCGTCGTTGACAAAGCTGCAAAGGTTTGAGACAACGCAACAGTACCGCACCAAGTACGAGCTGGCGAAAGAAATTGAGGGGCCCACTACTTCGACCTACAACATTGTTGATGAATTCAAGAATACCCCAGCAAAGATAAGCATGTATGATGCCCTCCAGCTCCCTGGGCAGGTGGATCTGCTGCAAGAATCTCAAAATTCCGTTAAAGAAGGAAAGCCACCACAACCCGTGTTAGCTTAGCCCTTTTCCACTTCAATCACTGGAAAGAATAGACCGCCGCCGTTCTACTTGTCTCTGCGGATGGAAGGGTGCGTGGTGCACAATTGCATGATTGATTCCGGCGCATCAACCACCGTCATGCCAAGGGCAGTTTGCGAGGAAATCGACATGGAATATACAAGGAGCAGCCAAGGTGTCTTGCAGCTAGATGGCACTCTTGTGAAAACAATGGGCGTCATCAAAGACATTCCTATCCAGTTGCACAAAGCGCCTGAGATCGTGGTGATTCAAGAAGTTTGGTCGTGGATCTGGAGCCCTACTTTGGCATGTGCCTCTCGAGGGAATTCACCGCCAAGCTGGGTGGATACCTCTCCCTTGACTACTCTCATATGGAGGTCCCTTTCAAAGGGAGGAAAGTTAAGATCTACAATGAAAAACCCTCCACCTTTCTTGTTGGAAGGATTGCGGAAGAGGAGAAGCAGGTTGAGTCAGTTCATCTGATGACTGAAGAGTTAGAAGAAGTGGACCTGGTGGAAGAAGCCATAGAACAACTACAAGTGGAGGACGAGTTCTCCATGCTTGACTTCAATGCCATGATTGAATCAGATATTGGTTGCTACTCCATCACCCAGCCCGATAAGCCAAAGGAGACAGCAAAAGAAGACAGGCCCCGGCGCAAATGAGCTGTGGAAGCTATATTTCGACGGCGCCCGATGCAAGAACGGAGCTGGAGTAGGGGTTCTTCTAGTCTCACCCTTAGGAGAGCAGAAATATTATTGCTACCGGCTGGCCTGGAGTTGCACTAACAATGCGGCCGAGTATGAAGCCCTGTGCCTAGGCTTGAAGAAGGCGGAGAGATTGGGTATCAAACAACTGCAAATCTTCGAAGATTCAGAGCTGGTATGCAAGCAAATAACTAACAAGTGCTCCTCCAAGAAGCACTATCTCAAGGCGTACCGCAATCGGGTTTGGGACCTGATGGAATCATTTGACTCCCTGAACGTTAAGGCTATCTCCCGTGAGAAAAATAAACATGTTGATGTCTTGGCATCTATTGGAGCCAGGTACGTCTCGGCTAATGACACTATCCAGAAGCCGAAGCCGAAGCCGGTTCGTATTATTTACAGGCCTTCTGTGCCTGATAGGGACACCCACTGGCAGGTGTTTGACTGTGACGAGCAAATTGTCAATTTCTTGATACATGAAGCTAGCACCATTGAAGGTAGAGACCCTGATGACGAGCAGTATGAGGGGTTGATACAGTTAAAGAATAATCATGTCCGCTGAGTCTAACCGGTGGTCCGGGTTGCGCTCCGGATCAAACGCCACTTCTTCGCAGTAAAAATTATGCCATGGCGGCCATGACTGCATCCGCTCAATGTGCCATTCCAGGTCTGCACCCGTTCTATTGCACCTTCCTTGCATGATCTCTGCTCGGGGGCAGATGTGCACAAATTTTCCCCTGACCCCAATCGGGTCATACTTCCAGCGCTGAGGTAGCTGTATCAGGCCCATGATGATGAGTTCTTGTTCGAGGTAGACATGCTGCCCAATCTCGTGCACTTGGATGTTCGACCAGGTAATAGGATACTGGAAAATATGACCTCTCTTCTTTCCCTGGCCGAATTCCTCCTCGACATAGTCCATCTGGCATGATATCTCCATACCGAACTGATGGTCAGTGCAGAAATAGGGCAGTAGGAACGGCTTCCCCTTGAATCCGTAGATTCTGACCACGATGCCCTGCGTCAACCGGAAGGTATCCCCGCACTTGTACTTCCTCAGATAGTTCGTCATGGCCACTAGCAGGCGAGATCCCTCGCCGTTGAACAATGCCAGGGTCATACCCAAAAATTTGAAGTTGAACTCGTAGTATGACCCTTTCCTGTACAGAGCTTCAGTCCATTCGTACACAGGCAACGACTCTCCCTTCTCATTCACCTTTTTCAGGTCAGGCATTTTAATTCGGTAGTGCGTGTGGTACAGGCACAACTAAAGAGGACCCCCGCAAAGATAAGTATGTACGAGGCTCTTCTGCTCCCAGGGCAAGTTGATCTACTGCAGGAATCTTTGAAGAACATAAAATACGGGAAGCCGACGCAGCCTGCTGTGTTAGCTCAACCCTTGACAGTCTCCGCCACCAAAAAAAACAGGCCACCTCCTTTCTATCTGTCATTGCGGATGGAAGGCTATATAGTGCACAACTGCATGGTGGATTCTGGTACCTCCACGACCGTCATGCCGAGAGCTGTCTGCGACGAGATCGGTATGGAATATACAAGGAGCAACCAAGGTGTGCTGCAGCTACTATGCTGTAGCTTGAAGTGCTGGCTCCCTCCGTTTCTTTCGCAGGCTTGTACTTAGTCCGGTTTTGCTGTGTGGCTTCGACTCTCTGTCTCTTCGTCAGCGACGGATATCTCAGCTTCTCCTGAGCTTGTTCTTTTGTTTCGGCCGGAGACTGAGCTGCGGGAACTTTCATCGTGGGGGCCTTGTGCGCAGGAAACTTTTCTTTGGTTGCATGAGGCCATAGTGACTTGTCAGGTGGTAGTCCAGCAGGTTGCGCCTTTTCTCTTCTGGCGTATACCTTTAACGGCTTTGCTTGGGCCGCGGCGGATTCAACGGGCTTTCTGCCTTCCTTGGTCAGGAGCAACGCAGGATCTTCTTCTGGGACGACAAAGTTGCCTTCATCGCCCAGGATCATGTACAATTCGTCCTCTATGGCGCTGCCTGCCAGGGTCTGGAGATAGTGCTGATGCAGCGTGCACCCTTCTTCTGAGTGTGGATCGTTGCACGTAGAGCACCAGTTAACCTGGTCAGAAGTGCCAGGTTGATCCTCAATGGCAACATTTCTTGCAGGGGGGTGCCTTTGAGCTTGTGCGGCTTGATCTTTTGTTAGCGCCGGAGGAGGATATGGCCTCCTTGGAAGGAACTCCATCTGGGCTTGCTTTTTCTTCATTATCGTCATGTCATTAGACATGGTATGATACCCAAAGGCCAGAGCCCGTACCTATTGGAGGATTTTATTTTGAATATCATTGTCTGCATGTGCCAACTGAGCCGGCGGAGGTAATGCAGCCAATGGCGGGGCGCAGAATACGCCGCGTATTGAGGGGGAGCAGGGAGTGCGGGATACTGCGGAGGCGGAGGTGGCGGGTTAGGATAATGGATTTGAGGTGGGCCGTAGGGGTTTATAACTGGTGCCGGATTCCACGGCTGCTGGGGGTGCTGTCTTGAGGATGATGGCATCACACCAGAGGCCGATGGATACTGGGACTGATTGGAATCAGGGTAAATAGGGGGCTGCACTCTATGCGGGAGTCTGCCTATGGAGATTATATCTAATTCCGCTTGTTGGGTAGCTTCGTATAGGGCAGGGAAGGAATCGACTCGGGCTATCTTCAGAAGTAAGCAGATATTTGAGTTGAAAGACCTCAGGTAGTAGTGTGCAGCCTGACCTGCTGAAGGTCGCAGTTCGCGAGGTACTCTTTTCCAAGACCTCTCAAACCTTATGTTGAAGTCGGATACCTCCTCTTGTGGGTGTCGTTGGATGCTTTGGAACTGATGCAACAGCGAAGAGGGATCGACAGACTCGTTGCATCCTTTTACAAGCCTGCTTGCCAGCTGAGGCCACCCCGTGATAGATCCTTCTGGCAAAGATCTCCACCAATAGAGAAGCTTCCCCCTTAGGGAAAGAGCCAGTAGACGGGTCTTGACACTCTCGTCAGTAATAGAGTGTAGCGCAGCCAAGGCCAGAATGTCCTGGATGTGTTCATACGCCGTTTTGCCGTAGCCATCATAAGTAGGGATGGCCTTCAGGGCAGCGGGGGGTACAGCCTCTTGTCCGACTAAGGCCAAAGGCCCCGTGGAGTCGACCGCGGGGAAGAGGTCGTCATCATTCTGCTGAGCAGCCATTTCTTCCTCTCCTCCGGTCGTGTACTCGGTATCGGTGCCGTCCGAAGATGTAGGTTGCTCTTCAACTTCAGCCTCTTCGATTTCGGTTTCGGATTCGTCTATGCGAGCTTGGTAGTCAGCCAGCCTGACGCGCTCTCCCGGAGCTTTGATGTCAATTTCGTAAAGATCAGGTTGGTTTCCCGGATTCCTTGCTCTCCACCTTCTTGTATGCATGAAGGCGCTTGGACCAGTCTCACGGACTCAGAGAATATTCAGGTACTAGTAGAGTCGCCAGGTGTTTTGATTTTAACAACAATGAAGCGAACACCGATGCTTCGATTCTGTTTTAGGTGGCAAATTTTCGGGTCCCATCGGGCGTGCCAGATAAACTGTTGGTTACGAATCTGCCACTAGGAAAGGATTTAGTGAAATGCGCCCTAGATTCTCCCACCAGATTGAAAGGCCGAAAGGAAGGAATGCCTTCCGTGCCAATCTCCGGAGAAGGCCGGCTTCCTATGTGTTTTCTCGGATGTTTAAAGCTCAGAGTGCAGGAAAGGGATTAAAAATGCGGAAAGAAATACAAATATGATTTGAGTTGGGTGGGGAAGATAAGCAGCACGGCAACGATCAATCACCACTACTAACAGCAATTAAATACAGAATACACTACAGAAACTACAACTGTCACACATCCTATGTATCCTCTAGCTATGCATTCCAGGAATACTTAATCATCAAATACCGGTATCCAGATAGCAGAATAACAGTAAGCAATAAAATAAGCAACATGAGGCAGAAATGCTAAGTAAAGGCAGCATAAAGAATGATAACATCAAATAGAGCCAAGTGTATCTTGCATTTAGAAGCAAACGTATAGCTACAATGGTTCCCTAGCAGGATATTCCCCTTCCATCCTTCACAATGATGTGGTGCGGCTATTTACAGCGCAATTCCCCCGATTACAATCCTGGGCACAAAATCCCAGACCCGACAATAGCTGACAAAAGCTGACAAAAGCGGCAAAAGAGCTGCTGATGTTGACTCCTGCAGACAGGGACTGTACTTGCAGCAAGGTCCACCTGAAAACTTGGCAGCTACGTGGCAGTGCGGTTGATGAAACTTCGAGTCAGCTTGAATGCGGGTAGCTGTGGTAGATGGAACTTTGCGTCAGCTTAAATGAGGGTAGTTGCGGTAGATAATTTGGTTGGAAACTTGTCAAATTCTGATGAGGGATGCACCTGCCTTGAAAGGCAGTCTCTCTTTTGTGTCCTACTTCGCCTGGAATCGGAGCGCAATTGGACAGCGCAAGTGGGGAACAACGCAGTTGGGGAGGCCTCCGTGCCTTAGACTGTTTTTGGGCCGCTTGACACATCTTGTCCAAGTGCGCACAAGTCAGAGGGCGCAGCCCGACTTCGCTGCGAAGTCGGGTTGCGCACTCCAACACTTAGTCAATTTGGCCGCTGTTCAGACTGCGCACAGGAATCGGAGCGCAGCCCGACTTCGCTGCGAAGTCGGGTTGCGCTCTGGCACTTAGCTGATTTTCTGGATACACTGCTTCCCAAGTGCGCACAGGAAAGAGAGCGCACCCCGACTTCGCTGCGAAGTCGGGTTGCGCCCCTATACTTAGCCAAATTTTGCTTCTTTTCGGTCATCTTCCGCACTTCGCATTCCCGAGTGCGCTCGAACTTAAGGGCGCACCCCGACTTCGCTGCGAAGTCGGGTTGCGCTCTTAGACTTAGAAATTTTCAGGGGATGTTTGCTCTATTTTAGGAATCTGACCAGAGAAAGTACAAAGGGGAAAAAGAGGGGAAATGAAGCTGCTAGAAGGGGAGAAAGGGGACAGTGGAGAAAGGGAAAGGAGGAGGAGGGAAGGGAGAGCAGCATACTTACAAAATTTGAAAACATGGCACCCCGTGCAAAATGTGGCAACACTACCTACCTAACACATCATCATATTGTTGCATTTCATTTTTCGTGCTTTTGATTTACATTTCATTTGATTACATGACTTATTAATTATACGTACATTTCGTCAAACACTTTCTCTTACATATAACAAAACATTACAAAATCACAAAACTACTACATTACAAAATTGCATGTGTGCATACTTGACTTCTGATGCACTACATTATGTCCATGGTGGCACTTGAGATGGCACCACGTCTGAACTAGTGCCTACACCAACCCCTAGCAGAGCTCCATTCTTCTCAATTTCTATTCACTAGCTTTCGGAAGCTGCTCTGCCATTACTCTTCCTATAGATATTTTTGTTTTTCTAGGTATGTTTTATGTTGAATATATGTACCTGTAAATTCCCCATTGTGTACTTTGTTCATATATTATAATGGAATCATATTGTGGTGTGTTGTATTCCATTTCCATAGGAAGGGGCCATTTCAGGCTCTCATTTGTCTTAGTGAGAAAGACGAGATCATGAGAAGCAATTATGTCAAGAAAAGTGTTTGGGAAGGACCATACTATGCCTTTTCAATTCAATTCCATTATTCTTTAAGTCCCAAGGACACCTTAATTTCATGTCCAAGGATATGACCACTAAAGGGAAGGGGAGTTACAGATAACAGTCATGAATTGTGAATTATTGCCCATTTCTTCTCCTTTCTGGCTTGCACAACCTGAGCATAGGCTCTCCAAAGTGCCTTTATTTGGAGACACATAAGGTCCACATCTATGTAGGACATGTTGGGGAGTGAAACAAGATTTTTTATAGATCTCAAGGCTGACAAGCATTCTTGTGAAAGTTTAAATTGAATAATCAGAGTGTCGTCTACAATTAGTGAGGCCTTAACTGGGATTAATATCCTCAAGATTCAAGGTTTAATGCAAGGTGGTATGTCCTACTTGTATATAAAAATAATGATTTGCTGCTGTACATAGATATGTCTAAATTATTAGTATTGCTTATTAGTATTGATGTCAGGAGAATTCCATGACCGCTAAACTTGGTGGCATATCACAAGTAGTTATTGCCAACAAACGCTTTGATGGCCCAGGGTTAAATTTGTCAAATTCTTGTTGTGAATATACCATCATCTTAAACTAGATTGCTGTATTTGAGACTGGCAGATGCTTTTTTCACATTTGTTGGGATCAAGATAGCATAATTGAATCTTAGTAGTGCAGTACGTCTTCATAGGAGCAAATCGACTACATTTGTAATTGCTAATACAATAGCAAATTTCCATCAGATGCAGAAAATCACTTTCAGAATGGAGCAACTCTTGTATAAAAAAATCATCAGAAATTAGACCTGAAAACTAAAACTGATTCTACCTAGTCTAAAACAGAAGTTAGAGAGGAAATTGGCCTTTTGAAGACTATGAATAAGACCAAATCTGATTCTCATTCCTCCATCATGCTTCTCTTCACTAGATTTTATTCAATAGCCTTTAGCCTTTTTTTAAAATAAATAATTTATTTTAAAATAAGACATAAAAACTCTGCGCAGTTTGCCTTAGAGCTGTCTCTTTGTTGGGTGGTCTCTGCTTGTTGCAGTCGCGTTGAACATCTTGGTCGTTCAAGGAATTTATTTATTTCTTTCACTGTAGACAATTCTTTCATGTGTATTCTTGTAAATAATGAAGAGTGAATTTGGTGAAATATTTGTACTTCAGAGGGGATGCATCAATCCTTGATAACTAAATTTAACCAAACTAAACTTAAATTTGCACATTGTGGATCATGTCTAAGCTCTAATTTGTGGACTCACATGAAATCCTAACTACATTTATGACCTTCTCTATATTTTAGCGAGCTTTTATTTTTGTTCCTTGAATTCAATGGTCCTTTTATAGCCCATCAAATCCTATGATAAGCATTAGGAATGTCAGTGATTCTTGATTATTTGTTAGTCATGAACCGTTCTTTATGTTCAAAACTTGTCCAAATGAATAATATCACACTATCCTAAACACAAAATAGTAAACATGGAATTTTCCTCTTTGAAACAAATCACTCAATAAACAATGTAATCAATATCTCTTTGTTTTAACGAAACACAACTTACTCTTTTGCAGCAATTAGAGGTTAATTTTATATATTTTCTCATAATTCTTACAATTAATGTGTTCAGGTATATATTTTTTGCTGATAAGGTTGAAGTTCAAGATATTACCAGCAAGACTTGCTTCTTTTCAATTATGGGTCCAAGAAGTGACCAAGTAAGAAATATTCTCTTAGCATATGAATTAAGTGCCTAATTGCTTGATTTATATTCTATTGAGTCTATTTTTGCATGTTTTAAAAATTGTTTTATGTTATTGTTTCATATCTTGTGTTTCGCATGCAAAACTGACACAGTTAAAAGTATAATCCATTTTTCACTTCTTATGTAGGTGATGGAACACTTGAACATTGGGGCTATTATTGGAAAACCTTATGGTACCCATCTACATTATAGTGTAAGCTTTATCATTTGATATTTTAACCTGATGTTTATTTAGCCATTTTTATATAAATTAACTATGCAATTCAATTTTGTAATAGTAACTTAAAATATGTTGTTAAAATGCTTTTATTTCATATCTTAAATAACTAGTGTATAGCTTACACTCTTGTGTGATAAGACATGAAACAAATGGAAGGCCAAAAAAAGATGCAATGTATTATGAATGAGGACATCAAGAAGAAAAAATTAAACATAGAGAGAGAAAGGTGATCAAAGACATAGACCTACACACAATTCAAATACCTAAAAATAACTCAACTAATCAAGCTATGATAGTTTAAATAGTATGTACATGATAAGGGACATGAATATATGAGAGCTAGGTTTGATTCCAATATACCTTCCTTTAAATTGAAGCTTTAAGATAAAGAAGAAGGAGGGGACGACAACCAAAGTTGATTGCGAACAATCAATGCTAGATTGGAACCAACTCGACCAAAAATATGAGGAAGGTGTGGTAGTCCAATCTATAGTGAATCTAACCGCTACTGTATTATAAGTATTTTTTTTTAGGAGAACGTTTACAAATTACATCAACAACCACCCTCAAGGGGTTTGAACACAAGACCACTTAAGAAACAACCACCATCTTTAGCCACTAGGGCAACTGCTCGTTGGCTACTGTATTACAAGTATTATATGTATATCTTCTCTCTCTCAAAAAATATATATATATATATATATATATATATTTTTGAGAGAGAGAGAAGATAATTCTATTAATGTCCACAATGGACAAAGTAGGCCAATGGGTGATAAGGGCATCAAATCTACCTAGGCTTAGAATATTATTTTTCCTAGGTTTAATAAGCTTAGCATCTTATTATTGTTTGTAAACTTTATTATTGGCTATTTGTCGGCAATTGTTAGTTGTTAGCGTGCAAATAGGTTTGTTAGCATTTTATTTGATTATTGGCTCCCTATTATGTCTCCTATGAGATTTGAGGTGAGAGATTATGTATTTCGGGCAATATGCGCCTATTTAAGCATAGCATTGTGAATATATTATTAGGTTGATTTTTATCTAAATTAGCCTCAACATTGGTATCAGAGCTGATAATCCTATCGGCCTGTGAGGGGGGGGAAATTCCTCTGGACTTTCCCCTCATTCCGCAATTAGAATTTCTATTTATGCCATTTGGCTATCTTTTCGCAATTAGATTTCTATTTATGCCATTTGGCTATCTTTGGCTGTTGGATTCAGGTGACAGGCGCATGGGCTCATCAAGGGTAGCCACGTGGACGACAGCGGACGACTCACTGTGGAGAATCCTACGTGAACTAATGAGCCGTGTGAGCGGCGTGGACGTAACTTCTGCGCCACAGACCTAGATCCTGCATGGACACATCCCATGGAGGAACGGGACCCGCAAGCCCACGGGAAACTACACGGTGACGTGACGGCCATACCTACCTGACACGTGGACACCGTGGGATTTGACACTTGGACTTCGTAGACAGATTGGACACAAGTGACGAGGACTACCGGGCTGAATTTCTATTTTTGCCATTTGGCTATCTTTTCGCAATTAGATTTCTATTTATGCCATTTGGCTATCTTTGGCTGTTGGATTCAGGTGACAGGCACATGGGCTCATCAAGGGTAGCCACGTGGACGATAGCGGACGACTCACTGTGGAGAATCCTACGTGAACTAATGAGCCGTGTGAGCGGCGTGGACGTAACTTCTGCGCCACAGACCTAGATCCTGCATGGACACATCCCATGGAGGAACGGGACCCGCAAGCCCACGGGAAACTACACGGTGACGTGACGGCCATACCTACCTGACACGTGGACACCGTGGGATTTGACACTTGGACTTCGCTGGACAGATTGGACACAAGTGACAAGGACTACCGGGCTGAATTTCTATTTATGCCATTTGGCTATCTTTTTGCAATTAGATTTCTATTTATGCCATTTGGCTATCTTTGGCTGTTGGATTCAGGTGATAGGCGCATGGGCTCATCAAGGGTAGCCACGTGGACGACAGCGGACGACTCACTGTGGAGAATCCTACGTGAACTAATGAGCCGTGTGAGCGGCGTGGACGTAACTTTTGCGCCACAAACCTAGATCCTGCATGGACACATCCCATGGAGGAACGGGACCCGCAAGCCCACGGGAAACTACACGGTGACGTGCCGGCCATACCTACCTGACACGTGGACACCGTGGGATTTGACACTTGGACTTCGCTGGACAGATTGGACACAAGTGACAAGGACTACCGGGCTGAACAAACCGCAAGTGGCGGCTTGAAAAAGACAGGGTGGGGACTGACCACCGTCAGGTGGTCGAAATGACTACTACGCATTCTATTTTTTATTTTGCATTAGTAGCCGCAGAGTCCCGCATATGGGACTAAGCAAAAATCCTTTGCTCCCCATTAATTTCTGGCGGCCAAAATAAGCCTCGCTCTATTTCTCTTCCTTCTCGACATCATCGATCTTGCACAACTAGCAAGTTTCAACGATTTCCAGCATCGATAGACGAATTACAAGTTTTTCTTTTCCTGTGTTTAGAAAGCTTGTTTGGAGACGTTGATACTCTGCGTGGTGGTCCATTTGCTGGTCTGTGAAGTCTTGTCATCATTTGCAGTTATTTGTTTGGCAAGCGATTGAACCCCCTAGCTGTTGCTGAATCTTCCTTACAACATCAAAATCCTTTCGAAAACGAATTTTCACAGGTTTCACAATGCGATTTGCCGGCAATGTCTTTGTTTTGATCGACATCGTCCCAAGACTATGTGATCTCTCAGGCCGTTTGACGGACGTTGTTCTTCTGAAGATTTGCAGCACGAAGTTTTGCAGCATTTGTAGCTGTTTCAAAACATGTTTGTGAACTGATGACCAAGCAGAAATCGATCAAAATGCTGCGTGTGTCATAGGAGGCGATTACGTTTTATTCTGTTGCTATTATGACATCAACTTGCTGGCAAAGCTTTGGTGATGGATCGAATGCACAGACTGGTCCTTGGACATAGCCGATGTTGCCTTCATCCACGCGGCCAAATGTTTACCGCAATTTTCCTTTCGAAAATATTTGCAGGTAAGTGCTTGGACAAGCACCGTGCTTTCCATCTTTTCAACAACAATGCACAGACGAACGCAACATTCCTGCATTTTGTCATTTTGGGAGAATTGCATGCTCAAACCCGTCGAGCCACGTAGCTCAGCCGGTTCGGGACCATGCGTTAAGGCGTTGTGATTTGTGGAGACCCGGTTTCAAATCCCCCGCCGAGGCGTTTCTCCTTTTTGGTGCGAACATCCAGTGCACCAGTCCGACAGCAACGAACTGAAATTCGTATTTTATCCTTCGTTCTCGCTACGGTGAGTAGCACAGCTGGTAAGTCGCCGGGAGCTAAGGTGTTGCTTTTGGAGAGATCGCGGGTTCCTTTCAGCCAACCTTCCATATACAAACTTTGCTTCAAAGGGGTTTTGCATTTAATTAATTATTTTATTTTATTTAAATTAAATTACCATTAATTTAATTTACTTAAAATTTAATTAATTAAATTGAATTAAATTGTTTTCCAATTTAAATTCTTTCTTAAAATTGCAAAAGTTTTACCACCTTAGCATTTATTTGCTAAAAGCTCTTGAAAGCTTATTGTACAAGCCTATCTGGCTTCATTTTGCAACTTTTTGCAAACCTTGCACATCACCACCACATTTGGAGAATTTTTGTAATCACTTACAAGGCTAATTATTGTTTTGCACTATTTTGGAACTTCCTTTGGGGAAGTATTGTAAAGCCCACGAAGCTTAATTTTTGCAACATTTTAGCAAATTCTCCTAGCATTGGGGACATGTGTTCTTGCAAATTACCTACGAGGTAATCATTGTAAAAGCAATTTGGTTTTGCTTTAGTGCTTGAAAACCATAGCACATTGTTCATTGCCCTGCGAGGCAAAGCATGAAGACCTTTTTGGCTTCATGAAATGCTTGAAAACCATAGCATATTGTATTGCCCTGCGAGGCAAATATTGAAGACCTTTTGGCTTCAATGAGTGCTTGAAACTCATAGCACCATTACAACCTTTCAGAAATCATGTTTCTGCAGGTATTTGAGGAGTTCATTTCTCCTCCCATTTTGGGATTCCAAAACTTTTGGTGGGTTTGCATAGAGTGCATTTCGGTGGTACCCGACACTCTTCTTTCTGACGCATACCACTTTATCCCACATGGGCATTATTGTACTCATTTATTTGAGACAATCTGATAGCCTTCCTGGCTTCCAATGAACTTAAGGCTACTCTATTGCTAGATGAAATGGCCAGGTTAGCTACTATGATTAGTCTCATGGCCTTCAGGACCTTTTGTCCTTCACAGGTGGTCATTCTTCCTACTTTGATAGCCTTTCTGGTTTGCACCAGCGAACATAAAGCTACTACTTTGGAGGATCACATTGCTTTTACTACTTGTCTTTCCTTGGCAAGTGCGTTCTCTCGACATTGTATCTCTACACCGGCATCGCATGACGATGTTCTTCCGCTCGGTTATGAGACTTCTTTGCAACGATTGGTGACTCACCCTTCCACTCTTACTGTGTACGCATTGGAGTCCAATGCTTCTTGAGTGGGGAGGTATTATGAGGGCATCAAATCTACCTAGGCTTAGAATATTATTTTTCCTAGGTTTAATAAGCTTAGCATCTTATTATTGTCGGTAAACTTTATTATTGGCTATTTTTCGGCAATTGTTAGTTGTTAGTGTGCAAATAGGTTTGTTAGCATTTTATTTGATTATTGCCTCCCTATTATGTCTCCTACGATATTTGAGGCGAGAGATTATGTATTTCGGGCAATATGCGCCTATTTAAGCATAGCATTGTGAATATATTATTAGGTTGATTTTTATCTAAATTAGACTCAACAATGGGACTTATTCAAAAGAGCTGTTACAAATTACAATGCATTGTAGTAACCACAAAGTATTACGAAAATAAGCTAAACTAGAATAAAGAATCTAGAGTAAACTACTCTAAAGTGGAACAACTGTATGGCATAAAATTACAGCCTTGAGGGTTACCCAAAATGGATAAACCAAAACATGCTAAAAGAAATGATTAAGAGAGATATAGAAGTTGAGGTACAACAAATATAGAAAGGAGCTCCAATCCAAGTGCCAATATTAATCTGTAGTGGGATGTAAAGTAGAAGCATAGTTATTGTCACCAACTATCCCAAAAGGACCAACACAGGATCTTGTTAGGAACCTTGTAGTAAATTAAAGCACATTCACACAATATTGCAATAATAATGGAAATTAATGCAAATAATTTACACTATTGCAACATGAAATGGAAATGTAGTAGATTATATTGGAGAAACCAAAAGCACATTACAGAATCGCAAGCCACTTCGAGGGGGCAACCTCCTTGAAACCAAAGCTTTGTTACAATATGGAAATATATGATGCTCCCTCCTCTTGTCCCCTTGGTTTTGTTGCCATATTTTGCACGGGGTGCCATGTCTTCGAAGTTTTTGTAAGGATGTTGCTTTCCCTTCCCTCTTTCTTCTCTCCCTTTCTCCGCTATCCCCTATCTTTCCTGCCATCAGTTCCATTTTCTCCATTTCCCCCCACCATACTTCTGACTGTTTCTCTGAGAGGGCAAGGATCCCAAAATTTTCTAAGTGTTGCTGTTCACTCGACTGCGCAGCACAGTCGGGCCGCGCTCGCCTATCTGTGCGCACCTGGGCAGGATTTTTAGAAGCGTGCCCAGAAATTCTCTAAGTGTTGAGCCGCCCGACTTTGCAGCGAAGTCGGGCTGCGCTCCTAGTTCCATGCGCACTTGGGAAGCCTATGCGTGGAGCTGAGCTCAAGTGTTGAGCCGCCCGACTTCGCAGCGAAGTCGGGCTGCGCTCCCAATTTTATGCGCACCTGGGCGACGTCAATGAGAGATCCAGAAAAACGGCTAAGTGTTGGTCCCACCCGACTTCGCAGCGAAGTCGGGTGGCGCCCTCAAAGAGTTGCGCAGCCGGGCGATTTGCCATAGTGTTGAGCCGCCCGACTTCGTAGCGAATTCGAGCTGCGCTCACTGACTTGTGCGCACTCGGGCAAAGGGCGTTGAAAACTACCCAGAGAATTTCTAAGGCACGAAGGCCTTCCCAACTGCGCTCCCTCCCAACTGCGCTGCTTCCACCCTGCGCTGCCCGGTTGTGTTCCAATTTTGGGCGAAGTCGGGCAGGAGAGAAAGTGTGAGCTTCAACGGCAGATTTTTTCCCCCTTATCAGATCCCGACAGGTGTCCAGCCTCTAGATTTGAGTCAGTGATGTGACAGAAGGTGTGCGAGCGTGAACTGACTTATTGTACCGTAACTACCCTCATTCGAGCTGACTCGAAGTTTCATCTACCGCACTGCCACGTAGCTGCCAAGTTTTCAGGTGGACCTCGTTGCAAGTACGTTCCATACCCGCAGATGTCAACATCAGCCGCTTTTTGCCGCTTTTGTCAGCTTTGTCAGCTATTGTCAGGTTTGGGATCCTGTTCCCAAAGTTGTAATGGGGGGGGGGGGGGGAATTTGTGCTATAAATAGCTGCGCCATATCATTGTAAAAATGTGGAAGGGGGATATATTGCTAGGGAACTGTTGCAGCTGTGCGTTTGCTTCTGAATATGAAATATACTTGGCTCTATTGATTGTCTTTGTCTTGTATGCCTGCCTTTATTGAGTATTTCTGCCTCATGTTGCTTATGTTATTGCTTACTATTATTTTGCTTTTCTGGATATCGGTATTTGATAGTTAAGTATTCCTGGAATGCAAAAATGAAGGATACATAGGATGAATGGTGTTGATAGTTTTTGCAACATATTTTGTGTTTAATTGCTGTTAGTAGTGGTGATTGGCTGTTACCGTGCTGCTTATCTTCCCCACCCGGAACAATCATATTTACATTTCTTTCTGCATCTCTAATTTCTTTCCTGCCCTTTGAGCTTAAACCAAATTGAGAAAATATAGGAAGCCGGCCTCCTCCGGAGATTGGCGTGGAAGGCATTCCTTCCTTCCGACCTTTCAATCTGTTGGGCGAATCTAGGGCGCATTACACTAAATCCTATCCTAGTGGCAGATTCGTAACCAACAATTTCTTTGGCACGCCCGGTGGGACACAGGAGTTTCCCACCCCAAAACAAAATCAAAGCATCAGTGTTCGCTTTATTGCTGTCAAATCAGAACACCTGGCGACTCTGCACTGCATGAATATTCTCTGAGTTCGTGAGACTGGTCCGATATCAAAAGTACCTTCATGCATACGAGAAGATGGAGAGCAAAGAACCCAGGACAGCAGCCTGATCTCTACGAAATTTATATCAACGCTCCTGGGGAGCGCGTAAGGCTGGCTGACTACCAAGCTCACCAAAACGAACTTGAGGCTGAAGCTGAAATAGAAGAAGTTGAGGTTGAAGAAGCTGAAGTTGGAGAGGCAGAAATTGAAGTACTGTTGGCAATTTTGCCACATTAAAACTTTTGATAAATTTTGGCCTAAGTATGGAGCTTTCAAGCGGCAAAGAGCATGCTGAGGTGTTCGGGTTTTCGCGGGCCATAAGCGGGGGCGATAAAATGGACAAAATGAGCCCTGGATATTTTATTATTGCAGATCTTCTCGCCAGCTTTCCAACGATATATTATAATAGGCGATTGGGTCAGCGGATCAAAAGTTATGGCCCCGGGAAGCAGAACCAGGAAACCCAGTTTTTTGTGTGAAGTCGGTCCGACTTCGCCCAGTTTTGGTGCGAAGTTCGTACTTTGGTGCGAAGTCCGACTTCGCCCTTCTTTTTGGGCGCACCTTGTAGCAGGCTGGCAGGTTGGCAGGAAAAATGACTAAGTGATGGGGCGAAGTTCGTACTTCGCGCGAAGCCCGAACTGCAGGGCGAAGTCCGTACGGCGGCAGAAATCAGCTTTCACCTGTGCGCAGTCCGACTTCGCAGCGAAGTCAGAGTGCGCCCTTTGACAAGTGCGCAGTAGGGAAACAAACTCAGAATTTGACTAAGGCATGAAGACCTTCCCGACTGCGTTGTTTTCTGCCTGCGCAACCCAATGACGCTCATATCCCGAGAGAAGTTGGATAAACTGCCTTTCAAGGCAGACACGTGTCAAGCAAAGCATCATCCGACAAGTGTCCAGCTCCGGGATCTGAGCCAAGACGTGCCGAGCAAAAGGACAAGCATGGGCTGCACTACTTATGCCAGCTGCCTCATTTAATGCTGATGTGAGTTTCCACCTGCCTCAGCTACCCGCATTCTTGTCAATATAAAGTTCTACCCAACGCGCTGCCACGTGGCTGTTCAACCTTCAGGGAGACCATGCCGAGAGTACAGTCCAGCCCGACAGATGTCAGCATCAGCAGCTCCTTCGCCGCTTTTGTCAGCTAATGTTTGACTGGGACTTTGTGCCCATTAATGTAACGGGGGGGACTTTGGGCTATAAATACCCACCATGTTTTCATTGTAAAGTGGTGGAAGGGGAATGTTTGTTAGGGAACCACTGTAACCGTGCTTCTGCTTATAAATATAAAGTATATGCCTGGCTCTGTTCTACTGTTTTTATTTTTTATGCTGCCTCCTTTACATGTCTGCTTTACGTTTTCCTGTGTCACTGCTCGTTGATTCGTTTCAGCATTTGGTGGTCAGGTATACCTGAAGCATTGCTTGTGTCATGGCTTGTTGATTCACTTCGGCATTTGGTGGCCAAGTACCCTTGAACTTAATCGATTAGAGGATACATAGAATAAATGTGGTAGCAGTTCCTTCAGTTGTGTGTTACGTTGCTGTCCGTAGTGGTGATTGATGCGTTGTCGTGCTGTTAGTTCTCCTTGTAGGGAGAATGTTTGCTAGGGGACCATTGTAGCTGTGCGTATAAATTCTCTGCATAACACACATACTCGGATCTGACATCTCTTGGTTGCTTTCTGTTGCTGTCCGTAGTGGTGATTGATGCGCTGCCGTGCTGTTAGTTCTCCTTGTAGGGAGAATGTTTGCTAGGGAGCCATTGTAGCTGTGCGTACACTGCTTTATACAGAGAGCATACTTAGGTTTTGCAGTTTCTGGTTATGCTTTGTATTTATGATGCAGTAAGTATCGGTGATTGACGTGTTGCTGTACTGTTAGTTCCCCCCACCCAACTCCACTCACATTTGTAAATCCTTTCCGCATTTTTATCTCTTTCCTGCACTCTCATCTTACTAACCCCCGCAAGGAGCCGGCCTTCTTCGGAGATTGGCACGGAAGGCATCCCTTCCTTCCGGCCTTTCAATGTTGGTTCGCGGGTCCAGGGCGCAATAACGACAAAATCCTTTCCTCATGGCGGATTCGTGACCAACAAGTACAACCTACGACTTCGGACAACGCTGATACTGATTATACTACTGAAGAGGAAGAAGACATGGCTGCTCAACAAAATGATGACGATCTCTTCCCAGTAGTTGATTCCACAGGGCCCTTGGCTCTAGTTGGACAAGAAGCTATACCCCCTGCTGCCTTGAAATCCATTCCTACTTATGATGGCTCCGGGAAAACAACATACGAGCACATCCAAGATATTCTGGCCTTGGTTGCACTGCACTCTATCACTAGTGAGAGTGTTAAGACCCGACCCGTTTATTAGCCCTTTCTCTGAGAGGGAAACTCCTTTACTGGTGGAGATCTTTGCCAGAAGGAGCTTTCACGGGATGGCCCCAGTTAGCGGGCAGGCTAGTGAAGGGATGCAACGAGTCCGCTAATCCCTCCTCGGTTCTACACCAGTTTCAAAGTATTCAACGCCATCCGCAAGAGGAGATATCGGACTTCAACGTGAGGTTTGCGAGGTCCTGGAAAAGAGTACCTCGCGAGCTGCGACCTCCCGCGGGGCAAGCTGCGCACTATTACCTAAGGTCTTTTAATTTAGACATTTGTCTGCTTCTTAAGATAGCTCGGGTCGACACTTTTCCCACTTTATATGAATCTGCCCAGCAAGCAGAATTAGACATAATTTCTATAGGCAGACTTCCTCATAGAATGCAACCTCCCATCTATCCTGATTTCCCTCAGTCACAATATCCGCCCGCGTCTGGTGCGACGCCATCCTCGTCAAATCAGTACCCCTAGCAACCATGGAATCCAGCGCCAATCATAAACTCGTATGGTCAGCCCCAGATCCATTATCCTAATCCGCCACCGCCGCCTCCGCAATATCCTGCACTCCCAGCTCCCCCTCAATACGCGGCATATTCTGCACCTCCCCCATTAGCCACAATACCTCCGCCGGTCCGGCCGGCGCATGCTGATAATGATATTCAGAATAAGATCCTTCAAGAGGTGCGGGCTCTTGCCTATGGTTACCATACTATCTCCAATGACATGACGATCATGAAGAAGAAGCAAGCCCAGATGGAGTTTCTTCCGAGGAGATCCTATCCTCCCCTTGCGCTGACAAGAGATCAAGCCGCCCAAGCGCAAAGGCCCCCGGCGAGGAATACTGCCAATGATGCTCAACCAGGCACTTCGGACCATGTTAACTAGTGCTCTACATGCAACGATCCACATGGAGAGGAGGGCTGCATGCTGCATCGACATTATATTCAAACCCTTGCGGGCAGCGCCATGGAAGACGAAGCATACATGATCCTTGACGATGAAGGTAACTTTACGGTCCCAGAAGATCCCGTGTCTCTCTTGACCAAGGAGGGCAAAAGGCCCATTGAGGCCCCCACAGCCCAGATGAAGCCGTTAAAAGTGTACGCCAGAAGGGAAAGGACACAGCTTGCTGTGCTAGCACCTGACAAGCCACCTTTACCTCCTACAGCCAAAGAAAAGTTCCCGACGCTCAAGGCTCCCGCGGCCCAACCTCTAGCTGAAAAAAAAGAACAAGCTCAAGAAAAGCTGAGGTATCCATCGCTGACAAAGAGACAGAGGGTTGAAGCCACGCAACAATACTGAACCAAGTACGAGCCGACGAAAGAGATAGAGGGAGCCGACACTTCAACTTACAATATAGTTGATGAGCTCAAGAAGACTCCGGCGAAGATAAGCATGTACGAGGCTCTTCTGCTCCCAGGACAAGTAGACCTGTTGCAGGAATCCTTGAAGAGCATAAAAGATGGAAAGCCGACGCAGTCTGCTTTGTTAGCTCAACCCTTGATAGTATCTGCTACTGGGAAAAACAGGCCGCCACCTTTCTATCTGTCTTTGCGAATGGAGGGCCATATAGTACACAATTGCATGGTGGACTCCGGTGCCTCCACTCATCGTCATGCCGAGGGTCGTCTGCGAAGAGATTGGTATGGAATACATAAGGAGCAGCCAAGGTGTGCTGTAGCTAGACGACACTCCTGTCAAGACAGTTGGTGTCATCAAAGACATCCCAATCCGAGTGCATAAAGCGCTCGACATAGTGGTTATTCAAGAGGTCGTGGTGGTCGACTTGGAACCCTACTTCGGCATGTGTCTCTCTAGGGAGTTCACTGCGAAGCTGGGTGGATATCTGTCGCTGGATTATTCACATACGGAAGTGCCTTTTAACGGAAGGAGATTGAAGATCTATAATGAAAAGCCTTCCACGTTTATAATCGAGAAGATACCTGGAGAAGAACAGCAGAATGACATGGTTCATCTGACGACTGAGGAACTGGTAGAGGTAGATTTGGCAGAAGAGACCCTCGAGCCGTTACAAGTGGAGGATGAGTTCTCCTTACTAGACTTCAATGCCATGATTGAGACCAAACAAGGTTGTTACTCGTCACCCAACTCGAAAGACTTGATCAGTCTGCAAAGAAAGATGTTGGACCTGCCCCAAAAAAGCTATGGAAGCTGTACTTTGATGGCGCCCGATGTAAGAATGGTGCCGATGCAGGTGTACTTTAGAAATATTGACGGCATCTTGTTGCGGTGCATCAAGGAATCAGACAAGCCAAAGGTTATCGGAGAGTTCCACTCTGGGATGCCCGAAGGACATCATTCGGGAAGGCCTACAACCTTAAAGATTATCAGAGCTGACTATTATTGGCCCACCCTCTTCACAGACGCGCATGCAGTCTGTGTGAAATGCGAAAAATGCCAGATATTCGCCGACAGAAATGGGAAGGCACCCTTGCCCCTCCAGCCAATTCAAGCCGAGACTCCATTTCAGCAGTGGGGTCTGGACTTCATCTGGGCAATAACACCCAACTCTTCGGCGGGACACAAGTTCATCCTAACTGCCACAGATTACTTTACCAAATGGGCTGAGGCATTGCCTACAAAGCACGCTGACCAAGAGACAGTCATTGGGTTCCTTGAGAGCCTCATTACCCGTTTCGGGGTTCCAGAGGCAATTGTTACAGATAACGGGCAGGTGCGGTGCTCACTGAGTTTACCAGCAAGTATGGCATTTACCACAAAATATCTTCGAATTACTATCCGCAGGGAAATGGCCTGGCAGAATCTACAAATAAGAACCTCTTGAAAATAATAAAGAAAACTGTGGAGAAGAATAAGAGGTCATGGCACCTACTTCTGGACTGAGCGTTATGGGTGGATCGCATATCTTCCAAGAAATCCATCAAGACGTCTCCCTACGTTCTTGTATATGGCAAGGAGGCTGTCCTGCCCACCCACATAGAAATGCCCACACTCTGGTTGGTAGAAGATGAGAAAGGTGACGGGGATCCAGTGGATGCCAGACTTTGTCAACTGTTGCAGCTAGAAGAGGAAAGGGAGAAGGCGTACCAAGCCTTTACCAAGCACGCCGAAGCAACTCAGAGCTGGTTTGCAAAAGGGACCACCACCCGAGTTTTCAAAATCGGGGACTTAGTGCTCAAATGGGATTCACTCAAGGCGAAGCCGGGCAATCATGACAAATTTGATGCCTTTTGGGAGGGCCCCTATCAGATCGCTCGGGTAAATCAATTCAACGCATTCGTGCTCAGAGACATGGAGGGACAACTTCTCCCGATCCCTGTTAATGGCTTCCACCTGAAGGCCTATCATCACTGAAAAGCCAAGAGGTCCTTCCTTGTACATATTTTTCTTATTTATTTCCTGCAGTTCGGTTTATTTCAGAATGTAAATATTTATTTCAGTCATTTAGTTTTCAGCTTTTAAGTCCGGAGAAGGCTAAGTATGAAAAAGGAAGCAAAATTTTGCGTGGCCGTTCAAGTCTGACCAAGGCGGAAAATCGCCCGACTTCGCAACGAAGTCGGGCTTCGCTCTTTGCATTGTGCGATGTCGGGAGCTTAAGAAGAGAGAAGGCGACCAAGAGGAATCTAAAAAATTTTTAAGTGATGGGCGCGCCGCCCGACTTCGCAGCGAAGTCGGGCTGCGCACCCTTTTCGGAGCGTAGACGGGCGGAAAGGATAGAGAAGTCCGAAAAATTAGCTAAGTGTCCTTGCCCGACTGCGCAAATTTTCTGAGCGAAGTCGGGCTGCGCACTCAAATTTTTGCGCACTCCGACCGGCGCATCCTAAAGAGCAAGGTCAATAATAAAAAAAAAAAATTTCCTCAAGTTTGGTCCCTCGAAGCGTGTGCCCAGATGGCGGTGGTGACGTCATTGAAAGCACGAAGTTCAAATATTTTAAGGAATGATTGCGCGGATTTCAAAGCAGATGTCATTAAGAGGTGAGCGCATTGGGGCCAACCGCGTACGAGGTGCGCTTTCCAATAGAAGATCCCATGCGCGGCCGTCGAGGAATAACGGCGCTTTCTACCTACTTCGGGCAAATCATTTTAAATTCCCCCTCACGCCATTAATGCTATTTTTCCATTCGTAGAAAAGGGCCCTTACTTACTCAGAACACTTGAATTACCAGTGTAAATCTGAGCTGCGCAATGAAAAAGAAGAGAAGTGCGAAACTAAGGTCCGCAACGACTGTAATTTCTATCTTCGGCACCATGAGTGAAGGACAGAGAATGGACAAGGGGAAGGCTCCAATTCAAGCGCAAACCAGTGATACAGAGCAGGAAGCCGAGGAACGCACAGAGTCTAGCGCTCATGAGAGCGAGGCTCCACAAGAGCAAAAAGAGAAATCCAGGTCGAGGCGAAGTAAAAGGCAAGGTCCTCTGCCGCCGCCCATCAACCGCCTAGCCGAATACAAAGATGGCGAGTACTCCATTAGTCTCACCAAGCTGCGTCCCAATATCGCGAAGTGGGCAGGCAAGGTCTCATCCTCACACCACATTGGGGCCGCATATAAATCGAACCTGTACTGGTTCTTGTGCCCTCCCGTCCACCATTGCCCGAAGTTGGTTGAGGCAATTGTGACATATTACAAACCAACCACCCGACAGGTCTGCGACTGCCAAGGAAGGGTGTTGTTCACCCTCTTTAAAGAAAGCGTACAGCCAGCCTTCGCCCCGGGGCTCCAATACGACCCCGATGCCATCATCAGGAAAATTAATTTGGAAGAGCAAAGGGCAGATTCAATCGGAGCGTAAGGATGAGGGAATTTCTCAATTCAGAGCTGAAGTGTCCCCTACCAACTGGACAATGGCCATCAGGTCCCATACCCCCGGAAAGGTTCGAAAACGGATATATTTATATTATCCTTGCATGGGTCCTTGGCTGCGGCACAGACAGGATGGTGCACCCGTATCAGCTGGCACTCGCAGAGTGTATTTTGCATGGAGAATTCTACGACCCCACTGCGCAGAGAAGCGGAAGGCGCCCAATCTTTTTTGATTGGGCAGACTGGGTGGCGTATGCCATACATTCAAACCTGGTCAGGATACAGTAGAAACAGACAACTGAATTCCGACACTGCTCATTCCTCACATGGTTGTGCCTTTACCATACGCATTACCGAATAAGGGTGCCTGATCTTAAGAGGGTAGATGAGAAGGGCGCACCGCTGCCGGTATACGAGTGGACCGAGGCGCTGTATAGAAGGGGGTCTTATTATGATTTCAATTTCAAATTCTTGGGAATGACCCCGGCACTGTTCAACGGCAAGGCGTCTCGCCCTCCCCTGGCCATGACGAAGTACCTGAGGAAATACAAATACGGGGATACTTTCCGGTTGACCCAGGGCGTCGTTATCAAAATCTACGGATTCAAAGGGAAGCCGTTCTTGCTGCCCTATTTTTGCACTGAGCACCAATTCGGCATGGAGGCAGCATGGCAGATGGACTACGTCGAGGAGGAATTTGGCCAGGGAAAAAAGAAGGGCCATATTTTCAAATACCCTTTTACCTGGGCGAACATTCAAGTCCATGAAATTGGGCAGCACATCTACCTGGAGCAGGCACTCCTCGACATAGGCCTGATACAACTACCGCAGCGTTGGAAATACGACCCAATTGGGGTCAGGGGAAAATTTGTACATGTTTGCCCTCGAGCAGAAATCATAGAAGAGAGGTGCAACAAGACAGGGGCAGACCTGGAGTGGCACATTGAGCGAATGCAGTCATGGCCACCATGGCACGACTTCTACTGTGTGGAGGTGGATTACGATCCAGAGCATAATCTAGATCACAGGCTAGACTCGGCCGGTTTCAGAAAGTTCCTCACGAAGGTGGCGCCCCTCGGCTGGGAAAAGGACAAAATCATTGAATGCTGGAAGATGAGGTGTCGCACGCAACACGATAAATCCAACAAAAATACATTGGCCATAGATGATGATTTTTCGGCCTTGTATGATAAATACGTCGGCAAATGGGAGTCGTTCGCATTTCGAGATTGCGTTCCCCTAGGCGCCAGGAAGAGATATAAAAGGAAACCCCCACCACAGCATTTGTCCATTCGAAAGCCACCCAGCAGCAAGGCGCCAAAAGGCACTCAGGTGGGCCCAATGTTGCCTCCAGCTCCCGAAAAGTCGCCTCAAACGGAGAGGGAGCCAGAAGGGTCAACCGGCGAGGCAGCAGTAGCGGGCATCCCTCCGTCAAAGCCCAAGTACAAGTTTACCGTGGGCGCCTCGTTACCTGCCGCACCAACCGCCTCTGCCTCCACCGAACAAACTGCCGCCCCAGGAGAAAAGAAAAGAAAAAGGGGCGAGAAGACCAAGATAAAGCGGCCGAAAAAGGAGACAGAGCAGCAGCAGATAGTAGCGGCCCCACGGGCAGGAGCGGTCGCACCCGAAATAATCTCTCTGGATAGTCCAGAGAAGGAAGCAGAGGTCTGGGCAGCAGGCGTCATCCAAGCACCGGCTCAGGCGGAGCACGCAGGTACGTCCTCTTCCCCTGTTTCACAAACCCCAGTTGGCCCTGCCATAACGCCTTCCTCCTCTGCATCAGGGCACGCCTTAGTCACATCATCCATATCGCCTATCGCCCAGTCCCTCCACAGCCCCCATTCCTTTGGACGTTTTGCCCAGGACCCTAACGTTTTCCAAACCTTGGGTCAAACCCTAAACCTCTCACCCGCGGCCAGCGCTGAAGCTGTATCTACATCACCGCGCCGCTCAACTGCCGCATTCAAAACCCCATCTCCACCTCCTACGCAGTCGCCCGTTTCCCCTAGGACCCGGTCGCCCTCAAAAGCGGCCTTATCTTCTGGAATATCTCCTGCTTCATTGTTTTCAGGAAGGATGCCGCAGCAGGATTTGGCCTCGGCATACCCTATGCTGGCAGAGCTGGACCTAATGGGAGAACAACTGCAAGTTACGGACGACCAGCCTCTAGCCGCGAAGGCCGCAGGATGTTCTGCCTCTTTCCTCCAAGGCGTAAAGAAGAGAAGAGCCGAGGAAATAGCCATCCCTGTGAAGCGCACCAAGTTTGACTTGGACAGGAGGGTGCTACGAACGGAGAAGTTAATCCCGAAAGTCAAGAAGCCTCTCCGGGAGATGACTGAGGCAGATTATGAGCACCGAACCAAGGAGAAGAGTTTCGACGATATAAGTGAGGAATATGAAATCAATGGTATTCGTCGAAAGACTGATAATCTCCTTGTTAAGCGGCTCAAGAATCAGGAGAAGCTGTTTCAGCTTCAAAACAATTCGAGACAATTGGAAGAGGATCTGGCCAAGGCCACCACGCAGCTAGAATCTGCTCAGAAAGAGATTAAAGATTTAAAAGATCAGCTTGCCCCGTCCCAGCAGGAGGCGGCAACACAGAGGAAGACAGCCTAACAACTGTCAGAAGAGAAGAGGGCAGCACTGGAGCATGTTGCCCAGTTGCAAGATTTGCTGAAGCAGACTCAATCCCAGCTGAAGGAGAAAGCGTCCCAGGCGGCTGCCTTTTCAAAGGACAAGATCAAGGAGATGCGGGCTAGTTTGCTGCAGGACTGCAGGACTAATGTGGTCAGGTCCTTGTCCGTCCCGGATTTCGCATCCAAAATTCAAGAAGTATCTACCCAGGGAAAGCCTGCGGTAGAGGAGGCTGAACGCCAAGCGAGGCAGTGGCTGGACTTGGCAATAAAACTTGAGGAATTTGCGCGCAAGGGCCTCCGATTTCCACCTATGTCCCGAATTGCCCTAGACTGGGCAGATGCGAGGGTAACCTTGCAAAACTATTTTGAAAAACTGAGAAGATCAGGGCTGCCAGGAAGATGCTGGATGTATTGAACCACGAAATGAATATCTGCCTGGCCCCCTTCAACACTCTTTCTGCGCTCGGATTTCCGAGCTTTGTCAAGGATGGGGAATTTCTGCCCCTAGAGCAGGTAAAGCAAGACTGGCTGTTTTTTGAGGCAGACACATCAAAGATTGATGGCTGGACTGACCCAGTCCAAGAGGCACAGGTGACCCAAATGGTGTCAAGATTTTGCAAAATTAACACCTGCCTCCAGGAGCTGGGAGAGAGGTATGACACCATTGACGTGCACATGGTTGCGGCGTTCAAAGCAGCGCTGAAGGATATCAGCGATTTAGAGCCCTTCCAGGCAACGACTTGGGATCAGGCCAAGACCGCATACGAGCACGTCCGCGAGCGGGAGCAGCCTGCCGAACAATAGGGCGATGGTGGTGCTGAGCAGTCAGGCTCAAAAAGAGAAGAAGAGGAAGGATCAGAAGAAGAGACTACTGAAAGCGAGCCCGAAGAAGAACAGTTGCCCGAAAAGGGAGCTCAAGCAACGAAGCAGGAGCAGCAGGATGCAGGAGAAGGGAGTTCCTCTCGCGCCCAAAGGATAAAGGCCTGGTTCGTTGCATCGAGGCGAGCTCGACACCCCGCGAGCCGCCAGGAATGTTGCCATATTTTGCACGGGGTGCCATGTCTTCGAATTTTTTGTAAGGATGCTGCTTTCCCTTCCCTCTTTCTTCTCTCCCTTTCTCCACTATCCCCTATCTTTTCTGCCATCAGTTTCATTTTCTCCATTTCCCCCCCCATACTTCTGACTGTTTCTCTGAGAGGGCAAAGAGCCCAAAATTTTCTAAGTGTTGTTGTTCGCCCGACTGCGCAGCGCAGTCGGGCCGCGCTCGCCTATCTGTGCGCACCTGGGCAGGATTGTCAGAAACGTGCCCAGAAATTCTCTAAGTGTGGAGCCGCCCGACTTCGCAGCGAAGTCGGGCTGCGCTCCTAGTTCCATGCGCACTTGGGAAGCCTACGTGTGGAGCTGAGCTCAGAAAATCGGCTAAGTGTTGAGCCGCCCGACTTCGCAGCGAAGTCGGGCTGCGCTCCCAATTTTATGCGCACCTGGGCGACGTCAATGAGAGATCCAGAAAAACGGCTAAGTGTTGGTCCCACCCGACTTCGCAGCGAAGTCGGGTGGCGCCCTCAAAGAGTTGCGCAGCCGGGCGATTTGCCATAGTGTTGAGCCGCCCGACTTCGCAGCGAAGTCGGGCTGCGCTCACTGACTTGTGCGCACTCGGGCAAAGGACGTTGAAAATTGCCCAGAAAATTTCTAAGGCACGAAGGCCTTCCCAACTGCGCTCCCTCCCAACTGCGCTGCTTCCACCCTGCGCTGCCCGGTTGTGCTCCAATTTTGGGCGAAGTCGGGCAGGAGAGAAAGTGTGAGCTTCAAAGGCAGATTTTTCCCCTTATCAGATCCCGACAAGTGTCCAGCCTCGAGATTCGAGTCAGTGATGCGACAGAAGGTGTGCGAGCGTGAACTGACTTATTGTACCGTAACTACCCTCATTCGAGCTGACTCGAAGTTTCATCTACCGCACTGCCACGTAGCTGCCAAGTTTTCAGGTGGACCTCGCTGCAAGTACGTTCCATACCCGCAGAGGTCAACATCAGCCGCTTTTTGCCGCTTTTGTCAGCTTTGTCAGCTATTGTCAGGTCTGGGATCCTGTGCCCAAAGTTGTAATTGGGGGGGAAATTTGCGCTATAAATAGCTGCGCCATATCATTGTAAAAGGGTGGAAGGGGGATATATTGCTAGGGAACTGTTGTAGCTGTGCGTTTGCTTCTGAATATGAAATATACTTGGCTCTATTGATTGTCTTTGTCTTGTATGCTGCCTTTACTGAGTATTTCTGCCTCATGTTGCTTATGTTATTGCTTACTGTTATTTTTCTTTTCTGGATATCGGTATTTGATAGTTAAGTATTCCTGGAATGCAAAAATGAAGGATACATAGGATGAATGGTGTTGATAGTTTCTGCAACATATTTTGTGTTTAATTGCTGTTAGTAGTGGTGATTGGCTATTACCGTGCTGCTTATCTTCCCCACCCGGAACAATCATATTTACATTTCTTTCTGCATCTCTAATTTCTTTCCTGCACTCTGAGCTTAAACCAAATTGAGAAAATATAGGAAGCCGGCCTCCTCCGGAGATTGGCACGGAAGGCATTCCTTCCTTCCGGCCTTTCAATCTGCTGGGCGAATCTAGGGCGCATTACACTAAATCCTATCCTAGTGGCAGATTCGTAACCAACAGGTTCTTTTAAAGACTCTAGCTAAACCTAACCCTAACGCTTAAGGGTTCCCATCCACGTGCAAGTGGGGGCCCGAGCTAGTAACTTCTAAATAACAACCATTACATCTTTATATAATGTTTCGTTATAATAAATAACGGTTACATCATATGGTCTCGTAAGCCAAGGCGTCCAATGTACCACATGACTTTGCATTTGTTAATGATGTTAGGATAGGGTCCTAACATGCCCTTCCCCTTCTAAAAAAGTTATTTCCTCAAAGCTTGTGGCGAGGAAATTGTTGTCAGAGCTATGGAAGAGAATCCCATGTGGCATCGTTTGGTTGTAAGCCTAGCCACTGGACTGAGAATTCAGTGATGGTGTGGTTGTGTAGATTGCGGTTTCTTTAGTCCAAAATGTTGTTTGGCTCCAAGATGACCGAATCTTCATCATCCAACTCGGGAAGTGTCGACTGGAGTTGAATGTCGTTGTCAAGTACCTTCTTCAAACAAGAGACATGGAAGACTAGATAGATCTTGGAAGGTGGTGATAATGCGAGCTTATAGGCCACTTGTCAATTTTGTTGCAACACTTGATAGGGTCCATAGAATCTTGTCGTAAGCTTCTGGTGAGCACGAAGTTGCTTGTATGGCTTTAGTCGAAGGAAGACCATGTCCCCTACATCAAAACTACTCTCAAAAGTGTTGAAATGTTTGTTTTCGCATCTGGTTCTGAGCCATAGCCACATTTTCCTTCAGTTGTAGTAGTTTGGTATGGTCTTGAAGTGTCGAATCCATCACTTGGACATTGGATTTGCCTAGAACATATGAAGAAGGTGATGGGGGTGGGTACCCATAAACTGCCTCAAAAGGAGTTAGTCTGGTGGCTATGTGGAACGAAATGTTGTACCACTACTCTGCCAAGAGAAGGCACTTGACCCATTGGGTTGGATGCTCAAAGGTAAAGGTTCCAAGCAGTTATTGACAATTTTTGTTTTCCCATCCATCTAGGGATGGTAGGCTGAGCTCATTCTCAATTGCATACCTTGTAATTTTATTAGTTCTTGCCAAAAACATTGGTGAAAGTAGGGTTGTGATCGGACACAATGGATTTTGGCATACTATGGAAGCAAAAAATGGAGAACATGAATATTAGGGCAATGGTGGAGGCATGGTAGGGGTGGGCCAGGGAACATAAATGAGCATACTTTGAGAGACAGTCCACCACCACAAGAATGACAGTTTTTCCTCCTGATTTTGGAAGCCCTTCAATAAAATCCATGGAAATGTCAGTCCATACATATTTTGGAACTGGTAAAGGTTGTAGAGTGCGTGGAGTACAAATCGTTTCTCCTTTCATTCATTAGCAGATTTCACACTCAACCACAAAAATTTGAATGTTGTGGTAAACACATGCATCTACTTCATTATGTCCTCATGAATTGACGAATTTGTAGGAATCACAATGCAAGCTTGATATCTCAACAACTATCCATCCCATGAGTATCTAGTGTTTGAATTAGGGTCCTTTTGGAGTTGTTCCCTCAAAGTTTGCAAGGTCGGTTCTTTGGCTACCTCTTCTCGAAGTTGGGTGACCCATTGGGGGAGTGGGGAAGATATGGCACGCAACGTGTCTTGATCCTCATATTGATGAGAAAGGGCATCTGCACACTCAACCACAAAAATTTGAATGTCCTTTTTCATTCTTGCTCAATAGAATGAGCGTTTGAGGATCAAGGCACACAGCGTGCCTTGATCCTCAAACTGACAAGAAAGGGTATTTGCCACAATATTTTCCCTTCTCCTTTTTGTACATGATTTCATAATCATACCCCTATAATTTAGAAACCCATTTCTACTATGCTGGAGTCGATACCCTCTGTTCTAGAAAAATTTCAAACTCCGATGATCTGTATTAATGGAGAAATGCCGCCCAATGAGGTAAGGTCTCCAGTGATTGATGGCATGGATAATAGCCATCATTTCTTTTTCATAAGTAGACTTCCCTAGATTTTTCCTAGACAAGGCCTTACTAGTGAAATCTATGGGTTGCACTTCTTGCATTAATACTGCACCAATGCCAAGGCAAGAAGCATCACTCTTGATAATAATTTATAAATGATATGGAAAAATCAGGAGTAGCCAATGTTAGAGTAGAAGTCATGGCTTCCTTGAGATCTCGAAAGCCCTTTTAGCTGGCGTTGTCCACATGAATGTATTCTTCTTGAACATGGCAGTTTTTGGGGCTTCTATTTTGCCATAACCTTGGATGATTCTTCGATAGTAGCTAGTGAGATCCAAAAATCCTTGAAGCGCCTTGAGAGTTTAATGCTTAGGCCAATTTTGTATGACCACAATTTTCTTTGGATTGACCTTAACCCCCTCCTATATGTAGACAAGGGTGAGTACTTTCCCGAGATGAGGGAATGACGAGAAGCTAGGAGGGAGTGATAAGTGAGGTTACACAAGTCGTCATGATTTGCAATTATGGTTAAACAAGTCTTACCAGATGCCTAGAACAGTAAACATTTGAGGCAGACGATCTAGACGTCTGGATTGGACTTCGGGGACAAACGACTAGACGTCTGGGAAAAAGTCTTCCGACAAGGCCAGACGGCTAGACTAATACATACAACGGGTAACTTGCCAAGGTCTAGACGTCTCCAACTGTGATGTTCGTCTTTCGTCCTTGATGCTCCTTAGCACGCCCTGTAACAACAAAACAACACACAACAATACATGCTCTCGTACCAAGCTATGATCAATACCTGCAACACAACACTATAACACAAATGCAATCATATACAACACGCATCCCAGAATAACTGTTGTTGCACAACAGTTCTGCATTATAGACAAGTATGGATATATTACATAATGAAACAAGGGGGGTATTTATAGGTAAGCTCGGTTAGTTTTGGCATTTCCGCAACATATGTATATTTTGCTATTCTGTAAATTCTCCTTCCCTCGAGTTTTCTTCTTTGTACAGAATGTATTTTTCTCTTTCCTATTTTCTCCGTTAGAATTCGTCGGTAGTACCCAAGGATTGGTACAGTTTTTTGTTCATTCAGCATGCAGGTCTCTTACCTTGCCAAGGGCGAGGGCAGTTTCGCGCCATGTCTCCGGGCGCAGGGTTGTTTCGGGGCAAAATCAAAGCGCAGGCCCATTTTGGGCCAGACAGCAGCAAGGGCCAGCTCTGGGTAACAAGGCATAAGAGCACAATGCTCTTTCATCCTGGAAGAGGAGCGCGACAAATTTTGTTCTTGATGAAGCGCTGCTGCCAAATTCACAAGAAAATGTTAAGTGTAGCAAGGTCTTTTCGCCCTAGCTGAAGAGCGCAAGACCATTTCGGAGCAAAAGGTAGCGCAAGCGCCTTTGACCGTTCAGCGTAAGTCTGCTTGGAGTGATGTGGGGCCCATTTTCCTTTGCGCTCCCGTGTTGGAGCGCAAAGCCTTTTCGCTCCACCTTTGAGCGCTTGGGGTTTTGACCTTTCAAGGGCGGAGAGAGCAGCAATTTTAAATGAAAAATGCTAAGTGTTGAGACGGAGGTTTCGCTCTGCTTGGCGAGCGCAAGGCTGTTTCGCTCCTGTTGAGAGCGCTTTTGCCTTTGACTTTTCAAAGGTGCAGCCCATCAAGTGGAAGAAAAATGCTAAGTATGGGGGCAGTTGTTTCGCTCCAGTTTCGAGCGCAATGCTGTTTCGCTTCAGTTTAAGAGCGCTTTGGCTGTTGACTTTTCAATGCCAGCGCATTCGCCAAGGCTGCAAAGATGTTGCCCTTCAAATTTTGGGCGCAAGGTATTTGCGCTCCGGTCTGCAGAGCTTCTCCGGTTGACTTTTCAAAAGATGCGACGCCAGTTTTCAATAAAAAATGCTAGGGTGGCAAAACGTTGCGCTTTGTCCCCCCAAGCGCAAGGTGCTTTCGCTTCAAGAAGGAGCGCTTTGGCGTTTGACTTTTCTAACGCCGGCGCATCCCCCAAGGCCTCAAGGTATTTTCGCTCTAAATTTTGGGTGCAAGGCCAATTCGGAGGAAGATGGAGCGCAAGGCACCTTGACTTTTCAGCGCTGACGCTCATCCCAATGCAGCAGAGTGCTTCACCTAGTTTTCCAAGCGCAGAGCAATTTCGGGAGCAAGCAGCAACACCACCACTGTTGACTTTTCAGCGCCTGCGCTGCTCTCTAGGTTCCAACGCGTTTTCTGCAATTTTTGAGTGCAAGCCCATTTCGGGCAAGAACACAGCGAAGCGTGGGTAAAACTTGCATCCGATGCGCCTGTTTCAGTTCCGCCCTCCCTCCATCAGCCAGGATGCCACATAAATGCTCCTCAAACAACAAGGCATGACGCATCCTTATCTGATCAAACGCAATTGGTTTGGGAACCTTCCAGACTCCACGCTTCTAGGATTTCAAGATCCTATCTTTCACGGAGGCAGTTCCAGCAAGTGAGGAGGCAGCGCCAACAAGCTAAAAACTATCAGAGCATTGAAGGGGTGCAGTTGCATTTTGGGGAGTCATTAATTTTGGCCCATGCCTGGTTACTGTTTGATGAGTGTTTATCCCTCAATTCTTATCTTCTTTGCCACCACGATGTATTATGGGTGTGCTTTTAATGTTTCAAGTGACATAATTCTCTATATAAGCCTGCTCTTTTATTGTAAAACGATGGATGTTTGCTAGAAAGCTTGTTGTAACTTGAATTTTGCTATCAATACAGATAATGTTTGGCTCTAACTCTAGACTTCCATGCATGTGTATGTCTTCTATTGCTTATTTTCTATTAAATTCTCCACTCTGTATGTGAGTTATTATTCTAATATCTGGATTTGACTCCCGATAGAGGGTGAACGCTGGAATAGCCCTGGAGATTATGCATGTCGGATATCTGGTTTTAATTTTTGTTAGTTTTCTGTATTGAGTGCTATTGATTCGACATATGGTTAAGTGATCGTGTTGTTAGTTCATCACCCTTGTTCTATCTAGCCTGTGGCCATATTTCCCATCCTTTTCAGTCATTTGTTAATTTCTTTCCTGTTCTATAATCTAAATCCCCCCAGTTAGAATAGCAAGGGAACCAGCCCATCTCTGGAGATTGGCATGGGAGGCATTTCTTCCTCTCGGTCTTTCAATGTTGGCCGGGTCTAGGGCGCATGAATAGATCATTTCATACCTAAGGCAAATTTTGGACCAACAGTTTTTGGCACGCCCGATGGGACACAAACGTTCCACTTCAAAAGCAGTATTAAGAAGTTGATTTTCATCTTATTGCTGATGAATCCGAACATATGGCAACTTAGCTGAACTCAAACATCTCCGAATCTCGAAGACCAGTTTAAAAGCCCGCCTTCATGCACACGAGATGGAGAGCTAAAAATACAGAAGAAGAAATCGAGTTCTTCGAGCTTGACATCGAAGCTCTGGGAGAACATCCTAGAGTGGTCAGGCCAAATATCCTGTTAGACGGGACATCTTCGCAAGTAGCTGTCGTTGCTTCACGGACTCCAACTCCTGAGAGCACAACGACTAGCTTGCCCTCGAATCGGCCGAATTCTCCGGTTTAGCCGAACCCTTCGGTCCAACCAGGCGTTCCGGTTGTTCCGAGTGTTCCGGTCCAGCCCGTTCAACCAAATCTGCCGATTCAGCCGAACGTTCCGGTTCAGCCAACCGTTCAGCCTAACGTTCCAATGGCGCAAGCTCCACCCAGGCAGTTTTCGGCCTGGAATCATTCGGGACCGCTTGCCCTACAGGCTCAGAATCAAGTGCCGCCTGCAGCATTGAAAGCTCTACCCACATTCGACAACACAGGAAAGACTGCCTATGAACACGTTGAAGACGTCGCTGCGCTGGCAACTATCCATCAAATCACGGCGGAGGACGTCATGGTGAAGCTGCTAGTGCTCTCACTTAGAGGTAAGCTCCTCTACTGGTACCGATCGCTTTCGACCGACACCATCAATTCCTGGGACTAGTTAGCAGAGCAACTGATTAAAGGGTTCAATGAAGTAGCAGACCCATTCTCACGGTTGCATCAGTTCACAATAATCCAGAGGCACGCTCAAGAGGAGATAGCTGACTTCAACATCAGGTTCGCTCGAACCTGGCAGAGAGTCACTCTCGGCCTTCAGCCTACCCCGGAGCAAGCGACCTATTACCTAAGAGCATTCCACTCTGATATAAGCATGAGCATACGACACGCTAATGTCAATACTTTCCTTGCCTTATACGAGCAAGCGCAGAAGGTTGAGGCTGACCTAGTAGCCATCGAAAAGTTGCCTCCCAAGACGACCATGGCGATTTACCCGGATTTCCCTCAGAACATGTATCCCAACGCATCTGCTCCACCTACATCTCCATGGAATCCTAATCCACAAAATCAGGCGGTGCCTCCACCGCAGTATCAAGCGCCCACCATTCCTCTGCTTCCAGCTCCTGTCCAATACTCGACATTGCCTGCACCGTTGGCGCCATTGCCATTACTCGCGCTCGCTCCTTAGGCAACCTTAAATACATACCAGGTCAAAGAGTTGTAGGATTTGCGTGCATATGTGAAAACGATTGCGAATGAGATGACTGTCTTGAGAAGGAGACAAAATGATCAGAGCTATCAGCTAAGGAGATTTCCTCCCCCAATCACTAGGGAGCAAGCTGCCCCAACCGGTAGGGCTCCTAAGAGGAACTCGACGATGTTGGAAAGCGAAGAAGCTGGTTCATCCGACAGAGCTTACTGGTGCTCCACTTGCAAGGCAAAGACACTTGCATTTTTCATCTGAACTATGTGCAAACACTTGCAGACAGCGCACCTGGCGGACAGGTAAATATGATAAGGGAAACTGACCGTAATTTCATGATTCCCCCTGTCGAGCAGGTCTCCGTTCTGATGAGAACGGGCAAGAAGCCAATTGAGGTCGATCCGGTTCAAATGGAACCATTCAAAGTGTCGGCCAATCCCAAACTGCCAAGTGAGAAGGCACCCCCGACACCAGAAAAGGAGCCAGTTCAAGTATCCGAGCGGCGGACACTGCTCGATTAAGAGACTACCTCCCTCAAAGGGCAAAAGCGAGAATCCCTCAACCGCAGGCTTCGCCCTCTCAACCCCAAACCGAAGCAAGGGATCAGGCGAGGGAGAAGCTAAGATACCCCTCGCTGACCAAGCTCCAAAAAGTGGAAGCGACACAGCAGTACCGGACCCGGTACGAAACTGCTAAGGAGGGAGGCGAGTTTGGTGCTGGAGCATACAACATCGTCGAAGAATTAAGGAAGACTCCGGCTAAGGTAAGCCTCTTCGACGCGCTTTAGCTGCTTGGTCAAGTAGACCTGTTGCAGGAATCCCTCAAGTCCGTTAAGGGCAAGGGGAGGCCAACTCAAATCGTCTTGACACAGTCTCTGACCACCTCCGCCACCGGGAAGAACAGGTCTCCGCCATTTTATCTATCCCTCAGAATGGAAGGGTGGGTCGTGCATAATTGCATGGTTGATTCTAGCGCCGCCACTACTGTAATGCCCAAGGCAGTATGCGAAATCATGGGCATGGAGTACACCAGGAGTAGTCCTGGAGTGCTTCAACTGGACAGAACTCTAGTTAAGACAGTGGGGGTCACCAAGGACATCCTGATTGTGCTGCACAAGATGCCGCAGATCACAGTGATTCAAGAAGTTGTGGTAGTAGACTTGGAGCCCTATTTCAGCATGTGCTTATCAAGGGAATTCACTGCCAAGCTTGGTGGCTATCTGTCTCTCGATTATTTGCACTGGAAATCCCCTTCAAAGGAAGGAGGATCAAAATTTTTAATGAAAAGCCCTCTACCTTTCACATTGAAAGGATCCAGGATGCGGAAAAACCCATGGACTGAGTCAACATCGTTGACGAAGTAAAGGAAGTAGAGGAAAAGGTAGAGCTGATGGAGGAAGCTTTTGACGAGCTCCACATAGAGGATGAGTTCTCTATGCGCGATTTTAACGCTATGATAGAATCGGACATCTTGTGTTACTCGATTACCAAGCCTGAAAAGGCTAAGGTATCAAGTGTCGCAGACCCCGTGGATGATCAATTATGGAAGCTCTTCTTTGATGGCGCCTGATGCAAGAACGACGCTGGAGCAGGAGTGGTCCTTGTCTCTCCTTCCGGAAATCAGAAGACTTACTCGTACAGGCTCGCGTGGAGCTGTAAAAATAATGGCGCTTAGTATGAAGCCCTGTGTTTGGGGTTACAAAAAGCAAAGAAACTCGGAATAAAGCAGTTGCAGATCTTCGGCGATTCAGAGCTGATCTGTAACTAGGTGACGAATAAGTGTGTTGCCAAGCAACACTATTTGAAGGCATACCGTAATAAGGTATGGGATTTGCTTGAGTCCTTCTCGGCTCTCAACATTTAGTCTATTTCGTGGGAGCGGAATAAGCATGCCGATGTTTTAGCGTCTATTGGAGCCAGTGCTCCCCTGCTGAGAATATAATGCAAAAGCCAAAGGCGGTGAGGGTGATATATAGGCCCTCGGTGCCTGATAAAAACATTCATTGGCAGGTTTTTGACAGTGATGAGTAGATCGTCATTTTTTTGATTGATGAAGCAGGAAATATCGAAGAAAGAGTCCTCGACAAAGAAGAATATGAGGGCCTAATTCAGCTGAAGAACAACCACCTCCCTAAGGGTTTGATCACCCTTGAAAGTTTGTTCAACCAGGACGACAGGTCTCTCCCCCACAAGATTAAGGTGGATGCGAGAGAGTATGATGAGCTTGAACTAGAGTCCAGGAGAACGATTGCCAACAAAACTTAAAATTGCAAACTATTTTTTATGCAACTTTTCATTTCTTTTTCTTCTAGGAAGCAGATTTGCCGCCTACATTTGTCCTCCCCTTTAAATCAGTTGGCGTCGTCGCCAACGCTTTCTACTTTCCCATGCTTGGCAGTTGTTGCTGACATCCAATGACAGGTGCTCCACCCATGTCAGCTGTTTGAAGTCGTAGAGCCTCCTGTTCATCCTTCAATCTCTCTGCATACTTATATATGAAGACATTGTAACCCATAGTGATTAGCTTTCTTCTCCATTTCAGCTAATTGCACTATCAACTCTTTTTCTCATTCCATAGCGCCCTTTTGTATTCTTTGTTTTAGCTCAGCTTCAGTCCTCGCTGCAATAGCCAACTATTCATCTGTTTTAGCAATGAGCTGATACTTATGCTCTCTCTTTCTCTCAGGCCTCATATATCTGTGACTTTATCTATTTTTTTACTTGCAGCTTATAATGATGTCATTATACCTCTCCATATCTTTCTTCATTGCAGCAATTTTGTCGTCTTTGGCCTTCAACAGTTCATCCTTATCCTTCAGCTGTTCATATTTATCCTTCAGCTGTTCATCTTTGGCCTTTAGCTGCTCTTCATAGTTCTGTTTTAGGCTGGCAATCTCTTCTTCAACTTCCTTTTTCATTACTTCTGCTTCCCTCTTCATTGCCTCAGCTTCTGCCTTTACAACTTCCATTTCTTTCTTCTCTTCCCTATGTTGGTTAACCTATTCCTCCTTGGATTGGTAAATCCCTTCCAACCCAACTGTTAACCAGTCTATCCAATATGTCAAGAAATTAAACTTACTATACAATGGTGCTAACTCTGGTGGTAGTTTCTTGTACTCCACCTCTGCTGTGTCTGGTGGACAAGCCTGCAAGGTACATATGTCTATATACACCAAGGTTAGAGAAGTATCAAGGACTGGGGGACGGGTTTTGGGGAAGCTGATTTTAGGAAATGGTTGGGGGACGACAAATATAATAGTATCTGATGGGCTGCCCTCATCATATTTAGAATAATTTACACAACAAAAATAGTCTATTTAGGAAGAAAATAATAGTAGAATGAAGCTTGATTTTGACTATAGGCAATTGCATAAGACAATGGTAAAGTAGCAATACGCATTGGCTCAACAATAAGGACTTAGGTTTTCTGAAAGGTTCAGAGAAAGGGGTAAGAAATTCATGGATAATCCATTACAAACAGGAGGACATCCAACATACCCAAACTGGGGACTCTTGGATTGAATGAAATGGAACATCCAAATAAACATTATAGAGCTTTGAAACTCCAGTATTTTTTGATGGGGCAAAAAAACGCAATAAAGCTTAACACTCGCAAAAACCCATTTCCAATTTAATACATAAGGTTCCTACAGACCAATATTTCTAACAAGAAATACGCCTTGGGACCACATTGTTTTACTTTTTCTTACTGTGAGGACATGTTACAATTGAGATGGCCCATTTCTTGGGCCTTCACTGTTTTCCCAAATTGGCTGAAACTCAATACGGGGGGATGGCTGAAACGTCTCCTTTGCCGTCCCCCCGTACTAGGGACAAGGGAGACGGGGGGACGCGTCCCCAGGGGTGGGAGATGTGTCCCCATGTATCATCGATATACACTCCTTGGGGCACCTTGTAGTTAGTCATTGCACTTTTTGGCAGCTCCCCTACACTGATCATGCTAGTCATTTCTCCAGCTGGTATCTCCCATGGATGTTTTTCATGAATTTCAGCGAGTTTCTTTATCTTCTTTCATCCTGAACCCATTGCATTACCTTTTCTATTTCATTATACCCCATGGATTTCCATCGCTTTAATTGTCCTACACAAGCTGGCAGAAATCCAACAAGTAGTTGAAGTTACACAGGAAAAAGTTGCAGGAGTGCCAAGGCCGTATGATGAGTTGTCATACAGGAAGCTGCCATATGAACATTGTCGATGAAGAGAGTCCTATGGAGATTGCCGACAAATATTGTCATACGGGGAGTTCTGACAAGGAGTGTTGTCGAGAAGTGCCGACAAGAAGTGCCATCGAGGAGTGCCAACTAGAGTTGTACAAATGATGGCCATACAAGTGAGTCTTGCCATACAAATGATGGCCATACAATTGGTGCTAATGAGGAGTGTCATACAAGTGGCGTCGACAAGGAGTGCCTTCTAGGGCAAAGGTAGGGCCATCAGAGGCCAAGACGTAGTCATCAACAGTAAAAGCGAAGTAAATCTGAGCCAAGGGGAATTTGTTTATGTGGGTCGGGTGAAAGCTACCAAAATGCAAACAAGGAGAAAATTTTTGTTTAGGTGGTGATGGTTTCAATGGTTTCACCATTTAGGTTTTGGGGTGTTGCCCCATACCCCACAGGGATGCTGCCTTTGACCTTGCAAGGGGCACTACCCCTTGATCCTACAAGGGGGTTCCTACCCCCTTGACCCTTGACATAGGTGGCGATGGGCATTGCCCATCATGTTAGTTATGTTGATCATGTTGGACATGTTGATGATATGGCTAATTGCAGAAAGTGGAGTGAGCAATCGAAGAACAATGTATGGTTGGAAGCAGTTTGAAGTGATGCCAATTGCAAAGGACATTTGGAATAGAAGAAAGCAAGAGTTTGACTAAAAATTCCAATACGTTGTTCATTGCTTCTATCCCTAGTATTTAGCCCATGTGTCGTCGAGGATGCCAACAAGTTTAGAGGGGATAGATGTAGGTAGGCAAATTGACATGTTTGCAAGCTTTTCCATTTTTTGTTATTTTGTAGTTCATATGCAAAGTGTTTGATGAAATGTGCATACGTATAATTAATAATATTATAAAGTGGCAATGTAATAATGTACGTGATAATGTGTAATGTTTAGTGAAGTATTAGTATGTACGGACAAGTCATAAAGTGACTCAGAAAATGAAATGTAAATGTGAGTCAAATGCATGTCAAATGTAATTTAGGAAAATGATGAGGTGTCAGGTAGTTGGAGGATGCAACTACTTTTTAGTTGTATAAATAAGACCCTTCCCTCATTCATTTGAGGAATGTAAGGGCTGAAGTGTGTGGCTGGCCAAAGAATGTGGATGTTGTCGGGTGGCTGGCCAATGTCTGGTGTGGTTGTGGTTGGCAAGGAAGGTGAGGCTGACTGGGTATGTTGGGTACTGTGCATGTAAGGTGAATATCGTACGTATTTTATCGTACAGGCTATTGTTAATACAAGATCTGCTCATATTCATTTATCATTCGCTATTGCTATTGTATGTTTCCTGTAGGTATTGTCAGTGCTAACTGCTGTAGAAGGAAGATCTGTAGGTTTATATAAGTGGAAATGGAATCATGTTTAAGTATGTTAATCCTCCTCAACAATACTAATTTGATTATAGCCTGAAAATCCATTAAAAAATGAATAGATCTCGTGTCTTGCTACCTCCTCCAAAATCAAATTAGTGAATGGTATAGGGAAGAAATCCATAATGGTTATTACATTCAATATTCGGAAATCTACACAAATTTGGATCTAATTACTCTCCTTTTTCAAGCTGATCATGGTTGGTGACACCCACTCACTCACCGTCACCTTGAACATTATTCCAACATCCAACATCTATGCGATTTCTGCATTGACCAAGGCTATGTACTTCAAGTTCATTCTATATGGCCTTCTTCTTACAGGTTGTGCACCTGGAACCAACGAAATCTAATGCACATACAACTCAAGTGGAATCCCTTGTAGGTCCTTATAAGTCCATGTGAAGACCTCCTTATACTGCACGAGTATTTTAAAAGTTGTTGCTTTTAAAACTAGGTCCCACTCGTCCATGCAGTGGATCATCTTTTCTTCATATACTTCATCAAGATTTACCTACACCATCTTCAGTCCTTCATACTTTATGGTGTCAGGCTCTGTTACCGCTTTTGCCACATTGAAGGGGTGTGCTCTCATGAATTTGTGCATTACCAACATTGTACTCTACAAAGTTCCATGGAAAGGTCCACTTCTCTTCAAATTTTGTTGCTGGCTTGGCATTCTGACTACATTTGTCGATCTTGTACACACTTAGTGATGGTTCATCTTGAATATCTTCCTTTGCATATGCACATGCTGGTTGGCTGAAAAACTTCATAGTCTTCCATCTGCCAATGTAGAAGTTCACTATCTGAGTGCTTCTCATCTTCCGTGCACTCTTTTAACTCCAACACCTTTATTTGGCTCGCGTTTGTTTGCATGATCTTCATCTTCCAATGATGAACTTCTTGATTTGTTGGATGTTGGCATTTCCTCACAGATTGATTCTTCAAATTAATGACATACTTATGTTAGCCTTTCTAGAATGTCAAGCGATCCTTCTCCTAGTTGTGATTCACTTTTGCTGTGTGTGGCCATCCACTTCTCAATAATGCATTGTAGGATGGTTTTTGCATATCAATCATGACAAAATCCATGATGAATGTTTGATCAACAATCTTTATCTTTTGTGCATTCAATACTCCTTTCCTCTCTGCAACATTGGTCATACAACCGAAAGCTGGGAGACCACAAAAATGGTGTCCCAAGCCCTTCCACGTCTTCTTGGGCAATACATTTACGCTCGAACCTTCATCCACGATCATAACATACATTTACACTCAAACAACTCAATGTGCATCGATGTTTGTGTCTTCCTGACATCTATCATTAAGATTGTCGAGTCAATGTATTAATCCCTCTGTATTCTTGTTGCTCCCAAGTGGCATTGCAGGTCCTCCACTCTTCTTGTCTGCACCGTTTCTCCTATCATCGCATACAACTCCGATATTGTGCACAATAAGCTAGATACCTTCACTTCGACACTTGTATTCAGCACTTGTGTGGCCAAGTTTTGTGTTGATGTTTCATCCTCTTCAGTTGTAATGGGTTCCTTCAACTTCTTCTGTTGTAGCAATCTCTCTTGATTGGTCTTTCTCATTTCTTCTTCAATCTAGACACGTGCTTCTTGCCATCTCTCCTTCTCTGTGGCAGGATTTGGGTACTGCTCCATTTTCTTTGCTTGCACGCGAGTTAAAGCTAGAACATGCTTCTCCTTTTGTTGTTGGTCCTGTGGAGGCTCCTCAATGTCAATGAATTTAACATTTTGTGAGTTACTCATACTTGCCTTCTTTGGACAATTCACTTGTTGTTTCCTGGTCCACACCATTTGCACATCATTGTAGTGTTGTTCCCATTGCCCCCTATTGTTGGACAATTTGTACAAGTGCGCATGAAGTGTTCCCACTCTTGACATCTTTGACGTTGTATGATTGGCCTACCATTCAAATCATATTGCAACCGACCCTCTCCTTTTGTGGATCGATTCCCTTGTTGTGACTCTCTTTGCCTTTGGTGGTTGTTCTGGTATTTGTTGCTTTTCCTCGTCCGCTCTTCAAAGTGCTTGGTTCGTCATCTTTGACCTCCTTTTGCATCATTAACATTTGGTGGCTTGCACTTTTTAAGCTAAATGGACAGTCTATGACATGTCCCACAACTTTGCAAATGTTGCAAAATGCTTTCTTTGAATAGTTGACATTGGTGCATCCCTTTGATTTGAAATCAGAACACCAAATGCCCTTTTTCTCTTTCTTTTCTGCCTTCACGTCATTGATCATGTGCTCCAGATCCTTCCTCATGGCTTGGATCATGGCGCTTAAGTCATCATGGTCATTGATGGAATCATGTCTCGATCATGACTTACACTTCCTCCATTGGTTGTTGTCGTCTTCATTTCGCTTTCCAAATTCAGTTCTCTGTCGAAAGCTTCTTAATAGATGGTTGGTGGAACCACATTCATCTTCTTGTTATGCGGCAACAGTCGATGTGGGAACCATTGCTTTTGCAGCCCATTTGTTGGCTTTGCCTCCATCTTTCCGATGAGTTTCTTTACATGACTATTATATGACTTGATGTTCTTATCATTTTCCTACTTCATCGAGTATATCTCGCCAATGATCTTTGTGTCGTTGCGAAGCAGGCTGAATTCCTTGTTGAATTCAGCCTTCAACTCATTCCAACCTGTGAAGGGTTCTTCCGTTTTTAGACACCAATCGATTGCTACTCCACGCAATGTTGTTGGGAACAATCTCATCCATGTGTCTTCATCAGTCACACCATTCACCTTCCATATTGTCTCGCATGTTCTGATATGGTGCTCGAGATCTTCCCTTTCGTCTCCCGTGAACATCGGGCACTTTGCTTGTTCGTTGTTGCAGCAATGTTTGCCATAGGTGGTTGTTTGTCTCCACTCAACAAACCTTTGTTTGGTGACAAGTCCTCTGCAAAAAGCCTTCAACGACTAGCTTGTGCATCCACACTTTGCGATCTCCTTTGTTAATACATGAACTTCAGTTCTAGTTTCTCGAGCACACTCTCCTACGGTTGCCCTTGTGCTTGACTTTCGTCCTTTGCACTTCTAGGAACTCTCCCCCACACTTGTGCTAGTGTCACCAATTGCTTCGCCTTGTCTTGCACATGATCCATGTTGGTGCCTTTTTCACCACTTGCGTGAACGTTCTCCTTGGCCAGAACCTTGTTTGCACACTACACCTCCACTTGCGCTTTGTCCTCTATTGTTAAAAACAACGTTAGCCACCTTTCACATTCCTTGTCCGAACTTCCCTCCTCCAAAGGGTTCCAAACTCGTTCAACTTCTAGTGCTCGTATCTCCTTGCCAACAGACTCTATTGATACTCCACCTTCATACAAGCCTCCCTCACCAACATGCAAGTCGTCCTTGTGCTCAGCATGTCCATGCTCTCCTCATTCTTGTTCTTGTGCAATCTACAAACTTTGTCTTATCGACTGGGCTCTCACTCTTCCGCGTCCATGTCTCCCATGTCCTTGCGACGAGTTACCTATCATCCACTTTTCCCGTCTCCAATCTCCACGTGGTTATTGGTTTGAACTTCAAACGACAACTACACCAAATGTAGCATGGTGGTGGTATTCTACACTTTGTGGAACAATTATGAATGACAGGTAAACTGCTCAAGCAACTTTATTGTATGCAGTCTAGATGGCTGTAGTATCTCCTCTTTGACGGCCTAGCACAGTAGGCAGACAGCTTGCCCTTCAGGTCAGACGGCCCAAGCTTGCATGGGACGGCTTGGCTCTATTCCAGACAGCCTTGTATGAATAGAGTACGACAACCATAATTTGAATAGAACGGTTTGGAATTTATATCTACAGCACTAACATTAGATATGAACACATGTAACAATATACACATAACAATGGCTGAATGATTTATTGATATTAACAAGATACTATATTACATAAAAGTCTGTATGGATGCACTTCCAGCATCAACTCTGCGTACAACTTCTCCAATGTACATATCCTCTGTAGCATGTACAGAATACAACCCATGCACTATCTCTCCTCTATGTGCAGACTACTCCTCTAGCATGTACAATGTATTGTGTACCCAATGTACTCTCCTTAGCATGTACCCGCTCAGATGAATGAGGGGGTCTATTTAAACTTGAGGCAAGGTATTCCCAACTACCATCCTTGACCCCTCACCTCTCTCATTACATTTGTCTTGCATATCATTTCATTTCAGCCTCTAAACTACATGACAACTACCCACTAATGACCTATCCGTACATGACTATCACTTAAGTCAACATTACATTATTGTATGAAATATTACAACGTCCTCAAGACATCAACTATATTAAAACTTTGTCAAAAATTTATCAAAACTCTAGCGTCCACTTACTTGACTTCAAACACACTTATTTTATTGTTGCTGCTTAGGTGGCAAGTCATAACTAGCACCTACAAGTATGCTTCCTGATATTTGTTGCTATTGTAGATAATTGTTCTTGGCTGTCTGAGGATATTTTCCAGATATTGTTATCTTTTATTTCATTTCCCAATCTGAATATTATTTCCATATGCTGTGAGATGCTGTGTTGCTGATTTTTTCCTATAATTCATTATTCTCTGTTCTTCCAATTGCAGAATACCACTGCTATGCTACAATTTAGAGTGGAGAAAACCCTCTAGGGGAAGGAAATGTACAAATAAATCAATCAAATTTCATATTACTTGCAAGATGGAGGAATTAGAAGAGCTATTGGCCATCCACTTGGTCATGGCTGAGATCCATAGATACTTTGTTCTTGTTTGCAGCCTTACATAGTGCATTTTAGTGGCTTCTTGCTCTCATTTCACTGAAACTTGCTTGCCCCTGCCTGGCTTGAAAACTTCCTTCTCCTTCATTGTCTTCGTCCAAATAAGCCTTATTTAGTCTCTTGCACTTCCAAATCTAAGAGTGCAACTGATGTTTCTTAATTTCTGGGCTTCTTCCAAGGATAAATATGGATGGAGGTGATGTGTCATGCTTCTGCTCTGTACATATTCCCATTGACACTTGATCAATTCACTTTCTGTCCACCTTTTACATGCCAAATCAGGCTATTCCCAGCCAACTTGTTGGCTGGGCTGGTTTTTGGGCCTTTTGAAGTTCCAAATGAATAGATGTAGAGCTGAAATTTTGTAGGTATGTGAACAACGATGTAAAGAACCTTTTGGATAAATTTTATGTTATTTGGAGCTCTTAGGAGAGAGAAATAGTCTGTACAATATACTATGTTTTGTCATTTGATGGGTTAAGGAGTGAAGAACACAAACTTATACTGAGAGGGGGGGTGAACAGTATAAGATAAACTTTTACTTTTATTTCCCAAACAATATTATCCAATGTTATCAATTGCAATATCAAAATCAGTAACAAAGCAATGCACAAATCATAACACACATGAGAGACACAAATTTAACGTGGTTCACCCAATGTGGGTTATGTCCAGGGAGAAAATCTTTCTTCTAAATTTTCTCAACAAATCTCTTGGGAATCAATTCCCTATTACAATTTTTATGGACCTCTGTCCAAAGGAGATCTCAATCCCCTATGCTGAAGTTCGTGGATCTCTATCCATAGGAGACCTCTGTCCCCTACTACTCTGGTTTATGGAACTCTATCCCCTTTGCTCAGGTTTGTGGAACTCTATCCATAGGAGACTCTTCTCCTTTGCTCTGGTTCGTGGAACTCTATCCACAGGAGAACTCTATCTCCTTTGCTCTGGTTTGTGGAACTCTATCCACAGGAGAACTCTATCCCCTTGCTGGTTTGGTTCATGGAACTCTATCCACAGGAGACTCCTCTCCTTTGCTCTGGTTCGTGGAACTCTATCCACAGGAGACTCCTTTCCTTTGCTCTGATTCGTGGAACTCTATCCACAGGAGAACTCTATCCCCTTTGCTCTGGTTCGTGGAACTCTATCCACAGGAGAACTCTATCCTCTTTGCTCTGGTCACCTCCAAAGCTGGTACACAACTCTGCTAATTCTGCTCCAAGCCTAATCACAAGGCTTACTCAGGTTTGCTCATAAATCTGCTCTCAACTCTATCCCAAATCTGCACACATTACATGCACAAATCTGTCTCAACTCTGTCCCAAATTTGTACACGTTACATGCACAAATCTGTCTTCAACTCTGTCCCAAATCTGCACACATTACTTGCACAAATCTGTCTCAACTCTGTCCCAAATCTGTACACGTTACATGCACAAATCTGTCTTCAACTCTGTCCCAAATCTGCACACATTACATGTACAAATCTGTCTCAACTCTGTCCCAAATCTACACACATTACATGCACAAATCTGTCTCAAACCTGCTTCAAGTTTTCTCACAAGACTTGCTCAAATCTGCCTCAAACCTGCTTCAAGTCTTCTCACAAGACTTGCTCAAATCTGCCTACTGTCTCTGCTCAACTCAGCTCTAACACATGCTCAAAAACGGCTCATAAATCATGCTCAACAAATCCCAAATTTTGCACACAAATAATGTTCAAAACAATGCTTATATCTGTTTCAGAAATGCTTTCTTCAGCTAGGCAATTCAGTTTAACCTCTTGAACATATAGAGAATGATATGTGCTATCAAATACCCAATATGTTCTTCACATTCACATATCTTGCATTCATCAAATCAGATCTCTACTTCTTGCAAATTCCTTTCAAATCAAATCAAGCTAGTGCATAACTTTACCTCACAAAACTGGTTTGTGTTCCTTGCAAATTTGCTCTCAAAAATCAAACACAATAATGCACAAATTGCTTCACAAAGCTGGTCTCTAACATTTGCCCAAACACAGTCAATGTCACTCACATCAATGCCCAAATGCTTCACAAAATCTTTCAACAAGAATGCACAATTTTTTCTCAAAAACCCTAGCACAAGTGTTTCCAATTTCACTAGTCAATGATGCACAATTTGTTCTCAAACCCTAGCTCAAATATTTCCAACAATGCACACTAATCAATCCTTTTATCTCCACCTTAAAATTACTTTCTCAAAGCACAACCACCTAGAAAAAGAGTTAAACCACCATACCTCAAAATGCTTGATGAAGATGTATCCTTAAAAACCTGTCTTAAAAACAGCTTATCTTTCTTGTGCCAAATCAAGGGTTAGCTAGCAAAACATTCCTCAAGTCATGTGCATAGTAAGGCTGAAAATAATACTTTATTATTTTCTTTTATCTTCACAAAAACCAACTTGTAAAATCCTTAAACCCTTTTCTTATGATATGCAAAAATTACAAAGTATAATGAACTCAAATACACCCTTTTCTCTCCTTTCTAGAAAGCAATATTTCAACTCTCAACCATTACCAAAACACCTAGATGTCACTTTTATTTCATGCAAATATTACACAAATAAAACAACCTTTATATACACCTTATGACTCCCTCTAAGATAATTAACATATGTGCTAATCCTTTCACACCCTTATTACTCCTATGCATACACAACAATATACTCAATAACTCACTCAAAAGAAAGACTGCAATTAACCACCTTTGCACCTTACAAAAATTAATTTATCCAACCTTTATGCCTTTAATTTTTGTGCTTAATAAAAAATACCTCTCATGCTGCCGTGTTTCGAACTCAGCCAACGCGCAGGACAGCGCTCAATGACCAGTCGTGCCAGCACGAATTGGTGACTCAAAAGGGTGGCCCGCGTGTTTTGACCAACTCTCCATGAAACAGCGAAACGCAAAACCGTCGTCGAGGAAACTCGACCTCAAGATCTCTCTCTGCCCAGCGCTTCACACACGACCAGTGACCAACTGTGCTGCGCTAGTAGGCGTGACGTCATTCACCGCTTTGTCGAATATCTCCCAAACTCTGCGTTGCTGTCTCTATCGTTCGTTCGCTCACTCGAATGGATTCGATGCACAATACACGGTGTCATTTCCTAAGGTAAACTTTGGGTATATATATGCGTTTTGCCTTCATTACATGGATGACGTTGGCGCTCCAATAATCATGATGTGCCCTCCTTTGCCTTGGTCTACGTTGGCGCTCAAATTCAAACTTATTTTTGGCGCCATCCTCCTTTTAAAACTTGGCATTATAATATTAAAAATATTATAATGTTTATTATTTTTAAGCCTTGGTCTAATGAAAATAAACTCCTTTCTCCTCTTGTCCTTTTAGACCATGGTCCACTGCTTTTAAATCTTTTTCCTCTTGTCTTTTAAGCCTTGGTCCTTGTCCCTTTTTAAAACCTTTTTATAATATTTAAATATTATACTCCTTAACTTTTTAACATTAACCCACATGAACTTGTCTTTTTATCAACCTTGTACCATGCTCTTTTTATCATCAAACTTCATGAACCTTTGCTTTGCTTCCTCTTACAAACCTTTGTCCCTTGTGCATAATATTTAGAAATAAATATTATAACCTTATCTTTTTGCCAATTTCCTTGCCTTGAGATGAACCTTGCCTTGCATGATTATCCAACCATAGGAGAATATTTCTGCCATGCTAAGCTCTCTTTGATATCAACCTATGACATCAATGACAACACAATGCTTTAATATTTCCAACAAGGAGATGTATTTTAGGATGAAATTTATACCATGCGTAGTCCTTTGAGTCCTCTTCCACCCAAAAAAAGAATCACTCAAATTGGATATCATTTGATCTTATTGTGCCCTAAATACGACTCAGTGGTCTTGACTGTTCTTTCCTATTTTTTGGGGGTCCGATGATGCATTTTGAGCTCAAATTAATTCTGAGCATTTTATGATATCAAGAACCTACCTCTGAAGTTTTGAAACCTAATTTTTTTTTGAAGGAGTTACAGACAAAAGACCTACCTTGTTTTGGAAGCACGCTGAGATACCATCACTTGGCCATTTGTCCTTGACACCATCTTCTCATGCTTCCAAGTGATCTGTCATGGATCCTTTTGGATCTAGCAGAAGTATAAACATTGGCCATTTTTTTCAAATACTGCTTAGAGCATTGTACTGAATGAAATGGACAAAATAGGACTCTTGTAAGACGTATGTTATGAAACAGAAGTGTTGGTGTAGACAGTTTGTCAATTCATTAATACTCAAAACCTTAACTATTTTATTGAAATTTGGTGTATTTGTTAGGTAGTCTAATATATTTGTGTTTTATAATAGGTTGGAGCATAACCTTTTGTCTATCAATGATTTATAGGTAGATGGAAATCCTATAACTGTGGGTGTTGGCAGTGTGGTGTCGGAGAGGGGCTACTCCTTTTTGCTTTCACCGCCTACAGCTGGCTTGATTTGGAAGTCACTGATGAAGTTTGGAGCTGTCCCTGTGGGGATGCTTGGCTGGGAACGATTGAGAGTTCTTCAAGGTATTCCTCATAATTAATGTATACTGCATTCGAAACTTAAGTGAAAGCTGCTTCTAACATTGGATTTAGAGAGTTTGTGTTCTGTTTCATGGAACACTTGCTTATATTTTCATAAGAAGATGCTTGTTGAAGACCACCCATTTTTAGTGATGCTGGGGCTTGGACATCCTTTAAGATGGCCAAGAGATCATGAATCATGGGCATAAAAGCTAGAATCCCTTATTAGGTTTAACCACACCAAGGAGTTTCATATTCAATGTTTAGAAACTTATAGTAGGAGATAAGTAATTGTATTCAGCCAATTTTATTGCTAAGAAACAAAATTCTTTGTTCTAATAACGAGGAAAAGCAAAGTGGAACATTGTGTGAATGGATTTTCCCATTTCTGTTATGCATGAATACTTGAAAATATGGAATATCAGACAACATTTTGGTGGTATTTAGTTGCTTGCATCACTGTTGTGCCCTAGATTGAGAAATTATTGCCTTTGAAAAGAGGATTCTCTATGCCCTAGCCTGAGGGCATCTAGAGGCATCTTCTTCAGTGTTTGGAAACAGTTGTAATGGAAATCTTCTTCGTTAAGGGCACTCAGGCATCTTCACTAGTGTTTAGGGCATTTTTGATTGGTCTCTTTAATATTAGCATCACTCGAGCTTTCTTGAGTCGCAGCAGTAACAAGTTCTTTTTGGGGTCTGAATAAATAATTAAGTTCTTAGATATAGCTCATATTATCTGTGCTTTTTCTCCAACATTTTATAATGTTTTTATGGTAACTTCAGTTAATTTAACACTAGATTATCTCAAGTAATTTATACCTTTTTATGTTTTATTGTTATGTACTGTACTTAATTTGTATTTGGATTATTTTTCATGGGATTTTCGATGTGTTAAAATTTGAAATTAGTACTCCAATGACGATTTCCATTAGTGGTCATTTATTCCAATCACTTTTTTTATTTTTGTTTAGTAATATGAATATTTAATTTGTATTGTTTTATTTAGTAACATAAACCAAAAGAGATACCTTTTAATTTTATTCAGAAATATAAAATAAGAAAAAAAAAAATCTAGTTCTTTTATTTGGAATTATTCACAAAATTGATAGGCATGCATGTAGAAATAAAATTTATCATAATTCCATTTCTACTTAAATAAACCTACAGATCTACCTTCTGCAGCAATTAGCAATGACAATACATACAGGAAACATACAATAGCAATAGTAGATGATAAATGAATGAGCAGATCTTATATTACAGTAGCCTGGACGACACTTGCATTACATACACAATCTGCAACCCTGTGCAGAATCTCCTTCATGCCAACAACCACCAGCCAGCCTCCACTTGCTGCGGCCAACCACACACTTCGGCCTTTGACAACAATTACATGACACAACCATACCATCCAAATGAATGAGGCAAGGGTTTTATTTATACAACTAAGAGGTAGTTGCATCCTCCAACTACTCGACACCTCATCATTTTCCTAAATTACATTTCACCTGCATTTGACTTACATTTACATGTCATTTCCCACTACAAGACAAACTAGCTGTGGATCTTCCGTATATGACTAATTGTTAACATGTTGATGTAATAGTTTGTAATGTTTTGTGAAGTACTAGTTAATGTATGGATGATTAATAAGTCATGTAGTTTCATTTAGTTGTCATATAGTTGGAAATGAAATGAAATGTAATGTATGACAAATGTAATGTAAGGTGGTGAGGTGTCAGGTTGGTAGTTGTGGAATAACTACCTCCCACTAGTTTAAATAGGACCCTTCATTGATTTGAGCAAGTACACACATCCGTACAGGCATAGAGGTGCATGCTGGAGAGAACATATAGGAGAGTACAAAGATAACTGTATTGCATACAAACATGTATTCTTGCTAATAATGATAACACCATTCAGCCCTTGTCATGTAGATGGTGTAAATCTATTGCATGTGTTTGTATTTGATTTGTTAGCTTTTAATGCTAAATACTAAAGATAAAATAACCTCAAGATCAAAAATAAAGTTGCAATATGAAATATAAGATAATGGCAATATTCTAAATGTATAAAACTCATAAATAACTTCAACAATAACTCATAGAATTGCCATTAACAAATACTCATGAAAATTGTATCTCCATTGAATAAAGATCTCTACCCATACTTACACTCTCATACCCAATACATATATCTATGCACACACACATAGATACATATAGTGTGGGTCATTTCAGAGGAGGTTGGGCCTTTGCAGGGATGTTGTCTACTCTCAAATGCCAGTTTCTTGGAGACATTCTGAGCTTGGATGATGGACTTACTATTTTTAGTAAAACAGTGATTAGGGTTTCTGGTTGAGTGGACAGGGTAATGATATTCCTCGCCATAGTGGGTGTCCAGATATCTCTTTTGTTGCTTGATTTTTGGCCTTTCCGGACACAGGTGCAGAGAATTACTATTTTTAGTAAGTCAGTCAGGGTCAGTGTTTTGGGAAACGGATTTTTACGACTGAGTAGTTTGGCGAAATGGGTATCCGTTTCTACTTTCATATCTTGGGTCCGGCATGAGGAGACAAATTATTTTAATGCCCGAAGATTATTAATGTAATAAATTAAATAAAAATGTAACTTTATAATGTTGGGCATTATATTTTATTAATTGGATGTTATAAGGAGGTCATATAACCACTCAAAAGAAAGGGCATTAAATAATAAATCAAATTAAGAGGGGCTTGACATGGTACTTGTTGTCACATTTTGCAACGGGGTACCAATTCTGAAAAATCTGTAAGAAGTTGCTGCTACCTTCCTTCTCTCTTCTCTCTTCCAATTTCCTTCATGCTCTCTCCGCCTTTCAGCTGTCAATTTTCTGTTCTACATCTTTGTTGTTCAAGTTTTCAGTGATTTCAGTCTGTGGGCAAAATGCCCCAAAAATTTCTAAGTGTTGAGCCCGCCCGAAGTCGCAGCGAAGTTGGGCGGCGCTCATTTTTAATAAGGTTTCCCTGAAAAATTCTAAGTCTTAAGCCTTGCGCCGTCCGACGGCGCCCGATTTCGTTGCGCCGTCCGACTTCGCACTTGTTTTTGTGCGCCATCGGATCAAAGAAGAAAGAATGCCACAAAACTGGGCTAAGTGTTGGCTGCCTTGCGCCGTCCGACGACGCCCGATTGCGCTGCGTCGTCCGACTTTGCGCACCTTTTCCAGCACCATTGGGCGGACCCGGATGAAAAGAAACCAAGTCAGAAAGGGAGCCTCCCGCCGTCGCTGATTTTTCCTTGCGCCGTCCGACTTCGCACTTGCTTTGTGCGCCCTCGGGCGGAAGAAGAAGATGAAAAGAAGTTTTAAGAAGAGATCCGTCCTTTGTCGCTGGCTCCCTTTGGCGCCCACCGTCGCCGCCCCCCTTTATCAGCAGATATCAGCAGAAGACTTCGGTCATTTCCCCCTTCGTCAACGGACATCAGGTCAAGGCCAACGTGCAGTTTTGGGATATGTGCCAAGATGTGACAGAAGGTGTGCTATCAGGTACAGAATAGGTGAACATTGAAGAACCAACCATACTGTGCCTATCGCATTAACTGGACCTGACTGCTTACCTACCAGATCCGCACGAGAGCTGTCCCATTTCCAGGTAGACCTTGCTGCAAGTACATTCATGATCCGCAGAGGTCAAATCTCAGCGGCTTTTGGCAGCTTTTGCAGCTTTTGTCGGGCCTTGAGTCTCGTGCTTAATTGTATTTTGGGGGGAAATTCCTGCTATAAAAGGCAGTTTAATTCATTGTAATAGGGGGGGAACATATTGTTAGAGAACTCTGCTGTGACGGATCACCTTCTACTTAATACAAAGCATCCTTTGGCTCTGCTTCTTGTCTCTATCTTGTATGCTGCCTCTTGCTAGTGTTTTTGCTTCATGTGTATTTATGTTTCTGTCTGTTTGAATACTAAACTCTGGATTTGAGCATTGGGAATAATTTAGATCTGAAATACTAATCAGAAGGATACATAGGATAGAATAACAACTGCAATTTTTGTTACATGCTTTGTTTTGATTGTTGTTGGTTTGGGTGCAAATTTGTAATCGTACTGCTTGTTCTTCCCCACCTGAAACAAATGAGATTTTCATTTCTTTCCGCACATTTATCTCTTTCCAGCACTCTTATCTAACCCCCCAAAACTAGATTAGTATAGGAAGCCGGCCTCCTCCGGAGATTGGCACGGAAGGCATTCCTTCCTTCCGGCCTTTCAATCTGTTGGGCGAATCTAGGGCGCAATAGATTAAAATCCTTCCTAGTGGCAGATTCGTAACCAACAGTTTCTCTGGCACGCCCGGTGGGACACAAGTGTTCCACCCCTAAAACAGAATTGAAGCATCAATGTTCACTTCATTGTTGTCAAATCTGAACACCTGGCGACTCTGCTGTACCCGAATATTCTTCGGGTCTCGAGGATCGGTCCAATATCGAAAGCTCCTTCATGCATACAAGATGGAGAGTTAGGAACGTAGGACCACAAGAGCCTAAATTTTACGAGCTCGACATCAACGTTGCTGGAGAGCACCCTCGGCTGGTTGATTATCAAGCCCATCAAGACGAAGCTGAGGAGACAACTTCCGAGAGCACCGAAGATTATCACGATATTGATCAACTCGATCAAGACGCAGGCATGGCAAATCCTCAGCCAAATGCTCCTGAACTATTTCCGGCAGTTGATTCCATCGGACCCCTCAATCTAGCTGATCAAGATGATGTCTCGCCTGCTGCATTGAAGGCTATTCCCACGTATGATGGAACGGGGAAAATGGCCTTTGAACACATTCAAGATATCTTGGCCTTGGCTGCACTCCACGCCATCACGAATGAAAGTGTCAAGACCTGGCTGTTGGATCTCTCTGCGAGGGAAGCTTCTATACTGGTATAGATATTTTCCGGAGAACACTATCACCGGATGGGCTCAATTGGCCGGACGGCTGGTTAAAGGCTTCAATGAGTCTGCGGATCCATCCTCACTGCTGCACCAGTTTCAAACTATTCAGCGGCATCCGCAAGAGGAGATCTCAGATTTCAACGTGAGATTTGCAAGATCGTGGAAAAGAGTTCCCATTGAACTGCGTCCCTCAGAAGGACAAGCTGCTCACTACTACCTCAGAGCATTCAACTCAGACATTTGTTTGGTCATTAAGTTGGCCCGTGTAAATACTTTTCCTGAGTTGTATGAGGCAGCCCAAAGGGCAGAGCTAGACATGATTGCCATAGGCAGACTCCCGCATAAGATGCAGCCACCGATCTACCCAGATTTCCCACAGTCTCAGTATCCACCGGCATCCGCCGGAGCGCCTTCCTCATCCAATGCATATCAAAATCCCCCATGGAATCCCGCACCAGCCATGTCTCAATACCCTCCTCAAGTGCATTTTCCCAATCCACCGGCGCCTCAATTCCCGCCTGCTCCTCAATATCCAGCACTCCCCGCTCCTCCACAGTACCCGGCATTGCCTCCAGCACCTCCGTTAGCGGCATTGCCTCCGCCGGCCCAGCCTGTACAACCGGATACGGATATACAAAATAAGATTCTACAAGAGATGCGGTCTCTTTCTACTGGCTACCGGACGCTGTCCAATGATATGGCCATTATGAAGAAAAAGCAGGCCCAACAAGAATTTGCTCCAAGGAGGTCTTATCCTCCCCCCGCACTGACAAGAGACCAAGTGGCTCAAAGGCCACCAGCTAGAAATGCCCCCAACAACGCGCAGCCGAGCGCTCCAAACAATGTGCACTGGTGCTTTACGTGCAATGACCCTCATGGAGAAGATACCTGTATGCTGCATCAACATTACCTTCAAACTCTTGAAGGCAGCATCCTCCCGGATGAAGAGGTCAACATGCTTCGCGAAGAAGGGAGCAACTTTGCGGTCTCTGAGGAAGACCCGATGTCTATCTTGACCAAGGACGGGAAGAAACCAATGGCGGTAGAGGCAGCCCAGATGCAGCCTTTAAAAGTATACACTAGGCGAGAAAAGGCGCCACCTGCTGCGAAAGTCCCTGACAAGGCTCCTTTGCCTCCACCAGTGAAAGAGAAAGTGCCACTCAAGAAGGCCCCAGAGGTTCAACCGCCGGCGGAAACCAAGGAGCAGGCCCGAGAGAAGAGTGTCACTTGTTTTTGTGCGCCATCGGACGGAAGAAGAAAGAGTGCCACAAAACTGGGCTAAGTGTTGGCTGCCTTGCGCCGTCCGACGACGCCCGATTGCGTTGCACCGTCCGACTTCGCGTACCTTTTCCAGCGCCATTGAGCGGACCCGGATGAAAAGAAACCAAGTCAGAAAGGGAGCCTCCCACCGTCGCTGATTTTTCCTTGCGCCGTTCGACTTCACACTTGCTTTGTGCGCCCTCGGGCAGAAGAAGAAGATGAAAAGAAGTTTTAAGAAGAGATCCGTCCTTTGTCGCTGGCTCCCTTTGGTACTCGTCGTCGTCGCCCCCCTTTATCAGCAGATATTAGCAGGAGACTTCAGTCATTTCCCCCTTCGTCAACGGACATCAGGTCAAGGCCAACGTGCAGTTTTGGGATATGTGCCAAGATGTGACAGAAGGTGTGCTATCAGGTACAGAATAGGTGAACATTGAAGAACCAACCATACTGTGCCTACCGCATTAACTGGACCTGACTGCTTACCTACCAGATCCGCACTAGAGCTGTCCCATTTCTAGGTAGACCTTGCTGCAAGTACATTCATGATCCGTAGAGGTCAAATCTCAGCGGCTTTTGGCAGCTTTTGCAGCTTTTGTCGGGCCTTGAGTCCCGTGCTTAATTGTATTTTGGGGGGAAATTCCTGCTATAAAAGGCAGTTTAATTCATTGTAATAGGGGGGGAACATATTGCTAGAGAACTCTGCTGTGACGGATCACCTTCTACTTAATACAAAGCATCCTTTGGCTCTGCTTCTTGTCTCTATCTTGTATGCTGCCTTCTGCTAGTATTTCTGCTTCATGTCTATTTATATTTCTGTCTGTTTGAATACTGAACTCTGGATTTGAGCATTGGGAATTATTTAGATCTGGAATACTAATCAGAAGGATACATAGGATAGAATAACAGCTGCAATTTCTGTTACATGCTTTGTTTTGATTGTTGTTGGTTTGGGTGCAAATTTGTAATCGTGCTGCTTGTTCTTCCCCACCTGAAACAAATGAGATTTTCATTTCTTTCCGCACATTTATCTCTTTCCAGCACTCTTATCTAAACCCCCAAAAACTAGATTAGTATAGGAAGCCGACCTCCTCCGGAGATTGGCACGGAAGGCATTCCTTCCTTCCGGCCTTTCAATCTGTTGGGCGAATCTAGGGCGCAATAGATTAAAATCCTTCCTAGTGGCAGATTCGTAACCAACAGGTATGACCCCCTTGTGGGACATAAAGTGAAACAATTAAAAAATTAAATAAGATGGAGCTTTCTAGAAAGCCATCGTGAGTTTTGAAGGAGTTAAATAGGGGTCTTGAGCTCATTTTAGATCATCTTTTTGGCTATTGATATTGATGATTTGAGGAGAAGACTTGCAAAAGGGTTTATTGCGGGGATTTTCAGCTTGTTGGTGACGAAAACCACCTACAGGAACATCATCTTCGGAGTTGAAAGACACTCTCAAGGTGATTCTGGGCATTCTCATCTCAGAGAGTGCATTGTGTATCAATGTTGTTGATTTTCAGCGAGATTGGACAAGGGTTTGAGCATGTTATTGGTTGAACTTCATCAATAAACCCTAGAAACCAGTTTCCAAGGGTTTTGTGGACAGTTTCGTGGCATTTTGGAGTCTTCTTTTTGTTGGTCATACAGTTCCAGCACAGGCTGTACATCATTTGGGTGGAGAAGTCCATAGTTTGAAGCTTATGATTAGAAATTTGATTTCTGTACCTGTTGATAAGAACTCAGACTGAAATTCCAGATTCCAATTAAATTCGGGTACTTTAATTTTTGATCATTTCCTTTAAAGGGTTCGTAGATATATGTATGTATTATCTTGGCTCCAAATTTCATGTTGATTGGCTGAGTAGTTTGTAAGTTATAGCTTTCCAAAGTTTGTTGTTCATGCATTTTCTGCATATTTTCATACTTAGAAAAAAATAAAAAAAATCAGAATATCACACAAAACCCAAAACATTGTAAAAACACCAAACACAGAACAGGGCAGCACACTACAGTGGTATCAGAGCAAGTCTATTCTGCCATCCTGTGGAAGCCTAATTAAATTTCAGATTCATGGAGTCTTATAATGATTGGTCTAGGAGACAGCGTGATTGGGATAGGACTCAGAGTGAGATACAAAAATCCATCAGTCAATTAACTACAATGATGCAAATTTCTCTACCTTCAGTTTTTCCTCAGGATAAGGTTGATTTTTCATTCATAAAGTTGCCGAAGAAAGTTGGAGTTGAGCACAAGGACGAGGACATAGCAGCAAATTTGGTTGCAGATCTAGACAATCCAAATGGTGTTCCTAAAGCTGATTGTTGCTTTGTTGACATTCATGGATCTGATGCAAGCGATGTCAATTCTATTGAGATCACTAATACCATTGCAGGGAAGGATTCCGATGTATATGCTTTAGATAAGTGCACTATTAATGTCACAGTTGGCCAATCAACCCATGACGATAATATTGTAGATTGTATTGTAGCTATTCCTAATGAGCACACTGATGTTATTTCGGGGCATGATGATTATGTTGTGGGTTCTCAATCAGTTCATTACCAGGATAGCCTTGGTGATACAGGGATTGACAGGGTTACTGCTGACTGTGATACATTTGCAGTTTCAGTGCATGATGACGGGGTAGTACATTATGAGGAACATGGCTACCATGATGATATTATACAACATGAGTTACTTACAGTGGCCGTCATTCACTATGAGCACAGTCTAGGAGTGGGCACTGGATTAGAGGATCAGCTTGAGCATGATGCAGATGATGGAGCTTTCCCTGTGCAGGATGCCATTTCAGTTGTGGTAGATCCCATATCTCCTCTCTTATGTGATGATGATAGTGGGTTGTATACTTCTTTAGGCTATGGGATACATCCTTCATCAGAAGGAAAGGCAGATTTATACAGGGATGATAGTTTGCTTTATCCAGATGGTGATCTTGCCGAGACCGAGTTATGGATGAGCAGCTTCTCACCTGTGTGTAGATGTATCTGGCAGTGTATTTCTGGACATGGGAGCATCCGTTTTCATACTGGGGTTTGGAGCCTAGATGTTTTCATGTTGGATATTGGACCACTCCTTGGTTCGGTTGACGATGTAGAGGACCAAATATGGATTTGGGATCCAGGGAGTTTTCATTGGTGCACGTATTGTCCCATCGAGACAACAGTCTTCGGGTGTGTTGGACTTTACATTTGTCCATGGGATCCAGGTGGAGAGTACCCATGGAAGATCATGACTCGTGGAGATTGTGCTATGATGTTACTTCCGTTGGCTGATCGGTGGCGGGAGTTAGTTCAGACCTCCGGATGGGACCTTTCTTTCTGGTTGCGGATCAGCAACCAAGTGACTCCAATCTTATGTCTACAGATGGATTGGAGAGAGATTCTGGTCAGAGAATGGATACTTTGGTTGTTAGAGGTTGTTGGGAGTTATTTCCAGCATTTTTTTCACCTGACCATCCTTGACTCGGTGGTCTTCTCGCACAGGTATCACAGTTTGGTTTGGGATGTTGATTTCACTTTGGTGATGCAGACGAGGAGTGAGCAGTTGTGCCGCTATGGGCTTACGGATTTGATCAGAGTGGCGCAGCAACAACCTAGTGGTTTCTTCCTATTTTTGGCATGGGATTCTAGTGATCCACTGGATTTTGGTATGCGAGTAATTTTATTGGAGACAGTGTTTGACAGAGTTCCAGGTTTCTGCAGTTACAGAGTGGTAGCAGTGTTTGACATTGTTGCTAGTTGCAGGGAGGACAGTTTGGGTCAGCAACACAGTTGTAGGACATTGGTCAGATTTTTGTGGGATCCCGACATACAGATCGGATTGCTTGAGGGCAAGCAATCTCGAGGAGGGAGGACTGTAATGTCCCTTTCCTGGCTTGTCAGCAGTGTGGGTCATTTCAGAGGAGGTTGGGCCTTTGCAGGGATGTTGTCTACTCTCAGATGCCAGTTTCTTGGAGACATTCTGAGCTTGGATGATGGACTTACTATTTTTAGTAAGTCAGTGATTAGGGTTTCTGGTCGAGCGGACAGGGTAATGATATTCCTCGCCATATTGGGTGTCCAGATATCTCTTATGTTGCTTGATTTTTGGCCTTTCCGGACACAGGTGCAGAGACTTACTATTTTTAGTAAGTCAGTCAGGGTCAGTATTTTGGGAAACGGATTTTACGACTGAGTAGTTCGGCGAAATGGGTATCCGTTTCTACTTTCATATCTTGGGTCCGACATGAGGAGACAGATTATTTTAATGCCCGAAGATTATTAATGTAATAAATTAAATAAAAATGTAACTTTATAATGTTGGGCATTATATTTTATTAATTGGATGTTATAAGGAGGTCATATAACCACTCAAAAGAAAGGGCATTAAATAATAAATCAAATTAAGAGGGGCTTGACATGGTACGACCCCCTTGTGGGACATAAAGTGAAACAATTAAAAAATTAAATAAGATGGAGCTTTCTAGAAAGCCATCGTGAGTTTTGAAGGAGGAGTTAAATAGGGGTCTTGAGCTCATTTTAGATCATCTTTTTGGCTATTGATATTGATGATTTGAGGAGAAGACTTGCAGAAGGGTTTCTTGCAGGGATTTTCAGCTTGTTGGTGACGAAAACCACCTACAGGAACATCATCTTCGGAGTTGAAAGACACTCTCAGGGTGATTCTGGGCATTCTCATCTCAGAGAGTGCATTGTGCATCAATGTTGTTGATTTTCAGCGAGATTGGACAAGGGTTTGAGCATGTTATTGGTTGAACTTCATCAATAAACCCCAACAACCAGTTTCCAAGGGTTTTGTGGACAGTTTCGTGGCATTTTGGAGTCTTCTTTTTGTTGGCCGTACAGTTCCAGCATAGGCTGTACATCATTTGGGTGGAGAAGTCCATAGTTTGAAGCTTATGATTAGAAATTTGATTTTTGTACCTGTTGATAAGAACTCAGATTGAAATTTCAGATTCCAATTAAATTCGGGTACTTTAATTTTTGATCATTTCCTTTAAAGGGTTCGTAGATATATGTATGTATTATCTTGGCTCCAAATTTCATGTTGATTGGTTGAGTAGTTTGTAAGTTATAGCTTTCCAAAGTTTGTTGTTCATGCATTTTCTGCATATTTTCATACTTAGAAAAAAATAAAAAAAAATCAGAATATCACACAAACCCCAAAACATTGTAAAAACACCAAACACAGAACAGGGCAGCACACTACATATATAGTGGAATGTGACTCTTCATATGGTGCACTTGTTGGTCACAAATCTGCCACAGGAAAGGATTTGTACGTCTACGCGCCCTAGACCTGGACCAACCTTGAAAGGCCGGAGGGAAGGGATGCCCTCCGATGCCAATCTCCGGAGAAGGCCGACTCCTATGCTAAACTACTGGGGTTTTAAGATAAAAGTGCATGAAAGAGATTAAAAAGGTTAGGAGTGCAAGAAAGAGATTGGGAAAAAGCTAAGGGAACTGTAAAGAGATTGCATAGCTAAGGGAACTGGAAAGAGATTGAAAAGCTAAGGGAACTGGAAAGAAATTGAAATATTGCAGAAAGAAATGTAAATAACTGATTTAAAGGGGAAGAACCGGCAACACAATCACTAACTAATAACTTGAAATAGCAACAATAAATACAAAGAATAAAACATAAATGAACACCACGCTAGCTTCCCTATGTATCCTCTGGAAGAGCTCCAGGATCCACCTATCTTCCTATGCCTAAATCCAGATTTCAGAATTACAGCAGTTGGGAAAATACATGAATATAGCAGAAACACTAACCACAGGCAGCATACAAGGAAACTAACAGAGCATTTTCTCCCCTATGTATCCTCCAGGAGAATTCTAGGGTTCTGTCCCCAATCACACACCTAAATCCAGGATGCAGAATTACAGTATGCAAATGAAGAAACATAATAGCAAAAATAATCACAGAAGACAGCATACAAGAGAGAAAGGGAGCCCAAAGTTCTTAATATCAATTGCAAAAATCAAGATACAACAGTTTTCAAGCAAATGTTCCTGTTGCCACATTTTGCACGGGGTGCAATGTTTTCAATTTTGTAGCAGTGCTGCTCTTCCTTTTCCCTCTTCCTCTATTTTCCTTTCTTCTTCTCTCCCTTTCTCTCTCTTTCCTACATTCTCTTTTTCCCCCCTTTCTTGGAGCCCCTCAGTTGGATCTCAAATTTGACAGCAGTTGCCTTGGAAAATGGCTAAGTTTTGGTGCGAAGTTCGCACTTCGCCCCTCTTTCTGGGCGCACCTTGTAGCAGGCTGGCAGGCTGGCAGAAAAACGACTAAGTGCTGGAGCGAAGTCCGTACGGCGGCAGAGATCAGCTTTAACTCGATGCGCAGTCCGACTTCGCAGCCGAAGTCGGAGTGCGCCCTTGACAGGTGCGCAGTAGGGAAACAAACTCGGAAATACACCCAAGGCATGAAGGCCTTCCCGATCGCGTGTTGTCTCGCTCTGCGCAACCCGATGGCGCTCTGATCCCGAGCGAAGTTGGATAAACTGCCTTTCAAGGCAGACACGTGTCAAACAACATCATCCATCATCTGACAAGTGTCCAGCTTCGGGATTTGAGCCAAGACGTGCCGAGCAAAAGGACGAGCATGGGCTGCACTACCTATGCCAGTGGCCTCATTTAAAGCTGATTGGAGGTTCTACTCGCTCCACCTTCCCGCATTCTCGCCGAGAAGAAGTTCTACACAACACGCCGCCACGTAGCTGTCCAGCCTTCCGAGAAGACCATGCTACGGGTACAGTCGAGTCCGACAAAGGTTAGCATTTGCAGCTCCTTCGCCGCTTTTGTCAGCTAGTGTTTGATCGGGACTTTGTGCCCATTAATGTAACGGGAGGGACTCGGGCTATAAAAACCCACCATGTTTTCATTGTAAAGGGGGAAGGGGAATGTCTGTTAGGGAACCATTGTAACCGTGCTTCTGCTTATAAATATAAATTATATGCCTGGTTCTGTTCTACTGCTTCTATTCTTTATGCTGCCTCTCATTTACATTTATGCTTTACGCTTTCCTGTGTCACGGCTCGTTGATTCAATTCAGCATTTGGTGGTCAGGTGCCTTTAGCATTGCTTGTGCCATGGCTTGTTGATTCATTTCAGCATTTGGTGGTCAAGTACTTTTGAACTTCATAGATTAGAGGATACATAGAATAGATGTGGTAGCAGTTCCATCAATTGTGTGTTACGTTGCTGTCCGTAGTGGTGATTGATGCGTTGTCGTGCTGTTAGTTCTCCTTGTAGGGAGAATGTTTGCTAGGGGACCATTGTAGCTATGCGTATAAATTCTCTGCATAACACATATACCTGGCTCTGATATCTCTTGGTTGCTTTCTGTTTATGTGACTGTACGTAGTGGTGATTGATGCATTGCCGTGCTGTTAGTTCTCCTTGTAGGGAGAATGTTTGCTAGGGGACCATTGTAGCTGTGCGTACATTGCTTAATACAGAAAGTATACTTAGGTTTTGCAGTTCTTGGTTATATTTTGTATTTATGATGCAGTAAGTAGTGGTGATTGATGTGTTGCCGTACTGTTAGTTCCCCCCACCCAACTCCAATCACATTTGTAAATTCTTTCCGTTCCTTTATCTCTTTCCTGCACTCTTAGCTTAAACCATAAAACCCCCCAAGGAGCCGGCCTTCTCCGGAGATTGGCACGGAAGGCATCCCTTCCTTCCGGCCTTTCTAGCTGGTGGGCGAATCTGGGCGCATTCACACAAAATCCTTTCCTCATGGCAGATTCGTAACCAACAGTTCCCCCCGTTTTCATTACAATGCGTGGGTTTTTATAGAGGACCCTCCCCTCTGCGCCATTAATGAACCAGATTTACAAGGACGTTAGGGCGGATCCGGTAATGATGCTTGCCTCCTTTTACAATTGAAACCTCCCATCCTATTACCATAACTAGATACCGGGTCTTTCGGGGCAAAAAACTGCATTTATGTGCCGCACAAATGCCTTGGATAAATACTCGGCCTTGGAATGTGTGCCCCTCGAAAACAACACCGTTGTCAGAAAAAGTTTCGGAGAGCTTCGCTGAGAAATTGGCCCAAACTGGCAGTTCGCTGGATTTTTGGCCGACTTGGCCGACGTGTGTTTTTGGCTGACATAGGCATTTTGGCCGACGTTGGAATTCTGGACGACGTTGGGATTCTGGCCGATATTGGAATTTTGGCCGACGTTGGAATTCTGGCCGATGTTGGGATTCGCGGTCGACATGAACCTCGGGGGCGACATGGAGCTTCGGGGCGAAGTGAACCTTTTGGCCGACGTTTAACTTTTTGGCCGACATTGCTTCGCTGGCCGACTTGAGCTTCGCGGCCGACTTTGCATTTTTGGCCGACTTGAGGTTCGCGGCCGACATTGAACTTCGGGGCCGACATTGCACTTCGGGGCCGAAGTTAAGCTTCGCGGCCGACTTAGGCATTTTGGCCGACTTTGAGGTTCGCGGCCGACATGAGCTTCACTGGCCGACTTTGGACTTCGGGGCCGAAGTTGAACTTTTTTGGCCGACATGAACCTTTTGGCCGACATTGCTTCGCTGGCCAACTTGAGCTTCGCGGCCGACTTAGGCATTTTGGCCGACTTTGAGGTTCGCGACCGACATGAGCTTCGCTGGCCGACTTTGGACTTCGGGGCCGAAGTTGAACTTTTTTGGCCGACATGAACCTTTTGGCCGACATTGCTTCGTTGGCCGACTTGAGCTTCGGGGCCAACTTGAGCTTCGCGACCGACTTAGGCATTTTGGCCGACTTTGAGGTTTGCGGCCGACATGAGCTTCGTTGGCCGACTTTGGACTTCGGGGCCGAAGTTGAACTTTTTTGGCCAACGTGAACTTCGGGGCCGACTTGAACTTCACTGAGGATAGGGCCCGAAGTGGCAGTTCGGCAGCATTCTGGGCGAAGCGCCCCATTTGCCTTAGAGCCTTCTTCGTCATGCGGGTGGAGGTTCGCCAGAATAGGGGCTGAAGTGGAGGTTCGGCCTTCCTGCTGCCCGAAGTGGATGCTTCGCCGAGCTCAAGCCCGAACTGGCGTTTTTTGGAGGCGGTTCGTTGGAAGCATTGGCCGAAGTGGAACTTCGGCAATTTTCTGGGCGAAGTGACCTGGCTGCCTTAAACTTTTTTCATCATAAGGACGGGGAGGTTCGCCGGAGTTGGAGCCGAAGTGGAGGTTCGGCTGCCAAAGAGCCCGAAGTGGCAACTTCGGCAGCATTCTGGGCGAAGTGCCCCTCATGCCTTAGAATTTTTTTCAAGCCCGAAGTGGACTTTTGCTGGCTTTGCTTCCGGGGCCATAACTTTTGATCCGCTGACCCGATCACCTATTGTAATATATCGCCGGAAAGCTTAAGAAAATATTTGCAATAATGAGACATCAAAAGATCAATTCGTCCACTTTATCATCCCCGTTTAGGGCCCGCAAAAATGCCAACACCTCTGCATGCTCTTTGCCTCTTTGAAGCTCCATACTTAGATAAAATTTAGTAAAAAAATTTAATGTGGCAAAAATGCCAACAGCACCCTTAGCCTTCACTTTCCTAGAGACTTTTCATCGTCCTAGTCTATGGACTCATGTGCACATGGACTATTATGCACATTTACATTACCAAATACTTTGTACACTTGTGCATTTATTACATTGCATAAAGTAAATACTCACTCTAATCTAGGACACTCTCTTAATCTAAATATGTACCCAAGGTGGTACATTAGCATGTACCAAACAATGTAATATATTTCAACACCCCCTGTATTACATTATTTGGTTATTGAAGACTTTGTAGTCTTCATCTTTTATCTTCAATCTATCTCTTTAAGATCAATTCCTGAACTTGCACAAAACAATTCTTGTTTTACCTTTCTGATGTGACTTCTTCTATTCTTCTTTTTCTTTCTTTGCTTTTGTATCTTCTTTGATGATTCATCTTCTAAGCATTGTGTTAGCAAATCATCACAATAATATAACTTAGATTTTTGTCTTGAATTCTTCAAACAAGTATCTTCTTTAGACTTAGTCTTCATTTTGCCTTTCTTGATCTAACTTCTTTCCTTGTTTCTTTTCCTTCTTTGCTCTTGCACTCTTACTAGAGATTCTCCTTCAATATGATGAGTTAGTAGATCATAATAATATTGACTTGGATTTGATGATTCTTCCTTAAGATAATCATATGAAGCATTTCTTTCAACCTGTATCTTTCCTTGAAAGAGTTCAAAAACAATTAATGAAAGATACATCATTAAACACTCTTCTATAGTGAATACAATGATGTTTTGAGATTCCCAACAAGATCTAAAAAGTTTTTCATGAAGATATCCTATAAAGGTAGTAAATTTCCCTTCCTTAGCTTCTTTGAGGAATAAACTCAATTTGTCTTTTAAAACATTAAATATTCGATCTCCATCAATATTGGGTATTAACCCATGTGAATAAAATCTGAATGCATGTAATATTTCTTCACTATCTTCATTAAATACCTTCTTCACTATTTCATCCATAGTTTTCCTGAGTAAGATAGCTTTGATAAAAATACTTAGCTTTCTAAGTTTTCCTTTAAGTTGAATCCCTTATTTCTCCCTAATTATGAATAGTAAGCTAAAGACAATTTTGAATGCAATTTCAAAATTTCTACTTTTATTCCACCTTAGTTTTGGATGATAGACTAACAACAATTTTCCAATTGTTAATTTTAAAGTTGACAACTTTTTAACTCCCTAATCTCAAAAATATAATTTTTTTTTAATTCTAAATTTCTTTATCTTATGTTGGTGTTGAATTCCTTATAACTCCAAACTTAGAAATTTAGAAATTTCATAAAAAGATATGTGCAGATTTTATATTCCTAATTTGATGTAAAATACCTTATTTCTCCAATCTTATCAAATTCCAAATATTTCAAATTGTTTTTTAAACTTAGATAATCAAATTACAAAACAAATAAATTCCTTTAATTCTTCAAACCAAATTTCAAATCTTCATAAACTTTCAAATAGCATTAATTAGATTTCTAAGGCTCTAAATCTTAATTCAATATCTAATCTCTCCAAAATAAATAGCTTCTCTATAACCTTAGAAAATAATAACTTTATGTAACCTTATACCTCCTATCTTGAGCATATAAATAATTTTGACTGAAATGAATTACCTTCTGCCTTGAATGTGGAAATTCTCTCGATCAATAGTGTTTGACCACCTCCTAATTGGCCCTCCTTCTATGTTGTATGTATGGAGATCTTGCTGTACTTTGGCTTTCCTTGGAAAGAATACTTATGTAAAATACCATTTACAAACTACACTTGACTGTCTTAAGTTTTTTTAAACTTCATTCTTCATGTGTTGATCAAAGAGTCCTTTGCATACTATGAAAAATCTAAGGCAAGTATTTCTAATACTCTTCTGCTGCGCTCGGGAGGGGATTTTTGCTGCGCTCGAGAGGGGATTTCTGCTGTGCTCGGGGGGGTTTCTGCTGCCCTCGGGAGGTGGATTTCTACTACGCTCGAGAGGTGGTTTTCTGCTACGCTGAGGTGGTTTTCTGTTGTGCTCGGGGCATTTCTGCTGCGCCCAGGAGGGGATTTCTGCTGCGTTCGGGAGGTGGTTTTCTGCTGCGTTCGGAGGGGATTTCTGCTGCGTTTGGGAGGGGATTTCTGTTGCGTTGAGGTGGTTTTCTGCTGCGTTCGGGAGGGGATTTCTGCTGCGCTTGGGAGGTGGATTTCTGCTGCGCTCGGGAGGTGGTTTTTTGCTGTGCTTGGGGGATTTCTGCTGCGCTTGGGAGGCGATTTCTGCTGCGTTCGGGAGGTGGTTGAGAAACAGGGTCATCAAAGAGTAGTTGGTGAAACGGAGGAGCTTGCCCATTGAAGATGCTAGTTGGGAGGGATAAGAGATTCTTGCACATCTAGCCCTGAATTGCTTGAGGACAAGCAATTTCGGAAGGGAGGACTTGTAATGTCCCCATTTTGAAGACTATGTGGACCCCATGCATTGTAATGTTTTATTTTTGTCATTTGTGGACAAGGAAGTGGGACGTCCCCTTTTTGCTAGGCTAATAGGTGTTTTATGTAATAAAAATTAAGTGTTGGGGATTAATGTTGATGTAACCCTCACTTAATGCTAATTAGAAGCCTCTAGTGGGGCGACTAGGTATATATGCTTGGAAAGTCACTTTTAGGGTTTCATTATGTCATGTTCATCTTGTGAATTGTAAGAGAGAGAGCTGAAACCTTCCTCACCTTCTGCTGCTTAGGTGGTGTGCCTTAAGTCTTCAGAAATAGCCAATCTTGTAGACAATGTGATGTGCCCTTGTTCTTGATTGGAGATTGGGTGGATCTATCTCAGGATTCACAATTGTGTTGTAAATTTTGGTGTGTTGGAGTCTGAGAGCGGGTAGTCCAGCTTTGGGAGGCCATTTGTGCATGTTTTGTGACCTGTTTTGCCCTCATAGGAGGATCGCCCAGCTTTGGGGATTTTTCTAGCCAGTTTTGAGGGTTGATTTGTGTTGTTAGATAGTTGTTTGGCCTGTTTGCACTTTCAGAAAATTAATAAAAAATCTGTATGGCTGGAACGTCCATTTTTGAAGGTTTTTGGAGTAATTTCTCAGTAGTAATGGGGATTTGATCTACTTTACAGAAATCTGATTTTTATTCGTTTAAACCCTAGTTTGATGAGTTAGGGTTATTACACATGACCACTACTCCTGTGTTAGCAACGTTTGATTTCTCTAAATATTTTGTCATTGAAATTGTTGCGTCTGGCAATGGCATTAGGGCAGTTTTAATGCAAGAAGGCAGACCTTTGGCCTTCACTAGTAGAGCACTCTCAGGCAAGAATTTGGACAAGTTTATTTATGAAAAAGAAATGCTTGCCATTTTACATGTTGTAAGTCATTGGCATCCATATCTCATTGGGAGACATTTTTCCATCAAGACTGATCATCAAAGTCTCAAATATTTCTTAGAACAAAGGGTGGCCACTCCAAAACAACAAAGATGGGTTTCTAAATTGTTAGGTTATGACTATGACATCACCTATAAGAAAGGTAAGGAGAATGTGGTGGTGGATGCCTTGTCCCGACTACATGAAGAACAGGAAATGCTACATGCTATATCTACACCACTTCCATAATGGATTCATCATCTCAGGGAAGAGCTAATCAAGGACTCCTCTTTGCAAACTTTAGTCCACAAAATCCAAGCAGATCCTAATTCATGCCCTGGCTATACTTGGGATGGTCAAGATTTACGATATCGTGACCGTCTTGTCATTCCCCATAATTCACAAATGAGGGACCCCATCCTAGAAGAGTTGCATGCATCCTCCACAGTTGGCCATTCAAGGTTTCTCAAAATCTATTCAAGGACCAAGCATACCTTTTTTTGGAAGGGAATGAAAAGGGATATTCATACTTTTGTAGCTGAATGTGATAGATGCCAACGTATGAAAGGTGAAAATGTGTGTTCCCTTGGAACCCTTCAACCATTACCAATTCCTGAACAATTTTGGACAAATATCTCTATGGATTTCATTAAAGGGTTACCTAAATTAGGTGGAAAATCGATTATTCTGGTGTTGGTGGATCGTCTTACGAAGTATGCTGATTTTAATTACCTGCCCCACCCCTATACTGCCTCCGTTGCTGCCCAATTCTGTATCGATTCCATATTTCGTCTCCATGGAATGCCTAAATCCATTGTCTCTGATAGGGATCCTACTTTCACCAGTCGTTTTTGGTAGGATTTGTTCAAGTTGCAGAGAACCCAACTCAAGATGAGTTCGGCTTAGCACCCTCAAACTTATGGCCAAACTGAAATTGTAAATAAATTCTTGGAAACATACCTCCGTTGCTTCACCTCGAAATATCCTACACACTGGGCCGAGTGGCTTCCTTTGGTCAAATGGTGGTATACCACAACATATCATACTGCTACTAAGGTGAGCCCATTTGAAGCAGTCTATGGTCATTCTCCACAAACACCATCCTCTTACATTCTAGGCAGCTCCAAGGTTAAAGCTGGATTCCACTCTCAGACAGCATTCCCTTCTTCGCCAACTTAACGTCAATATTGACTTGGCTCAAAACAGAATGAGTCAGCAAGTTGATCAACACCGCTTTGAGCGTAGTTTTGACATCGGGGACATGGTTTTTCTTCGCCTACAGCCCTACAAACAGTCCTCTCTCTAGCTTCGTGTAGGTTAAAAACTTGTCGCAAAATACTATGGTCCTTACCAGGTATTACAAAGGATCAGGTCAACAACATACAAACTAGCCCTTCCGACCACTTCCAAAATTCATCCAGTCTTCCATGTCTCCTCTCTCAAGAAGGTTGTTGGCAACAAGGTCTAGGTGCAATCCACACTACCAGAGTTGGATGATGAAGGCTCCATTATTCTTGAACCTGAATGCATTCTAGACCGTAGATCGCACACCCTTTGTCATTGCGTCATCATTGATGTTCTTGTCCAATGGCGTGGCTTACAACCTAAAGATACCATGTGGGAGCCCCTTCAGCTGCAGTTTCCTAATCTTCAGCTTTGAGGACAAAGCTTATTGAAGGGGAAGGGCATATTAGGACCCCATCCTAACACTATGATGTAATAACCCTTGGTTAATGTGGGGGGCCCCCATGATAATTTTTTTTAATGATATTATGTGATATTTTGTAATAGTTTGTGGCACTAGAATCACCAAGACAAGTGCCATTTTATGTAACTGTTATCAAGAATGTAATTGTTTTTTTTGGTAGAAGATTCTATCTCTGGTGGCATTTTGCATGTAATCGAACCTTGAGCGTTAGGTAGTGAGATGAAGTCTTTAAAACTACGAGGGACAAGAATGAATGTATCTTTTTGCATAATTTAATGAAAGTATTGAAGGAGGTTGCCCCCTCGAAGTGGCCTGCAATTCTGTGTTATGTTGTGAGATTGTTACATTTCTGCACTTATATTTCGTATTGCAATATCTTGTGTTTCATGAATTTCTATTTTATTGCAATATTTATGTGAATGTGCTGATTTTAATGAGAAGGTTCCTAACAAAAACACAATTAGTTCTGGCATATGCATTTGCAGTGACATACCAACATTTGGCCATTACAAAGCAATCTCCTGCATCTTGAGGATGTGTTTCACAACATTTTTCGTCAAAAGTTTTGCCTAGTGTAGTAGTCTCCAAAGTTAAGGTCCTCTTAATGGCAGCCTATAAGGAGTCTGGATCAAAAGCTTTAACCAGGACTCTAAGTGGCTCTCTCAAACCCTCCATGAATAGATAATCACCTCTCTAACACATCAGGGACCATCATTGCAACCCTTTAAAAATCAGCCGCATAAGCGTCTACTGTACCGTTGTGCCTCAACTGTGCCAATTCTTGAAAATGGGCCTTAGGATCTTGCGTCTCAAATCTGTCAATTAATCTTCTACACAACTCCTCCTAAGTGATGATAGTGCTATGTCCTTCGGTGATCAGATCATCATACCACCACTTGTTAGCAACTCTTCTAATTGAAGGGTAGCAAAATTAATCGCGTCCTCATCATACATCGGACTAAAGGAAATATAGGTGTTTAGCTTCTGAATCCAAGCACGAGTTGAATATTTGTTGAAACCATCAAATGAAGGAACTGTGAGTTTTCCCAATCTGTTCTGTAGATCCCTGAGTATGGTTCTGATTTGGTCTTCTCTCATTCCCAGGTTTGGTTTTTGTCTAAAAGGTACAAAAATTTAAGAAAGAGATGTTAGCTTGGAACTTTCAGTTTGTGCTCTATACTTCGCATGGAGAGTTGCCAAATCATCATCCTACTACATTGTCACTTCCTCCTCTGGCTATGCTTCCTCTCTTTGTAAGAAGGTAACTCTAGGTGTCCTGGGACCACTAACTATCCTAGATGCCTGCTGAGCTTTTCGATTTGCTAATATAGTGGAGGATTTCCCTTTGTCACTGTTACTAAGAGGAATAGCAGTGGGGATAGAACCTAGACTTTGAAATGCTTGGGTGAAAAGGTTAAAAAGCTTCTGCTATCCATCCTTCAAGGACTTAATAGTCTCAAGGAATTTTTCTTTATCCTCACATGGCTATCTATGTTCTGTTGTGGAAAAAGGGTTTGTTGAAGTTTCTTTTGTTTTCTCTACTGATATCTTATTTCCCTTTCACTAAGTGACATTCAAGAATCAACACTCTTATAACCCCTCAGGCTGGCAAGAACTTAGCTTTGATACCACTATAAAAACCCCTACCCAAAATATAAACTAACATGCAATTTCCAAAACAAAACACCCAAAATTTCCAGCCATAGAATTTTCAAACAGCAGTAAATATATTTATATATTTTGTTTTCTTTTTATTATTATTTCAAAAGGAGACAATACATGGAGATTCACACAGATGTAAATAGAACAATAAACTGAAAAGCATGCACCTGGTAATTGCATCCACTGAATAATGTAGAGATATTACAATAGAAGAGCCAAACAACCACCAGTTGCTAATTAAATTCCTCTGAATGCACAATGCAGACCCTTTAATAAATCTGCCAACTGAAATCAAAGATCTGATCCTGAGATTCGAAGGTTTTCGTCCTCGAATCTGCCAATTGAGATTTGAAGGTTTTTGTCCTTGTATCTGCCAATTAGCTGTTGAAGCACAGCCACCACCCAAAACTGTAGAATAGTCTTCTTCGTTTTTAAATGTTCGAAAAGTTTCCCTGTTACTTCCAAAAGTCCCCTTTTATACAGCCACCCCTTTTCTCTAATTGAACTTTTTTAACATTTGAATGCATCCATTAAAATCTCCATTACGACTTTGAATTACACCAAATGAAAGCCAGGGTAGACTAGAACACATCTAGGGGAATCACTAGGGCCACTCCAAAACTTGGTACTACCTCCTAAAAATTAGGAAGATCCCTAAAATATAGGAATTTTCCTTTTATTCACTAGGAAAACAATACAAAACAAATGCATATAGTCACTCATGCTTATACCTTCTAGACACGAACATCCACTCACCATGACTGTTCCACAAAAATAGGTGAGTGGGCCCCACAGTCTGCTATCATCCAAATAGCGACATTACACTATAGGTTAGTAATGGCACTTGGATCCGTTCTCCCTCTCTCTTTCTCTCTCTCTCTCTCACACACACACACACACACACACACACTCACACTAGACTACTGGCTCTATCTTCATCATTACTATAGCATGTTAGGGTTTACCCTTGGTCCAACCGTTGAAGTTTTAATTTAATGTTATACAGTTCCACTTTAGTGTAGTTTATGTTAGCTTCTCTACTATAATATAGCTTATTTTCGTAGTACTTTTTGGTTACTGCATTGCATCCACAAGTCCCATTGGCTTACTCTGGTCGTCTATGGATATTAATGAGATTAACTTATCTCTAGATGGAAATGTCTTTTGTTTCAAAGGATATCTTTTGAAAGGCATACATTCCTCAGTGGAACAGGTGATCTCTATTGCTGCATCAGTTGTTCATCTTGGAAACTATTTGAAAATTTTATGCTTTCCTTTCCTAGTTGTTGAGATGTGATTCTGACCAGACGAAAACAAGATGCTCCTTAGATTAAGCAATGTCCTTTAGAGTCTTTTATCAATATTCTTGGGGTCCTCAATATACAACATATGTTGTGTTTTATATGTGCATATAAAAAATCCTATAATATAAATGGATTTTTTTGGTTATCCAAAAAAGAAAAGATGGCTGTTTTGAAGACACACCACCAAGGGGCACGGCTATGCTGCTCTTGATGGAAGCTTTTGGATTATATCCATAGGCCTACCTTATGTGTGGAATATCATCACTTCTATTTTTTTTCTATTCAGTTCTAGCATCTGTACTATTATGCAGTAGTTGCATATTCTGCTTTACTGTAATTGTTTAAAGGAGACTTGGATCAAAGCTAGAGTTGTACATTATATATGTGCCTATATCAATAACTAGCATTAGCGATATTTCCACATGTCATGGTTGGATATTAAGCTAGAAAGAGAGGATTGAAGTAATTGGAATAAACATATTGATTAGCATCAAAGTCAATGTTGTGCTTAGCATTGTGTTGATTATGAGGTGGAATTATATTCAATACATTTTATTTTTACATGACTGGCAACAATGCAAGGATAGTAATGAAAAGTTTGGGAGTTGTATATTGTGTCATTAAAAATGGGTATCTTCATGCAAATAATACTAGAAATTATATTTGGCATGTCCTCAGGGCTTCAGGAAATGTACATCCACACTACTGTGCAGCTATTTTATTCTTTCTTCTTTTTAATTTCAGTGTTGAAGCTACTCTTAAGTGGCTAGAGAAGCAACACTTATGTGTTCTTAAGTCTAGAGATGCCTGTGAGTTGGACTTTCATTGTTATAGTGGTCAATAAGTGGGTTACCATTTTCTCTGTGTCAAGGTTTCTATAGAAATTCTATGAAGAATAAATAAAAATAAATCAATCCTAGCACTGGTATTGTGCACTTCTTTCTTTTAATATTCCATTTCGAAGCTTCCTATTCACTTCAAACTCTTCTTTCTTTGTTTCCCCTATTCAGTCTCTATATGTCATGTAAGCTGATGTTTTAAATTTTAATTTATGTTACATTTGAAGTGCTAAATTTACATCATACATTATATTTTTATATGCCTAATTTACTGTGGATAATAATCTGACATTAAAAATTTGATGCTACAAAAACATTATAACTCCTATTGCGGATAATCTTTTTAGGAAGACCTGCTGCTGGTAAAGAGCTTACAGATGAATTTAATGTGCTTGAAGCTGGTTTATGGAAGACTCTTTCTTTGACAAAAGGTAAATTCAACATACCACTTGCAACCATCTAGACAATGGTACAGATGAAATTTTAGCCTGCCATCATCTCTTCCTTCTCCATATGAAAAAAAGGTATTGAAATTTTTCCTGAGTGAAATTGTGAAAAAGGTTGTTATATAGGTCAAGAGACAATTGCGAGGCTTATCACATATGATGGCGTCAAGCAGCATTTGTGGGGTATTCATTTAGATAGTCCTGCAACGTTGGGAAGCAGTATCAGAGTGGATGGCACAAAGGTAGACTGGCATTAAAGAATGTATTTTGTCTAATTGTAAGTTATGTTTGATCTTAGAAGGAATGCATTTGCTTTGTTAGAAGTTAATTGACACTTGTCAAGGAGGACGGCCTATGACTGCAGAATTTATCTAGGCACTAGGCTTAGGCAGGTCAAAGGGAAATTAAAGGTGATTGATACTATAATTCATATCTCAATCCTTCACAATATGTTGATTCATATCCACCTAACTTTTATCCTCTGCAATTTTTTTATGAACAGGTTGGGAAACTCACAAGCTTTGCTCTTGGAAGCAATGGTCTTAAACATGCTGGTCTTGGTTATGTAAAAAGGAATTTTGGTTTTGCAGGACAAGTAGTAAATATAGAAGATACCAAGGGAGTGTTGGTAGATGTTCCTTTCATTTCCCACTCATTTCAAAAAGAGGAGATGGCTAAAAAATGAAAGAAATTGAATGGCAAGCTATGTGATTATCCTTTAGGGTTGCAATTATTAGCCTATTGATGTATAGTTGTTCCAAAGTGATAAAAGTGGCCTGCAAGTAGGAGGTGGCACCCTGGTTCCTTGCATATTATTGCATGGTTGCTAAGTCTTGGATCTCTAAGAAACAAACATGATAACATTGGATTTCAATTCCTTATCACTCTGTAATCGTGTTGATGTATGGTTGGATATTATAGGTATCCAGGCTTTTGGTTTGAATAACAACTGTAGTTTTCTAGTGCATCATACTTTGTTGACTAAAAAATCCTATGGGCAGATCGCTTATTTCAAAGAGAAGAGATGGCTAAAAAGTGAAAGAAAGTGAATGGCAAGCCATGTTTGATTATTTTTAGGGTTGCTATTACCATTAGCCTATTAATGGTTGAATGTAGTTATTCCAAACTGATAAAAGTGACCTGCAAGTAGGAGTTCTATTGGTTCCTTGCATATTATTGCATGGTTGTCAAGTCTTGGATCTGTAAGTAACAAACATGAGAACATTGTATTTATCAGTCCCATTAATTTTGTAGATAATATGTATGTTTGGATATATATGTGTAGCCAGGCATGTAGCTATTTGTTTGAATAATAAGTGTAGTTGTCTAGTGCACCATACTTTGTTGAGTTGAAAAGCCTATGGGAATATCGAAGAGGTGGACTATAAATATTATGAATCAGAGATGATAGATGATGAACCAAGTAACACAACACAATATAACACATTCCACAATTTTAGCTGGTTGAAAGACATTGTTATCAATTTTGATCAGTCCTTTGAATTAATTTTTTATGTGTACTCTTGTAGTTTCTGTCTTTGATATGATTGTCATTTGTAAATTGAATTTTCTTTATGATAATTAATTTTTTATACTGAACTATTGTATTGGCTTGTAGATTGCAATTGGTCATCTGACAAGTGCATGAAATATCTATAGCTTTCTTTTGCATATTGTCTGCAACTTTATGGATGTGGAAATGAGAGGAGATAATCTTTCAACAATAAGAAGCTTAGAACATGCTCACAACTATTGGCAAATATAAATATTGTTTCTCAAAAAGTTCATCCACCCTTCTGATCCAATTTTGCTCATCTAAGGAACGTTTGAGGGCTTTAAAAGCAAAGAAGAAACTTTTTACTTTGTCTACAAAAAATAAATTGATGAGAACCTCACACATCCTCAGATGGAAGAACTACAAAAACCATGTGTGTAAGTGATAGTTGCTCGAAACAACAAGTGGGCATTCATTTGTGATTGACAAACTATGATTCGTGACTCCCCTCCTTCATGGTGGTCATGTCCTTGACCTATAAAATGAAGGTGTTAATGAAGGTGTTCTCGGGTCCTAGTAGGTGACAGTAGCCTCTTTGTTGCTTGTTGGAATTGTAATGGGGTGATATGGTCTTCCTGGGGTACATTCCAAGATGTTATTTCTTCACAAGATCTTATTTTTTCATAGAAACCCATGAGAGCCTGGAACAATCTCTTCCACCAGTTAATGGTTACTTTTATGTTTATGCTTTCAAGCATGTGACACGTCATGTTAGGAACCTATTATTAAAAATAAACAAATATTTATCAAATAATAAAATAACACTATGCAGAAAGTAATTGTAGAATTGAAAAAATTTCACAAAATAACTCAGTATCATGGGCCTCCTCTTCGAGGGGGCAACTTCCTTCAATATTTCATTAACTTGCAAAAAGATACATTCGTATATTGGCTCTGTCTTTCAAAGAAAAGCTTTATGCAACCCTAACCCTAAGCTCAAGAGTTGGCTTACATGCAAAATGCAACTCGAGCTAGAATCTTCTAGCAAACTTCAGTTACATTCTTGATAACAGTTACATGAAATGACTCCACTTGTCTAGGTGCCTTACTTGCCACATACCATTACAAAATAACATTATAAGGGGGTCTCCACGTTGGATGTGGGTCGTTACATAATCAATTGAGAATTACAAAAAAAATGTTAAGATGGGGTCCTAACATGTCCTTCCCCTTCAAAAAGCTTTGTCCTCAAAGTTGTAGATGAGGAAACTGGTGTTGGAGCTGGTGGAAAGACTCCCATGTAGCATCTTTCGACTGTAGACCACACCACTAAACAAGGACCTCAGTAATGGCTTGGTTGCGAAGAGTGTGTGTCCTACGATCCAACAATTGTTTTGGCTTGAGCAAGATAGAAGCTTTTTCATCCAATTTTGGGAGGGTAGATTGAACCTGTACTTGATTTCTCAAAACATTCTTGAGAGAGGATACATGAAAAATAGGGTGGAGCTTGGATGTCGTTGATAGGGCCAATTTGTATGCCTTGGCACCAATCCATTGTAAAACCTGGTGGGGCCCATAGTACTTGATTGCGAATTTCTAGCACCTGTGAAGTTGGAGGGATGATTTTTTGTATGGTTGCAAGCAAAGGAAGACCATATTACCAACATCAAAGCTACGCTCAGAACGATGTTGATCAGCTTGTTAGCAAATTCGGTTTTCGATCGCTTCCAAATTCATCTTCAGTTGACGGAGGACTTCGACATGTTGATTGAGTGTAGTGTTGATTACACGGACCTTAGAGTTGCTTGGAATGTAGGAGGAGGCTAGTCATAAACTACTTCAAAAGGGGTAACTTTGGTCGTCGTGTGATAGGAACTATTATACCACCACTTGGCCAAGGGAAGCCACTTCGCCCAATGTGTAGGATGATCAAAAGCAAAACAACGAAGGTAGATCTCCAAACATTTGTTGACAATCTCAGTTTGGCCATTTGTTTATGGATGGTAAGCTGAACTCATTTTGAGCCGAGTTCCCTGCAATTTAAACAATTTTTGCCAGAAATTACTAGTGAATGTAGGGTCACGATTAGACACAATGAAGGTGGGCATACCATGAATGCGGAAGATAGAATTGAGAAAAATTTGGGCAATTGTGGAGGTCGTGTAAGGATGGGAGAGGGAACAAAAATGAGCATACTTCGAAAGACAATCCACTACCATGAAAATAACTGATTTGCCTTTGAACTTAGGTAACCCTTCAATAAAGTCCATGGAAATATCGGTACAAGCTTGTTCGAGAACATGCAAGGATTGTAGAGTTCTTGGGGAATGCATCACTTCGTCTTTCATCTGTTTACAGGTGTCACATGCTGCCCTAAAATTATGTGTTCTTCATACCCTTTCAAGAAAAGGTACGCTTAATCCTTTCATATGTTTTAAGGAACCTTGAATAGCCTCTAGTGGGGGAATCATGCATTTCCTTCATGGGAAGTTCTCGAAGTGGATATGCGTGAGGAACAATGCGTTGGTGGTAGCGTAGATCTTGGCCATCCCAAGTGTATCTTGGACATGACGTAGGCTCTGTTTGAAGGGAAGCAACCAAAATTTGCAAGCCTAAATCCTTAAGCATCTCCTCGTGAATAGAATTTATCCACTGGGGAATGGGTGAAGAAATGGCACAAAACATACTATGAGCCTCAAATTGTGAGAGAGGGCATCCACCATAATGTTCTCCTTTCTCCTTTTATAAGTAATATCATAATCATAGCCCATGAGCATAAAGACCCACTTATGTTGTTATGGGGTGGGAACCCGTTGCTCTAACAAATATTTGAGACTTTGATGGTCTGTATTAATGGAGAAATGATGCCCAATGAGATAAGATCACCAATGAATGATCGGATGCAAAATGGCAAGCATTTCCTTAGCATAAGTTGATTCGCCTAGATTGCAACTAGAAAGCGCCTTACTAGTGAAAGCCAAGGGGTGCCCTTCTTGCATCAACATCGCGCTAATACCATTGCCTAAAGCATCGCTTTCAATTACAAAAGACTTGGAAAAATCAGGCATTGCTAAGATCAGAGTGGTTGTCATAGTGTGCTTCAACTCTAGGAAAGTTTGTTCACCTCGATTAGTCTAAGTAAAAGAATCATTTTTCAACATGGATGTTAAGGGAGTGGCAATTTTTCCCTAGTTGCGGACAAATTTATGATTATAGTCTGTAAGTCCCAAACATCCATGAAGACCTTTTAGAGTGCAAAGTTTCGACCACTCTTGAACCACCTGAATCTTCTAGGGGTCAACTTTAACATCATCTTTGGTGACAATGTGTCCCAAATATTCCACTTTCGTCAACCCAAAAGAACACTTGGACCGCTTATCATAAAGTTGATGTTGTGCCAAAAGTTGTAAAGTTTGATCCACATAGGAGAGGTGCTCTTCCCAAGAGCGACTATAAACCAAAATTTCATCAAAGAGAACATGTAGACACCTAAAACACGTCATGTTTAGGAGACTACTCATATGGGCACCTTTGCAGACTATATGAATGACCTTGGACCTTTCCAAGACCAAGCAGTGGTTCTAACCACTCATTTTAGGAAATCGAAGCCTATATAGCCTTAGTCGCTGATGGCATTCGCGACTAGGATCCTAGCCGCTGATGACAACAATAGCTATGGGCAGCCTGTTCCTAGTCGTGGTTGACAACCGCGGCTAGCGTCCTGACCACATTGAGCAACTGTGGTTAGCTCTGTAACAAACTCGACCATCTTGAGCCGAGCAAAATCAGTTGCAATAATCAAATTGCAACAGTTTTGGAGCGGTTTGGGCTTGGAAGCATCCATAAGCTTCCTCTCAACTGCTAATTCTTGTTCTTGGCTTCTCCATGAAGCTAGAGCAAGGATTTTGGGAGTTTATTTAAGACCCCAAATTTAAAGAGCAAAGCCTAAATATGGAGGTCCTAATTTTATTGTAGCGAAGCCTTGCCGAATTGGAGAGTCAATTGCACCTTGTGAAGAGTGAGGAGATGCTGCCAAAATCCAGTTTGACAACCAACTTTGCAACAATGGAGCTTCCAAAGGCTTGAGAAGCAAACTTCGCAATTCCATACCAATCCAACACGAGTTCAAGTAAATTCCACAACCAATTGGTTTCAGAACATCGAGGCGACCTTTGATCATCAATTCCTTGGAGGATTTGAGAGTTTCTGACCCTGGTTTCAAGAGAAAGGGAAGTTTTCCTGTAGCCGTGGTTGTCAGCCGTGGCTAACAAATCCAGCTGCGTTTAACACCCGTGGCTAGGGTTTGATGCTCTTTTCCCTCCATTTTAGCAATAGATTTCCATTTCCAATAATGCAAATAGTTTAATCTAGCATAGATTAGCATTGTAGCAGACATTTGCACGGTTAATTTGCAATATTAGAGGTAGCTTTACCTTAATCTTTGTCACATTTGCTTATTTCCATAAATCTTCATAGATTAGCTTTATTCATGCTTTATGTTTCAAATTACATGTTAGATTAGCTAGATCTATATGTTTTCAAGCATGCTTTACACTGATTTAGGCATTTTATAAGCATCTTTGCATATCTTTATGCTTCTTTCAAGTTTAGCCTTATTTCTTGCATTTCTTGTCAATAGCCTCATCGTGAGAGGCTTCATATGCATTTAATGTGCTTTGTTGTTCCTTGCACGCAGGTTACAGGTTCTTTCCAGTTTCAAGGCACTCTTAACATCAAGTTCCTCTTGACAAATGGAGGCATCCTTGTAAGCCCTCAAGCAGAGTTGGTGGAGATATGAAAATCATTGTGAAACACATCTTCCCTCATTTTAGGGTCATTTGCATATTGTAACATTGTATCAAACTTTGGTATCCCTAAGAGGGACGAATTTGTAATAAGTGATTCATTTGATTAATAAAAGAGAGCTTCCTTTATTATTTCCTTCTTGTCAAATCATTGCTTAGATTACATGTTTTCCCTTTGTTATGTTGCAATAGCTTTAGTTGTGTGGTTTTCATACCATTCTATAGTTGATGTTGTGCCAAAAGTTGTAAAGTTTGATCCACATGGGAGAGGTGCTCTTCCCAAGAGCGACTATAAACCAAAATGTCATCAAAGAGAACCATAATGAATTTACGAAGAAAGGGACAAAAAATGTTGTTCATGAGGCTTTGAAATGTGGAAGGTGCATTGGTCAAGCCAAATAGCATCACCAAGAATTCATAATGACCCTCATGAGTATAGAATGTTGTTTTGGGAATATCTTCATCCTTGAGCCTGATTTGATAGTACCAGAGTGAAGATATAATTTGGAGAAAAGCATAGTCCCATGTAGCTCATCCAGTAGTTCATCCACCACTGAAATAGGAAACTTATCCTAAATGGTGAGCTTATTGAGCTCACAAAAATATATACACAATCGCCATGATCCATATTTCTTTCGCACCAATAAGGTAAGAGAAGAGTAAGGGTTGTTCCTTGGGCGAATGACTCTTAAATTTTAACAATTCTTGCACTAAATTCTCTATCTTTAACTTAAGGACATGAGGGTATCAGTACAACTTGATATTAGGCAGTACACTACCAGGTATTGATGGAATGGCATGGTCATGGCAGTGACAGTGGCAAGTCTATTTGTTTGAAAAAAATAACATTGTGCTTTATCAAACAAGTTGTAAATATTTAGGAATTTGGTCCACTTCTATAGTAGGTGGCTGAATTGCAAATATCTGGGCGATGACCCTACGAGAAATTTTTTTAACTTCTCCATATGGTTTGAACTGATAATATGAGACCTTGTTTTTTAACCTTAAAGAGTGTAAGACTGTCCATTCTATGAAAACTACATCCATAATTCTACAAAATTCCATGTGATGGTGCCTAAGGTACCCAACCACTGAGATCCTAACACCATATCACATCCCCCTAATTAAAGAGCAAACATATCTTGTTTGAGCCTTGGAATAAATCCACAACTTTCATGGTTTGTGGAGTAGTAATCCCTACAAGAGCCTGGACAAAAAAAAATTCCTGGGGTTCTTCATGTAATTCCTCTTCATTTTGAGGTGGTTCTTTTGTTGTTTCTACTTCCTCATTACTATGGTCACTGCTAACGGGTTCCTCTACATCTATCAACAACAACTTCTTTTGGGAACACCTATTCCCTCTAACATATTTTTCATCACAATTGTAGTACAACCCTTGGGCTCATCGAGCATCCATTTCCTCTGTGGTCAAGTGTTTTGAGGGGATAGATTTATTTGCATTGTTGCTTGTGAACTTGGGAGGAAAAGAGGGTTTGGTTGGTTGAAATTTAGGTATCCTTTGAGCTAAAAAAATGGATTCGGCCAACTGTGTTAGGCTTATGGATTGCATCATTGTTTGTGGTTTGAACATCTTAAACTTGGCTTGAAGATCATATTTTAAGCCATTGATGAAATAGATCATAAAAAAACTATTCATTCAACCCCTTTTTTTATTAGCCAAATTTTCAAATTGGGCCTAGTAGTCTCGAATTGTAGAAGTTTGTCTCAACTTGGTTAGTGCTCCTTGAAAATCATCATATTCACTAGGACCAAAGCAAGTGAGTAGTTGTGATTAAAAAATTTTCCAAGAAGGATCGATAACGGTATGTTGGAACTATTGGTACCACTGTAAAGCTTTTGATTCAAGATTGAAAGAAGCAATCTTGACCCAGTAATATTTAGGGACATTGTAGAGTTGGAAAAATTGATCAATGCAACATAACTACCCATCCACGTATTTTCCATTGAACTTAGGAAGGTCCAATTTAGGCATCTTGAAGGTAGGATCACGGTCAAAATTAGCGTGAAAACCTTCCTTTTTCTCACCCTGACTGTTCTATATCCTTATACTCAAATACTTGTGGGTCGCCTTGAAGCTTAGACTCAACCTCTAGAATTTGTTCATGAATTTTGGTTTTGGAGGTAATGTATTCACTTTTGAAGTGTTGGATGTCATCTCGTATTGATTGATTGTCTTGGATAATGGCACTAAGTTGTTTGGTGATGGTCTCCAATGTTAAGATAGTTTGTTCCATCTCTTTTTTTTTTCCATGAGTACCAACAACCATTTTGGTGTGATTTGAACGACTACTAGTGACTTACTAAAAATAGAAGTGTGATTTCATCAATTACTATTTTTAGTTAATTCCATGTGTTGTCAATCTTGACACACCTTGTAAAAAATATGCATAGTTAATTCTGTTTTTGAAAGCGCTCATTGTAAAATTCCTTTTTTACGAAAAATGGTCAAAGGCATTGCAATTCTAAAGCTTTCCCTCATGTGGGTCTGCTCCTTCTTAAGCTTTTCTACATTTTTCTTTTCTTTATCCTGTTCTTCTAAAGTTTTTTTTAAATTTGGTATGTTGCATGCAAAATTGTATATATTTTAGCATGGACAATCAAATGATAAATTTTCATCTCCAGCTCTTCTGTTTTTGGTTCTATTCCTTGCTTAGCTAGAGGATTATTTGCAAGATGATCGAAGGATTAAGGAAGCAAAGTAGATAAAGTTGCTAAGTGCAGATAGAATTTAAGCTTATTCAAAAGGGAAGCCTCTAAAGAATTTTCCAAGTCTATTGCTTAAAGCAGAAAGCGCTCCACTTGGGAGTGCTTTGCTAAGAAGCGCTCCACAAGGGAGCACTTTCCTCAAAAGCGCTCCACTTGGGAGCGCTTTGCTAAGAAGCGCTCCACAAGGGAGCGCTTTCCTCAAAAGCGCTCCACTTGGGAGCGCTTTGCTAAGAAGCGCTCCACAAGGGAGCGCTTTCCTCAAAAGCGCTCCACAAGGGAGCGCTTTCCTAAAAAGAGCCAGGGGATATTGTTAAAAGGAGCTAACGAACAAAAGGAGAGGTCCACAACGCATTTCCTATTTCATCGCCATGAAACTATTTTTGAGACCGTCTGATTGATGATCGTCATCAGAAACTTCTAACTTCAATATCAAGTTACCTGTAATTCTGGCCTGACTGTTCCAAGTCTTCGTCGGAACCTTCCACTTTTGAATGAAAAATTGGGATAAGGTAGACAGTTTCTGGTTGTCACCGAATTTGAATCAGCCCGTCATGAAAGTGGTTGAATACCAATTCATCGAGCGGTAGTTTTTCTCCTATATAAACCCCCCCTTTCTCTCTGTAAGGATGGATAACTTCTGCTAGAAAAGCAGTTCTGTACTTTGGATCCCGCTATCGAAATAAAAGCTTCTGGATCTGGTGTTGAGACTTCTAATCTGTGTATGACTTCTACTCTATTATTTCTATTAAGTTAGTTTCTTTATGGTCAGTTTAATTCTATTTTCTGGATTTCACTGTCGGTAGAGGGCTTGCCCCTGGAATACTTGTTGGAGTTTGCATAGTTAAGAGGTTTTTCATACTAGTTTTTGTTAAAGGTTTATTGTTTTGATTGTTGTTGGTTCAAATATATAAACTACCTATCGTGCTTCCGGTCCATCACCCCACACTTTCGGCTTGTAGCCATTTCCCATTCCTTTTAGTCATTTCATCCCTTTCTGTACATTCCTTACCCTTAACCCAAAGTCCCCATTTTTACTTTTTGAAGTAGCTGTATACTTAAAACCTACCCTCAAAATAAAGGCTTCTGGCTACGGTTTAAGTCCCCAATCTCTGTGTAATATTTCTACTCTGTGATTTCTATTAAACTAGTGTTTCTGTTCTTCAGTTTAATTATGTTCTCTGGATTTTGTTGTTGATAGAATACTGGTCCCTGGAATCCTTGTTGGAGTTTACATAGGTTCTGAGGATTTTATACTGCTTTCTGTTATAAGTCATTGTTTTGATTGTTGTTGGTAAAAGTAGATAAGTTGTCTATCATGTTCTTGGTACATCATCCCAAATTGTCGGCCTTCGGCCATCTCCCCTTCCTTTCCATAATTTCCCATCTCTTTCGGTATCTTTCTATCCCTTGTCTCCAATCACCCATTTAATTTTTGGAACCAGCCCTACTGGAGATTGCCACGGAGGACATCCCTTTCCTTCGGGCATTCAATGCTTGGCAGCGGGCCTAGGGCGTTGTAGACTTAGAAAACCTGTATCTAGGCCGGTTCGATTGCCAACAGTTTTTGGCATGCCCGGTGGGACCCAAACGTTCCATGTTTTATCAGTATTAAGAAGTGATGTTCATCTTAGTATTGTTCAATCTGAACATCTGGCGACTCTACTAAACCCGAGATAGCTCCAAATCTCGTAGACCAGTGTAAAAGCTCCCGCCTTCATGCGTACAAGGTGGAGGGCTAGAAATACAAAAGAAGAACCCAAATTCTATGAGCTCGACATCGACGCTTTAGGAGAACATCCTAGGGTGGTCGGGTCAAATATTCTGCTTGTCGGGACATCGTCACAAGAAGTTGTTCAAGATTCACAGAATCCAACTCCCGACAGCACAACCACCAGCTTGCCTCCAAATCCACCGAATTCTTTGGATCATCAGTATACTCTGGCTCCACCAGACGTTCAACCAGGTGCTCCGAGTTTTCCGACTGTTTCGACTCAGCAAGTTCTACCAACTCCACCGCTCCTCACCAATCCGCCTCCCCAGATGGCCCAACCAGCTCCGCCCAGGCAGTTCGTAGCTTGGAACCATACGGGACCGCTTGCTTTACAGGCTCAACACACGGTCCCGCCCATAGCTTTGAAAGCTCTACCTACTTACGATGACACGGGAAAGACGATGCAGGAGCACATACAAGATGTCACAGGATTAGCGACCATTCATCAAATCACCAATGAAGACGTCATGGTGAAGTTGTTGGTTCTTTCACTAAGAGGTAAGCTTCTTTATTGGTACCGATCGCTCCTGCCCGACACCATTACTACATGGGACCAGTTGGTTGGGCAGTTGATAAGGGGTTTCAATGAACAAGCAGACCCCTTCTCTCTGTTACACCAGTTTACTACTATTCAAAGGCATCCTCAGGAAGAAATAACTGACTTTAACGTTAGATTCGCAAGAACCTAGCAAAGAGTCACAGATGGTCTCCGACCCACACCTGAGCAGGCTGCATTTTATTATCTAAGAGCTTTCCACTTAGATATAAGCATTAACATCCACCATGCTAATATCAATACATTCCCCGCTCTCTACGAGCAGGCTCAGAAAGTCGAGGCTGACCTAATAGCTATCGGGAAGCTACCTCCCAAGGCAATGACCTTGATTTATCCAGATTTCCCTCAAAATATGTATCCAAGCGCATCCGCTCCTCCTGCATCCCAAACGCACCTTAGCCAATCTTGGAATCCACATTCCCAGTATCGACCTATGCCTCAATACCAAGCACCCGTTGTTCCCTAGTTACCCGCTCCAATGCAATACCTAGCTTTGCCAGTGCCACCAACGTTGGCCCCATTACCTCCAAGTCAAGTAGCTGCTAACCAAGCGGTTGTAATCGAAGCTCAAGCTAAAGAGCTATCGAAAGTTAAGGCTTACATGAAGACGGTGGCAAACCAAATGAGCGCCATAAGGAAAAGACAAGATGATCAAGGATTTCACCAGAGGAGATTCCCTCCTCCCCCGATCACCAAAGAGCAAGCAACCACTGGCACTCAAAGGCAACACGAGCAAAATTCAGCAGTGATGAACACCGAAGAGGCCGATACCTCTGATTCCTTCTATTGGTGTACCACGTGCAATGACCCGCACAATGAAGAAGATTGTATGGTACATCTAAATTATGTGCAGACACTGGCTGGAGGACCCTATGAGCAAGTTAATATGATCAGGAAGCTGATCAAAATCTCATGACATCATCAGCTGAGCAAATTTCTGTTCTTACCAGGTCAGGAAAGAAACCTATCGAGGTAGATCCAGTTCAGATGGATCCATTGAAAGTGCCTCCGACACCTAAACCCACAACTAAATCATGGACTGGAGCTCAGCCGTAGGCAAAAGCTCCCGATCCAACCACAACTGCTCACCAGTCCGATCGATTGAAGGACCACCTTCAACCGTGTGTTAGAGAAAGGATCTCGCAACCTAAAGCTACAACTCTTCAGCCGCCAACAGAAACATGGGAACAGGCAAGAGAAAAGCTCTGATACCCCTCACTCACTAAACGACAATGGGTGGACGCGACGCAACAATATCGAAAGATCTATAAACCTACAAAGGGAACAATGGAGCCCACCACTTCAACATACAACATAGTCAAAGAAATGAAAAAGGCCCCCGCTAAGGTAAGCCTATATGATGCCCTTCAGCTTCCAGGTCAAGTTGATCTATTACAAGAATCTCTCAAATTCACACAGGACAAGGAAAGCGGGCCAACTCAGACTGTGTATTCTTAGCCATTAACAACTTCGACCACAGGTAAAAATAGGCCCCCACCATTTTACCTATCCCTTCGAATGGAGGGATGGGTCGTGCATAACTGCATGATCGATTCAGGCACCGCTACAACAGTCATGCCTAAAGCAGTATGTGAAATCATGGGTATGGAATACACCCGCAATAGCCCTGGGGTGTTGCAGTTAGACGGAACTCCAGTAAAGACAGTGGGAGTGATCAAAGATGTGCCCATCCAACTCCATAAAATGCCACAAGTCACTATCATACAGGAGATCGTGGTGGTCGATCTGGAGCCATATTTTAGTATGTGCCTCTCACGAGAATTCACGGCGAATATGGGAGGCTACCTCTCCCTTGACTACACCCACCTGGAGATCCCCTTCAAAGGAAGAAGATTCAAGCTCTTCAATGAGAAACCTACTGGTTTTCACGTTGAGAAGCTTGAAGATGAAGAAAAAGGCCCAGTCTCTGGTAGAGGAAATACAAATCAACTTGATGGAGGAAGCTCTAGTTGAACTCCAACTGGAGGATGACTTCTCCCTAACTAATTTCAACGCAGTCAATGGTATAGACTTAGGATGCTACACACTCACTAAGCCTAAAAAAGAAAAGCAAGCTCACCCAACAACGCCCTCAACCTCAGACCAGCTTTGGAAGCTGTACTTTGACGGCGCACGATGTAAAAATGGAGCTGGCGCAGGAATTGCTCTCATCTCCCCAACTGGCGAACAAAAGACTTACTCATACAGACTAGCTTGGAGTTGTACGAATAATGCGGCTGAGTATGAGGCTTTGTGCCTCGGACTCAAGAAAGTTGAGAAGCTAGGCATCAAGCAACTACAGATTTTTGGAGACTCTGAGCTAATTTGTAATCAAGTTACCAGCAAGTGTGTCAGCAAGCAACACTACCTGAAGGCGTATCACAACAAAGTGTGGGATTTGTTCGATACCTTCGATGTGCTAAACGTCAAGTCCATTTCAAGGGAAAAAAATAAGCTAGCCGACGTCCTAGCTTCCATTGGCGCCCGATTTTCACCAGTCGATGGCATGATGCACAAACCAAAGATGGTAAGATCAATTTACCGACCTTCCATTCCCGATAAAAAGTTGCATTGGCAAGTGTTTGATAATGATGAACAACTTATTAACTTCTTGGTCAATGAAGCATCAACCATCGAAGGGCGGGATCTAAATGAAGAAGACCATGAAGGTTTGATTCAGTTGAAAAACAATCATATCCCAAAAGGCCTGATCACACTGGAAAGTCTCTTTGATAGAAATGATAGGCCTTTCAGCCATAAGATCAAGATCGACCAGAAGGAGTTCATCAACTTGGAGTTAGAATCAAGGAAAGTCATCATGGTAGGGACCGACTGCACCATCGAAGAGCTCCAACAGATCCGAGTTCTATGTAAATAATACCCCGACATCATCGCCTGGTGTTATCAAGACTTAAAGGGGTATGACAAGAATGTCATCCAACATACCATCGAGTTAGAAGAGGGTGTCAGACCCTTCAGATAGAAGCAACGACCTATAAATCCAAAGGTCAAAACTCTTATGAGGACTGAGTTATTGAAGATGCTCGAAGCTAAGATCATATATCCGATTAAGCATTCTTCCTGGGTGGCTAACCTGGTTCCAGTACGGAAGAAGAATGGTGATATTCGGTTGTGTATAGACTTCCAAAATCTGAATCAAGCATCGCTCAAAGATCACTACCCACTACCTTAGATTGATCAAATCCTTCATGTAGTGGCAGGGGCACAAAGGTTCTCCTTACTTGGATGGGTTCTCAGGCTATAACCAGATATGGGTTAAAGATGAAGATCAACACAAGACCGCATTCACGACCAAGTGGGGCACTTTCGCCTATCAACGGATGCCTTTCGGCCTTTCAAATGTCGGAGCTACCTTTCAAAGGGCAATGGACCTCGCTTTTGGTGAATTACTCAATCATGTCATCGTAATTTATTTAGATGACATGACGGTCTTCTCTCATAAAAGGGAAGAACATGGCTCACACTTACGACAAGTTTTTGAAAAATATCGAGAGTTCGGGGTCTCCATCAACCCCAAAAAGTCAATATTTGTAGTGAAAGAAGGAAAGTTGCTCGGGCATATTATCTCTGAAAAGGGATTAACAATCGATCCAGCTCGAGCAGAAGCGCTTCTCCGACTTTCACCTCCCACAAATAAAAAGGCCTTGCAGTCCTTTTTTGGACAGATAAACTTCATCAGGAAGTTTATAGCCGATTTTTCCTAGGTGATAAAACCAATGGCCCAACTCTTGAAAAAGGGCACCGAATTCAAGTGGACTGATGAGAGGAGGTAAGCTTTTCAAGAGATTAAAGAGCGGATTGCTCAAGCTCCCATCCTTATCAACCCCGACTACTCATGAGATTTCATCTTATACGTGGTCGGAGAGCCTAAGAGTTATGCCACAGTACTAACCCAGAAGGGTAAAGATGGAGACGAACGTCCGATTGCGTTTCTCAGCCAGATCATTCAGCCTCATGAGGAGAAGTTCAATTTCATCGAATGATAGGTTCATGTAGTGATGAGATCCCTCCAAAATTTTAGACACTTCGTGTCTCAGAGCAAAACCATCGTATATGTCATTCACCCTGACGTCCGGAGCTTCATCATCCAAGGTGAGTTAGGAAACAAAAGGGCAGGTTGGGTTACCAAAATCCAAGAGTTTGATATTGAGATACACCCTACCAAGTTGGTTCGAGGCAGAGCGCTCTGCCAAGAGTTAGCTAAAAATGTTGCGATCGAAGCTATGATTCTAGACTCAGATAGCCTAAATTTTGAAAGCAACTTGGCTATCCTACCCACTAGTGAATCATATTGGACAGAAGATCTGATCAGATATTTTGATACAAGCCGATGCCCCTCACACCTCGATGCTTCACAAAGAAGAAGATTTCGTCTACAAGCTAACAGGTACGTCCCGATGCCCAATGGCCTTTTTTATCAAAATATTGATGGGATCCTTTTAAGATGCATTAAGGAATCCAAAAAGGCTAAAATCTTGGAGGAGTTTCACTCTGGTGTTTCGGGAGGGCATTTTTTCGATAGACCGATGGCATTAAAAATCATCAAAGCAGGTTACTATTGGCCTACTCTCTTTTTGGATACCTTCAAAACCAGCCAGTGCTGTGATAGTTGCCAACGTTACTCAGGAAGGGTTAGGAATGCATCGCTTCCTCTCCACCCCATTCGGGTGGAGACTCCATTCCAGCAGTGGGGTTTGGACTTCATCGGGATCATCAATCCAAATTCTTCTATCGACCACAAATATATCTTGACTGCTATGGACTACTTCACTAGATGGTCAGAAGCAATCCCAACCAAAGAGGCGAGCCAGGAGGTGGTCATCTCCTTCCTTGAAGGTCTGATCACTCGGTTTGAAATCCCAAAATCCATCATCTCGAACAATGGTTCTCCTTTCACTGGTGCAAAAATTTGTGAATTCATGGTCAGATATGGAATTTACTTGAAGGTTTCATCTAACTATTATCCGCAGGGAAATGGATTAGTTGAATCCACGAACAAAAACCTATTGCGAATTCTCAAGAAATATTTGCAAAATAATAAAAGGAGTTGGCACCTACTTTTGAATCAGTCCCTATGGGCTGATCGAATTTCCATCAAGCGGTCTATCCAAACTTCACCCTATTCATTGGTGTATGGCAAAGATGCGGTCTTACCTACACACATTGAATTACCAGCCTTACAACTTCTTAAGTGGCTCGACGTTGAAGGAAGCCAACTTAGCCCAATGGATGCAAGGCTGGCATAGTTGATAGAATTAGAAGAAGAAAGAGAAAAGGCATACGAAGTCTTCGCCAAGCATGCCGAAACCACCAAGAGCTGGTTTAGTAAGAGAACTTTCGATCGGGTTTTCAACATTGGGGATTTAGTTTTGAAGTGGAACGTCAAGAAATCGAAGCTGGGAAACCATGAAAAGTTTGATGCCTTTTGGGAGGGTCCATTTTGGGTCTCTGGCGTTCATCAGATAAATTCATTCATGCTCAGAGATATGGAAGGTGATGAGCTCCCTATTCCAGTTAACGGTTTTCTACTAAAACCTTACTACCCGCCAAAGCCCGATGCTTTTCTCTAGCTGATCAAGTATTCCTCATGTATAGTCCCTTTTGTTTGTATAGTAGGGTAGTCTTGTCTTATTCTAGGCTTAGTCAAGAAAATAGAAGAAATAAGTTCCTTCAAAAATACCTTCACCAAAGCTTTTGGCAGCCAGGATGAGGTTTTTAGTAAAGAAATTGCACCTGGTAGGCCGAGATGTTTTTTGAAGTTCTGAAGAAGCTTTTTTAGGAACAACTTTGCTAAGTTTTTTGCAGCCAGAGTGAGATCCTTAGTAAAGAAATTGCACCCGATAGGCCAAGATATTTCTCCAAAGGCGAAGCGCTCCACAAGGGAACACTTCGCCCGAAGTCGGAGCGCTCCAACAAGTGGAGAGCGCTCCAAAGGCGAAGCGCTCCACAAGGGAACGCTTCGCCCGAAGCTGGAGCGCTCCAAAGGTGAAGTGCTCCACAAGGGAACACTTCACCCGAAGTCGGAGCACTCCAACAAGTGGAGAGCGCTCCAAAGGTGAAGCGCTCCACAAGGGAACGCTTTGCCCAAAGCCGGAGCACTCCAACAAGTGGAGAGCGCTCCAAAGGCGAAGCACTCCACAAGGGAACGCTTCACCCAAAGCCGAAGCACTCCAACAAGTGGAGAGCGCTCCAAAGGTGAAGCGCTCCACAAGGGAATGCTTCGCCCGAAGCTAGAGCACTCCAACAAGTGGAGAGCGCTCCAAAGGTGAAGCGCTCCACAAGGGAACGCTTCACCCAAAGCCGGAGCGCTCCAACAAGTGGAGAGCGCTCCGCCCAAAAGGAATAAACAAGCATTTAAATTTTTGGAGGCGCTCCTTCGGGAGTTGCTCCCTTTTCTTTTAACCGTTTTAATTTTTTGCTTTAGCTATAACCATATTTTCCTCGTTGTCCTCCCCTTTTTAAATGCTTTGAGTTTTAGTTGCCTACTCCAATTTTACCAAGTGTTCAGGAAGATTTTATGCATCATTAGAGGTCATTTTTCAAAACCCTAGGTAGGCACGATTTTTAAAAGAAAATCAGGTCGTACGGTTATCAAATCAAAACATTCTTTAGCCTCCATCAGGCAAAATTGACCTTTTCTCCAAATCTACCGACACCCTTCCCGACCAATAATCGTGTGCCTCGTAGGAGCGTCCTTGTCCACCGTCAGTATTTAGTTTTCCAAGAGAAATCTGCCCGCACGAAGAACTCTAAAAAATGCCCGATTGCATGCACGTTCACCCTGGAATTAATTAGGAGTGGTCTACGTTAGAGGTGGTGGTTCCAAGCAGCGACATTATAAAACAAAATGCTCTCTAGCCAAGCTCAAACTTACTCCCAAAATTTCTTGCAACTCTCAAACCAAAAATCCTTCGAAGTACTCGACCACCATGGGTAAGAAAGGAAAGCAAGTAGCCGAAGAATCAGTAATTGAAGAAACTTCGAAAGAGAAGAAGCCAAAAGAAAAGGTCCTGTTGTGGTTGATCCACAACACACCCCAAAATTGGGGACCCACCTTTTGGCAGGCTTGCAGAGAAGAATCTCGGTGACCCAGATGCTAAAATTGAAGAAAAGAGAAAAAAATGCATAAGTGTTGAAAGTGTCGCGAAATCGTGACTTGTCGTGCCATCGCTGCCGAAAATAGGAAAGTGTCACGAAATTGCGACATGTAGCTCCATCGCTGCCGAAAAGGAGAAAGAAAAGAAAAATTGAAAGTTGTCGCGAAATCGCGACATATCGCTGGAAAAGAGTGAAAGGGTGTAGCGAAATCGCGACATGTCGCTGAGAAGAAAAGAAAAGGTGTCGCGAAATCGCAACATGCCGCTGAGAAGAAAAGAGAAGGTGTCACGAAATCGCGACATGCCGCTGGAAAAGAATGAAAATGGTGGCGATTTCACGACGTGTTTTGCCGAAGCATACGAATGATGAAAAGTGTCACGATTTCGCGACGTGTTTTGGCAAAGTGTACGGAAGCGGAAAAACGTCGCGATATCACGATAGGAAACAGTGAAGGGACTCAAAGCGGAAAGGCGTCGTGATTTCGCGACTGATTGCAGCTAAAGTGTACGGACGAAGTAATGGTCACGATTTTGCGACGTAAAGTTGCCAAAGAGGTCCGAAGGGGAAGCGGTAGCGATATCGCGACAGTTTGCGACGAGAGAGCCCGAAGGTGAAAAACATCACGATATCACGACAGAAAGCGACATAAAGGTCCGAAGGCAAAAGCGGTAGCGATATCGCGACAGTTTGCGGCGAGAGAGCCCGAGGGCGAAAAACGTCATGATATCGCGACAGAAAGCGACATAAAGGTCCGACGGCAAAAGTGGTAGCGATATCGCGACAGTTTGCGACGAGAGAGCCCGAGGGCGAAAAACGTCGCAATATCGTGACAGAAAGCGACATAAAGGTCCGAAGGCAAAAGCGGTAGCGATATCGCGACAGTTTGCGGCAAGAAGGTCCGAAGGCAAAAGTGGTAGCGATTTCGCTACAGTTTGTGGAAGGAAGGCTCAAAATAGAAAACGATAGCAATTTCGCTACAGTTTGTGGAAGGAAGGCTCAGAATAGAAGCGGTAGCGATATCGCTACAAGTAGCTGCCGAGGGCGCACGGGCGAGGAAGGCGTCGCGATATCGCGACATGTCACGATTTCGTGACATGTCGCGTTTTTGCGGCTAAGAAGGTGAACAGGCCGCTTGCAGTTTTTGTCGTGATTTGCACAGGAAAACGTTACAGAAGGCGCAGAAAAACGTAGGACACATGGCGTATAGGTGTCGAAATTGCAGGAATGTTACATGCAATGGAAGATTTCGCACGTTTGGGCATCCAGCATGAATTGAAAGTAAAGAAAAAATGAGAATTTGAAAGGTCACTTGCAGGAAGGTGAAACGAAGCGACAAAGGGAATCGAAGAGCCATTTCAGTTAGTATAAAATCAAAAGCGCAGATTGAAAGAAGGAAGTTGGAAATTGTTGCTTGCAGAGTTGCAGAGACAAAGGCTTTATGCCATTTTGGGCCTGCACTTGGGCAATTTCCTTCTTTTTGTTCTGGAACATTTATGCCTGGAACAATCTGTAAATGTAATTGATACATCATTTAATACAAAAATACAGAGTATTGGCATCTCATTGATGAGAAAGAAGGAGTCATTTTGTGCATGCATGATTTAATGTTTTATCATTCATTCCAGATGTCTAAGGCTTTTAGGTGAAGTTTAATGCAAGTGTGCTTGGTTGCTTCATGCGAATGCCTAAATCTGGAATTACAGTAGAAACCCTAGAAACCAACACCTAATTTATTTGGATTGTGCGAATTTGCGGGTTCATTAGGTTAGGTTGCATGCATAAAACCTCAATATCTTCGGTTTCATCGAGTTGATGACAACATTCTGATTGTAGTTAGTTTTATTTCCATTTACTTTGTTTTATTTTTCAAACCCTTACTTTATTTCATGCGGTTTAATTACTGTATTTGAATAAGCAACCGAAAATCCATCAGAATCGAAGATTAGAATAGGTTTGTTCACTTTGAGTCCACTAGAAATTCAAATTAAATAAACCATCAGTGCCCCTTGTTAACATCCACTTGCAAACCCTAAGACATTCCTTGGCATTTCATTTGAACAACATCATTTAAACATAATAGGAACCTTGGAGAAAGTTATTTTCTTTGCAAGCAGAGGATTTTGGGACTCGGATCCTACCGGAGAGTGTGCTTTCACAATCGGGTGAAAACACCACTCAATAGATTGGCGCTAGAAGGAGGGCCTGGATTGGTTTATGTTATTTTGATTTTCATACCTGAATAATTTGTTTTTGATCTAATTTTGAAATCATTTAATAAATCTCACAGGCGGCTAAACTGCAACACTGTTTTTGTTTTTGTTGCAGGTTTTCTTTGAAATAGCCGAGGGTTTCCTCAGGCAGGCTGGACCCACCATGCCGTATTGCGACCAGGTCTCAAACAACCGGAGAAACCATTTTTCATGACCTTACTGGTACTCCCAAGAGTAAAGCCAAGCAAGTCGTAAGCACACCAGTCGCAAAAGACCTGTTTTCTCCAGGAACGTCAAGTGGACCTACGCCAGTAATATCCGTTGCCTCTAGTGTGCCTATAGTTAGTAATATTTCTACTGCTATTGTAGGTCTGTATTCATCAATTCTGAGTCAAATGGCTCAAGCTCCAGCAGCTCCTTGGTATGGAGCTAATAATACTCCTTTGAACATTGCTTGGGGATATCCATGAAATCCCCAAGAACATTGAAATATTTTTGCCTAAATACAAACCAGATGGCCCAAGAACAATAGAAGAACATATCCAAGCTTATAAGGATGTTTTAATTAGGCTGCAAGTTCAATATGAAGATGTGGCCTGCAGAATTTTCCCTATGAGTTTAGATCCAATAGCATATGAGTGGTATATATGCTTGCCAACTGGTTCAATCACTTCTTGGATTCAAATGGAAAATGCCTTTGTTAATCAATTTAGATCACCCTTAGACCCTGCAACTATTTACAATCAGTTTATTACATGCAAAAGGGGCCAAGGGGAACCAATCAGAATGTTTAATCAAAAATTCTAGAAGTGCTATAACAGAGCAATCAGGCACTTTGCTATTGATCCTGCAGTGGCTTTGTAGATATATTTTGGGGCATTGGACCCCATGACAGCCATGTTTGCAAGGCACAATCCTCAGGTTACCACGTTGGCTTTGGCCTATAATGAAGCCATGATTATCGAGCAGCAAATGACACCACAAGGCTACGGGTTTACCCAGATGCCTATGGTGGGACAGTATGCTCCATATGGCCAAGCTCCCCAAGGAAATCAACTCATGGCACCACAAATGCCAAGCATGAACGCCTTTTCATATCAGCAGCCGTATCCAACAAGACCCGCATATGCACCCATTCCAATCCAACCACTCACAGCCATTCCACTTGTCCCTGCATTTTTGCAGAGCAGTCAACCGACGATGCAAGGAACTAGTCAAGCCAATCCTCAGGCCATAGTTCCATTTCCAAATCCAACCCCGATTCAAAGTGTCAACCCATACGGGAATCCAATTCCTCAGAACCCGACCCCAGTGTTGAATCAAGACCCCATTAATTATGCGAATCCAACGGGGGTTAACAACAATATGATTCCACCAAAAGATGTTTATTCAGAAGTCGAGGAGCTCAAGAAACTAGTGCATAAACTAAGCAATGACAGGGTTCAATAGCAGAAGTATGAGTCCCATGCCCCTCACCCAAATCAGAATTTTAACAATAGAGGGAGGCACTGGAACACCAAGCCAAACAATGGGGGAGTTCCTGCTCCCATTGCTAATCAATTAGATGCTTTTGCAGGCCCTAGCCAATCCAATTCTCTTTTGAATCTTTCAGATTTGGCATGGGAAAGGGGGTGCAGGTTACATAACACAAAAGAACACAATGAAAGGAATTGTCCTGAGATTGCTAGATACACTCATTGTCTTCAAGCACAAGTTGATGATTTGGAATTGGTATCAAATGAGAGTCCATCACAACACCAAGATGATAATGTTATGGTGATGGAAACTGTATATCATCAAGAAGGTGAGAGTGAGGAAGAAGAAGACGAAATTCTGGAACAGGAGGTGCAAGCTTTTCGAGATTTTAGAAAGGGGAACCATGGATACCATTTGAGAAGTAAGTCTAAAGCCCCTAAAACCTCATCAACACCTCCAAACAATTCTATTCTTCCTCCAGATACAAAGGCAAGTAACAACCCTCCCCCTCCACTCAGAAGAGAAATGTCTAATGACATCCAGAAGACAGTCAAATTCAAAAAACCAAACTATGACGTAGTGGAGGATATGAAGAAGTCCAAATCTAGCCTTTCATTCCTGGACGCAGCTAGATTGCCTGGTCAAAAGGAGGCGTTGATAAGAGCTTTGAACTCACCTGATATGATGTGGAAGGAAAAAAGAGTTGAATCCCATATTATTTTGCGAAAGGAGAGAAGGGATGTCCCGCCATTCTTACTGACTCTGAGAATTGCGGGTAAGAATTTGCATAATTGTTTGGTGGACACAGGTGCCACGAGCAACCTCATGCCTGCAAAAATATGTAAAATGCTAGGTCTGCAGCCTGTTTCATCCAAATTTACAGATCCTGCAACCGGACGAGATCGGAGGTAAATGTGATAGGAACTCTATATGATGTCAAGATCCAATTGAATTCCGAACCCAGGGGTTCGACGAGGTTGTAGACATTTTGGTGGTTAATATCCCAAGCAGGTATGGAATGTTACTTGCTAGGGATTGGATGAAAACTCTGAATGGCTATTTTGCAACAGACTGCTCGCATATGTGGCTACCATGGAAGGGAATTGCAAATCAAATAAGAGTGGAAAATGAACCGAGGCTTAAAGAGATTATAACAGATTTTAACAAGCCGAATGAAGTTCGGTTTTCCGAGCCAGACTTAGGAGTCTATGCACTTGATGTTGAGGAGGCTGTTGAAGAGTTTAAAGAAGAAATGTGTCATGGTGATTCTTCGAAGAAAATGATTACACGTGGTTGCTCAAGTTCGATGGATCAAAGTCTAGACAAGGAGCGGGAGCCGGAGTCGAGCTCACTGGTCCAGGAGGCAAACCATTGCTAGGCGCTTACAGACTGCAATTTCCTTGCACAAACAATGTGGCAGAGTACGAAGCATTGATCTATGGTTTATGTCTAGCATTGAGCAAACATGTTAAATGCTTGAAGGTTTTGGGAGATTCTGAGTTGGTAGTCATGCAAATCAAAGGACAGTATACATGCCGCGACAGAAGACTGAGCCTTTATAGAACTAGGGTTATGGACCTCATGGAAGAGTTCGACGCATTCAACATAGCCCTTATTTCTAGGAAAGGAAATTGAATAGCAGACTCTCTTGCATTCGCCGCGAGCATGTTGAACCCGGTTGATATAAGATGTAAAATTTTTTCCATTGAACTGGTTCCTTGTCCATCAATACCTGATAACGTAAAGAATTTCCAAGTTTTTGAAAGTGACAGACATATTTTCAAATTTGTCATGAACTCGGGTATTTTTGAAAATCAGGTGATTGATGAGGAGCAAAGGTGGTAGGATGGAACAGAAGATGAAAGTGAAACTACGTATCAATCCAACAAAATTCCTAAAGACGTGGTTTCATTAGAGAAGATGTTCAACATGGAATGCAAGAACAAGAAAAGAAAAAGAGTCCCACTCCCCAAAGATGCGTGTGATTCAATTAATCTAGGGAGTGCAAACAATCCAAAGGAGGTGTACATAGCAAAGGCATGTAGAGAGGAAGAAAGGAGCAATATAATACAGGCATTGAAGCATTACATAGATTGTATTGCTTGGAACTACAATGAGTGAAGACTTACAACCAAAACATTATCACACATACCATCCCTTTGAAGCCAGACTCCAAGCCTTTTAGGCAAAGACAACGAGTTGTTAACCCGCTATTGGAGCCGTTGATCGAAAAGGAGGTTAAAATATTATTGGAAGCGAAAATAATTTTTCCTGTTAGGCACTCAACCTGGGTGGCTAACCTCATTCCGATGAGAAAAAAGAGTGGAGAGATTAGGTTTGTGCATAGATTTTCGAAATCTTAATAAAGCCTCTCAAAAAGATAATTATCCACTGCCATCAATCGATGAAATTCTACAAATGGTAAATGGATCTGAAATGATATCCTTTCTCGATGGATATTCTGGGTACAACCAAATTCTTATACATCCAGATGACAGGATGAAAACAACCTTCACTACCAAGTGGGGGATATTTGCATATAAGAGAATGTCATTCGGACTGTTAAATGTTGGTGCAACTTTTCAACGCGCCATGGATTACGCATTCAAAGGGCTCATAGGCAAATGCATCATCGTGTATGTGGATGATATCCTAGTTTTCTCGAAGAAGAGAGAGGATCATGTCAAAGATTTAAAGAAAGTGCTTCAAAGATGTAGAGTGTTGAGCAAGGTGCAGCAAAAGAATTGCAAAAGTATTGTCATTGTTGTCAACACAGTCAGATTGATGCAGTTGATGCATTTCAGAGGTCAGTCAGATCAAGTGCAAAAAGTTTCAAGGAAAACAGAAGTGACCCAGATTCGAAACTGGCAAAAATAGACAAGGAAGAAAACTGTCGCGATATCGCGACATGTTTTCTGTCACGATTTCGCGACATGATCGAGGAGAGAGAAGGCGCAGCCGAAAATGTCACGATTTCGCGACATGTCAAGTTTTCGCTGAGGAGAGAGAAAATGTGTCGCGATATCGTGACAAAAAGTAGGAGAGAGAAAATGCACGCCAAATTGTCATGATTTCGCGACATGATCGAGGAGAGAGAAGATGCGAGCAAAACTATCGTGATTTCGCGACATGCTGGCAGAGAAGGAAACAAAGGTGTAGCGATATCGCTACATGTTGAAATGAAAGGAAACAAAGGTGTAGCGATATCGCTACATGTTGAAATGAAAGGAAACAAAGGTGTAGCGAACAAAGGTGTAGCGATTTTGCTACATGTTGAAACAAGAAGAAACTAAGGTGTAGCGATTTCGCTACAGGTTGAAACAAAGAGAAAATAAGGTGTAGCGATGGCGCTACATGTTGGAACAAGGGGAAACTAAGGTGTAGCGATTTCGCTACTAGTCAAAAGTGTAGATCTGAAAGATGCAGCATTGATATTACAAGTTAAAATTTCATGAAAAAAGACAAGGTAAAAGCACAAGGCAAAAAGTTGTAGCGATTTCGCTACTGCATGGAGCAAAGTGCGTACGGAAGCCAGAAGCGTCGCGATTTTGCGACAAGAAGATTGATGACGTCAGCAAGAGCCGAAAGCGTCGCGATTTCACGACAAGGAGGATGATGACGTCAGCAAGAGCCGAAAGCGTCATGATTTCGCGACATGTTCCATTTTCGTTGGAGTTGGCAAGGAGAGGTGTACGAAAGAGCAAAGTGTCACGATTTCGTGACATGTTCCTTTTTCGCTGCTGCTGGCAAAGAAAAGTGTACGGAATCTGAAAGTGTCATGATTTCACGACAAGTAGGATGATGACGTCAGCAAAGTTGAAAAGTGTCACGATTTCGCGACAGGATGAAAGGAAAGCTGCTGGAAGCCGAAAGCGTCATGATTTCACGACAAGCAGGATGATGACGTCAGCAAAGTTGAAAAGTGTCGCGATTTCGCGACAGGATGAAAGGAAAGCTGCTAGAAGCCGGAAGCGTCACGATTTCACGATAGCATTGAGGATGACATCAGCATAAGTCAAAAGTGTCGTGATATCACGACAGGTAACAGTCTGGGATGTAAAACCCGTAGGAACATGCAAAGTGACACGTGTCGAAAAAGCAGACAGGAAAATCATGCAGCCAGTTACGTAAAAAGTAATCGAAGTCGACATGACGATTAATTGTTGACAGGTGTTGGACATGCATTGCAACAGACAAACATGCATAATTTAAACGCATTCGAAAAGCCGAATTTGAAGGATAATAAAAGCATTCGAAAGGTCGAATTTGTAGGCATTCAAAAAGATGTATTTGAAGCATACAGAAAATCCGAACATGAAGAATCGAAAAGCTTTCGTAGAATCATACATGGAGTTTTAAAAAAGCATTCGAAAAGTCGTATTCAAAGAAATCGAACAGTCAAAGCACATGAAACAAAATTACCGTATTGCATGGTTTCCAAAAGACGTATTGCAGGGTTTCGAACAGTTGAAGTGCATGGAACAGAACAACCGTATTGCATGGATTCGAACAGTCAGAGTACGTGATTCGATTGCATGCAGATTGAAAGGTTATAAATGAATAACCGTACAGAGAATAAAGTTGCTGCTGTTAGAGAGAAATTGCTGTAAAAGGAGAGTTAGAAAAGAATCAAGAGAAAAATAAGCAGAGCCGTGAGAGTGTGCAAAGTTGAGTTAATTGCAGACCAGTCAGGGTCGTGCATAAAGTGAAGACATTTTTATGTCATTCAAAATTTATCAGAATTGCAGTCCAAGTTGGTGCTTGGTACTAGGAGTTGGTGCTCCATCTGTTGCAACAAAAAATTACAGGGGTTGGTGCTCCTTCCAGTTAGTCCTTGGTAAAGTGTTTGTAAAATTGATTTTGCAAAGACTGGATTTGGATTGGAGTCCAAGCGAGTCATTTTTGAGGAGTAGCCAAATTGGTGAACCTCGTTATATTGAGTGTTGTGGTTTGCTCTCTTGTTCAAGTTTTTTTTATTCTCTTTATTTCATATTAAATGCTGTAGATATAAAAATTTAATAGCTACACTGATTCACCCCCCCCTCTCAGTGTCATTGTGTAAACATCAATTGGTATCAGAGCACAGGTTCTTTGTACAAGCTTAATCAGCTAAGGAGATCTTGGAAGAAACAATGGCAGGTGGTGAAGGATTTTCATCCAACAAAGCTCCCTTATTTGATGGAAAAAATTACACCTTCCGGAAACTCAGAATGCAAACATATCTGAGTGCATTGGGATACGATATTTGGGATTTTGTAGATAGTGGATACACAGCACCCACTACCCCTCCAACAGATACTGCTGAGAAAAATAAATTTGAAAATAACTCCAAAGCCAAGAATGCCATAATGTGTGGGCTTGTTGACAGTGAACTGATAAGAGTCATGAGTTGTAAATCAGCAAAGGACATGTGGGATAAACTGAAGAGCATCCATGAAGGAGACAGTAAGATTAAGGAAGCAAAACTGCAAACTCATCGAGCACAGTTCGAAGCACTGCAAATGAAGGAAGATGAAAACATAGAAATTTATATGTTGAGAGTCAACGGAATTATTAATGCAATCAGAGGACTTGGTGAAGAAATTGATGATGCAGTTGTGGTGAAAAAGGTTCTCAGAACACTTCACAAAAGATTTAACTCCAAAGTCTCTGCAATAGAAGAGGCAAAAGATCTAAACGACTTCAGCATGGATGAGTTGCATGGTTCCCTAACAGCATATGAAATGAGAATAGGACAAACCAAGTCTCACAGACAGAGAAGCGACTTTTAAAGCACACAAGAATGTAAAAGCTGAATATGAATCTGAGGATGAAGGAACACTGGATGAAACAAAAGCCAATTTTGTTCGAAAACTCACAAAAGGAAAAGAAAAATATAGAGGGAAGCTATCTTTTAAATGCTTCAATTATGGAGGAGTCGGTCATTTTGCAGCCAAATGTCCAATGCAGGAGAAAACCAAAAATGGTGAATGGTCACACCAAGAAAAAGGTGACTGGAAGAAGAAACAAAATTTCAGAAAGAATAACTTCAAGAAGAAAAGCTTCATAACCAAGAATGTCGACGGTTCGAAGAAAGCACAGATGAGGAGTCTGAAGAATAAGGAGGTGAAGCTCTGTTCATGGCACTTGAAGAAGAAAGAACAGAGGAAAATCAGGAAGGTGATGAAAATTCCAAGGATGAATCTGAAGTGTATTTGGAAGGAGAATTGGTTGCTGCACTTGAAGAGTTGAGTACAGAAAGGAAGAAGAATAAAAATTTTTCAAAGAAATTAGAGAATGCCACAGACATAATAAACAATCCGAAAATACAGACGAGGAGGAATTCAAGAAAATGTCCGAAGTTCTTGATGAACAATTAACTCGTAAAGACAGGTTGAATGTAGCAAGCTAGAGGAAGACATCCTTAAGTTAAGGATGCAATTAGAGGAGATGAATAGAAAATTGAAATGTTTTCATAAGTTTGAAGAAAGTACTGTAAAGTCTGGATAAAATGTTAAATAACCAAAGGCCTTCTGGCATCAAATTTGGTTTAGGCTTTGATGAAGGAGAATCTTCAAAGGATTCAAAGAACTTGAATATAGAACCCACAAAGAAAGAAGAAAAGATCAGGGTTGAACCAGAAAAACAAAATAATGCAAAAGAAAATAATAATGCCAGATTCAAGAAGAATACTAACAAAGATGGATTCACAAATGTCACACATCCGAGGAGGAGAAGAGTCATGGCTCCTACTTCAAACTGGCAAAGACCGGCACCCAGGTTTAATTATGCATTTTCTGGTTATTGTTTTAAATGCAATGCTTATGGCCATAAAATTTCAGATTGCAGGCATAATGTATCTCAAAGGAATTTTACCAGCAGAAATGTTTTTTCTCCTTTAATGAATTATGCAGTTGAATGTTATAATTGTCATAATTTTGGACATATTGCTAGAAACTGCAGAAGCACTTTTTCATCAAATAATTATCAGGGTAGAAAATCTCAGCTAAGTGGGTTGAAACAAAACTAGAAATTTCCTGTAAAACAGGAACATGCTAATGAAAGGACAAAGACAAAACAAATAGCAAAATCTGCTATCAAACCAGAATGGAAAGAAAAGGAATCATTGATTGTCCAGACTGCTTTTAAAGCTCAGAACAAATCAGCACCTTGGATACTTGACAGTGGTTGTTCCAGTCACATGACAGGTGACAAGCAAAAGTTTGAGAATTTACAGAATTATGAAGGTGGTTCTGTGAAATTTGGAAATAATGATGGAGCAAAGATTGTTGGAAAGGGATCAGTCAAGATTAGTGATGGCAATATAAAATCAAAAGAAGTCTTGTTTGTAATTGGCCTGAAGCATAACTTGCTAAGTGTAAGTCAAATATGTGACAGAGGTCATGATGTAATCTTCAAGAAGGAGGGCTGTGAAGTAAGAAAGACAAAAAATGAAAAGTTAATAGCCACTGGACTGAGAACTTCAAGAAATCTGTATACACTTTCAGAAACTGCAGAAGGAACATGCTTTATGGGACAGGAAGATGAAAACCGGCTATGGCACAAGAGGCTTGGGCATATTAGTTTTGACAATCCGGCAAAAATCGGTTCAAAAAGAGCGATTAGAGACATACTAAACATTGGAAAACCCGTAAATAGCATCCGTGAGTCATGCCAAAAGGGAAAACAAACCAGAGCCACTTTCAAAGCAAAAGAATACTTCACTAGCAAGCCATTAGAACTAATTCACACCGATCTATGTGGACCCATGAGAACCGAAAGCATAAATGGACACAAATATTTTATGTTGTGTATAGATGACTACTCAAGAATGACATGGGTACTATTTCTGAAACTCAAGTCAGAAGCCTTTGAAATGTTTAAAACCTTCAAAAATCTTGTTGAAAATCAATCGGGAAAAAGAATTAAATGCCTAAGATCAGACAGGGGAGGAGAGTTTATCTCCGAAGAATTTGCGAGAATACTTGTCAAAAACATGGGATAAGAAGACAATTTTCATCAGCTAGGACACCTCAGCGAGAATGGTGTTGTAGAAAGGAAGAATAGAATAGTGCAGGAAATGGCAAGGACAATGCTGGTAGAAAACAAAATAGCTGATAGATTTTGGAAAGAGGTAGTTCATACTACAGTTTACATTCAAAACAGGTGCATGCTGAGACCACATGAAAGCAAAACAGCTTATGAGTTGTGGTTTGGCAGAAAGGCAACTGCAAGACATTTCAAAGTATTTGGCAGCAAGTGCTACATAAAACGGACTGAAGATAACCTTGGTAAATTTGAAGATAGAGCTGATGAAGGTATCTTTCTCGGTTACTCAACAAAAAGCAAGGCATACACATGTTACAACAAGAAGTTGAAGAAAATTGTTGAAAGTGCTGATGTAAAAGTTGATGAAGGTAGAGAACAAGAAACTACTTATCAAGAAAACTACCCTATGTACGAAGAAGTCATTGAAGGTGATGATGAAAAAGAAACAGAGAAGAATTAGAAAATTGATCCAGATAGTGTAAAAACTGAATCTGAAGAAGAAGAAAACAAAAAATTTAAAACAGAGTAAGCTGCGGGAAAAATCATCCAAGTGAGCAGATTATTGAGGATCCCACGGATGGTATTCAAACAAGAAGAAAAGCAGTGAGGAACTATTCTCCGTTATCTAGTATTGAACCTAAAAATGTTGTTGAAGCAAGCACCGATGAAAGTTGGATGAAGGCAATCAATGAAGAACTAGATCAGATAGAGAAAAACAATACCTGAGAATTAGTACCTAGACCAACAAATAAAAACATAATTGGTACTAAATGGGTTTTTAGAAATAAATTGAATGAAGATGGGCAAGTTGTCAGAAATAAGGCAAGATTAGTATGTAAAGGCTATGCTCAGGTTGAAGGCATTGATTTTGAAGAAACTTTTGCACCGGTAGCCAGACTAGAGGCAATCAGGATGTTTCTGGCATTAGCAGTTCATAAAAACTTCAAAGTATATCAAATGGATGTAAAATCAACATTTTTGAATGGAAAACTGGAAGAAGAGGTTTACATTGAACAACCCGATGGCTTTCAACTTGGTGAAAATCCAGATTTTGTTTGCAGGTTAAAGAAAGCTTTATATGGATTAAAACAGGCACCCAGAGCATGGTATGCAAGGCTGGATAATTATCTAATTAAACAAGGGTTCAAGAAAGGTTTGGTGGACAACAACTTATATGTCAAAACAGAGAAGGGCCATCTTATTGTTCTTGTTGTTTATGTAGATGATATAATATTTGGCAGTAGCATGGATGAATACTGCAAAGACATATCAACTAAAATGAAGAAAGAATTTGAGATGTCTATGATTGGTGAATTTTCTTATTTCCTAGGACTGCAGGTCAATCAAAATGAAAAAGGCATTTTTATTTCTCAAGTTAAATATGTAAAAGAAATGCTAAAAAAGTTCACAATGGAAGACAATAAACCGGTTAGCACTCCCATGACAATAGGCTGCAAGTTGAGCAAGGATGATAAATCCCCAGATGTAGATCAAACAATGTACAAGTCTATGATTGGAAGCCTGCTGTATTTAACAGCCACTAGACTAGATATATTACAAGCGGTATGCATGGTTGCAAGATTTCAAGCCAGTCCCAAAGAAACTCATGTAACAATGTAAAGAGGATCTTCGAGATATCTCAAGGGCACTATGGATTATGGGTTGTGGTACCCAAAAGGTAAATATTTCACTTTGATTGCATATTCTGATGCAGATTGGGTAGGATGTATTGATGACAGAAAGAGCACAAGTGGAGGAGCATTTTATCTTGGAGATAGGCTAGTAGCATGGCACAGCAAGAAACAAGAATCAGTATCTCTATCCACTTCAGAGGCAGAATACATTGCAGCAACAACATGCTATACTCAGATATTATGGATGAGACAAACGTTGAAAGATCTTGGTATTCATTTCAAAGAGCCAATTTCAATTAAATGTGATAACACTAGTGCTATCAACATATCCAAGAATCCAGTAATGCATTCAAGAACCAAACATATTGCAATCCGATATCATTTCTTGAAGGATAAAGTTGCAAAAGGAGAGGTCAAATTGGATTTTGTTCCAACTACAGAGCAAGTAGCTGATATATTCACAAAACCTTTGCCAAAGGAAGTATTTGAATACCTTCGAAAGAAGTTGGGAGTAGTCACACCACCCAAGCACTGACTAGCTATGGGAAACACATTCTCAGGGGGAGAATTCAAACTTTTTAAGTCTGAGAATGTTGTGCATAGACTCAGGGGGAGTCTGCAGTAGCCCTTTGGTATTATTGGCAAAGGGGGAGAAGAAATTGAGCAAGGTTGCAGTGTGTTGCCAACAATTCCAAAGGGGGAGGTTGTTGAGCAAGGTGCAACAAAAGAATTGCAAAAGTATTGTCATTGTTGTCAACACGACTAGATTGATGTAGTTGATGCGGTTTAGAGGTCAGTCAGATCAAGTGCAGTGAATTTCAAGGAAAACAGAAGTGACACAGATTCAGAAACTGGCAAAAATAGACTAGGAAGAAAACTGTCGCGATATCGCGACATGTTTTCTGTCCCGATTTCGCGACATGATCGAGGAGAGAGAAGGCGCAGCCGAAAATGTCGCGATTTCATGACATGTCAAGTTTTCACTGAGGAGAGAGAAACTGTGTCGCGATATCGCGACAAAAAGCAGGAGAGAGAAAATGCACGCCAAATTGTCGTGATTTCGCGACATGATCGAGGAGAGAGAAGATGCGAGCAAAACTGTCACGATTTCATGACATGCTGGCAGAGAAGGAAACAAAGATGTAGTGATATCGCTACATGTTGAAATGAAAGGAAACAAAGGTGTAGCGATATCGCTGCATGATGAAAATACATGGAACTAAGGTATAGCGATTTCGCTACATGTTGAAACAAGAAGAAACTAAGGTGTAGAAATTTTGCTACAGGTTGAAACAAAGAGAAAATCAGGTGTAGTGATGGCGCTACATGTTGGAACAAGGGGAAACTAAGGTGTAGCGATTTCGCTACTAGTCAAAAGTGTAGATCTGAAAGATGCAGCATTGATATTACAAGTTAAAATTTCATGAAAAAAGACAAGGTAAAAGCACAAGGCAAAAAGTTGTAGCGATTTCGCTACTGCATGGAGCAAAGTGCGTACGGAAGCCAGAAGCGTCATGATTTCATGACAAGAAGATTGATGACGTCAGCAAGAGCCGAAAGCGTCATGATTTCACGACAAGGAGGATGATGACGTCAGCAAGAGCCGAAAGCGTCGCGATTTCACGACATGTTCCATTTTCGTTGGAGTTGGCAAGGAAAGCTGTACGGAAGAGCAAAGTGTCATGATTTTGTGACATGTTCCTTTTTCGCTGCTGCTGGCAAAGAAGAGTGTACGGAATCCGGAAGTGTCACGATTTCGCGACAAGCAGGATGATGACGTCAGCAAAGTTGAAAAGTGTCGCGATTTCGTGATAGGATGAAAGGAAAGCTGCTGGAAGCCGGAAGCATCACGATTTCGCGACAAGCAGGATGATGACGTCAGCAAAGTTGAAAAGTGTCACGATTTCACGACAGGATGAAAGGAAAGCTGCTAGAAGCCGGAAGCGTCGTGATTTCGCGACAACATTAAGGATGACGTCAGCATAAGTCAAAACTGTCGCGATATCGCGACAAGTAACAGTCTGGGATGTAAAACCCACAGGAACATGCAAAGTGACACGTGTCGAAAAAGCAGACAGGAAAATCATGCAGCCAGTTACGTAAAAAGTAACTGAAGTCGAGCAGACAGTTAATTGTTGACAGGTGTTGGACATGCATTGCAACAGACAAACATGCATAATTTAAACGCATTCGAAAAGCCGAATTTGAAGGATAATAAAAGCATTCGAAAGGTCGAATTTGCAGGCATTCGAAAAGACGTATTTGAAGCATACATAAAAGGTGAACATGAAGAATCGAAAAGCTTTCGTAGAATCATACATGGAGTTTCGAAAAAGCATTCGAAAAGCCGTATTCGAAGAAATCGAACAGTCAAAGCACATGAAACAAAATTGCCGTATTGCATGGTTTCCAAAAGACGTATTGCAGGGTTTCGAACAGTCGAAGTGCATGGAACCGAACAGCCGTATTGCATGGATTCGAACAGTAAGAGTATGTGATTCGATTGCATGCAGATTGAAAGGTTATAAATGAATAACCATACAAAGAATAAAGTTGCTGCTGTTAGAGAGAAATTGCTATAAAAGGAGAGTTAGAAAAGAATCAAGAGAAAAATAAGCAAAGCCGTGAGAGTGTGCAGAGTTGAGTTAATTGCAGACCAGTCAGGGTCATGCATAAAGTGAAGACATTTTTATGTCATTCAAAATTTATCAGAATTGCAGTCCAAGTTGGTGCTTGGTACTAGGAGTTGGTGCTCCATCTGTTGCAACAGAAAATTACAGGCGTTGGTGCTCCTTCAAGTTGGTGCTGGTAAAGTGTTTGTAAAATTGATTTTGCAAAGACTGGATTTGGATTGGAGTCCAAGCAGTCATTTTTTGAGGAGTAGCCAAATTGGTGAACCTCGTTATATTGAGTGTTGTGGTTTGCTCTCTTGTTCAAGTTTTTTTTATTCTCTTTATTTCATATTAAATGTTGTAGATATAAAAATTTAATAGCTACACTGATTCACCCCCCCTCTCAGTGTCATTGTGTAAACATCACAGAGAACATGGAATTTCCTTAAATCCCAAAAAGTGCATTTTTGGAGTGACAGAAGGAAAATTGCTGGGTCACATTATTTCGAAAGAGGGCATATCCATCGACCCAGAAAGGATACAAGCCATCCAAAACCTACCTCTCCCGAGTAGTAAGAAAGAATTGAGATCTTTCTTTAGGCAGGTTAATTTTGTGAGGAAGTTTATCTCTAGCTTTGCTGAGATAGCCAAGCCTCTGAACAAGATGCTAAAGAAAGATGTGGATGTAAAATGGAATGAGGAAAGCAGAGCGGCCTTCTAGAACATCAAAGATGCCATTTCCGGAGCCTCTCGTCCTTATAATTCCAGACTACTCCAAGCCTTTTTATATTTATGCTTTTGCATCAGAACACTCCTTTGCGAGTGTATTAACCCAAAAAGGCGAGGATAGTGTCGAAAAACCCATAGCATTTTTAAGTGCCCCCCTGAAATATGCTCAATTAAGGTATTCAATCCTTGATAAGCAAATGTACGCACTTTTCAAAACTATGAAAAAATTTAGGCACTACATCGTACATAGCAGAGTTATTGCCATTGTGCCCAATTCTGCTGTCAAGACCATGTTTTTACAGGATGAACTAGGTGAGAAGAGAGGAAAATCGATTTCAACCATCCAAGAATTTGATCTCGAAATCCAACCAATGAAACTAGTTCGAGGACAGGGACTGGCGAAGGCGATCGCAGAAAATAATCCGCAAATAACAGGTCAATGCTCAAATACATAATACATGGCTAAGTGATATTCACACAATGACACTGAGAGGGGGGGGGTGAATCAGTGTAGCTATTAATTTTTATATCTACAACATTTAATATGAAATAAAGAGAACTTGAAAACTAGAAAAATAGATTGAACAAGAGAGCACACCACAACACTCAATATACCGAGGTTCACCAATTTGGCTACTCCTCAAAAATGACTGCTTGGACTCCAATCCAAATCCAGTCTTTGCAAAATACCAATTTTACAAATACTTTACCAGCATCTACTGGAAGGAGCACCAACCCCTTAATTTTCAGCTGCAACAGATGGAGCACCAACCCCTAGTACCAAGCACCAACTTGGACTGCAATTCTGTTCAATTTAAAATGACATAAGAATGTCTTCACTTCATGCACGACCCTGATTGGTCTGCAATTAACCCAACTCTGCACACTCTCACGGCTCTGCTAATTTTTCTCTTGACTCTTTTCTAACCCTCTTTTTACAGCAATTTCCCTCTTACAATGACAACATCTTCTCTTGTACGACTATTCTTTTATAACCTTTCAATCCTGCATGCAGTCGAATCACATACTCTGACTGTTCGAATCCATGCAATACGGTTGTTCGATTCCATGCACTTCGACTGTTCGAAACCCTGCAATACGGCTGTTGAATCCATGCAATACGACTGTTCGAAACCCTGCAATACGGCTGTTGAATCCATGCAATACGACTATTCAAAACCCTGCAATACGACGGTTCGATTCCTTGCAATACGACTGTTTTGAATGCTGCAAATACGTCTTTTCGAAAGCTTTTCTGATCCTTCATATTCGGCTGTTCAATTTCTTCAAATACGGCTTTTCGAATGCTTTTTCGAAACTGCATATGTGATGCATCGAATGCTTTTTCAATCAAGAATATACAGCTGTTCTAGTGCATGACTAACACTTGTCAATCTGTAACTGCAGATCTGACATCAGTTACTTTTTACGTAACTGGCTGCATGATTTTCCTGTCTGCTTTTTCTGACACGTGTCACCTTGCATGCTTTTTTGGCTTTTACCCGCCAAACTGTTACCTGTCGCGATATCGCGACACTTTCTGTAGCCGTACCATTCATGCCCTTGCTTTCACGAAATCGTGACCATTTTGGCTCTTGAAAGCTTTCCCTGCACCTTGTCGCGATATCGCGACACTTTCAACATTTGCTGACGTCATCCTTAAGCATGTCGCGAAATCATGACACTTTCGGCTTCTAGCAACTTTCCTTGCACCTTGTCGCGATATCGCGACACTTTCAACATTTTCTGACGTCATCCTTAATCATGTCACAAAATCGTGACGCTTCGGCTTCAAAGCTTTCCTTGCACCTTGTCGCGATATCGTGACACTTTCACTTTGACGTCATCATCATTCTTGTCACGAAATCGTGACACTTTCGACTTCCAGCTTTCCTTGCACCCTGTCGCGAAATCGTGACATTTTCAATTTTGCTGACGTCATCCTCGACTTTGTCACGAAATCGTGACGCTTTCGCTTCCGTACACTCTTCTTTGCCAGCAACCGCGAAAATGGAACATGTCAAACTAAACGAAAATGGAACATGTCACGAAATCGCGACGTTCTCTGCTTCCGTACAATCTTTGCTTTATGCAGTAGCGAAATCGCGACAACTTTGTGCCTTGTGCTTTCGACTTGCTACATCTTTCAGTTTTGCAATTTTGACTGGTAGCGAAATCGCTACACCTTTGTTTCCATACATTTTGTCATGCAGCAAAATCGCTACATCTTCTTGTTTGTGCCTTTTCACTTGTAGCGAAATCGCTACACCTTTGTTTTCTGCACTTCCTATTTGTAGAAAAATCGCTAATTTTTCAATTTCCTATTTGTAGCGAAATCGCTACACCTTTGTGCCATGTATTTCCATCATGCAGCGAAATCGCTACACCTTTGTTTCCATTCATTTCAACATGCAGCGAAATCGCTACACCTTTGTTGCTGAGCATTCTCTCTCCTCTTCGGGTCGCGAAAACCCGACGTGTCGCGATATCGCGACACTTTTCGTTGCAAGCTCCTTTCCTCCATTTATGTCATGAAATCGTGACATCTTTTCACCTTGCTTCCTTCTCTGCCAGCATGTCGCGAAATCGTGACAGTTTGCCTTTCACTTTCTCTCTCCTCGGCCATGTCGCGAAATCGTGACAGTTTGCCTTTCACTTTCTCTCTCCTCGGCCATGTCGCGAAATCGCGACAATTTTTCTTGCACTTTCTCTCTCCTCGGCAATGTCGCGAAATCGCGACAATTTTTCCTGCATTTTCTCTCTCCTCGGCAATGTCGCGAAATCGCGACAATTTTTCTTGCATTTTCTCTCTCCTCTGTTTTGTCGCGATATCGCGACAGAAAACATGTCGCGATATCGCGACAGTTTTCTTCCTTGTCTTTTTCTGCCAATTTTTGAATCTGGGTCACCTCTGTTTTCCTTGAAATTCACTGCACTTGATCTGACTGACCTCTGAACTGCATCAACTACATCAATCTGTCTGTGTTGACAACAATGACAATACTTTTGCAATTCTTTTGCTGCACCTTGCTCAACAATCTCCCCCTTTGGAATTGTTGGCAACACACTGCAACCTTGCTCAATTTCTTCTCCCCCTTTGCCAATAATACCAAAGGGCTACTGCAGACTCCCCCTGAGTCTATGCACAACATTCTCGGACTTAAAAAGTTTGAATGCTCCCCCTGAGAATGTGTTTCCCATAGCTAGTCAGTGCTTGGGTGGTGTGACTACTCCCAACTTCTTCCGAAGGTATTCAAATACTTCCTTTGGCAAAGGTTTTGTGAATATATCAGCTACTTGCTCTGTAGTTGGAACAAAATCCAATTTGACCTCTCCTTCTGCAACTTTATCCTTCAAGAAATGATATCGGATTGCAATATGTTTGGTTCTTGAATGCATTACTGGATTCTTGGATATGTTGATAGCACTAGTGTTATCACATTTAATTGAAATTGGCTCTTTGAAATGAATACCAAGATCTTTCAACGTTTGTCTCATCCATAATATCTGAGTACAACATGTTGTTGCTGCAATGTATTCTGCCTCTGTAGTGGATAGAGATACTGATTCTTGTTTCTTGCTGTGCCATGCTACCAGCCTGTCTCCAAGATAAAATGCTCCTCCACTTGTGCTCTTTCTGTCATCAATACATCCTGCCCAATCTGCATCAGAATATGCAATCAAAGTGAAATCTTTACCTTTTGGGTACCACAACCCATAATCCATAGTGCCCTTGAGATATCTGAAGATCCTCTTTACAGCTGTTACATGAGTTTCTTTGGGACTGGCCTGAAATCTTGCAACCATGCATACTGCTTGTAATATATCTGGTCTAGTGGCTGTTAAATACAGCAGGCTTCCAATCATAGACCTGTACATTGTTTGATCTACATCTGGGGATTTATCATCCTTGCTCAACTTGCAGCCTGTTGTCATGGGAGTGCTGACCGGTTTACTGTCTTCCATTGTGAACTTTTTCAGCATTTCTTTTACATATTTAACTTGAGAAATAAAAATGCCTTTTTCATTTTGATTGACCTGCAGTCCTAGGAAATAAGAAAGTTCACCAATCATAGACATCTCAAATTCTTTCTTCATTTTAGTTGATATGTCTTTGCGGTATTCATCCATCCTCGGTTGCCAAATATTATATCATCTACATAAACAACAAGAACAATAAGATGGCCCTTCTCTGTTTTGACATATAAGTTGTTGTCCACCAAACCTTTCTTGAACCCTTGTTTAATTAGATAGTTATCCAGCCTTGCATACCATGCTCTGGGTGCCTGTTTCAAACCATATAATGCTTTCTTTAACCTGCAAACAAAATCTGGGTTGTCACCAAGTTGGAAGCCATCTGGCTGTTCAATGTAAACCTCTTCTTCCAGTTTTCCATTCAAAAATGCTGATTTTACATCCATTTGATATACTTTGAAGTTTTTATGAACTGCTAATGCCAGAAACATTCTGATTGCCTCTAGTCTGGCTACCGGTGCAAAAGTTTCCTCAAAATCAATGCCTTCAACCTGAGCATAGCCTTTACAGACCAATCTTGCCTTATTTCTGACAACTTGTCCATCTTCATTTAATTTATTTTGAAAAACCCATTTAGTGCCAATTATGTTTTTATTTGTTGGTCTAGGTACTAATTCCCAGGTATTGTTTTTCTCAATCTGATCTAGTTCTTCATTAATTGCCTTCAACCAACTTTCATCAGTGCTTGCTTCAGCAACATTTTTAGGTTCAATGCTAGATAACAGAGAATAGTTCCGCACTGCTGCTCTTCTTGTCTGAATACCATCTTTGGGATCCCCAATAATCTGTTCACTTGGATGATTTTTCTGCCAGTTGCCTGTTTTAAATTTCTTGTTTTCTTCTTCTTCTGATTCAGTTTTTACACCATCTGGATCAATTTTCTGATTCTTATCTGTTTCCTTTTCATCATCACCTTCAATGACTTCTTCATAGATGGGGTAGTTTTCTTGATAAGTAATTTCTTGTTCTCTACCTTCATCAACTTTCACATCAGCACTCTCAACAATTTTCTTTAGCCTTTTGTTGTAACATGTGTAGGCTTTGCTTTTTGTTGAGTAACCAAGAAAGATACCTTCATCAGCTCTATTTTCAAATTTATCGAGATTATCTTCAATCCGTTTGATGTAGCACTTGCTGCCAAATACTTTGAAATGTCTTGTTGTTGCCTTTCTGCCAAACCACAGCTCATAAGGTGTTTTGCTTTCATGTGGTCTTAGCATGCACCTGTTTTGAATGTAAACTGCAGTATGTACTGCCTCTTTCCAAAATTTGTCAGCTATTTTGTTCTCAGCCAGCATTGTCCGTGCCATTTCCTGCACTGTCCTATTCTTCCTTTCTACAACACCATTCTGCTGAGGTGTTCTAGCTGCTGAAAACTGTCTTCTTATCCCATATTTTTGATAGTATTCTGCAAATTCTTCTGAAATAAACTCTCCTCCTCTGTCTGATCTTAGGCATTTAATTCTTTTTCCTGATTGATTCTCAACAAGATTTTTGAAGGTTTTAAACATCTCAAAGGCTTCTGATTTAAGTTTCAGAAATAGTACCCATGTCATTCTTGAGTAGTCATCTATACACAGCATAAAATATTTGTGTCCATTTATGCTTTCAGTTCTCATGGGTCCACATAAATCAGTGTGAATTAGTTCTAATGGCTTGCTCGTGAAATATTCTTTTGCTTTGAAAGTGGCTCTGGTTTGTTTTCCCTTTTGGCATGACTCACAAATATTTGTTTGAAGGTTTACCAATAGTTGGTATGTCTCTTACTGCCCCTTTTGAGCTGATTTTTACCAGATTATCAAAGCTTATGTGACCGAGTCTCTTGTGCCACAGCCAGTTTTCTTCTTCCTGACCAACCAAGCAAGCTCCTTCTGAAGTCTCTGAAAGTGTATACAGATTTCCAGAAGTTCTCAGTCCAGTGGCTATTAACTTTCCATTTTTTGTCTTTCTTACTTCACAACCCTCCTTCTTGAAGATTACATCATGACCTCTCATCACAGATTTGACTTACACTCAACAAGTTATGCTTCAGACCAATCACAAACAAGACTTCTTTTGATTTTATATTGCCATCACCGATCTTGACTGATCCCTTTCCAACAATCTTTGCTCCATCATTATTTCCAAATTTCACAGAACCACCTTCATAATTCTGCAAATTCTCAAATTTTTGCTTGTCACCTGTCATGTGACTTGGAACAACCACCGTCAAGTATCCAAGGTGCAGATTTGTTCTGAGCTTTAAAGGCGATCTGAACAATTAAAGATTCCTTTTCTTTCCATTCTGGTTTGATGACAGATTTGGCTACTTGTTTTGCCTTTGTCTTCTCATTAGCATGTGCTTGTTTTTCAGGAAATTTCTTGTTTTGTTTCAACTCACTTGGTTGAGATTTTCTACCCTGATAATTATTTGCTGCAAAAGTGCTTCTACAGTTTCTAGCAATATGTCCAAAATTATGACAATTATAACATTCAATTGCATAATTCATTAAAGGAGAAAAAACATTTCTGCTTGTGAAATTCCTTTGAGATACATTATGCCTGCAATCTGAAATCTTATGGCCATAAGCATTGCATTTAAAACAATAACCAGAAAAGGAATGATTAAACCTGGGTGCCGGTCTTTGCCAGTTTGAAGTAGGAGCCATAAATCTTCTCCTTCTTGGATGTGTGACTTTTGTGAAGCCATCTTTGTCGGTACTCTTCTTGAGTCTGGCATTATTGCTTTCTTGGGCATGATTTGTTTTTTCTAGGTCAACCTCGATCTTTTCTTCTTTCTTTATGGGTTCTACATTCAAGGCCTTTGAACCCTTTGATGATTCTCCTTCATCGAAGCCTAAACCAAATTTGATGCCGGAAGGCCTTTGGTTATTTAACATTTTATCCAGCTTTACAGTACTTTCTTCAAACTTATGAAAACAGTTCAATTTTCTATTCATCTCCTCTAACTGCATTCTTAACTTAACCATGTCTTCCTCTAGCTTGCTGCATTCAACTGTCTTTACAGTTAATTGTTCATCAAGAACTTCAGACATTTTCTTGAATTCCTCTGTCTGTATTTTTAAACTGTTTATTATGTCAGTGGCATCTTCTAGTTTTCTTGAAAACTTTTTGTTCTTTTTCCTTTCAACACTCAACTCTTCAAGTGCGAGCAACCAATTCTCCTTCCGGATAAACTTCAGCTTCATCTTTAAAGTTTTCATCACCTTCCCGATTTTCTTCTGTTCTTTCCTCTTCAAGTGCCATGAACAGAGCTTCACCTTTTTCTTCTTCAGAATCCTCATCTGAGCTTTCTTCGAAGTGCTGACATTCTTGGATATGAAGCTTTTCTTCTTGAAGTTGTTCTTTCTGAAATTTTGTTTCTTCTTCCAGTCACCTTTTTCTTGGTGTGAGCCTTCACCATTTTTGGTTTTCTCTTGCATTGGACATTTGGCTGCAAAATGACCGACTCCTCCACAATTGAAGCACTTAAAAGGTAGCTTTCCTCTATATTTTCCTTTTCCCTTTGTGAGTTTTCGAACAAAATTAGCTTCTGTTTCATCCAGTGTCTCTTCATCCTCAGATTCATGTTCAGCTTTTATATTCTTGTGTGCTTTAAAAGTTGCTTCTCTGTCTATAGACTTGGTTTGTCCTATTCTCATTTCATATGCTGTCAGGGAACCATGCATCTCATCCAAGCTGAAGTTGTTTAGATCTTTTGCCTCTTCTATTGCAGAAACTTTGGAGTTAAATCTTTTGTGCAGTGTTCTGAGAACCTTTTTCACAACAACTGCATCATCAATTTCTTCACCGAGTCCTCTGATTGCATTAATGATTCCGTTGACTCTTAGCATATAAGCCTCTATGTTCTCATCTTCATTCATTTGCAGTGCTTCGAACTGTGCTCGATGAGTTTGCAGCTTGGCTTCCTTGATCTTGCTGTCTCCTTCATGGATGCTCTTCAGTTTATCCCACATGTCTTTTGCTGATTTACAGCTCATGACTCTTATCAGTTCATTGTCAACAAGCCCACACATTATGGCATTCTTAGCTTTGGAGTTGTTCTCAAATTTTTTCTTCTCAGCAGTATCTGTTGGAGGAGTAATGGGTGCTGTGTATCCACTATCTACAGAATCCCAAATATCATATCCCAATGCACTCAGATATGTTTGCATCCTGAGTTTCCAGAAAGTGTAATTTGTTCCATCAAATAAGGGAGCTTTGTTGGATGAGAATCCTTCACCGCCTGCCATTGTTTCTTCCAAGATCTCCTTAGCTGATTAAGCTTGAACAAGGCACCTGGCTCTGATACCAATTGATATTCACACAATGACACTGAGAGGGGGGGGTGAATCAGTGTAGCTATTAATTTTTATATCTACAGCATTTAATATGAAATAAAGAGAACTTGAAAACTAGAAAAACAGATTGAACAAGAGAGCACACCACAACACTCAATATACCGAGGTTCACCAATTTGGCTACTCCTCAAAAATGACTGCTTGGACTCCAATCCAAATCCAGTCTTTGCAAAATACCAATTTTACAAATACTTTACCAGCATCTACTGGAAGGAGCACCAACCCCTTAATTTTCTACTGCAACAGATGGAGCACCAACCCCTAGTACCAAGCACCAACTTGGACTGCAATTCTGTTCAATTTAAAATGACATAAGAATGTCTTCACTTCATGCACGACCTTGATTGGTCTGCAATTAACCCAACTCTGCACACTCTCACGGCTCTGCTAATTTTTCTCTTGACTCTTTTCTAACCCTCTTTTTATAACAATTTCCCTCTTACAGCAGCAACATCTTCTCTGTACGACTATTCTTTTATAACCTTTCAATCCTGCATGTAGTCGAATCACATACTCTGACTGTTCGAATCCATGCAATACGATTGTTCGATTCCATGCACTTCGACTGTTCGAAACCCTGCAATACGGCTGTTGAATCCATGCAATACGACTGTTCGAAACCCTGCAATACGACTGTTGAATCCATGCAATACGACTATTCAAAACCTTGCAATATGTCGGTTCGATTCCTTGCAATACGACTATTTTGAATGCTGCAAATACGTCTTTTTGAAAGCTTTTCTGATCCTTCATATTCGGTTGTTCAATTTCTTCAAATACGACTTTTTGAATGCTTTTTTGAAACTGCATATGTGATGCATCGAATGCTTTTTCAATCAAGAATATACAGCTGTTCTAGTGCATGACTAACACTTGTCAATCTGTAACTGCAGATCTGACATCAGTTACTTTTTACGTAACTGGCTGCATGATTTTCCTGTCTGCTTTTTCTGACACGTGTCACCTTGCATGCTTTTTTGGCTTTTACCCGCCAAACTGTTACCTGTCGCGATATCGCGACACTTTCTGTAGCCGTACCATTCATGCCCTTGCTGTCATGAAATCATGACCATTTTGGCTCTTGAAAGCTTTCCCTGCACCTTGTCGCGATATCGTGACACTTTCAACATTTGCTGACGTCATCCTTAAGCATGTCGTGAAATCGTGACGCTTTCGGCTTCCAGGCTTTCCTTGCACCTTGTCGTGATATCGCGACACTTTCAACATTTGCTGACGTCATCCTTAAGCATGTCATGAAATCACGATGCTTTCGGCTTCCAGCAGCTTTCCTTGCACCTTGTCGCGATATCGCGACACTTTCAGCTTTTGCTGACGTCATCATCATTCTTGTCATGAAATCGTGACACTTTCAGCTTCCAGCAGCTTTCCTTGCACTCTGTCGTGAAATCGTGACATTTTCAATTTTGCTGACGTCATCCTCAGCTTTGTCGCGAAATCGCGACGCTTTCTGCTTTCGTACACTCTTCTTTGCCAGCAACCGCGAAAATGGAACATGTCGCGAAATCGTGACGTTCTCTTGTACAATCTTCTTTGCACAACCGAAAATGGAACATGTCACGAAATCGTGACGTTCTCTACTTCGTACAATCTTTGCTTTATGCAGTAGCGAAATCGCGACAACTTTGTGCCTTGTGCTTTCGACTTGCTACATCTTTCAGTTTTGCAATTTTGACTGGTAGCGAAATCGCTACACCTTTGTTTCCATACATTTTGTCATGCAGCGAAATCGCTACATCTTCTTGTTTGTGCCTTTTCACTTGTAGCGAAATCGCTACACCTTTGTTTTTTGCACTTCCTATTTGTAGCGAAATCGCTACACCTTTGTGCCATGTATTTCCATCATGCGAAATTAACTTAAATCCTACACCTTTGTGATGTATTTCCATCATGCGGAAATCGCTACACCTTTGTTTCCATTCATTTCAACATGCAGCGAAATCGCTACACCTTTGTTGCTGAGCATTCTCTCTCCTCTTCGGGTCGCGAAAACCCGACGTGTCGCGATATCGCGACACTTTTCGTTGCAAGCTCCTTTCCTCCATTTATGTCACGAAATCGTGACATCTTTTCACCTTGCTTCCTTCTCTGCCAGCATGTCGCGAAATCGCGACAGTTTGCCTTTCACTTTCTCTCTCCTCGGCCATGTCGCGAAATCGTGACAGTTTGCCTTTCACTTTCTCTCTCCTCGGCCATGTCGCGAAATCGCGACAATTTTTCATGCACTTTCTCTCTCCTCGGCAATGTCGCGAAATCGCGACAATTTTTCTTGCATTTTCTCTCTCCTCGGCAATGTCGCGAAATCGCGACAATTTTTCTTGCATTTTCTCTCTCCTCTGTTTTGTCGCGATATCGCGACAGAAAACATGTCGCGATATCGCGACGCTTTTCTTCCTTATCTTTTTCTGCCAATTTTTGAATCTGGGTCACCTCTGTTTTCCTTGAAATTCATTGCACTTGATCTGACTGACCTCTGGACTGCATCAACTACATCAATCTGTCTGTGTTGACAACAATGACAATACTTTTGCAATTCTTTTGCTGCACCTTGCTCAACACTAAGGATGACTGGTATGTTGATATTGTGCAATTTTTATTGACTGGTAAGTGTCCTTCTAATTTGAATTCAACACAGAGAAGAGCCTTAAGGCTTAAGTCTGTCAATTATCTGATAAAATCTGGTGTGCTTTACAGGAAGAATCATGAAGGTATCTACCTGAGGTGCTTGAACAAAGAAGAAGCTACCAGGGTGTTGCAGGAATTTCATGGGAAACATGGAACTGGTCATGGTGCAGCCAATGCTACTGACACATCAAATCCCGAGAGCGAGGATACTATGGCCACATATTTTCAAGGATGCGCATACCCATGTATGATATTGTCATATCTGTCAAGTGGCTGCAAATAGAGAGAGAAATGCAGCCATGCCGTTGCAACTTGTAGTTGAAATGAGACCATTTGCACGGTGGGGACTAGATTTCATCGGGGTTATTAACCCAAATTCTTATGATTCTCATAAATTCATTTTGACGACTACGGACTATCTGTACAAGGTGGACGAAGCGATTCCTACTAAACATGCCACCACAGATGTTGTGATTAAATTTCTTGAGGATCAAATTATAACAAGATTTGGAATGCCCGACTCTATTGTCTGTGACAATGGTAAAGCTTTTATTTCTACACAATTTGCAGATTGGGCATATGATAACAAAGTGAGCTTAAAGTTTGCATCCAATTACTATCCTCAAGGAAATGGGTTGGCCGAGTCTTCAAATAAGAATTTGTTGAATACTATTAAGAAGTTCTTTGGAAAAGAACCCTCGGGATGGCACGACCAACTAAAGTTTGCCCTTTGGGCGAGATAGGACCGAGTGAAAGAGTCCATAGGGAATACTCCATATCATTTGGTCTTTGGGCAAGACCCGATATTTCTAGAAAATTTGAAGTTGCGAGACCTTACATTTCATACAAGAGTACTTGGGGACGAGATGATCAAGTTGAAGCCGAGGTTGAGCCGGTTGTTGCACCTTGATGAAAAGAGAGAAGAGGCCATGAATCACATGAATAAACACCGGGAAGTTATCAAGAGATGGTTTGACGGAAGGGCCAAAGTTAAATCATTCAGAATTTCAGATTTGGTATTACTATGGGACAAAAGACATGAGGAAAAAGGGAATCATCAAAAGTTTGATTGTCTTTGGTTAGGCCCATATCAGATTTCAGAGATTCTTGGGAAGAATACCTTCAGGCTAAAAACCTTAGAAGGGAGAGATTTCATGCTATTGGTTAATGGGCAGATTTTAAAGCATTATTTTAGCCCTTAGGTTGTGATATTTTGATATTATTCTTTTGTTTTTGGTGGGGATTTTCAGATTTTGTTTTTATTGTTTAGGATTGTTAGTCTAGTTAGGATTTTGATTCTGGATTTGATTTCAATTGACATGTTTGTTTTGAAAAAAAAAATATATATATATATATATATATATATATATATATTTGAGGTGTCAACTTATGCTTAAGGTTAGGAGAATATGAAATATTGGAATTATCTTGTAAAAGCTCCACAAGTAACATAAAACATTTTAAGTTATATTGTTTGATTTTGTGATACATGAAAGAGTCAGTTTTGCATGACAAATCATTTCATTTGCAATTCAAGAAATAATGCATTCATGTTCCATCTCACCTTACATACATCTCATCTTAGTTACATATGCATCTTAGGTACAAGCCATTAGAGTATGTCAAATCCTCTTAGGGTTGTGTTATAACATATATGTAAGAAAATCCTAAGGTTGGAAACTGAGTCTTGAGATATCTAGAACCAAGCACATCTCATACATTAAAAATGATCTTGAGCAAAATGATCAAAACCTAACTTGGAAGGAAAGGTTGGGCGAAAGAAGTATTTCATGTCTATCCTATTTATGTAGCATGATCCTTAAAACAGTGGTTTTGACCACTTCCATAGAGCTTAAAAGCCTAAAATCAGAGTAGTAAGGATAGGGTTAAATCCTCATCGAACTTAGGTTGAGGATCCAATTCCCCAAAACTTTGATTTGACCTACATGGAGTAGTAAGGATAAGGCATAAATTCTCATCTCGCTTAGGTTGAGAATCTGATTCCCCAAAGCTCTTATGTCTCATTTCATAGTAAATCTTGGATTGTAAGGATCGTACTATTTGTCCTCTGCAAAAGATGAGTAGTCATCCCCAAGGTCTAAGAAAAAAAATTAATATTTTCCATTTACACCTAAAGTTTGGATTGTAAGGATCGTACTACATGTCCCTAGCCAGGATGGGTAGTCATCCCCAAGGTCCAAGAAGTAAAAAAATAATAAAAAATAAATAAATAAATAAAATTTTCCCATCTCATATTTATATTGGATTGTAAGGATCGTACTACTTGTCCTCTGCAAAGGATGGGTAGTCATCCCAAAGGTCCAAAGAAATGGAGATAAATTTTGGATGGTGGGGTTAGATATGCCCATGCATGGCAACATGTCTTGTCTAAAAAACAAGACCACTGATTGTCCAAAAGGTTAGACTAGCATGACCATTTCTTTCATAATTGGTTTAATTATTTTGCTTAAAGTGAGGTAATGAACTCTAAATCAGAATAGTAAGGATAGGGTTAAAATCTCATCTCGGTAGGTTGAGAGTCTGATTCCCCAAAGTTCTGATTTCACATTCACTTGCACATGGGTTCCAGATAGTAGGGACTCATAACCAACTTTGGGATATAATAAGGTAAAGAATTAGAGGATCTTAAGAGGGTTTGGCAATCTTGAAGGCTTGTACCTGATAATAGAAGAATGACTATGCCTTTTACAAAAAAAAAAAAAATCTCCCAGCACATTCATTAGGGTACACAAATCATTCACCATCCCACATATGCATTCATGCAAAGCGATAATGAAGTGTGGATCAATGTCAAATGATAGGAAAAGAAATTCATTGCACACATCGAGCTAATACTTGATGATTCGATGATTCATGTACTTCGATCTTTGGGCATTTGTTATATTGCTTATGTGCTAACATATGTTTGCGAGTTTGTGATATGTTTCGGGTTGGGTTCTTACTAAAATGCTCAAGAGCATTTGACAATGAGTCGCCATTTGTTGTGGTTGATCCACAACACACCCCAAAATTGGGGACCCACATTTTGGCAGGCTTGCAGAGAAGAATCTCGATGACCCAGATGCTAAAATTGAAGAAAAGAGAAAAAATGCATAAGTGTTGAAAGTGTCACGAAATCGCGACATGTCGTGAAATCGCGACTTGTCGCGCCATCGCTGCCGGAAATAGGAAAGTGTCACGAAATCGCGACATGTAGCTCCATCGCTGCCGAAAAGGAGAAAGAAAAGAAAAATTGAAAGTTGTCGCGAAATCGCGACATATCGCTGGAAAAGAGTGAAAGGGTGTCGCGAAATCGCAACATGTCGCTGAGAAGAAAAGAAAAGGTGTCGCGAAATCGCAACATGCCGCTGAGAAGAAAAGAGAAGGTGTCGCGAAATCGCGACATGCCGCTGGAAAAGAATGAAAATGGTCGCGATTTCGCGACGTGTTTTTCCGAAGCGTACGGATGATGAAAAGTGTCACGATTTCGCGACGTGTTTTGGCAAAGTGTATGGAAGCGGAAAAACATCGCGATATCGCGACAGGAAACAACGAAGGGACTCGAAGCAGAAAGGCGTCGCGATTTCATGACCGATTGCAGCTAAAGTGTACGAACGAAGTAATGGTCACGATTTCACGACGTAAAGTTGCCAAAGAGGTCCGAAGGGGAAGCGGTAGCGATATCGCGACAGTTTGCGACGAGAGAGCCCGAAGGTGAAAAACGTCACGATATCGCGATAGAAAGCGACATAAAGGTCCGAAGGCAAAAGCGGTAGCGATATCGCGACAGTTTGTGACGAGAGAGCCCGAAGGTGAAAAACGTCGTGATATCACGACAGAAAGCGACATAAAGGTCCGAAGGCAAAAGCGGTAGCGATATCGCGACAGTTTGCGGCAAGAAGGTCCGAAGGCAAAAGTGGTAGCGATTTCGCTACAGTTTGTGGAAGGAAGGCTCAAAATAGAAAACGGTAGCAATTTCACTACAGTTTGTGGAAGGAAGGCTCAGAATAGAAGCGGTAGCGATATCGCTACAAGTAGCTGCCGAGGGCGCACGGGCGAGGAAGGCGTCGCGATATCGCGACATGTCGCGATTTCGTGACATGTCGCGTTTTCACGGCTAAGAAGGTGAACAGGCCGCTTGCAGTTTTTGTCATGATTTGTACAGGAAAACGTTACAGAAGGCGCAAAAAATGCAGGACACATGGCGTACAGGTGTCGGAATTGCAGGAACGTTACATGCAATGGAAGATTTCGCACGTTTGGGCATCCAGCATGAATTGAAAGTAAAGAAAAAGCGGGAATTTGAAAGGTCACTTGCAGGAAGGTGAAATGAAGCGACAAAGGGAATCGAAGAGCCATTTCAGTTAGTATAAAATCAAAAGCGCAGATTGAAAGAAGGAAGTTGGAAATTGCTGCTTGCAGAGTTGCAGAGACAAAGGCTTTATGCCATTCTGGGCCTGCACTTGGGCAATTTCCTTCTTTTTGTTCTGGAACATTTATGCCTAGAACAATCTGTAAATGTAATTGATACATCATTTAATATAGAAATACAAAGTATTGGCATCTCATTGATGAGAAAGAAGGAGTCATTTTGTGCATGCATGATTTAATGTTTTATCATTCATTCCAGATTTCTAAGGCTTTTAGGTGAAGTTTAATGCAAGTGTGCTTGGTTGCTTCATGCGAATGCCTAAATCTGGAATTACAGTAGAAACCCTAGAAACCAACACCTAATTTATTTGGATTGTGCGAATTTGCGGGTTCATTAGGTTAGGTTGCATGCATAAAACCTCAATATCTTCGGTTTCATCGAGTTGATGACAACATTACGACTGTAGTTAGTTTTATTTCCATTTACTTTGTTTTATTTTTCAAACCCTTACTTTATTTCATGTAGTTTAATTACTGTATTTGAATAAGAAACTGAAAATCCATCAGAACTGAATATTAGAATAGGTTTGTTCACTTTGAGTCCACTAGAAATTCAAATTAAATAAACCATCAGTGCCCTTTGTTAACATCCACTTGCAAACCCTAAGACATTCCTGGCATTTCATTTGAACAGCATCATTCAAACATAACAAGAACCTTGGAGAAAGTTATTTTCTTTGCAAGCAGAGGATTTTGGGACTCAGATCCTACCAGAGAGTGTGCTTTCACAACTGGGTGAAAACACCACTCAACAGGTCCCAAAAAGTAGAAAACAAAAAATTGAAGCTACCTCAGTGGTGATTTTAGATTCGAAGAAGCTTTAGAAGAAGAAGAAGGACATCGAAGAACTGGTGCCCTAGCAACACCCTTTACTCCACTATAGGGACTATCTGGTAACGAACAGAGATATAGAGCAACTACGTCGATATGTTGAGGAGGCGACCAAGAACGATCCAGTTGAAGACTAGTTAGTAGACTTACTCTTATCACACTTGTATTTCTACATGTGCACTCTGGTTCACGCCTGTCCAAAGTTTATTCATGCAATTGTCCATAATTATGACCCTATGACATGGATGGTTTGAAATGCTCAAGGAGCTCTGATGTTCGCAATTACTACAAAATCAGTTTGGGAAGCTTTCACCAAGGGAGAGAAGTACCCTATCGGGGTTGTTCCACAAAGGTTGTATACAAATGAGGAAGTTTCCAGATATCAACCAACTTCCTGGATGAAAGATTTTGTGGTGAACCAATCGCAAGATGCAACGGTGACTAGTAATCTACCTGCACTCCTACGACGTTTGGCTGAGTTCTCACGGCCTAAAATATACTCCATCCTAGCATGGGTGGTAGTATTGGCCACTGATGAGTGGGTCATCAACTGGCAGGTTGTCATGGCCAAGGCTATTTTAGACAACCCAATTTATTTCCCCTCTAAGGCGAGGCCAGGTTCTAGCCTAGTTTTTTATGATTGGGCCAAATTTATCGCACAACTACATGCCTCTTTGGCTTTCCTTCACAATGATCAGAGCCACCAATTCAGATTATCTTCCATAATGGTGTGGTTGTTTTTATGGCACATGCACGAGAATTTCGTCTTCATCCACAAGCAGCAATCCGACGATGAGGGGAAGCTGCTGCCAGTTTACGTATGGACAGAGATTTTCACTGTAAGTAATTCGTATTATGTTTTTAATCAAATTTTTTTGGGTCTAGATTTGGCTTTGATTTGTGGTCAGTGTGAGCACTTCCCGACAGAGTTGAGAGAGCAGTTGGTGCAGCAGTGGTTGGGAGACACTTTCCTCCTGACATAGGGTTACATCATCAGGATATACAGTTTTTTTGAAAAACCTTTTTTATTACCCTTTTACACCACTCCATTTATTTTTGCTGTGGAGGCAGCCCGCCAGTTGGATCACACTAATCAAGAGTATGGAAAGAGTCATGGTAGAAAGGTCATAATCTCCATTCCTTTCAAGTTCAGAGGGGTCAAAATAACACAATGTGGTCAAAATGTAGTTTTAACCATGGTACTAGCCCAGTTCGAATTAATTGAGATCCCCCATCGATGGAAATGGGATCCATTGGGTATAATACAAAATAATCTTAAGGTACATGATTTTCACAACTGCCCACAATTAGCCATGGAAAACTAGCGCAATAATCCACTTGGCTTGGAGCTTGAGTGGCATGTGGATGAGATGGAGCCGCTCCCGCCTTGGTTGGATTTTTATACTATGGAGTTTGAGTACAATCCCATTGTGAATCCAGAGCAGAAGCTGACTAGGTCTGTCATAGCAAGTATAAAGGTCAAGTATCCAAAATGGTCAAATCACAAAGTAGAACAATGGTGGATCATGAGGGTACACCAGGGCAAACCCTCAGCTTATAAGCTTGCAATAGATGACCAATTTTATGACATTTATGAAAACAACTTTCATATTTTTCAATCATTTTCCTTTGTTTCCATCGTGCCCAAGGCAGGGCGCCCCCCAGATGAGGTTGATGACTTGGCTCACCCATGAAATAGACCGCCAAGCATGGGCAAATATATCATGAGAGTTTCCCCCTCCGTCGAGCAGAAGTCCAGGACTAAGAGTGCTCCTTTCAAGAGAAAAGCTGAGGCACTTCTCTTGCAAAAGAACACAAAAAGGCTACAAAGTGTAACCCAGAAGACTTTCAAGACAGTAGTGCGTTCAGGCACCCTAGCTCCTCCAAACCCTAACGAAGCAGTTGTAGAAAAAGAGGTTGCGATAGTAGAGATAGATCAACATAAACCTCTAAATATTGAGCTTTTAGCCGCTTAAGGTGACCAAGGGGATAAGGTAACTGAGATATCCATCCAGGAAGAAATTGTGCTTGAACTGTCCCTGACTGAAGAAATATCTGTAGCTAAGGAGATAGGTACGCCCAAATCACCCAAAGTAGCCATGGCTGCCATATTGAAGACAAAGTTGTCGCAAAAAAAATTAGAGAACAAAAGGGCGAAGCTGAAGTATCTATCCCAGGAGGGCCATCCACAAAATTAGCTGAAGAATAGAAGAGCGAAGACGGATAGGCGATCTTCCCAAAGCTTATAGAAGTTAAAAGGACGGTAGAAGAGGACAACTCTAATGTTTTGGATAATAAAGGATATAGAACGTAGTCGCTGGAAGAATCTCTCACGACATCTTCCTCTATGAGGCTCGAAGGTATGTCCTCATATCATCTTATTTTTATTTCCTCCTCGGCCTTAAATTCTACACCTTTCTTTCAATATTGTTCAACCTCTGATGTAGCTATAATAATGCCAGTACCCGAAGCCTCCATAGCGACATTTTCAAAAGTCCCCAAAATTCTTGTTTCAGTAATCCCTACGTTGAGTGCATCCCCTGTTCCAGAGCTAAGCGGCTCGGGCCTTCTAGTTTCCCAGGCAGATTTCCTATCTCCTACTAAAATGATAACGCCCTTAGTTCCCCCATTTTCTTCTTATGCAAAAGTCCCTAATCCTTTTGCAGTATTCGCTTCTACCATCTCTTCCTCTTGCATTTTGGAGGTTCCCTTTGCTTGCTTATTTAGCGCTTCTAATTCAGGCGTTTCCTCCTCTCCTCCCACTCCCACCACATATTTTGATTCATCCAAATTTATAATGCCCAAGCCCACAACCGTACAAACTCAAGCGCCTCTGAGGTTTAGTGCAATCAATTCCCTCTCAACTTCCTCTATAAATTCAATCCTACAGCCCGACTCCCCATTCTTCTCAACAATGCCTATTCTTGGATTAGGGATCCTTGAGCCTTTGGAGTCAGAGTTGGAGTTGTCACAGCAGTTAGCTACAACTAAAAGCATCCACAGAGCCAAGAAAATTTTTGCTAAGTGGCTCAAATATCATAGTGAGAGGGAGGATTTAGCTTTGGCTTAGACACGCAAATCTTATATTTTGGATCCTGAGTCTATGTACATGCACACAGTTGAAAATATACCATTGGTGAGCATGCCTTTGGGGGAGATGACCCCAACCAATTATTCTCTCAGACATACAAGTTTCAACGTGGCTAGGATGAATACTCAAGAAAAAATGGAGGAGTTTCAGGTAGGCGTTGGCTCTATCTACACATATGGAGAGCATTACAGGTTCCTATATTTTAAAACCTAGTCAAAGGTTGATCAACTATAGGAAGAATTGGCAGCAGCAAGAAGGAAGAATGAAGAGCTAGAACGAGATCATCAGGGTCAGATCAAAAGGCTTAATTCCAAGGTTGAGGAGCTAGAAAAGAAAATACAGGAGCTTGATGCCTATGGTGCTGACCTCAAAACGGTGAATGCTCATCATATCTGGAAATTAGCTGAAGTGAATCAGGTCAACCAATGGCTTACTATTCAGATTAGAGAGCTGAAATCCAAGCAAGCGCCCAAAGTGCAACCTCCTGACTTACCTTCTAGAGAGCGCTTGCAAGAGATGCGCCTATATTTCTTGAGGGACTTCCCTCAAAGGGTTGCAAAAGGAATCAAAGATCTTCAATTTTATAAAGAAGCGCATGAGGCCATCCTTGTTGGGGGTCCAATTCTGGAGTCAGCCCAAGCATATGTTAATTATTGGCTGGACTTGGCGATGCAACTCAAAAATATAGAGGATGTGCCTATTCACTTTGAACCTATGAGTGACTTAGCCTGATCATGGACTAATGCTAAAACTACATTGCAGTATTATTACATAAAATTTTAGCTTTCCAAAAAGCTCGTTCAGCTTCAGATGCTCTTCTACAAGAACGCGAGATTACATTGCGGTATTTGGAGGCCTTTATTGACATTAAGGTCCCCAGTTTCACTGATCCTAATCATCCTCCTTTATCAATAGAAGAATTGGAACCTATGTGGGATAATTTTGTTGAAAACCCTGCTGACATATACACTTTGAATGCCTCCAGCTCAGACACACAGATCATTATGATCAAATCAAAATATTCTCAGATTGAATCTTGTTTAAAATAATTTGACAGGATGATGGTGTTTGTTGATCTGGAGCGGATTAATGCCTATCGCTATCTTATTTTTGAGCTTCAGAAATACCCCCGATATTCTTATGAGTGTTGGAATGATGCTACGACTATATATGAGCATGTGTTTAAAAAATAATTGGATCAGCTTCTTCCTAAGCGCTCCATGTCTAGTGAGGAAGATAAGACTGAAGGTGAATCTAGTTCAGAAGATGAGGATTCAGATGAATAAGAAGATGAAACAGATGAAGGATCTGAAAGCAATGAAAAATAGGAAGATAAAGAGCCCAGTGAAGACGAAACAAAAGAGAAAGATCAAGAGAAAGAGAATGACTCTGCTACCCAAGGATGAAGGCCTGGGATATTTGCATTGAGATCGGCTCGATGCCCCTATGAGCCGCCAGATGTGTTGTCAATCTTGACACACCTTGTAAAAAATATGCATAGTTAATGCTGTTTTTGAAAGCGCTCATTGTAGGATTCCTTTTTTATGAAAAATGGTCAAAGGCATTGAAATTATAAATCTTTCCCTCATGTGGGTCTGCTCCTTCTTAAGATTTTCTACGTTTTTCTTTTCTTTATCCTGTTCTTATGAAGTTTTTTTTAATTTGGTATGTTGCATGCAAAATTGTATATATTTTAGCATGGACAATCAAATGATAAATTTTCATCTCTAGCTCTTTCATTTTTGGTTCTACTCCTTGCTTAGCTAGAGTATTATTTGCAAGATGATCAAAGGATTAAGGAAGCAAAGTAGATAAACTTGCTAAGTGCATATAGAATTTATGATTATTCAAAAGGGAAGCCTCTAAAGAATTTTCCAAGTCTACTGCTTAAAGCAGAAATCGCTCCACTTGGGAGCACTTTGCTAAGAAGCGCTCCACAAGGGAGGGCTTTCCTCAAAAGTGCTCCACAAGGGAGCGCTTTGCTAAGAAGCACTCCACAAGGGAGCACTTTCCTCAAAAGCGCTCCACTTGGGAGCACTTTGCTAAGAAGCACTCCACAAGGGAGCGCTTTCCTCAAGAAGCGCTCCACAAGGGAGCGCTTTCCTAAAAAGAGCCAGGGGATACTTTTAAAAGGAGATAATGAAAAAAAGGAGAGGTGCACAGCGCATTTCCTATTTCATTGCCCTGAAACTATTTTTGAGACCGTCTGATTGATGATCGTCATCAAAAACTTCTAACTTCAATATCAAGTTACCTGTAATTCGGCCTGACTGTTGCAAGTCTTCGTCGAAACCTTTCGATTTTGAATAATTTTTTTGGATAAAGTAGATAGTTTTTGGTTGTCATCGAATTTGAATCAGCCCATCATGAAAGTGGTTGAATACCAATTCATCGAGCGGTAGTCTTTCTCCTATATAAACCCCCCTTTCTCTCTGTAAGGATGGATATATTATGCTAGAAAAGCAGTCCTGTAGTTTGGATCCTGTTGTCAAAATAAAATCTTCTGGCTCTGGTGTTGAGACTTCTAATATGTGTATGACTTCTACGATGTTATTTCTATTAAGTTAGTTTATTTACGGTCATTTTAATTTAGATGGTCTTCCCCTAGAATACTTGTTGGAGTTTGCATAGTTAAGAGGTTTTTCATACTAATTTTTGTTAAAGGTTTATTATTTTGATTTTTGTTGGTTCAAATATATAAGCTGTCTATCGTGCTTTCGGTCCATCACCCCACACTTTCAGCTTGTAGCCATTTCCCATTCCTTTTAGTCATTTCATCCCTTTCTATACATTCCTTACCCTTAACCCAAAGTCCCCATTTTTACTTTTTGAAGTAGTTGTATACTTAAAACCTACCCTCAAAATAAAGGCTTCTGGATATAGTTTAAGTTCCCAATATCTGTGTAAGATTTCTACTCTGTGATTTCTATTAAACTAGTGTTTTTGTTTTTTAGTTTAATTTTGTTCTCTGGATTTTGTTGTTGATAGAATACTGGTCCCTGGAATCCTTGCTGGAGTTTACATAGGTTCTAAGGATTTTATATTGCTTTCTGTTATAAGTCATTTTTTTGATTGCTGTTGGTAAAAGTAGATAAGTTGTCTATCATGTTCTTGGTACATCATCCCAAATTTTTGGCCTTCGGTCATCTCCCCTTCCTTTTCGTAATTTCCCATAGGTTTCGGTATCTTTCTATCCCTTGTCTCCAATCACCCATTTAATTTTTGGAACCATCCCTATTGGAGATTTCCATGGAGGACATCCCTTTCCTTCGGGAATTCAATGCTTGGCAGTGGGCCTAGGGCGCTGCAGACTTAGAAAACCTATATCTAGGCCGGTTCGATTGCCAACAGTACCATTGTAAAGCTTTTGATTCAATATTGAAAGAAGCCATCTTGACCCAGTAATATTTAGGGACATTGTGGAGTTGGAAAAATTGATCAATGCAACATAACTACCCATCCACGTATTTTCCATTGAACTTAGGAAAGTCTAATTTAGGCATCTTGAAGGTAGGACCACGGTTAAAATTAGCATGAAAACCTTCCTTTTCCTCACCCTAACTGTTCTATATCCTTATACTCAAATACTTGTGGATCGCCTTGAAGCTTAGACTCAAACTCTAGAATTTTTTCATGAATTTTAGTTTTGGAGGTAATGTATTCACTTTTAAAGTGTTGGATGTCATCTCGTATGATTTATTCATGGATAATGGCACTAAGTTTTTTGGTGATGGTATCTAAAGTTAATATAGTTTGTTCCATATATTTTTTTGGTCCATGAGTACCAACAACCATTTTGGTGTGATTTGAATGACTACTAGTGACTTACTAAAAATAGAAGTGTGATTTCATCGATTACTATTTTAGTAATAAGTTTAAAAAAGTGCTTTGATGCTATATATCAAAATGATCAACTCAAAAATATGATCATAATGAGCAATATACCACAACATTATTTTTGGGCACCCTAAACTTTTTATTGTTGTTTTGACAAGTCTACTTGTGAGGTCAGTTTTTCCTCTAGAGATTGGGTTCAAAAGTTGGGTATTGTGTCAATCAATTTTGCCCTGTCTATTCTGACTACTGATCACTCTAAACACTATTGTGTCACCTGTACTACGATCACTAAAATTTTTCAATCACTAACTCTAGGATTATTTGTACTATGTAGCTACTGACACTGTCTATTTTGTTTTATCACATACTACATTGTATATATTGATTGTTACAAATGATTGTTATTGCCATTGTCAACCCAATTGTTACTGCCACTGACTCGAATGTTACTAAGATATTTCTTGATTATCACAGATACTTGCAGACTCTACCCTAAATGTTTGGTGCATGCAGTTTTTTCATGATAGATAAGTCTCTTCCATATGCTCATTCTTGTGGGAAAGATTACAGGTTTAGCAAAATAAGAAATCTTTTTTTTGTAGGTTGATTTTTTTTGACAGAACTAGGGTACACTAAGCAAAGGAGTATGTAATACCCATAAACCATTTGTTATATCATAGTGACAGACAATAGTGTTTAGACCAATATTTTAGGCCACTATCCAAAGAGGATTCCACACATACCCTTGAGCACACTATCTGCCTCTTTGATAGTACGAGAGGGTAACATTTCATGATGTTGTGTCTCGTGTACTATGGATAATATATGTTGGGGATACTTAGGCTTATCCATTTAAGCCTAGATTATTTATTTTATTATTTTATTATTTCCTATTTTTTGCCCTTTGTATTCACGTGAGGCATAGTATGCCCATGTTGAAAATAGGTTGTTAAGTGGTTGGATGTTTAGTTAGTTTTTAGAGTGGTCATTTGTCTTCTAGCAGTTAGTTGTCATCCTAGATTAGCAAATTGTTATCTGTTAGTTAAGTGGTTGGCCATGTTTGGAAAATTATTGCAACCACTTAACCTACGTGAGATTCTTTGTAATATCATATATTCTACCATTCCTAATGAATAATTGACTTCACTTTGATTTTCTACATCAGTGGTAATCAAAGTTAAAGATAGATGTTTTGCAAGGAGAACAAGTTTACCACTTCTTTGCTAGGTGTCTAGTTGAGTTTACAACTAGTTCATCAAGATCCTAGATAGGTGCTTGTGTGAAATTGGCTTGATGCTAGCCACAACATCCATTTGTGAAGCTCAAGAGGTGGCAGAGGGCAGAAATTACCCCTGGCAAAAAACCAGAGGGTAAACCTACTTGCCTTGTGAGGGCAAGATTTTTTTTCTAGATTGGAGAAATTGTCTGCTTTGAAGATTAGAAATATCAAAAAATATTTGAGGAGAAATTCCACAATATTGAGACCAATTTGTGGCTAAAAACATATTTTTGGTATTTTTGCCAAAGGGTGCACAGGTAGAATTTTCAAGTTCTAAAGGAGGTAGAATTTTTTTATTGGTGCACAAATTATGGAGGAAGCAAAAGGTTAACAGGGTCCAAAGATAATCAGTGGTGAAGAAATTATTTTTTCCCTCAATTATTATTCATTTTTGACCCCAAAATTTCCTCCTTTTCCCCTCCTTGAGTCAGTTAGCCACTTTTTCGACCGACCACCCCAACTGACTGATATCCTACTAATCAACAAAGGTGTGGGCTACCCTCTGCTTCCTCCCACAACCCCGTAACCACCCCCACCTCCTTATTCCTCCACCATCTTCTCTTATCCCTCCAATAGTCCCTATTACTACTGCGGTCCAGCCAGATCCGATCGTAACCACAACACGATCGTGAAAAAAGTGAGCCTGCTAGCCCAACAGGCCCCACGGTACCAAACTCCAGGCTCTATTAAACAAGAAAAAATGAGCAGTAGTCATCACCAACCTTACCCTGATCTCGATCTCAGAGGACAAATCAAATAGAAGAGCACGGTTGTAGATCGTAGGTGACATCAAAAGGAAATAGCAAGAGAAAAATTAATCAATTCCTAAGGTCTAAAAATAGACCAATAGGAAGCCCTAATAATCCTTCCAGTTGGTATTCGACACGTGGAATAATTCAATCGCACGACGTAAATCTTGTGGTTCACTTGTTTCGAGACACATGAAGGGTTTTTATTTAACATCTCCAGTGCGATTTTCTAGCAAAGATTCCAGTTTTCAACTAATCTATTCTCTGGCAACAAAAACATGGAATACGACATCGAAAAACAGCACCCGACGAGAAGCAAACCCGATAAATGTTTGACCGTTTGCAATCAACAAGCAATTGGCGATCCTCCGATGATGATTTAAAAATATCACTAAAACCTCTCGTACCCGACGTGAATATTCAAGTTTCCCAGCAACAAACTATTTTTTCTCTTGGTAAAATCCATTTTCGATGACATCCAACAAACATTTGTGTTGTGGCCATTCCACAACTAGCCCCAAACTTGGGGACCCACCTTTAATTCTTGGAATTTTTGTTAAAATAGCCCCAAACTTGGGGACCCACCTTTAATTTTTGTTAAATTTTAGTTTCTTTGCGTGATAATTTTGATAGGTTGGTGTGTTGACTAGTGTCTCATTTTGGTTTCTTTTAAGTTGTCTAGTGCGTTGGTTAGGTTCTTTCTTATTTTTGTTATTTTATTATTTTGGTTAGTTTTAATTTTTTGAATTAAACTAATTCAAACATTTGAAATTAATTAAATCAAATTTAAAATTAAAAAAGAGAGAAAGCAAGTAAAATTTAAATAAAAAAAGAAAAGAAAATAAAAATAGAAGAAAAACGAAAAAACAAAATAAACAAATAAGAATAATATATATATATATATATATATATCAAATAAATGAAATAAAACAAAAAAATAGCATTTCTATTTCTCATGGCACACTAATATTTCTTTACATATTGGTTTGGTATTAATTTCTATGTTGACTTTATGATTTTAATAAAGATACTTTGAACTAATGCTTTATATTGATGTTGGCAAGTTTCTAAATAAAAGAAAAGGATTATTTAATTCATTATTGGCAAAAAAAGCGTTACGGAAGTAGCGTTTCATTTGGAAGATACTTACCTTATTTATTATTGGCAAAAAGCATTATGGAAGAAGGGTGTCAATTAGAAGATATTTACCAATTTATTATTGGCAAAAATCATTATGGAAAAAGCGTTTCATTTGGAAGATATTGCAGTTACAAAGAAGTTACATGGCTAAGCCAAAGGAAAAAGGGGGAAAATAAAAGGAAGAATTTCTTTTAGGGTTGGAAAGCTTTAAAAAGCCATGGAAGAAAAGGAAATAGGGGGCTGGTTTTTTGGAACAGGAAGCGATGGAAGGAGATTGGAAGCTTATTCAAACTACTATGGAGCTATTTTTTCACCATTGTATGCAGAAAATGAACTTTTGAATACAAATTTGTGTTTATTGAATATCTTTCTCACATATATTAATTGTGTCTAATGGTGTTTATGCATGGATATGATTGCACCATTTCAATAATTTTATTGCATTTTTTCTAACTCCTTAGACTCTTGCCATAATCGGATTTTAGATTGTGTGGATGCAGGTCTAACCCGGTTATGTTTTACGTTCGGAATCTAACCTTTTTCTGCAACATATGTTGGATTTTGTTTGCAGTAGTTTTCTTTGGTCTTCTCCATATTCTGGTCCATATTCCAAAATTTTAGTTTTATTTTTATTTTTTCCTTCTAACCCTAGCTTTTGTTTTTTTAATTTTAATTTTATTTTTGTTCAAGTTCCAATCAAACACTCAAAGCCCTAAAATGCTATTTCTTTGCACAAAAAGAATTATTAATGAGGGTTTTGGAGTAATAAGAATACCCAAATAATATTGTTCTTAAGGTTAACTAATTAAATTATTTGGGTGCATTTTCTTTGATTAAAGCATTTTATTTAAAGTTCCAAAGCAGATTTTTGCACTTCACAAGTCTTATCATTTTCTTGATTTAACAAGGCAAGATTAAAAATCTGTTTAAACAATGTAAGAGTAAAATCAGTTTAATCATGCAAGATAAAATGAATTGAAGCATCATTCAAGATTCACATTTCACATTTAGATTCAGTCACTTTATTTTCTTGTTTGGATAGAGCTTAACCATCCAAGATAAAATCAATTTGCATTCAAGGGAGGGATTTACTAACTCCAATATCATATTAAGGCAAAGATAAAATGAAGTGGTTTTCCACAACACTTGTTAATAGCAATATTTTAATTTGAAGATAAAAAAATCTGCTAATAGCAAGTACGAACTTCTATTTCACATTAACGCAAATATAAAAAATGAAGTGGCTTGCCACAACACTTGCTAACAACACATGTTAATCTTAAGTAAAATAATTATGCTAACATCAAGTACTAACTCCAAATTTCATATTAAATCAAAGATAAAATGAAGTGATTCACCACAACACCTGTTAATAGAACATTTTAATTGAAGATAAAAGGTATCTGCTAATAGGGATTCATGGATAAATCACTTTAACAAATAAAAAATAAAATGAGTTAGGATCAACTTTAGGCATTTATTCATCATTTTATTTATGCACATAAGGGAACTTAAGCCCTTTTAATTAATGAACAATAACAACATGGCAAAATCAAAGTAAAATCAACACAGGTCCCCTGTTAATAATTTTTTTGCAGTTCACTAAGGTATTCCTAGCATTTATTTTGATACATCTTCACAAGCACACAAGTCTACATTAAGTAAAAGCAACCTTGGAGAGATTTCGATTTCTTTGCAAGAGAGGGTTTATTAATCAAAATCCTAACTGTGAGTGTGGTTTTGCAACAGGGCAAAATTACCACTCAAAATTTTGGTGCTAGAAGGAGGGCCTGATTTGGTTGTTTTTGCTATTTAGATGCTATATTGTTCCTGTTATTTGAAAGAGTAATTTGAAGGTATTTATCTTGACTAATGAGGTTTTATTGATCATATCTATTGATTTGAAAGTTCTCCAATTGATGATACATTTATGCTAATATTTTGCTAATTGGAGAAGGTTCTCTAATGTTATGATTTAATTGATGCATATCTCTTGAGATTTGTTAGTCATTTCATGCTTCTTTGCAAAACATTTCTTTGACTAACAAAATTGGTTTTGAAGTTATATTATTTGAGGTTATCTAATGGCAATGTTTACTCTAGTAGAAAATGCTTCGTGGATAGGTGATTATTATAGCAATTTAAACATGTCTCCTTATCCAATTCCTGAAGGTGTAGAAGATTGTTTACCCATGTTTAAGCATGATGTGATCTCAGCAGAAGAACATATTCAGAGATACAAGGACATTTTAAGTTACTTGCAAATTATGCATAGAGATGTTCCTTGTAGGTTGTTTTCATACACTTTGGATGAGGTTGCATTTGAGTGGTATATACACTTACCTTTAAGTTCTATAACTTCTTGGGCTCTACTAAAGGAAATATTTCTTAGCCATTTTACAAAACCAAGATTTATGGATTAGAACCAATGCCAACCATCCACTCTAATACCCTTGATTCAAACAATACCTAATATAAGAAATCAAGGGGATACAAGTGAATATACAAATGTCACAACCACGTTAGAGACCATCCAAGAGGAAGAGATGAATGGCTTAGAGTTATTGTTTACAAAGGAGGATTGGGATGATTATAGAAAGTTGAATTCAACCATTGATCCCATCGTAGAAGTATTTGAGCTATCAAAAGTGTATGAAAGTGAGTTTAAAAGGGAATCCATGGATGAATTTGAAGACATAATAGAATCTCATCACTTTTTTTTAGAATACAATTATGACAATGATCAAGAAGTCCAACATGAGCCAAGTCATGACAAGCTAGAGATAGAGGGATTAGAATTGTTGTTTACAAATGAGGATTGGAAAAAATATGAGGAATCATCAGTTTCTCACCTTCTTACTAATGAGATTCCTATTTCACTTGATATGCAGGACATTGAAAACGTTATATCTCATGAAAAATTTATAATTCATGTACAATCAGAGTATGGCATGCAACTTGTGGAAGTAGAGAAAATTCCTAGATTCAATGATTTTTATTAGTCTATTGAACACCTTATTAAAATATAAAAATGAAGAAATGGTAAATGATTCTTATGATTCCTTTGTTTTGGATGAGGAAGAGGTAAAGGCTTCCCTTGCATTTTTGTCTTTTGAAAAGACATGTTTAAATTCATATGATTGTTTTGGAGAAATGCCATGGGTAGATGAAAAGGAATTAGAATTGAGTTCTATGCTTCCAAATGATAAAAATATGGCTTTACTCAAAATAATTCAAGTAGTTGATCAAGAGGACTCATGGTTTGGGTTTGATATTATTGATGATCCAAATGAAAATATTGCTTTATTTGAGAAGACTCAAGCAAGTGGTCATGGATATAGGTTTTTTGGCACATCCCTTAACCAACAAGAGTTATTTTTTGAAAATGATGGAAATATTTTTAATTGGGTGCCTAATTTTGGTGTTTTTGAAAAATAGGTCACTGATGAAGGTAAGGGGATACATGATGATGATGAATCCCATGAAGACAAAGAAAAAATCACAATGGCTCACCAAGTATTGGTAAATGAAAATATACAAATGTTAGTCTCACAATGACACTGATGGGGGGGTGAATCAGTGTAGCTCTTTTAAAACTTAAATCTTCAACTCTTAAATCCGAAACAATGAAAACTTGAAACCAAATAAAGCAAGTATAACAAGAGAACATTACACAACACAAGATGTATCGAGGTTCAACAATTTGGCTACATCCTCAAAATGACTGTTTGGAATCCCATCCAAATCCAGCCTTTGCAAAGCACCAACTTTACAATCAATTTATCAGCACCCACTGAAAGGAACACCAACCCCTGATTTATCTACACCAACAGAAAGGAGCACCAACCCCTGATTTATCTGCACCAACAGAAAGGAACACCAACCCCTAATTTATCTATAGCAACAGAAAGGAGCACCAACCCTTGATTTATCTACACAAACAGAAAGGAGCACCAACCCCTCTACCAAGCACCCACTTGATTTTGATATTGATAATAAAATGACATATATGAATCTTCTCTTCTCACATAAAAATTGACCGTTCTCTTAGCTCGTTTTGTCAATTACTAAACGCTTTTTGGGTATTGTGCAGAACTCTGTCTATGACCTCCTCTAAAAATTGCATTCAAAACTGATATCATATGAGAAAGTTATGCCCAAAATACTAAAGTGACATTTTTCACCTTTTTTCCAAAAACACGGATTTTCACTCTTTATTTTTCTCCACACACTCTTCTCTCCGCACAAAATAAAAATCACACTGTTCAATAAAACACTTCTAACTTAAATGCACACACTTGCATTCCTTTTCACTTTTCACTTTCTCCAAAGATATTTATTTAATGAAACTACTTAAAATAATATAACTCCCTTTTTTTATATTGAGAAGGCATTTCGTCAAACACGTCACATGCAAAGAATTGACACCTTACTCGTTATCATACTTCGGAGCCACGTGACAACTCAAAACAAAAACAAAATATGATCTATTTGATGCCTTGAAGGTGTAACAACACTGAAACTGAAACCCTGGCGAATCTTCAAGGTCAAAATGGCCAACTAAAGGATTTTTCCCAAGTGGCACAAATTGACATAAAAGAGACCTGTAACGTTTTTGCAAAAATCATAACTCTCACTTCATAACTCGGTTTTATCTAAAATTTGAAACGTAGAATCTTTGCAACACTGAATATGTCCAAACCAAAACTCACTACATAAATCCTTATGGTTATGTACCACTTCCACAAAAACTAATGCTGACACACTTTTTCAAAAAAGAGAGTTTTTGTGACAGTCTTGCAACGCTTGTAAAATTCGTCTTGTTTCTCCGTTTTCATTGAAATTTGGAACACATGTTCTTGAAGATAACGACCACCTCCAGTTAAAATTTTACTACATAAATCCTTACAGTTTTTTCATAGTGATTCTGACAAAACCTACACTTTTTCAGCCTGTACAACCACTTGCCAAATCATCCGCCAAGATACCGAAAACACCACCGATCACTCCAAACATTGTGCTGACATATCCAATGCTGTTCTAGACTATTTCCTGACATGTTGGCATGTTCCAAACTGATCCATCCTATCCAACTATGCCCATGGCGACTTTTGCAACTTTTTGACTATTTTGCTGCTTTGACAACTTTCTGATGATTTTTTCAACTTTTGCAAATTTGCACAAACAACCTGTAACAACTTCACCCAAACATAAAAAACATCCTCATAAGAATTTAACATCACTGTACATACTCTCAATAACCTCTGAACTCCTCGTCCACTACATCAACCGATCTATCCGATTGTGTTGACAACAATGACAATACTGTCGCTGCACCTTGCTCAACAATCTCCCCCTTTGGAATTGTTGGCAACACACGTGCAATTTCCTGTAACTATTCTCCCCCTTTGACAACAATACCAAAAGGCTGCTGCAAACTCCCCCTGAGTCAATGCACAACATTCTCAGGTAAAAATTATTACACTTAGCAAAAATCACAAACATGAGCAAAAAGATAAACAAATACACAAAAGCTCCCCATGAGAATGCGGTCCCGATAGCTAGTCAATTCTTGGGAAGCGTGACCACTCCCAATTTATTGCAAAGGTACTCAAATAATTCCTTGGGGAACAGTTTTGTGAAGATATCCGCTACTTGCTCTGTTGTTGGAACAAAATCCAACTTAACCTCACCTTTCACAACTTTCTCCTTCAAAAAGTGATACCGAATAGCAATATGTTTTGTGCGAGAATGCATAACCAGATTCTTTGAGATGTTAATGGCACTGGTGTTATCACACTTAACTGAAATTGGCTCACTAAAGTTAATACCAAGATATTTCAGGGTTTGTTTCATCCATAATACCTGCGTACAACATGTTGTCACTGCAATATATTCTGCCTCTGTTGTGGATAAGGAGACTGGCTCTTGTTTCTTACTGTGCCACGCGACCAACCTGTCTCCAAGATAGAATGCACCTCCATTGGTACTCTTTCTGTCATCTACACATCCTGCCCAATCTACATCTGAATACGCAATAAGGGTGAAGTCCTTACCTTTCGGATACCATAACCCATACTCCATAGTACCCTTGAGGTACCGAAGAATCCTCTTCACTGCTGTCACATGAGTCTCCTTGGGACTAGCCTGAAATCATGCTACCATGCATACTGCCTGCAAAATATCTGGTTTAGTAGCTATCAAGTACAATAAGCTCCCAATCATAGATCTATACATGGTTTGATCAACATGTGGAGATTTGTCATCCTTGCTCAACTTGCAACCTATCATCATGGGAGTGCTAACTGGCTTACAATCCTCCATTGTGAACTTTTTTAGCATCTCTTTCACATATTTAATTTGAGAAATAAATATGCCCTTCTCATTTTGATTAACTTGCAACCCGAGGAAATACGAAAGTTCACCAATCATTGACATTTCAAATTCTTTCTGCATCTTATTTGCTAAATCTTTACATGACTCATCTTTGCTACATTGCCAAATATGATATCATCTACGTATACAACAAGAAAAATAAGATGGCCATTTTCTGTTTTGACATACAAATTACTATCCACCATACCTTTCTTGAACCCTTGTTGAGTAAGATAGTTGTCTAGCCTTGCATACCATGCTCGGGGTGCCTGTTTTAAGCCATATAATGTTTTTTTAAACTTGTAAAACAAGTTGGGATCATCACCAAGTTGGAAACCATCTGGCTGCTCAATATAAACCTCTTCTTCAAGTTTCCCATTCAAAAATGCTGATTTCACATCCATTTGATAAACTTTGAAATTCTTGTAAACTGCTAAATCCGGAAACATTCTAATTGCCTCTAGTCTAGCCACAGGTGCAAAGGTTTCCTCAAAGTCAATACCTTCAACTTGTGCATAGCCTTTACATACCAATCTTGTATTCCAGACTACCTGTCCGTCTTCATTCAATTTGTTTTGAAAGACCCATTTAGTACCGATTATATTTTTATTTGCAGGTCTTGATTACTAACTCCCAAGTTTTGTTTTTCTCGATCTGATCTAATTATTCATTTATTGCCTTCATCCAAATTTCATCTTTGCTTACGTCAACAACATTTTTGGGCTCAATGCTGGATAATAGAGAGTAGTTATTTACTACTCTTCTTCTTTTCTAAACACCAACTGTGGGGTCTCCAATTATTTGCTCTCTAGGATGATCTTTCTGCCAGCTGTCTGTTTTGAATTTCTTATTTTCTTCCACTTTTGAATCACTGTTTGAATCATCTGAGTCATTTTTTTGTTTCTTTTCTGTTTCCTTTTCCCCATCTCCTTCAATAACCTCTTCATAAATTAGGTAGTTCTCTTCATAGCTAATTACTCGTTCCCTACCTTCATCAACTTTAACATTGACACTATCCACAATTTTCCTTAGCATCATGTTGTAGCATTTGTAAGCTTTGATTTTTGATGAATAGCCAAGAAAAATACCTTCATCCGCTCTATCTTCAAACTTACCAAGGTTTTCTTCAGTTCTTTTAATGTAACACTTGCTGCAAAAAACTTTAAAGTATCTTGTTGTTGCCTTTTTACCGAACCACAACTCATAAGGAGTTTTGCTTTCATGCGTCCTCAACATGCACCTATTTTGGATGTATACCTTAGTATGGACTGCCTCTTTCCAAAATCTGTCTGTTACTTTTCTCTCAGTCAACATAGTTCGTGCCATTTCTTGCATCGTCTGTTCTTTCTTTCTACCACACCATTCTGCTGAGGTGTCCTGACGCTCGAAAACTTGTCTCCTAATACCATATTTTTCATAGTACTACTGTAAAATCCTCTGAAATGAACTCTCCTCCTCTATCTGATCTTAAACATTTAATCCTTTTTCCTGTTTGATTCTCAACTTAGTTTTTGAAAACCTTGAACATCTCAAAAGCTTCTGATTTATGCTTCAAAAATAGTACCCATGTCATCCTAGAATAGTCATCTATACACAACATAAAATATTTGTCACCATTTATGCTTTGCGTTCTCATGGGTCCACATAAATCAGTATGTATTAGTTCCAAAGGTTTGTTTGTGTAGTACTCTTTTGTTTTAAATGAGACTCTAGTTTGCTTCCCCTTTTGGCATGAAGCACAAATGCTATTTTATGGTTTTCCAATGGTGGGAATATCTCTCACTGCCTTTTTTGAGCTGATTTTTACTAGATTGTCAAAACTGATATGACCGAGTCTCTTGTGCCACAACTGATTTTCTTCTTCCTGTCCAATCAAGCAAGCTCCTTCTGAAGTCTCTGAGAGAGTGTATAGGTTTCTAGATGTCCTCCATCCAATTGCTATCAACTTTCCACTATTTGCTTTTCTGACTTCACAACCCTACTTCTTAAAAATCACTTCATGACCTCTATCACAAATCTGACTTACGCTCAAGTTATGCTTCAGACCAACCACAAACAAGACTTCTTTTGACTTGATTTTTTCGTCACTGATCTTAAGCTGAATCTTTGCCAACTATCTTAGCTCCATCATTATTTCCAAATTTTCTTGAACCACCTTCATATTGCTGTAACTTCTCAAATTTCTGTTTGTCACCTGTCATATGACTGGAGCATTCACTATCAAGTATCCATGGTGCAGATTTATTCTGTGCTTTAAATATTGTTTGTACGATTAGGGATTCATTTTCTTCCTTAGATCGCTCTTTTTATTTCCACTCTGGTTTGATTACAGTTTTGGGCTCTTGTTTTGACTTTTCTTTTTTGGTAGCTTGTGCATGTTTTTCGAGAAATTTTCTATTTTGTCTCATTCCATTTTGTTGAAATTTTCTTCCTTGAAATTGATTTGATGCAAATGTACTTCGATAATTTCTTGCAATGTGCCCAAAATTATGACAGTTATAACATTCTACTGCATAATCCATCAAAGATGAAAAAACATTTCTATTGGTAAAATTCCTTGGTCCTACATTATACTTGCAATTTGAAATCTTATGTCCATAACCATTGCATTTAAAAAAGTAACCAGAAAAGAGATGATTGAACCTATTTCTTATGTTCATTCTTTATGGATTCTTCATTTATGGCCTTTGATCCATTTGATGATTCTCCTTCGTCAAAGCCCAAACCAAATTTGATTCCTGTAGTCTTTTGGTTATTTATGATCTTATCCAACTTCATAGAACTTTCTTCACGTTTGTGATAACAACTAATTTTATGATTCATCTCTTCTATCTGCATCCTTAAACCAACAATCTCTTCTTCTAGCTTGCTGCAATAATCTATTTTCATGGTTATTTGCACTTCGAGATCTTCAGATATTTTATTGGATTCTTCTATCTGTACTTTCAAACTGGTTATGATTTCATTTGCATCCTCAAGCTTTCTTAAAATTTTCTTATTCTTTTTTCTTTCTATCTTCAATTCATCTAGAGCTGCAATTAGTTCCTCTTCCAAATTTACTTCTGCATCAATTTCTTCTTCATCACATTCCTATTCTTTTTCTATTTTTTCTTCTTTGAGTGCCATGAAAAGAGCTTCACCTATTTCCTTTTCAGAATCCTCACCGGAGTTGTCTTCTGATGAACTGACATTCTTGGAGATGAAACTTTTCTTCTTGAAGTTGCATTTTATGAAATTTGTTTTTTTCTTCCAGTCACTTCTTTCTTGGTGCGATCCTTCATCACTTTTGTTCTTCTCATTAAGTGGACATTTAGCTGCAAAATGCCCAACGCCTCCACAATTGAAACATTTAAACGGTAACTTTCCTCTGTATTTTCCTTTTTCTCTTTTTAGTTTTCGAACAAAGTTTGCTTCCATTTCATCTGATGTCTCTTCTTCCTCGGATTCTTGTTTTGCTTTCATATTTTTATGGGCTTTAAAAGAAGCTTCTATGTCTGTGGGTTTAGATTTTTCTATTCTCATCTCATATGCAGTCAAAGAACCATGCATCTCATCCATACTAAAATAATTTAGATCTTTAGCTTCTTCTATAGCTAAAACTTTAGAATCAAATCTTTGGAGAAGAGATCTTAATACCTTTTTCACGATGACAGAATCTTTGATTTCCTCGCCGAGTCCTCTAATCGCATTAATGACTTCATTAAATCTCAGCATATATGCCTCTATGTTCTCATCGTCATTCATATTTAATACTTCGAATTGAGCTCGATGTGTTTGTAACTTGGCCTCCTTGATCTTAATGTCTCCTTCATGAATGCTCCTCAGTTTGTCCCATATTTCTTTTGCCATTTTACAACTCATAATATTTACCAGTTCACTGTCCACTAATCCGCACATGATATCATTCTTTGCTTTTTAGTCATTCTCAAACAGTTTCTTATCGGCAGCATCGGTTGGAGAAGTGGTGGGTATTGTGTATCCACTATCTACTGAATCCCAAAGGTCGTTTCCCAAAGCACAAAGATATGTCTGCATCCTGAGTCTCTAAAATGCGTAATTAGTTTCGTCAAAAAATGGTGCTTTTTTTGATGAGAAGCCTTCACCACCTACCATTTTGTCACTTCAAAGATCACCCTAGCCGGTTAAGCTTGTTCAGGAACCTCGCTCTGATACCAATTGTTAGTCTCACAATGACACTGAGAGGGGGGATGAATCAGTGTAGCTCTTTTAAAACTTAAATATTCAAATCTTAAAGCTGAAACAATGAAAACTTGAAACCAAATAAAGCAAGTATAACAAGAGAACATCACACAACACAAGATAAACCGAGGTTCACCGATTTGGCTACATTCTCAAAATGACTGTTTGGAATCCCATCCAAATCCAGCCTTTGCAAAGCACCAACTTTACAATCAATTTACCAGCATCCATTGGAAGGAGCACCAACCCCTGATTTATCTACACCAATAGAAAGGAGCACCAACCCCTGATTTATCTACACCAACAGAAAGGAGCACCAACCCCTCTACCAAGCACCCACTTGATTTTGATATTGATAATAAAATGACATATATGAATCTTCTCTTCTCACATAAAAATTGACCGTTCTCTTAGCTCGTTCTGTCAATTGCTAAACGCTTTCTGGGTATTGTGTAGAACTCTATCTATGACATCCTCTAAAAGTTTCAGTCAAAACTAATATCGTATGAGAAAGTTATGCCCAAAATAATAAAGTGATATTTTTCACCTTTTTCCCAAAAACACGGATTTTCACTCTTTATTTTTCTCCACACACTCTTCTCTCCGCACAAAATAAAATCACACTCTTCAATAAAACACTTCTAACTTAAATGCACACACTTGCATTCCTTTTCACTTTTCACTTTCTCCAAATATCTTTATTTAATGAAACTACTTAAAATAATATAACTCCCTTTTTTTATATTGAGAAGGCATTTCGTCAAACACGTCACATGCAAAGAATTAACACCTTACTCGTTCTCATACTTCGGCGCCACGTGACAACTCAAACCAAAAACAAAATATGATCTATTTGATGCCTTGAAGGTGTAACAACACTAAAACTGAAACTCTGGCGACTCTTCAAGGTCAAAACGGCCAACTAAAGGATTTTGCCCAAGTGGCACAAATTGACATAAAAGAGACCTGTAACGTTTTTGCAAAAATCATAACTCTCACCTCGTAACTTGTTTTTCTATGAAATTTGAAACGTAGAATATTTGCAACACTGAATATTTCCAAACCAAAACTCACTGCCTAACTCCTTACGGTTCACCTGTACCATTTCCACAAAACTGCTACTGACACACTTTTTCAAAAAAGAGCGTTTTTGTGACAGTCTTGCAACGCTTGTAAAATTTTCCTCGTTTCTCCGTTTTCGTTGAAATTTTGAACACATGTTCTTGAAGATAACGAACACCTCTAGTTCAAATTTTACTACATAAATCATTATGTTTTTTTTGCAGTGCTTCTGACAAAACCTGCACTTTTTCAGCCTGTACAACCACTTGCCAAATCATCCGCCAAGATACCGGAAACACCACCGATCACTCCAAACACTGTGCTGACATATCCAATGCTATTCTGGACAATTTCCTGACATGATGACATGTTACAAACTGATCCATCCTGTCCAACTGTGCCCATGGTGACTTTTGCAACTTTTTGACTATTTTGCTGCTTTGACAACTTTCTGACGATTTTTTCAACTTTTGTAAATTTGCACAAACAACCTGTAACAACTTCACCCAAACATCAAAAAAATCCTCATAAGCATTTAACATCACTTTACATACTCTAAATAACCTCTAAACTCCTGTCCACTGCATCAACCGATCTATCTAACTATGTTGACAACAATGACAATACTGTCATTGCACCTTGCTCAACAACAAAAGGTAGAACCTAACCTTTTGTGTTCAAACATCTAAGCTTCAGGTGAAAATTTGTATAATCATTTATTGGATTCAAATGCTAGTTATGATGAAATGCTAGTTAAATCAGGTGCTTCAACAACTAACAATTAAATCTAGGATACAAGATTATAATGATTTCCATTTTGTAGATATCCTAGATGCTTGTAAATTGTTATATGAGTATGATTGACCTAAAGACATGGATGATGAATTTGTTTTAAAATTTTTAGAAATAGCTTCCTATTTTGAGGAAATCTTACATGCTTGTGAAAGTAAATTTGATTTTGAAATTTACATTTCATTGAATAAGCAAAAGATAGTTGAAAGTCATATATTCTCCTGCAAGTTCAATAAATCAAATGTCCCACATGGAATTGATAATGAGCTTGAATTAAAGTGGTTATGTGAGAGAGGCAAGATGAGATTTGTTGCATTGTCAGGCTTAATCTTGTTTTGGTTGAATTTTTGTAAATATTGGCATGCATGTCATGATATTTATCTTTTAAAATGTGCTAATCATGTTTGGGACCCAAGGAAGTGATAGCCAATTTCTTTCCATCTTGTACAATATTGTATATTATTGTTTTGTTTTTGTGTTTTGGTTTTGTTTTTTTGTTTTGTTTCAAATTTTGGTTTTGGTGAGTTTTGTGTTTGTTTTCTTGTTAGTTTGTATTAGGTTAGGTTTTGGGCTTGTTTTCAAGTTTTGGTTTGCAAGTTTGAGTTTTGGGTGTATTCCCTCGATTCGTGGTTATGATTTGGGATAACTACTAATTTATGGCCTCTTGCAGGATGAATTGCATATCATGTGGGAAAGAATTATTTAGTAAATGCTCCTAGATTTTGGGAACTAAGATAGTGAATTTTGAGAATCATGAACCATTTTTCTAAGGCTACACATGAATACATCATATTAAAGGGCATTCTTGGATTCTTGAAAGATGAAGTTATTTGGTTTACGAATCTAGGCGAAAATATTTTATATACTCAATATTTAACCTTACTCGATCTCTAACTCGGGTGGCAGGTAAAATTTGTAAAGCAATAAAAAAAAAGTCAAATCAAATCAAAAGGCTTAGGACATCTCCATCGGGGCTATAGATGCCTGGCTAGCAATGGAGCAATGTCTATAAAGAAGGCAATTTCAAATTTAATGTAATATCTGGGTGAGTGAGCGCATCTCCACCGGGGCTATAAACGCCTGACTGGTTGTGGAGCAATGCAAAGGCATATTTTTTCATGAGTAATATTTTATAGCCTAACGTAAAACAATGTGATGGAATTTGGATAGTTTTCAGGAATGCCATAATGAAAACACTTTCACACACTTAGCTAAAGCAATGGTTCATGTGTTTTCAATTGAAGTTGTTTATCCCCATCGTCTTTGAAAGTTGCTGAATAGTTTTATTTCTAATCTTCGGTTTGTTTGTTTTCAAAACTGGGTTCTTCACCCAAAATGCTCGAGAGCATTTACCAACAAAGTCACCATTTGTTGTGGCCATTCCACAACTAGCCCCAAACTTGGGGACCCACCTTTAATTTTTGAAAATTTTGTTAAATTTTAGTTTCTTTGCGTGATAATTTTGATAGGTTGGTGTGTTGACTAGTGTCTCCTTTTGGTTTCTTTTAAGTTGTCCAGTGCATTGGTTAGGTTCTTTCTTATTTTTTTTATTTTATTATTTTGGTTAGTTTTAATATTTTGAATTAAATCAATTCAAACAATTGAAATTAATTAAATCAAATTAAAAAAAAAAAAAAAAAAAAGCAAGTAAAATTTAAATAAAAAAAGAAAAGAAAAGAAAAATAGAAGAAAAACAAAAAAACAAAAAAAAAGCAAATAAGAATAAAAAATAGATATATATAAATCAAATAAATAAAATAAAACAAAAGAATAGCATTTTTTTTTCTCATGACACGCTAATATTTCTTTACATATTGGTTTGGTATTAATTTCTATGTTGAATTTATGATTTTATTAAAGATACTTTGAACTAATGCTTTATATTGATGTTTGCGGGTTTCTAAATAAAGAAAAGGATTATTTAATTCATTGTTGGCAAAAAAAGCGTTATGGAAGAAGCGTTTCATTTGGAAGATACTTACCAATTTATTATTGGCAAAAAGCATTATGGAAGAAGCGTTTCAATTAGAAGATATTTACCAATTTATTATTGGCAAAAATCATTATGGAAGAAGCGTTTCATTTGGAAGATATTGCAGTTACAAAGAAGTTACGTGACTAAGCCAAAGTAAAAGGGGGGAAAATAAAATGAAGAATTTCTTTTAGGGTTGGAAAGCTTTAAAAACCCATGGAAGCAAAGGAAATAGGGGGTTAGTTTTTTGTAACAGGAAGTGATGGAAGGAGATTGGAAGCTTATTCAAACTACTTTGGAGCTGTTTTTTCACATTGTATGCAAAAAATGAACTTTTGAATAAAAAATTGTGTTTATTGAATATCTTTCTCACATGCACTAATTGTGTTTAATGGTGTTTATGCATGGATATGGTTGCACAATTTCAATATTTTTTTGCATTTTTTTTTAACTCCTTAGACTCTTGCCATAACTGGATTTCAGATTGTGTGGATGCAATTCTAACTCAGTTATGTTTTGTATTCATAATCTAACCTTTTTCTGCAGCATATGTTGGATTTTGTTTGCACTAGTTTTCTTTGGTCTTCTCCATATTCTGGTCCATATTCTATAATTTCAGTTTTATTTTTATTTTTTCCTTCTAACCTTAGATTTTGTGATATTTCTATTTTTATTTTTTATTTTTGTTCAAGTTCCAATCAAACACTCAAAGCCCTAAAATGCTATTTATTTGTACAAAAAGAATCATTAATGAGGGTTTTGGAGTAATAAGAATACCCAAATAATTTTATTCTTAATGTTAACTAATTAAATTATTTGGGTGCATTTTCTTTAACTAAAGCATTTTATTTAAAGTCCCAAAGCAGATTTTTGCACTTCACAAGTCTTATCATTTTCTTGATTTAACAAGGCAAGATTAAAAATTTGTTTAAACAATGCAAGACTAAAATTAGTTTAACCATGCAAGATAAAATGAATTGAAGCATCATTCAAGATTCACATTTCACATTTAGATTTAGTCACTTTATTTTCTTGTTTGGATAGAGCTTAACCATCCAAGATAAAATCAATTTGCATTCAAGGGAGGGATTTACTAACTCCAATATCATATTAAGGCAAAGATAAAATGAAGTGGTTTTCCACAACAATTATTAATAACAATATTTATATCTTAAAATAAAAATAATTTGCTAATAGCGAGTATGAACTTCTATTTCACACTAATGCAAAGATTAAAAATGAAGTGGCTTGCCACAACACTTGCTAACAACACATGTTAATATTAAGTAAAATAAATATGCTAACAACAAGTAATAACTCCAAATTTCATATTAAATCAATGATTAAATCAAATGGTTCACCACAACACCTATTAACAGAACATTTTAATTGAAGATAAAAGGTATCTGCTAACAGGGATTCAGGGATAAATCACTTTAACAAATTAGAAATAAAATGAGTTATGATCAACTTTAGGCATTTATTCATCATTTTATTTATGCACATAAGGGAACTCAAGCCCTTTTAATTAATTAACAATAACAACATGGCAAAATCAATGTAAAATCAACACAATCCCCTTGTTAACATTTTTTTTGCAGTTCACTAAGGTATTCCTAGCATTTATTTTGATACATCTTCACAAGCACACAAGTCTACATTAAGTAAAAGGAACCTTGGAGAGATTTCGATTTCTTTGCAAGAGAGGGTTTATTAATCAAAATCCAAACTGTGAGTGTGGTTTTGCAATAGGGTAAAATTACCACTCAACAATTTGTTTTGCATTTAGGTAGTTTCTAACAGTGGGTTACAATTTTGAGGCGGTAGGATCCGATGCTCAGACAAGAAAGAGAATGTTTCAAAAATATTAGGTATTTTTAATCCCACATGCCTCGTGTTGTTTGGAGCATGAGGGTTTAAAAGTGTAGATATATACCTAATCTATTATGAGCACCATTCGATGCTCATACAAAGCTTGTGGACCCGCACCGGTGGTGGTGCTGCACCAGTGGTGGGCACATGACTTTTAAGGAAGCCAGAGGCAGTTGGCCTCTCTGTTTGGTGGATCCGGTGTGTTGAGTTTCATGTGGTAGTGACTGTTGTTGATTTTGTGCATGTGCAGTTTGAAATTTAGTCCTCACCATTGTAGACAGTTCCAATTAACCGGACCTTGGGTAGTTTACCACCCAATTGATGATTGACCGATGGTTTGACCCACCAAATCAAAAACTTTTTTGTGCCAAAGACAACATTTTTCTGCCAAAAGTCATAATTTGAATTTTTTTACCGATTGGAGGACTTTTTGAAAATTCAAATTCAAATATTGGTGCCCAAAAGCAGCAAGTTGATGTTTCCCAATTTTTGCAATTGTTGACCTTATTTTTTGTTGCAAATCACCAAATTTTTACCTCCAAGTTGAATTTTACAACTATAAGGGCTAATTTTGGAAATTTTTAGTGCTATTTTTTATATTTTGCAAAATTGATTTTAATTTTGTAAAAAGCACTATAGTAGCCCATTGGAAGGCAATTTTTTTGTAAAATCTAGGTAAATTTTTGTATTAGGAAACTGTCAAATTTGTTCCTAAAGCCTAGATAGTTTTGTAAAACCATTTTGTAATCCTCCTAGTCTAGCATATATACAAATAAACATGGCTAATGACCTCAAATAAAACATGGAAAATCTTAAAATTATCGTAGATATTTTGACAGATAAGGTAAGAGATATTGTGGTGCAATTGACTCCTCGTGATAGAAAAATTCATCACAATCATGCCAAAAAAGCCAAATGTAAGGTCAAATTGTATGATGGATCAAAGGATCCTGATGTCTTATCTACATGGATTCTAGATATGTAAACTTGGTTCACCTATGCTGACATTCCTGAAGATGACCAAGTCACCTTTTCTACTGTCAAAATTACAGGCTTAGCAAAATTTTTAATTGTAGAAAGACAACCATAATGCCACCATGACTTGGAAATAATTGATCCAAATTCTGAAAACACATTTTTTCCACCAACTACCAAAACAACCTCATGACCAAGTGGTATCGATAGAGGTAAGCCTATACTATGTTTGTTGCTGACTACATTTTCCAATTCAATAGACTAAGGGTGATTCTTGGTGTGAAATATTTAGAAGAGGATTTGATTAATAAGTTCACTCATGGATTGCAAGATCAAAATTTTAGGAAAATCAAGTTCAATGATTTCCTCAGGATGTGGCATTCAAGCATGTCATTCTTGTAGAGGAGAAATTTGGTGCCTCGAATAGATCTTGACAGGACAACAAATCCAAAGGTGGGAATCAACATCAACAAAAGATGAAGAAAACTTATAATTATTCTCCTCATTCTTCTTCTCCTCCCACTTATCCTAAAGGAAATTATTTTTCTTCTCATTCTAAATATTCTTCTTCAATATTGTATTGTGATTTTTTTAAAAAGCAAGGTCATACAAAAGCTAAATATTATACTTTTGAAAGAGTAAAGAAGAAGAAGTCCCTAATTGTATAGCCTACATATGAGGAACCACATGATTTTCCCATTGTGACTACAAGGATGGAAGGGGAATATCCTACTTTAAAGGATAAACTAAATAAAGTTACCCTTTTGTCAAATATTTTTGCTGAAGGGGATTGTGACCATTTTTTTGTCACTAGAGCCCACCTTACACGTGATTTCTATGTGGATTGTATCATAGATAATGGATCGCAAAAGAACCTCATTGCGAAGTCCATTGTAGAGAAGTTGAATCTTCAGCCACATCACCAACCCTATGCACTTGAGTGGAAGGATGTAGACTCCACATCTAACATTACACATACTTGCACCTTGAATTTTGCTTTTGGTGATAAATTTGTGGACAAAGTAAGGTGTGATGTCATACATATGGATTGTTGTGGACTATTGCTTGGTAAACCCTAACAATTTTATAGGAATGATGTATATCATGCTAAAAAGAACACCTACACTTTGGATTTGTATGATAAAACCTACTTGATACAAATCACTACACCTACATCAAATTTGATGCTAAGTTGTAGGTAAGTTCGTAAGCCATTAATTCAAGCACTCATTTTGGCTCCTACTTGCATAAGTTCTACACATGAAGAAGAACAAGCACCATCAAAGGTACATGATAAAGAAGAAGCTACTTTCAAAAAATGAACAATCACAAGAGCTCGTGGTTAAGAAACCCATCACTCTCACTCATGAGAAAGATTCCATTGGCATCATTTTAAGTACATCCTTGGATGCACAACCACTTGCTCCACATAAGTTACCTTTGGCTTTGCCCTCTTCCACCATTACACACATGGAGGAGCAAGCTAAGGTCACTTCATTCAAAACTAGTAGATCCTTTAGGGAAATATAACATAGGACTTGCAGGAGACTCCACAGGAGCAACAGAGCATGGTACACAATCATCACAATCCTCATTTATCTTAGGTTGGAGATATATTTTGGATTTATTTGGATAAGCGAAGCTGTATAGAGACACCATTTTAGGATACTCATTTGGTACCTGAGTCTGTCATCAACTATACAATAGTAGTGGCACCTGATCATCAAATTTCGCTCATTTTAGATAGAGTTTTTGAGATGAAGACTCATCACGCTCAAAATGGTTCTTTCACTTCTTACCTTGTTGTCTACCACGATCACTTTCCATACATGGCTCTCTGGATTTCTCACCATGATATGGCCCATGAATTTCCATATTTGTTGAGAGCATTGGGGTCCAATGCTTCTATGGTTGGGAGGAGTGTTGAGGATACTTAAGCTTATCCATTTAAGCCTAAGTTATTTATTTTATTATTTCCTATTTCTTGTACTTTGTATTCATGTGAGGTATAGTATGCCCATGTTGGAAATAGGTTGTTAAGTGGTTGGATGTTTAGTTAGCTATTATACTGGTCATTTGTCTTCTAGCAGTTAGTTTTCATCCTAGATTAGAATATTGTTATCTATTAGTTAAGTTGTTGGCCATGTTTGGAAAATTGTTAGAACCACTTAACCTACATGGGATTCTTTGTAATATTACATATTTTACCATTCCTAATGAATAATTGGCTTCACTTTGAGTTCCTACATCAATACAAGGTCAAAAGACTTCCTAATGGATAATTTTTTTTTTAACTCTAGATGGTCTCCCTAAATACTTGAAGATATGTGGGAGATTTATTTCATGCGTGGATGTTATTTGAGGCCTGGGTATTGGAGCCTGATCGCCCATCACTTCACTAGATGCTTTATGGGCTATCTAGCTTAGCCAATAATGATAGCTCCTCTACAATATTTTAAAACTCCCATCACAGGGTTTCTAACCTACTCAATTACTATATAAAATAAAGGATTGTATTTTTTTAAATAAAGGATAACAAAAAATGAAAAACATAAGAAAATTATACCTAATAGTTGGAATAGATGGACGAGAATTGTTATAGTTGCAGCAAAACTCAGAATTAGAAAGTACTTTAATACCACTTGTTAGGAACCTACTATTAAAATAAACCCGCTCAAAAAAAATACTATAAATAAACATAAATTATTCAAATAACAGAATAACACTATAGAAAGTAATTGCAAAATTGAAACAATCTCACAAAATAACTTAGTATTGCAGGCATTTTTGAGGGGGCAAACTCCTTTAATATTTCATTAACTTGCATAAAGATACATTTGTACATGACTCCATGTCTTTTAAAGAAAATATTCATGCAAACCTAACCCTAAGATCAAGATTGGGCTTAAATGTAAAATGCCATTCAAGCTAGAATATTCTACAAAATATTGTAGACAACAGTTCTAAACAAAAATAAATCATAGAACTAGCTGACAAGAATGTCCCACAATTTTGATTGTACATAAGAATTTTGGAATGTTATTTTGTTATGTTTAATGATGTAAAATCAGCCAATCGATGAATATGGCTTGATTACATACAAACAACACTAGAAGACAAATACTACCATCAAGTTGTTAAAGGTGATATTTAGTTAGATATCTGAGTTAAGACGTCTAGTTAGTTAGATGTCCTGTAGACTATATTAGGAGCCTAAAGCAAGTAGTTAGGATAAATATAGTTGAGACAGTTGAAGAAAGTAGTTGCAATAGCTACTTTTCTCACCTATAAGTACCCTCTATTCATTTTATACATATCTCGCTACTTATTGATAATAGAGATTTATTGTGCAATGTCATTGCTTTGGAATACGTATTGTGGATTGTGGACGTGTTACAAGTTTGTGTTGCAAAATTGTATTGCAGGTTGTGTTCATCACTTGGATGGTGAGATAACATCAATTGTGGTTGTAGGTACTGGAGACTACAAATTAAAACCTTGCTAGACGTCTAACCCTACTGTTTGATGAAGTCGTAAGTTGCCCAGCCTACCCATATAGCCTAGCTAGTTAAATGCCTAGATGTCTAAGTACCTAGATGTCTATCCCTACAATTTAGACATTTGATTGGATGTGTTCAGCCTAGACGTCTGCTTCAAATGGTCTAGATGTCTATTCCTAGACGTCTAGCCTAGTCAATCCAGATGTATCACTTTAGTACCTCTAGACGTCTACTCTTAGATGTCTACTCTAGTTGATCTAGATGTCTATCACTGTACCTATACGTCTAACCCATGTGACGTCTAGCTTGAGATATGATAAGTCTATTCATTCCTTTCTAACTTTCATCATTCCCTCATCTCGAGAACACCCTCACCCTTGTCTATATTTGGCACCATTTTCTAAAAATAAATTTGAGTCAAGAGGCACAAGTGATAAGGCTAAGAGGTGAATGACTAATTCTAGGTTGCAAGGAAGGAGTTGAATTCCATTAAGATGAAGTGCACGACTGGTGAACTCACAAACACAAGAGTCAGCAAAAGTCTCTCACCTAGAAGTTGAGAGAGTATGGAATCTTGAAGAGGAAGAAGATCCAAGTATTGGAACACTGTTAGTGACTGTAAAAAAGGGTGAGCAAATAGTCTAGGAAGCACCCATAATTTAGGAATGGTCAGTGACACTAGAACTAGCAGAAAGGATTTGGACAGACGATATGGAAGGAGTAAGTCCTGTATCATGAAAACCATGCATAGATTTGTGGGAAGGAAGACCAGAGCTACATATTGTGTATATGCGAAGAAGGTTGTGAAGTAGAGATCAATTAGAATTGGGAAGAAGGCTATTTGGATTTAATTTTGCACCATAAATAGTGGATAGGCAACCAATTTGAACTTCGCAAACACTAGGAAGTCCACCCTGCAGAACAACCACAATGGTAAATATTACTAAAAAGTAGGTAAACAAAAATTTTGAACTTTCACAAGTGAAGGAAAGGAGGATCCATCACGATATGTGGTAACTTGTATAACCATATGGGGATAAAATGGGATCACACAAGACATAGAATGACTACAATTGTTCTCAGTCACATTGCGAGGCATGACCATAGAATGGTACTTGAAATGAAAAAGTACATAGGCATTTACACAATGGACTAACTTGAAGGATGCATTCATCGAATAATTATGACCACTAAGAGATGATACTAAAATCATCACAAAAATTTGCATGACTAAACAAAGACCAAACGATGATGTTAAGAGCTATAACAGATGATTAAAATAATTAACAAACAAAATGGAGATGATACCTATCGATGGCATGGTAAAGCGTTGGTTTTTGGATGGATTATTATACAAATATAAGAAAAATATGAAGGTATTCCCATAATCCATGTATGTAGAGGCTCTTGAAAAAGAAAAGAATTTTGAAAGTGAAAGCAAGCAAACAACTGTAGGTATTGGAGGATACCTAAATCATAATGAGGACTCAAACAACAATACAAAAGATAAATTCTAGAGCACAATTCACTCCTTTAAGAATGAATTTGAAAAAATTATAAAGGAAGTAAAAGGAGATACAAATACTAAAAAGAGATTTGGTGCTCAGACTGCAATATGGAAGGAAATACAAATGTTAATTACCTAAAGAATGCATAATGTAACATATGTAATGTAGTAGGGCATCCCGTAGTCGGCTATCCATTCAACCTAAAGAGAAAAAGGTATCAGAATCTAATTTTACTATAGGAGGAGCAGCCAAACACATCAAGGAATGGACAAGGAGCCACAAGTAGAGGATACATGAATAATCACCAAGGAGGAAGGCAAGGAGGCTAAAGTCATCTGGAGTACAACTATGAGGGACGATCGATTATTAAATGTTGGAATTGTTAAGAATGAGGCCATTTTGTGAAAAATTATTCCAAACCCTAGAATGCAGGTAACAAAAATGGTAACAACACAATTCAAATGTGTAAATGGTGTAGACCAGGAAACCACAAAGAAGACAATTTCCCAAACAAGGCAAGCTCGATTGGAACTCAAAATGTTAACGTGATTGACATTGTAGAGGTGAGTTCAGTGACGAAAGAAGATAAGTATTAGCTATGATGAGATCATAGGCTAAGAAGATAGAACAATACCCAAACCCTACCAAAGATAAGAAGCAATGGTAGGAAGCCCAAGAGTTAATTAAAATAGAAGTAGAAAATGAAAAGCAAGACAAACTAGTTATGGAGAAAGTACTAAAAAGGTCAAAGATCAATAAAAAGGTATTAGTAGAAGGCTTGGTAACATAGTTATGAAATACGATGGTGGAAGTAAAAGTATCAAACTTGTTCAATATAGTACATGAGTTGTATGCTACAATCAGATAAGTCATCAAGAAGAAAGATGAACATCGACATGTAGCAACTCTCAAGCAAGGACAATTCATTTATCCTACAATCCTAGTAATTGAAGTTGGAAGGAAGCCAACTATGGTTCATATGGATATCTTGGACCACATATTGAATCAGATGATTGTGTATGGTGTATCAAGTGTAAATGTAATGCCAAATAAGACATGGCGGATTATTGGGAAACCCACCTTAAGATCTCCAAATTTCAAATTATATGGTGTTGATAAATATGGCATTGAAATAATAGACATCTTAATGAGTAAAAAATTATGCATAGTAGAACAAGATTTCATCCTAGATTTTGTTATCATTGATATGCAAAAACTTGTATATGATGCATTACTAGGACGTGGATGGTTGATAATTGTAAAATTCCACCATAATTTGAAAAATAACGTTTATCTTTTAAGCAAGGGAAATAAAAATACATAATAAATTTGAAAAATAAAACAGTAATCCAGGATATAGCAACATCAGATGATTCAAAATCTTCTTCATCAGAGGGTGAAACAAGATATGAACCAGATGAAGGAGTGTTGCACCTAGAAGACTGCATGGAGGATGAGTAAGACCAAGACAAGGGTCTACTTCATTGGAAGTTGGAGGATTATAATATATTTGCACCCCAATGTTTTTACATTAATGCAAAAAATAAGATTCAAAAAGATAAGAAACAAGAACCTGAAAAGGAAACCAGCAGTAAGAAATAGACAGTAGCAAAAAAAGATAAGGAGAGGGAAAATGGAAATTCCCTAAAAACTTCATAGAATGTACAATGAGAGAAGTAGTTATTGAAGATAATCCAGCTCATCCCATCGATATCCTAAAAATAGTAAATGACCCTGAATCCATCAAATATGAAGGTATAAAATTGATTCGGGTAAATTTAGGAGAAAAGGATGAAAGAAAGATGATTAAATGTGGAGACGATTGTGATCTAGTTCTAGAAGTGACATCATTCAAAATCTCTATGGCATATAAGTGTCTTTGATTGGACATATAAAGATCTTAAGGGAGTCCCATAGAAACTCTGCGTACATAATATTCCTCTAATTTATGGAGCACAACCAGTAAGGAGGTGACCATACAGGATGAACCCCAAGTATGCAACTAGGATGAATGCTAAAATTGCAAAAATGTTAGGTGCAGGTATTATTTTCAAAGTTACAACAAGATAATGGGTGTCACCTATTGTGATTACCTTAAAGATAGAAGTAGAAAAAAATAAAATTTGTGTTGACTTCAGAAGTTTAAATGTCGTAACCATCAAATATTCCTTTTTGATACCTTTTAGAGACTCCATATTGGAAGTATCAAACCACAAGATATATTCATTTTTGGATGGATTCTCTGGATACAATCAGATCAACATTATGGAGAAAGATAAGTTGAAGACCATTGTAGTGGAAAATGGAATATATGCTTATAATCGTATGCCATTTGGATTATGTAATGCACCAACTACCTTTCAAAGGATCATCTTATACATATTTGACAAGATGGCAATGGGAAACTTCTAAGCCTTTTTAGATGATTGGTCACTGTATTGCAGGACACAATAATATTTAAAGGAATTGGAAGAGTGCATGGGTTGTGTAGGAAAGACCGTATATTTTTGAATCCATATAAATATGTCTTGATGGTACCATACGAGAAGCTGTTGGGGCATATTGTATGCCAATAGGGCTTGAAACCTAAACTGGATAAGATTCAGGTAATACTACTAATGGAGGAGCCACATGATGTGAGCTTGATAAAAACATTTTTGGGGATAGTCGGATATTATAGAATATTTATCCAAAATTATGCACTCACTTCTCATCCAATAGATGCTCTTACACATAAGGGTGTTCCATTTAAATGGATGAAGGAGCACCATGAAGCTTTTGAGGGATTAAAATGGCTCTTGGTGAAGGCATCACTATTGGTTTTCCCTGATTGGGAGAAGGAATTCCATGTGCATGTTGATGCCTCAATCTTTGCCATTGGATATGCATTGGATTAGGAAGACCAATTTGGGCTAGATCAACCCATATACTTTGCATATCAGCTACTATCACAAGCTGATAGAAACTATAGTACAATAGAGAGAGAAGCATTAGGAATGGTGTATGCGATGCAAAAATATAGGTATTATTTATTGGCTAACCCATTTTCTTTTTATGTAGATCATAAGGCTCTGTTGTATTTGATTAACAAACCAACGATCTACGAGTGAGTAAGTTGATGGCTCGTCACCTTGCAAGAATTTATATTTAGAGTGGTTGTAAGACCATGGAAGAAACACGTGATAGTGGATCAGTTATCAAGGATTCGATCAAGAGAACCTACAGAGGGAGGAATACCAAACAAATTCCCCAACGCTCAATTGTTCATAGTCAGTGCAATACCAAAATATTACAAGTGCATAGGGGAATATCTATCAATAGGATAACTGCCAAAGGAGATGACAACAACCGAACAAAGAAAGGTGAGTACAAAATCAACACCCTTCACCTTGATCGCAAAATTGCTATACAAGATGGGGGAGGACAAGATTTTGAGGAGATGTATGATGGAAGATGAAGTACAACAAAACTTGAAGGAGACACATAAGGGATTGGTAGGAGGACACATGGGACCAGATGTGATGGCAAGAAAATTTTTCTTAGTAGGTCTATGGTGGCCCACCCTCTATCATGATGCAATGAACTTTGTTAAAGCATGTGATACGTGTCAAATAATGGGGAATCCATTGAAATGAGACTTCGTGCCACTTCATCCATCACAAGCTCAAGAACTCTTTGAGAGCTAGGGTTGGATTTTGTAGGTACATTGAGAACAATTCAAAAGAGGAAATGTCGATATATCGTAGTTGCAATGGAATATCTCACAAAATGGGTAGAAGCGAAAGCCTTACCTAAAAACTCTACAATAATCATGCCTCACTTTTTGTACGAGCAAGTGACTACTAGGTTCTAAATACCTCTACAAGTAACAAGTGATAGAGGAGACCATTTCATAAATGAGATCATTCAAAATATGATGAAGGAATTTAGGATTTTTCATTCCTTGTCAATTCCATATTACCAAGAGCAAATAGGTAAGCGAAAGTGACAAATAAAATCTTGGTTTCTATTATGTACAAGACATGCAATATGGAAGGAGTCGACTGAGAAGAATGGTTACCAATAATATTATGGGCGTATAGAACCACCTTCAAACCCACTATAAACCATACACCTTTTCAATTGATGTATGGATAAGAGGCAATAGTACCAATGGAGTTTTTTGTACCAATTTTAAGGGTAGCAATTGACAATCGATTGAATTATGAAGAAAGCATCAAGGAACGACTGACAACATCGGTATAGTTAGGTGAAAAAAGGGTAATGGCACAATGGGCAACATAGATCGCATAGAAAAAAATAAAATTCTGGCATGACAAACATCTTTGAAAGACAGATCTCAAGGCTAGCGAACTAGTCCTCAAGATAATGAAAAGAGAGAAATCAAGCCAGGAAAATTGAAAATTTTATGGATTGGACCCTTCCAGGTAGAAGAAGTATTAGAAAACGGGGCAATGAGAATTAGAAATTTGGATGGAACACTATGCCCCAAGGTAATAAACATTTCTAAGTTGAAAGTGTACAAACCACATGCTCAGGTAAATATGATCAACTTAGAGAAACAAGGAGGAGCTTCTAGAATAAGAATAGAATAATTAAATCCAAGTATAGGGAGTTAGAACCTCAGGAGGAGGAGCAATTATGGTTACATATACACACTCAATTTCTAAATAACAATGAAAAAGAGTGACTCTAGATGCTGATAGAGGTTGATCTACAAGAAGTACCATAAGGAGAAGAGTACGAAGGGTAAGGAAGTAGAATTCTATAGCAAATGCAATCAGAGACACATAGACTACAAGAGGAATATGAAACCTTGAGATGGTATAACATCCAACTATGAGAGTAGATGATTTAGGAATTGGATATAACAATGGAACAAATATATGAACAATCAAGAAGCATATCAAGCAGAGTGGGTTGAGCAAGATCGAAGAGAACTAAGGAATGTAACAGGTGATTTATAGAAAACAATTTATTTTCCTTAGCAAACAAAAGATATAGAGACCTAGAAAGATAAGTAGAAGGTATAAGAGATAATGAAATAGCAATTGATGAACACTCTAAGAGTTCATCATCAGCCATGTAAGGATCATGCTTAATTTGGGAGATTCTTCAAATTTGGATTCAATACCAATTACGAATCCTCGAGAACTAAGAGAGTCACCAAAAAGACCTAGGGTATGGAAAATAGGATAAAGTTTGACTACCAATTACCGAATAAGTAGAGAAGAAATGGTAGCAATCATATGGAGAGATGTCCAAGCAACACCAAAGAAACCAAAAATAGGAGGTTGGCTAGAAAAATCAAGCAACTATAAAAATCAACCATGCAATCCTGACATACCTCAAGCAAGCCCTAGGAGAAGACCATAAAACCAGGCTCACAATTAGTATCTAGGGGTGTTATTTGTAGAAGTAATCCAAATATTGGGCATCGAGGATTCCTTAGAAGAAGAGATCCTAAGAGGAAATAATTTTGAGATAAGTACAGATGAATCATTAGGACTGTCGGTGCCATGTCAGTACATAACTTCACACAAGATAGTTATGCAACAACCAAGTGAATGTTAGGTAGTAGAAATGTATAATATAGCCATGAGGGACCTTAGATGACATAGGAGAGAAGTTAAAAGATTGGAATGAAAGGTTCACAAAACCTCAAATTGGCCCATGATTACAGTAGGGAAAGGAAATAATTCCAATACAGATTCGGCCTTCTTGGTTCAATACCAGTTAGCCTTAACTCAATATGCACCTCAAAAATGCTTCAAGGAAGCGAGGTGGTAAAGGATATTATTAAGAGCTAATATAAGGTTACGAATCCTACATCAAGTGCCACTTGAAAACCAGAGATAAGAAAAATGGAGCTCTCAAGCAGAACTCATAAATCAAAACCAAAATAGAGGTATTTTATGAAATTCTGGTGGTTCATTAGAACCACTAGATGACCAAAATTTATCTAAGGGAGGAGTGTGGTTAACCTCAATATCGATAGCCAAAGAGGGATAAATTCACCTCTGGATACCCCTAGGTTGACTAGACAACTGGCTGAGTTGCAAGGCCCATCCATGGATATGGTCACAATTAACCCATCACTACAAGCTCCTGAGGATATACCATAAGGTCTACCTCAGCAAGCTTGTAGGAATCAAAGACATCATCAAGAACGACTAAGGGATCGATCAAATATCAGGAAGTTGGGAGTAAGGCAACCCAAAAATATGGATATTTGATCGAAAAGAGACTAAGGATGTAGTAAGCAGGTTCGTGGGAGAAGAGAAACCTGGAATATAAATTTTAATACAAAATAAAAGGATCAAATAAGGGTAGTTGCTCACTCGTAGAATGAAGGAATTCGAGGAAAAGGCCAAAGAGTAGGAAGAGCCTATCAAATTATGGGATATCAAAGGCAACAATAGTCCAATCACAATGTCCTCGATCAACCGAAATATGAAAGAGATACATTCAATTACTTGGATGACTGCATAATTATGTGATGATAGGACAGAGACACGAAATTAATTCCTTGGTAAGAAGAGCCTAACCATCCATAAGAGGAAGCTACACATCTAGACCCTACCAAAAAATATATAGAGAATGTAATGGATCATATAGATCAAAATAGTAATAGCCCAGAGGAGAGGAAAATTTGTTTGGTAGAGGATTGGATGGAAAAAACACGTATAGCAACTGAGAGAAGCCAATAGAGTGTTAGATATCAAGCAGATAATCACCAGGTATATGGACCAAAAACCCGATATCATCCAGAAGAAGAATAACCAGACTAATGCATTATACCAAGGCACATGACAAGACATCCACAACAGTCACAAGCAAAAAATCCCCATAGATAGAGAAAATTATGAAGACATCAACAACTAGAAGAAATAGAAATTGGTGATGATGATGAATTTAGTAGTTTTGGAACCATGAACTATCATTAGAATTAGAACATGTTGGATACCTTCAAAATAAGCATAAGCATGGTCATGCACTTTACCCGATGATGTTAAGTAGAAAGCGTAGTGCACGAGAAATTTTGAAAAAATAATAAAACAAAAATAAAAAGGTAAAAATACAAAAAATAAAAGAAGAGGACAAAATAAGCAAAAATATGAAAACAACCACTAGACGTCTCATCTTGGTGATGTAGCAAGCATATAGATGAGCAGTTGCTATATGGTGGTTGTAAAATGGTTGCATGTGTTGGAAAATTACCATTGGTAAAAGGTTAAAAAGAGTATTTTACCTTGGGTAAGTTTACTTACCTTTTACCTTACCTGGATGGTAGTTAGACGGCAGCATCGTTGGGCGGCAAGAGATTTTTAATTTAATTTCTTCTCCCTTCCCTTAATTTCTCCTATTCCCCTCTTTTCTCTAGTATGGTTATTTTGTGTTTATTTAAAATTTGTAACCTGATTATTTTTGTTAATGGTTAATGGTTAATGCAATATTTACCTTTGTATCGAATAGCTCTCCTCCCACATTTGGTATCAGAGCCGAGAGCCGAGATCGGCCCGAATCTCGAGGCAGTGGGGCCTGCAGTTTGATGCGACAACATAGATCCTGAGGCAGCCTGTAGGAGCCAAGGCGGCATGGATCCCGAGGCAGCCCGTAGGACCTGAGGAGGCTCGTAGGAGCAGATCGGCATGATTCCCAAGGTGCTAGAGCAGATAAACATGATTCTCGAGGTGCTGGTGGAGCTGGACATGACAGGCATAGGCAGACACGTGGCCTGAGGTGATTCATTGACGAGGCAACACGTGGCCCAAGGCGGCATGTTGGAGAGGGCGACACATGGCCAGAGGTGGTTCGTTGGAGAGGCCACCTACGTGTGGCCCGAGGAGACCTACGCACGGTATGTGGCAAAAGAATCACGTAGCCTATGAACTGCCCATAGGCAATCAAAGCACATACAGTGCTTTGCTCTTTTTAAAGAGCATCAACATCACCGCATCGGCGATGTGGGACTATTAAGTCCCAAATAATTTTTTTTTTGCTTTGCGTCGAAGCGCGAAGCCAAAACATTGCTCCGCGTTTGACACGAATGCAATAAATCCAAGGAGTCAGCTAATGCTCCCAGATTTTCCTGGTAGCACAACGGTTACCTTTTGCCTTGACGTCCGTGAGGTCGCACGATCGAACCTCGACAGGGTTATTTTTTTTGCTTCGTGCTCGTTGCGCCAGCAATAAGGGCAGGGACCTAGCTAATGCTCCCGGATCTTCCTGGTAGCATAGCGGCTACCCTTTGCCTTGACACCCATGAGGTTGCACGATCGAACCTCGATGGGGTCAACAGTTTTTTTTTTAAAATAAAATCTTTCTTTAAAAAAAATTTAAAGTAATTTAATTTTTTTTTTCGATGATTGACATTTCCTAAGAGGAAATAGTTGTAAAATTTTTAAATTTTTTTTTTGAAAGGTTTTATTTATCATTTGAGTTGATGATTGACATTTCCTAAGAGGAAATAGTTGTAAAATTTTTTTACGCTTTAAGAGGTAAAAAAATTAGTAAAATTTCCTAAGAGGAAATCTTTGTAAAAGAAAATTTATGGGAAATTTTTTTAAATGATAAGATCGGAAGGATGTTACCAAGCACTTTGTAGTTTGTTACTGAGAACAAACACTGAAAGCTTTTATGAGCACGTGAGAACACTAGGAATAAATTCAGTCTTTTCACAGTTGCAAAACATGATTATTGCCCAACAGAGAAATCCTGATCTAGGATACGAAGCAGATTCAGAAGATAACTCCTTTGGGAGCAGATTTGAACAATACGACACAGTGGAGATTACTCCACAAGGATCTGAATATACTCATTATTGTAATTTAGTTGAAATCCTACAACCTCCTTCTCCTAAAATTATATTGATCAGTGACGATGATGAACAAGTCACTGACAATTTTGTAATTGTTGAATCACAACAACAAGAGTGAGTTGTTTATGATTGTAAATCAAGCAAGGCTTGATAGTTTGTAAAGTCTTTTTGAAATAAGACTATATAAAAAAGGTTTCTTGTTTTAGTAGATTGTAATGGGATCAAATAACAATCTACCAATCCCCGAATTCAGTGGGGATAATTATGAGTACTGGTCCATCAAAATGAGGACATTACTCATAGGAAAAGGACTATGGGATAGTATTGAAGACGGTTACACTGCTCCAATAGATTGGACTACTTTGAGTGCAACCGACAAGAAGATCTTCAAAGATTCACAGAAAAATAACTCTTTTGCCTTATACCATCTTCAAGCGGCATTAGATCCAAGTATCTTTCCTAGAATTACATCTTACTTAACTGCCACAGATGCGTGGAATGCCTTGAAAGAAGGATTCCAAGGAAGTGATAAAGTGAAGCAAGTCAGGCTTCAGACCTTAAAAAGAGATTTTGAAAATCTCAGAATGAAGGAAAATGAAAGCGTTGGTGACTACTGTGTACGAGTCAAATCAGTAGTTGATATGATGCAAACTTTAGGTGATGAGACAAAAATTGAAACAATTGTGAAGAAAGTGTTGAGAACACTTCTTCCTAAGTGGAATCACATTGCCATCATAATTGAAGAATCAAAATACCTTTCTACTCTTACATTTGATAGTTTGATTGGATCATTAACATCACATGAAGAGAGACTTCAAGGAGCACCTTCAACAAGCTATGGAGGTGATGATAAAGCCTTCACTTCGAACGAAGCTGCAAGACGAGGACAAGGAAGAGGCCAAGGTAGAGGACAACAACAAAGAGGCAAAGGCCAAAGCAACTCCTACAGAGGAGGAAATCAAAATAGAGGTGGAAATAAAAATAGAGGAGCCAATCAGAACCAAAGCGGCAATGCAAGCCGTGGAAATCAAGGACGAGGAAGTAACAAGACTAAAACAACTTGTTTCAATTGTTGGAAACAAGGACACTTCGCTCGTGACTGCTGGTCAAAGACTTCAAAAGATCAAAGCAGTCAATACGGCTCATTCTACGAAGAAGAAGAAGGTCCATCAAATATTTTTCTCTCTTATGGACAATCAGATCAAAATCTTAAAGATACATGGATTTTGGATATTGGTTGCTCCAACCACATGAGTGGCAAAGAAAATATCTTTGCTACATTAGATTCAAATTACAAATCCCATGTTAAGTTAGGGGATAATAAATATTTGCAAGTTGAAGGCATTGGAGCTATGGAAGTTCCAACAAAAGAAGGCCTTAAAAAAGTGAATGACATATACTATACTCCACAGCTACAACACAATTTGTTAAGTGTTGGCCAAATGATGGAGAAGCATTACAAATTAGTTTTTGATGAAAGAAAATGTACAATCCTTGATAAAAACAATTGTAATAGAGTCATCACAGAAGTACCCATGACAAATAATAGGTTATTCCCTCTAAAATTTGGTGAGCCAGGGGGAGCTCAACTTGCAAACATTGCTATTACAAATCCAAATGAATTATGGCACTTGAGATATGGTCACCTCAATTCTACTAGCTTGAAAATGTTAACATCACAAGCTATGGTGACAGGACTACCAAAAATTCAAGAACATAAGAAGGTATGCGAAGCATGTGCTTTGGGAAAGCACTCCAGAACAAATTTTCCAAGAGGCCAAGCGTGGAGAGCAAGATATCCTCTTCAGCTAGTACATTCGGACATCTGTGGTCCAATGCAAACAAAAAGACTTGGAAATAATTCTTATTTTCTAACATTCATCGATGATTATTCTAGAATGTGCTGGATCTATTTTTTGAAACACAAAGATGAAGCATTTGATTGCTTCATAGACTTTAGAAATAATGTAGAAAAGCAATGTAACTACTATGTCAAATGTCTTCGCACTGATAGAGGAGGAGAGTACTCCTCAAATGAATTTTTAAATTAAAAAACAAAATAAAAAAACTAGTGTTGGTGAGAAACATTAAACTCCCAACCATGCTTTTGAAATTGGTCATGTCAACTTTTGGTGCTCCATCATCTTTGCTTAGCTGGATTCCATGTCCTGTTGGTGTTGCATCTGATTTGCACTACTGCATAGCAAATTTCTTGATCATGTCACGAGCATATTTCTGTTGACATATGAAGATCCCATTCTTTGATTGATGTACTTCCATTCCTAGGAAGTATCTCATTAATCCGAGATCCTTCATCTCAAACTGAATTGGATGTAAATGGGTCTATAAGACCAAATTCAATTCTGATGGAAGCATTGAAAGGCACAAGGCAAGATTAGTAGCTAAGGGTTTTACTCAGAAATATGGAATAGGTTATGAGGAAAGCTTTGCTCCAGTTGCTCGACAAGAAACAATCAGAACTGTTCTTTCCTTGGTAGCCCATAAAGGATGGAACATTCAACACATGGATGTGAAAAGTGCATTTTTAAATGGATGTGATCGACCGGGTGCAGGTTGCTAACAAAAATTGACTCAGCAAAATATAACTAAAAATGCAACGGAAAATATTTATAGATAATGCACCCTCAATCTTACACTATTACATAGATTTTCAAAGGCACATTATATAGTGCATAGAGTAGAAGAGGTTGGAGGAATAAAGGGAAAGGAGTTGGAGAGATAAGGGAAATGGAAGGCGTGGAGGAATAAGGAGAAGGTAGAGGAGGGAATATAGGAGGAGGGTAGGGAGAATAGGAAATAGGAAAAATTAAAAATTGATGCCGACATATCTTGCCGACAAAACCTAGGAGTGTTTACACTTAGGACTAGAAAAAACTAGATTTTTCTAAGTCCTATTCACATTTGCAACATTCTCCCCCTTAAAGTTGAGAGAACTGACTACACAATCTCTCAGCTTTATAAATTGAGCTTTAGCCGGCGCCTTGGTGAAGATGTCCGCAACATTCTCCAAAGTGGGGCAATAGTGAAGCTCAACAGTTTCAGTTTCCACCATATCTCTGATGAAGTGGTACTTCATATCAAAATGCTTGGATCTACTATGGTGGACAGGATTGTATGCCAACTGAATGGCACTAATGTTGTCACAGAATAACTTTGTTGGACCACTTTGTTGCTCTCCAAGTTCTTCTAATACCTTTCGTAGCCATAGAGCTTGAGTACTAGCATGAGTGACCGCTATATACTCAGCTTCTATTGAAGATAGTGCTACTACTATCTACTTCTTGGAACTCCAAGTTATTAGTCCTGATCCCAGACTAAAACAGTTCCCTGAGGTTGATTTTCTGTCATCAATGTTACTACCCCAATCACTATCACTGAAGCCTACAAGCTTGATAGTGTTACATTTCTAGTAATGGATTCCAAAATCCCAAGTACCCTTTACATATCTAAGAATTCTCTTAGCTGCCTGCAAATGCAACTCAGAAGGATTAGACATAAATCGAGAAACAAGAGAAACAACATACTGTATATCAGGTCTGGTGTTGGCGAGAAACATCAAACTCCCAACCATGCTTCTGAAAGTGGTCACGTCAACTTTTGATGCTCCATCATCTTTGCTTAATTGGATCCCATGTCCAACTGGAGTTGCAACTGGTTTGCAATGCTCCATAGCAAACTTCTTAAGCATGTCCCGAACATACTTATGTTGACGAGATGAAGATCCCTGTATCCGATCGATGAACCTCCATTCCAAGGAAGTAGTGCATTAAGCCAAGATCCTTCATCTCAATCTGCTCCATCATGGAGTGTTTGAACTTCATATTCAGTTTTTCATTACTACCCATGAATATGAGATCATCCACATACAAGCAAACTATGAGGATGTCATTTCCTTGCTGTAGGTAGTAAAGAGTGGGTTCATTTCTACTTCTGGTGAACCCAAATTCTTTGAAGTACCCATCAATGCGTGAGTACCAAGCTCTTGGTGCCTGCTTGAGACCATAGAGTGCCTTTTTCAATCTGTAAACAAGGTGTTCCTTGTCTTTCTCTTCAAATCCTTGTGGTTGCTCAACATACACTTCTTCTGTCAAGTAACCATTTAGAAATGCACTTTTCACATCCATGTGTTGAACTTTCCATCCCTTATTTGCAGCTAAGGCAAGAACAGTTCTAATAGTCTCCTGTCTGGCTACAGGAGCAAAAGTCTCTTCATAATCAATTCCATATTTCTGAGTGAATCCCTTTGCAACTAGTCTCGCCTTGTGCCTTTCAATGCTACCATCAGCATTAAACTTGGTCTTGTAGACCCACTTACATCCAACACATTTCTTGCCTTTAGGAAGCTTTACCAGCTCCCAAGTGTCGTTGTTTTTTATAGAGGTTATCTCCTCTTTCATGGCATCTTGCCAAATTTTTTGAGTACATGCCTTCTCATAACTAGAAGGTTCAAGTTGTGCACTAGTTAACAAAGCATAGTTAACTTGATCTCCCCTAGGTTCTCGTCTGGGAGTCATCATCACCATACAAGTGCATACTTTCTAATCCGTGTAAAACAGATTCCATTTCACTAGCTTGACTCCTAGTGTATCTTCTTGAAAAATTTTTATCCAACATCTGAGATGATGGATGATACTGTAGAGTTCTCTTACCTTTGGATGGAGAATCAATGTCCATTGGTGAGGAACTTACTGATCGCTGCGGAGAAGGACTTGGTGAAGAAGTTGAATCAGAAGATGGACTTGGAGGATTTGTGGGAGGAGACTGCTTTCCTTTCTGTGGTATCTGCGGTTGCACCTGCTGAGCAACTATATCAGTGGCCTCAACATCACTGAATATTTGGGGCTTACCCCATTCTCCCCCTTCATCAAAAATCACATCCCTGGAAATCACAAGCTTTCTAGTCCGGGGATTATAGAGTCTGTAAGCTTTTGTATTCTCAAAGTATCCTACAAAGATACATGCCCGACTCTTTGGATCGAGCTTCTTCCTAAGCTCATCGGGAATGTGAGAATAGGCCAGCGAGCCAAATACTCTGAAATGCTTAACATTTGGCTTTTTACCATACCATGCTTGGTAAGGTGTCTGTCCTTCCAAACTTGAAGTAGGACTTCTGTTCAAGATATACACGCTGGTCCTGACTGCATCTGCCCAATAGGAATTAGTCAAATGCTTCGTCTGAAGCATAGACCTTGCCATCTCCACAATAGTGCGATTCTTCCTCTCTGCGACACCATTCTGTTGTGGAGTGTAGGCAGTAGTGAACTGCCTCTTAATGCCATGTTGCTTACAAAAATTCACAAACTCATTAGAGGAATATTCTCCTCCCCTATCTGATCGAAGACATTTTACAAAATGTCCACTTTCACTTTCAACTCTTGGTTTGAAATCAAGAAAACATTTATATGCTTCATCCTTATGTTTCAAAAAATATATCCAGCACATTCTAGTATAATCATCAATAAAGAGTAGAAAGTAAGAGTTGTTACCCAGACTCTGTGTCTGCATCGGACCACAGATGTCGGTATGCACTAGCTGGAGTGGATAGCTGGCCCGCCATGCTTGTCCATGAGGAAACTTTGATCTGGCATGCTTTCCAAGAGCACACCCTTCACAGACTTCTTTACCATCCTGAACTTTAGGAAGTCCAGTGACCATGGCTTGGGAAGTTAGCATTTTCAAACTAGAAAAATTCAAATGGCCATATCTCAAGTGCCATAGGACACTTGGATTGGAAATAGCAACACTTGCTAACTTATCTCCCCCTGGTTGGCCAAACTTTAAAGGAAACAATCTATTCTTTGACATTGGCACTTGAGTAATGATTCTATTATTGTTATTTTTATCAAAAATAGTGCATTTACCCTCATCAAAAAGCAACTTGTAGTTCTTTTCTAACATTTGTCCAACACTTAAAATATTATGTTGGAGATGGGGTGTATAATAGATATCACTTACTTGTTTGACTCCTTCTTTAGTTGGAACTGCCATAGCTCCAATGCCTTCTACTGCCAATGATTTATCATCTCCCAATTTGATGCTGGATTTGTAGGAGGAATTTAGAGTAGCAAAGAGCTCTTCTTTGCCACTCATATGGTTTGAACACCCAGTGTCCAAGATCCATGTATCATTCATGTTCTGATCTGCTTGACCATATGAGAGAAAGAGATTTGTGGCCTCTTCCTCTTCTCCAAAGTTTCCAAATTGACTGCTCTGGCTGCTACTAGCTCCTTGTGAAGTCTTAGTCCAACAGTCACGAGCATAATGGCCAAGTTTGCCACAATTGTAGCAAGATTGTTTTGACTTATCTCCTCCTTTACCTCTGCCTGATTGTTTCCCTCTATTTTGTTGTTGTCCTCCTCTATTCTGATTTCCTCCTCTGTTGGATGATCCTCCTCTGTTAGGAGTTCCTCCTCTTTGATTATTCCTACCTCTGCCTCTGTGTTGTCCTCTGCCATGGCCTCTACCTCTTCCTTCATGTGAGGCAAAAGCTTTATCATCTCCTCCATAACTGGTGGTAGGAGTTTCCTGTAACCTCTCTTCATGTGAGAGAAGTGAACCAGTTAGGGCATCAAAAGACAACGAGGTTAAGTCTTTGGATTCTTCAATAATTATTGCAACTGAATTCCACTTAGGAAGAAGTGTTCTCAACACTTTCTTCACCATAACCTCTGGCTTAATATCTTCCCCTAGTGTGACCATTTTATCAACTACGGCTTTCACTCGCATGCAGTAATCTCCCACTTTTTCATTTTCTTGCATCTTGAGATTTTCAAAATCTCGTTTCAATGTTTGCAGCTTTACCTGCTTTACTTGGTCACTACCTCTATAACTTTCTTTCAGGGCATTCCAGGCATCTTGTGCAATTACATAAGAGGCAATCCTAGGGAAGATACTTTTATCTAGGGCAGCATGTATGTGATAAAGGGCGAAAGAATTGTTTTTCTGAGCTTCCTTTTTAGCCTTTTTATCGGCAGTAGTGAAAGCTGCCCATTCAGCAGTAGTAGGTTCAGTATAGCCTTCTTCGACTACATCCCATAAACCTTTTCCTATTAAAAGGGTTTTCATTTTAATTGACCAATACTCATAATCTCCTCCATTGAACTCAGGAATCGGTAGACTAGTATTGGATGCCATTGCAGAAAAAAACAAACTTTATTTGGAGCACACAAGAAATACAAAGCAGTACAAAGAGATTAATGATTTAAATCAAATCTCGCCTTTTTAGAACACTCACTGAGTTGGTGTTCTTCTTCTTGAGGATTGCTCTGTATGGGAAGAGCAAAGTTGTCTGCTTCGTCGTCACTTATCACTATGATCTCAGGTTCTTCAGGATCCACTTCCTCTGGATCTTCTTCTTCTTCTTCTTCTTCTTCTGGTTCAGGAGAGCGTGGTGTATAGCTCTCACTTGATTCTGCTACCAGTACACCAGGTGTATAACTGGCACTTGCTTGTACCTCCGGTACAACTTCCACGGTCTCGAACTCTTCAATCCTTTTTTCGAAGATATTGTCTTCAGAATCTCCCTCGTACCCTGAATCCGGTTTCCTCAGATGAGCAATCACCTGATTTTCCAGCTGACAAAAAACTGTATGGAGACCTGATCGTTGAACCCTTTCATCAAAGGATTCCGGTGTCTCTCTTCTCAAGAGCGAGAGAAGTGCATTATAGCACCCCACTGACCGGATCATCTATCATTGCACGGGAAAATTATTTCTCCTTTTTCACAAATGCTCTTCAAACAAGGTTTTTAAAATTTTTATAAAGTCTTTAAAACAAATTTAATAAATTTTTTATATATTTTTTAAATTACCTTTTAAATAAATTATTAAAAAAGATAATTTAAAAAAAAATATAATTTAAAATTATTAAATAATTTAAAAACTTTAAAAAATTTTAAAACCTTTAAAATTTAAAAAATTTTTACCTTTCACGCGGGCGAATTCGAACCCGCGACCTCCCAAACACCGGCGGGCGGTCTTAGCCGCTGCACCACGCGGCTCCGCTGGAAACAAAGGGAATGTCCTCCCTTTTATCCTTCCACGACGGCGACTATAACAAATTTTTTTTTTTAACCCCGACGGGATTCGACCCCGGGTCTTCTCCCCGCTAGCGAACAGCCTTGTCCGCCGGGCTACGTCCCTGGACGAGAATAAAAGGCGAGATGGGACTTATTTAAAAAACACAACGGCGGCAATTTTTTTTTAAATTTTCCCTTTTTTATCCCACATGCGGATGGAGGATGCAAAGAGGGTTTTTAAACCCGAAGACTCAAAGAGTCTTTCGATTGCCTTCGGGCAATCACAGTCGCCTCTTTTTGTCGCCACTATCTCCAATCACAAACCACCATGTTAAACGTCGACCAATCAATGCCAGTGGCGAAATTTTAACCAACGTCGCCCGTCCGCCACCTCAGCTGCCTCGATCCACGTGCCACCATGTCAGTTGCTACCTCACCGTCGCCATGTCAGCCACCTTGATCCACGTGCTGCCATGTGTTACCTTCTGTCTGCTACCATGTGTCGCCTCGAGATGTGTGCTGAGTCGTCTGCTGCCACATGTCGCCTCGGGATGTGTGTCGAGCCTGATGTCCGCCTGACACCTACACATGATCCATCTCGGGATCCATGCCCAAACCTGCTCATGATCCACCTTGGGATCCGAGCCCTACTGGCAACGCCTCGACCTCTACGCCTGACACCTACCTTGGGATGCGTGCCCGCCTGGCCTCACCAAGGCTCTGATACCAGTGATCGACCGGGTGCAGGTTGCTAACAAAAATTGACTCAACAAAATATAACTAAAAATGCAGCGGAAAATATTTATTAATAATGCACCCTCAACCTTACACTATTACATAGATTTTCAAAGGCACATTATATAGTGCATAGAGTAGAAGAGGATGGAGGGAATAAGGGGAAAGAAGTTGGAGGGATAAGGAAGTTAGGAAACGTGGAGGAATAAGAAGAAAGGAATAGAGGGAATATAGGAGGGAAAGTAGGAGAAATAGAAATTAGGGAGAAAATTAAAAATTATGCCGACAAATCGAAACACGAATCTTGCCGACAAAATATAGAGGTTTTCACACTTAGGACTAGAAAACTAGATTTTTCTAAGCCTCTTTAGTGAGAACCCTATTCACATTTGCAACATACCTAACATAAGAGGTATATGTTCAACAACCTCAAGGTTTCCAAGAACAAGGAAAAGAGAACCTTGTTTATAAATTGAAAAAAACACTTTATGGCCTCAAGCAAGCACCACGAGCATGGTACTCACGAATTGACGGCTATTTCAGCAAGTATGGTTTCACAAAAAGCAAGAGTGAACCAACTCTATACTACCTGAAGAATGGAGTAGATATCCTCATAGTTTTTTTATATGTGGATGATCTAATATTTATGGGTAGCAATAATAAAATGAATATGGAGTTCAAAAACTCCATGATGAATCAGTTTGAGATGAAGGATCTCGGATTAATGAGATACTTCCTAGGAATGGAAGTACATCAATAAAAGAATGGGATCTTCATATGTCAACAAAAATATGCTCGTGACATGATCAAGAAATTTGCTATGCAACAGTGCAAATCAGTTGCAACACCAACAGGACATGGAATCCAGCTAAGCAAAGATGATGGAGCACCAAAAGTTGACACGACCAATTTTAGAAGCATGGTTGGGAGTTTAATGTTTCTCACCAACACTAGGCCAGATATACAGTATGCTATTTCTCTAGTATCAAGGTTTATGGCATGCCCATCCGAGCTGCATCTTCAAGCAACCAAACAAATTTTACGATATGTAAAAGGTACATTGGATTTTGGAATCCATTACCACAAGTCTAACTCTGTGAAGTTAGTTGGTTATAGTGACAGCGATTGGGGTAGTAATATAGATGAAAAAAAATCTACATCAGGGAACTGTTTTAGTCTAGGTTCGGGACTAATAACTTGGAGTTCCAAGAAGCAATCTGTTGTAGCATTATCATCTACAGAAGCTGAGTATATAGCCATTACCCATGCTAGTACTCAAATCCTCTGGTTGAGGAAAATCCTTGAAGAGATTGGCGAAAAAAAATTGGTCCAACCAAACTAAATTGTGATAATATTAGTGCCATATAGTTGGCATATAATCCGATCCACCACAAAAGGTCAAAACATTTTGATATGAAGTATCACTTCATAAGAGATATGGTGGAACAACAGATATTTGAGCTTCAATACTGCAACACTTTGGATAATATAGCAGACATCTTCACCAAAGGCATGGCTAAAGCTCAATTTATAAAGTTGAGAGACTGTATAGTCAGTTCTCTCAACTTTAAGGGGGAGAATGTTGGAAAATTACCATTGGTAAAAGGTTAAAAAGAGTATTTTACCTTGGGTAAGTTTACTTACCTTTTACCTTACCTGGATGGTAGTTGGACAACAGCATCGTTGGGCGGCAAGAGAGTTTTAATTTAATTTCTTCTCCCTTCCCTTAATTTCTCCTATTCCCCCTTTTCTCTAGTATGGTTATTTTGTGTTTATTTAAACTTTGTAACCTGATTATTTTTGTTAATGGTTAATGGTTAATGCAATATTTACCTTTGTATCAAATAGCTCTCCTCCCACAGCATGGATGATAACACTCCTATAAATTGAATCCAAGAGAGCAAGCATTGCATAATTGCTTTCGACATTGAGCAGGTGATAGGGAGGAGTGATACAGAAGTGTAGACTAGTCGAGAGGAGTACGGTTCATCATGAACCAAGGGTTTTTCTACTAGATGAAGCGCAAATGCCATACATCAACTAAACCTGATATTCAACAACTTTGTAAGAAAAGCAATTATATTTTTTGTGCAAGTGTAGGACCTAAAATCCATTGAAGGTGATAGAAATCCACTGGGGCATCCATTTGGTGTAGATCACCAAGTGATACAATTGATGTCTCAAGCGATAGAAGATGTCCAGGAGGAAGTAAATATCCAAGAGAAAGGAGATGCCCAAAAAATACTATACATCTGACAGGATGCAGTAGATGTCTATCGAATAGCAGATGTCTAACAAGATGCAATAAACATATACCAAATAGTAGATGTATGGTAGGACACAACAAACATCTACTAGGTAGCATATGTCTAGCAAGAAGCAGACATCTAGCAGAAGGGAGACGTCTAGTAGGAGATAGACGTCTAGCAATATGCAACAAACGTCTAGCAAGAAGTTGACGTCTAGCAGGAGAAGACAAACATCTAGTGAATATATGACATCTAGAATCAAAACATAAAGATAAAAATAACTTGGGAGGAAACAATGAGTTATCAAAAATATGGCAAAGTTCCAATCTGATTTGAAGTAAAATCTAACTCAATGGTAGCCAAAATATTGTAGCATCAGCAAGAACATGGGATGTGTAAACAAATTGAAAGCCTCAACAAAGTGTAGCTGCAGAGTCAATGAGAGGCAACATAAATAACCACTCAAAAAAATAAGTCCAACAAAGTAGCAAGAATCAAATTCCAATTGATGACATTACTTGGATATGCCCTATAGGTGATTTTTACCATTAATGGTGGGTAGAAACACAAACATATAACCCACTTAGAGCCAAAATCAAATAAGTATGAGTGCACTTTATTTTACAGGTTCCTAGTTTTGACAAGAATTTTTTCAAGGAATACCTTCTACAGATGTTGCATACATACAATGCAACATAGAACCACAACCTAGTGCAAATAGGTGATCACACCCTAGTTGTGGAATTCTCTCTCACAGTATTATAATGCACGTTTGGGATTTCTAGTAAGGGTAAAGAAGTAGTCAATGAATGAGTGGATCCTAAGAAAAAGCCATAGTTAATCATGAGTATCACTAGTATGACAAAGGATGAGGTGGATAATATGTTGGCCACTCACGATGGAAGAGGAGTGAAATAGATGCAATTGCAGAACACAAGATTGGAATGCATAATGAATGTCCTTATGGTCAGATTATCAGGAGAGCAAAGAAGTTCAGACCTTCCTATTTAGCTGATCCCATATCTACAAGGGATAGAGAAGGGAGTAGCCTATGTTTGGGTAACACATCTCACATCTCATATTCATACTTTTTTGATGTGAACAACAAAGAACTTTTTGATGGTATTTCATGGCATTGGTATGATTTTAGATGCAACCTCGAGGGTAGGAGTACAAATATCAACATTCAATCCTCCAACAAAGCTACCAGAGTTAGCACCATCCATATTGCGATGGAAGGATGCTCAACCATTAGTGAGGAAGCTCACACCAGTAAAGAAGAACAGGGTGAATCAAATATCTCATAAGATGAATCCAGAAAATAGGTGGTTGCTTTAGAAGGGGAGGATATTGCACCACCACAAGTCAAGGAAAAGGAGTCCAAGAAGTAAAATGTTGCCCAATAATCGAAAGAGCCCAAATGAAATAAAAAGAAAGGGTTATTTGATGAACCTCCCCCAATATTTTCTTAGGAAGCATTGCAGATCATAACAATAGCTCACACTCTAAATTAGTAGCTAGAATTTCCTAGGGAAGAAGTTTATTTTTCTATCCCTCCAATTCTCCATAACCCTGTAGTCGAATCCAATACAACTGTACAAATTGGACCAAACGAGTATCTAGTAGAGGTTGACTTTTGGGTTCATGCAAGTTCACCCAAACTCATTGAAGTATCTTGGGCTAGATTGACTACATTGGCAGCATCATTAGGTGCATTTTCCTTTGAAGCTATGTTAGCCATAGAGGAAGCCAATAGATAAATCGAAATAGGTAATCTAGGATTGATTACCACACCAATGGTGGAAGAGGGTATACCACCCCCGGATATGGAAAATTTGACACCAGAGATAGAAAATCTCATCATTGGAGAGGACACAGAGGTCTCAAAGGCAACATAGACCAATATAGGTGAAGGAGAATAGCTCTCTCTAAAAAAAAATCTCAACAATTGGGGGATCAAGAAGGCAAGAGTAGCCAGACTTCAATGCAGCCTGTAGCAACCAAAGTGAAGGAGATTATTAACCTCTCAGAACATGAGGAAGAAAAAAAGGACACATGGTCAACAAATTTTCTAGTTTGAGTGCCCAACTTCATGGATCCATTAGACTCTATGGAGAACAAGCAGTAACCTATTTATCAAGACTAGGGAAAATCATGGATAACTTACGCTTGCAGTTTGATATTGCATGTATGGACCAATGGAAAAAATGGCAAGAAATGATAGTGGTAGAATTGAAGAGATTGGTCAAATGGGCTACCCAAGGTCCTTTGTGTAAATATATTTCTAAAATATATCAGATTCAACCTTGGAAACTTCCCACTACCAATTTGGCCACTATGGAGGGCATCGAAGGCTTACCTAAAAAGACACCCAACCTCTATCTGGAGACATCGTAGGTGTATGTCTGCAGCCATAGTAGCAATTCTCCTCAACAACCCTTAGAAAAAGGATCACAAGTGGAGTTAGTACCAAAATTACTGTCGATATATACTCAAATGAACTTCCTTGCACATTTGTTGTGTTGGCTTGGAGAAGAAATTAAATGTTTGCATTAAAAAAAGTAGACAATTGATATTGAATTGCAAATTACCCATGAATCCTTGGAATGAAAGGATAAAATCTTAGGGGAAGGAACAATACAGATGGATGACGTTTAACAACACATTCAGGAACTAACACAAAAATTACAGACCTTTGGCAATCAATTGGAGGAAAAGACTCAGTACATTTGTCAGTTGGAATATAAAGTATAACAACTTAAAAGTGCTAAGGAACTATTAATCAAAAAACAAAAATATTGGTAGCCCAAAATATTCAACATGATCTTGCTTGGCAATAGGAAAAAAAGAATTGACAACAAGAATAGAAAACCTTGAGGAAAGCACTGAAATAAACGCAATAAGAGGAGGTAACCTTGCATCAGTAGTTAGCACAGAAAGTTACTCCCTCTTCATCAATGTCAAAACAATGCATGAAATAATTTTTTCTAAGAAGGAAGGCTGACTTGTTATCTAGTCTCAAGAAAATTGAAGAATGCTAACACCTTGGGAGTGGAATGGGCCAAATATTTCAATTATTCCAAGAGGCTCAAGGACGAACGCGAGAGCATGTAAGCTTAGCTACAGGAATATGAGAAAGTATTTTAGGCTACCAATCTAAAAAATCCAATGCACACAGATGTTAAAAATCCTCAAACTAAGAGGAGAAAGTCACTAAGGACATCAACTTCTTCAAAGGGGAGGATAGATGTAGACAATAGTTCTAAATAGAAATAGATCATAGACCTGGCTGACAAGAATGTCCCACAATTTTAATTGTACATAAGAATTTTGGAATGTTATTTTGTTATGTTTAATGATGTAAAATCAACCAATCGATGAATATGGCTTGATTATGTACAAACTACACTAGAAGACAAATACAACCATCAAGTTGTTAAAGGTGATAATTAGTTAGATGTCTGAGTTAAGATGTCTAGTTAGTTAGACATCTTGTAGACTATATTAGGTGTCTAAAGCAAGTACTTACGGTAAATATAGTTGAGACAGTGATGCAAGTAGTTGCAATAACTACTTTGCTCACCTATAAGTACCCCTATTTATTTTGTACATATCTCACTACTTTTTTATGATAGAGATTAGTTGTGCAATGCCATTGTTCTGGAATGCATGTTGTAGATTGTGGATGTGTTACAAGGTTGTGTTCTAAAATTGTGTTGTAAGTTGTATTCGTCACTTGGAGGATGAGATAACATCAATTGTGGTTGCAAGTACTAGAGACTACAGATTCAAACGTCACTAGACATCTAACCCTACCATATAACGAAGTCATCAACTGCTCAGCCTACCCATATAGCCTAGCCAATTAAATACCTAGATATCTAAGTACCTAGATGTTTATCCCTGCAACCTAGACGTCTGACCACAAGACATCTGATTGAACGTGTTCAACATAGATATCTACTTCAAACCATCTAGACATCTATTGCTAGACGTCTAGCCTAGTCAATCTAAACATCTCACCTTAGTACCTCTAGACATCTACCCTTAGACGTCTACTCTAGTCAACTCAAATGTCTATCATTATACCTATATGTCTAAACCCTGTGACATCTAGCCTAGGCTATAATAAGTCTATTAATTCCTTCCTAAATTTTTTCATTCCCTCATCTTGGGAACACCCTCACCCTTGTCATTTAAATTCTTGATAACGATTACATGAAATTACCCCACTTGTCTAGGCACCTTACTTGCCACATGCCATTACAAAAGTGTTACAAAATAAAATTATAAGGGGGTCCCCATGTTGGATGTGGGTCATTACATAAATTGAGAATTACATGTCAATCAAGAGGTATTTGCGGTTTAGGTTGTATCACATTCCTCATTCAATATTACCTTTATCAACATGTGTCATTGGTCATGTCAAATGAGTACTCTAGATATATGTGGTTTCAGTTCAAGAGGGACCCACCTCCTCTTAGAAAAATATTTGATGTCAAAAATCAATTCATTCATCAAGGCAAAATCCTATTTAATACATGCTTTAGGGTTACAAACTAGAAGATGAGGGTTATGCATAAAGGGTTGGACTCAAAATGTACTTGTAAAAAAATGGAAAATCCTAATTGAAATTAAGGTGAATCATGGCGAATCCTAAGCAAATCAAATCAATAAGATTCACACCAAAATTTGGGGCATTTGAAGCCCTAAAAATTAAGGTTATATTTGGAATACATTTTGACCTATTAAATCACCTTATAACTTCATAAACACACCACCATTAGATCAGGATTGAAAAGAGCTTTTCAAAGAGTACAAATATGCCTATTTTTGGATATACATTATGGCGAATTAACCCTAAGAAAAAATTAGTTCTAAAAAATTTAGGCAAATGGGCCGACATCGAAGGTCCTCATATTCGCCAATTTCCAATTTTGGAAATCCTAATATTCACCCAATTTTTGAATATTAGTCAATGTGCATAACCCTACGAATATCGATACTTCAAATTAGGATATATTTACATGCAATAAATATTAAAACAATTTCCCAACTAATAATGCATGATTTAATAATAATGTAATAAAATATCCTAACATCCCCCCTTATTACATTATTCAGGTTAGGAAATATTAGGACCCCCCATAATTTAAAAAATTCTAGGCTCTTGCTCTTGGATCTAGCTACTTTGGCACTTGGTTATGATTGTTGGACATATTGAGTCCTCAAGTCAAAGTTGTCATTGATGTCAAGAAATGAAGTCAAGAAATTTGTCAAGAAACAGGTTATCAAAGTTGTCATTGATATTTAGGAAGAAGCTTCTAATAAATTCAAAGGTCAAGAGGAACAATGCAAAGGTTAAAGGCAAAGGGCTCCATAATATTTTTAAATATTATGTGGAAGCATAAGACAGTTTATTGCAAAGCTAAAGGAAGGTTTAATATTTATTTGATAAATTATTTAAATTCAAAATGAATTTAAATTTTATAAATAAATATTATTTATACCAAGGTGCAAAGTGAAATATGGTTTAAATAAACCAAAGGGTTTTAAAAATAATTAATTTATAAAATTTAAATTCAAAGGAATTTAAATTTTTTATAAATTAATAAAGCTCCAAAGGAAATTCGAGTGCCGACGTCCAAAGATTGTTGAAGGCAATTTGAGCACCGATGTCATGCATGGAGGAAGGAAATTTGGTATATAAGCTAATGCCTTAGAGGTATTTTAATTCATCCTTTTGCTCGATGATCGAAAGCATGCAATCATGTTTGAATTTGTGAGGAAGAAAGTGCAGCGACCAATCTGTTTAAGCACCAATGAATAACATCAAGGGGATTTGCACCGAAAGTCTAAGCACCAATGAGGCAAGTGGCCTAGTGGAAAATAGGAGAACATTGGGGTGTTAAGCACAAGGAGGTATGTGTTTGAAACATAGTGGCAACATTTTTGTGGCAGTTACATTGGTATTGGAGAGCGCCAAGGTAAGGCGCACGTTTTGTGCAAGGCAAGCGAGGAAGCTTTTTGGAGCACGTGGTGCTCATTAGTCCCTAAGAAAGCACCTAGATTGTACGATATTGGGAAACATAGCTAGGGCACCGGTTGAGGCTGCATGGTGTGTTCGAATCCCCTCCAAGACAAGGTAATTAATTTTGAGTTTGATTTTTTGTGTATTGCCTAATGTTTGGAGTTAAAAGGGTGCATGAAAGGTTTAATAGTTGGAAATGATTTTTGATAAGTTGGAGGAATAAGGTGTTAAGTTCTTATTTTAATGAAGTGTTTTGGCATATTGATTTATTTAAATATTAAAAGGATAGAGGTAGCTTCTTGTCTTAGGTAATTTTGAAAAGAAGAGTGCATTGAAAATTATTGGGAGATTATAAGGTGTAAGTGGTAATTTACTTTTTGTAAAAGTTGATGAATATTTTATTAAAGATGGAGTGATAAGGTATATCTGTGTTTTGATGTTTACATTGTATTTTGAGGAAGTTAATCACCTTATAATTTATATGAGCTTGGCAAGAAGTGTTTGAGATTTTTGGTAGATTTAGAAGATTCCTTCATCATCAAGAAAAATGTATGATCACATTTTCCAATTTTAATTTGATTGGTTGGTTTTCTGGAAAATAAGTTTGAAGTGAAAAGGACTTTATTAGGGTTTCCTTTTGAGAGTGTTTGAGTTAATGCATCAAGGTTTTCTAGAATAAAGAGTTGTGATTAAAACCTTGTTTAATAAGCATTGTTGTTGAAGCCATTGGTTGTGTGAAGAACTTGAGTTAGGGTTTGAAAAGAACATGAGTATCATTGTTATGTGAGAGTTGTTTTATAAGAATTGTTGTTGAAGTGGGTTCTTATGCAAAATATTGAACTAGTGTTTGAAAAGAATATGAGCATCATTGTTATGTAATATTTGTTGTTGAGCATTGTTGGAATCATTTTGATTTGATGTTTACATGCTTGGACTAGGGTTTGTTAGTAAGGGGTGTTTCATTAAGTGATTGGTTGAGTGGAGTTGGTTGAGCCTATTCAAGTGGATATGTGAAGTGATTGTTCAAGTTCCATAAAATAAACTATTCTATATTCTGATTTGAGTTGATATTGAGCTTTGAGTTGAAACATATTAGGTCTCTAACAATTATCTCTATGTTTCTATGAGATTGGACAAGTATTGAGTGGACTTGTTGAGCAGTTTTGAGCAAGTTCTGAGTGGACTTGTTGAGCAGTTTTAAGCAAGTTTTGAGTGGACTTGTTGAGCATATTTGAGCAAGTTCTGAGTGGACTTGTTGAGCAGATTTGAGCAAGTTCTGAGTGGACTTGTTGACCATATTTGAGCAAGTTCTGAGCGGACTTGTTGATTAGATTTGAGCAAGTTCTATGTGGACTTGTTGAGCAGATTTTAGCAAGTTTTGAGTGGAATTTTTGAGCAGATTTGAGCAAGTTTTGTGTGAGCTTGTTGAGCAGATTTGAGCAATTTATGTGTGATCTTGTTGAGCAAATTTGAGAAAGTTCTATGTGATCTTATGGAGAAAATTTTGGTGTATATTTGAGGATAAGTTTGTGCCAGACCAGAGATAAATATTGAGCAAATTTGTGCTAGATCGAAGGACTGAGTTTAGTGCAGATTTGAGATAGAGCTTTGGAGGTGATAGAGTAGAGAGGAAAGTAGTCTCTAGTGGATATAGATCCATCAACCATATAAGTGAGGATAGATCTTTTGATTGGGGATAAGATTCTTCAATGGAGAGATATCCACAAGCCAGTGCAGTGGAGGCAGTAGTATTCTAGAGGATTACCAGCTAGAGCATAAAAGAAGGATTTCTCCTATGGATAGAGATCCATGAACTTGATTTAGGAGATTGGTATCTCCATTGGACATATGTCCATAAAAATTGTAATAAGTTAAAGGATTCCCAAGATATTGATTGAGAAAATTTAGTGAAATATTTTCTCCGTGGAGTAGCCCACATTGAGTGAACCATGTAAATTATGGTGTCTCTATTGTGTGTGGTGATTTGTGCATTGCTTTGAATATTGCTATTGATATTGCTATCTATAAATTGCATAATATTTATTTGAAATAAAAGTAAAAGTGGTCATATACTATTCACCCCCCTCTCAGTATAAGCTTGTATTCTTCAATGATTGCTCTAACACTTGGTTATGGTTGTTGTGGCTCTTTGGTAAACACCTCTAAAGCCACCATTAGATACACCTTTGGGTTTGATACCTCTAGGTTTGTTGCCTTTGGATTAACCAATGAGTTTATCACCTTTGGGTTTATTTCCTTTGGGTCTATCACCTCTAGGTTAGCCATTGAGTCTATCACCTCTAGGTTTGTTGTCTTTTGGTCTATCACCTCTGGATCCACCTCTAGTATTTTCACCTCTAAGTTAACCATTTGATTTATTTCATTGAGTTTGTCACCTCTAGGTTTTTTGCCTTTGGGTCTATAACCTTTGGGTCAGCCATTAAGTTTGTTGCCTTTGGTTCTATCACCTTTGGGTTAGCCATTGAATCTGTCACCTTTGGGTTTGTTGCCTTTGATTTTATCACCTCTAGGTTTACCTTTAGGATTATCACCTCTAAGTTAACCACTTGGTTTATTTTATTTGGGTCTATTTCCTCTTAGTTAGACAAGTATGTCAAGTACACTTAAAGTACTTAAGCAATAGTGGGATTGGCCTTGATTTACTTCTTCAACTACAAGTTTTCTTATGGTAACCTTCTCATCCTACTAGAATGAATTAATAACTAGTTGTTGCAACCACCAGGTGTAATAGATAGCATTTCTTATGAGGTTCAATCTATTTTCTCATTTGTCCTATGAGTATTTATACCCCCAGGGTGAAATCATCACTTGCATTATATTATGAAGGTGTCAGTCTTCCCCTAAAATGCACCTTTTTCAACCATTTAGTTTTTCAAGAAAGGTGAAGATGTTGAAATTTGTCAAAAGTGCACCTTTATCTATATTATACTATCATAAAACAAGAAAATATAATTTTCATTGAATCGATGTCAAAAAATAATTTTCAACGAATATATATAAACCTATAATAAAAAATAAATTTAAGTCTATACTTGAAAATCAATCGATGCCTCAAATTATGAGAAAATAATGTCTCATCAAGCAAAATAAAGGTAGATATAATTCTCCTTACATGTAGAATCCTTAAGGAATATTCTATAAAATATTGTGGTGTTTTAAAATTTTAAATGGGCCTATTCTAAATTTATAAGAATGCCGTCCATTTTTTTAAATATGTGCCATTATATATCTATGTATATGTGTATGTATGTACATATATATGGGCCTATGTCTTTCCAATTATGAAAAATGTGCTTAAAAAAACAATTGTATTTAAAGGGATTTTAAGTTGGATGTTAGTTGCATAGCGGTCAACTTTCATGCATTATTTGTTAGAGCATCATACTCCTTTGAGACATGTAAAGAAATTTTATTAATCTTTAACCTTTTATTTTAATAGGGCTCTCTCCTCATAGCCTCCACAATGAGTATGTTACTGGTGCCATGTGGCTCTACCAACCCCACCATCAGTCAGCCATGTCTGTATCAATGGCAGCAGTGATGTTAGAGAAATAATATTTTCCTTTAGGTGTCTAGAGGACCCTATATACAACCAATTTGGATTAAGAGACCATCCTATGGTTGTTCCTTTGAAAAAACCCTGCACATTTACACCAAGCATGGTAGATCTAGCAATAGTTGAAGCAATGTGTGTACCATGGTCATTAGTGTCTCTTGGAGACCTATAGTCCTAGCTTTCATTAAGTGGACCGTACTTCGATTCAAATCCTTTAATGAAATATTAAGCCCCAATAATTTTTTTAATTGTAGTGTGAAGAATTGAACTTCACCTTGCTTTTACATTTGCCCTTCCATTTTGAGGGAACAAGACTGAGCCCTTCATCACAAAAGTTTTTTCTTTCAAGATAGATTTTGGGGTCCACCACGTCCATGACAACATCTCTATAATAGTTAGATAGCAACCATAAGCTGTTGAAGGAGGTGTTAAGGCCTATAAACCTTGATAAGCATGTGGTAAGCAAGGAGTATAATATGGCAACCAATATTTCATCCATCCTCTCCAAATCTTGGGCCTCTTCATTGCTTTGCTATGGTAAATTTTTTGCACCTTCTCCTAGCCTTATGGAAATCGTTGAGTTTTGGGTTGTTAGGAGTAGGTATTATTATTGATTCTTGTTGAGCACAATGCATAATGAAGTGAGTGGGTAACATTTAGGAAATAATCCTTCTAGCATTTGAATTATCATCATGCACTACCTCCCTTTGTCATGAACTACATAATACAAAAAAGTGTAATAACAAACACTACACTTGGAAGAAGATGTAGTTATAAGCATAGAGAGGGATCAAATCCTTTGGGAATTCAACTTCATCAAGTGTGCAAATGTATTAATTAAGCTAGTGGAGTAGTTGTTGCCTCATCATCATGAGATGATAATGATTGCTATCCCTCACCCAATTTTCAAGTCGTGTGCCCTAGGAAGAATAATATTGCAGGGTTGTGGGATCACACAACATCTATGTGATATCGATGAGTGATACAACATCAACATCCAATATCTTCCACCAACATGTATTGCTCTGTTGAAGATGTTTAAGAAATATATGCTCTCTTCTCTAGTGCTTTAATTGGCCTAGGCCACTTAGATTTGAGATGGAACAAATGCTCAAAAAATAGAACCTTCAAAATCCTAGTACTTGATCTATGAGGGAGGGAAAAATTTCTCGAGAGGTAACTCTAACCTCAAAATTTAAGAAAAATAGAATTACTTGATCTACATGATAGGGGAAAATCGTGTGAGGCAACTATCCCTTTAAAATGCAAGCAAGACAAAACTTGCTCTGATGCCAATGATGGTAAAAAATAATTTATTCATTGAGGTAAGAGCCTATTTAATACATGATTTAGGGTTACAAACTAGAATATTGATACTCTTGATTAGGATATTGTTACATGCAAGAAATATTAAAATAATCTCCTAGCTAGTAATGCATGATTTAATAATAATATAATAAAATATCCTAACAATATTCATAGCAGTATGCTATTTTCCTCCAAGGTCATCAACTTTTTCCATCAACTCTAATGATGACCCATATTTGGATCTCTACCCAAATATTTCTACATATTCATTAGTGGGTGATGTCATTATTTTAGATGACTTCTATTGCTGCACTTAGATCTATGAAGAACTTTGATGATTGTACAAAGGATAAGTTTTGTCTCTTTGAACTCAACCCCAAGGATCTTGAATTCATTAGGACCTCTACATATAAAAATATTGTATTACAATTTATAAAAAACACTTGATTCAGTTGTGCAAATCACATGACCTAACTCCTCTATGTTCACTTGTTTTCCACATGTAGGAGGTGTGAGTGTGGTTGATTATGTATTCACCAATAGAACTTTGCTTTATGATATTCACTACTTTTAGGTATCTAGTCAACTTCCCTTGGCTAATAATGCAATATTGAATTTATCTTTGAGTTCCTCCTCTCTCACCTCTTCATATTTTCCTCCTTCATTTCCCAATCCTACCAAAAATCCCATGATTCATTTTGATCCATGTTTGGAGAATGATTATGTTGCTCATATATTCCATTTGATGTCCAAATACTATCTTAATTCCAACAAAACAACAACCAAATATAAATTTTATCTTGTACATTATGGGATGCAACCCTTGACTCCTTTTCCCACACTTTTTCGTAGCCAAAGCTTATTTGTCGCAGTGGTGCTTGCCCCAAGAATGTAATTACATGCATCAAATGCTCTATTTTTCTCTTATCCAGGAGGTTACAACTATATCTTCCACTCAAAGAAAATATAAATACCTTATTTGCCATAAGAATATCAAGTTTCTTGTTGCTATGTGTTTTTAGCTTCTATATGCTCTTCATCACTCTCCCAAAGCCTTTTGGTGCATTCTTATTCCTCGGAAACCCAATTACTTATGCATCAATGACAAGTCTTGGGTATCCCATGCCAATTATTTATATAACATCCCAAGCCAGCCCATCATTCACATATCTTCCTCCCCAAAATCATGTCACCTCTTATTTTAGGGGAAGAAAAGACATCAAAAGAGCTATACATAAATTAAGCACTAGCAAGGCTGTTGATTTTGAGGGATTTTAGGCTGAGTTATTAAAGTATGGTGTTGAAGCTCTTGGCTAACCCATTGTAGAATTATTCAATGAGGTTATTTGTTTTGGATTCCCTACCTCCTAATCACAACATAGTATCCATACCATCCATAAATTTAGGGACTATTTAGATCTGAATAACTATAGAACTATCACGATTGGGCACACATTTGCTAACCTTATGAAACAAGTTTGAATATGATACTTAGAATTTTTGGATTAAGGTAAACATAGAGCAAGAGAGGAAGCTAGTTTTAGAAGGTATTATTAGACTATTGATCATGTTCTCACTCTCAGAGCCATTATTGAGGAACCTTGCCAATGGTCCTTTAAAGTGTTCTATTGTTTTATGGACTTTAGAAAGGCCTTTGATAATATTTATAGGTATATTTATTTCAAATACTACATGCCATCGATATATCCGAGATTTTTATCAATACCATAAAAATACTATATGAGGTAGTTGTTGGTAATATTCAGATAACTTTTGGTTTCTCAGAGGATATTTAGAGCATCATTGGTGTCAAAAAAGATTGTCCTCTTTATCCTTTAGTCTTTGGGATCTACATTGATGAGTTTGAAGAATTTATTCATAAATACACCCATGTTAATGATGGTTGCCTTCTATATCATGTCTTGATAGCTATATTACTTTTTATAGATGATGTTCTTCTGTCTCATACTCTAGAGGGCCTATAAAATATTTGGATGCTCTTGATTGCTTTTTAGACTTAAAATAATTGGCAGTCAATCTTAGAAAGACTAGGGTGATGATCTTTGATGCATCAAAGAGTACCCTATATATATTTTAGTTCTTCTATAAGGGCGTGAGTCCATTTTATTCACCATTGCTTACACCTACTTGGGGCTTCAATTTGTAGGTCCTTCCCTTAATATTTTGCTAACTTCACAGTCATGTCTTTGCAAGGGATACATACCTCTTTGTCTTCGATGAAGTTATTACAACAATAATTTTAATACATACCTACAAAGATGCACATATTTAATTGTATCATCAAACCCACAATCCTTTATTAAAGCTTTCTAATCATAGTCACCAAGATATGGGTATTGGTTTAGGGGATAGAACAATTGGTAGTGATTAAGTGCTTGTTGATGTTAGGATATGAAGTCACTATCCAAACCTCTATTGTTATTTAGCAAAAATTAGTTGCATATATTTGTAGACATCTATCTACAAATGTCTAGCTATATATGTATATCTACAAATATATAGCTACAGTTATTAAGATAGGTAGCTACAACCATCTAGCTATAGATATCCATATGGGTAGTTGTAGACGTCCAGACGAGTAGCTACAAACGTCTAGCTCTAGACATTCAAACGGGTAGTTGTAGATGTCTAGCTCTAGATATCTAGATGGATAGTTCTAAACATCTAGCTCCAGATGGGTAGCCACTAGACGTGTAGCATCAGAAGATGAAATGGATAGTTTTTGAAGTCTTCCTTTGGTAGAGGAAACAAACAATTTTTGGAGCCTTCATCTATCTATAAAATGGGAACAACCCCTTACATGTAAACAAGTTGTGTGAATATAAAGTTTTTTTAAATAAATAAAACAATGAAGTTTCCATTGCCCTATGGTTTTTCCTACACATTTTAGGTTTCCACATAAAATATTTGTGTTACTATATTTTTTATGTTATTATATTCTTTGCTTACAGGTAAAAATTTTAGACTTGACTAACATATGGTATCAAAGCTTAGTATTTTATGCAAGTGGGAGCTGAAACAATGACATGAGGTGTAACCAAGTTTGAGATTGAGAAATTTGATGGTAGGAACTTCGCTCTATAGAATATGAAGGTGGAGGATTTACTGGTTAAAAATGACCAAGCCCTAGCCTTGAAAGGGATTGTAAGTAAATAAAATATCATGAAAGATGAGGAGTGGACAATGTTGTACAGGAAGGCAGTTTCTACAATCCATCTTTGCCTAGAAGACTCTATATTATTCAATGTTGCTGAAGAAAAGACTATGAAATCTCTTTGGTAGAAGCTTGAAAATTTATATGAAACAAAATTAACAACTAATATATTTTTTCTAAAAAACAACTTTATAGCCTAAGGCTGAAGAAAATTTCATCTATGGTAGATCATTTGAATGAGTTTAATACCCTTATCAGTAAACTAAATTTAATTAATATGAAGATAAAGGATGAGGATAGAGTTATCACCCTACTTTGTTCCCTCCTAGACACCTGGGATCAACAATGAATCATTAGGAGCCCTAAAATTTGATGATGTGATGGTCACTTTGTTGGTAGAAAATTTGAGGTAAAAAATATCTCTAGAACCCTCAACCAATGAAGCCCTATCTATGATAGATCGACATCTTGAGATGAGTAAAAAAGGTAGATCACAATACAGATCTAAGTGTAAAGTATGCAAGTAGAAAGAGAAGTGCTGGAATTGTGGGAAGCCAGGGTACTCAAAGAAGGATTATTGGCAATTAAAAAGGAAAATAATGGTGAAAAGTAAATTTAGCCACCAGCTGAGGCCAATACAACAAATTCAAGAGAGATGACAATATGTGAGGCTTTTTGTATCAGCAACAATAGATCTTTTTAATATACTTAGTTTTTGGACTTGGGTGTATCTTTCCACATGTCTCCTCACAAAGACTAGTTTGACAAATATCAGCCATACTGTGGTGGGATATTCTACTTAGGTGATGATCATCCGTTAGAAATTATGGGAAGAGGGGATATAAGGATCAAATTGGATGATGGTAGAGAAAGGATGTTATGTGATGTACAATATGTCCTTGATTTATGGAAGAATATACTATCAATAAAGATGATGGATAAGCTAGGGTATTCCATCACTTTTGGTAACAACTACTATAAAATTACTAGAGGATTTCTTGTAGTAGCAAAAGAAAAATATTATGGGACCCTATACCATTTATGCGGTGATATGGTGACAAACCATGCAATAGTAGCAATTCCAGAAATGGTTAGGATGCAATAATGCTATGGCATCAACACCTTGGACATATGAGTGAAAAAGGTCTAAAAATTATGCATGATCGAGGTATGGTTTCTGGGATTAAGTCTTGAAATTTAGACTTGTGTGAGCACTGTATTTTTGGTAAAAAAATAGGGTTTGGTTTATTGCAATCCCTAGTAAGAGTTTTGATTTTATACAACTTATACATTCATATATATTTGGACCAGTCTCCACTCAGTCCTTAAATGGTGCTATCTATTTTCTGACTTTTATAGATGATTATTCTAGGAGAGTGTGGGTTAAGTTTTTGAAGAAGAGGTCAAAAGATTTATAGAAATTTAAAGAGTTCAAAACACGAGTAGATAAAAGTTTGGGTAAGCCTATTTTATGTCTCAAGTTAGATAATGGAAGTGAATAGTGCTCCAAAGAATTTGATAGATTTTATATGCAAGAAGGTATTAAGCACCAAAATACTATACCATATACTCCATAGAAAAATGGTGTGGCTGAGCGAATGAATCACACAATCATGGAATGTGCAAGAAGTATGCTCAACGCATCCATATTGGATAAAAGGTTCTGGGTAGAGGCTATTAATATAGCTATTTATTTTATTAACAGGTTAACTATTTTGGAATTTAATTAATAATACTACTCCTCCATAGATAGAATAAGTTAGAGGAATGTTAGGGTTATGTTAGCATCTTCTAAACTAGGAAGAGGTTGCATTAAATCTGCAAAACTCCTATGTTGAGCCTTGGTTTGTTAGATCAAGGTCTATAAATTGTAATCATTTTTTGAGCAATACAAGTAGTATGAGAATTCATTTCTCATTTGGTATCAAAGCGAGGAAGAAGTTCTTGCACCCTGTGGATTGCCCATAACAACTCTTGTGAATTCAATCCAAGTGTAAATTTGATTTGACGTTCAAGCGTAGACATTTTATTGATGAAGGATTATTGATTTGTGCTATGACACTACGCTGTGCAAAGGCCATAACTGGAGAACCTGAGAGATGAGAGACATCATGTTATATTTGACTATGATTTGCTATGAGGAAGCCTACGCTATGTTGTTCTCTGTTGGAGGCTACGTTTGGAAGTTGCGAAGAAGGAACTCTAAGTTGGAAGGAGAAGAGTCTGAGGTGATTCGCATGAAATTCATGTTGAGCATGGCGCTTTGCAAAGAGAGATATTTCACTCTGCAAAGATGTCAAAGGAGGTATGAAAGACGTTCGTGGTATATCTGCGTGGTATATGTTTTGTAAAAAATATAACTTGATTGTGTTTTCCTGAGTGGAGGTGTTTCTAATATGACATATGTGTGATTTTAAAAAATGAGTCTATTTCGAAGAGCGATAGAGCTGCGTAATGTGGAGGACTCCAAAAAAATAAGGAGGTGTGATGTTTGTATTTTTTGATTTAAATATTTTGAGTGAGATCGTGACGCGAATGTAGCGATTGTCTTCAGTTGAACAAGAATATATCATGGAGATTTATTTGTGGAAAGGAGATTCGTGTCCATGGAGGTATTACGTTTGTAATTATTGCTTATTTAGATTTTGAAGAGCACGTTGGAGAGTGCATTGAAGAGCGCATTGAAGTCCCCCAAAATTGCAAAGTTTTTCCTATGGAAGTCTTTCGGTGTGCCTATTTAACACTTCAAAAAAAATTGATTTTTGTGAACCCCATTTAGGGGCCTAAATTTGATTTTTGAGAGGTGGATCACGGAGACGTTGTACGAAGGAGGAGTGCAGATTGGCTCAAATCCCTTCCTTACACCACACAAGGTAAATTTTTGTTTTATTTAGCAAATTTTATAAAGTGTTTTTCAATTTTTTTTAATAATTTAATATTTGTTTGTTTTTAAAATCAATAACAATAAAATTGATTTTTAATCAAACATATTTTATTATTAATTAAATAAATTGATTTCTCTTTATAAAATTGATTTCTCTTTATATTTTACAATTCTTTTCAAAAGAAAGTATTGTTTAAAACAATGGCAACAAATAATACTCTGCCCATACTTGAGTTTAATGGGTTAGATTATGAGTACTGGTCCATCAAGATAAGGACCTTACTCATTGCAAAGGACTATGGGATATAGTCAAAGAAGGTTATGCAGAACCTTTAGATTGGACCACCTTGAGTGCAACAGATAAAAAGAACAAGAAAGATACCAAAAGAGCAATTCTTCTGCTCTCTACCATCACCAAGCAGCATTGGAGAAGAGCATATTTCCAAGGATTACTTCTTGTTTATCAACCCAAGAAGCATGGAAAGCTTTGAAGGATAGTTATCAAGGTAGTGATCAGGTGAAGCAAGTGAGGCTTCAAACCTTGAAGAGAGATTTTGAAAATCTCAAGATGCAATAGAATGAAACTGTAGGTGACTATTGTGTGAGAGTGAAAGTAGTGGTCAACAAAATGCAAATCCTTGGAGAAGACATCAAATATGAATTCATGGTGAAGAAATTGTTGAGGATACTTCTTCCTAAATGGAACCATATAACTATCATTATTTAAGAGTCTAAATATTTGTCTACTTTATCTTTTGATGCTCTAATTGGTTCCTTGATGTCTCATGAAGAAAGATTACATGGTTCATTGTTCTACATAAACAAGCTATGGAGGTGATGAAAAAGCTTTCTCATCCAAGGAGGGTGAAGGAAGGAGCCAAGGAAGAGGCCAAGGAAGAGGACAAAGGATATGCAAAGGGAGAAGTAGCTCAAGAGGTGGAAATCAAGGAAGAGGTGGCAATCAAGGAAGAGGAGGTGACAAATCAAAGAAAGCTTGTTACAATTGTGGTAAGCTTGGTCACTTTAAAAAAGATTGTTGGCCCAAGACTTCTCAAGAAGGGAGAGGTAAATATGAAAACTATGGAGAGGAAGAAGGTTCTTCAAATTTATTTCTAACCTATGGAAAATAAGATCAAAATCTTAATGAAACTTGGATTTTAGATACTGGTTGTTCCAATCATATGAGTGGCAAAGAAGAGCTCTTTGTTACAATGGATTCCTCGTACAAATCAAAGATCAAATTGGGAGATGGAAATGCACTACAAGTTGAAGGTATTGGAGCCATGGAGGTTCCAAAAAAAGAAGGTACAAAGAAGGTAAATGACATCTATTACACCCCCAAACTCCAACATAATTTTCCTAGTGTTGGAAAAATGATGGAGAAGAACTATAGGCTTGTTTTTTATGAAGGAAAATGTGTAATTTTTGATTAAAACAATTGTAATAGAGTTATTACACAAGTACCTATAACAAAGAATAGATTTTTTCCTCTTAATTTTGGAGAACAAGGAGGTGCTCAACTTGCTAGTGTAGCTATTTCTAATCCAAGTGTGCTTGGCACTTGAGATATGGTCATCTCAATTTTGTAAGCTTGAATGTCGAATTCTCAAGCTATGGTGAGTGGACTTTCGAAAGTTGATGAACACAAGGAAGTGTGTGAAGGGTGTGCTTTGGCAAAGCACTCAAGATCCAATTTTCCAAGAGGACAAGCATGGAGAGCTCACCATCCACTCCAATTGATGCATTTGGACATTTGTGGTCCAATGCAAACCAAATGTATTGGTAATAACTCTTAATTTCTCACTTTCATTTATGATTTATCTAGGATGTTTTGGATTTATCTTTTGAAAACTAAAGATGAAGCTTTTTATTATTTCATAGATTTCAAAAATAATGTAGAGAATCAAAGTGAGTTTGTGAAAAAATTCTAAGGACTGATAGAGGAGGAGAGTATTATTCAAATGCATTTCTAAAATATTGTAAATATTGTGGAATAAAAAGGAAATTCACAACTGCTTACACCCCACAACAAAATGGTGTGGCTGAAAGAAAGAACCACACTATAGTAGAAATGGCTAGATCAATGCTTTAAACTAAGCATCTCAGTAACATGTATTGGGCTGATTTTGTTATAACTAGTGTTTACATTTTGAATAGGAGTCCTACTTATAGTCTATATGGGATCACTCCTTATGAAGGATGGTATGGCAAAAAGCCAAATGTAAAACACTTTAAGATTTTGGTTGTCTTGCATATGCCCATATTCCTGATGAGCAAAGAAAGAAACTTGACCCCAAAATTTAAGCATGTATTTTTGTTGCATATTGTGAGTCTTACAAAGCATATAGGCCCTACAATCCCAAAACACATAAAATTGTACTCTCTAGTGATGTAATTTTTGATGAAGGGGGAGAATGGGGTCATCAAAATTTTTTTGTTGATGATGGATGGACAGTTGCGTTGGATGGATAGATTTTGGAGGAGGTTTGGTGTTGTAAGCTAGTTGATTAATATCATTTGCATACCTTTGGTTATGATGTGTTTGTCCATGTGCATAAAGAAAAAAAGTCCAAACTTGACCCAAATTCAAATAAATGTATTTTTATCAGCTATGGAGATACAATGAAGGGGTATAGACTATGGGATCGTACTTCCCACAAGGTAATTATTTGCCGAGATGTTATTTTTTATGAGAAATACATGCAAAGGAAAGAGGTACAACAAAATCCTAATGTTGTACCAGTTGAAGTTGATATGAACTAAGATGAATATAAAAATCAACATGTTAAAGTTTTTTATTAGCATGCAGAACATCAAGTAGAGCAACCAAAAAAATCATAATACCAAGAGCTACAATAAATAGATCAATGGGTTAGAATATCTACATGTCCACAAAAGTGTTTGGAAAGGTATTCTCCTATTTATCATTCATATTTTACTTTTTTAACTAATACTGGTGAGCCTAGTTCATCTCAAGAAGCTAGAGAGTCTAAGAATGCAGAAAAGTGGAGGAAATCCATGGAGGAGGAAATCGAGGCACTTTGTAAGAATAAAACATGGAAAGTTGTGGATATCCAACTTGGAATAAAGGAAGTGGATGTACAAAGTAAATAAGAACAATGATGGGGTTTTGGAATGCTATAAAGCTTACTTGGTGTCAAAATATTATGTGCAAAATTTAGGTATAGACTCTAAATTTTTTTTCTCTAGAGTTGTGAATATGACTACTGTTAGAGTTTTACTTGCACTTGTAGCAGCACAAGATTTAGAACTGGAGCATCTTGATGTAAAGACTGCTTTATTACATGGTGATATTGAGGAGGAGATTTATATGGATCAGCATGAGGGATATGAAGAAAGAGGCAAAGAGCATTTGGTTTTCAAAATCAAGAAATATTTGTATGGGTTGAAACAAGTGCCAAGGATGTGGTACAAAAAAATTGACACCTTCATAAAGAGCCAAGGTTTCGGAAAAAGTGAAATTGACCATTGTGAATACTATAAGAGGTTTGATGATGGTAGCTTTATTTTTTTGTTGTTATATGTTGATGATATGTTGGTTGCAGGTCCCAACATGAAGAAAATTATTGATCTTAAGGCTCAATTAGCTAGGATATTTGAAATGAAGGATTTAGGAGCAGTAAACCAAAATTGAGGGATGAAGATACACAGGGACAAAACAGGAAGACATATTTGGTTAAGTCAAAATTCATATATAGAAAATATTCTATAGCATTTCAATATGCAAAATGTAAAACCAGTTAGTACCCCACTTCTTTCATACTTAAAATCATATTTCGAACAATATCCTAGAATAGAAGTAAAGAAGACAATCATGTCTCATGTACCATATTCATCAGTAGTAGGAAGCCTACTGAATATTACCCAAATGGTGGGAGTTGTAATTCAATACATGGAAAAACCTAGTAAATAGCATTGGAATGTAGTGAAGTGGATAGTTAGATATTTAAAAGGTACTTCACATGTTTCTATTTACTACTGATCAAATAATTTTCAAGTTATAGATTTTGTGGATTTTGATTATGGTGGAGATAGATATGGGAGAAAGTCCACTACATGATATACTTTCACTCTTGTTGGTGGACCTATGAGTTGGACTTTTAATTTGTGTTCTATGGTGGCTTTATCAACCACTGAAGTAGAATATATTGTAGCGACTCGGGACAACAAAGAGGCAATTTGGATAGAGAGATTGTTGGATGGCTTCCAGATAATGCAAGAGAAAATTATGTTGCATTGTGATAGCCAAAGTGCTATTCAACTAGTGAAGAGCCCAAAATTCTATGATTACACAAAACACATTGATATTAAGTACCATTTTATAACAAATGTGATGGAAGAAGGTAGGATCCTATTGTTGATATTGAAGTGAATCCTGTAGATATGCTTACAAAGCTAATCAAGACAAAGAATTTTGAGTGTTGTAAAACTTCTCTAGGCTTGTTGAAAATGTAATAAGGGCAACATTGGGAAATTGGAATTGGATGGAAAAACATAGGCAAACAATTCATGTATACTGAATTCAAGTGGGAGAATGTTAGGAGATGAGGTCACTATCCAGATCTCTATTGTTCTTCAGCAAAAATTAGTTGCATATGTCTACAAATATCTAGCTATAGATGTCTATCTACAAATGTCTATTTGTAGACGTCCAGTTGTAGACATCTATATGGGTAGCTATAGACATCTAGAAGTAGACGTCTAGATAGGTAACTGCAAACATATAGTTGTATATGTCCATATGTGTAGCTACAAATTTCTAGCTACAGATATCTAGATGGGTAGTTGTAGACATCTAGATGTATAGTTGCAGATGTATAGGTCTAGACGTCTAGATGGTGTTGGAAATTTTGAGTATAGTGTTGTCATTGATGTCAAAGGTTTGATGTCATTGGTGGTCATTGATGTCAAAGGTGAAAAGTTTGAATTTTGTCTTCAAGGTTATAATATAAATGCAAAGGAATTTTCCATGGTTGTGAAAGCAAGCAAAGATAATTTTGAAGAAAAGGATTATAATATTTAAATTATAATATTTAAATATTATTAAGAAAGTTTGAAAGTAACAAGGGCTTCATTGAGAAAGGTTCATTATTTGCAAGGTTGAAGAAGATCCCAAGGCAAAAGACAAAGGTTCTAAGAAGATTAATTATAATATTTAATTTAAAAAATTAAATACTATAATTATATTTTAAATTACCTATGGTGCCAAAATTAATTTTTTTTTGAAAAGTGCCGACATAATTTTTTCCTAATTTGAAACACATATAAAATGTGGATTAAAAATCATTTGGCAAGGTAGTGAAAAAGTTTTGATTGACATTCGAATTTATTCTGCATCCCATTCAAAAGTATAGCGCACATTGATCAATCGAGAGAAATGAGGGAAAGAGATGCATGTTTCTTTTGCAAGTGGATGGTGCATGAGGTTGAAGTAAAAGAAGGTGCATGGTTTATTTCAACCAAGCATGTAGCTCAGTTGGTAAGGGGACCCTGCATAAGACGTGGCATGGAGGAGGTTCTGAGATCGAGTTGGCAATGACAGGTTGTGTGTTTTGTTTTGTTGATCGGCAATTCACAATAGGTTAAGGTGAAATTGGTGCATTGTGATTGTTGTGTGGGCAATTAGCCCACACGGTGCTTTAGCAAGCACTAGAGTGTAGGATCCATGAGATCGCACGTTCAGATCTTCATGACAGTAAGTTGGTAAGGGTAGATTATTTTTATAAAACCTTTTTATTTTATTTTAGGAGTCATAAGGATTATTTTTAATAAATTTTTTTCTTGCTATTAGGGAGTCATAAGGGTTAGGAGTTGTTTAGAGTGCCATAAGGATTGAAATTAATGATGCATAATTTTTGCTATTAGGGAGTCATAAGGGTTAAGTTTATAAAATTTGAAATTGCACTTAGAGAGTTATAAGGGTACAATTTAATAAAATATTGAGAGTGCTTTATATGGTTTATTTTTGCAAAGTGGATAAATGAAAAATATATTTTACATGCAATAATAGGGGTAATAAGGTGTTATAGTGGTTTGATATTTTACTGTAATGTTTGTATGGTGAAAGTGAGTTTGAAGATCTTTGATAATTATTAATACCCCATATTTTGAAAACAAGATAAGAGTTATTGAACATCAATTTCAGATTTCATTGAACATATCTTTTTGAGAAGGAAATTCATGTGGATCTTTTGAGAAAATATTTTGCTATCTAACTCTTGGAGTTGCACTAGAAAGATCAGTTGTTTGTGAGACAGGTTTTTGAAGATATATCTACATAAGATAAAATTAAGAGGTATGCGCACATAATTCCTTGTTTAAAGTGTTTTTTTGAGTGAATTTTTCTAAACATAAGGTGGAGATAAAAGGGTTTTTTGGTAAGCATTGTTGAAAATATTTGAGTCAAGGTTTGAGACCTACATGTACATCAATTGTTGAGAGAAATTTGAAACAATTATATTAGATTTTGAAGATCTTTTTGTACTTCATTTTTGAATGGTTTTGAAAGAATTTGAAATAGAGGTTGAGAACAAGATTGTGCTTCCATTGATTGAAAGAGATTGATACATTTGTTCTAGATATTGTGAACTACTTGTGCTAGGTTTGTAGACAAGTTTTTACATTTTTGTGAAATATTTTTGAGCATGTGTTATGAGCAGTTATAAACATGTATTAGAACCAATTTGAGATAGAGATAGAGAGTAGATTTAAGATAGTGTTGTGAGCAGATTGAATCAAACTTATGAGCAATTCAGAGGTAGACTTGTGAGCAGGTTTGAGGCAGACTTGTGAGCAGGTCCAAGATAGTATTGAGAGCAGATTGTATCAGTGTTGTGATCAAATTGCATCAATGTTGTGAGAATATTGGATCAGTATTATGAGTAGATTGGATCCAATTTGTGAGAATATTTGATCAAATTTGAGTGGAGCAGAGGGGATAGAGTTCTCCTATGGAAATAAATCCATACACTAGAGTAAATGGGATAGAGTTCTCCTATGGATAAAGATCCACAAACTAGAGCAGTGGGGACAGAGGTCTCCTATGGATAGAGATCCACAAACTTGAGTATAGGGGATTGATGTCTCCTTTGGATAGAGACCCATAAAAATTGTAATAGGGATTTGATTCCCAAAATATTCTTTGAAAAATTTTATAAGGAATATTTTCTCTGTGGATGTAACCCGTATTGGGTGAATCATGTTAAATTATGTCTCATATGTGTGTGATGATGTGTGCATTGTTTACTACTTTGATATTATTTTTGTTATCATTTGGATTGAAAAGTAAAATTTTTTATCTTATACTGTTCACCCCCCTCTTAGTATAAGCTTATGTTCTTCAATTGATATCAAAGTGGGTTCCTTTGTGAAAATCCTAACAACTTGAAGGAATATCCCACAAGAACATACACGACATCAAAAAATGAAGAAGAAACCATGATAGACATAAAAGAGGAGTTTATTACTGCTCTTAGAAACTTGGAAAATTTTAGAAGGAAGAATTCATGTTTGAAGGCTCAAAACCAAGAGGATGAGGAAGCAAAGGTGAAACTTCTAAAAAATATCACAGAGCTTAAGGTACAAGTTGAAGAGGGAAGGAAAATTGAACAGGATATGGTAGAATAATTAAAGGCAAAAGAGTTAGAATGTGAAAGATTGGAATATGAAATTGTCTCTCTAAGAAAGGAAGTTGAAAAGACCAAAGATAAGTTATAGCAAGAGATAAAGTTAGGGAAAAAAAAGAGGATTCAAGCTCCAAAGGAAAAAAGATATCAAAAGAAGAAAAGTTCATAACCTATTCTAATGCATTGAAAGGCAAAAGCATCAAGAAGGAAGAAAATATAGAAGCTTCATGGACAAAATTCAATTATAGAAACAACAAAGGAAGAAGCATGCGATCATATTATTCAAGGCAATCTAACAGGTTACAAAATTTCTTCCATGGCTATTGTTTTTCATGTAAAAATATGGTCATAGAGTTGTACATTATACTATTTATATGAGAAATAATATTGATAGAAATTTCAATTCATTTGCACCCCTCATTAATAACAATATCATCTATTACAAATGCAATAACTTTGGGCACAAGACCAAATGGTGTAAAATAGTATTTCCTGAATCAAGCAAAAAGAAGAAGGATCAGAAGGTTCAAAAGAATACAACCTCGATAGATTGGAAAGAGAGAAAAGAGAAGGAAAAGGAGAAGTCAATGTTAGTACAAAAAACTCTTAATGTACAGGATAAGAGAAATCAGTGGTTTCTTGATAGTGGTTGTTCGATTCATATGATAGGTGACAAAAGTAAATTTCTTGTACTTAAAGAAATCAATGGAGGATCAATAAAATTTGGTGACAATGGTTCAAAAAAAATTATGGGGAAAGGGACTTTGAGTTTAGATAATGGGAAATCAAAGACATAAAATGTATTGTATGTTAAGGGAGGCACAATTTACTAAGTGTAATTCAACTTTGTGATCAGGGGCACACAATCACTTTTCATCCAAATAGATGTGATATCAAAAAATCTAAAATAGGAAAGCTCATTGCAGATGCCAGTAGAACTACAAATAATATCTACATACTAAGTGAAATTAAGGGATAAAAGTGTTTATTATCACAAATATGTTTTTTCTCTCTGAAAATTTCTTAATCCATGGTCACATTCCTAAAGTGAAGACTCTTAACAATGCTAGTTTGGATCACTAGCCAGTCATGGTGGAAATGTGGAAAACCAATGTGAGTTTCTTTTCTTTTTGTTTTCAATTAATGTGGCTCAGAGATAGTTCCTTTAGATCTCATGTGCAACAATGGTGGAAGGAAGGTAAGCCTAGGTATGGGACTAAGATGTTCTATTTTTCCAAAATATTGCAATACATTAAATCCAAAATCAAGACTTGGAACTGGAAGGAGTTTTGGGGATGTTCATAAAAAAAGATGAAGTTATTGCTCAACTTGAAAAATTGAATAAGAAAATCCGTTTATATGGCCTCACAAAGAATAGAAGTGAAGATGAAATTAAACTCATAACTCAGTTAGAGGAATGGGAAAAAAGATAACTCTTATGGAAGCAAAAATCTAGAATTCAATGGCTCAACGAAGGAGATCGAAACACAAATTTCTTCTACAAATCTCTTCTAGATCGAAGATCTCACAATTTTATTTCTTACCTAAAATCATATTCTGGATATGTTGTCTATACTTGGGATGGCATGAAATCTATTGTTGTCGATTACTTTTCCAATATTTTTGTTGCTACTTCTCTTAACTCAGCTTCTCAACAAAATATTCTTCAAGCAATCCCTTATCTTATCAATTTTGAGGATAAATCTATTTTGATTGTTCCTATTACTATCAATGAGCTTCAACAAGTAGTTTTTAAAATGCAAAAATGGAAAATCCTAGGTCTTGATGGTTTTCCCATTGAGTTCTACCAAGAGTTCTAGGATATCCTTCATGCTGATTTATTAGAGGTGGTGGAAGAAGCCAGGAAAGCCAAAGAAATTTTGAAGGTTATCAATAAAAATTATATTACTCTTGTTCCAAAAGCTCAAGAGGTTGATCATATCTCAACTTTTAGACCTATTGCTTTATGTAATGCTCTTCTCAAAATAATTACTAAGATCATGGCGGAAAGGTTGAAGCCTCTTTTACATAAGATTATTTCGCCTGAGGAAGGGGGTTATGTGCAAGGGCATCAAATAGTAGATTAGATAGTTCTTGCTCAAGAAGCCATCCATTCCATGAATATGCAAAAATCTCCTTCCATGTTCATTCGGTTAGACTTATCCAAAGCTTATGACAGAGTGGATTGGCACTTCCTTATCAAAGTTTTGAGGCAATTTGGTTTCTCTAAGGATTGGATGGATTGTATTATGGGATGTATCTCTTTAGTTTCCTACTTAGTTCTTATCAATGGTAGGCCTTCTCAGTAATTCCTAGCTTCTACAGGTATTAGGCAAGGTGACCCACTATCCCCTTCTTTATTCATCATTCTTGATGAATTCTTGGGTAGCAATATAGACAAAAAGAGGGAAAACAAAACCCTTGAGGGAGTTACCATTGCTAATGGAGCTAGACCTAAGCTTCTAATATTAAGAAAATCATTAGCTATTTTTCTAAGGCTACTGGGCAGTTGATCAATGAAGACAAATCTAAAGTTATTTTCTTTCACTGCTTTGCCAGATAGGAATCCATGGTCTTGGATAAATTGAGATATAAGAAGACCTCCCTTATGATCACTTATTTAGGTATTCCCATAAATATTCAAAATAAGAAAAATAAATATTGGAATTGGTTGTTGGACAAAGTCAAGAAGAAAATTGGAAAGTGGACCAACAAGTGGATTTCTTTTGGGGGTAGAATAACCTTGGTAAAATCAGTCCTTCAAGCTATTCCTATTTATGTATCTTCCATGTTGAATATCCCAAAGGTTGTTATTTGAGAACTGGATCAAATCAATAATTTATTCCTTTATAGTGGTACTAAGGAGAAAAGAAAATGGGCCTTGGTGAAATGGAACACTTTATGTTTTCCTAAGAATGAAGGGGGGTTAGGATTCCGGTATTATATTAATAACATTAAAGCTTTAGCTGCTAAATTATATTGGAGGATGTTGCATAACCCCAATTCTCTTTGGTCCAATAATATCCGTGCTAAATATGTTGAGAACAAAAGTCCTGAAGACCTTGTTCGCTATCAAATTCCTACCAAAGGTTCTCCCATTTTAGTAGTTCTTAAAATACTGTGAAGATTTGATAAAGAAAAAATTATTTTGGATCATTCATAATGGTCAACAGAGAAATTTTTGGATAGATTCTTGGGATGGTCACAAGCCTTTGATAACTTAGTTTCCTGATTAAAAGCCTTAGATGGAGGAGCTTCACCAAGCTAACTGGATAAATATGGCTAATTACTATCAGTACCATACTGTTAATTCAAAATTTGGTAGATATTGGATTCCTATTGAGGACTAGCCTATTCAAATTCTAGAAAGGCAAAGACAAGATATCCAAGGCATCCTTCATATGAGATATATCTCTTGGTCCCATGAAAAATATTATTTTGGATGGAACAACACTACTAAGCGTGAGTATTCAATTGCTCAAGGTTATTTGACCTTATGCCATTATAATCCCAACCAATATTTTGACATATTTTCTCGGTTGTGGGCTCAAAATATCTGGCCTAAGGTGAGGTTATTTACTTGGATTTTATTGCATCGTAGGGTGCTTACTAGTGAGCAACTTATGAAGCATGGTTTTCATGGCCCTTTTAGATGTGAAATGTGTGAAGAGAATGTAGAAACTCTCATCCATATTTTTATTAAGTGTACTTTAGCCTCTGATCTATGAAGGAGAATGGCCACTTTACTTACCTTATAGTGGTCCAATTTTTTTACTTTTGAACAGCTTCAGAGGGATTGGCCTAAACAAGAGGGTTTTGATAATTTTATTAGGTAGTTAGTTTGGATGGGTTCTACAATTCTTCTTTGGAATATCTAGAATGAAAGGAACAACTGAATTTTTAATCAAGATAGGAAGGATATTCACTATATTTGGAAAAATACGATAGCCAACTTAGTTGAATCAGTCCATAAACTCCTTAAACACCCCAAAAATCCCACCAAATATGGGATCAAGTGATGCAAATATTGAAGATTAAATCTTCTAAGGGCAACCAACTTAAAGGGAAGGTGAGTATTTGGAAGATGGATAGGACACAAAATTAGCAACCTCCTTCTAAGGATTTTGGAAAAGTCAATACTGATGGAGCCTCTAGAGGGAACCTTGGAAAAGTCAGTGTGGGAGGAATTGATAGACTTTCAGATGACTCCTTGGTTTTTACTTTTGCTAAGAATTTGGGTATTCTTTCCAATAACCTTACTGAGGGATATGGTATCCTTAGAGGCCTTCAAGAGGCTACTAAGGTTGGATGGGAAAAGATGTTAGTTGAGTCTGAATATCAACTCATGATTAATATTTTGAAGACTCCTTCTAAGAATCATAAGGTTGATTGGAGAATAAAAAGAATTATTGAGAAGATTCAATTAATACAGATGGGATTTTTGAAAGTTGATTACAATCATGTGGTCAGAGATCAAAACAAGAGTGTTGATGCTTTAGCTAATTGGGCTTTGGACAAAGGTTATCTTACTTGTTATGGCCACCCTCCTAGATGGTGGGCTTCACAAATAAGGGAAGCTCTTATTTCTATCATTTCTTTGGATGGCTCCAGTTTTGAAGGTACCTAGTTTCTTGCTTTATTTTTATTTCTCTTTGGTTCGATCAGGTTCTTTTAGTTACCTAGCTCAATTTTTTTTTTTCCTCTATTGATTCTTTCCTTAAAAGTCTTTTAGTCTAGAAAGGTCATTGTTATGTTCATTTTTTTTAGTTTTTTAAGGTGTGTGTTCTTTTGTTTTGTTTTATTTTTGTATTGTTTTTAGTTGTTCTTGTGTTTTTGTTGTTTTGTGTTTTTTATATATATTTTTATTGTTCTTGTGTTTTTCTCATTCTTGTTCTTGTGTTTTTGTATGTTTGTGTTATTTCATTTTTTTATGTGTGAGTGTTTTCTATGTTTTTTGTTTTTGTTTATTGTTTGTTGATTGGTTGTTTTTTATTTTTATTTTTTAGGTTTTGGTTGTGTTTATTTTTTATGTTTTTTTTGTTGTCTTTGTAGTGTTATATTTTTTTTGTCATGTTTGTGTTTTGTTATGTTGTTCTTGTATTTTTTCTATGTGGTTCGTGTTGTGTTTTTTTTATCTTATTGCATGTGTGTTTGGTTGTGCATTTCCTTTTGACACACTCAAGGAGCATGTTTTTATTATTTTTATTGTTATTTTTTTAAAATGTTTTTGTGTGTTTGTTTTCTCCTTGAGTATGTCAAAGGTGGTAGGCCAGGTTCGAGTCCTGGGTGATCTTGGCAGAATGGATACTCCTACTTCCTTGGATCTTACCTAAAAGTGGCATCCCTTCTGGGATGTTTTCCACAAATAAAAAAAATCACAAGAGGATGAGAGTTGGTTATGACATAGAAGAATGAGTCATCTAAACTTTGACAACATAGTAAAAATAAGCATCAAACAGGCAGTTAGAGATTTACCCAAGATAAAAATACCACAAAGCACAATTTATGCACAATATCAGAATGGAAAGCAAACAAGAACAAGTTTCAAGTCAAAATAATTTACTTCATCTGAACCATTGAAACTAATTCACACTAATTTATGTGTTCCTACAAGGACAAAGAGTTTACAAGGTGAAAGTTACTTCATGCTATTTATAGATGATTTCTACAGAATGACTTGGTAGCTTTCTTTAAAGAAAAGTTAGAAGCCTTTGAGAAGTTCAAGGTATTCAAAGAGTTAGTAGAAAATTAAACAGATAAAAGAATAAAGTATCTAAGATCAAATAGAGGAGGAAAATTTACTTCAAGTGAACTCATAGAATTTTGTGAACAACATGGGATCAAAAGATAATACTCAACAATAAGGACCCCACAACAAAATGGAGTAGATGAAAGGAAAAATAGAACTACTAATGATATGGCCAGATCTATGCTAAATGAATCCAAGATTTTAAATGGGTTTTGGAGAGAGGTAGTTCATAAAACTTTCTATATCATCAATAGAGCTCAGGTAAGATTAAATCATCATAAAACTCCATATGAGCTTTGGAAGGGAAGACCAGTTACTGTGAAGTATTTCAAAAAATTTGGAAGTAAATGCTACATTAGACGGGAAGAGAAATTTTTTGGCAAGTTTGACTCAAGGTGTGATGAGGGCATATTCCTTGAGTATTCCACTAAGAGAAAAACCTATAAATTCTATAATAAGAGAACACATAAAATTATGAAAAATATAAATGTGACAGTTGATGAACAGATAGGGTCAAAAGAACCAGTTCAAGAAATTGTATATCAAGAAGGAGAAAGTTGCCAAGAAGAAATAGGTGAAGAATTAGAAGAAGATGAAACACCAAGAACACCACCTAAGACTCCATCCAGGTATGTGCAAAAGAATCATCCAAGAGATCTGATTATTGGAAATCCATATGAAAGACAAAAAAGAAGAAAGATAATAGGGACAAGTGAACATGCAAATATTTCTTTGCTGTCTAAAATTGAGCCCAAGGGTTTCAATGAGGTAAGAGAAGATAAATTTTGGGTCAAAGCAATGGATGAGGATTTGGATCAAATAGAACAAAGTGAGACTTGGAAACTTGTCCCATGACCAAAAAACAAGAATGTAATTGGCACTAAATGAATTTACAAAAATAAGCTAAATGAAGATGGTTAGGTAGTTAGGAATAAAGAAATACTGGTATGCAAAGGCTATGCATAGGTTGAAGAGATTGATTTTTATGAAATATTTTCTCCTATTGCATGACTTGAGGCCATAAGGATGTTTTTAAATTTCTCAAGTTTCAAAAACTTCTAAGTATATCAAATGGATGTAAAATCAGACTTTCTCAATGGTGTCTTGGAAGAAGAGGTCTACATTGAGCAACCTGAGGGGTTTAGCCTAACTAACAAGCTAGATTATGTATGCAAGTTAAAGAAGGCTCTTTATAGACTAAAGTAAGCTCCTAGAGCTTGGTATTCAAGGTTGGATAAGTATCTTCAAGAACAAGGTTTCAGAAAGGGAATAGTTGACAACAACTTATACATAAAAAATAAAGGAGACGACTTATTAATTGTGGTTGTCTATGTGGATGACATCATTTTTGGAGGCAATAATGATAAGATGTGTTAGTAATTTGCAAAGAGTATGAAAAATGAATTTTAAATTTCAATTCTTGGTGAGTTGTCCTTCTTCCTTGGATTACAAATTTCATAATAAAAAATGGATCTATTTCTCTCTCAAACCAAGTATATAAAAGAAATGCTGAAGAAATTAAAATTATAAGATTGCAAACTAGTAAGTACCCCCATGGTTACAGGATGCAAGTTGAGTAAAGATGATGAATCTACTGAGGAAAATCAAATATTGTATAGATCTATGATTGGTAGCTTACTATATATCACAACTACAAGACCATATATAATGCAGGTAGTGGGACTAGTGGTAAGATTTCAAGTAGCACCAAAGGAAACACATGTACTGGAAGCAAAGAGAACTCTCAGGCATTTAAAAGAGACTATGGATTTTGGACTTTGGTATCCCAAAGTGATAAATTTACTCTCACAACATATACAGATGCATATTGGGAAAACAATATTTATGATAGAAAAGCACAAGTGGAGGAGCATTATTTATTGCAGATTGTTTAGTCTCTTGGTTAAGCAAGAAACAAGCATTGATATCCTTACCTACAATAGATGTAGAGTACATTGCAGCAATTTCTTGTTGTACAAGTGTTATGAATGAAGCAAAATTTAAAGGAATTTAAGATAGAGCATGATCATCCCATCTCCATACTATGTGATAATACAAGTTCCATAAACATTTCAAATAATCTAGTGATGCACTCAAGGACCAAATAATCTAGTGATGCACTCAAGGACCAAGCACATTCTAATAAAATATCATTTTTTTAGAGAACAGGTGATGGATAAACAAGTTAAATTGGAATATATTACTACAAAGGAATAAATTGCAGATATTTTTACTAAGAAACTTCCAAAGGAAACTTTTGAGTATCCTCGAAGGAAATTGGGAGTAGTCTTACTCCCAACCCAAAATTGATCACCTCAAGGAGAGGAGGTGGGGAGGGGACTGAGATAAGAATCTTATCTTTAGCCCCAAAGGAGTCCCTTTGCCATTGATGTAAAAGGGGGAGAGATTTGAGTATTTGAGTAAGGGGAAAGCATTCAGTCAAGCGGAGTAGTTCCTCAGGAGGAGCAATGAGTATTTGAGTAAGAAGGAGAGCATTCAGTCAGGGGAGTAGTTTCTTAGGGGGAGAAAAATTAGAATCCAGTGGTACGAAAAGGAATTTTTAGAAAGGGTTACCATCAATGACAAAGGGGGAGAATGTTGGAAATTTTGAGTATAGTGTTTTCATTGATGTCAAAGGTTTGATGTCATTGGTGGTCATTGATGTCAAAGGTGAAAAGTTTGAATTTTGTCTTCAAGGTTATAATATAAATGCAAAGGAATTTTCCATGGTTGTGAAAGCAAGCAAAGAGAATTTTGAAGAAAAGGATTATAATATTTAAATATTATTAAGAAAGTTTGAAAGTAACAAGGGCTTCGTTGAGAAAGGTTCATTATTTGCAAGGTTGAAGAAGATCCCAAGGCAAAATACAAAGGTTCTAAGAAGATTAATTATAATATTTAATTTAAAAAATTAAATATTATAATAATATTTTAAATTACCTATGGTGCCAAAATTAAAATTGTTTTGAAAAGTGCCGAAGTCATTTTTCCCTAAGTCGAAATGCATAGAAAAGGTGGATTAAAATTATTTGGCAAGGTAGTGAATTTTTTTTTATTGGCATTCAAATTTCTTTTGCATCCCATTCGAAAGTATAGAACATGGTGATCGATCGAGAGGAAGGAGGGAAAGAGACGCACGTTTCTATTGCAAGTGGATGATGCACGAGGTTGAAGTAAAAGAAGGTGTGTCATTTTTTTCAACCGAGCGGGTAGCTCAGTTGGCAGGGGGACCCCGCTTAAGATGTGGCACAGAGGAGGTTTCGAGATCGAGTCTTGACGGTGACATGTGTTTTTATTTTGTTGATCGGCAGTTTATGATCGGTTAAGGTGAAATTGGTGCATTGTGATTGTTGTGTGGGTAGTTAGCCCATGCGGTGCTCTAGTAAGTGCTAGAGTTTGGGCTCCATGAGGTTGGGCGTTTGAATCTCCGTGGAAGCATGTTGGTAAGGGCAATTTTTTTTATAAAACCTTTGTTTAATTTTTGGAGTCATAAGGATTATTTTTAATAAATTGCTATTAGGGAGTCATAAGGGTTAGGAGTTGTTTAGAGTGCCATAAGGGTTGAAATTAATGATGCATGATTTTTGCTATTAGGGAGTCATAAGGGTTAAGTTTATAAAATTTGAAATTGCACTTAGGGAGTTATAAGGGTACAATTTAATAAAATTTTGAGAGTGCTTTATATAGTTTATTTTTGTAAATTGGATAAATGAAAAATATGTTTTACATGCAAGAATAGGAGTAATAAGGTGTTATAGTGGTTTGATATTTTACTATAATGTTTGTATGGTGAAAGTGAGTTTGAAGGTATTTGATAATTATTAATACCCCATATTTTTAAAGCAAGAGAAGAGTTATTGAACATCAATTTCAGATTTCATTGAACATATCATTTTGAGAAGGAAATTCATGTGGATGTTTTGAGAAAATATTTTGCTATCTAACTCTTGGAGTTGCACTAGAAAGATCAACTGTTTGTGAGACATGTTTTGAAGATATATCTACATAAGAGAATATTAAGAGGTATGGGCACATCATTCCTTTTTTAAAGTGTTTTGTTGAGTGAATGTTTCTAAACATAAGGTGGAGATAAAAGGGTTGTTTTGTAAGCATTTTTGAAAATATTTGAGTCAGGGTTTGAGACCTACATGTACATCAATTGTTGAGAGAAAGTTGAAACAATTGCACTAGAGTTTGAAGATATTTTTGTACTTAATTTTTGAATGGTTTTGAAAAAATTTGAAATAGAGGTTAAGAATAAGATTGTTCTTCCATTGATTGAAATATATTGATACATTTGTTCTAGACATTGTGAACTACTTGTGCTAGGTTTGTAGACAAGTTTTTGCAATTTTGTGAAATCTTTTTGAGCATGTGTTATGAGCAGTTATGAACATGTATTAGAACCGATTTGAGACAAAGATAGAGAGTAGATTTAAGATAGTGTTGTGAGCATATTGGATCAAAATTATGAGTAGGACAGAGGTAGACTTGTAATTAGGTTTGAGGTAGACTCGTGAGCAAGCCCAAGACAACGTTGAGAGAAGATTGAATTAGTGTTGTGAGAATATTGCATCAGTATTGTGAGCAAATTGGATCAGTGTTGTGAGAATATTGTATCAAAGTTGTGAGTAAATTTGATCAGATTTGAGTAGATGGGATAGAGTTCTCATGTGGAGAGAGATCCACAAACTAGAGTAGAGGGAATAGAGTTCTCCTGTGGAGAGAGATCCACAAACCAAAGTAGTGGGGACAAAGGTCTCTTGTGGATAAAGATCCATAAAATTGAGCATAGGGGATTGGTGTCTCCTTTGGACATAAATCCATAAAAATTGTAATAGGGATTTGATTCCCAAAAGATTCATTGAGAAAATTTATAAGGAATATTTTCTCTGTGGATGTAACCCACATTGGGTGAACCATGTTAAATCATGTCTCTCATGTGTGTGATGATATGTGCATTGTTTATTTATTTGATATTATTATTTTTATCATTTGGATTGAAAAGTAAAAAGTTTTATCTTATACTGTTCACCCCCCCTCTCAGTATAAGCTTATGTTTTTCAGATGGGTAGTTCTAGACATTTAGCTCCAAATGGATAGTCGCAAGATGTGTAGCACCAAAATATGAAACAAATAGTTTTTGAAGTCTTCCTTTGGGAGAGGAAAAAAATAGTTTTCAAAGCCTTCCTTCATTTATCTATAAAAGGGGAATGATCCCTTGCATGTAAACAAGTTGTGTGAATGTAAAGTTTACTAAAATCAATAAAATAACAAAGCTGCCATTACCCCGTGGTTTTTTCTACACATTGCAGGTTTCCACATAAAATATTTATGTTACTACTATTATCTATGTTATTGTGTTTTCTACTTGTAGGTAAAATTTTAATATTTAACTAACAATTAATGGGCTACCCCAATTTGATTTTCTAGGCGGTTGAGGGTCCCATTGAATTCATCTTTACCCAATAGGCCAAGGTTTGTAGAGGTTCCCTATGCACAAAAAATGAGTAATTTTTGTAAGTAGAAAGTAAAATCATAATTTAATGTTCTCAAAGTAGGTTATTACATAGTTGTAAATATTTTGATTAACCTCTCAACAAATAACCAAGAAATTCTCAAGTATGTGTTAAAGTACATGTTGGTCAAATATCTGCCTAATCAACAAAACTGAGTTTGTGCGCCCTAGACATGGCCAACATTGAATGATCGAAGGAAAGGAATGTCCTCCATGTCAATATCTAGAGAGGGTTGGCTCCCAAACTAAATCCTACACTAGTTGAAGACTAGAGTTGCAGGAAAGAAATTAGAAAATGCGGAAAGAGATGGGAAATATGGCCACAGGCCGAAAGCGTAGGATTTGGGGTAGACTAACAATAGGAAATTCACCCAAGCATGAAATAGCATGTAATAAAAGAAAAGCAGCAGAATTTACTTATAAACTTGCAGTAACAACCTTCAGAATAACACTCCAGCACTCACTCCCTCACCAGCAATATTTAAATTCAAATGCAGAATTTTAAACTTCACAGCAAATAAGGAACATGAATGTAAAATAGAAGTGCATGAATATATAAGGAAATTGCACACAAGATCACTTGCAAATTCAAAATCCTGGTGTCTTCTATTGATGCAGAGAACTTGGAGAGTTTTCTCGCAAAATGTCTAACCTCCTTTACAATGGAAATTTGATTAGTATTTATAGAGGATTTCACCTCTTTCATTAAATGTACATGAAGACAAAATGATCATAGATCAGGAACCAGAGTGAGGAAATTCCTCCTTGGAAATATTGAAAATCCATCCTTTTGGAATAACGATCCATATTTCAAGGAAACATTCCCAGGAAATCAGTATTTTGGGTGTCGGTGCACAAAAAATTAAGAGATGTTCAATGCCTTGAAAATGCACCCCTACCTGGGAAATAATAAAAATATTCCTGTGCTTTTAGCATGGTTTCTTCTTCGCTTGGGATTCATCACCTAGGTTACTCATTGACACCATTATTTACTATTTGTCAAACTTGCTCTAAGCACCTTTAAAATTTGACCATCACCGAAGAATACATTTTTATTAAATATATTTCTCATAGGCTATGGCAAAACCATCATTCTCATTTCAGGCAAAAATTTATAATTAAACAACTTTATCTTTGTAACTGCGTTTGCCACTTTTGCTAAAAAATTACGTTCGCACCTCAACAAAAATTATGTTCACCCAATTTCTTGTTACTTGGTGCATTCATGCGATTCTATTTTGGGAACACATTCGCCCATGGGAGAGGTGAATAGAATGTTCGCCCCTTGACCAGGGCGAACGCGTTTTCATTTTGTTTTGCACCTTTTTATGCCTTTCTTTCATCACCTTTTATATTACGTTCACCCAAAGGTGGGGTAAATGGAGCTTTCACCCCATTTTTAGGGTGAACGCGTCTTTCACCAAAATAAATTCTTAGACGACAAGTGATGCACGATTTTTAAATATTTTTTTAGAAGGCGTTCGCCCCAATATGGGGCGAACAGAGCTTTCGCCCCATCCTTGGGGTGAACGCACCTTTCATATTTCATATTCGAATTTTTAAAATCCTTCACCCTTTTCATATTAATTTTCCTTTTGGAGAGTGTTCAGGCCCAAAGGCATCTCCAATTAATCTTTGTAGTGAACTTGAATCCCAAATGAAGCTCTAAATTTAAATTTCCTTTTAAACATTCATAACTTTCATGCTAAAAGAATACATATGCAAACAAAAAAGTAACATATGAAATCGATCCATAATAATATTTCAAGATAAATACTATCACATTACAATCAAAATGCTCCAACAAAAATCCCAATGTGGCAAAGTGCAAAACTACCAATATTTTTGGTGACTCACGAGGTATCCAGCTCGCATGGATGCAAGCGATCCTAGGCCTTTATCCATTGGGCTATCATGGAGTCTTCTTACTAGCTACCTTGGTTGGCACCTTTGTTGTAGATGCCTTCTGACATGCCTCCTCTTTAGCTTTCTCCTTTTATTCAGCTTCGACTACCACTTTGAGCACTTCAACTCGCTCCGCTTCTTCTGCTGCTTTCTCTACCACTGCATGCTCTATTGCTACCTCCTCCTATTCTTTGAGGGTCTCAGAAATTACTTCATAGGTTGTGACTACCTCCTTCCAAGAATGAGTAGTGAATAGGCATGGGACACTTAGTGACTCATAAACAAAGCAAAGATTTTGAATATCTATCAAGCTGAGGCGCTTCGCTCATTGAGCCAACTCATACAATGATAACTCTAGGCATGTATATTTTTGCATCAGGGGCAGTACATACACTTCTATGAGGGGCTCCTCCCATGCATCGATCTCGGAGGTATCTTCCATGAACTTCTTCCAGAGCACCTCCAATTGCTCCAGTGGCAAGGGTTCACCCCACTCATCTGTAAAGTCTAAAAATCCCAACTCGATGAGAGTATTAAAGTGAGTCATGGAAATGGTATGCTCTCGCTCGATGGTGTTGAGGATTTTCCAACCTTCTCTTACTAGGTCCATCCTTTGAAAATAACTACACAATGTGACCTTGGCAGTCGACCAGGCGTGATCCATTTCGCTTAGAGGGTGAATACGTAGGTTAGCATTAGCTAGGGCCTAAATTTTTACTGCCATCTCCATATATGGCTCTAGCATTTCCTTCATGTTATCAATCAATTGCTTCCCTAGCTGGATCTATATTCGGGCTTCCCATAAATAATGCAGTACTTGAACTACTTGTGCAACCAACTTCTCACAGTTCTGGGCTGAGCGAAGATGGGCCTCCTTGATGCTTTTTGGCAAAAAACCAGTAGCCTGCGCAACCTTCTCTACTAGTTGATGTTTCATATCTTCAAGCTGCTATTGGAGCTTATGCATCTCTATCTGGGCAGCATCTCTCTCTTTTAGGTGCACTCCAACCTGCCGATGCAAGTGTTCATTTTTAGTTGCAGTCTTCTCCTCTTGCGCTCTACTTTTTGCCAAGGCATTTTTGAGCTCAATAATTTTATTTTTATTCTCAAAATATTTTTCCTTGTAATACTCACCATGCAAGTATACTGAGCTCATGTCAACCTGTATATTGCCCATCTTCTCTATTGGATTTATCCTGGTAAGATCTTCCATGATAGTCTCACAAACGTAATCACTTGGCAACATTTCTCCTTATGACTTTTGAACCAAGAGAGTGAGTTTAGTCGTGTGAGCTTCCATAACAACTGGGTTGAAAGTGACTTTCTTGATCGGCCAAGCTGGTACCAATGCTTCTTTGTACCTCATGATATTCAACCACTAGAAAGAACTCAAGTGCACCTGATTAATTTTCTCCACATCGGGTTGTTTTCAAGCCACTTAAACATCAGACAATGTTTGCAATTCCAAAAATAGGGTAAACGAAATCAAATCATTTGAGCGGTTGGGCTCAATGGAAGCGGATGATATAGTGAGAAGAGGGGGAACTGAAATGATGGTTTGAATGGATGAACTAGGTTCAGTTGCAGTTACGCTTACTCTAGGAGGAGCTTGCGTACTTACAGCCTCAATGGTAGTGGTGGCGGCAATGGAAGGGGAAGGGTGCAAAAAGGGATTCGACCCTGATGCATACGAACTAAAAGAAATGGAGGCTAAAGAAATGGGAATAGAAGAAGGAGCAATAGTGACTTTAGGAATGGAAGAATATGGAATTGAAATAGATATGGAAGGCATACCAAATGGTGGAGAAATGGAGACGAAAGATGGTGGAAGTGAAATAAAAGTCACTACATGCTCTAGGAAAGAAGAAGAGGGAAAATAAGACGTACCTTCGGGCATCGTGTGATGTGGTGACAGGGGCGGATATAAAATTACTTCTTCTTGCTGTTCTTCCACCCTCTCTTCAATGTCCACATTCTCTTCACCATCCATGACCTCTACTTGGGAGCTCTTCGATTGATGATCCTCCACCTACTCTTGGACCATCGCAAATACTTGTGCAACCTTAGTCAGGGCCTCTATTAATTCAAGGAATTGATAACTACCCTGGAACAATAGTAATTATAGGAACCACAACAACTAAAACCTTAGTGATAGAAGTAGTTACGGTGCTAGTCCTTGGTCTTTTCATCACCTTGGGAAGTGGTGGCACTTTCGGCACATTTTGCTTCTCTGATGCAGGTGCCTCTTCAATTTTTTATTTCATCCATTGAGATCTCCGTTTAAACATGTATTGTTGCTCTTCTTCCTCTGGAATCTCCTCCTCGACCATTGGATGCTCTCCTTCTATTTCACCTTCACCACTATCGGACTATTGAAAACTTTGTGGTAAAATATTGGCGAAGGTGATGGGCTGATACGAATCGACATACTCATCATAATTCTCCAAAAATTATTCATCCAACTTTAGCCCATAAGGAGTAGTCAACTTCCCTCGGTGAACCCACATTATCCACCAATTCATAATCTTCTCCTCAGTCCATTCGGGCTCACTTTATTTAACTTGGCTGAATAAACCCGATGGAGGGATTTGAGACTTATATCGGGCTGGATTATACTCTGCTTCTTGCTCATAACAGTCATGCCAAGGTGGAAGCATCATCATTTTCTCAATATGCCAATTCATATCAGGCCCATCAAAGTTATTTCTATTCTTCTGAATATCCGGCTAAGGGCAATAATGAAAATATTTGGCCTTTATAATAGCTAAAAACTTGCCCAAAGGGTCATACCTCCAACGCTGCGATAGCTCTATCAGTCCCAAATCTTGCAATGCTACTGTCAGGAGTCGATTTTGCCCAACTTGGCTCACTTCTATACTACCAAATTTAAATGGCATATTGCATGTTATCTTCTTCTCATGCCCATCTCCATACACATAATTTACGTAATCTGACTAGCACACTACTTCCATAGCAAAAACATGCTCTATAGAAAAATAGGGCAACAAAAATGGCTTACCCGTGAAACCAAAAATTCTCACAACTACGCCCTGGGTAAGCAGAAAAATATCTCCTTTTTCTTGTGCAACCACTGCATCTCTTAATTCCCGTGGCACCCTCTCACATGTGCCGCAAAGCAATTCTATTACTGGGCCCAAAAACCAACTATTAAAACTATAAAATGACTCCCTTCTTGACAAAATGGGAGTCCACATATAGACTAGTAGGGGTTCATTTTTCTCACCCATCTGCATCACTACAATAAAAGGAAAGCACCATTGAAGCTGAAAAAAGAAAAACCATACCAAAAATGAAGTGTGCTTGAATGACTTTGCCTCTCCAATTTGCATCTTCTCCAGTTGAAAATTCAATCTTCGAGAAATAAAATCAGCCCAATCAAAGAAAATCGGATTGTTGCCTTGTCTCATAGCTACAGGAGAATAGAACTCCACCCGATAAATACATTGTGCTAAGGCCACCTGCCACTTATGTACAATGTCATCTGAAGGTAAACCGATGACCCATGCCAACATCGAATATATATCTAAGCTTTTGAAATCTGAGAGTAGCTTTGGCAAATTAGGAAGTTGCCCCATCGGTGACTCTTTAATCAGTTGAGTCTCCATAAATTGGTGCATTGTTACCATGGAGACATATCTATCTTCCTGCTCATCAGTATGCAATTTTTTATTAACCGCATAAGAAGGGGGCTTCAATCCACAAGCAAATGCCTCTCGAACCTCATCTGGGGTGATGGTGAAGAGAATTTCCCTCTTGGAATTCCTTACAGCTCTGGTGAATGGGTCGTAAAATTGAGCGATGAGCCACACTAGCTCAGGGTATGGATGAACCAGTGGGCACAAGTACCAGAACAACTATGAATGATAGGGCACTATCAGCCAACTATGTGATGTCACCCCCTGATTTACTGCTAACTCAACATCCTACCTTAACCTTTCCACACCTTTGTGGGTAATGAGACAATCATCGATTTTTACCATTGTGTCATCATACGGGTCCAAGTCGACGTAGTCATTCTTTCTGGCCTTCTTAGCTCTAGAATTTGACTTCTTGGACTCTACAGCCTCTGTAACGTCCTTAGGCTCTTTGCTTCACTTCCCCATTGTCTCTTCTTTCTGATAAATACTCTGAACACTCTCTAAACACTTATGCAACTACAATTCAAAATATACAATAGTAAAAATTTAAAATAAATTAAATTATGGGCCTTTTACCTCATCCTTTATATAGAGTGCTTCCTCAACTACCGTAATAAATGTTGAATTAACTTGGGTACTTTTGGAAGATCATAAGCATTGATTCGCTCACCCGGCACCATTCCCTATGTTGTAATGGTATCACTTTTGATTCATTGCCAAATCATCCTGGGAAAGAGTGCCCTCCTTGCCATGTAAGTTTATTGTAAATCGTGCCCTGGTTGCCAAAGCTTGCTTGGAAAAATAAATTTACCACTTGAAAACCAATGATAGGTATTCTCTTGCTCCTCAGGAACATAAATATTTTGTAGGGTGCATGTTTTTAATTAAATGCATTCAAAACACCCTTTTACCTGCATTCATGCTCTTTGATAGCTGCCACGTATTCAAGGGTGCAATTGTCTTTGCAACGTGCTTCCGAAAAGAAATGCACTTGTTCCCTTTTCTTCAGTGAAATCACTTTGTGGATGCACACTAACCTTTCCTTTTCACTGCATCTTCAAAAATAAGAGCAACCAGTTTCCTCCTTCTTCATTTTGGGGTGACTTCGATTTTTCTTGGAAGCTCTATGGTGAATAACTCCCTTTAATAAACCTTTTCCTTCCTTTGCCTCCCTTTTCCCTTATTTAGAAAATCTGATTTTCTAAAAAAAAAAACAAAATTGCTTTAAAAATCAGCTTTTCCCTATTTTTTTATTTTCCTTTCCTAAAAAGGGCTCATTAAAATAATAAAACCTCTTAAAAACAATATGTATGAACCCTCATTTTTTTCTTCATATATATATATATATATATATATATATATATTAAAAATAAATCCTTATCGCTCCATTTATTTTTAACGATGCGTTCGCCCAAACTAAGGGCGAACACGACCTTGATTTTGTGCTCATATTTTCTGAACATAATATCAAATTCATCAACGAGTTCATCTTGACTAAGGACGATCGACTGTGTAACCGCATTTTTGGGGCGAATGTGATTTCGAATGTAGTGTTTTGCTTTTGTGTTCTTTTGCTATGAAAGGGATGTCAGCGTCGCCAATGAATTCACCTTGGCCAAAGGGTGAATGGTCACATCGCCCCTTCTTTGGGGCGAATGCGACTTCAAAAATATACTTTGCTTTTATTTTCATTCATCTCCAAGGAGGCGCTTGTGGTTTTGTATTCTCTTCTTGGGTGAAAGTGCCTGAAAGCACCTCTTGTTTTAGCTTTGTTGTAACACTTTGAGAGAGAATGAAACTTTGCTTCTTTTTTTTATTTTTTTTATTTTTATAATATATATAAATATAGCATCAACAATTTAAAACAAATAACATACTAAAAAGAATATTTACATATGTACAAGATGGTACCTCCTCAGAACCTCGTCATTGAATATAGGCCTTCAAATGAAGACCATTCATCGGGATAGGAAGATCGCAACCCTCCATATCACGAAGGTGATAGGCATTTGCTGAATTTACTGTAAAAATTTGAAAAGGGCCTTCCCAGATAGCATCAAACTTATGGTGTTTCCCTGGCTTAGCCTTCTTCTCATTCCATTTTAGAACTAAGTCTCCCACCTAAAAATTGCGTTCAGTTGTTTTTTTCCCGAACCACTTCTGCATTTCTTTTATGTGCTCGACAAATGCTTGATAGGACTACTCTCTATCTTCCTCTAACTGCAACAATTGTGCCAACCTTGCACTCATAGGATCATATTCTTCATCTTCATCTTGAAATAATTGCAATGTTTGGAGTACCGGAAGCTCAATATGTGTAGGTAGGACAACCTCTTTTCCATACACCAAATAATAAGGAGATGTTTTAATGGATTTCTTCATGGAGATGCGGTCCGCCCAAAGCGCTTGGTTCAACAGCAAGTGCCAACTTCTTTTATTACTGCCCAACATCCTTTTTAAAATTTGCAGCAAATTTTTATTGGTAGATTCGGCCAACCCATTCCCTTGTGGGTAATAATTGGATGATGTCTTGAGATAAATGCCATATTTTCTAGTGAACTCTGTGATTTTGGCCCCAATGAATGGAGTTCCATTATCAGTTACAATTGAATCTAGGATACCAAAATGAGTAATGATCCCTTCTAGAAAAGAGATAACAATTGCTTGATCAGCCTTCTTGGTAGGAATAGCCTCCGCCCATCTAGTGAAATAGTTAGTTGCCGTTAAGATGTACTTGTGCTCTGTAGAAGAATGTGGATCAATAACTCCGATGAAGTCAAGACCCCACTGCTGAAAAGGTGCTTCCACTTGAATTGGGCATAGAGGCAGTGCTCCTTTTCTGATTCTGCCAACGTATCATTGACAACTATCACAATGCTGACTCACTTTATGAGCATCGACAAATAGAGTAGGCCAAAAATAGCCTGCTCGGATAATTTTTAAGGCCATGGGCCTTCCTGCATAGTGACCACCAGATAGCCCAGAATGAAATTCCTCCAATATTTTCTCCTTCTTGGACTCCTTCACACACCTGAGAAGAACTCCATCAATGTTCTTGTGAAATAATCCATTAGGCAATAAAACATATTTGAGAGCTTGTAGCCTAAACATTCAATGTTGTGAAGCATCAAGGTGTGGTGGATAATTCCTAGTAGTGAAGTAATCAATAAGCTCTTCTGTCCACTCATGATTGCTTGCAGTACAATTTATACAAATGATTTTTCCAACTCCTTTCTCTTGCATCATGTCAAACAATTCAGAAGCGATACTTTTAGCTAACTCCTGGCATAAAGCTCACCCACAAACTAGCTTTGTTGGTTGGATCTCCATGTCATATTCTTGAATTTTTGAGACCCAGCCTACCCTTTTGTCACCTAGTTCTCCTTGGAGTATGAAATTTTGAATGTCTGGATGTATAACATAAACCACAGTTTTGCTCTGAGAGACAAAGTGTCGGAACTTCTTCAATGATTTCATTATCATGTACACTTGTTTCTCAATAAAATTATACTTCTCTTGGTGGGGTGCAATGACTTGGCTCAAGAAAGCAATTGGCTTCTCATCTCCATATTCTTGCTTCTATGTTAAAACTGTAGCATAGCTCTCTTGCTCACCTATTGCATAGAGAATGAAATCTTTTGAATAATCAGGATTGATCAATATTGGAGCCTAGGTGATTCTTTCTTTGATTTCTTAAAAAGCTCATCTTCTAGCTTCCATCCACTTGAACTTGGTATTCTTCTTTAGGAGCTCAGTCATGGGTTTCACAACCTGAGCAAAGTCAGCAATAAACTTGCGGATGAAGTTTATTTGACCGAAGAAAGATTGCAGGTCCTTTTTGTTAGTAGGTAATGGTAACTTCAAGAGTGCTTCAGCTCTTGCAGGATCAATCGCCAATCCTTCTTGTGAGATCACATGACCCAACAATTTCCCTTCTTTAATAACAAATATTGACTTCTTTAGATTAATAGAAATCCTAAACTCATGACACTTCTCGAACACCTGCCTCAAATGGGAAACGTGGTCTTCTCTATGATGTGAAAACATAGTCATATCATCAAGATAGATTACAATAATTCTATTCAATAACTCATCGAAAGTGATGTCCATGGCCCTCTGGAAAGTAGCACCAACATTTGAGAGCCCAAATGGCATCCGTTGGTAGGAAAATGTGCCCCACTTGGTGGTGAATGTTGTTTTATGTTGGTCTTCATCTTTCACCCATATCTTATTATAACTAGAGAAACCATCTAGCAATGAGAATCTCTACGTGCCAACTACCACATGAAGGATTTGATCAATCTGTGGTAGAGGGTAATGATATTTTAGTGATGCCTAGTTCAAGTTTCAAAAATCTACACATAATCGAATGTCTCCATTCTTCTTCCATACTGGGACTAGGTTCACCACCCATGTTGAGTGCTTGATTGGATAAATTATCTTTGCCTCCAACATCTTCAACAATTCTACCTTCATGAGTACTTCTATCTTGGGATTGATAGGTCATTATTTCTGCCAAAAGGGTTTCACCCCCTCCTGCAGCTCAATGGTATGTTGGATCACATTCTTGTCATATCCCTTTAAATCTTGATAGCTCCATGCCACGATGTCAGGGTACTCATAGCACAAGTTCTTAATATCTTCCAACTCCTCAGGCATACAATCAATTTTGATTTTAATTATCTTTTCAAGTTCTAGTTGTAATTCCTTATACTCCTTTGCATCCACTTTGATCCTATGCTTTTCAAACCTATCATTCTGGTCAAAAAAACTCTCTAGTGAAATCAATCCTCTAGGAATATGATTGTTCTTCAATTGGATCATTCCTTCTCTCTCTTCGTCAGCAAGCACTCTATCATCTGCGCTAGCAGCTTCTCTAAGCAAGAAATTGACTATTTGTTCATCATTGTTGAATACTTGCCAATAAATGTTCTTATCAGGGATTGAAGGTCTATAGATCACCCTGATAGTCTTGGGATTTCTGACTACTTGCTCCATGGGAGAATAATTCACACCGAGAGAGGCTAGAATATCTGTATGTTTGTTCTACTCTCAAGAAATTGCTTGAATGTTCAAAGCTGTGAAGGATTCAAACAAATCCCACACTCTGTTGTGATAGGATTTCAGGTAATGTTGCTTTGATACACACTTATTAGTGGTCTGATTAACAATAAGTTCAGAGTCACCAAAAATTTGCAACTACTTGATGCCCAACTTTTTAGCCTTCTTCAATCCAAGGCACAATGCTTCATATTCAGCTACATTATTTGTGCAACTCCAAGTCAATCTATAAGAATAAGTCTTCTGTAACCCTATGGGGGAGATCAACATGACACCAGCTCCTACACCATTCTTACATCTGGCACCATAAAAATATAGCTTCCATAACTGATCTGTGTCAGGATCCGAGGAATCAGGGACTTTTTCTTCAATTTGCTCTGGTTTGGTTATTGTATAACAACCAATGTCCATTCCAATCATTGCATTAAAATCTATGAGCGAAAACTCATCTTCAAGGTGAATTTCACCAAGTGCTTCTTCCATCAAGTCAACCTCTTCTAGCTCCTCAGTCATCATGTTAACTGCACCTGGAGATTCTTCTTCCTCCTCCAACTTTTCAATGTGAAAAGTTGATGGCTTTTCATTATAAATGTGAATCCTCTTTCCTTTAAATGATATCTCCAAATATGAGTAGTCTAAGGAAAGATATCCCCCCAGCTTAGCTGTGAACTCCCTTGAGAGGCACATGCTAAAGTATGGCTCCAGGTCAACCACTACCACTTCTTGGATGACCGTGATTTGTGGCATACTGTGAAGGACGATGGGAATATCTTTGATTACTCCCACCATTTTTACTGGAGTCCCATCCAACTACAACACTCCTGGACTACTTCTTATATTCCATCCCCATCACTTCACATACTACATTTGGCATGACAGTAGTCGCAGCACCATAAGTCAATCATACAATTATGTACAATCCACCCCTCCATTCTGAGTGACAAATAAAATGGGGGTGGCCTATTCTTTCCCATGGCTGAAGTTGGTAGCACTTGTGCCAAAACTATTTGAGAAGGATTTTTCTTTTGATCTTTAGCAGTCTTCAAAGATTCTTGCAACAGGTCAACTTGTCCAGACAACTGTAGTGCATCATACAAGCTCACCTTCACGGGTATCTTCTTCATTTCTTCCACAATATTATAATTTGAAATGGTCAAAGCCTTCTCTTCTGTAACCTGCTCATACTTGTCCCGGTACTGTTGAGTAGCTTCTACCCTTTGTCTCTTTGTCAATGATGGGTACTTGAGTTGCTCCTTGGCCTGCTCTTTCATTTCATTTTGTGTTTGGACAGCTGTTGTAGGTTGCGAAGTTGATGCCTTAGTTTGTACCTTTTCTTGAGCTTGCTTAGGCAACAAATATTTTAGCTTGATAGAACCTTGTTTCCTAGCCCTTGCACTAGGTGCTTTCACTAGAGGTTGCCCTTTTTCATCTTGCACCTTTGGCTCTGTAGGTACCTTCAAAGGTTCAAGCTCAACTAGATCTACAATTACTGGCTATTTTCCATACCTTGTAAGAACTGAAACTTGCTCCAAATATGGCATCATAAAATTGTGATCAACTTCCCTGATCATATTGACTTGTCCACCGATCCAAACTCTTCGCAAGCATCTGCACATAATTCATATGCACCATGCAAGTTTCTTCTCCATGAGGATCATTACATGTTGAACACCAGTATGCCTTTTCTGTTGCATTGGTCTCCTCATTTGCTAGCATCATTGTGCTCTTCTTAGGGCCTCTACTAGTAGATGCTTGTTCTCGAGTAATTAGTGGTGTTTGGAATCTCCTCGATCGAAACTCAGCCTCAACTTGTTTCTTCCTCACCATTGTAAGCTCATTTGATATCGTCCTTAAGGTAGAATTATTAGACTTCACTTCTTGCAACAATGTCATGAAAGGATCAGGATTAGATGATGTAGGGGGTGCTGGAAAAGGTAGAGGTGTTGGTGGTGCGAGCAATGGTAATGGAACCAATGGCACCGATAATGTTGGAAAAGGAATAGATGATGGTAGTTGGGGTACTTGTTGGTCATCAAATCTGCCTAGGAAAGGATTTTGGGTGGGTGTATGCGCCCTAGACCTGGACCAACATTGAAAGGCCGAAGGGAAGAGATGCCCCTCATGCCAATCTCCGGAGAAAGGCCGGCTCCTATGCTAAACTACTTGGGTGTTTGAAGATAAGAGTGCAGGAAAGAGATAAGAGGAGTTAGGGTTAGAGAAATCGGTGATGTAAAGTGGGAGAGAACAGGAAGCACGATCACCAACTAGCAACTTGAATAGAAGCAAAGAACACCAAAGATAAATGAAAGAAACGCAATGTAGATTTTCCTATGTATCCTTCAGGCGAGTTTCAGGGTACATTCCCCGATCGCACATCGGACGCAAGGTTCAACATCCAACATACAAACGAAGAAAGACAAAAGAATCAAGCACAGAAGGCAGCATAAAAGAAAGCCAACACGACGTCTTTCAACTCCTATGTATCCTTCAGAACGAGTTTCAGGGTACAGTCCCCGATCACACACTGGACGCAGGGTTCAGCATCTCGATATACAAACGAAGAAAGACAAAAGAATCAAGCACAAAAGGCAGCATAAAAGAGAAGAATTGAGCTCAAAGCTCTTTAGTATTAATCGCAGGACATCAAGTTACAATAGCTTTCTAGCAGATAGTTCCCCCCTTTTTCCCTTACAATGCCTGGGTTTTTATAGAGGACCCGGGCCTCTGAGTCATAATTACATAGCAAAGAAGAGTACGCCCTCGAGCCCTGAGAATCGGCTCCCCGAGGCTCTCGTGACCGAGCTTTCAAATCTGTTACCAAAATTGGCAACTGCAATCGGGTCAACCATGGAAAGGTGCATTGATGAGCCATCTGGACGTCCTTGGTCTCCGGGTGCGGTGCTCGAGTGGCCGCCATGCTCGTCGGGCTCTCCATCATGGCTTGATACTTCATTTTTGATTGCCAAAAATGAGCAACGGGCTTGCTGGGCACGAAAAATTGCATTTATGAGGCACTTGATCGCCTCGAGAAAATACCCAGCTTGGAACGCGTGCCCGTGAAGCGCTTCGCTAAGTTTTCATTCACAACTTCGCTTCGCAATGGTTCTGGGCCGAAGCAAAAACTCCTCTTTGGTTTGTACTTCACAAAATTGAGCTTCGCAAAACTGCTTCGGGGGTGGGGAGTGCCGAAGCATATTTACTTCGCAAAATGGGTCTCTTCGTCTTTGCCACTTGATTGACTAAATTACTTCGCTGACGCCCTCGAGAAATGCTTCGCTGCGATCCTCTTTCTAAAAATGTGGTTCGGGAAGATTTCGGCCGAAGCAATTGTCTTCAAAAGACATTGCATCCTTTCACTTCGGGCAGAAGTACTTCGCATAAAATTAGCCAAAGCAGATGCTTCGCAATGAGCTTTTGGCGAAGTAAAAGTGGTTCACTGATGGAGGGGCCTGAAGTGAGTACTTCGACAACTTTCTGGTGAAGTACTTTCAATGCTCCTTGAGTTTCGCTTCGCAAAAAACCCTTCCCGAAGTAATGCTAGAAATGCTTCGGGCTGAAGTAGATTTCTTGCCTTTGCTTTTCGAAAAGTTGTTCTTTCGAATGCTGCTTTTGTATTCTACTTCGGTGATACTACTTCGCAAAAACTCCACCCAAAGTAGTGTTGAAAATGCTTCGGGTGCAAAGCTCTCTTTTCTTCTAAACCTTCACTCAACTTTCGCCCGAAGTAGTCTGGAAACGCTTGGGCGAAGTAGTTTCATTCTCTTTTCCTTCTATTTTACTTTGGCAAAACTACTTCGCAAAACTTTTGCCCGAAGTAGTGCTGGAAATGCTTCGGGTGTGAAGCTCTTTTCATTTTCCTTTGGTGAAGCTCTTTTCTCTAGCTTGTTTGGCAGTGAAGTTCTTTCTTTTCTATTTTTATATACAAAAGGGGTGGTATTGGAAGCCAAAATTGCTGCAACTTTTCAAAATAAAAAATGACAAAGCAAAAACTTTACACAACACTATACAAAATTTGTTTTCTTTTTCTACCCCTTAAGAAATGTGACAAGATTGTCAACATTCTTGGCGGCTCATGGGGCAACGAGCTCGTCTCGGTGGGAGAACCCTTTAACTTTGATCCATTGGGCCAGAGTCTTTTCCCGATCCTTCTCCTCCTTCTTCTTCTGGGAGTGCTTCTGCAGCTGGTTCTTGTTCTCCCTCTTCTTCTGCTTCTTCTTCCTCCTCTGCTCCTTCGTCTGTTGGCGTGGCCTCCTGCTGTGGTGATGGGACAAGACGGTCATGGATTCTCTTCATAGTTCGGCGAACATGAGCCCAGACCCCTTTCTGAAATGGTTCTTGGTCTTCGAGTGCCTTGACCAGAACATGGAACCGATCAATCTGCCCTATGTCGACGTGTTTGATTCTTGCACCTAGGTCATTCAGGCAAGCCATGATTTTGCAATGTCTCAGGATGAAGTCGGTGACTTGTCCCTCTCGTGATTGGCTCTTCCCACTCATCAATTTCAGAGACGTCATTTTCAAAATGGAGCCACGCCGGCTTAAGTTCTTCCCGGGTGAGAAGGTTCCCATCATCGTCTGTGAAACTCGGGAAACCCAAAGAAGAAAGGTCTTCGAAGTAACCCATTGATGTGCGCTGCTCCTGCTCAAATATATCTAGGAGGTCCTTCGCCTTTTGCGCTTTCTTCACCTTGGAGAAGAAAGCGCGAACAGTGGCTTGGGCAGTAGACCAATCCCTAGCCGTTCGACTCATAGCAGCGACCTGCAGGTCTTGATATCTAATGCTTTGAACTTCAAAGGCAAGCTTGAGTCGCCTCTTGATTTTTTGGATCACCTCATCCACTATTGGTCCCTTCTTAGCAATGGCATGCTGAGCTTCGGTGACATAAATCAAAATTGACAGGGCACTGGAGGCCCGAGATCTGAAACCTTTGAGTAGGTGAGAGCGGATCTCCTTGATCCTACCTTTGTCGAACAGCTCCAGGTTTGCCTTTTCGTACAATTGCTGCTGGGCCCGCAAGATCTTGCTCTCGAGCTCTTTGGCTTTTAGCTCATTTTTGGCCTATTTTTGTGCTTGTTGCTCGGCCGAAGTCTGCAATTGTAGAATTTGTTGTTTGAGGGCATGTGTTTCCCTTTTGAGCAATTTGCACTGCTTCTGTGAATCCTCCAGCTCAGAGCGGATCCTAGCCAGCTCTTCTTCCAACTTGATGTTGGCATTTTCTGCTTCAAACCTGCGCTGGTTGGCAATGTTCGCATGTGCTCGAAAAGTTTCAACCCTGACATGCATGGATGCGGATTCGTCATCTATGTTTAAATGCTCCAGGTCCTTGGTCTTCTCCTGGTAGTCGTAGTCGGCTGGAGTCATTTCATCCAGAGGCTTCTGGACCTTAGGGACCTTCCTCACCTTATGCAACTTTCCGCCCTTCAAGTCAAAAACCGCACATTTTTCAACTTGGGCCAGAGTTTTCCCTCTTTTCTTTCTTGCCTCCTTTAGCATCTTCTCTATATTCTGTCGAGCTAGGAGTAGCTTTTCAGCTAGGGGGCACTCCTTTATTGAGGATAAATCTATTTTAGAGAAGGTTGAATCTCCAGCCAAAGGTGTGAACAAATATAAAGAACTAACGGGGAAGGATTCCCCTGACGGCTCAGGGACGGGTGTAGCAGGGACTTCGGCGAGCGGGACTATGCTTTGAGCTATGGGAGAGTGGGCTACGGGGCTTGGTGTTGGGTCACTACCTTTGCCTTGACTTAGGATTGAAGGAATGGGGGCATGGGTAGGCGAAGTGGTTTCAGCGGGCTTATCCTGGTCAGACGACTCGGGAGGAGTGGGGCTATGCAGGATTGGACTGGCAATGGGCAGTTTCTGAGTGGGGGATTGACCCTGTGGGGGATGGAGAGATTGATGAGGGCTTCCACTCGGGACTGCCGTGGATGTGTCAGAGACCGAAGCGAAGGGAAGAGAGTGCGTACCTGCGTGCCCTCCTGGCAAAGCGGCTGTGGTAACTTCTTGCGTGGTCGGCTCTTGTTCCTCTTGGGCTTCATCACTCCCGACCTCCACAACTTCTACTTCGGGGTCTTTCTCTTGTTGGAGGAGTTCCTCCACATCAATGATATCTATTTTGGGGACCGTCTCAGCACTTGGTGCCCCTGCATCTTCAATGTTTGCTTCAACCGGGCCTGATGCAGGGGATCCAGCAGAAGTACTTGTAGGCTTTGTGCGAGGGCGCTTTGGGTGGCTCGGAGGCACTTGAATTTGCTCCTGCCTTTTCCTTTTCTTTCTCTCCAATGGTTGCTCTACTTCTTCGGCACTTGCTTCCTTTTCTTCCTCCGAAGCATCCTTAGCGCCTCCTGGGCTTTCGCCTGACCCTGGGGTGGCTGGGGGAACAAAATCCGCAAAGGATATAGACTTCCAGGTTTCGACATTGGTGTCATAGAGAATCGTGAAGTCTTTATCCGATGCTAAGAGTCCATAGGAATTCACTTTTTGATGATGGACTCTCATTATCCACCATTCCCGAAGCTTTTCCTCGCTCCAGTATTTTACCTCCTCCTTCAAATCGTCCCTCGCTTTCTTCCAAAATGTGGAGCTTGGAGTCGGGAGGGGATACTGATCAGGGTCGAACTCGACCTCCATAGGATAGAATTCATGCCATGGAGGCAATGTCCTCATTCTTTCCAAATGCCACTCCAGATCTTTTCCATTGGGGTTATTCCTTTGTTCCACAACCTCGGGGTGAGGGCAGATGTGGAAGTTCTTGAATTTTAAATGATCCCTCATCACGCCCAAAGGATCATAGAGCCACTGCTGAGGAATCTGGAGTAGGCCAAAATAGGCAAGCTTTTCCTCCAGGAAAACACCCTGTTTTAGGGCAAAGACTTCGATTACCCCCATCCTGAAGGGGAAGTCACAGGTATGTGCCCACTTTCGGCCGTGACCGTATATTGCATTTGTAGAGTCGCTCTGCCGAGCGACTTCCAATGCGAACTGATATTCAGAGGGGTAGACTGGTAACAGGAAGGGCTTCCCTATGAAGCCGAACAGGCGAATCACCAATCCTTGTGTCAATTGGAAAATGTCCCCCTTTTTTCCCAGCACCACTCTATCTCTCAAACTGAGTGGTACCCGAGGACAAGAACCTTTTAACAGGTGCATGGCGGGTCCCAAAAATTGTTGATTAAAAGGATAATAGGACTCTTCCTTCAATAAGAGGGGAGTCCATTGATACACTGGCAGAGGATTTCCATCCTTGCCGCTTGGAGAGATGGCGATATGGGGAAACCGCTTATGAACTTGGTAGAAGTACAACCAAACAAGAAAAGAACAGGGTGCGAAGTACTGGCCTGCTGCTGAATTCTTCATGCTAGCGAGCCTTGTATGCAGGGTTCGGGCCACCCATTCCGCCCAATCAAAGAAAACTGGGTTGGTGTTCGGCCTTGAAGCGTCAAGGGCATAAAACTCCCCTCTTGAAATGCATTCGGCCAAAGACACCTGCCAGGGGTGTACTGAAGCATCTGTTGACAATCCCGCCACCCATGCAATGATGGAGAAAATATCGATGTTTTTGAAAGCCTCCAAGGGTAAGGGCATCTGGGGAGCTTGTTTGAAGGTAGCCCGCTCTTGAGATTCTCCCGCAGGAATTTCAATATGTAGTTGTTGGAGGTGAATCTCTCCATTTGTTCATTTAGGATGACATTACGAACAGAATAGCCCTTGGGCGGACCCTGCTGTGGTGCGAAGGCTGCTTGTACATCTTCCTTCAGGATGGAGAATAGTTTGTGTCCCAAAGCATCTAACACCTGCTTGGATGCAGGTTGGTAATTCTGTGCGATAGCGTAGATCAGCTCAGGACAATGGTGAGCAGGCGGGGTTAAAAACCAGTAAATCTGGGAGTAATATGCAGCAACTCTCTTATTTTCTGGTGTGAGCCTACTTGTCATGAACTCTATGGTGTGTCGAAGATCGGATACACCCTTAGAGAGCTGTGTGTCTCGGATCTTCTCCCACCCATCAATTGGTGGCTCCATAAGTTGTTCTTCTTCCGAGTCATCCCCCTCTTCCATTGGCTGCTTTTTGGGTCGAAGGGGAAGATTTAGCTTCTTCGGAGTACGCTTTTTCTCTTCTTTCCCCTTCTTTGTTTTTTTGGGGCCTGCAACTTCGGGCTCTTTCCCCTTCTCCTTAGAGTTTTTCTTTCCCATGTTGTTATTGATAGCAACAGAGTTCTTGATACAGAGGGCTTTAATGTGAATGGCCAGATGCAAAGGACGGGAGGGTTGCAGAGTATCTGAAGGCTCTCAGTCTAGTTCTAGCTGATAGACAAATAACTTCCCTCTTGCCAGGAATTCGCTTTTATAGCCTAAAAAGGCAACCACCTGAATTTATGGCACCTACCAAAATTAAATTTGCACCTCGGACGAAAGAGATTGCCGTATTCTTAAACCGTTTCTGCAGCGACGTGGTACACAGGGCTGCATGCTTCGATGATTACACTTTGTACTGGAGACGCCACCCACTGCCACCTCGTACCTTGGTGCGAGCTTTTCCTTTCCCTTTTTTTGACTCGATCATCTCGGGAAGTGCTCCACCACCCTTTTGCCTTAAATTCGTCCACTTTGTACTCCTTTCAAGGCCATTGTCGACACGTTCTCCGAGGCACATTTCGAATTCTCCACCTCGCGCGTGTTCGGTTCGGCGAAGTTGAACTTCAATGTTGAAAATGCTTCACGGCGAACCTTTGGTTCAGACTACTTTTCGATGCTTCGGGCCCGAAGTACTTCTTCTTCGTCGTGTTGCCACTCTGCCTTACGAAGGTCGCCGAAGCTTCCTCTTTTTGAAAACTACTTCACAAATTTTTTTCCCGAAGCAGCTACTGAAAATACTTCGGGTGCGAAGCTCTTTTCACGCCTTTGCTCGAATTTTGGTTCGGCATGCTTCGCGGTGAACCTCCTTGCAACTGCTCCTTCGTGTAAAAGGTCTCCGAAGGAGATTATGAAGTGTAGTACTTGGCTTTTGTGATCTTGGAAGAGGATGTATACACAGATGCAAACTATATACAAAAGTATATATACACTCATTTTTTTTTTTTTTAAAGAGAAATTGTACTTTAGTGGTGAAAAGTCTTCAGATGAAGACCATTGACAGAGATCGGCAGAACTTGACCATCTGCATCTTTGAGGATGAATGAATTGGCCGAGTTCACCTTCATAATTTCGAACGGCCCATCCCAAAAGGCATCCATCTTGTCGTGATTCCCAGGCTTGGCCTTCCAAGAGTCCCACTTCAATACCAGATCTCCCACGTTGAATGTGCGATCGGATGACTTTTTCTTGAACCAGTCTCGGGTGACCTGAGTATGCTTGGCGAAGTTCTGGTATGCTTTTTCGTGATCTTCCTCTAGTCGTAGCAGCTGAGCTAACCTATTTTCCATCGGACTAATTCCATCTTCTGCTTCTAACAGCTGCAGCATGGGGATCTCCACATGGATGGGTAAGATGGCCTCTTTGCCGTAGACCAGGGCATAAGGCGAAGTCTTGATTGACCTTTTGACAGAAATTCGATCGGCCCACAAGGCCCGATCTAGAAGGAGATGCCAAGTCCTTTTGTTTGTCTCTATGAGCTTCCTTAGCATTCTCAACAGAGTCTTGTTGGTGGATTCTGCCAAGCCGTTGCCCTGTGGATAATAATTGGAGGATACTTTATGATATATCCCATATCTGTAGAGGAATTCATTGATTTTAGCGCCTGTGAAGCCAGGGCCATTGTCTGTGATGATCGCTTCGGGGATGCCGAATCTGGTGATCAATCCTTCTAGGAAGGTGATTACAGTCTCTTGATCTGCATGCTTTGTGGGAATCGCTTCGGCCCACCTGGTGAAGTAGTCTGTTGCTGTCAGGATGAACCTATGTCCCGCGGAGGAGTTTGGTGATACGACTCCTATAAAATCCAACCCCCATTGCTGAAAGGGAGTTTCTACCTGTATCGGGTGAAGGGGCATCGAAGCATTTCTGCTTCGGTCGATGAACTTCTGACACTGCTCGCATTTGCGACAAACAGCGAAGGCATCAGCGAAGAGTGTGGGCCAATAATAACCCGCTTTGATAATCTTTAGTGTCATTGTTCTTCCTGCGAAGTGACCTCCAGATAGCCCTGAATGGAACTCTCCTAGGACTTTTCTTTTATCATCGTCTTTAATGCATCTGAGAAGGATCCCATCAATATTCCTAAAAAATAGGCCTTCGGGACGCAGAGTATAGCGGGAGGACCGCATCCTAAAATGCCTTCGCTGTGAAGCATTTAGATGCGAAGGACAACTGCCAGTGTTGAAGTATTCAACTATTTCACTGACCCAGTCTTTCTCGTCCTCTTCCTGGTTAACGAAGCATTCTTCAGCTGGTAAGCCATCCCACTGAGACTCTGCAGCTTCGGCCGCTGCGCTCTTTGCTAATTCTTGACATAATGCACGACCGCGAACCAATTTGGTGGGCTTGATCTCAATGTCAAACTCCTGTATCTTGTTCACCCAACCAGCTCTTTTACTTCCCAATTCTCCTTGGATGATGAAATTGCGCACGTCGGGGTGAATGACAAAGACTGTGACCCGACTTTGAGAGATGAACTGTTTGAATTTTCTAAGGGATTTCATTACTGCATGCACCTGGCGTTCTATGAAATTATATTTCTCTTCATGGGGGTTGATCACCTGGCTCAAAAACGTGATGGGGCGCTCCTCGCCATCTTCCCCCTTTTGTGTCAGGACGACAGCATAGCTTTCGGGTTCCCCTATAGCATATAGGATGAAATCCCGACTGTAATCTGGATTGATCAAGACCGGCGCCTGAGCGATTCGAGCCTTAATCTCTTCAAAAGCTTCTTTTCTTTCTTCCGTCCAGCTAAATTCGGTGCCCTTCTTCAGGAGTTGGGACATTGGCTTGATGACTTGGGCGAAGTCGGGGACGAACTTCCTTACGAAGTTAATCTGGTCGAAGAAATATTGAAGTCCTTTCTTGTCTGCTGGGAGTGGGAGCTTCATTAGAGCCTCGGCTCTGTCAGGATCTACAGCGAGCCCCTTTTCTGATATCGCGTGTCCCAACAACTTTCCTTCGCTGACTGCGAATATGGACTTCTTTGGATTAATTGAGATGCCAAACTCTCGACATTTTTTGAAAACTTGTTGTATATGTGTGGGGTGGTCTTCCCTTCTTCGGGAGAAAATGGTCATGTCATCCAGATAGATGACGATAACCTTATTTAGAAGCTCGCCAAAAGCAAGATCCATTGCTCTCTGGAAAGTGGCCCCAACATTCGAAAGGCCAAATGGCATTCGCTGGTAGGCAAATGTTCCCCACTTGGTGGTGAATGTTGTTTTGTGTTGGTCTTCGTCCCTGACCCAGATCTGATTGTATCCAGAAAAACCATCGAGCAGAGAGAAGCGTTGAGCTCCAGCCACTGAGTGCAAAATTTGATCGATTTGTGGGAGAGGATAGTGGTCCTTGAGGGACGCCTGGTTTAGATTGTGAAAGTCCACGCATAACCTGATATCTCCATTCTTTTTTTTGACTGGGACCAGGTTCGCTACCCATGAAGAGTGCTTGATGGGATATATGATCTTTGCCTCGAGCATCTTCAAGAGTTCGGCCTTCATTAGGACCTCGATCTTGGGATTAACCGGTCTTTGCTTTTGTCGAAAGGGTTTGACCCCTTCCTGCAATTCGATTGTGTGTTGAACCAGCTGCCGATTGTATCCCCGGAGATCTTGATAAGACCAAGCAATTATATCGAAAAACTTTCTGCACAGATTCTGTATCTGTTCTATCTCCTCTGGAGTGCAGTCGGTCCCAACCTTTATTGCTTTTCCAGGTTCAAGCTCTAAATCTTGATACTATTTTTCATTGACTTTGATCATGTGAGAAAGAGCTCGGTCATTCCGATCAAAGAGGCTTTCAAGGGTGATTAGTCCCTTGGGAACATGGTTATTCTTCAATTGAATCAGCCCTTCATATTCTCCTTCATCAGAGCTTCGATCTTCGACTGTGGCGGCTTCTTGGATCATGAAATTTATAATCTGCTCATCGTTGTCAAACACTTGCCAATGCAGATCTTTGTCTGGGATAGAGGGTCTATAGATCATCCTCACAGCTCTAGGCTTGTGCACCATGTCTTCTGCTGGAGAATACTTGGCTGCGATGGATGCCAGAACATCGGCATGTCGGTTCTTTTCTCGTGGGATTGACTGCAGATTGAGAGATTCGAACTGGTCGAACAGGTCCCATACCCTGTTGCGGTATGATTTTAGATAATGCTTCTTTGAAGTACACTTATTTGTGACCTGGTTGCAAACCAGTTCGGAATCTCCGAATATTTGGAGATGCTTTATGCCTATCTTATCAGCTTTCTTGAGTCCTAGGCACAATGCTTCGTATTCTGCTGCATTGTTAGTGCAGCTCCATGTCAACCGGTAGCAATATTCCTTTTGCTCTCCGGAGGGTGAAATTAGAAGAATCCCTACCCTAGCATCATTTTTACATCGGGCACCGTCGAAGAACAACTTCCATAGTTCTTCCTGGGCACTTGTTCTATTCCCTGGTTGGGAGTGATTTTTAGGCTTGGCGATCGCATAACATCCTATTTCGGTCTCCACCATGGCGTTGAAGTCTGCCAATGAAAACTCATCTTCATAACTTAATTGCGCAAGAGACTCCTCGACCAGGTCTACCTGCTCTATTTCCTCCACCATTGCGTTCACTGGTTCGCTACTTTCTTCCTCGGACATCTTCTGCACAAGAAAGGAAGAAGGCTTTTCATTGTAGATCTTCACCTTCTTTCCTTTGAATGGAATCTCCAGATGGGAGTAATCCATATACAGATATCCACCTAGCTTTGCCATGAATTCCCTTGACAAGCACATACTGAAATATGGCTCCAAGTCGACTACCACTACCTCTTGTATGACTGTGATCTGAGGCATCTTATGTAGTCGGATAGGAATGTCCTTGATCACCCCTACAGTATTCACTGGAGTACCATCCAACTGGAGTACACCTTGGCTGCTTCGCGTATACTCCATCCCTATTTCTTCGTAGACTGCTCTTGGCATTACTGTTGTAGCGGCCCCAGAGTCGATCATGCAATTATGTACAATATACCCTTCCATTTGTAGGGACAGGTAGAATGGAGGTGGTATGTTCTTCCCCGTGATGGATGTGGATAGGGTCTGCACAAGAGCAGGCGGTGCCACCTTTTTTACTTTAATTGTCTTCAATGATTCCTGCAGCAGGTCTACTTGTCCAGGAAGTTGCAGTGCATCATACAGGCTGATCTTGGCTGGAATCTTCTTCAATTCCTCTACAATGTTGTATGCCAGGGATTTGAGCGCTTCGGGCTCCTTTCTGGGCTCATACCTTGTGCGATACTGCTCTGTAGCTTCCACTCTTTGTCGCTTAGTCAGCGAAGGAAACTTGAGCTTTTCCTTAGCCTGTTCCTTGGTTTCTACCTGAGGCGGTTCGATAGAGGCCTTTTGAGCCTTTTCTTTGATTAGTGCAGACGGAGGAGCTTCGCTCGGGGCCGAAGTAGACGATTGTCCTTTCTCGGGTAGAACTTGCTCTTTTGAAGGAGTCAGCTGAGTAACATCTGCTTCTATTGTCCTTTTTCCTCCTCGGGTGAGTACTGCAACCGGCTCCTCCTCGCCAATTGTTAGGTTGTGACTCATCTGCCTAATGACGTTGACTTGACCGTTATGACTACTATTTGCCAGCGTTTGTACATAGTGTTGGTGCAGGGTGCAGGTATTCTCTTCATGCGGATCATTGCACGTAGAGCACCAATATACATAATCGGAAGTGCTCGGAGCTTCATCAATTGCAGCATTTCTCGTCGAAGCCTTCCCTTGCTGGACTGCTTGGTCCTTGGTAAGCGTAGGTGCAGGATAAGATCTTCTCGGTAGGAATTCCTACTGCGCTTGCTTCTTCTTCACAATGGTCATGTCGTTGGACAACATCTGAACTGTAGAGTTCAGAGACTGCATCTCTTGTAGGATTTTAGTTTGTATATCATCGACTTTCGGGACGAGTGGCAATGAAGCCATCGTCGGTATTGGAGGAAGGGCGGGGTGTTGAGGTGGTGCTGGCAGCACAGGAAATGCCGAAGAGACAGTGGGCTGTGGAGTTGAAAATGTAGGGAAATGAATTTGTGGGGCGATGATTTGAGACACGACAGGATTCGGATTCCAAGATGAAATCGGGAGTGCAGGGGTTGTGGAGATTTGCGAAGCGGCTGCGCTTGCATACTGGAATTGTAAGAATTCGGGAAGTATGGGCATCGACATCCTTTGGGGAAGCTTGCCCACAACTATCAAATCCATTTCTACTCTCTTGGCTAACTCATACAACTCGAGAAAAGTATTAACATTAGAATATCTTACCATGAGACTGATATCGGGATTGAAAGCTCGAAGGAAATAGAGTGTTGCAGCTTCGTCGGTTGGCCGAAGTCCAACTGGCACTCTCTGCCAGGTTCGAGCGAACCTAACATTGAAATCTATGATTTCTTCTTGTGGATGTCTCTTGATCGAAGTGAACTGATGCAGAAGAGAAGTAGGATCGGAAGACTCATTGAAGTTTCCCATCATTTGCCCAGCTAACTGGTCCCATCCCGTAATGCTATCGGGTGGTAGAGATCTATACCAGTAGAGGAGTTTTCCTCTAAGGGAAAGAACCAGAAGCTTTACCATAATTTGTTCTTCTGTAATGTCATGGATCACCGCCAGAGATATTATGTCCTGGATATGCTCTAAAGTAGTCTTCCCAGTTCCATCGAACGTTGGGATCTTCTTTATGGCAACAGGCGGCACTTGCCCTTGTCCTGCTAAATTCAGTGGTGACAAGGAATCCCATGTTGGGCACAACCTGGGTGGTTGTGGCTGCTGCATTTGTTGTTGTTGTTGTTGTTGTTGTTGTTGTGCCATACTTGCTCCTGGATTTTGAGAAATAGGAATTCTCGAAGCTCCCCCTTGACTGCTAATAGGACAACTAATAGGAATGGAGGGACTAGGATGCTTCGGAGAGTTGGGAGGATTGGGAGGAAAACTAGATGTTGTACTATCAGAAGTTGAGCCTTGTCTGCCAACAGAGGATGTTCCTTGTAATAGTGACTCGGGGGTGATCAACCTTGATTGTTCCCCGAAGGCGTCAATATCTAGCTCAAAGAACTCGGTTTCTTCTCCTCTATTCTTAACTCTCCATCTTGTTTGCATGAAGGCACGAACTTTTGGTACTGGTCTTTTCGACTTAAATATTCTTGGGTAAACAGAGTCGCCAGATGCTAAGAGTCTTTCAGTAATGAGGGCATCAGTCCTCACTACCACTAGTCAGGTGAGACTGACCGGGTCACACCGAGAACTGGTTTAAAACTATTGGCCTCGGTGAAGATGGGTTTTGCGTTAAAATATGGGACCTTGACTGGTTATGGATCTTTCTAAGACAGATACAGTCGGTCCCACCGGGCGTGCCAAAAACTGTTGGTCATCAAATCTGCCTAGGAAAGGATTTTGAGTGAGTGTATGCGCCCTAGACCTGGACCAACATTGAAAGGCCGAAGGGAAGAGATGCCCCTCATGCCAATCTCCGGAGAAAGGCCGGCTCCTATGCTAAACTACTTGGGTGTTTGAAGATAAGAGTGCAGGAAAGAGATAAGAGGAGTTAGGGTTAGAGAAATCGGTGATGTAAAGTGGGAGAGAACAGGAAGCACGATCACCAACTAGCAACTTGAATAGAAGCAAAGAACACCAAAGATAAATGAAAGAAACGCAATGTAGATTTTCCTATGTATCCTTCAGGCGAGTTTCAGGGTACATTCCCCGATCGCACATCGGACGCAGGGTTCAACATCCAACATACAAACGAAGAAAGATAAAAGAATCAAGCATAGAAGGCAGCATAAAAGAAAGCCAACATGATGTCTTTCAACTCCTATGTATCCTTCAGAATGAGTTTTAGGGTATAGTCCCCGATCACACATCGGATGTAGGGTTTAGCATCTCGATATACAAATGAAGAAAGACAAAAGAATCAAGCACAGAAGGCAGCATAAAAGAGAAGAATTGAGCTCAAAGCTCTTTAGTATTAATCGTAGGACATCAAGTTACAACAACTTTCTAGAAGATAGTTCCCCCCCTTTTTCCTTACAATGCCTAGGTTTTTATAGAGGACCCGGGCCTCTGAGTCATAATTACATAGCAAAGAAGAGTACGCCCTCGAGCCCTGAGAATCGGCTCCCCGAGGCTCTCGTGACCGAGCTTTCAAATCTGTTACCAAAACTGGCAACTGCAATCGGGTCAACCATGGAAAGGTGCATTGATGAGCCGTCTGGACGTCCTTGGTCTCCGGGTGCGGTGCTCGAGTGGCCGCCATGCTCGCCGGGCTCTCCATCATGGCTTGATACTTCATTTTTGATTGCCAAAAATGAGCAACGGGCTTGCTGGGCACAAAAAATTGCATTTATGAGGCACTTGATCGCCTCGAGAAAATACCCGGCTTGGAACGCGTGCCCGTGAAGCGCTTCGCTAAGTTTTCATTCACAACTTCGCTTCGCAATGGTTCTGGGCCGAAGCAAAAACTCCTCTTTGGTTTGTACTTCACAAAATTGAGCTTCGCAAAACTGCTTCGGGGGTGGGGAGTGCCGAAGCATATTTACTTCGCAAAATGGGTCTCTTCATCTTTGCCGCTTCACTGACTAAATTACTTCGCTGACGCCCTCGAGAAATGCTTCGCTGCGATCCTCTTCTAAAAATGTGGTTCGGGAAGATTTCGGCCGAAGCAATTGTCTTCAAAAGACATTGCATCCTTTCACTTCGGGCAGAAGTACTTCGCATAAAATTAGCCAAAGCAGATGCTTCGCAATGAGCTTTTGGCGAAGTAAAAATGGTTCGCTGATGGAGGGGCCTGAAGTGAGTACTTCGACAACTTTCTGGCGAAGTACTTTCAATGCTCCTTGAGTTTCGCTTCGCAAAAAACCCTTCCCGAAGCAATGTTGGAAATGCTTCGGGCCTAAAGTAGATTTCTTGCCTTTGCTTTTCGGCGAAGTTGTTCTTTCGAACGCTGCTTTTGTATTCTACTTCGGTGATACTACTTCGCAAAAACTCCACCCGAAGCAGTGTTGAAAGTGCTTCGGGTGCGAAGCTCTCTTTTCTTCTGAACGCCGCTTCGCTCAACTTTCGCCCGAAGTAGCTGCTGGAAACGCTTCGGGCGCGAAGTAGTTTCATTCTCTTTTCCTTGTATTTTACTTCGGCGAAAACTACTTCGCAAAACTTTTACCCGAAGTAGTGTTGGAAATGCTTCGGGTGCGAAGCTCTTTTCATTTTCCTTCGACGAAGCTCTTTTCCCTAGCTTGTTTGGCAGCGAAGTTCTTTCTTTTCTATTTTTATATACAAAGGGGTGGCATTGGAAGCCAAAATTGCTACAACTTTTCAAAATAAAAAACAAAGCAAAAACTTTACACAACACTATACAAAATTTGTTTTCTTTTTCTACCCCTTAAGAAATGTGACAAGACTGTCAACAGGTACTAATTGAGCAGGCAATTGTAGAAAACTTGGATTCAGATTGTGTGGGATAGGGATCAGAGTGATATGAGGCAGGCTTGAACTCCATGAGGGAACTGGTTACATGGAAGGCATGGGTTGCAAAAATTTACTTTAATACAAATACTATGGGAGGTTAGGAAGAATGGGCATAGTCATTTTTGTGGGAAGCCTACCTATGGCAATTAAGTCAGATTCAGCCTTCTACGCCTGTGTATATAGGTTTGGTAATGTAGTCACATTGGCTTGTCGCACATCCATACCAATTTTAGTGCTAAATACTCTGAGGTAGTAGAATGCAGCTTGTTCATGCATGGGCTGCAAACCATCAGGAACCCTTTACCAGCTTCGAGAAAACCTAATGTTGAAATCAACTATCTCCTCTTGCGGATGTCTTTGAATAATTATAAATTGATGCAGCAAAGAGTATGCGTTAGCTTGTTCATAAAAAAATTTAATCAATAATTTTGCCAACTGATCCCATGAAGTAATAGTGCTAGGTTGCAACGATTGGTACCAGTACAACAATTTCTATCTCAATGACAATACCAACAACTTTACCATCACATCTTTGTCTGTTATTCCATGGATCGTGGCCAAATAAGCTACATATTGAATATGATCATAGGCCATTTTACTAGTACCATCATAGGTTGGCAAATCCTTCAAGGCTGCTTGGGACACTAGATTTTATTCTTGTAAGTTTAAGGTCCCTGAGTTATTCCATGTTGGGAACTTCCTGGGTGGCTATGGCTTCTATGGTGGTGGATTTTGGGCCATTTGAATTGGTATATGAGGTGGAGCTTGAGGAACACTAGCGGTCGTGCGAGGTGGAGCTTGAGGAAGGCTAGTGGCAGTACTACCTGGGTTTATGAGAGTAGAGAATACACCGGCTTGTCATAAGGATGTGATAGATGGTATATGGGATATATGAGGTAATAAATATGTATGGCATAAAGTGGCTAATTGAGGATGTTCCCCTAGCATTTGAATATCAATTTTGTAGAACTCAATTTTATGATCTAGATTTTTGGCCTTCGATCTTGTATTCATGAGACACAACTTTTGATGTACTCACGTTTGGAGATTTTTAGGTGTAATCGAGTCACCAAATGTTCTAATTATATATCATGAAGGTGAACATAAAACCTTAATACTATGAAAGTGGAAATTTATGATGTCCCACCGGGCATGCCAAAAATTTTTGGTCAACTATCTGCCTAATCAAAAAAATTGAGTTTGTGCACCCTAGACATGGCCAAAATTGAATGACCAGAGGAAAGTAATTTCCTCTGTGTCAATATCCAGAGAGGGTTGGCTCCCAAGCTAAATCTTGCACTGGTTAAAGACTAGAGTTGCAGAAAATAAATTAGAAAATGCGGAAAGATATGGGAAATATGGCCACAGGATGAAAGCGTAGGATTTAGGGCAGACTAATAGCAAAAAATTCACCCAAGCATGAAATATCATATAACAAAAGAAAAGTAGCAGAATTTACTTATAAACTTGCAGTAATAACCTTCAGAATAACACTCCAGCATTCACTCCCTCACTAGAAATATTTAAATCCAAATGCAGAATTTTAAACTTCACAACAAATAAGAAACATGAATTTAAAATAGAAGTGCATGAGTATAGAAGGAAATTGCACACAATATCACTTGTAAATTCAAAATCCTGGTGTCTTCTATTGATGCAGAAAACTTGGAGAGTTTTCTCGTAAAGTTTCTAACCTCCTTACAATGGAAATTTGATTTGTATTTATAGAGGATTTCACCTCTCATTAAACATACATGAAGATAAATGATCACATATCAGGAACCAGAGTGAGGAAATTCCTCCTTGGAAATATTAAAACCCATCCTCTTGGAACAACAATCCATATTTCAAGGAAACATTCCCAAGAAATCAGTATTTTGGGTGTTGGTACAAAGAAAATTAAGAGACGTTCAATACCTTGAAAATGCACCCCCACCTTGGAAATCATGAAAATATTCTTATGCTTGTAGCATGGTTTCTTCTTCGCTTGAGATTCATCACCTAGGTGACTTGTTACCACCATTATTTACTGTTTGTCAAAACTGCTCTAAGCGTCTTTGAAATTTGACCATCATCAGAGAATATGTTTTGATTGAATATATTTCTCATAGGCTATGGTGAAACCATCATTCTCATTTTAGATGAAAATTAATAATTAAACAACTTTATCTTTGTAACTATGTTCGCTACTTTTGCTCAAAAATTACGTTTGCCCCTCAAAAAAATTACGTTCACCCAATTTCCTGTTACTTGGTGCATTTGCACGATTCTATTTTGGGAACATGTTTGCCCATGGGAGAGGTGAACGAAATGTTCACCCCTCATCTAAGGTGAATACAATTTCATTTTGTTTCATGCCTTTTTATGCCTTTCTTTCATCACATTTTATATTACATTCACCCCAAGGTGGGGCGAACAGAGCTTTCACCCCATTTTTGGGGTGAACACGTATTTCACCAAAACAAATTCTTAGACGATGGGTGATGCATGATTTTTAAGTCCTTTTTTTAGAATATTTTCACCCCAATATAGGGCGAATAGAGATTTCACCCCATCCTTGGGGAGAATGCACCTTTCACATTCCATCTTCAAATTTTTAAAATCCTTCGACCTTTTCATCTTAATTTTCCTTTTGCAGAGTGTTCAGGCCCAAAGGCATCTCCTTACTTTTGTAGCAAACTTAAATCCCAAATGAAGTTCTAAATTTATTTTTTCTTTTAAACATTCATCACTTCAATGTTAAAAGAATACATATGAAAATAGAAAAGTAACATATGAAATCGATCCATAATAATATTTCAAGATAAATACTGCCACATTACAATAAAAATGCTCCAACAAAAATCCCAATGTGGCAAAGTGCAAAACTGCCAATATTTTTGGCCCTATATATGGATATGGAAAATACTAGAGCCATATATGGAGATGGCAGTAAAATTTCAAGCCCTAGCTAATGCCAACCTACGTATTCACCCTCTAAGCAAAATGGATCACATCTGGTCGATTGCCAAGGTCATGTTATGTAGTTATTTTCAGATGATGGACCTGGTAAGAGAAGGTAGGACAATACTCAACACCATCGAGTGAGAGCATACCATTTCTATGACTCACTTTAATACTCTCATCTAGTTGGGATTTCCAAACTTTACAGAATAAGTGGGGTGAACCCTTGCCACTGTAGCAATTGAAGGTGATCTAGAAGAATTTCGTGGAAGATACCTCCAAGATCGATGCATGGGAGGAGCCCCTAACGGAAGCATAGGTACTACCCCTGATGCAAAGATATATGTGCCTAGAGCTATCATTGTATGAGCTGGATCAACGAGTGAAGCGCCTCAACTTGACGGATATTCAAAATATTTGCTTTGTTTACGAGTCTCTAAGTATCCCATGCATATTCACTACTCATGCTTGGAAGGAGGCAGTCTTAGCCTATGAAGTAATTTGTGAGACCCTCAAAGAATAGGAGGAGTAAGCAATGACATAGAAGGAAGTAGAAGAAGCAGAGTGAGCTGAAGTGCTCAAAGTGGTAGTCAAAGCTGAAGAAAAGGAGAAAGTTGAAGAGGAGGTGCATCAGAAAGCATCTACAATGAAGACACCAACCAAGGCGACTGGTAAGAAGACTCCATGATAGCCCTATGGATAAAGGCTTGGGATAACTTGCATCCATGCAAGCTAGCTACCCCGTGAGTTGCCAGAAATATTGGTAGTTTTGCACTTTGCCACATCGAGATTTTTGTTGGAGCATTTTTATTGTAATGTGATAGTATTTATCTTGAAATATTACTATGGATCGATTTCATATGTTAATTTTTTGTTTGCATATGTATTATTTTAACATCAAAGTGATGAATGTTTAAAAGAAAAAATAAATTTAGAACTTCATTTGGAATTTAAGTTCGCTACAAAAGTAACGATACACATTTGGGTCTGAACACTCTACAAAAGGAAAATTAAGATGAAAAGGGCGAAGGATTTTAAAAATTTGAATATGGAATGTGAAAGATGCGTTCGCCCCAAGGATGGGGTGAAAGCTTTGTTCACCCCATCTTGGGGTGAACGTCTTCTAAAAAAAGGATTTAAAAATCGTGCATCACCCATCGTATAAGAATTTATTTTTGTGAAAGACACGTTCGCCTAAAAAATGAGGTGAAAGCTTCATTTGCCCTACCTTGGGGTGAACATAATATAAAAGGCAATGAAAGAAAGGCATACAAAGGGACAAAATAAAATGAAATCATGTTTGACCTGTTAAGGGGTAAACATTTTGTTTGCCTCTCCCATGGGTGAACGCGTTCCCAAAATAGAATTGCATGAACACACCAAGTAACAGTAAATAGAGTGAATGCAATTTTTGTTAAGATCCGAATGCAATTTTTGAGCAAAAGTGGTGAATGCAGTTACCAAGATAAAACTTTTTAATTATTAATTTTTATCTAAAATGAGAATTATAGCCTATGAGAAATATAGTTAATCAAAACATATTCTTTGGTGATGGTAAAATTTCAAAGGTGCTTAGAGCAGGTTTAAAAAATAGTAAATAATGGTGGCAACGAGTAACCCAGGTGATGAATCCTAAGTGAAGAAGAAACCGTGCTAAAAGAACAGGAAGATTTTCATGATTTCCAAGGTGGGGGTCCATTTTCAAGGCATTGAACATCTCTTGCCCACCGCTAATGGTTAGTTCACTCATTTTGTGCACCAACACCTAAAATATTAATTTCTTGGGAATTTTTCCTTGAAATATGGATCGTTGTTCCAAGAGGATGGATTTTAATATTTCCAAGGAGGAATTTGCTCATTCTAGTTCCTGATATGCAATCATTTTGTTTTCATGTATATTTAATGAAAGTGGTGAAATCCTCTATAAATACTAATCAAATTTCTATTGTAAGGAGGTTAGACACTTTGCCAGAAAACTCTCCAAGTTTTCTGCATCAATAGAAGACACTAGGCGATCTTGTGTGCAATTTCCTTCTGTACTCGTGCACTTCTATTTTAAATTCATGTTTCTTATTTGCTATGAAGTTTAAAATTTTGCATTTGGATTTAAATATTGCTAATGAGGGAGTGAATACTGGAGTGTTATTATGAAGGTTATTACTGCAAGTTTATAAGTAAATTCTATTGCTTTTCTTCTGTTATATGCTATTTCATGCTTGGGTGAATTTCTTGCTGTTAGTCTACCCCAAATCCTACGCTTTCGACCTGTGGCCATATTTCCCATATCTTTCTGCATTTTATAATTTCTTTCCTGCAACTCTAGTCTTTAACCATTGTAGGATTTATATTGGGAGCCATCCTTCTCTGGATATTGACACAAAGGACATTCCTTTCCTCCGATCATTCAATGTTGGTCGTGTCTAGGGTGCACAAACTCAGTTTTGTTTATTAGACATATATTTGACCAATAGTACAATAGTTATTCTATAATTTTAGATCTTCTTAGTTTAAATTAGACTTTTTAAAGTCATATTTAGGGCCTTTATATATTTCAAATGCCATTGTCTAGGTCCTCTCTAAGATCCATTTAATATTTTAGTGCTATTTAAGACTGCATGTAAAAACAATTAATTTTTTTTACAAAGGAAAGGAAAGAAAGAAAATATCATGTGGGAGTGTATTTAATTTTATCTATGTATGATCAATGAAGTTATCACTTTAGAGTTTCAACTTAATAGGGTGCATTATTTTTGAAGTGGAAAGAAGTGGGAGATATCCAAAATACTTGATAGGTGTTCAAATAAGTCTTCAATATTACATCCGAGGCAAGTATTGGTACTTCATGTGAGTACTAGGTAGGGGAAGAGGAGTCTTAGATGAATATGTTTCTAATTAACATCATGTATTTTGGCAAGTCATTAAAATTTTAAAATAGGAATATAAGTGTATTGATATAAGCTAGTTGTAGCAACCGAATAACAATGGTACACATGACAAAAATCTATTTTCCTTTGAAGTTCTATGTAAGTATGGGTTGGTTGCACAATATGCAACAATGGGAGAGATTTTTTCATTGAAGGTAATATATATTTTTAGTTGGTTATATGGGGTTAAAAGAGGTACCACTCATGTTAATTATAATTGCAAAAACAACACTTTATGGAAGGAACATTCAAACATCATAAGAGGTAAGAACAATTTAAAATGACATACAAAGTTTTTACGTTGGGTAGCATATTTATTCTAGTACAAAAAATATTTTCAAATAGTTAAAATCTTGTTGATGGTTGTTTGAGGTGCAATAGAAGGTAACAACAAAGTCAATAATGAGTATGTAGAAGATGAAAAGTGTATAAAGTGATGTGATGTTTGAATAATAAATATAATTTAGGTGGATAATAAGGAACCAATAGTGTGTATAACCCTTGCCCTTGAATTTTCAATCCTAAAATTTGAATATAAGGTGAAACTTTGGGCTTTTCAATATTATTCTTTCTTTATTGGGTGTGATTAGTCAATTTGATTTCTTGCTTTTAGAGATTTCTATCGACTATTGACAAATTACAAATAAGTGATCTTGATGAAGAGTTTTAGCTTTCTAATGTCAAACCTTTAGGACTACATGTGGATATTTTTTATTTAATATTTATTTGTCATTTCATAATTTAATTGATGATAAAAATGAATAGAGCATATCCTATCTATAAATTCTCTAACTAGTAACTGTAACCTTAATTCTCAAATATTGTTTAATCCTACACTATAGTCCCAAACCAATCAAATAAAAGATAGTCAATATGGCTATATTGGTGTTGCTACATGGCCTTCCTATTTAGAAAGCTATGTCCTCAAAGCTCAAAATTTTAGATAATCTCCTTCTTTGACAACTCCTACCATTTTATTAGCAACATTGCATTTGGTGCTTCCTCTTTGGGATCTATTTTTATCATCCTCCTCCATTTAGATTTGAAAGCTTTGCCCATGATTGTACCTTTTTCCCTAGAAGTTGTTTAGGACAACAAACATGGAAAACAAGGTTTATTTTAGATGTAGGTGAAAGCTTAAATTGGTGCAACACCTATTTTATCCTACAAAATCACTTGTTATGGACCATAAATGTTTTGTATCAACTCCTATTCAGTTTTTGCCTTTAGAGATGCTTGCTTTTATGGCATAAGCCTCAAGAGAACTATGTTTCCTAACTTGAAATCTCTTTGACTGATGTTGATATTTCAATTGATTTTATTTGATTCTAACAAATATTGTACTTGAGTATCATTAGAATCACATGTCTCTCTTGTAGGTAACTTGTCAATTATGGTAGTTTTAGCCATATAGCGTCTCACATGGAGATGAAGAAGTGATATGGATTGTTATACTATTTTTCACATAGAGGAAACTGCTTAATACATTAATATTTTTTTTGTAAAATACACCTCACATAAGTCTTTAAAAATGTATTCATAATATTTTCTCATTTATTTGATGATGATATGTTAAACTCACATTGAGTTAGGTTTCACTCAAGATGAAAAGCTCCTTCCAAACTTGCTAGTAAATATGGGGTCTCTATCATAGGCAATAGTCTCAAATATGTTATTTAGTTTGAAAATTTAATCCCAAAATACCTTAGCCACCTTGGCACAATTTGGGATCTTCTATCAATAAAGCTTGATATTCTTGTGAGGGTCAAAATTGTAGTAGATTAACTAGTACCATTCTTTGAAGGTGAAATCCATCATGTAGAAAGGGAATAATTTTAAATTCAAAAAATTGGTAGTCTAGAATCTCTAGAGGAATTTGTAAAGAACAATGTGATATTTGATCACTTGATTTTGAGAGGTATAAGGCCCAAATTCCTAATAATTTATAGGAAATTTTTCTTGTTTGGAAGGTTTTATTTGGATAGTAATCCTAGAAGTGATTCACATAACTAGTTAGGGAATGATTCACATAATCAACCAAAAAGTAATTCACACTGTAGGTTAAGGAATAAATCACTATCATCTCAAATTAATGTAATGTTTTGAAAGGTTATGTTTCTCTCTCCAAATAGCATTAGTGGATATATGAAGTAGCTAAAGTTTTTTAGATCCAAATTTGGTTGACAATGTAGCCTTTTACCATATAATTGTAATTTTTTTATTAAATCATGAAATCAAGAGTTAGAATTTACTCTACTATAGTTAGAAGTAGAGTTAATTTGTTTTACTATGAGGTTAATGCTCATTTGTAAAGGTCATTTTACCTATCTAGAATATAGAGCTTCTCTTTGAAATTATATTTGTAATTGTTACTTTGAGCTATAATTAATGAATAGACCATGCATGATATTTATGGACCGTTTATCTCTGATCTTTTTATATATGAATATATAATATAAATTTCTCTACTCTCCCATGCCTATTAGTCTTATTTATCTACTTTTTATAAGTTGTTTGAATATGTGATGCACTAAAGTTATTTAGTCACTTTTAGATATTCTAATTAGATTTCATACTAATCTCATTACAACTGTACGATTATATTTTTCATGCATTTGCTTCTCTCTCACATCCTTTTTCATCCAATCAATTACATTAGATTAAATTACCTATAATAGTGGAAATCCATCCTAGATTTAAATATTGATAGGATTCATATCCTCTCTTTCAATGTTGAACAATGATAATATAGGCATATAAGAAGATCAAGCATTTTTAAGGATTAACAATTCCAAATCCAATATAATGGTTAATAGGTAGAATATTTATGAACTAAAAACTAAACTTGAGTTTTTTAGAATTTTATACCACAAAGTAGTTCAAGAATTATATATACATCTACAACAATTTCATTAAACCATTGATAAAATTTTTGATAGGGGATAAAAAATACTAGGATCTCGATGGAGGTGATGAAAGTTTTTCATCCCATGGAAGACTAGTACACTCACAAACCTTTTAAAATATACATAAAAACTACCAACAAGGATTCAAAGCCTTACATTTTGGTACAAAAATTCACCAAAACTTTTGTATTTATGGAATATTTAAGGCAACTAAAACATCTAAATTAAAAATATGAAAAAATACATATTAGAAATCCTATAAAATTTTCATTCATAATTTGGAACTTGTAAGACAAATTCCCATATGTATGAACTTGCAACTAAATTTGATAAGTATGAACTAGAGTGGGCTCTTAAGAGAAAGAGACATGACATAAGGATAGTGCTAGAGATATACCTATATCATACTAACATATTTTTTGAATATTTTTTATATCTTTATGAGGACCAATGGGCTAATTGTGATAACATGATGGGAATAATGATGACGTTTAATGGGTTCAGAGGTTTTCCTAATTTGTTTAATGAAGACCCATTATATCATTTAATTGCTAAACAAGTTGTCATATAAGCTATTATAGAAGAAAACGAGGAATTATATGTTCCTCAACTTATTGAGAAAGGAAATTAATCCTCTAAGGGAACAAAGATTGAGGAATATTTTAAGAATGTAAAACATGAATAGAGGACTAAAGAACAAGTTGTAGAAGAACTTATAGGGGATCAACCTATGGCTAAAGCATCATCTACTAGTTGGTATATCTAGACATGAGATTTTTAGGTCCTCTTAAAAAAATACTCCTACTCTTTAAAATAAAGTGTATTTCATTACTACCAAAAGAAATCAAAATAAAGAGTGACAATAGGTCAAAGAGCCATAAAAGGTTTAGGGCCTCCAAGAGGAGATGGAGACAATGGTGGGTATAATGATGATAATACAAATATAATAAATAAATATTTTTATCTTCATGTACCATAAAATAAAATGAAAAACATGAGCAAGGAAATGTTGGAATTCATAATATTTTACAATAAAAAAAAAAAGTAATTCATCCACTTGAATCTTATACAAAAAGCATAAGAGAATAAAACAAAGGAAAAAATAAAGAGATTTTGGGCCACACATAGACACCATAAATAATCATTGTGTTATCCATATATAATATTGACAACGCTCCAATGATCAAATAAGGAGTGAGGGGTATTTATACTAATACCAAAACCCCAAATACATAAATAATATTAGCATTGAACTGACATAACAAGAAAGACTTTAAAGTTTATTACATGTTTATAAGGTGGTTTAAAAAATAACAAGGTTAAATATTATTGGATAATATTACATTATTTGGTACATTCTAATGTACCCCCATGGTACCTTCTTGTAAATATTAGATTAGGTTTGAGTCTTAGTTTAGAGTGTGAGTAATATTTCATGTAATGTTTTACTATGCAAAAAATGCATAAGTGTTATGTAAGTGTGTAGGTGCAAGAAATGCACAAGTTTCATGTGAGTAAGTGTGCAATTGTAATGTGAGTTTATGTGCACAAGTATCTTATATGTAAGTGTGCAAAGTGAAAAGTTGTCTAGGTGTGCATACAAGATAAAATCATGTGTATACAAGTATCAAGTAAAGAAGCCAAGAGTCATGAGAGTTGGCATATGGAAAAGAATAATAAAATATCTAAAGATTCATTCTACAATGGCTATATATTACTCCATTGAGGACCATCAGATATATATAGATAGAGAAGTAGTTATCAATATCATCATAGTAGTGATATTTGTAAGAGAAAACAGAGTAATAAATACTGCATACATTTTGAGCAATTAATATGTAAGTTGTGCTACATGCTTTGTACATGTATGATTTATGCTATTACATTCATATTGCTGATTATTAATGAATATTATTTGATATATTATATGCCTTGATTTACATATTAATTTTCTCATATTATTCTGCTTATTATCTTTATCTTACTATATTGTGGCTATATTATACTTGATCCTGTGGAATTCATCCTATGAATTTTAAGTTAGTATTAAGGATTAATAAACCATAAACTATGACCCATAGGAATTACATAATCAAATTTTGCAATATATTCAATATATTATACAATCATTTTGCTTAGGCCTATCTAATATTACATCATAAAATATTATCCTTGGCCATGAATTAGATTACAATTTTAACACCCCCATAATATGAACTAAAGGGCCAAGGGGAGAAGATATTAGTGATAATAATATATTCCCCCCATAATGGATGCTCTAGTGGGCCTTTGTATTTGAGGTTGATCCTTCAAAAGCTCCCTCATCATCTAGAATATGTCCACCTATCTTCAAGAACTCAACTTAAATTCTTTGCAATTTTAGTAAGTAATTCTTCATTGGATGTCCTTTCCCTCTTGCAATGTATACAAATTATATTTGACTTCTTTGAGGATTTATTTTAGCCCTTATATCCCTAGGTCTTAGTCTCCTTAGATTTGATTTCTTTTTCATGAGCTTGAATTTGTGAAGTACCACCATAATTTCTTAATACCACCTAAAAATGAACTAGGAGAGAGAAGAGTTGTTCAAGAGTAAGTCTTTTTAGATTCTAAAAACATAGTAATCATATGAATCATGAGATTCAATATCTAAAAATAATGGGAGAGATTAGCCTTCATGCACTCTACATTATCTTTCATTTTGATTCTCGAAGATGCAATATCTACTCTAAGCCTTGAAGCTTATGATATAGTAAGGGAAGAGAGCTCTAATTCTAGGTGACTTTAGTAGTATTAACTTTTTCAAATGACTGGTGCAATTTTGACCATGCCTTGATAGTTTCACTCTCATATTTCATGAGGAAAAGTAACTCTAATTCAATCAATAAGATAAACAGGCTAAAGTTTGTTCTTCTCTTTGGTGGTGGGTTTCTTCATCAAGGTTTGTTGCTTTATATTCTTGAAAGGTGCACCATGGGTTATTACTATGTAATAGGTGAATTATTTGGGTTGACCAAATACTATAATTTCACCCATTGAGATGAGTAACTGGGGATTTGTGATCCATATTACATAATTTAACCTCTAATACTACAATAGGTTCATGAACTAATGCAACCAGTGCATAAAACTAAAATATTATAAGATTTAAAAAAGGGCTCAAAACACTTCCATATGCAAAAGTTATGGTCTTTGAAAGGTTTGCTCTAATGGACCCCACAAAAAAATATTAATTCTCCAAACATTGGGAAAAATTGATCCAATTGCCTTCCACCACTTGGTGATGCACAATTCACTAGTGTCTTCTACTTATTCTATTGTAAACCTTTCTTCTCATTAATATAAACAATTCATCAATATGCAAAAATATTCAACATGCATCCAAAAATAAATTGCACAATAAATTACACATAATAAAATAGAGATTGATAATACCCTTGAGGTAGGGCAACATTGTACAATGCTCCTTATTGAAAGGAAGCCACTCCACAAGATATTCAACTCCATGAGCCAAGACTTCTACAAGAATAATTCATACATGTCTTTTACAATGGGGGTACATCTCTCTTTATACAAGAGTGTGATGATTCACCTTCCATGAGTTACAAGATCACCCATGTGGTGGTTCACCTTCTACGAGTTACAAAGTGCATAATGATATGACAACATTCCTTTACATATGACAATATTTCCCAATGGTTACATATATGATTCTATGACATACTTATTTCTAATTTAGCATGTGGTCTTTCTTACTCAATAGTTAATTAATGGCTCATACCATTATACAATATAATATTAAATTATTAAGTACCTATCTTGGGTACCTAACATTTCATCCCCCTTACAAAATGTTTCATCCTTGAAACATTAGAAGAGGCTAAATAATATGATATTTTGAGCCATGTTGAGTATTGGAACCAATATCGATCATCCATCCATCCCAATGGAACTCTAATTGGTGGTGGTCTTCGTTGATGCTAATATACCATATTTCCACTTGAGTAGCCAAAATTGCTTAGTTGGCTCCATGCTTCCACTGATCTACTTTGATAATTTGAAATATGAGTCCATTTGTTCCTTGATGCAACTACACTACTTTGAAAACTAGAGTCACTATGCTTTCTTTACCAAACATTACCATGGTTGGTGCCCTTCTGATTCCATGTAGAACCATAATAGCTCCTTTGTTGCTCTCTACCTTGTCTCCATGATTGTTGCCTCTCATGGTGATGTGGATGGTGATATGCTCCAACCTTAGCCCTATGTGCTACTTTATTTGACTCTTCAATATTTTGTTCCTTTATTTTGTGCTCTTTTGTCATGCTCCCATCCATTGATTTTTCCCTTACTTTTGCTTTTGCTACTACCTCCTAAGATTCTATTTAAGGTTTTATTGTTTGTTCTTCACTTTGTTCCCTTGCAATAGCTACCTATTTTTCCTTACACTAAGAAATATATTGTAATGTTATCTTCTTCTTTTGGTACCATAACTTCATGAATTTATTTTGCACATTAAGGTTAATAGTACCCAAATAATACAACCAAGGAGAACCAAGAACAATATCTACATCATTTAGCTCAATAGCATGAAAATCTGAATGTAAAATATATTTATCCATGGTGATATTCAAATATTCAAAAATTTGAATATTTTTACCCTCAAGTTGTATGTCTTTGATTTTATTTGCTTGAACTTGCAACCTCTTAGTCAAAGACATATTGATAAAATTATATTTGCTACTAGGGTTAATGGAAACAATAATTTTTTGATTTTGAATGCAACCATGAACTTGCAAAATAAATTTTTTACATTCAAAATTTTTTTATTGACCACGTTTGACCCTAACACAAAAAGTGTAGTTTCCTTAGCTTGCACATTATTATCCTTTTATTTTGATCCCCATTTTCTTAAAAATGCAACTTCAAATTCTTCCCGTGTATATATAAAATTATGGGCACTAGAAAAATTCATAAGCCAAGATAAAGCTTCCCCTTCTAAATAATCATAAAGACCATAACTCCATTAAAATTAGAATAAATGAAAGACTTATAAATTTTCCACCATTCCCAAGCATCCTTATCATTATCTCTAGTGAATATTAGCAACTTTATGATTATTTTTTCTTAAAGTAGCTAGGGTTTGAAGTAATCGAAAATTCTCAAAATTTAAAATTTGACATCTCATTTATGTCTCTTTTAAAACAATTAAATATTCAAATTGTCTTCAAAACAAAACAAATGATAACTGATCAACTTACCCGGATTTATAGTTATGGATTTTTTCCCTTTCATGAAGTTTTTGTGCAGCAGCCCCAAAAACAACACCAAAATCCCAACTTGCAAAAGTTGTAACTCCCTCAATACTTAACAAAATATAACAATTGAGAAATAATTTTTGTAGTAATCAAAATAACCTTCATGTTGATCCAAATATCTTCTAAAAATGACCACTAAAACAATTTATTAATTTTTTTCTTTTTGAAAAAAAAACTGCGCATACAAAAATAAACTCAACAACCCAACTCCAAATAACTATAACTCTCTTAATACTTAACATAATTTTACAAGTGGGTGGTAATTTTTATAAAATAATCTACACGCTGGCACACAAATATTTTTAAAATGATTGCTAAATTTTTTAATATGATTTATTTATTTATTTTTATTTTGAAAAACATTTGCGTGGCCAACAAGCAACACAAATAACCCAACTTAAAATAGCCATAAAATTTTCAATACTTATTAGAATTTAACAAATGAGTAGTCATTTTTGTAGTACTCAAAAAGATATACACAATGGTGCAAAAACTTCTAAAAATTACTATTGAAATAAAAAGTATGGCCTTCGTAAAATGTGATGTTTTTATGAAAAATGTGCCCTAGCTTTGCAAAAACAACCCCACTTTACCAGAATTGCTACTCTGATACCAAAACAACCTCTCTTATCATTAATATAAATCATTCATTAATATGCAAAAATATTTAACATGCATCCTAAAATAAATTGCACAACATATAAAATAGAGATTGATAATACCCTTGAGGTAGGGCAACACCGTACAATACTCCTTATTGAAAGGAAGCCACTCCACAAGATATTTAGCTCCATGAGCCAAGACTTCTACAAAAATACTTCATACATATATTTTACAATGGGGGTACATCTCTCTTTATACAAGAGTGTGATGGTTCACCTTCCATGAGTTACAAGATCACCCATGTGGTGGTTCACCTTCCAGGAGTTATAAAGAGCATATTGATATGATAATATTCCTTGCGGTTATATATGAAAATATTCTTCAATGGTTACATATATGATTCTATGACATATTTATAATTTGACATGTGGCCTTCCTTAATAGTTAATTTATGGCTCATGCCATTATACAATACAATATTAAATTATTAAGCACCTATCTTGGGCACCTAACATATTCCTTGCCACTTTAGTCCCTCTGAAGCTATGTGACTATGATGTTTGCTCTTTTTCATTGGAGGAGGATATTTAATAGTTTTTTTTGGTGGCACACAATAGTGCCATGTCATCCACCATATTGACGAGATGTTTGCATCATCCAAATTATCACAAATATATGCTTGATGAGAATTGATCTTAGTTCTATGGAGTGCAAGAACCATCGAGCTAACTAGGATGCTAGTGCATGTGTTAGTTCTTGTTACCTACTTCAAAATTAAGGATATATTACCATTTTTTAACTTTGTGTGTGAAAAGGACCTCCAAAATCCTCAAAATTAGAATCTCCCCCCATATACACAAACCAAAGTCCTATTGACCAAGTTTTCACATATTTTATCTATATGCAAAAGAAAAATACATTGTTTTATCATAACATTTGTGTGACATGAAGTGATAGTGCCTTAAATAATATTCAAACCCAATATAAATGCATATTAATCACCTTATCCACACTTGGTTGACCATCTTGGTGCCCTTCATAATGATGATAGAGAGGCATGCATTGTAGGCATGCAAATTGACATGTCTGCATAATTTGTAAAAAAGTTTTATCATTTTGTATATTTGTATGCAGAGTGTTTGATGAAATGTGCATATGCATATTTAATAAAGTTATAAAGTGGTGATGTAATATTTCATGTGATAATGTGTAATGTTAAGTGAAATATAAGTAGAAATGAGTCACAAGTTGAGAGTTTGTATTGTAGTTGGAAATGAAATGTAAATATAAGTTAAATGCATGTCAAATGTAAATGATGAGGTATTGGGTAGTTAGAAAGTTGGAGGATGCAACAACCTCATTAGTTGTATAAATAAGACCCTTCCCTAATTCATTAATATTATTGGGGTTATAGGTGTGGTTGGCGTTTTTGGCACAAAAGGAGATATTTGTACATGATCATAAATTGTATATGTAAGATAATACTGTACGTATTCTATCATATAAGAAAATACTAATGTAATATCTAGTCATGTTCAACCATCATCTATAGTATTTGTATGGCCATTGTTGTTAGATTTTGATACTAAATACTTAATGAAAAACAACCACAAGATCTAAAATGAGCATGATATATCAAATATAAGATAATGATAATATTCTAAACATTTAAAACTCATGAATAACTTTTACAATAACTCAATAAAATACCATTAATGAAGCTCATAAAAATAGTATTTTGATATATAATGGGCATCTCAAACTCTCCACATTTCATACATGCTCTACATTGTATTGTAAAGGGGGAAAAATGCCCTACCGCGTATAATTCCCAAACAAAAGGGTTGGATCCACAAGGAGAGAACCCTTGTTTGGGGTGAACCATGAGGGTATGTTGTACTCTACACTCAGTTCTAAGGGGAAGGGTTCACCAGGAATGGTTTAAGGACTCACTCCAATTCCTCGAGATATTCAGGATTGTTTGATGTATTCATTTTTAGGTAATCACCTAAATTTGACCTTTCTAGGTCTAAACTAGAAAAAATAAAGGACAATACATAAAATAGAATAATGCAATTGGAAAAAAAAAATGTAGGCATACAAGAGCTATCCTGGAATGATTCTTTCTTTTGAATGCTCACTAACCTAGGGTTTTATTTCAAAAAACCTTTAAAGTAGAAATATATAGGAGTAAATACACATCAATTATACCTAAATGCAAGCTAGATGCTTTTCACTTTTAGATGCCTAGAATTCAACAATGAAACCAGATTCTCAACAGTAAGAGTGATAGAGCAGTTATTAGATCAATGGTTGATTTAGCCCTTTTTTGCCTCTTGTCCAATGATATCAAAGACTCTTGTTCCTGCAAGATTACTTATGAAACACTAAAAAATGAAATTAGTATTAGGGGACCTGCATGGGCCACTGTATGACAAATCTAGCAGTAGTGAAGCCCCCTAGGTCCTTTTAGATGACCTTTTAATACAAAAGCAAAAATTGACCTTTGGAGATTTAATCATAAATTAGAAAGACAACAACAAAAAATAGAAATAAAAGTACAATAGTATGATCTAGAGATAGAATAGAATGTAACAGTGAAAGCAAAATCTAAAAATTACCCCTAGTGTGCCCTAGGATAAAATTGCACCTCTCTTGGAGTGAGTGTGATATCACAACAACAAATTCATGCTCTTCCTGGATGGGGCATGATTTCACTTCTATGAATAAATTTACCCTAATTAGGGCAAGCGAAGTCATACCTCGCCAATGCCAAGTGCGATTTCACTCAGACTAAAGAAAAATAAGAAGTGAATGCAAAAAGATGAAATAAATGTAGACAATAGAGTGATCAAACCCTAATGGACATTGCAGAAGTAGGCAGAAGAGAACCAAGTATCTAGATAGACACTTTGTCTCTCCAAGATATGTCATGGATACACCAATTCACACAGTAAATCAATCCAATCCATGCAATAGAAGATCAATATGAAATCTACACTTTGGGGGTTAGCTTGCAGTAGAGAAAGTAAATCAGAATGAACTATAAATAATTTGTATATAGATCACACATAAAAAGTTTACATATCACACTTGCACTTAAACTTCACATGTCTCTGATTTGGCAAGAACATCCTTCCTTTTATAGATAAAATACGACGCCGAAATATGTGAGAAGGTTTAAAATTGGTTTTAAGCGGACTTAAAATAATAATAAAATAAAATAAATTAAAAAACTAGGTTAAACAACGAAGTCGCAACCTATCCTTATGGGGTGCGATATCGTTGACGTGAATTCGCACCTCGTAAATACGAGGTGTGATTTTTCTAAAAGAAAAATAAATTAAAAAGGGGAGGGACAGAGGCCTTTCCTTACTCTTGGCAAGGGGTGAGGGCCTCTTAAGGGTACTAAGGAAGATTTCCCACTCAAAGTGGGTCAATTTTCTATGTCTACATTTTTCCCCCTCTTTGATGCATTTATGGCCTAGTAAATACATCAAAGAAAGATGTAAACTCCTATGGGAAAGAAGAAAAAAAATGCAAAAAATGGGGTGGTCAAGTTTGGTCAAAACGGTGAGACATTACTACCATTAATTCCTCTATGGCTAGGGTTCCCCCTCGAGTTTAGAAAGGAAAGAAAATTCCTTAAGAAACTCAAAAAATGAAAAGAAAGAAAAGGCAAAACATAGAGAACACAAATAACAAAACAAGAAAATAAACAATCAAACCAAAGAGCACTAAGTATAGTATGAACCTAACGCTACTAGAATGAAATGCACAGATGAATAGAAAAAAGGGAAAGAAAGAATAAGGGAAGAGGAGAGAAGAAGAAATAGAAAGATGTGAAGCGGAAGAAGAAGAATAAGACAATGATAAAAATCCAAAGGTCAACCATCTAAAATCGAGAAGAAAGCTGAATCAAAACCCTGACTAGAGGTTGTTATGATCAAAATATGGTCCATTTATGGAGTTAAGAACCTGCTATGGGTGTAGTACTCACTAAATATGGACCAATAAGTGAAGTGTCTATTGTAACCCGCTACGGGTGGTTGCTCACTAGTAACTACTATGGGGCAATTACCTGCTAGGATGTATGTTGAGGCCTACTATCATTGGCCAAGGAGCTGATCGTATAATGGGGTGTTGGGCCTACTGAGTAAAAAGAGATACGTAATCCGATAGGGGTGTTATAGTGTATGCTGAAGTAAAATCATGTATGTAATGTATATGCCAATACTACCTGAGAAGGTGTATGTGGATGTATGTATGGACCAATCAATATGAGCATAACACGATGAGAGTATGTGCATGTGCTAGAAGAAATAAGAGGAAGAAAATGAGGAATGAAGAATTATGCGTGTGTGCCCCTGTTGAGTGTTAATTTTACCCTTTTGTGAAATTACACTCTCCCTTAGGGTTTTGATCTCAAAGACCTCTCTTGCAAATAAGTTAAATAAAACAACTTCTCCAAGGTCTCCACTATATTAGCATTTGCATATGTGTATTAGTAATCTCAATAAAAATATATCAATTCAATGCTAGGAACACCTTAGTGATTACAAGTAACTATAAACAAGGGGCATGTGTTGGTTTATTTTACCATGCTACTTTAATGATTGTTCATAAAACCCAATAAAAATAAATATGAATTGGCCCTCATATGACCATGATGTAGCCTTAATTCCTTTTATCTTGGATGTTTTAGGATTGATTTTATCTTCCTTTGGATTAAGTAGATTTTAAACAAGTTTTTATCTTGCCTTAAATCTTACTTTAAGCATGAAATAGAAGATTAAATCTACCTATGAAAGTGCATTTAAGATGATGAAAATATCCATTAAATGTAGCTTCTATCATGAAGATGAAGCAAGCTTTTAATACAATGGATAAATTGTTCCTCTTTGGTGAAATTTGTTTTCATAAAGAGATACCAATTTATTGCTTGAAAATATTAGCCTCATAATGTCATGATGAATTATCCCTCTTAAATGAAATTAATTTTCATAAAGAAGAAGTAATTTCATGCTTTGAAATAATAGCCTTTTAATATAACATGTAAAATTACCCCCTTCAATGAAATCAGAATTTTCATGAAGAAAGGTGCATTTATTGCTCCAAATATGGTATCTTGTGAAATGCCATAAACATAACCCCTTCAATGAAATTGAAATTTTCATGAAGGAAATGTCATCATAGGCTTATAAATGAACATGCAGAATTTAGAAATCTGATTTACCTCCAAAACTGTAAAAAATGAATTTTTGAAATTACAAAAACCCTTGAAAAATAGCAGTTTTCAAAAATTAATATAAAATTGGAATGATATTGGAATGAGTTCGAATCTATTGTGTATTGAATATTGATGATCATTCTAGGCAGCCATGCAATTATTTTTAGATTTTGAATTTTTTTGAATTTTTATTTTAATGCCTGAAAATTAAAAAACAAATTCTAAAAATAAAAGTTTAAAAAATAAAAAATAAATAAAAATCTGCAACAAACTAAATACTGAAAACTCATAAATGCAAAGCTCCATCAGTTTGATAGCACCCCGTCTTGCAAAACCGAAGATGTGAGAAACTCATGCATGCAACCCAATCTATTCAACCTGCATATTGCACAACCGAAATAGATTAAGTGCTAGCTCCTAGGGATTCAAAAATTAATTCTAGATTCCAAATATTCGCCTAATGTAACCCAAAATGGCATCAAAATCATCTACAAATTCAAAAACTAAAAAAAGAAAGATATACAATTAAAATCTAGCATGTTTCCTCTTCTTTCTTGCTAACAAAGTTTGAAATTTTTGAAAATAAAGCTTTTGCATTAAAATGGGTCATTTTACATTCCGGCAGCGCTTGGCCTTGCCAAAAAGTCCAAGCCCCTGTTTCCGTTTTCGATGGCATATTTAAGGTTTTCAGACGACCTTTCGTTTCCTTCCAAATGAAAGACCTTTCGCTGTCTTTTTCTCTTCATTTCTAGTTTTGTTCTGTTTTAATTTCCTTTTCTGCTTCATTTGGCACACTCCATAACGTTCCTTTTCTTTTTGTGAACGCTTTCCATTTCTTGACATGCGTGGCTTTTCATTTTATTAACAAGGCTTTTTTTTTTATTCAATAAATGTTTTGGCCTCAAATAGTAACGCCAATATCCTTTATTCTTATGGCCCAAGGCCACTTGGCATCTTTACTACATTATTACCCCCTCATGCTTAGTGTATTATAAAGGTCTTCCTTGACCCAATGTAAACCTTCCTTATACCTTAATAATGCATTGGACCCCTTTAATAGATTTATAGTCACAATAATGGACGATGGACAGTGTGGGTTGCCTTCATACGTTATTACCTGTATAACGTTTCTATCATGGTCCACTTACCATTATAACAAACTTATGCATTGCAGACTCTTAGTGCCACTATTTTTCATCCAGTTCCATGTTTTTTGAATGTTTTCGATCCACGTCTACTCCCATCCGAACGATCCCATGTTGAAAGCGCAAAAGATTTGACTCCCCATAGTAAGCTGGCTATGATGCCGCTCTGAAACCGCACCACTTACCTCCTTCATTGTCACCAATCCGGTTCGCATTGTAATATTAGTCCATTTCAAAACTGTCATCATTATCTGTTGCTATTCGGTGCTTCGAAAACTCTATCCACCTGTTATCTGCATATTTTTGCGTAGGACAACGAGACCCATAGTATTCTCCCTACGATCGAGCCAATTTTCTACTGTTTCAAATGCTTCTTCAACACCCTTTTGTTATTCCTTTTACTCCACCAAAACCAGGTCTACGATTCATGACTGGTGTTGTGTCACCTAAAACTCTAATGCCATAAAAGTTTTATCCACATCAGGGTTGTTTTTTGTGTTTGTTTGGTAATGTCACAGAAAAACCAAGAAGACTACGCTATATTACTCTTCGTGCTCCTAATTTGAAAACGCTGTCATGGGTTTCACTATGTACGTCCATGGTGGTGCTCCTATCATCGTATACCAATGCATCTACGTCTTCCTCAAACTCTCCTAGCGTCGTACAGTGAAAGTGATGATGTCATCTCCATATGAGCTGGTCGTCATATTCTTTGTTGAGTAAAACGATCCCTTTACTACACCTTTCGTTCTCCATTATCGGACCCCACTGCTGTGCTATTCCAAATATTGCCCTAGGTGTCCATGTCACACCGAGTCTTTGATCTATAGTGAACCCCTTGTAGCATCTAGTCGTCTCCAGTCTATAATTCTAAAACCATACCCGCCCGAAGACTACCTGCTCATTACCAGCGTATCATGCCAAAACTACCGGTATCTATGGAACATCATGCGATAACGTCGTGATGTCCACTATTTCTATACCTATTGTGTAGATGTTTTGATTATATATGCGGTAATCATCGGGTGAGTCCACATCATCGTGATTTCATCCATGGCGTCGAACTCTACCCCAACCACATCAACTTCAAATTTGTTTGATTGCCTCCTCATATATTTTGTTCACCTACGCGCGCTAGCTGCGTATCCGCATCATATACTCCTCGGTGGCCTCTTCAAATTTACCATCACTTTTTGTCATGTCACTACCTTGTCAACAAACCTAGTCGATGTTGTCTGATGTATCACCTTACCTACATGAATGAAATGATAAAATTAATCACACAACATAAAATAAGAATTAAAACTTTAACTATTAAAATGAAATTTTAAAACTTTAACAAGACTTAAAGCTTCCTCTACGAATATAAAGGAGCTTTAGCTCTTTATTTGGTCTATTACTTTTTATTTATTTTATTATTATTATTATTTTATATATATATTATGATATATGAAATATATCATAATATATATTCATATGTATATAGTCTTTTTGTACATCTATATTTTATTTTTATCTTTTATTTAATAAATATTATATGTTATATACCAAAAAATATAATATATAATAATATATTATTTATTGGAACAATTATATTCAATAAAGATAAAAGGTTCCTTTTATTAATGATATTTTAATTATCATTATTATCATATGAAATATAATAACAATAATAATATTTTTATCTTATTATCATATCTACAAATGAAAGCCAATACGAACATTAAACCAAAAACATTGCAAACAACAAACTTGATGAAAAACTCAATGACACAAAAGTGACAATAAAAAGTCATCAACAGAATAGAAATCATCGACAAGAAAAAGTTGTTGACAAGAACTGACGATAATTGCAAACCGACAACAACACGAAATCACTAGACACTTCAACCAAACCGTAAATATTTCAACAAAGAAACACAAATGGGTAAAATTTTTACAAGAAGCACGAAGACCCCCAAAGAATAAGGAACTTCAAAGTCCCTTTATGTTCCCATGGTTAGGGCTTTATGAACATGTTTACCCAAAGACAACCAAAATCTGAAAAAGCAAAAATTGAAAAGTGGGTCCCAAAGCTTTGGGGCTTGTTGTGGAGTAGCCACAACAAATGGCAAATCTGCTGGGAAATGCTCTTGAGCATTTCGGTAAGAACCTAAACTCTGAAAACACACAAAACCAAATATTAGAATTATAAGCATCAACAATTATCCAAAGAATGAGAATAGACCAAAAAAAAATTGAACCATCAGAATCATTCAGCATCAGCTCAATGTGTGCAAAGTGATTCATTCCTTATCATATGAAACCATTCAACATTCCATCATCAGTTTCACATGGATGCATATGATATGTTATGGATGATTTATGTAGGATTGGATGTATTGACATGACACCATAATATAAACGTCCTATTTTACAGAGAATAAAACATTATAAAACCATAAGCAATCACACTAAAACTATCTAACTCTCTTAGGACCAAATGTGTGTGCAGTGAATTCATTTACCAGATCAAGAGCTTAGTTATGAACCGCCACCATCGAGAACCAGTGTGTGTGCAAGTGAACTCAGAGCTTTGGGTAATCGGATTCTCAACCTAAGTATGATGAGAATTTGACCCTATCCTTACTACTTTGATTTTTGAGTTTATTGCCTCATCTTGATCAAAATGGTTAAACTTGTTATGGATGAAACCATAAGGCTATCCTATCCATTTGAATGGTCAGAGATCTCACTTTTAAACGAGACATGTCACCATGCATGAGCATACTCCACTGCTAGTCAAGCGTCTATAGCCCCAGTGGAGGTTAGCCCCATAGTCCATGGTTTTGATTTTTATTTCTTGAATCTTGGGTATGACTAAACATCCTTCTTAGGGGACATGTAGTACGATCCTTACAACCCAATAGTCAGCGGTGTGATGGAAGGAGGCTCAAAGCTTTGGGGAATCGGATTCTCAACCTAAGTATGATGAGAATTTGATCCTATCCTTACTACTCTAATTTTTTTAGTTTCAAGTATTATGGAAGTGGTGAAAACCACTATTTTATGGACTATGTTGCATGAGAGGACTGACAAGGATGACTATTTTCACCTCACATTTTCTCCCAAGGATGGTTTTGGCCATTTTACCCAAAATGCTTTTAATATGTGCAAATTGTGTTTGGTTCAAGACAGTTTCGACATCAGTTCTCAATCTCAAGATCTTCTTAGTGTATATTGTGCAATGATCCTAAGAGAATTTGACATGTTTTTTGGTGATTGTATTTGAAATGTAGATGCAAGTGAGATGCAATGTTTATGCAATGTAAAATGTACCATGAAATACGAATGAATGCGATGGAGTATACAAAATATTTTGCTCTAATTTGCAAAACTAACAACTTCACGCATCCCAAGTTTCAAACGATATTCTTTAATGTATTTGTGGTACTCATGGAGCCTTTTGCAATACAATTCTGATGCTTTATATTTTCCTTATCTTAGTTAACATTTAGGAGGACATGAGCTGACATATCACTCTAAAATACTAGAAAATAACCAAAAATTGGAAGCGAATGAATACAAAACACACAAATAAAACTTGCAAACATCAAAAAAAAATCCAAACCCAAAACAAAACATGAAAACCAAAATCTATATACAAATGTATAATATGGTACAAAATTATGCAACGTTTGAACTATCACTTCCCTGGATCCTAAACATGATTAGCTCATTTCAAAAGATAAATAACATGATACGCATGCCCAATGATGTAGGAATCCAAAAAAAACCATTTGAAACCAAATGATGCAACAAACTTCAACTTGCCTCATTCACCCCACCAATTTAACATAGTTCCATTTGTGATTCCATAGGTGAGATTCAAATCATTAAATTTACTAGACAAAATTTGATTTTCAAAATTTTCTTGTTTTTTCTTTAACATGTCGATTTCACAACTCAATTCCAAATTTAGAACTAGGCTTTCTTTTTCAAACATGAGATTTTGTAAACAAGAGCCTATTTCTAAAAATTTCAAAGCCAATTCATTATTCATGTTTTTAGGCCAATCAAATTTATGCAAAAATTTGCAAGCATCTAGGATATTTACTAAATGAGAATCATTATAAGCTTTTATCCTAGATTCAATAATTAATTGTTGATGAATTTGATTCAACAATTCAAGTGCATCAACTTCTTTTTCATTCAACAAAGCATTTGGTAAGACCCCAAGGTCTTACTATAAAATTATTAACAAATTAATGTAAATGTAATCGCAGGCCACTCAAAGGGGGCTCCCTTGTAATCGCTTTGCCACTATAGGGGGCTCCCTCCTTAGAATCTATGCTTATTATTCTTCTTCTTGGATGATTTGATATGGATGGCCAACCTAATATATATATCTACCCTAAAGCTACGTTGGTGAAGAGACATGATGGTTCATGTATGAAGAGATGTGATGGTTCACGTTATGAAGGGTTGTGATGGTTCACTTTATAAGTTAATAATATAATAATTAAATGATTAATAATACTAACTAATACTAACTAATAATGTTAGGATTGAGGATCCTAACATGCCACCCTCCTTAAAAAGAGCTTTGTCCTCAAAGCTCAAAGTGAGAAGCTTTGTCCTTTGTTTTCCAAGAAGGATTTGTGTAAGTTCTTGGACTCTTTTAATGGCATCCTTTCGTAGGCAGGGATATCGAGAAGGATGAAGCATTAGCGGGGGGTTTCCAAGAACAATAGTAGAATCTTCCTTAGGAAAATCATGATGACGATGGGAGGGCAACCCTTGGGGTTCCTCAAATACTTCAGAATGATGCATCAAAAGTGATGGTAATGATTTCATATCCTTTTTTGGTTCCTTGGTAGAGCCAATGGAGAAGGAGTGTGTAGTCACTCTGCGTTGGTTTCGAATAGGTTTGGTCATATGGCAAGAACTCACTATTGGTGAGGAAGGTATGTGTAGGTCTTGTAGAGTGCATGTTTGGCTAGCATTGATCACTTTGGGTATGTCTACCTCATCCTTGCTTGGTACATCAATCACTTCTTGCACATCGACCTCATTGTCTTCATTGTGGTGAGTAGGTGCACTGGTCGCTTCGGACACAACTACCTCATCTGCTTGCTCTATGGAGAGACAGGGATCAACTTCCTTCAATAAATACAATGTTAGTGTAGCACATTTATGGTGGGGTCCAAATTGTTCATCACAATTATCACAGAGTCCTTTTGCTCGTCGTTCCTTCATCTCCTCAAAGCTAAGATGTTTAATTTGTAAAGTTTGGTTAGATTTGGGGGTTGTGTAAGTGCTTTGTGCCCTTCCATTATGCATAGGTTTGGGAGCGATGTAAGTGGTCGATGATTTTTCCATAAGTGGTTTCCCTAATCGTTGTTGTGCATTGATTTTATCTTCAGCTAATTTTGCCAATCCATAGGTCTTGCATCATGGTATAGGGATTGAACCTTGTCACCTCCATTCTAATTTCCTCTTTTAATCCCCTAATGAAGCCATTGATGAGAATTGATTCATCCAATCTTGTGTTGTGTTTGGTGATATCCTCAAACCGAGTTTGATACTCACGCACATAAGTGATTTGATGAAGATATTTGAGCAATTCCCACATGACTGGGTCCCACATGGCTCTGATACCAAATGGTAAGACCCCAAGGTCTTACTATAAAATTATTAACAAATTAATGTAAATGTAATCGCAGGCCACTCAAAGGGGGCTCCCTTGTAATCGCTTTGCCACTATAGGGGGCTCCCTCCTTAGAATCTATGCTTATTATTCTTCTTCTTGGATGATTTGATATGGATGGCCAACCTAATATATATATCTACCCTAAAGCTACGTTGGTGAAGAGACATGATGGTTCACGTATGAAGAGACGTGATGGTTCACGTTATGAAGGGTTGTGATGGTTCACTTTATAAGTTAATAATATAATAATTAAATGATTAATAATACTAACTAATACTAACTAATAATGTTAGGATTGAGGATCCTAATAACATTCTTATTAAAGGTGTGAGTAGAAATAAATTCAAGCTCTTCATTCACCTCCAATGGCATTTCATCATAAAAATCATTCAAACCCAATAAATGGTCATACAAATTTTCACCTGAAGCTTGGATGCTTGAACACAAAAGGTTAGATTTTACCTTTTGCACATTTTCATTTACCAAAGCTTGGTGAGGATTTGGAATTTCTTCTTTTATTACCTATTCATCAAACATACCAAAATTAGGCACCCAATTGAAAACATGTCCATCCTTTTCAACCCTTAAATCTTGTTGGTCAAGGTGTGTATCAAGTAACCCATCTTGATGATCAATCATTTGAGTTGCTTCAAATAAATCAACCTCTTTGTCATTTGATTCTAACTCCTTGTTCACTATCCATGGTATATCTTAATTTGAATCCTCAAAACAATCATGCAAACTAGTATCTAAATTTTTAATATCCCGAAATGAAAGAGCAGATTTTACCTCTTCCTCATCCAAAATAGATGAGTCATAAGAAATTTTTACCATTTCTTCCCTTTCTATTTCAACAAAATTTTCAATGAATTTATGTTCAACATGATCAAATTTTGTAACCTTCTCAAATCTTGTGAATGTAATATCTTCATATGATGTAGAAGTTTCAACCTCCCGTATATTAAGTGTCATAGAAGTTTCATCAATAGGGGTGTGATAAAATAATACATATTCATATCTCCCCCAACCATTGTAAAAATTATCATCCAAATTCGTGGGATGAAACTGTATGGTATCCGTGACCTGATATTTTGATTCATCCATCAATTCTTTTTCTTCTTTGTTCTTGGAACTAACCTCGTTATCATCTTCCAAAATTTTGTGAGATTCCAACCATTTTTCCAAAACATTCTCAAATTGTACATGAGTTGTAATATCTTCCTGCGAGTAGGCGATTATGTTATCCTACATATCAATTGACACAAAGGGTTCATTATAAGGTTTAGAGTGATTGTAATATTCCCAATTCTTCCAAGCATCATAGTAATCATCTTCCAAAATAAAGTGGTGACGCTCAAGTTTGCAAGATCAATATCTACATTTGTAACCCATGATTCGATCTCATCACAATTTGGAGGATGAGGAATTTCTTGATCATCCGTTTCAAGCCTTTTGTTCGAAGTATCTTCCAAAAACAAGTGGGGAAATTCTATTATGTTTTCAAATTAATTTATTGATTCTCTTCCAATTTCACTTTCAACCACTTCATTCAATTTTATGGTAGGTTCTGTCCTATCACATATCTCCAAACTAGTTAGATTTAGGACACCATTATCTGAATAGTCATGCACTTCTAGAAAAGAATCCATCTTTACACAATCCTCATTGGTGGATGTTGGCTTGACAACTTGCACCTCCTCTTGGGAAATGTCTAAGGTGGTTATAAATTTTGGACATTCAAATTCATCCTCTTGATCATTCACCTTAGGAATCATTGGAGTGGAGGGTGCTATATTCAATGGTTGGTGTAGGTTGGCTTCACTCACTCTGGAAGAAAAAAATTTCATGGGAACATGTGTCTTTTCTTATATTTCCAAATCACACTGTTGTTCTGCATTTTCTTGGATATCATAGATTGTATCTAGAGATGGGTCATCCAAATATTTCTTTAAATATGTAGCAAGTTTGGGGTGTATGGCACCCATGTATACTTGAATAGCTTCCTCTTATTTTGTGTTAAAATTTTCCCACATTTGGGAGTAAAACTCACAAAATCTTCCGTTGAATTGACTCAAGGATTCATTAAGCTCTTTACGAATATAGGTAAATTGATTTTGCAACATCTCTAAGTCAACCTGATTATCAAAATGATAAATATATGCTACTTCTAGCTGGATCCAAGAAGTCTTAACCTGCATGGGTAATTGGCCATACCAAAAGAATGGTTTGTCATCCAAAATATATGAGAAAAACCTACAAGCAACATCCTCATAGAAAACTTGGCATTGCAATAACGTGCTCTTGTAGACATATAAATTTTGTAGGTATCTTGATGACACCTCTTGGTTAAACAGTCATAGAAAATAAAATAAAATTTCAAGAATTTGATGGGGTGTCCCATTCATAGGAAGAGCCTTATAATTATCCCCTATCATACCTACCATTCTTTCTCTTAGAGATACCACTTCAACTCTTATATCACATATCGCCATTAGTGAAATTCAAAAGATAACTTTAGAACCAAATCTATTAGCCAAATGATAATATCTTTTTGTTGGCATTTTTGCCACATTATTTTGATTGTTGATTATTCATGCATAAGATGTTGAAGTTCTCACTCCTTTACAGGTTTTGATGCAAAAAAAGGCTAAGTCCGAAGACTGTCGCGAAATCGCGACAAAAAGCAGCATGGAGAGCACAGTTTGAAAACCGTCGCGATATCGCGACATGTCGCGTTATCGCGGGTCTGTTGAGGAGAGAGAAGCAAAGTCAAAAAATGTCACGATTTCGTGACGTGTTCCAAAATCGCGGTCAACACAGTCAACGACAGCAAGGGGGTAAAACCGTCGCGATATCGCGACGTGTTGGATTTTCGCGGTCAAAATGGTCAACGGGGGGCAGCGCAGTAAACTGTCACGAAATCGCGACATGTCGCGTTTTCGCGACTTACAATGGCCATAGAGTATAGTAAGAGAAATGGTCATGAAATCATGACATAACTAAGCAAAGGGCGTTGACAATAAACTTTGTAGCGATATCGCGACAGAATAGTGAGCAAGACGCAAAAGGCGAAAGACGTCGCGAAATCGCGACGTGTTGCGTGGTCACGGCAGATTTGGAAAGAAAAGCATAAGGCATGAAAGTCGTCACGATTTCGTGACACTTTCGGAGATGAAGTCCAGCAACAGAGAAACGTCACGATTTCGCGACATATTGGGGCGGAAGGACCAAGTGCAAAAAATTGTAGCGATTTCGTGACATGTCGCGTTTTCGCGAAGAGGAAGCAAAGAGGCAGCCAGATTGTGCGAAACGTCGCGATTTCGCGACATGACGAATTTTCGCGGTTCAAAAGCAGTGAAGTCCAAGGAGATAGAACTTGTCGCGATTTCGTGACATGATGGAGATTAAAGAACCACTTGAGGCAAGAGTGTCATGTTTTCACGGGTTAGAAGCAGGACCGTACAGGGTGGATGAAAATTGTCGCGAAATCGTGACATGTCGGATTTTCGCGACATAGAAGAGAAGATTGAGCAGCGGGTAGATAGTGTAGCGATTTCGCGACTTGTCTGGTTTTCGCGACCCAGAGATAAAACAAAGATGCCGATGGGAGAACGTAGCGAAAGCGTGACTTGTCTTGTTTTCGCGACATATAAGTGAGACAAAGCCAAAAGAGAGAAAGGTGTAGCGAAATCGTGCCTTGTCACATTTTTGCGAAAACAGAGCGGAGAAAGAGCATAATGGTACGGAACGTCGCGATTTCGCGACGCGTCACGTTTTCGCGAGCTAAGGTAGCGAAGGAGCCGAATACGTCACGATTTTGTGACATGGTTGATTTTTGCGGTTCCAAAGTGACAAAGTGTATGGAGCAGAGATACGTCACGATTTCGTGACATGTCGCGTTTTCGCGACCTGTTACAGTTTCATGCCAGAAAGCAGTTCAAACGGCCTGATGAAGTTTTGCGATTTCCAACGATTAAAAGCACTCCAGAATTAAATGTTTTGCTGCTTTCCAATGCGAGCAAGGTAGAAGAACGTGTCCAAGCCACCAAAATTAAATATTTCCATTATCCAAAGCTGTTGTTCATGATTTTTCTAACGGTTCAAGCATGTTTCAAGAACGACCATTTAATGAAGACGACCGACTCCTTGTTTCATTCAATTTTTGGTTTCTCCGAGGCTGGTTTAAGGGGATCATTTCCTTGTTTCCGTTGCACATTTTGTAGATCTCGAGGAAGTTCGTTGCAAGTTTTAAATGTTGTAAAGAAGCAAGACTTCTATATAAATCAATGTAGATCTCCGAAAGAGGGATCGGGAGTTTGAGAGACATTTTGCATGAAAGCTTTCAAGTTCTTTGCATGAATGAAAGATATTTGGCCTCTGATTTTGCAAGCGTCTTTCTAATGATTTCCTTCTATTTCATGCATTTCTTAGTTATGCTCGTCTTTCTAATCTGCTGTTAGATTTCAATTTTGCATCTGAGTTTGAATATCGCAAATGAGAAAGTGAGTTCTGGAATGCAATCCTGAAGGTTGTCTGCGCAAGGTCGTAAGTGGATTATGTTGTATTCTATTATTATATGTTGTTTATGCGCTTGAGGTTAGATTCTTGCTGAGTTTCTTTCCCCGATCATATAAATTCGGCCTGTGGCCATATTTCCCATCTCTTTCGTGTATTTCCCGTTTCTTTCTGCACATTTATAATTCCTTTCCAGTAACTTTAGTCTTAATCAAGCTTAGAAATAGTAAGGGAACCAGCCCTCTCTGGAGATTGGTCTGGGAGACATTTCTTTCTCCCGACCTTTCAATGTTGGCCGGGTCTAGGGTGCATAGACATAGAAAATCCTTTCCTATGGCAGATTCGTGACCAACAATTTTTGGCACGCCCGGTGGGACAGACTTCTTCTGTCTTACAACAACCCATAGTCGGTGGGATAAGCATAGTTTTCCAAATTGATAAACCCACTTCCAATTTTTTCACCCTGTTTTAAATAAGACTATTTTTGTCCCAAAGATCCATAATCGGTGAGATTGTATGTTTTATTGTTTAACACCCGGAGGTATCAAGATTTTGATGAGCTGTCTTGACCTCATAGCGGAGATTTGTAAGTTCATCTGGCGACTCTGCTGAGTTGAAGATCCAAATTTCTTGATCGTAGACGCCTGCCTTTTAAAGCTAAAAGAAGATAATGGCGAGGGTATGTTGTCCTAGATGGGATGATCCTGGCCCTCTGAATCTCCAAATTCGGCATGAGATTCCCAAAAGTGCCCCGAAAGCCCTAACAAAATATAATGGCACCCAAGGAATGGCCCGAGAGCATGTTGAAGATATTGCCGCTTTGTCGACCCTACATGATATAGTTCACGAAGATGTTATGATCAGACTTCTAGTTCTGTCTTTGCAAGGAAGGGCATTACAGTGGTACAGACTGCTCAGGCGTCAAAGCATCAGCTCATGGGATGACTTAGCGGGAGCGCTAATCAGAAGATTCGACGAGGATCTCTTTAACAGCTCTCAGGATCCCTTTCAATTTTTCATGTACATCACGAGAGCACCTCTAGAGAGCATCACAGACTTCAATGTTCGATTCAGCAGGAGTTGGAAGAGAATTCCAGAGATGATCCGACCAACACCCGCCCAAGCCCACTTCTTCTATGTTCGAGCTTTCCATCCGGACATAAGCCTCCTCTTGCTGCAATCAGGTGAACGTAGATTCCCTCAAATCTTTGAGGAAGCATTACAAGCGGAGCAGCTTTTGCTCCTATCAAGAAAATTACCGTGGGGAGAAGCTCCATTACCTTATCCGATAGTCACCACTCCTGTCTACCCTATGCAGTATTCATCATGGCAGATCCCACATACTGTGCAGAGGCCTGAAATGCAGTTGTGTGGAACTCAAGGGGCAGATTTCGTCCAAAGCCAATGATGGGAATATGCAAGTACTTTCCCAGCAATGAACAATATGGTTGCTTGCAATGTCTATCAGGAGATGGGCCAAGGAGAGAAACAGATTCAAGTTCCAGAACCTGAGCACCAAGAGGGCATAACCGTGCACAACATGCAAGTATTTAGCCAGAACCTATTGAGCATGCCTCATCAAGAGGAAGAGCCTGAAGAGATCCTGAAAGCAGATTTATCATCAGAAAGGTTCTGTGATCACATCCAGGAGTTGGAGGAACCCGTTCTCAGTCCACAACCAGGGGAACCCTTCAAGATGGTGGTATTGGCTTCAGTCATTACTACAACTGGTACCTACAGGAGCCCTCCATGTGGCAAATTTCTTTGCTACATTATTTGTCGATTGTGTGGGTACTGGCATGCAGGATAACTTGCCCATGTCTGCAACATGGAGAACTTTAGGAAGAGGTCATCCCAATTTCAAGGACCGACTCAAGTATGATCAGATCTGGTCGGGACACTGCAGATTTACCGGATAACCCCCTGAGACTGGGTTTCTGGTGGCGACATGCCAATCATGTCGTAAACTATTGTATATAGCAAAAAAAAAAAAAAAAGAAAAGAGAAAAAAAAAGTATTGTTTTCCTCTGTCAACTTCGGCTCTTTTTGCATGCGAGCCCGCAGGTACGTATTTCTTTCTTTTTTCTTCTTCCTTCCTAGCAGTTAGTGGCTTCCTCTTTATTTCTTCCCTTCCCCTCTTTATTCCCTTCTTCTCCTACTCCTTTTTCTTCTACAAGTAATCAAGCCACTGCTGTTGTTTCTTTTTCCCTTCCTACTATTCCCGTTTCTTCTTTTCCTTTTCTTCTAATTTCATTGTTGTTTTAGCATTTATCCATAGTTCATCCCGCATTTGTCATCTCTTCCACTTCCATTCCATTATTCCATTCACTTCCATTTCCCTTTCATAGCAGCTGGTAGCACAGAAGCACTCTGTTACTGTATCTACCGCATCACTCCCTCCATTCCATTATTCCATCATTTATCATTTCCATTCCATAGTCCTCACTCCACTTATTTCATTCATTTCCGTTTTGCAACCCCTGGTGCTTTCATGGAGATTATTTTACAGCACCTGGTCAGCTAAGCCAAATACAGATTCCTTGAGTTTTCATTCATTCAGCAAGAGTTGTTGCAGCAGTCCGTCGAGATGTACCCCATCGACCAGACTTTTTCGTTCTCAATTTTTCTTGACTCTGTTGCCCAATGGATTCAGGCCTGGGATTCGTGCATACAACAGAACTGTATACCCCATGAGCCGCCAAGAATGTTGGCATTTTTGCCACATTATTTTGATTGTTGATTATTCATGCATAAGATGTTGAAGTTCTCACTCCTTTACAGGTTTTGATGCAAAAAAAGGCTAAGTCCGAAGACTATCGTGAAATCACGACAAAAAGCAGCATGGAGAGCACAGTTTGAAAACCGTCGTGATATCGCGACATGTCGCGTTATCGCGGGTCTGTTGAGGAGAGAGAAGCAAAGTCAAAAAATGTCACGATTTCGTGACATGTTCCAAAATCGCGGTCAACGCAGTCAACGACAACAAGGGGGTAAAATTGTCGCGATATCGCGACGTGTTGGATTTTCGTGGTCAAAATGGTCAACGGGGGCAGTGCAGTAAACTATCGCGAAATCATGACATGTCACGTTTTCGTGACTTACAATGGCCATGGAGTATAGTGAGAGAAAAGGTCGTGAAATCGCGACATAACTAAGCAAAGGGCGTTGACAATAAACTTTGTAGCGATATCGCGACAGAATAGTGAGCAAGGCGCAAAAGGCGAAAGACGTCGCGAAATCGCGACGTGTTGCGTGGTCGCGGAATATTTGGGAAGAAAAGCATAAGGCATGAAAGTCGTCACGATTTCGCGACACTTTCGGAGATGAAGTCCAGCAACAGAGAAACGTCACGATTTCGCGACATATTGGGGCGGAAGGACCAAGTGCAGAAAATTGTAGCGATTTCGTGACATGTCGCGTTTTCACGAAGAGGAAGCAAAGAGGCAGCCAGATTGTGCGGAACGTCGCGATTTCGCGACATGACGAATTTTTGTGGTTCAAAAGTAGTGAAGTCCAAGGAGATAGAACTTGTCGCGATTTCGCGACATGATGGAGATTAAAGAACCACTTGAGGCAAGAGTGTCATGTTTTCACGGGTTAGAAGCAGGACCGTACAGGGTGGATGAAAATTGTCACGAAATCGTGACATGTCGGATTTTCGTGACATAGAAGAGAAGATTGAGCAGCGGGTAGATAGTGTAGCGATTTCGTGACTTGTTTGGTTTTCGTGACCCAGAGATAAAACAAAGATGTCGATGGGAGAACGTAGCGAAAGCGCGACTTGTCTTGTTTTCGTGACATATAAGTGAGACAAAGCCAAAAGAGAGAAAGGTGTAGCGAAATCATGCCTTGTCACATTTTCGTGAAAACAGAGCAGAGAAAGAGCATAATGGTACGAAACGTCGCGATTTCGTGACGCGTCGCGTTTTCGCGAGCTAAGGTAGCGAAGGAGCCAAAGGAGCCGAATACGTCACGATTTCGTGACATGGTTGATTTTCGCGGTTCCAAAGTGACAAAGTGTATGGAGCAGAGATACGTCACGATTTCGTGACATGTCGCGTTTTCGCGACCTGTTACAGTTTCGTGCCAGAAAGCAGTTCAAACGGCCCGATGAAGTTTTGCGATTTCCAACGATTAAAAGCACTCCAGAATTAAATGTTTTGCTGCTTTCCAATGCGAGCAAGGTAGAAGAACGTGTCCAAGCCACCAGAATTAAATATTTCCATTATCCAAAGTTGTTGTTCATGATTTTTCTAACGGTTCAAGCATGTTTCAAGAACGACCATTTAATGAAGACGACCGACTCCTTGTTTCATTCAATTTTTGGTTTCTCCGAGGCTGGTTTAAGGGGATCATTTCCTTGTTTCTGTTGCACATGTTGTAGATCTCGAGGAAGTTCGTTGCAAGTTTTAAATGTTGTAAAGAAGCAAGACTTCTATATAAATCAATGTAGATCTCAGAAAGAGGGATCGAGAGTTTGAGAGACATTTTGCATGAAAGCTTTCAAGTTCTTTGCATGAATGAAAGATATTTGGCCTCTGATTTTGCAAGCGTCTTTCTAATGATTTCCTTCTATTTCATGCATTTCTCAGTTATGCTCGTCTTTCTAATCTGCTGTTAGATTTCAATTCTGCATCTGAGTTTGAATATCGCAAATGAGGAAGTGAGTTCTGGAATGCAATCTTGAAGGTTGTCTGCGCAAGGTCGTAAGTGGATTATGTTGTATTCTATTATTATATGTTGTTTATACGCTTGAGGTTAAATTCTTGCTGAGTTTCTTTCCCCGATCATATAAATTCGGCCTGTGGCCATATTTCCCGTCTCTTTCGTGTATTTCCCGTTTCTTTCTGCACATTTATAATTCCTTTCCAAGTAACTTTAGTCTTAATCAAGCTTAGAAATAGTAAGGGAACCAGCCCTCTCTGGAGATTGGTCTGGGAGACATTTCTTTCTCCCAGCCTTTCAATGTTGGCCGGGTCTAGGGTGCATAGACATAGAAAATCCTTTCCTGTGGCAGATTCGTGACCAACACTTTCAAATAAGCATAAAATGACTAACAATTTTCAAATGGATAAATCATAAAGATCATAAAGTTAGCATCATCTCAAAAGATATGCATCAATTAAACCATGATATGAAATAACATTCTCAAATTTGCCAAAAGGTTAGTATTAACACATCATCATATAGAGAATGTTAGAATCAATGAAAGTGATCAACAAAATTCCATTAGTCAAGACCAATGTCTTTGGATAAATATTTCCAGTAACATGAACAATTTAGCATCTAAATAGCAATAGAATAAATCAACTCAAACCCTATTAGCTCCCAAAGTGTTGAGTGCTAAAAGATTACCAAAGATGCTAATCAAATGAACTTGAAATATTTAGCAATTAAAACCCTCAAAGTTACACCGAATCACATCATTCATGTATGAACAATCCAAAAGCATTAGATCAATGAATACCAATGCATGAATTACTTAGCATAAATGAAATAAAGTAAACCAATTCAGGCCCTCCTAGCGCAAAAATGTTGAGTGTTAATTTTACCCATTTGTGAAATTACACTCTCCCTTAGGGTTTTGATCTCAAAGACATCTCTTGTAAAGAAGTTAAATAAAACTTCTCTAAGGTCTCTGCTATATTAGCATTTGCATATGTGTATTAGTAATCTCAATAAAAATATATCAATTCAATGCTAGGAACACCTTAGTGATTACAAGTAATTGTAAACAAGGGATATGTGTTGGTTTATTTTGCCATGCTAATTTAATGATTGTTCATAAAAACCAATAAAAATAAATGTGAATTGGCCCTCATATGACCACGATGTAGCCTTAATTCCTTTTATCTTGGATGTTTTAGGATTGATTTTATCTTCCTTTGGATTAAGTAGATTTTAAACAAGTTTTTTTTATCTTGCCTTAAATATTACTTTAAGCATGAAATAGAAGATTAAATCTACCTATGAAAGTGCATTTAAGATGATGAAAATATCCATTAAATGTAGCTTCTATCATGAAGATGAAGCAAGATTTTAATACAATGGATAAATTGTTCCTCGTTGGTGAAATTTATTTTCATAAAGAGATACCAATTTATTGCTTGAAAATTATAGCCTCATAATGTCATGATGAATTCTCCATCTTAAATGAAATTAATTTTCATAAAGAAGAAGTAATTTCATGCTTTGAAATAATAGCCTTTTAATATAACATTAAAATTACTCGCTTCAATGAAACAAAAATTTCATGAAGGAAATGTCATCATAGGCTTATAAATGAACATGCAGAATTTAGAAATCTGATTTACCTCCAAAACTGTAAAAAATGAATTTTCGAAATTATAAAAACCCTTGAAAAACAACAGTTTTCAAAAATTAATATAAAATCGAAATGATATCGGAATGAGTCTGAATTTGTTGCGTATTGAAGATTGATGATCATTCTAGGAAGCCATGCAATTATTTTTAGATTTTAATTTTTTTAATTTTTTATTATAATACATGAAAATTAAAAGAAAATTCGAAAAAAAAAAGTTTAAAAACTAAAAAAAAATAAAAATCTGCAACAAACTAAATAGTGAAAACTTAGAAATGAAAAGCTCCATCAGTTTGATTGCACCACATCCTACAAAATTGAAGATGTGAGAAACTCATGCATGCAACCCAATCTATTCAACCTGCATATTGCACAACCAAAATAGATTAAGTGCTAGCTCCAAAATAGATTAAGTGCTAGCTCCTAGGGATTCAAAAATTAATTCCAGATTCCAAATATTTGCCTAATGTAACCCGAAATGGCATCAACATCATCTACAAATTTGAAAACTGAAAAAGGAAAGATATACAATTAAAATCTAGCATGCAGAAATTTTCCCCTTCTTTCTTGCTAACAAAGTCTGAAATTTCTGAAAACAAAGCTTTTGCATTAAAAATGGGTCATTTTACATTCCGGCAGTGCTTGGCCTTGCCAAAAATTCCAACCCCGATCTCCATTTTTGATGGCATATTTAAGGTTTTTAGATGACCTTTCGTTTCCTTCCAAATGAAAGACCTTTCGTTGTCTTTTTCTCTTCATTTCTGGTTTTGCTCTGTTTTAATTTCCTTTTTTTGCTTCGTTTGGCACACTCCATAATGTTCCTTTTCTTTTTGTGAACGCTTTCCATTTCTTGACATGCGTGGCTTTTCATTTTATTAACAAGGCTTTTATTTTATTCAATAAATATTTTGGCCTCAAATAGTAACACCAATATCCTTTATTCTTATGGCCTAAGGCCACTTGGCATCTTTACTACATTATTACCCCTCATGCTTAGTATATTATAAAGGTCTTCCTTGACCCAACGTAAACCTTCCTTATACCTTAATAATGTACTGGGGCCCTTTAATAGATTTATAGTCACAATAATGGACGATGGACAGTGTGGGTTACCTTCATACGTTATTTCTTGTATAACGTTTCTATCATGGCCCACTTACCATTATAACAATAGAATGGTAAGTGGCTCCACTTCTTTTCATCCAGGTCCACATTGTTTGAACGTGTTGGCTCCACGTCTGCTCCCATCTGGATGATCCCTTATTGAAAGCACAAAAAAATTGACTTATCGTAGTAAGCTGGCCGTGATGCCGCTCTGAAAGCGCACCACTTACCTCCTTCATTGTTGCCAATCCGGTTTGTGTTGTAATATTCATCCATTTTTAAACTGTCGTCGTTATCTGTTACTATCCGGTGCTTCAGAAAATCTATCCACCTATTATCTATGAATTTCTATGTAGGACCATGAGACCCACAATATTCTCCCTGCGTTTGAGCCAATTTTCTATTGTTTCAAATGCTTCTTCGGCACTCTTTTGCTGTTCCTTTTACTCTGCAAAAACCAGGTCGGCGGGCCATGATTGGTGCTGCATCACCAAAAACTCTAATGCTGCAAAACTTTTGTCCATGCCAAGGTTGTTTTTTGCGTTCATTTGGTAAAACCGCAGAAAAACCAAGAAGACTATGCTATATTACTCTTTGTGCTCCTGATTTGACAATTGTGTAAGTCCATGGTGGTGCTCCTATCATCGTATACCAATGCAGCTGCGTCTTCCCCAAACTCTCCTAGCGTTGCATAGTGAAAGTGATGACATAGTCTCCATATGAGCTGGCCATCATATTCTTTGTTTAGTAAAACGACCCCTTTACTACGCCTTTCGTTCCCCATTATCGGGCCCCACTACTACGTTGTTTCGAAGACTGCCCTAGGTGTCCATATCACGCTGAGTCTTCGATCGGTAGTGGACCCCTCATAGTATTTGATCATATCTAGTTCGTAATTCTAAAACCATGCCCGCCCGAAGACTACCTGCTCATTACCAGCGTATCATGCCAAAACTACTGGTATCTATAGAGCATCATGTGATAACGCCATGTTATCCTCTGTTGCCAGACCTATTGCATAGACATTTTGATTATCTATGCAGTAATCGTCGGGTGAGTCCACATCATTGTGATTTCATCCACGACATCGAACTCTACTCCCAACCACATCAACTTCAAATTCGTCTGGTTGCCTCCTATGATTTCATCCATTCATCCCTACCAAACCTTCGTCGTGTGGGCCCCTAAAATCTGCTCACCATTATCCTTGCTGTCGTGCTCTAGATCCATGCAATCCCTTATATTCATGTGATGTGCCGCACACAGCCATGTCATCTGTTTTCATAGGGCTCCACGTAGTCTATGCGTTGGTCGAGGTGCTGGGTGCTCTAGTCGACATCATGTGACCTCGACCGGTGACTCCCCGGTCACCTAGGTCTACGATGCATCACGGTAAAGCCCTCACTATGCCATCCAACTATACCAAGTTCCTTCGGCCGTGACACTCTCGGCCACTCTCGGCCATGCTATTGAGCCATTGATGTGCATCAGTTTTGGTTGGTCCCATTCATGGCTTGTTTAGTCGGAGGTCTACCTGCTTCATTCCATAAAACTTGAACATGTGTTCTAAATCATTCACTTGCTTCAAGCCTCGTCACATATTCCATTTTCAAGCCTCGTCACATATTCCATTTTCCTACGCACGTTGGCTGCGTATCCATATCATATACTCCTTGGTGGCCTCTTCAAATTTACCATCGCTTTTTGCCGTGTCACTACCTCATCAACAAACCTAGTCGATGTCGTCTGATGTATCACCTTGCCTACATGAATGAAATGATAATATTAATCACACAACATAAAATAAGAATTAAAACTTTAACTATTAAAAAGAAATTTTAAAACTTTAACAAGACTTAAAGCTTCCTCTACGAATATAAAGGGCCTTTAGCTCTTTATTTGGTCTATTACTTTATTTATTTATTTTATTATTATTATTATATATATATATATTATGATATATGATATCATAATATATATATTCATATGTATATAGTCTTTTTGTATATTTATATTTTATTTTTATCTTTTATTTAATAAATATTATATGTTATATACCAAAAAAACATATAATATATAATAATATATTATTTATTGGAACCAACAATTATATTCAATAAAAATAGAAGAATGATCTTTTAATTATCATTATTATCATATGAAATATAATAACAATAATAATATTTTATTTTATTATCATACCTACAAATGAAAGCCAATACGAACATTAAACCAAAAACATCGCAAACAACAAACTTGACGAAAAACTCAATGACACAAAAGTGACGATAAAAAGTCATCGACAAAAAAAAAATCGTCGACAAGAAAAAGTTTCTGACAAGAATTGACGATAATTGCAAACCGACAACAACACGAAATCACTAGACACTTCAAACAAACTGCAAATATTTCAACAAAGAAACACAAATGGGTAAACTTTTTACAAGAAGCACGAAGATCCCCAAAGAATAAGGAACTTCAAAGTCCCCTGACGATCCCATGGTTAGGGTTTTATTAACATGCTTGCCCAAAGACAACCAAAATTTGAAAAACCAAAAATTTAAAAGTGGGTCCCTAAGGTTTGGGGCTTGTTGTGGAGCAGCCACAATAGCCCCCATCTTGAAGTTTCAACTAGTGAAAAGTCAAGAGGGAGGAAGTGTGCAATCAGAGAAGAGAAGAATGTATATAATTATCTGGAACAAAGAAGACAAAGGAGAAATAAGAATCATGAAAAAATATAAGGATATACCCAAAAGAGGATTGCATTCCTTGACTTGGAGGAGAAATGATGATCATTTGTAAAAACTTTCAAAGTCAAGGAATACAAGAAGAAAGAAGAGAAGAAAGAGCAAAGGAAGCAAATAAGAGAAGAAGGTATGAAAATGCATGGGCCCTAGGTTGGGGTTTCACTAGGCATCAAAGCCCTAGTGAAAGTGCAATGCATGTGAGATATGACCTAACTAGGTGTCATCACATGCCATTATCATGAATTCCCAAAAACTATATGAACAAGTAGTCATGAGCAAGCAATAATGCAAATATGACAAGAAAAAGTGCAAGAATAGAATGTCAAGCAATCATGCATAATATGACAGGCAAGTATGCATAATATGTCAAGCAAACATGCAATGTGACCTAACTAAATGCATATGCAAAAATAAATAACAAGCTAAGCATAATATATTTTCAAATGCATTATGTTCATGGGTTCTTTAAGCTCTTTACCATCCATGGAAGCTAACTTATAAGCATCGAAACCAAACTTAGCTATTACGACAAAAGACCCTAGCCAGTTGGGCTGAAATTTACCTCGAAGATCAACACGAGCATTAGTGTTCTATTGGTTTTCTTTGAGGACAAGATCCCAATCTCAAAAGAATGATTACAAACCTTTTTAGAATAAGATCGTCAAAGCCTATCCTGATATGCTCACAAATGCTCTAAGGTGTGGATGTGCTTTTCATCCAACAACTCCAACTGGTGTAAACATTATGCACGAAACTCATCACCAACCTTGACATCTTGTAACTAGATGCGCAAAGAAGGGACCTCTAGCTCAAAAGGGAACACTACCTCAGATCCATAAACCAAGACATATGGGGAGGCTCCTGTAGGAGTACGCATGCTAGTATGATATGCCCACAAGGCAGGATAAAGTTGAGTATGCCAGTTACGATTGGTCTTATTAACCAGCTTCTTCAAAATCTTGATCAAGAACTTATTAGATGCTTTGGCTTGTTCATTACCCTAGGGGTAATAAGAAGTTGACCATCTGTGTTGAATTTTTTACTTAGCATAAATATTACGGACATCCTTGTTCTTGAAAGGAGTACCATTGTCAAAAATGATCACCAAAGGAATCCCAAACCTATAAAGGATCTAGTTGAAGATGAACTCAGAACCCTAAGTTCCAGTCATCGTAACCAGAGGTATGGCTTTAACCCACTTAGTGAAGTACTCAGTCGTAGTGATGATAAACTTGTGACCATTAGATGACACTGGTTTAACCTTCCCAATAATGTCCAATCCCCACATGGAAAAATGCCAAGGGGAAGATATCACCCGAAGGTCTTGAGAAGGAGCATGAATAAGGTGATCATGGTGTTGACACTTGTCACAACACCGAACAAAATTGCATGCATATTTCTCCATGGAAGGCCAATAATACCCCATCCAAACGAGCTTTTTGGCAATCGTATTTCCGCTAAAATGGACTCCACATGAACCTTCATGAGTATCACTAAGAGTAAGTTAGGCATCATCAGAGTTAAGGAATCACAAAAGGATACCTTCAAAAGAATTTCAATATAAAGTATTACCAATTATAATAAATCAACACGCTCTTTTGAGCAATAGCTTACGTTGATTATAGTCTAAACCATCAGGCATCGAGCCATCTTTAAGAAAATTAAATATGTTGATATACCATGGTTTAGATGGGGAATCTCTGATGGTAAAACACACTAGGGGATCCAAACAAGAACTCAAATACATGGGTTCCTGGAGTTGTCAGATGATAATGGAAGCTTGATCATCTTCTAAATCCAAAGGGAACAAAGATGCAACAACAACCATGACATCTGCATGGTAGTTTGAGGATCTAGGGATAGACTCTATGGTTACCTACTCAAAAGAAGACAAAAACCTGGTAATAATATCCTTATAGGGTTTAATTTTATCATCCCGAGTCTGATAAACATCATTAATCTGATTAACCACAAGTTGAGAGTCACCAAATACAAAAAGGACCTTAACTTGCAAAGTTGAGGCTGCTCTAAGACCAAGGATCAAAGCTTTGAATTCTATTGTATTATTAGTGTAAGAGAAATGAATCTTGAAGGACAAAGGGATGAGCTATTTTTGTAGTGTAACTAGAATGACTCCAGCTCCAGTACCCTTCTTGCATTGGGTTCTATCAAAAAATAAAGTCCAAGACTCAAATTCTTCAATCTCAAAATTGAAGCACTCATCGAGAAACTCAACAACTATAGGATGGGCAACTTATAGGGGAGTGGAGGCTAACTTATCAACAATAACCTAACCTTTGATAGCTTTCTGACCTATAAAATTCAAATCAAACTTACTAAAAGCCAACACCCATTTAGCGACTTGACTAGACAGGTGAGGCTTAGACATCAAGTAACGCAAGGGATCAAACTTTGTGATTACTAATGTCTTATGGCTAAGCATGTAGTGTCTCAACTTTTGAGAAGAAAAAACTATGATAAGGTAAAGCTTCTATAAAGGAGTGTACTGGGTCTCATAACTAACCAAAGTTCTACTAATATAGTATATAGCTCTTTATTTACTTTCATCATCATGCTGAGCCAACATGGCTCCTAAAGCATGTGCAGTGGGTGCTATGTAAAGCAATAGATGTCTGCCAGGTACAGGGAGAACCAAAATAGACAAGGAGGTAAGATACCTCTTGATATCATCAAAAGCTTTCTGACACTTGGGATCCCACCAAAAAAACACATCCTTCTTAAGAAGTTGAAGGAAAGGTTGACCCTTATCGACTAACTGGATAATGAAATTATGAATAGACTACATCTTACCTTGCTAACTATGAAGCTCGGTCAGGGTACAAGGAGGAGGCATACATTGATAGTTACTACTTTGGTATGGTCCAATTCAATGCCTCATCTAGACACTATGAAACCTAATAACCTACCAGATGTGATCCCAAACACACACTTAGTAGGTTTAAGATGAACCCTATAATTTTTGAAACCTTTAAAAGATTCATCTTAAGTCATGGACATGATCCTTTCATTCTAAAGATTGACCCAAAAGGTCATACACAAATTCTTGGAGAATATCATGCATCATGTCATGGAAAATATAAGTCATGGCCCATTGATAGGTAGTTCTTACATTCTTAAGACGAAAAGGCATGATCTTCCAGTAGAAGATACCCCAAGGGGTGGTGAATGTTTTCTTGGCCTAGTTCTCAGGAGTAATAATGATTTGATTATAACCCAAGAAACCATCCATGAGAGAAAGCATTCCACATTTGGTAGTGAAATCTACGATCTGATCTATGTTGGGAAAAGGAAAATCATCCTTAAGATATGCTAAGTTAATGTCCTGAAAGTCAGTACATACATTGATTGTTCCTTCCTTCTTAGCTATAGAAATGATATTGGAGATCCAATCAGAATAGTCGATGGCTTTGATAAAACTAACATCAAGGAATTTTGGAGCTCCTCCTTTATTGAAAGTGTGACCTTAGGATGCATCTTTCGAAGTTTCTGCTTAATAGGCTTAGCACTAGGATTAAATACCAAATGATGCATGGCAAGAGAGGGATCAAGCCCTAGCATGTTAGCATATGACCAAGCAAAAATATATTTATATTATTTCAATAAATTGGTCAACTGCTCCTGATCGTTCATGGTCAAGGCTTTGCCTAACTTAAGGAATCTAGGGCTTTCCTCAGAACCTATATTCACATATATGGTCTCCTTGATAAGGATGGACAACTCATCCTCAAGAGGAGGCGGGGTAGGAATCACTTCTAATTTCTCAAGGTCCTCATGAGAAATAGAACCAAAACCCACCTGATAACTAGAAGACTCAACCTATGTTGCACAAAGGATAGACCCATAATATCTAGTATCATTCTGAGATAAATCCTCATCTGTAACACATGACTCTAGGGTTAAGACTTTAGGTGAGGGTGGGACCTCATCCTTAACACTCCACTTTAAACCTTGATGAGATTCCTTAAAGAGAAGATCTAAACAAGAAAAATCATCTTGATCTTGTGATGAAATATTTGTAGAAGAATTTTTAGAGGAATATTGTGATGAATTAACTTGAGCGAGATCTTCTGGTGAACAAAATTTGAATGGACGAGGATCACCCATAATAGAAATGATTCAGTTTTAAAATTCAAATTTTATGCATTGGTGAAAAGTAGAAGGGACGACCTCCATTGCATGAATCCAGGGTCATCCAAGAAGAAGATTAAAATATGCAGGACAAGACACCACATAAAACATTGTGTTTAAAATTTTTGGTCCAACTCTAAGAGGGAGTAAAATAGTGCCACAAGCTTCCTAAGAATCATTGCTGAAAGTATTAATGATGTCACTAGATGTAATCAAATCTTCTTTATTCAATTCAAAATTTTGAAAGAAATGATGTGTACAAACATTAAGTGAAGAACCAACTGATAATGATATTGCCAATGGAAAACAGAGAACCTTGTTTCAACAGGTTCTTCTGGGTTCTGAAGACAACAAATTAGGAAAACCCCCTCAAGGAAGGGGGAGAGGAAGAAATCCCAAACAATATAAATGAATTTCCTCTCATGGAACGTGAGAGGCCTCAATGGCCTGCCCAAACATAGGGAAGTCAGTGCAATAAGAAATCAAGTGAATCCAACTATTATCATGTTGCAAGAAACAAAAACTGATGAGATTTAGTCAAAAAAATAGCAAAAAAAAATTGAAATCAAGGGGATATGGTTTGCAAATTAGCCAGAGGAGCATCTAGAGGCCTTATGACTTTGTGGTATCCCCGGATAGTAGAAGGCACCATTATTCATAAATATGACAGGGTTCTTAGTGTTTTATTTAAGAAAATAAATAGCAACAGGTCGTGGATCCTTTCAAATATTTATGCTCGACTTCAATTCAAGGGAGAGCTCTATTGTGGGAGTACTTAGGCAATCTGAGTGAAATATTCCATAATGTCCCCTAGATTCTAGCTAGGGATTTTAACACTCCTCTTTACCCTTCAAACAAAATGGGTGGAAATGGACCACCTATCAGGAGCATGGATGAGTTCAATGAATTTGTGAACTCCAACATGTTGATGGATGTAAAACTTAGAGGAGCGAATTATACCTAGATCAATCGGCAGATAGGGTATCATCTCATTCAAGAAATGCTTGATAGGTTTTTTCTATCAAAGGAGGCTACAACTTTGTTCGGTGATTCTACCCTGCAAGCCCTTCCTAAAATTACCTTTGATCATAATCCCATTTTGTTTGAGATTCCTAACTCTCTGTCCTTCAAGAAACCTTTCAGATTTCAATCTATGTGGATCAAACATTCTAGTTTCAGAGATAACTTAAGTCAATGGTGGCAGCAGCTTGTCAGGGGTAGTGCAAATTTTAAACTTGCTGGCAAATTAAAGTTTGTTAAGGAAAAGCTTTGAACTTGGAACAAAGAGGTCTTTGGAAACCTCTTTGAAAATAAAAAATAGGTTGTTGAAATTTTGAAGATAATTGATCAGAGGATCCAACATGATGATGCTGATGAAACTACTAGGCAGGAGGAACGAACAAAACTAGCAAAGTTTCATAACATTTTGTCCTGTGAGGAAATCTATTGGAGGCAAAAATCAAGGGCTCTTTGGTTGAAATATGGAGATTCAAATTCCAAGTTTTTTCACATCACCACACTTAGAAACAAAAGCAATAACAAGATAATTTTTTTTTAAAAAGCAGATGGTTCTATTACTCAAGACTTAACAGAAATCAGAAAGGAGGCAGTAACTTATTTCAATTCTATCCTTGGTCAGGAATCACAGTGCAATGAGGAGGCCAAAGATATTCTCTTGCAATCCATTCCTAGCATAATAAATGAGGATATAAACCTTAAGATTCTAGCTCCATTTTTAGATGAGGAAATTAAGGAAGCCTTGTTTAGCATGGAGCCAGACAAAGCCCCATGACTCGACGAATTTCCCCCTCATTTCTATCAAGATTTTTGGGACATCGTAAGTGAGGATGTAATTTCTGTTGTCAGAGAATTCCAAGCAAGCAATAATATCCCAAAAGGTATCAAATCTACTTTTATTTCTCTAATTCCTAAGAAGCAAACCCCTGAATCTATGGCTGACTTCAGGCCAATCAGTTTGTGCAATGTTTCTTACAAGATCCTAACTAAAGCCATTGTAAATAGAATGAGAGATATTTTGCCCCGCATCATAGATCCATGCTAGGGAAGCTCTGTCTAGGGCAGGTCAATATTGGATGGAGTTATCACAGTTCATGAAGCTCTACACTCTGCTCATAATACTAACAGGTCTGTTTTTGCCCTCAAGCTTGATATGAACAAAGCATTTGACAAGCTAAATTGAGACTTTTTTATTGATATCCTCCTTAAGTTTGGTTTTCACCACCAATGGGTTAATTTGATAAAATAATGTATTTCTAAAGCATGGTTCTCGATTCTAGTTAATGGAACAACTGCTGGTTACTTTCAAAGTCACAGAGGAATTCGGTAGGGGGACCCTATCAGCCCCATGTTATTCATCATTGTGGCAAAAGCTTTAGGCAAAACCATAAAAAATGCTTGCAGTTCAAGGCTAATATCGGGAATCAAGGCAACATCTCTCACTAGGGTTGTTTCTCACCAACAATCCATCGATGATACCCTTATATTGACTAAGGCATCAGTGGTTGAGGCCAAAATAATTAAATACATCCTACAACTCTATGAGGACGTTGCTGGTCAGAAAGTTAATTTTAGTAAAAGCAAGTTATATTTCTTGAACACCCCCATTCAGAGGCAAGGAAGGATTGCAAAAATTTTAGGGTGTGATATAGCAAACCTCCCCACTTCATATCTTGGTCTTCCTCTTTTCATTGGTTCTCCGAGAGAGTCAATGTGAGACAGGGTTATTGAAAGAATTCAAAAAAAACTTGCTGGATGGAAAGGTCATCTTCTATCTCAAGAAGGAAAACTGACCCTCACTAAGGCCTCTCTTCAGAGCATTCCAATTTATTTCCTCTCTATTTTCAAAGCCCCTGTGAAGGTTTTCCAAAAAAATGAGAAACTCCAAAAAGAATTTTTATGGACTGGATCAGAGGAGAAAAAAATGATACACCTTATAGGATGGACCAAAGTGTGCAGACCCAGGGAAAATGGGGGCTTAGGTCTTAGGAGAATTTCTCATATAAATTTAGATTTACTAGCTAAGCAGGCATGGCGTCTCATTTCTAGTGAAGAAAATGAATGGAAAACTATCATCAAATGAAAGTATCTTCAAAATATGGAATTTCTAAGTGACTCAGTTCCAATCAGAGGTTCTGCTTTTTGGAAAGCAATTCTTAATTGTAAGGAAATCATCAAAAAAGGTTTAAGATGGGTTTTAGGCAATGGTGAGAGGATAAATTGCTGAAATGATAGGTGGGCTAAGGAAGAACTACTTACACAATATCCTAACTTAGCCTGAATCAGAGATATCATAGAAGAACTCATTGGCAGAAAAGTCTCCGATTATATGGTTGAGGACAGAGGTAGAATGAAGTGGAAAAAAATAAGAATTCATGGATTTCAAGTAGAATCAAATGATCTTTGTAACATTCTCGGGCAACATTTTATCCCCATGAGACCCAAGGAAGATCAAGTGACTTGGGCTCCTACGAAAAATGGGTAGTTCATTGTTAAATCAACTTACAAGCTTCTACTTGATGATGAGGATTTTGTCCTCCAAAAGGACTAAGTTTGGATAAAAAATTTAATTCCAAAAATTGCAATGTTTTCATGGCTAGTTATCCAAGGAAGAATTATAGCCATTTATAATATGATGCGTAAAGGTATTTGTATCACTAATCATTGTTATCTGTGCAGGTCTAATTGGGAGACCATTTATCACATTTTCCTTGAGTTCTCTTTTTCCTTGACTATCCTAAGTGGGGTTTTTTAGGCCTTCAATATTTCATGGGTTAAACCAGCCATCGTACTTGATTTGTTCATCCAGTGGCCTTGCCCCTTTTCAAGCCAAAGACTTAGATACATGTGGAAAATTTATCTCAATCACTATCTTTGGTAGGTGTGGTTAGAAAGGAACCATAGAGTCTTTAATGAGTCTATCCATGATCATCAAACTATCATTGTCAGGATCCTATCCTTTGCCAATGAGAATGTGAACCTTATCCCTTTTGATAGCTATAAACCTCATCTGTAGGAGACCACAATTTCTCAATATTTAACCTTAAACTTGTTAGATGAGTCTGTGCCTATGGTAGTCAACCCCAGAGCCAATGTTAAGTGGTATCCACCTTCTACGGGTTGATTTAAGCTTAATTTTTATGGAGCATCTAAGGACAATTCTGGCAGAGCAAGCACTGGTGGCATTGTGCGATATCATAATAGGATATGATACTTGCACTTTCCAAATATTTGGGAACAAGGACGAACAACGAAGCTGAAGCTAGAGCTATGTGGAGAGGCCTTCAAATGACTCAAGACTTAGAAGGAAGTTTGATCATAGAAGGAGAATCTATGCATGTTATAAATATCCTTAATAATTGGAAAACACCTCCTTGGAGGATTAAAACAATTATTGAAGAGGCTAGGATCCTTTTCCAGGGAAGACAGGATAGAAAATCCCAACATGTCTTTCGGGAAGCTAACAAAATTGTTGATAAGTTGGCCAATTTGGGTGTTGATGGTGACGGACTTTTCAAATGGGAACACGATGTCTCAAGTGAAGTAGAGGAGCTTATGCCAAGAATTATAGTCGAATTTACCAATAGGGAAGGCACTGTAAGTTCGAAGGCTAGGAGTATTCCCGTATCTTTTTTGAATTGGACTCACAATAAAAATTATCTGAGCTATCAGTCTTCATGGATGCTGCTTGGAAATACCACAAAGACTAATGGGGATAGTCACATGTTAGATAACATGGCTCCTAGTCATATTAGTAATTTTAGGTTGGTTTATAATCACAGGGAAGGAAAGAAACAACAATATAAGACTTCGAACCAAAGCCACATGGACCACTAGATAGCCACCACCATAAATCTAGCCAGTAGGTTCACTTCTCCAAGGCTGATTGGCCAAGATAGTATGTGGTACCAAAGCATGTCATATACGGAAGAAAGCAATTACCAAAGAATTATTAAGAGTAACTGTTAATACAGAGCTTGTGGAAGTTTTTTCAGTACTCTGCTATGTGTGTCTACAAATTTTTGTTTCTCCATTTTCTCAAGGAAGGGATCCGTGTCTGTTTATTTTTTTTAATTATGATGCATGTGTGTTTTCTCGGGGTATACCCAAAATGTTGTATGGGAATTTTCTTTTTTATAACAGGCTATGTGCCTTATTGGATGTAATGGCTTTGGTGGCATGTAGATTTTACATATATAGGATCCTTTGTAAGGACATATTCATCAATAGACCTGGGCTGATTTTTGTAAAAGGTTTTGAGTCAACCTGTAAAACCCGGTATTAATGCTATAGTATCTTATCTACCCAAAAAAAAGTGAAGAACCATTATCAATCATCACCCTATCAATAAGGGTGTCACCAATGTAAGCAGTGATATATAGTGAAGAATATTCTTGTACCCCTAAAGAAGTCATAATATTATCTAAAAATGTTAGACGAGGCTTCAGAAGGGAGTATTTAACTTTTGTCATATCACTCGGGGAGATATCCGGAGGTACTGGCTATTGTTCCAAAACATTTATCATAGCTTCTTTATGGGCTTGAGAATTCTGTAAAAGTTCTAAGAGTGGAATTTTTGTTGACTCATCCATTTTCTGTACTATTTTACCTAAAGTAGATGTTATCATTCCAACCATGTTGTTATTATATTGGTATGGTACATTGTTATAAGACACTTTATTAGCTTGTCTCATTCTATTATGATTTGAATGGCTATTAGAAGACTGAAAACTACTTGTGTCAATGTGACCGACATCAATAAAGTCTTGAACCACATATTTCAATATTTTACAATAATTAGTCCAATTTCCTTCTACTCTATGATATGTACAATATGTTAGAGTAATATTCCATTCTTTGGTATATTTACCCTTTTACTCCATTAGGGTAAAATAGGTAGTATATTGCATTACACTACTTGGGTAGATTATTACATTTACTTTTCTACTTTCTACCATGTAGATATTTACTGTATTAAATATCTAATGGTTAATTTCCTAAATATCCTAGGTGGAAGAGTTCTAAACCAAAATCTCTTCCTTTTGGTAGATTTTTTGGTGTGATCTCCTGTTCAATCAGTTTTGATTACTATTTTGTAACCTATTTAAAGGCTATAGTTTCTAAACTATATGCTAATGCAAATATTCAATTATTAAACTATTTTGGATCTCCTGGTCACATTGGTATCAGAGCTGGAGGGAGGAGCTGCAAACGAGACACCTTCGTTCCATAGGACAAGGTGAAGGTGTTACACCTTCGTTCCACAAGACAAGGCGAAGGAATTTCTCGCGCAGGAGGAAGCACCAATTTTCAATTTGGTGACTTAATTTATTTTTTTCCCTCTCATATTTCCTAAGTTTCCTATGTTTTTTAATTGAATTTCATTAATTAAATTACCCAAAGGTAGAGGTCCATAGGAGCTTGACCAGCCAAGTCCAACTCCTTGGCTAGGCCCAGACCCCATAGTCGATCGATTGGGCAGATCTTAGCAGCCGGTGATCATGCCCATGGCCTGTGGTGGAGCCTTAGTTTAGCTCCCACCCACAAGGCCTGCGCACCTAAGGCAAGCTAGTGTAAGTGCTTTGAGGGTAGGAGCACCCTAACGCTCCCATGTGGCCTCACCTAAATAGGATTTCCTCAAGGTTAGGAGCACCCTCACACTCCCAACGGAGCGCATCAGGCGCTAAATCCTTTGAACACTTGGCGAAACCACTTCCTCTCTCTCTTTTTTAGGTTTCATAAATAGCATAATTTTTTTTTTGAAGTAATTGTAATAAAGGGGTGTTTGTACCTATTTTAGGCTTCATAAATAGCAAAATCTCATTGTTTGAAGTTCTTGTAACAAAAGGAGTGAATTTTCTAGTGTAAAAATGCCTATGAGGCAATATTTGTAAAATCCTTCACAAAGCTTCTTAAGTTGCACATATTTTGCAATTAAAGGGGTATATACATTTATTTTCTTCACAATTTTTTGTAAAAAGAGAAGAAGAATTATAAGGGTGCATTTTTGGCAGTGACCGACACCTTAGTCATACTTATTTCAGAAATTAATTACATGTTTTGCAACAAGAAGGGGAGAACTTATAAGGGTGCATTTTCGACAGCGACCGACACCTTAGCTACCTTATCTTTTGCAAACTCATATTATAAATTAATGAACCTCGTATGAAGTGATCTATTCTACTACACCTAGCAATTACAACAGATGGTTACCCATGCAATTTGGTTGGATGACGATATTACTATAAGGACATTCATTGGTGCGAAGATAAAGTGAGGAATGACCCACTTTTTGCTTAGAAGCAGCAAGAGTACTGTGACAGAGCAAGAACCAGCAGATCGACATTTCCTTCCATTGTATTGGGGTAGTTATATACTTTACCCAAATATTATTGTATAGGAGAATAGGTATACATTACCCAAATAATGTAATAAGGGGGGATGTTAGAGTAATATTCCATTCTTTGGGATATTTACCCTTTTACTCCATTAGGGTAAAATAGGTAGTATATTGCATTACACTACTTGGGTAGATTATTACATTTACTTTTCTACTTTCTACCATGTAGATATTTACTGTCTTAAATATCTAATGGTTAATTTCCTAAATATCCTAGGTGGAAGAGTTATAAACCAAACTCTCTTCCTCTTGGAAGATTTTTTGGCGTGATCTCCTGTTCAATCAGTTTTGATTACTATTTTGTAACCTATTTAAAGGCTATAGTTTATAAACTATATACTAATGCAAATATTCAATTATTAAATTGTTTTGGATCTCCTGGTCACACAATACTGATCTACTTTACACCAATGAGTTGTAGTATCTGACGGTCTTACTGGAGGTAGTTCTATTGCCTTATAATCTAATAGTTGCTTTAAAACTGATTCCATAGGGATACTAAGTCTCATGAAATTCCTTTGAGGAGGTTTCTAAAGCATAATCTTCTGCAGGCTGTTATTGAAATTATTAATAGGCCTACTATCACCATTATATCCAATATGTTTATTTATTAGGTTGAGACTTAGTTGGCTTATCTTATTTAACCTTGAGTTGACCTCTCCTGATGAGGGCTTGTTCCACTTTTCTTGCTAACTCAATTGTTTGGTCTAAAGATGTGACAGTAGTAGTTTCTAAAGTATAAGATAAATGTTCTTGTAAATTTCTCGTAAATATATCAAGCATATATTTTTGAGACACAGACTATCTTAATCGGCCAGCTAAACTTCTCCAACGAGATAAAAATTTCAAAAAACTTTCCTCTCTACCTTGCTTTAAATCATATAGATCTCTCATAGTCACTTCCTTTTAAATATAACCATTAAACTGATGAACAAACATCTCTGTTATATTCTCTAATATTTTCAAAGAATAGTTGGGTAATCAATAGTACCATTCTAATTCCACTCGAACAAGACTCTTTGGAAATATTTTTAATAAAAGCATATCATAAACAAGATCATAGTAAGCTATTCTGAATCCTCTCAAATGCACTATTGGATCTTTAGTCCCTTTGTAGATTGGCAATAATGGCATGGGGAAATGCTTAGGATAAGGTCTGGTAGCAACAATAGGATCCAGTGTTTGACTACACATATCCCTATAGTTGTATGTAAACCTTGATGGTTGAATCATATCCATTATTGAGATCAACTGATTCACAACACGTTAAATTCTGTATTTCTATGTTATGTGCATTCCCAATATTCCCTTGACTTAGGTTGGACATGTGAAGGCTATTGTTATAGGTGGTGCCTTGTGAGAATAGAAGATTTAATTGTGATAGAATATAAAAAATATTATTGATATTAGAGGATGGAAGAGGAAATTGAGAACCAATTTAAGTGCTACTACTAGTTGGATAAATGATTGAATTCATTCCAATGTTGGTGGTCATAGTAGTGGTATAAGTAGGTTGGTAAGTTTGATGACCATGATTTAAAGATTCACTCAAGGATTCTAAGGTGGGACGTCCTTTTCAAGCAATGTTTCTTCTTCTAAGGCCATATCCAAAGCATGTTTATGATATTTATAAAAGGTCCATATATGATCAAAATATTTAAAGATGATATTCCCATTAGGATATTGGATAGGATCAAGATGATTATTAGTCTATTCTTCTAGGTTATAGTTTTCTCTATCAATTTTATCATTTTCCTAAAAATATCATCAAACCTAAGGGGTCTTCTCCCTCCCTAAAGGTCAAAAGCCATTGAAAAAGAGGATAAAGACAAGAAGAAGGACTAAGACCAAAAGGAACCTGCGTACTTACACACAAAGAAATTATCTTTTAAAATATTTTACACATAATTTTAATGATCTTTATTAGTTTTTAAAATAAAAGGAGGTGTTCACATTGGGTTCACCAAATATGTAGAGGGGAAAAACTACCCTACTACATACAATTCCCAAACAAAAGGGTTGGATCCACAAGGAGAGAACCCTTTTTTGGGGTGAACCATGAGGGTATGTTGTACTCTACACTCAATGCTAAGGTTAAGGGTTCACCAGGAATGGTTTAAGGACTCACTCCAAGTCCTTAGGATATTCATTATTGTTTGATGTATTCAGTTTTAGAAAATCACCTAAATTTGGCCTTTTTAGGTCTAAACTAGAAAAGATAAAGGACAATGCAGAAAATAAAATAATGCAATTGGAAAAATAATGCAGACATACAAGAGCTATCATGGAATGATTCTTTCTTTTGAATGCTCACTAACATAGATTTTAATTTAAAAAATCTTTAAAGAAGAAACATACATGAGTAAATAAATAGAAATTATCCCTAGATGCAAGCTAGATGCTTTTCACTTTCAAATGCCTAGAAATCAACAATGAAACCATATTATCAAACAATAAGAGTGATAAAGAACTTATCTAGACTGGTGATTGATTTAGCCCTTTTCTGCCTCTTATCCAATGATATCAAATATTCATGTTCCTACAAGATCATTTATGAAACACTAAAAAATAAAATTAGTATTAGGGGGGCTGTATAGGTTGCTATATGATAGATCTAGTAGCAGTCAAGTCCCCTAGGTCCTTTTATATGACCTTTTAATATAAAAGTGGAAATTAACCTTTGGAGATTTAATCATAAATCATAAATAAACAATAAAAAATAGAAAGAAAAGTACAACAGTATGATCTAGAGATAGAATGAAATGTAACAGTGAAAGCATAATCTAAAAATTACCCTCGGTGTGTCCTAGGGGAAAATCACACCTCACCTAGAGTGAGCACGATGTTGTAGTAGAAACATTGTGCCCTACCTATATGGGACATGATTTCCATTTTGCAAATAACTTTACCCTAATTAGGGCAAGCGAAGTTGCCCCTCGCTAATGCCAAGTGTGATTTCACTACAGACTAGATAAAAATAAGAAGCGAATGTAGAAGACAAAATAAATGTATAAAATAAAGTGATACAACCCTAATGGACATCGTAGAAGTAGGAAAAAGAGAACCAAGTATCTATATGGGCACTCTGTCTCTCCAAGCTACACCACAGATCCACCAAGTCACACAAAAAATTAATTTAATCCACGCAATAGAAGATCAATCCAAAATTCAAACTCCGCGGGTTAGCTTGCAGTAAAGAAAGCAAATAAAAATGAACTATAAATAATTCGCATATAGATCACACATAAAAAGTTTGCATATCACACTTGCACTTAAACTTAGCATGTCTCTGATTTGGCAAGAACATCCTTCCTTTTATAGATAAAATCAAAAGAAGGAAAGCAAACACAAATAAACTTATTGCCGATGCCAAAACACGCGAGAAGGTTTAAACCTGGGTCTAAGTGGGCTTAAATAAATAATAAAATAAAATAAATTAAAAACTATATTAAACAGTGAAGTCACGCCCCATCCTTATGGGGTGCGATATCACTGGCACGAAGTCGCGTCTCATAAAAACAAGGTATGATTTTGCTAAAAGACAAAAAAATTAAAAAGGGGAGATAGAAAGGCCTTCCCTTACTCTTGGCAAGGGGTGAGGGCCTCTTAAGGACACTAAGGAAGATTTCCCACTCAAAGTGGGTCAATTTTCTGTGTCTACATGTATCTCTACTTCTTCTCTACAATGTGTCTCTCCAAAATTATCTCTCAATATGCTCACACAAAGGCCAATATATAATGGGATGTGACTCTTGGCCTTCCATATTCCTATGACTCTTCATATCCTATTCTATGGACTCATGTGCGCATGGACTACGATGCACACTTACATTATCAAATACTTTGCACATACTTATGCATTTATTACATTGCATAAAGTAAATACTCACACCCTAATCTAAGACACACTCCTAATCTAAATATGTACCCAATATGGTACATTAGCATGTACTAAATAATATAATATATTCCAACACCCCTTGTATTACATTATTTGGTTATTGAAGATTTTAGTCTTCAATATGGGTCTTCATATTTTATATATTCTTCAACTTGATTAGGTTCTTGGTTAATCTAAGACACGCTCCTAATCTAAAGATGTACCCAATATGGTACATTAGCATGTACTAAATAATATAATATATTCCAACACCCCCTGTATTACATTATTTTGTTATTGAAGATTTTAGTTTCATTATGGGTCTTCATCTTTTATATATTCTTCAACTTGATTAGGTTCTTGGTTAATATTTTTGATGTGATTTTTTCTATTCTTATTTTTTTATTTGCTTTTGCGTCTTCATTGATTGCTCACCTTCTGAGCATTATGTTAGCAAATTATCACAATGCATATTTTATTTTTATCTTAGATTCTTCAAATGAGTATATTCTTTATATTTAGTCTTCATTTTATATTTCTTGTTCTGACTTCTTTTCTTTCTTCATTCCTACACCTTTACTAGTGATATATCTTCAACATGGTGAGTTAGTACATCATCACAATAGTATTTATTAGGAATCAATACTTCATCCCTTGAAAGAATTCAAAAGTAATTAATGATAAATATATCATCAAGCATTCTTCTGAATCAAGCATAACTATGTTTTGAGTGTTCTACCAGGATTTGAAAAGTACTTCATGAAGATAACCAATTAATGTCATTAATTTTCTTCTTTTGCTTCCTTAGAAAACAAAGAAAATGTCTATTTTAAACTAGTAGGCAAATATTTGTATCCATCAAAATAATCTATTAAGTTTTGTGAGTAAAACTTTAGTTCATGAAATAGTTCTTCATCATTAAATGCATTCTTCACTATTTAATCCATGCTTCTTCTAATTTAACCTTTGAAGTCGAATTCCTTATAGCTCCCTAGTATTGAATATTAAGAATAGTTTTTGATATAATCTTTTATCTTTCAAAACCTTTGAGATTAACTACCTTATAATTCCCTAGTTTTGAGTATATGATCTAATATAATAGGTTATTTTCATTCTCAAATTTTGTAGTATACCTTGTATTTCATAATGTTTGAATAATGATCAAACAATAGTCAAATCTCTAGGTAGAGTTTCTTTTAGCTCTCTAGTATTTTGAATGCAAAGTAACTTTGATAAAATACTTCAATTTCTAAGTTTTCCTTTGAGTTGAATCTCTTTTGTCTCCCTAATTATGAATAGAAAGATAAAAATAATTTTGATGCAATTTTAATTTTGCTAAGATTCTCCATTTTCAATAACTATAAGTTGGATTCCTTATGTCTTGTTAATTTGAGCAAGAGACTAATACCAATGTAATTTTCCAACTTTTTACAAATCTATGTTGTTTTTCTTATAATTTTCAATTTTCAATAGTATGATTTATAAATTTCAAGAACCTAAGATGGTGTTGAATTTCTTATAACTCCCTAATTAGAAATTTAGAAAATAAATGTATTTGAAATCCATGTTTATTAGTTGTGTGCATGTTTCTGGTTGGTGTTACTGATTTACAGGTGCTAGTTGGTGTAGGATTCTCAATCTCCTATTAGCTCTTATCAATCATCATCACCATCTTGCTTCCTTAAAGTGTCACTACGATGCATAGTAAGTTAGGGCTTTTTGGTACTGGTCAAAGAAAATCAAATATTTACTTGAGTCATTTATCTCTCCTACAGTGTTAATTGGTCATTCCAAGGTTTCTTGAACTCACTACTACAATCATCTAACTTATATTTGGTGTTGTTGTAAGTTGAGTACTGCCATATGATACCTATCCACTTCTTTGCATTCTATAAAATGTCTCATGTCTTGCATATGGTGTTCTTCATATGTGTGGTTTTGGTATTTTGGGTATCACATCTTCATTTAATCCTCCATTATACTCATATTGTGGACTTAGAGACTCATCATATTCAATCATATATGTGGTTTCAAGGAATCTAATCCCTGCTTGTTGACTACAAATTTCATCTTTTTATCTACGATGGTCTAGGTTAAGACTGGCATACGGTATGTCAGGGTTGTGATGTTGATTCTTGTTCTTGCTTGAGTCTTATGACCATCCTTTGTAATTTGGTCATTCAAGTACTTTCTTGATACCTTACCATAGAATATTAGCTGCTTCTTCTTGACTTATCTAATATGTGAAGCCAAGTTCTATTATGTTTTCCTTGCTTTACTCTTTTTTGGTGATTTTCCACATCATCGATGACACCTAATTAATGGTGAAGTTACTTTTGAGGAGTCATCTATATTTAGGATGATTCTCAGTGTTGTTGTGGATGAACTATCTAAATATTTTGAGGAAATTGTATTATTACCTATATTTTCTCTTATTTCCAATCCACCTACCTACAACCTTTGATTAATTTATTTTCAAGAGTAGATTGGTGTTGAGTGATTTAGAGTCGCTGAGAAAAAACTACATTTTGATGAATTATCAATCAAGATTCTTCTGAAATCATCTTTATCTCTTTCAGCCCATTATGCTCTGTGTGCATCCTATCATTACTGCATTTGTTGCATACTTCCATCCAGTTCCTAAATAACTTGTTCCCTCAACTATGCATTATACTTACGAAGAGTCTCATACTCCTCCTGTAATCGTTGCGTTTCCAAATCCATTCATTGTAGAATTTTAGCTCCTTGTCCTTCATAATCCTCCACTTTTTGTATTTGCACTTGTGAAGCTAAGTATGAGATGTTTCGAAGTCGATTCTCTACTTCACTTTCTAGAACTCATACTTTTGATTCTAGCTCCCTATGCTCGGTTACTGGTTCTTCTTTTCCAAATAACCATTGTAGGTTTGTAGGTTCATCCTCTCAAACACAATTTCTTGGCCCATCGTGTTCGTAGGATCGTATACTTGGCTATGCTTCTTTGCTTGAGTTACCATAAGTATCCTTCTTGATTTCCAATTTGATCATATTGATCTATGTTTGTGCCTTGCACACCTTCAACTTGGAGCCATTTACTGATTCGAGGCAACTTGTTCCATCCAACTTCTTCAGTCAGAAAACTCCGTTTTCCAATACCTCTTCTACCATAAATGTTCCAATCCATAGGATATTTAGCTTTCATGGCTTGATATCCCTTTTACTATTGTATTTGAGAACCAAATAACTAGCCTTAAAGTTCATTTTTTGAAGATGCTTATCATGCCAATATTTTCGTCATTGCTAAGAAATCTCCATCACTCACTATGCCACCACCCTTTTCTCACCTAGTTGAACTAGTGCTATGAGTATTTCCTCCATGATTTCTTCCTCATTTAGGCAAGTATCAACAAGTACTCCCAATATTGTTACCAATAATTCTACCAGTAATACCACCTTTTATCCATACATCAATTGGAAGGCTATGTGGTTTGTGGTAGGTTTGAATGTGGTTATGTATACCCATAGAACTACTAATAAGCTCTCATCCCAATATGTGCCTTCAATTGCACATGTTTGTACATGACAAAAACCAAGATCTTATTTTTCACCTTCGCTTGCCCATTTTCTCTGGGGTAATATGGACTTGCAAAGAGTAAAATATCCTAAATACCTTCATCAAATTTTGAATAATTTTATTAATGAAATGACCTCCTCTGGAATTTGTTAATTGAATAGGTATACCGAATTGTGTGATAACCTATTCATATAAAATGTAAGTCATTCTCCTTGTAGAATTATCAAGTAATACCCTTGCTTCAACCCATTTTGTTAAGTACTCAGTTGCAACTACGATATATCTGTACTTCTTCTTATAACTTGTTATTAGAGGGCCCACAAAATCCAACCCTCATATTTCAAAAAGTTCTTTAGGTTGCGATGGATGTAGTGGTATGAAGTCTCATTTCAAAAGTTTCCCTATTCTTTGACACGTATCACATGCCTTAACAAAATTCTTGGCATCATGAAAAATTGTAGGCCACCATAGGCTCACCAACAACACTTTACTTACCATTGCATCTGGTCCCATATGTCCTCTGGCCAATCCTTCGTGTGTCTCCTTTAGGGTCTATTGTACTTCATATTCCATCACACATTCTGTTTTACTTCATATTCCATCACACATCATCTTAGAACCTCCATCTTGTATAGTAATCCTACAATCAATATAAAAGGTGTAGACTTTTTAATCACCTTCCATTTTTCAGCTATCGTCATCTCCTTTTGTAGCTTTTCTATCAAATAGGTAATCCCCAATATGTTTATACCATGTAGGTATCACACTTATCATGAAAAATTATGCATTGAGGAATTCATCTGGTATTCCTCCTTCTGCAGGTTCTCCTAAGTGAATCATTGACAGTTGATTCGCAATTACGTGCTTCTTTCCTGGTCTCACTACCACTCAAAATACGAATTTATGTAGAGTGATGAGTCATCGAATAACTCATCCATAGGTTGTTGGCTTATTTATTAGGTACAATAGTGCCTAGTGGTCTACATATAAAGAAAATTGGTTAACCAAAAAATAGTGTTAGTACTTTTGTACTACATACACCATTCCTAGTTCTTTGCACTCCATTGTACTATAGTTCTTCTCGGCTTGATACAACTTTTGAATTAAAAATAAATGGGCTAGTCTAACCCAAATTGACCTTCTTGTGCTAATGCATAACCAATAACATAATTTGAGGTGTCAAAATGCACATGGAACTCCTTATCCCAATTTGGATAAACGAGGATATGTGCTTTAAACAGATGTGATTTCAAGCTCTCAAAATCTCCTTGGTGTTGTTTTATCCAATGCAAAGGAACACCCTTACATGTAAGAGTGTCTAATGGATGAGAAATTAATGCATAGTCACAAATGAACCTTTTGTAGTATCCCACTATTTCCAAGAAGGTTTTCATCAAGCTTACAACATATGGCTCCTCCATTAATAGTATTACCCGAATCTTATCTGGATCAAGATTGAAACCCTATTAGCATACAATATGCCCTAGAAGCTTTCCATATGGTACCATCAAGATACATTTTCCTAGATTCAACGATATTTGAGCTTGCCTACACAAGCTCATGCATTCCTCTAGTAACTTTAAATATTCTTGGGTCTTCCCATATAGTGACAAATCATCGAGGAAGGCTTTAAAATTCCCTTTGGATATTTTATCAAATATATATAGGATGATTCTTCAAAAAGTAGTTGGTGCATTGCACAACCCAAATGGCATACTATTGTAAGCATATATTCCATTTTCAACCACAAAAGTCATTTTCATATTATCTTCTTCTGCAATGCTAATTTGGTTGTACCTTAAGACTCCATCCAAAAATGAATATATCTCATGGCACTTCTTCTAGGATGGAATCTGTAAAAGGGATCAGGAAGGAATCCTTTATGGTTACAACATTGAGGCTTTGAAAATCTACATATATTCAAATTTTGTCAACCTCCCTCTTCAAGGTGATCACAATTGGTGATACCCACTCACTTTTCATAACTTTTAAAATAATTCCTTCATTCAACATTATATCGATTTCAACATTAACCAGTGTTGTGTATTTGGGATTCATCCTGTATGATCACCTTCTTACTGGTTGTGAACCTTCAATTAGAGGAATCTTGTGTACACAAAGTTCTGGTGGAACTCCATTTAGGTCCTTGTACATCCAATTGAAGACATATTTATACTCCACATTAGTACTAGATCCCAATCATCTCCACATTTAATCATCATCTCCTTGCCATATTCTCTCAAGTTTACCTGAATCATTCTTGGACCTTCATATTTAATGAACTCGGGTTTATTTTCTGCTTTAATAACCTCAATGGGTGGGTAGGTTTATCTTCAATGACTAGTCTCCCATCATATATTTTGAAAAGTTCTTGGGAAATATCCATTTTTATATCTCCTTATACTTCTTTGTTGTTGTCTATTTCTTACTGGTTTCTTTTTCTCATGCTCTTGGATTTCATTTCCTGCATCAATGAAAAAATATTGGGAAGATAAAACTTCATAGTCTTCCTAATGCTAGTGGAGTAAGCCTTTGTATTCATTATACTCATATTCTATGCAATACTCTAGGTGTAGTGCTCCCTCTTCATCTAGTTCATATCTTGACCCTTCATCCAAGGAAGAAATTCTTGAATCATCAGAACTTGCAATCTCTTGACTTACTTCTTGGTTCTTTAGATTGATAAAATATCTATGTTGCCTTTCTTGAATATCAAATGCTCTTTATCCTATTTTTGGTTTACTTTTTTTATTCTTAACCATCCATGTCCTAGTAATGCATCATATTCTAGTTTCTACATAGCAATTATGATGAAATCCAATATAAAATCCTATTTTGCTATATGTACTTTTTGGCTCATTAGTATTCCAATTTTCTTGATGTCGTACTAATATGATCCATACAATTTGAAGTTTGGATATCTAAGTGCAGGTTGACCTATACTCCACCATGTTCTATTTGTCATCATGTCCACACTTTATCCTCCATCAATGATCACTTGATTCAAATTATGGTCCAGTATCTCCATATGAACCAAAGCAGGCTTCGTCCCTGCCTTGATCATCAGTATCTTTGGGACAATGAACTAACCATGCTTGATGTGTGCTATCTATAGGGCTTCTATTTTCTTTTTTTATGACTTCTCCCATTGTAGTGTACAACTTAGATACTATATTGAATAGAATGGTCACCTTCACTTTTACTATTGTATTCAACACCTGTGTCACCAAGCCTTCTATTGATTCCTATTTATAATTTGGGATCTCCACCTTCTTTAGAGATTTCTCCAAAACTAGCCTATCCTAATTTCCTTTGTATAGTTCTATTTTTATCAATTATTGAGCTTCCTACCATTGCTCTTTCTCCTTGGTAGTATTTGGATATTCTTCCAATTTCCTAGATTGTGTTATTGTTACGACTAGGACTTCATCTTCCCTTTCCATTACTGTACTTATTTAACTAATGTCAATTAAATTGACATTCTGTGTTCCATTGGAAATTGCCTTATTTGGGCAATTAGCCTCCTTGTGGTTCCTTGGAACACACCACCTACACATTTGAGTAACATTGTTACCACTAGTAGTGTTTGTGTTCTAAAGCTATGGGTAATTCTTTATAAAATGACCCCATTCTTGACCATTCTAACACTAAATTATAGGTGGTTATTTTTGTATCCACCGCTTGTTGCACCTTGTCCATTTCTTGGAGCATCAGGTTGGCTTCCTTGTTGGATTTTTGATGTTTGGTGCCTTAATCCCTTTAAATTGAATGGATAATCTGCTACTGGGTGACCTGCAATGTCACATATGTTGTAAGACGCTTTATTTGGATAATTGGTGTTGGCATATCCTTCTATTTTGTAGTCAAAGCAACAAATATCATTCCTATATTTTTGTACTTCTCGTTTGACTTATTTTATAATTTTATCAAACTCTTTTTGAAAGGAGTGTATTGCACTTTATACCTTATCTTCTTCATCATTTTTATATTCTTCACATTTTGGTTGTCCATCGATTCCTACAACTATCTATTTGGCTTCACTTTCAAAATTCTTTGCTTTCTCAAGGGCTTCTGCATATGTCGAAATGGTACTGCTTTCATCTTATTTCAATATTTATGTAGTAATCCATCCAAGAACCAAAATTTTATCATTCCATAAGCTATTGGCATTTCCATTTTATCCATGAGCTATCTCCATCTCCTATAATAGTTTTTGATATATTCATCTAATTTTTATTTCATAGCAAATATTCTAGTGATGATCTCTGTGTCGTCTCTTAATGGTTAAAATTCTTCAATGAACACATCCTTCAAGGGAGTCCATTGGATGAATGGTTGGGTATGCTACCATTTCAAATACCAACCCATTGCCATTCTCTTCAAAGTGGCTGGAAACAATGATAACCACTTTGTATCCTGTGTTACCCCATTTGATCCCCAAATGGTGATACAAGTTCCCACATGATGGACTGAGTCTTCCTTTAATTTCCCATGGAAAGGTAGATATTTCTATTTTTTTTCTTGATTAGTATTCTATGCAATTATGACTATCCCACTAGGTGAATGTCTTGGTGGTGAGTGTGGTGGAATTCTATCCTACACTCTCTGCTATTGTTGATATGAAATTTGGGTCAAATAGCCTCCTACTACCACTTCATGATCTCCTTCATGAATAAATGAGATGTATTTCTAGTCTTCCTCCCCATGAACAGATGCATAGTTGCTATGGTATAAGGTCTTCTACTTCTATATCCATTAGCCAAATCCTCTCTACTAGTTCAGGTGTTACTGTCCAGTCCTTGTTCTCAATATTAGGAACTTCCTTTGCTATTTTTACTTCATCTTCTACTATCATAAAAAATATATCTACTCTTGGATTCTTGTCTTCCACTAGATCCCACACTCTTTCCAATTTAGGTTATGAAACTTCTTCTTCATCGTGCGTTCTTTGGTTCACTAGTTGTGCACTTCTTCTTGGTTGTATTGGATTCCTTCCTCTTCTTCCTTATGACCTATGATGTGTCATTTACCTCTTTTTCTTATCACCTATGCTTCTTGATCCAAAGTTTATTTTTATGCAATGGTGCCAATTGTAGACAAGGGTAAGTACCTTCTCAAGATGAGGGAATGACGATAAACTAGGAGGGAGTGATAAGCCAAGATACACCAGTCATCATGTTCTACAAGTATGAGTAGACAAGTCTTTATAGATGCTTAGAACAATAGATGTTTAAGGTAGATAGTCTAGATGTCTAGGATGAACTAATAGATATTCAGGTTGGACATTAGGGAAAAATGACTAGACATATGGACTAGATGACTAGATGTCTGGATTGGATGGCTAGGCATTTGGACTGGTTGGCTAGATGTCTAGAATAGACATCTGGAATGGGTGGCTAGACATCTAGACTAGATGGTTGCACTAGGTGGCTAGACATCTGGGCTAGATGGCTTGACATCTGGGACTAACATCTAGATGTCTGTACTAGATAGCTAGATGTTTGGACTAGATGGTTGGCTAGACATCTAGAATAGTTCTACTGACGATACTAGATGGCTAGACTAATACACACAAGGGGTAATATACCAGGGTCTAGAAATCTCCAACTATACATTCATTCTCTAGTCCTTGATGCTCTTTAGCATACCATACAATAGGAAAACAACACACAATAATACATGCTCTATCACAACACTATAACATAGATGCAATCTCATACAACACAAATTCTAGAATAACAATTATTGCACAATAGTTTTTCATTATAGACAAGTATGGATATATTACAAAATGAAATAGGGGGGTATTTATAGGCAAGCCCGAGAAGTTACTACAACTAACCCGTCTCAACCATCCCAACCACCTATTATCTTAACTAATATTTTTACTACCTAGCTGACAGTTTTAGACATCTAACACAATAGCTATACGTCTGATTAGTTAGGCTGGATGTCTAATCTATATGTCTAATTAATCTAGACGTCTAAACACAAGACAAATATGATTTTCCTTTTGTGCACATTTATTAATCAAGCCATATTCATTTGATTGGTTGATTTTATATTGCAACTTATCATTTTCATGATTCATACATTACCAAAATTGATGTACATAATCAAAATTATAAATATTCATAGGATATTCTTTGTCAGATAGCTCAGTTATTTATTTATGCTTGGAATTATTGTCTATAATTCATTACCTTATTTATCCTTTTATTCAAATAATCTTAAGTATAATAAATTAATTAATCTCGACCTCAATGTTATGCCTTATATCTCCTTAATATTTGCAAAGGTTTTAAATCAATTTAAATATTTTATACCTCCTTGTATATGATACACCAAACTTCATATTGCTTCTTGAGAATTTGCAATCTGCACTCTGAAAATGATTTTTCTTTTTTACAATATGTTTAATTATCCTTATTTTGTATGATGTTCATTAGATTTGTTTTTCAAGAGTTTGACTCTTCACTATGTTCTTATTTTCTTCTCTCCGTGCAACACTTATGTAATGCTCTCGCACGCTTCATGAATGTGTCTTAAGTGGCACTTTGACCCATGCCTTTATTGCATATAAGAATATGTTTCAATCTACTAACTGTTGACAATTTTGTCACATTGCACAATGGGGTAGAAAAATCGAATTTTTTGTAAAGTATTTCTTTTAATTTCATGAATTTGTTCCCTTGTTTTTTTAGAAACAACATTTTCAAGCATTGCAGCAATTTTGGCTTTCCCTGCCACCCCCTTGTACATAAAATGAAGAAGAAAGAGCTTCGCTGCCGAACAAGCTAAGGAAGATAGCTTCATCGAAAGAAATCGCTAAGGATGAAAACTACTTCGGGCCCGAAGTCCCTCAAACAACTACTTCGGGCGAAGACCTTGCGAAGCGGCGCTATCGAAGAAGGAATTCAAAGAAGGCGTAAAAAGAGCTTCACACCCGAAGCATTTCTAGCAGCTACTTCGGGCAAAAATTTTGCGAAGCGGCATTTCAAAAGAATAGCTTCGTCGAAGGAAAATCGCGGTCCGAATTGGCTAAGGCAAGTAAAAAACTACTTCGGGCCCGAAGCACTTCAAAAGCTACTTCGGCCAGAAAACTTGCGAGGCGTAATTCGAAGGAGCGCAACATTGAAAAATACTTCGCCAAGAAATCGCCGAAGCACCTACTTCGGGCCTTCCCTCCAGTGAACCATTTCTACTTCGGGCCCGAAGCATTTCCAACAGGTACTTCGGGCGAAAATCTTGCGAAGTGGTGTTGCCGAAGAAAAATACAAGGGAAGAAGAATGAAAACTACTTCGCGCCCGAAGCATTTCAAAAGGCTACTTCGGGCAAGAAACTTGCGAAGCATTATTCGAAGGAGCGCAACATTGAAAAATACTTCGCCGAAAAACCGCCGAAGCACCCACTTCGGGCCTTCCCTCCAGCGAACCATTTCTACTTCGCTGAAAGTCGTTGCGAAGCATCTGCTTCGGCAAACCTTTGTGCGAAGTACTTTCCCCCGAAGTGGAAGCAGTCAAAGCATTTTTTGAAGGTAAGAATGCGCTTCGGCCAAAATCCTCCCGAACCACAATTTTGAAGGAAGATCGCGACGAAGCATTTTAATAGTTCATCGACGAAGTAGTTTTGGCACTTTCGGTGAAGTAGTAATGAAGAGCCCATCTTGCGAAGGAGATCTGCTTCGGCCCTCATCACCCTCGAAGTTATTTTGTGAAGCTCCACCATGCGAAGTGCAAATCAAGGAGAATCTGCTTCGGCACAAGTCCATTGCGAAGCGAAGTTGCGAACAAAGAACTAGCGAAGCACTTCAAGGGCACGCGCTCCAAGCCGAGTATTTTCTCGAGGCGATCAAGTGCCTCATAAATGCATTTTTACGTGCCCAAAAAACTAGCTGCGCATTTTTGGCAATTGGAAATGAAGTATCAGTCTCTGAAGAAGAGCTCGACAAGCATGGCGGCCACTCGAGTATTGCACCCAGAAGCCAAGGACGCTCAGACGGCTCATTAATGCAAGTTTCCACGGTTGACCCGATCACAGTTTCCAATTTTGGTAACAGATTTGAGAGCTCAGTCACGAGGGCCGCGAGGAGCCGACTTCTCAGGTTTCGAGGGTGTACTCCTCCATTTTGTGTAATTATGGCTCAGAGGGTCGGGTCCTCTATAAAAACCCAGGCATTGTAATGTAAAAAGGGGGGGGAACTTTCTGCTAGAAAGCTACTGTAACTTGCATTTCTGCGATTAATACTAAAGAGCTTTGGACTCTATTTCTCTCTTGTATGCTGCCTTCTGTGTTTATTTCTTTCATCTTTCTTCATTTGTATACTGTAATTCTGAATCCTGGATTTAGGTATGCGATTGGGGACTGAACCCTAAAATTTTCCCGAAGGATACATAGGGGAGGAAAACGTTGTAGAGGCTTTCTTTTATGCTGCCTGTGGATAGTGTTTCTATTATATTCACTTTTCCTAATCATCGTTACTCTGAACTCTGAATTTCAATGAAAGGGGAAGGGGAATCCTGGAACTCGTCTAGAGGATACATAGGAAAGTTAATATTGTGTTCATTTTGTTATATTCTTGGTGTTTCTTGTTGTTGTTTCAAGCTATTGGCTAGCAATCATGCTTCTGGTTCTTTCCCACCATTAAACTACTAAAATCTCTTCCCTTACTCTTTTATTTCTTTCTTGCACCCTTACCCTGTTTATCTATTTCCTCACCCTTATCTTAAAACACCAAAGTAGTTTAGTATAGGAGCCGGCCTTTCTCCGAAGATTGGCACGAGGGGCATCTCTTCCCTTCGGCCTTTCAATGTTGGTCCAGGTCTAGGGTGCATACACTTACCCAAATCCTTTCCTAGGCAGATTTGATGACCAACAGTTTTTGGCATGCCCGATGGGACCCGGTCAGTCTCACCTTGTGAGTAGTAGTGAGAACCGATGCTCTCATTACCAAAAGACTCTTAGCATCTGGCGACTCTGTCTTACCCGAGAATCTTTAAGTCATAAAGACCGGTACCGAAGTCTGTGCCTTCATGCAAACAAGATGGAGAGTTAGGAATAGAGGAGAGGAAACTGAGTTCTTTGAGCTTGATATTGAAGCCTTTGGGGAACGATCTAGGTTAGTCACCCCCGAGTCTCTGTTACATGGAACATCCTCACAAGAGGCCACTATTGACGAACAAGGCCTAACTTCTGATAGCACAACGACTAGCTTTCCTCCTAATCCTCCCAACTCACCGAAGCATCCTAGTGCCTCCATTTCTATTGGTCATCCTGTTAGCAATCAAGGAGGAGCTTCAAGAATTCTTGTTTCTCAAAATCCAAGAGTAAATATGGCACAACAACAACAACAACAACAAATGCAGTAGCAACCGCCACCCAGATTATTTCCAGCATGGAACTCTTCGAGACCGCTAAATCTAGCGGGACAAGGGCAAGTGCCACCTGTTGCTATAAAGAAGATCCCAACGTTCGATGGAACCGGAAGACTGCTCTGGAGCACATCCAGGACATAGTTTCTTTGGCGGTGATCCATGACATCATAGAAGAGCACGTTATGGTAAAGCTTCTGGTTCTATCTCTTAGAGGAAAACTCCTCTATTGGTATAGATCTTTACCACCCGGTACTATTATGGGATGGGACCAATTAGTCGGGCAATTGATGCGAAGCTTCAATGAGTCCGTCGATCCGACCTCTCTCCTGCACCAGTTCACAATGATCCAGAGACATCCACAAGAAGAGATCACCGACTTCAATGTTAGGTTCGCTCAAACCTGGCAAAGAATACCAGTTGGACTTCGGCCAACTGACGAAGCTATAGCATACTATTTCCTTCGGGCTTTCAATCTTGATATCAGTGTCATGGTGAGGTATTCGAATATCAATACCTTCCCAGAGTTATATGAGTTGGCCCAGAAAGTGGAGATGGATCTAATAGCTATGGGTAAGCTTCCCCAAAGGATGCCGATGCCCATACTTCTTGATTTCTATCAATCCCAGTATGCAAGCATAGCCGCTTCGTAGATCTCTGCAACCCCTGCACTCTCGATCTCATCTTGGAACTCGAATCCCATTGTATCTCAAATCACTGCTCCACAAATTCATTTTCCCACTTTTTTGACTTCGCAGCCCATGGTCACTTCGGCATTCCCTATACTGCCAGCACCACTTCAACACCCTACCCTACCTCCAATACCAACAATGGCTCCATTGCCACCGATTCCCAAAGTCGATGACATGCAAGCCAAAATATTGCAAGAAGTTCAGTCCCTGAACTCCATAGTGTAGACCCTGTCTAATGACATGACCATTATGAAGAAGAAGCAAGCGCAACAAGAGTTTCTACCAAGAAGATCTTATCCTACACTTGCGCTTACTAAAGATCAAGCGGCCCAGCAAGGAAGAGCTTCGGCAAGAAATGCTGCAATAGACGAAGCCCCGAGCACTTCCGATTATATACATTGGTGCTCCACGTGTAATGACCCTCATGAAGAGAATACCTGCATGCTGCACCAACACTATGTACAAATGCTGGCGAGCAGTAGTCATGGCGGTCAAGTCAATGTCATCAGGCAATTGGATCACAACTTGGTAATTGGTGAAGAAGAGCCAGTTGCAGTCCTTACCAGAGGAGGAAAGAAGTCGATAGAGGTGGATGCTACTCAAATGGCTCCTTTAAAGGTGCATGCTCATCATGAGAAAGGATAACAACCTCATCCAGCCCCAAACGAAGCTCGACAGCCTACACCAGTCAAAGAGAAGGCCCAATAGGCCCCTACGAATCCATCACAGGTGGAAACAAAGGAGCAAGCTAGAGAGAAGCTCAAGCTTCCTTCGCTGACCAAGCGACAAAGGGTCGAAGCTACGGAATAGTATCACACTAGATATGAGCCGAGAAAGGAACCTGAGGTACCCAATTCCCTGGCATACAACATTGTAGATGAGCTGAAGAGGATTCCAACCAAAATCAGTCTGTATGATGCACTGCAACTACCTGGACAAGTGGACCTATTGCAAGAATCATTGAAGATAACCAAAGCAAGAAAGGCAGCACCACTTGCCCTAGTGCAGACCCTATCCACATCCATTATAGGGAAGAATAGGCCACCACCATTCTACATGTCTCTATAGATGGAAGGGTACATTGTACATAACTGTATGATTGACTCTGGGGCCACGATGACAGTCATGCCGAAGGTAGTGTGCGAAGAGATAGGGATGGAATATACGCGAAGCAGTCATGGTGTACTCCAGTTGGATGGTACCCCCATGAAGACTATAGGGGTGATCAAGGATATCCCTATTCGACTACACAAGATGCCTCAAATCATAGTTATACAAGAGGTAGTGGTCATTGACCTTGAGCCCTACTTCAGCATGTGCTTGTCGAGAGAATTTACGATGAAGCTGGGCGGATATCTATCTATGGATTACTCACACTTGGAGATTCCATTCAAAGGGAAGAAGATTAAAATTTACAACGAGAAGCCTTCTACCTTCCTCGTAGAGAAGATGTCCGAAGGAGAAAGCAACGATCCTGTGCATGCGATAGTGGAAGGAATAGAGCAGGTGGATCTGGTCGAGGAGTCTCTCGCACAGTTAAGTTGTGAAGATGAGTTTTCATTGGCAGACTTTAATGCCATGATAGAAATTGAGATGGGATGTTATGCCATCGCCAAGCCTGAGAAACACATCAAGTCAGAAGATAAGGTCTTCGTCGAAGGACTATGGAAATTATTCTTCGATGGTGCCCGATGCAAAAATGGCGTCGAGGCGGGGATTCTTCTAGTATCACCTTCTAGAGAGCAAGGAATATTGTTACCGGTTGGTGTGGAGTTGCACCAACAATGCAGCAGAATATGAAGCATTATGCCTAGGACTCAAGAAAGCAAAAAATTTAGGCATAAAGCATCTCCAAATCTTTGGAGATTCCGAATTGGTATGCAATCAAGTCACAAACAAGTGCACTTCAAAGAAGCACTATCTCAAGTCATACCAAAATAGGGTATGGGACTTGCTCGACCAGTTTGAATCTCTCAATCTGCAGTCTATTCCAAGAGAAAAGAACCGACATGCCAATGTTCTAGCATCCATCGCAGCCAAGTATTCTCCAATAGAAGACATGGTGCATAAGCCTAAAGTTGTGAGGATGATTTACAGGCCCTCTGTCCTAGACAGAGATCTGCATTGGCAAGTCTTTGATAGTGATGAGCAGATTGTGAATTTCATGATTCAAGAAGTAGCCACAGTTGAGAGCAGAAGCCCTGATGAAGAAGAATATGAAGGGCTAGTTCAATTGAAGAATAATCATGTTCCCAAGGGATTAATTACTCTTGAAAGCCTCTTTGATCAGAATGATCGAGCAGTTTCTCACAGGATCAAAGTTAATGCAAAGCAATATCAAGATTTAGAACTTGAACTTGGGAAAGCAATAAAAGTTGGAACAGATTGCACTTCGGAGGAACTAGAGCAGATCCGATCTCTATGCAGAAAGTATCCCGACACAGTGGCTTGGTCTTATCAAGATCTAAAGGGATATGATCGACAACTGATCCAACATACAATTGAGTTGCAGGAAGGGATCAAACCTTTTCGACAGAAGCAAAGGCCTATCAATCCAAAGATCGAAGTCTTGATGAAGGCCGAACTCCTGAAAATGCTCGAGGCAAAGATAATTTATCCCATCAAACATTCTTCTTGGGTCATGAATCTAGTCCCAGTTAGAAAGAAGAATGGAGATATACGATTGTGCATGGATTTTCGCAACCTGAACCAGGCTTCTCTCAGAGATCACTACCCTCTCCCGTAGATCGATCAGATCTTGCATTCGGTGGCTGGGGCTCAACGCTTCTCCCTACTCGATGGTTTCTTCGGATACAATCAAATCTGGGTCAGGGATGAAGACCAACATAAAACCACATTCACGACCAAGTGGGGCACATTTGCTTACTAGCGAATGCCCTTCGGCCTTTCGAATGCGGGTGCCACTTTTTAGAGGGCAATGGATCTAGCTTTTGGTGAGCTCTTGAATAAGGTTATCATTATCTATCTAGATGACATGACCGTCTTCTCCCGAAGAAGGGAGGATCACCCCTTACACTTACAATAGATTTTCGAAAAATGCCGAGAATTTGGCATTTCAATCAATCCGAAGAAGTCCATATTCACAGTCAACGAAGGGAAGTTGTTGGGACATGCGATATCAGAAAAGGGTCTTGCTATAGATCTTGACAGAGCTGAGGCTCTAATGAAGCTCCCACTCCCAATAGACAAGAAAGGTCTTCAATATTTCTTCGGCCAGATCAACTTCGTGAGGAAGTTTGTCCCAGATTTTGCCCAGGTCATCAAGCCGATGTCCGAAATTTTGAAGAAGGGTGCAGAATTCATCTGGATGAAGGAGAGAAAAGAAGCATTCAAAGAAATAAAATCCCAAATTGCTCAAGCACCGGTCCTGACCAACCCTGACTACAATCGGGACTTCATCCTATATGCTATAGGAGAACCTGAGAGCTATGCTGCAGTCTTAACACAAAAGAGGGAAGATGGCGAAGAGCGCCCCATCGCGTTTCTAAGCCAAGTGATAAACCCTCATGAAGAAAAATATAATTTCATAGAAAGGCAGGTGCATGCAGTAATGAAGTCTCTTAGGAAATTCAAGCAGTTCATCTCCCAAAGTTGGGTTACAATCTTTGTCATTCACCCTGATGTGCGCAATTTCATCATCCAAGGAGAATTGGGTAGTAAAAGAGCCGGTTGGGTCAGCAAGATACAAGAGTTCGACATCGAGATCAAACCCACAAAACTGGTTCACGGTCGTGCATTGTGTCAAGAACTGGCGAAGAGCGTAGCGGCCGAAGCTATAGAATCTCAATGGGATGACTCGCCAGTAGAAGAATGCTTCGCAAACCAGGAAGAGGATGAGAAAGACTGGGTCAGTGAAATAGTCGAATACTTCAACACCGGCAGATGTCCTTCACATCTAAATGCTTCACAGCGAAGGCATTTCAGGATGCGGTCCTCCCGATATACCTTGCGCCCCGAAGGCCTATTTTTTAGAAACATTGATGGCGTCCTTCTCAGGTGCATAAAATATGATGATAAAAGGAGAATCCTAGGAGAATTCCATTCAGGATTATCTGGAGGCCACTTCGCAGGGAGAACAACGACACTAAAAATCATCAAGGCGGGTTATTATTGGCCCACACTCTTCGCTGATGCCTTCGTAGTCTATCGCAAATGCGAGCAGTGTCAGAAGTTCATCGGCCAAAGCAAAAATGCTTCGATGCCTCTCCGACCGATACAAGTAGAAACTCCCTTTCAACAATGGGGGTTGGATTTCATAGGGGTCATATCGCCGAACTCCTCCGCTGGGCATAAGTTCATCTTGACCGCGACTGATTACTTTACCAGATGGGCCGAAGCAGTTCCCACGAAGAATGCAGATCAGGAGACCGTCATCGCTTTCCTAAAGGGATTGATTACACGGTTTGGCATTCCAGAAGCAATCATCATGGACAATGGTCCTGGCTTCGCAGGCACCAAAATCAATGAGTTCTTCTACCGATATGGGATATATCATAAAGTATCCTCCAATTACTATCCACAGGGCAACGGATTGGTAGAATCCACCAACAAGACCTTGTTGAAGGTGTTAAGAAAGCTCATAGAGACGAACAAAAGAACTTGGCATCTTCTTCTAGATCGGGCCTTGTGGGCCGATCGGATTTCTGTCAAGAAGTCGATCAAGACTTCACCTTACGCCCTGGTCTACGGTAAGGAGGCCATCTTACCTACCCACGTAGAGATCCCTGTGTTGCAGCTGTTAGAAGAAGAAGGAGTTAATTCAATGGAAAACCGGTTGGCTCAGCTGCTACAGTTGGAGGAAGATCGCGAGAAGGCTTACCAGAGCTTCGCTAAACATGCTCAGGTCACCCGAGATTGGTTCAAGAAAAAATCATCCGATCGCACATTCAAAGTGGGAGATCTGGTATGGAAGTGGGACTCTTGGAAGGCCAAGCCTGGAAATCATGACAAGTTGGATGCTTTCTGGGATGGACCGTTCAAAATCATGAAGGTGAATTCGGCCAACTCTTTCATCCTCAAAGATGCAGATGGCCAGGTATTACCAATTTCTGTTAATGGTCTTCATCTGAAGACTTTTCATCGCTGAGGTGAAACACAAAAAAAAAAAATGTGTATGTACTTTTGTATATAATTTTTCATTTGTGTATATACATCCTGTTTCGAGATTGCAAAAGCTAAGTGTTATACTCCAGAATCTCCTTCGGGGACTTTTGATGCGAAGTAGCGGTTGCAAGGAGGTTCACAGCGAAGCACTTTACCCTCAAAAGGTTAAACAAAAATCAAAACTAAGGCATGAAAAATGCTTCGCAAAAGGAGTATGAGCGAAGCAGTTTTCAAAGAAAATCCAGCGAACCATTTTCCAAGAGGAACAAACTTCGGAAAATTTTAGTGCGAAGCAACTGACGCAAGATGCTTCGCAGCGAAGCACTTTGGCTTTCAAAAGGTCCTCGGAAGACCGAAGGCGTTACCAAAGGGAAAAGTAGGAATGAAAAGAGCTTCGCACCCGAAGCGTTTCAAGCAGCTACTTCGGGCAGAAATTTTGTGAAGTATTTTCCAAGAAGACGAGCTTCGGGGGTTCAGTATTCCACGAAGCAAAAAAGTGATGCGGCGAGAAAGAACTACTTCGGGCCCGAAGCATTGAAAAACAGCCCGCACCAAAGGTTCACCGTGAAGCATTTTCAATGTCGATTTCAACTTCGTCGAAGTGGAAGCATTTAAAATGTGTCTCGAAGAACGTGTCGACAACAACCTTGAAAAGAGTTCGAAGTGGATGAATTTAAGGCAAAGGTGGTGGAGCACATCCCGAGGTGATTCGGTTAAGAGAAAAGCTCATGCCCAGGTATGAGGTGGCAGCAGGTTGCATCTCCAATGCAAGGCATAATCATCAAAGCATGTGGCCCTACGTACTACGCTATCGTAGAGCCAATCAAAAGGCACGACAACTTCCTCCATCCGAGGTGTAAATTTAATTTTGGTAGGTGCCATAAATTCAGGTGGTTGCCTTTTAAGGCTATAAAACGTGAGGCCCTAGCAGAGAGAAGGTTATTCATCCATCAGTTCATGCAAGACTAAGAGCCTTCGGTTACTCTACAATTCTCCTGCCCTTTGCATCAAAGACCTTTGCGTCAAAGCCCTCTGTATCAAGGACTCTGCCATCGCCATTTTCACAATGGGAAAGAAAAATTCTAAGGAGAAAGGAAAGGAACTAGAAGTAGCAGGCCCCAAAAAAACAAAGAAGGGCAAGGAAGAGAAAAAGCATACACCTAAGAAGATCAATCTCACCCCTCGCCTAGAAAAGTAGCCGATGGAAGAAGGAGACGACTCTGAAGAGGAACAACTTGAAGAACCACCAATTGATGGGTGGGAGAAAATTAGAGACACAGAGCTCTCTAAGGGTGTGTCCGACCTCCGACGCACTATTGAGTTTATGATGAGCAGACTCACCCCAGAGAATAAGAGGGCTGCTACATATTATTCTCAGATTTATTGGTATTTGACCCCGCCTACTCACCACTGTCCAGAGTTAATCTGTGCTATCGCGTAGAACTACCAGCCTGCATCCAGGCAAGTGTTGGACGCTTCGGGTCATAAATTGTTTTCCATTCTAAAGGAAGATGTACAAGCAGCCTTCGCGCCACAACAAGGTCCGCCCAAGGGCTATTCCGTTCGCAACGTCATTCTGAGCGAACAGATGGAGAGGTTCACCTCCAACAACTTCATATTGAAATTTTTGCGCGAGAACCTCAAAAGCGGGCTCCCTTCAGGCAAGCTGCCCCAAATGCCCTTACCCTTGGCGGCCTTCAAGAACATCGATATTTTTTCTATCATTGCATGGGTGGCGGGCCTATCGATAGATGCTTCGGTGCAACCCTGGCAGGTGTCTTTAGCAGAATGTATTTTAAGAGGGGAATTCTATGCCCCTGATGCTTCAAGACCAAATACCAACCCAGTTTTCTTCGATTGGGCAGAATGGGTGGCCCGAACCTTGCATACACGGCTCACCAACATGAAGAATTCGATGATGGGCCAGTACTTTGCACCCTATTCTTTCCTTGTCTGGTTATTTTTCTACCATGTACATAAGCAATTCCCCCACATTGCCATTTCTTCGAGCGGCAAGGATGGAAATCCTCTGCCTGTGTACCAGTGGACTCCCCTCCTATTGAGGACAGAGTCTTATTATTCTTTTAATCAACAATTTTTGGGACCCGCCATGCATTTGTTGAAAGGTTCTTGCCCTCGGGTGCCCCTCAGTTTGAGGGATAGAGTGGTAATGGAGAAGAAGGGAGATGTTTTTCAGTTAACATAAGGATTGGTGATTCATCTGTTTGGCTTTATAGGAAAGCCCTTCCTGCTCCTCGTTTTCCCCTTTGAGTACCAATTTGCATTGGAGGTCGCTCGACAGAGCGATGTAACAAACGCCATCTATGGCCATGGTCGAAAATGGGCACATACTTGTGACTTCCCCTTCAATATGGGGGTAATTGAAGTATTTGCCTTAAAGCAAAATGCATTCCTGGAGGAAAAGCTTGCCAATTTTGGCCTGCTCCAGATTCCTCAACAATGGCTCTATGATCCCTTGGGAGTGATGAGGGATCACTTAAAATTCAAGAACTTTCATGTTTGCCCCCACCCTGAAATTGTGGAGCAAAGAAATAATCCCAATGGGAAGGATCTAGAGTGGCATGTAGAAAGGATGAGGACATTGCCTCCCTGGCATGAATTTTACCCCATGGAGATTGAGTTTGACCCGGACCAGCATCCCTTCCCAACTCCAGACTCCACGTTTTGGAGAAAGGCGAAGGATGATTTGAAAGAAGAATTGAAGAATTGGGGCGAAGAAAAACTTTGGGAGTGGTGGATAATGAGAGTCCATCGCCAAAAGATGAATTCCTATGGACTCTTGACAACGGATAAAGACTTCGCAATTCTTTATGAAGCCAATGTTGAAACTTGGAAGTCCATATCCTTCATCGACTTTGTTCCTCCAGCTACCCCAGGATCGGGCGAAAGCCCAAGAGGAGCTGACGATGCTTCGGAGCAAGAAGAAGAGGAAGAAGCCGAAGCTACACCAGAGGCACTACCACAGGGACCATCAGAAATCCATGACACAAGTGCCGAAGAGTTGGAGCAACCATTGGAGAGGAAGAAAAGAAAGAGGCAAGAGCAAATTCAAGTGCCTCCGAGCCACCCAAAGTGACCCCGCACGAAGCTCCCAAGTGCTCATGCCGGACAACCTACATCAGGCCCGACCGAAGCAAATGTTGAAGATGCGGTGCCACCAAGTGCCGAGACAGTCCCAGATATAGACATCATTGATGTGGAGGAACTCCTCCAACAAGAGGGAGACCCCGAAGTAGAAGTCATGGGGGTCGGGAGTGCCGAAGCCCAAAAGGAGCAGGAGCCTATCACACAAGAAGTCACCACGGCCGCTCTGCTAGAAGGGCACATAGGTACGCACTCTCCACCCTTTGCCTTGGTCTCTCACATGTCCACTGTGGTCCCGACCAAAGATTCTCATCAGTCTCTCCCTCCCTCACAAAGTCAGTCGCCCCCTCACGCGTTGCCTCTTGCCACCGATCCCGTTAGCCCCACTCCACTCGAGTCATCAGGTCGGGACAAGTCTGTTGCTACCACTTCACCTTCCCACGCCATCGATCCTTTGGACCTTAGCCGGGCGAAGGCAGTGCCCCAACGTCGAGCCCCGTTCTTCATTCCCCTGCCTCACATGGCATTGTTGCACTCGTTGGGACTCCTAGTACACCTGTCGTCGAACCTTCTGGTGAGGCATCCCCCATTCATTCTTTGTATCTGTTCACCCCTTTGGCTGGAGATCCAGCCTCATTTGAGTCAGAGATGTCCTTAATTAAGGAACGCCCTCTAGCCGAGAAGCTACTCCTAGCTCGACAAAATACAAAAAAAATGTTGAAGGAGGCGAGGAAGAAGAGAGGGCGCTCTCTGGCCCAGGTTGAAAAATGCGTTGTCTTCGATTTGAAGGCCGGGAAGTTGCATAAAGTAAAAAATATCCCCAAGGTCCAGAAGCCCCTGGATGAAATGACTCCAGCGGACTATGACTACCAAGACAAATCCAAGGACCTGGAGCATTTGAATGTTGATAATGAATCTGAATCCATGCACGTCAGGATTGAAACTTTTTGTGCGCATGCAAACATCGCTAATCAACGCAGATTTGAAGCAGAAAATGCCAACATCAAGTTGGAAGAAGAGCTAGCTAGAATCCGCTCCAAGTTGGAGGATTCAGAGAAGCAGTGTAAGCTGATGAAAAAGGAAACACACGCCCTAAAATAGAAAATACTACAACTGTAGTGTACAACTCGTGAACCAAGCACAGAGACAGGTCGAGAATGATCTGAAGGCCAAGGAAGTTGAAAGCAAGATCTTGCAGTTGCAGCAGCAGTTGCACGAAAAAGAAAGCTTGGAGCTGTTTGACAGAGGCAGGATCAAAGAAATCCGCTCACACTTGCTCAAAAATTTTAGATCCCGGGCCTCCAGTGCCCTATCAATTTTGACCTATATTACTGAAGCACAGCGTGCCACTGGCGAAGGAGGGCCAATCATAGATGAGGTCACTCAAAAAGCTAGAGGCCGACTCAAATTAGCCTTTGATGTCCAAAGCATGAAATATCAGGACTTGCAGGTTGTTGCAATGAGTCGGACGGCTAGGGATTGGTCCACGGCCCAAGCCATAGTTCGTGCCTTCTTTTCAAAGGTGAGGAAGGCACAAAAGGTGAAAGACCTCCTGGACATGTTTGAGAATGAGCAGTGCACATCGCTAGGCTATTTCTAGGATCTCTCTTCCTTAGGTTTCCCGAGCTTCACGGATGATGATGGGAACCTTCTGACCAAGGAAGAGCTTAAGCCAGCATGGCTTCATTTTGAAGGTGACGTCTCGGAGATAGACGAATGGGTAGAGCCGATAACAGAAGGGCAGGTCACAGATTTCATTCTAAGACACTGCAAGATTGCAGCCTACCTGAACGATCTGTACACCAGAGCCAAACATGCTGATATCGAGCAGATTGATCGGTTCCACATTTTGGTGAAGGCATTGCAAGATCAAGAGTCTTTCTCGAAGGGTGCCTGGGCTCATGTCCACCGAACCATGAAGCGCATCCGCGATCGCCTTGCCCCATCGCCGCAGCAGGAAGCCGCACCAGAGGAAGCAGAAGAAGAAGAAGAAGAAGAAGAACAAGTCGTGGAAGCACCCCAGGAGATTGAAAAGGGAGAAGGGTCTGGAGGTAACTCTGGCCCAACGGATCAAGGCTGAGGGTTCTCCCACCGAGACGAGCTCGTTGCCCCGCGAGCCACCAAGAATGTTGACAATTTTGTCACATTGCACAATGGGGTAGAAAAATCGAATTTTTTGTAAAGTATTTCTTTTAATTTCATGAATTTGTTCCCTTGCTTTTTTAGAAACAACATTTTCAAGCATTGCAGCAATTTTGGCTTTCCCTGCCACCCCCTTGTACATAAAATGAAGAAGAAAGAGCTTCACTACCGAACAAGCTAAGGAAGATAGCTTCGCCGAAAGAAATCGCTAAGGATGAAAACTACTTCGGGCCCGAAGTCCCTCAAACAACTACTTCGGGCGAAAACCTTGCGAAGCGGCGTTGCCGAAGAAGGAATTCAAAGAAGGCGTAAAAAGAGCTTCGCACCCGAAGCATTTCCAGCAGCTACTTCGGGCAAAAATTTTGCGAAGCAATCAAGCGGCATTTCAAAAGAATAGCTTCGTCGAAGGAAAATCGCGGTCCGAATTGGCTAAGGCAAGTAAGAAAACTACTTCGGGCCCGAAGCACTTCAAAAGCTACTTCGGCCAGAAAACTTGCGAGGCGGAAGTCGAAGGAGCGCAGCATTGAAAAATACTTCGCCAAGAAATCGCCGAAGCACCTACTTCGGGCCTTCCCTCCAGCGAACCATTTCTACTTCGGGCCCGAAGCATTTCCAGCAGGTACTTCGGGCGAAAATCTTGCGAAGCGGTGTTGCCGAAGAAAAATACAAGAGAAGAAGAATGAAAACTACTTCGCACCCGAAGCATTTCAAAAGGCTACTTCGGGCAAGAAACTTGCGAAGCGGGATTCGAAGGAGCGCAACATTGAAAACACTTCACCGAAAAACCACCGAAGCACCCACTTCGGGCCTTCCCGCCAGCGAACCATTTCTACTTCACTGAAAGTCGTTGCGAAGCATCTGCTTTGGCAAACCTTTGTGCGAAGTACTTTCCCCCGAAGTGGAAGCAGTCAAAGCATTTTTTGAAGGTAAGAATGCGCTTCGGCCAAAATCCTCCCGAACCACAATTTTGAAGGAAGATCACGACGAAGCATTTTAATAGTTCATCGACGAAGTAGTAATGAAGAGCCCATCTTGCGAAGGAGATCTGCTTCGGCCCTCATCACCCCCGAAGCTATTTTGTGAAGCTCCACCATGCGAAGTGCAAATCAAGGAGAATCTGCTTTGGCACAAGTCCATTGCGAAGCGAAGTTGCGAACGAAGAACTAGCGAAGCACTTCAAGGGCACGCGCTCCAAGCCGGGTATTTTCCCGAGGCGATCAAGTGCCTCATAAATGCATTTTTACGTGCCCGAAAAACTAGCTGCGCATTTTTGGCAATTGGAAATGAAGTATCAGTCTCTGAAGAAGAGCCCGACAAGCATGGCGGCCACTCGAGTATTGCACCCAGAAGCCAAGGACGCTCAGACGGCTCATTAATGCAAGTTTCCATGGCTGACCCGATCGTAGTTTCCAATTTTGGTAACAGATTTGAGAGCTCAGTCACGAGGGCCGCGAGGAGCCGACTTCTCAGGTTTCGAGGGTGTACTCCTCCATTTTGTGCAATTATGGCTCAGAGGGTCGGGTCCTCTATAAAAACCCAGGCATTGTAATGTAAAAAGGGGGGGAACTTTCTGCTAGAAAGTTGTTGTAACTTGCATTTCTACGATTAATACTAAAGAGCTTTGGACTCTATTTCTCTCTTGTATGCTGCCTTCTGTGTTTATTTCTTTCATCTTTCTTCATTTGTATACTGTAATTCTGAATCCTGGATTTAGGTATGCGATTGGGGACTGAATCCTGAAATTTTCTCGAAGGATACATAGGGGAGGAAAACGTTGTAGAGGCTTTCTTTTATGCTGCCTGTGGATAGTGTTTCTGTTATATTCACTTTTCCTAATCGTCGTTACTCTAAACTCTGAATTTCGGTGAAAGGGGAAGGGGAATCCTGGAACTCGTCCAGAGGATACATAGGAAAGTTAATATTGTGTTCATTTTGTTATATTCTTGGTGTTTCTTGCTGTTGTTTCAAGCTATTGGCTAGCAATCGTGCTTCTGGTTCTTTCCCACCATTAAACTACTGAAATATCTTCCCTTACTCTTTTATTTCTTTCCTGCCCCTTTTATCTCTTCTGCACCCTTATCTTAAAACACCAAAGTAGTTTAGTATAGGAGCCGGCCTTTCTCCGGAGATTGGCACGAGGGGCATCTCTTCCCTTCGGCCTTTCAATGTTGGTCCAGGTCTAGGGCGCATACACTTACCCAAATCCTTTCCTGGGCAGATTTGATGACCAACACTAACATGGTGGTTGGTGCTCCTCTTTCCATACAACTTCAAAAATTGGTGCTTCTTCCTCCTGAGCATTACAAGATTCCTGCTATGAATGTTCTCTTGCAAAATGGCTCTAATAATGGCTCTTCTTCCAAGGCTTGTAATATAATACAATTTTTTATTACTTCAAACCTTAGGCTAATATTCTAACACTTTCTCTTCATATTCTCTTACTCTTCACGGTTGTAGAAAATTGTATTGTTCAATATCCTCTTTGTCTCTACACCTGCATCTTCTTTTTAACACTCTCCTAAGAATTATGTTACCAAGTGGCACTCCAAGATATTTTACCTTCCTCTAGAAATGGTTGGTGCTCTATATTTTATGTGCCAAATGGCACAAAGGATATTTTGCACTTCAATAGGTATTTCTAAGATGCTCCAACTAATTTTTCTCCTTGTAACACTTGGCAAGAGCATTATGTCCCTTTGGTTTGTGTTGCTTAAAGATGCTTTATCTTCCTGAGTGTTGGAAATTACATGTGGCTCTCTTCCAATAGCAAAAAAAACATTCTCCTCATGGTATTTAGCTTTTCCAATGCTTGGCCTCCTCTTGATTCTTGGCTTTCTAGTGTTCGCTCAATGCTCTTTCAATTTCCTCTTCTTTAACTATATTGGTGGCTCTTCCAATAATATCTCCTCCTACAATGGTTCTTTGGTGGCTAGCTTCTTTGAAATTTGGTGGCTTCTCCTCCTATGTTTGATGGCTACTTTGACTACCTTATTACTTTGCTTTAACAAATTTAAACTTGACTTTGGTGTGGTTTGTCTTCTCCACAACTCAGCTTGAACTGGTGAATATTATGCTATTTTTGAAACTGCTTATACTCTTTTTTATTTACTCACTTTGCTGAATTATTTCTCTAAAATTTTGCAGGTTTTGAGAATGCTCTTTGTTAGGATCCCATACTAATGTTACTTTGTAATTCTCATTAATATGTAATGACCCACTTCCAATGTGGGGGGATTCCATTATAATGTTATTTTATAATACCTCATAATGTATGTGGCAAATAAGGCACCTAGCCAAGTGGTGGCATCACATGTAACTGTTATCAAGATTGTAATCGATGGTGTCATTGCATGTAACCATTATCAAGATTGTAACCAATGTTTGGTAGAAGATTATAGCTTGAGTGGTATTTTTCATGTAAGCCAAGTGGTACTTTGCATGTAAGTCAACTCTTGAGCCTTTATATAGGAGTGCATGTAGTCTTATATTTAAAAGGCATGAAGCCATAAACAAATATTTATTTTTGCAAGCTAATAAAATATTGAAGGAGGTTGCCCCCTCAAAGAGGCCTGTGATTCTGAGTTATTTGTGAGATTGTTTCAATTCTGCAATTACTTCCCATATATTTTTATTCTATTATTGTATGTATTTAAGTTATCTTTTAGTATTATGAATGTGTGAGCTTTATTTTAATAGTAGGTTCCTTACAAGTTGTATCAAAGCATTTTCCAAGGTCGATTTTGTTGTGATTACGACAATTATTGCTTAGCCATTTTCACTTGTTAGGTATAATTTTCTTGTGTTTTCATTATGTTTTCCTTTATTTAAAATCCAAAAAAAAATCTACAAAAACCCAAAATAATATAGTCTATTTTTTCATAGTTGAGTAGGCTAGAAACCTTGTACTGAGGGTTTTAAAATATTGTGAAGGAGATATCATTATTGGATAAGATAGATAGCCCATAAAGTGTATATTGAAGTGAGGGGTGATCAGGCTCCAATACCCAAGCCTCAGACAACACTCACACACAGAATCGAGCTCCCACACATCTTCGAGTGTATCATGAGACCATTATAGGGTGAACAAAATTTTATCTAGTAGGAACCTTTTTGGTCTTGTATCATCCATAGTCCATGGAACACATCCCAGATGATTAACCTCTCATACTGTCAAAGAGGTAGATAGTGTGCTCAATGGTATGTGTGGAATCCTCCTTAGGTACTAGCTTGAAATATTGGTCTGAATACTATTATTCATTACTGTAGTATAACAGAGGGCCTATGGGTGTTACATACTCCTCTACCTAGTATACCTTGGTTTTGTTAAAAAATTCAACCTACAAAATACTCACATATCCCTATTCTACTAAAATTGATTTCATAATCCCAAAAAGTGAGCATATAAAGAAAGACTTCCCTATCACATAAGAATGTAATTTGCATGCACCAACAGTGAGGATAGTCTACAAGTGTCTATAGTAGTCTAAAATATTCTAGTACCAGTTGGGTTAGTGATAGTAATAGCTAGGTCAGTAATAGTTGTAGATACCTAAAATTCACACATAGTCCCTCTCCCTATTTCCATGGTCAATCAATTTGCAAAACCCTCAAAATTTACATAAAATGGCTAAATGCACTATTCATTAATCAAAATCACTATTCATCATCATTATCCCATTTGGGCTAGCTAAGCCCCTTCCTACGGTTAACCACAAGTCCTCATGTGACCTCATTCCAACTCAACTAAGGTTGAAACCTTCATCATGGTCAAAAAGTCAATATTTTGGTCAAAACATGCTTTATGGCTAATTACATGCTTAATTAAATCTAATCTTGATTTGATTTGAGCCCTCCACCTCACCTAGTCTACTTTGACTAGCCTAGCCTTCCACCTCACCTATTCTAGTCTATCCTAGCCCTACCACCTCTCACCTAGATATTTCTCCACCTCACATCTCCCTAGGTCATAAATGAAAGATGGAGACTTTTGCACCTAAAAAGCAATTTTAAATTCTAAGATATTTCAATAAAGGTGATCATTAATGCAAATTGATATTTTTAGAAAGGTCATCATTATTTGTGGATGGGTGAGGGATTCTCTCACCCAAACCCACTTATGACCTAGGACACCTCAGGAGAAACCTCTTTGGTGAACACCTCACCATTGCCACCTCATAGGGGACACCTCATCCCCTTTCTCTCACCTTGGCCCACTCTATAAATAGAAGGCCATTTTCACCTTTAAAGTAACAACCAACTTTTACATACTGAAACTTTGCCAAAATTACTACTGCCATTGCATCCATTATACATCCATCACACAACCATTGTATGAGCATAATAATCAATTTATCTATTTCATAAAACTATTTGGTGAATGAGATAGGTTGATAATTCCATCAAAAGTGCATTTTTAGAAGCCCAACCGGAAAAAATATGAAGCAGAAACCACTCCAGGACAACCCAGTAAGCTATATGAGAAGTACGATAAAAAAGGGACTACTTCACACCTCACACATGCGAACCAAATGATTCACACCCTAGGAGTGAAAACCTCTACAACAAGCACCAAAATCACCCAAAAATATAAGAATAGCATAATTTATTATTTTATGTTGTTTTTAGAAAGTAATTTCATGTTTTGAGCACTTTTTATGAGTCTTTTGTCTTCAAACTACGGGGTTTAACTGAGGCAAACCCCCCAATGCACTAATAGGAATTTGTAGGTTTATAGCTCTAGCAAAGCACAAGGAAACATCCAAAAAGTGGTGGCTCACGAGCAAGAAGCCCACCTACATTGAGGAACCCAAAGGACGAATCTTGTTGCCTTTGTACCACATATGAAAGGGCTTCCTAAGGGAATATCCTATTGTAGCCTTCATAGCAAACTTGTAAAAAGATATCGATATTGTAACACTTTTATGAATTCAATACAAATATAGTAGATTATTTGATGTTGAATGAATATCTTAGCATATTTTTGGTCATTTCATTCTGGCATGCCCGGTGGGACCCCCACCAAGCATTAGCTTAATCTCCTTCTAAGCAAAAATGGTGGTCTATTTCTGTATGGTAGGTAGTTTTCATCTTTGAAGAAACCCCAAACCAAAACAAAAATACCCTGAAAGACATCTCAAACCAAACAAAAATAGGTTTGCTTGTGCACCGGTGAGCCTTCAAAGAGAGTAGTGAGTACACACTTGGGTGTGTGAATTCTCCAATCTATCTCAAACTTGATACTTGATATCTAGGTATTAGTTCAGACACCCACAACCAATGGCAAGGTAATTTAGGGGAGGTTAAGAGCCTCATGTTCTTGGGGATTACGTGCCCCTATACCTAGACCACAAATTGTCTCTTGCCACGACGTATGCAAGGTTAAAGCATCCTTGTATTTTTGTGCATCAAATCAGTAGTTAGTTTATTTTCTTGTTATTTACTTATTTCAGGTATGTGCAAAATCTTCTTGAGTTTTTGGTAGTCTTGCCATGCTTAATTTGAGTTTTTGGGACTTTATGTGCAGGTACCTATGCTCAAAATAATCCAGAAACCTCAAAATCATCATCAGGACTCCAAAAATAGTTATCTCAAGCTTCAGATCCTGGTTCGCACCTTAGGTGTGCGAACCACTTATAGAAGATAGGTTCACACCCCACCCATGCGAACCTTCCAAATTGACATAGTTTTGGACCAGAGGGTACACCAGAGCTTTCTACATCCACCTGGATGCAGGTTTTGTATGAAAAATCTTATTTTTCCTCTGCTTTGAAGCTAATATTTCATATTGGGCTATGAATCTCACATAATCACACCTTCTTATTTTCCATAGTTAAATTTACATCTGATTTATAGATTAGCTTCTATTCCAACAATTTCCCTTCAAGTCATTTCCCTTCCAAAGTAATTAATTAGATTTCCCTTTTGAAAATCAATAGCGTAAATTTATTTTTATGAAAACCACCTAAGTAGATTTCCCTTTCAAAAATCAATAGTTTAAATTTGCTTTTGTACAAAACCAAGTAAATAGATTTACTTTGAAAAGGCATCATATCATATCTTATTTCAAAAATACATTTAGACTAGATTTGCTTCTAAAATAGTACCTAATATGGTATTTGAATAAAAAATTGAATAATATTTATTTAGAGATGCTTTTATAAACTATTACAGCAAGGATAAGTTGAGTCATGTTGGCAATACAGATATGCCAAGTCATGTTGGCAAGAGATGTCGATATACACTGTTGGCAAGATGTGTCGACAAGGGATGTCGGCATACCTTTTGACAGCAAAACTAGAACATTAGGAAAAATAAAATATAATCCTAAAGTCTAACAATAAATTAAACCTCATCATTCATCCCAACAAAAGAAGCATTGGACTCCAATGCTTTTAACAAAGAGGAAAAATCTCGGGATATATGGTGAGCAGAAATCCAATGAGCCTGATGCGAAAGTTGGCCACGACGGGCCACCAGATAAGAAGTAGAAGTACCCTAGCGTGTCTGTCGAGTCTTCGTATCAAAGAGTGTATCAATGTGGAGTGGAAGTTGTGCATCTAGAACCACATCAACAGGATGACTGATAGCTGGAGAAGATTCTAAGGTAGAATCATAGTATGGCTTTAGGAGATCCACATTAATGACGTCATGAATGCCAAGATGTGCTGAAAGATCAAGGCGAAAGGCATTCTCAAAAATATGTTGAACAATGGTGTATGGCCCATAACAAAGAGGTTTGATCTTGCTATGAGTCTTGTCCACAAAATGTCGTTTATCCAGATAAAACCAAACTTTGTCACCAACCTAAAAGTGATGAGGAGTGTGATGTCTATCCATCTGTTGTCTCTATTTTTGTTGAGTCTTCTAAAGAATATGAACCACCTTGGACTGAAGACTCTACAAATGCTATATAAAATATTTGGCCTTATCTTGCTCCTTCTAAATGTGCAAGGTAGCAGGAGAGGGCAAAGACAAGGGCAACTCATATGGATCTAATGGCTGAAATTCAAAACATGCCTCAAAAGGAGAGTGTCATGTTGAACTATGAACTACTCTATTGTAGGCATGCTCAATGTGAGTGAGGCTCAAATCCCACCTGGAAGGAGTGGAATGATGGTAGATCCTAAAAATCTGAACAAGAGTATGATTAACTACCTTTGTCTACCCATCAAACTATGGGTGATAAGCAGTAGAGAAGTTAAGGGATACTCCCAAGATCTTCCAAAGAGATCTCCAAAAGTGACCCACAAAATGCGAGTCGCTATTAGAAAAAATGCTAGTTGGAAGACCAAATGAGTGCCATACTATCTCAAAGAAGAGCTGGGCCAAATCCTATGTAGAACTTGTCTTGCGACATGGAATGAATTTGGCCATCTTACTGAATCTGTCCACAACCACAAAGACACAATCGTGCTGTCTAACTGTCATCGAAAAACCACTCAAAAGGTCCATGGAAATGCTTTCCCAAGGATGAGAAGGAATGGGTAAAGGCATGCTCATTCCCAATTTCCTGTTAGAATACTTAGAATGGTTACATACAACACATTATCGAAGAAACTGAAGAATATCTCACTGCATGTGAGGCCAGAAAAAGAATCTTTGAAGGTGATGAAGAGTTTTTTGCTTACCAAAATGACCTCCATAGAGAGTAGAATGAGACTCTTTCAAAAGAGACTCCCTGTGCTCATGAGGTACACATAGTTTTTCCAGTTTATACAACATGCCATCCTTAAGATGAAAGTCTTGAAGAGCTCTCAAATTGGAAGTAGAAGGATGTGAAAGCTGCTAAAAAACTGAGCCAAAATTAGGATCCAAAGAATACTGTGTGGGCCAAGTTTGAAAGCCAATGTGGGAGGTGGTCACAATAGTCAAAGCAAGGGCTGAAGGTGGATGACTCAAACAATATGCTACTGCATTATTCTATCCTTTCTTGTACTTGATTACCAAATGGAATTGTTGTAAGTATGATGCCCATTTCATGTGTCGAGCCTCTTCAATTTTTGTTTGATATTGAAGAAACTTGAGTGGCATATGATCTGTGTGAACTACTATTTATTTTCCCAGAAGATAGTGCCTCCAATACTTGATGGCTTGAACCAAAGCATACAACTCTTTATCATATGTAGAATAATTCTTCTTTACCTCTGAAAATGTTTCAAAGTGATAGGCCACTAGATGGCCATTCTGTTTGAGCATGGCTCCAAGTGCAAACTGTGATGCATCTGTTTCAATATCAAAGGGATGAACAAGATCTGGTAGAACAAGAATAGGTGCAGTACACAATTTATGTTTCAAAGTGTCAAAGGCCTTTTGTTGATCCTTTGTCCACTGAAACTCAATTTTGATCTTGGTTAGATGATGTAAGGGAGCGGCTATGGTGGAATATCCTGCAATGAACTTGTGATAGAAATTAGCAAGCCCAAGAAAACTCCTCAACTCTATGACAGAAGTAGGAGTTGGCCATTTGATCATGACTTCAACTTTAGTAGGATCCACTTGAACCCCTTTATCACTGATTACAAAACCAAGATAGGCAATGGAATTTTGCCCAAAAGAACACTTAGGAAGATTGGCATACAATTGGTTCTTCTGAAGAGTTTGAAGAATATATTCTAAGTGCTCTAAATGAATTCTCCATGTAGGAGAAAATACAAGGATGTCATCAAGATAGATGATTACAAATTGATCTAAAAAATCTCTGAATACTTCATTCATCAGCCGCATGAATGTGGTAGGGGCATTTGTGAGACCAAAGGGCATGACAAGCCATTCAAAAAGTCCCATTTTGGTCTTGAATGTTGTTTTCCAAGTGTCCTCAGCCTGAATCCTGACCTGATGATAACCACTTTTGAGATCGATCTTGGAGAAAAACTTAGCTCCTTGAAGTTGATCCAAGAGATCGTCAATTCATGGAAGTGGGTATCTATTTTTTATTGTTATTTTGTTAAGTGCCCTGAAATCAATGCATAGCCTCCATGTACCATCTTTCTTCAATACAAGCAAAATAGGTGAAGCACAAGGAGAAGTGCTAGGTTTTATGAAACCTTTAGCTAACAAATCATGAATTTACCTCTTAATTTCATCCATTTGCACTATTGATTGTCTATACATTGAAACATTAGGAAGAGGGGCAGCAGGAACAATTTCAATGCTATGATTAATCTGTCTTTCAGGTGGAAGGCTGGAAGGTTCCTTGAAAATACCAGAATATGATTGAAGCAATGAATTTACTGAAGAGTGCCTATCAAGTGACTGCTTAGGTGCATGAGTTCCTTCATTAAGTGGCCTGATGAAGATGAGTGCTAGTTCCTTTGCTTGATTAACAACTTTCCTTGCTTGCCTACAACTTAACATCAAATTTTGTGGTGTTTGTTGTGTGCTTCTGATTATGTAAGCCTTATCATCTTTGTGCAAAGTGAAAGTGTTCTTGTACCCATCATGAATAGACCTTCTATCATACTAATAAGGTCACCCAAGCAATAAACCACAATAGTCCATTGGAGTTACATCACACACCACAGTATCCACAAAAGTAGGACTGAAAGCAAAATTCATAGTGCATGTGTGTGATGTCAGATGAGATCCCATTATCCTTCCATCCTAATGGATAAGGATGAGGATGGGGATTCATTGGTAGCTTCAGTTTGTTGACAATGGACCTCGCAATAAAATTCTTCTGCGAGCCGTTGTCGATGATACAATCAATCACAAAGGTGTCATTCAAGTGTACCGTGGTCACAAACAAGTTCTCATGATCACTTTGAGAAGTATTCATAAGGGTTAGTTTGTTTAACCCTGCTAACTCCTTGTATGTATTTCTTTCCCCTGTAGCCTCAATGGGACCCTCTTGGGTTTCCTCATTGGAAGGCTTTACAACTAGGGATTTTTTCTTCATATTTTGCAATTTGAAACATTGATGCTTTTGATGACCCTTCTTTTTACAATAACTACATTCCACAGTAGTTTTAGAAGAACCTTTGTGAGAAGAAGGAGAAGAGGAATATGGGGAAGGGGAAGAAGAAGATGGAGAGGGGGGAGGAGAAGAAGAAGAAGACTTAGATGACTTGGATGGATAATTAGAAGTCTTCAGATTTCCTCCTAATGCTGAAGAGCGAGTTCCTTGTGATGAGTCACACAATTATTCCTCTGCAATAAGGGCTTGATTGAAAGCCATGTCAATGCTCACAATGGTCTTGTATTTCAACTTGCGATAGAGTGGCTCTTGCAATCCACTCTTGAATTTGTTCACCAACTTAATGGCATTGTCTTGTACTGCATTCAAAATGCGCAATTTGTTAAACAAGAAGACATAATCACTAACACTCATGTTAGAATTATGTCGAAGATGAAGCCAGCGCATCTCCAAATCTTTGGCATAGTTGGAAGGGTAAAAATTACTCTTCAACATGCATTGCATTTCATCCCATGAGTCGATAGGATTTTGGGTGCATTGGTGATCACTGACAAGGATCTTCACAATGCCAGACAATTTTAGTTTAGCAAAAGCCACTTGTTGATCCTTCGCCAATTTGGTGTAATTGAACCAACTGCTCATGTCCAGAATCCAACTGTTGAGCACCTCCGGATCTCTAGAGCCACTGTAGATGGGAACATCACATTGTGGCTGAATATCTTGGGATGTGACTTTGTCAGCCAAAACACTCACAAGTTGTGTGAGTTGGGCCATTTTATCGGCCAATTCCGAGGCCATTTGTGCCCGAGTAATTGCCAGGAGAGAATTACAAGTTTACAAGAGATTTCAAATGCTCAATAAGTACAAAAGTTGATGCAATTGTACTATAGCACTTAATATAGTTTTGACAAAGGTAAATAGTGAATATTTAAAATTCCTTTGAACAAAACTAAAAATAATTCCCTGTGTATGTGAAACCCCTTTTGATTTTTCTAAAATTCCCAAAAATTTGAAAATTTGAAAATAATTGCTCAAAATAGTTCACCCCTAAAATTTTGTGGGGTCAATGGTGCCCAAATATGTCAATCAAATCAACACTAATACACACATAAAATTAACCTCATCATTGCATCGTGTCAGAAAAGAAAAACCATCGCACCATATCGATGACGTATCCCGAGCCTCTTAAGCATCTTTTGCAAAAGAGAAGCTACACAAATTTGATGCGAAGGGCTAGTCGTAGCAAAAAAAATTGTGGTTTCTCACTTGCAGAGCAGGAAAAAATAGGAGATAATAAAACAAATGGAATACACCTCTTTAGTAGATTGAGGTGTGCCTCATTAGCTTTAGGTTGTGCAAGGGCAACGATTTGTAGGCAGGAACAACGTACTTGCAGGTAAGATGGACAAGGTACTTTGAAGGCAGTATTAGCATAATTTAGGCATGATTCAGACTCTGGAATCTAGATCATAGCAAACATGAAACAACCATAGGTTTTGCATCAGGCTTCAAATAGAAATCATCGATAGCAAGAATAATTTTGTAAATGATGTCAGGACTGCAATCAATCTGTGTTGAGCTGAAGGTAGAGCCCATGGTAGGTGATGTGAACAATGGTAGGTTGGTAAAATCATGCCCATTTTTGTAGGCAAATGAGCATTCTGGAAGATAGGGAAACCTTCAAATGATCTGAGATCATGCAAGCAGAGGCGTCACATAGGTAGGATAATCGATCTTGTTGAAGATCGTGCACTAGAAACAGATGGTAAGTCGATAAAACATAGTCAGCACATCCAATTTGTGGAACCATGGCATGAAAATGCCAAACAATGTTGAAGAATCACCATGCAACAGTTCATCACAGTCACCAAGCTGACAGGAGAAACCAAAATAGATATTGAAACTGATCTATAATAGTGGGAAAAGTAATAAAGTGTCGGTAACTTGCTTCAATTCAATTGAAGATGTGGATAAAATATGATCTTCACAAATAGAATGCAAAGTGCTTCAACACAGTGAGCAGATCTCACAAGGGTGAGCTTTTTGACTCAACTTGTAAAACAAATTTCACTACAAAAATTGCTAATCAAATCAGTATTACACAACAATTTTTTTAAGAGCAGGACCGTAAAATGAGGTCGACAACACCCAAAATCTCACCAATTTATGTGCTTTGATACCAATAATATGGTATTTGAATCAAAAACTAAATAATATTTATTTAGAGATGCTTATATAAACTATTACAGCAAGGATAAGCCGAGTTATGTCGGTAGTACATATATGTCGAGTCATGTCGGCAAGAGATGTTGGTATACACTATCAGTAAGATGTGTCGACAAGGGATGTCGACATACATTTCGGCAAAAAAACTAGAACATTAGGAAAAAAATATATATTCCTAAAGTCTAACAATAATTGAACCTCATCAGTACCGCACAAACAAACATCACACACTCACATTCTATTTAAATGGTGTGAAGAGTTGGGTTTCATCTCCAACCTGAATTGGATTTCATCACAATTCACCACCAGAGTTTAGTGAGGTCTGGGTTCTACTCTCCACTAGCTCACCTCCAATTTTAGACACCATAGTAGCCCTCCAAGTGGATCATTCTGGAATTAATACCCGACCGGTCCTTCCCACTTCGAGTGTTGGTTATCCATAATTCATCACTAGAAGGTACATTCAGAGTGGGTAGTTTTGGAAATCCCCTTTAGAATAGGGTTTTTCAAATAATTAGTGGGCATAGCTAATTGTTATTGTGCATACCTTAAATGCGAGGGTTAAGCGAAAGCCTTGATTAGGGCCGATAGCAACACATTGACAGTGCGACCTCTCTTCATGAGAGTTTATTTGACTCATTAGAGCATTTTGAGTCTCCTCCCTTTGGATATCATTTTACTATGCCTTTTACATCTAGGTTTGCATTCACCTTTTGGTTATAGTTTTATTCTGTGAACCGTTGGGTGTTGCAAGAGGTTCTGTGTTGCAACATACCTATTTCAAAGTAGCACTCACCCATTACCTATGGTTTGTTCCTAGGGCGGATACATACTTTCATCAAAACACACGAAAACCAAAAAGAAAGAACATTTGCTTATTTTTGAGTCTCGTAAAAGGTGGTTACAATAGCATATCAAACATGCTATAATACACTTATTAGTTGTTCCATAGTTTCATCCCCACATTATACACTACATAGTCTATTTTTAGGAGATTTGCACCCCCAGGTGTGATCCTTCTACACTCATATTTATTTCACATGATTCAGTATGAAAACTTAGCTTTCAAGCTACAAAAATATACTATACAGGTCTACATAGCACATAGAGGGTCTCCACAACACAAAATTCACCCTCTACCACTATTTTTGGTGGTTTGCACACCACTTGTGCGAATATTTGGACTTAGAGGAGTTCACATCCCACCTATGCGAACCTAGTTCTCAGGTCCCAAATTTCACCCATAGGACACATACACACCCCACAACACATACTTATCATCTATTCTTTAGTTTGGGTGGTTCGCACCACTAGAGTGTGAACCAATTGGTTTGCACACCACCTGTGTGAACCTATGTTTTTGAGACCAGATAGTGTCCCAGTCAGTCACAAACATTTCTTGAGTTTATATTTCACATATATTGGCTATTATCATACATTTTGCACACATAACCATGTCAGTTATGTGTAGTCAGACACGTGAAGCCCTTCATCATGCCATTGAGGCTGCTCAACGGATGGTCATGATGATAGATGCTTCTAGTTCTTAGACCATTGACCCACCTTTCGAGTCTGACAAATTTATTGGTAGAGGTCCTCATAACTTGTTGATTGGAACTTCCATCCCTACTACTAGTCCCACATACCATATGGCATCTTCCTCTCCATCCCACCTCTTAGATGAGATCTTCGAGGAGAACCCTCATTTGGAAGATCTCTCCTCTCCAAATCCCCCATATACATACTGCCAGTATGTCATATACACCCCTCCTAGCCACCCCATGCCATTTATGGTGGCATATGAGTTCACCCCACCTGATTCACCTTTCGCTACCCATCCGTTCCTCAAGAATTCCTCCCATCCACTTTTGGGATATGAATCTAGTCCAGTTGTTTCTCAAATCATACCTGATATCATTACCACTATCCAGACAGTTGGTATGATATTCACACTTTCTTCACACATGGACCCTCCTACCATACCTTCATCCCAAACCCCATCATATCAGTAGGCTTCATTGAGTTATTAGCCTTCATCCCAGCCATCTTCTTCCGTTCCACCTCAACATTATTCACGCCCATCTCAGTATTACTAGTTGACATCACCCGATCTATCCCATCCCTCATTTTAGTTTCACCTGCATAAGACCTCTTCATCCTCACAACCACATCCTTTCACACCATAATTTATCTCTTATTCACCTATGAGATACCCACCATTCTCATCCTATGGATCCCCATCAAATCCTTCATCATCATTTTGCTTACCACCCCCACCTTCCTTTAGCCCCCCATCACTGAACCCCACATATCAAGGTCATCCCCCTTGATATTTGATTTAGCTTGAGTCCCTTCTCGCCATCCCAACAATACCCCCCTCATCCTCATTCCATCTTCACACTAGTCTACTTTTACCCCATTGACATCCCTTACACCTTCATCTTCTATACCACCCCTTCTCTTCACTTCACCACCCACATGGTCCTCTACCACTTCTGCTCAAGTGCCAATGCCTTAACCATATGCACAATAGTAATAGATGCCCATGCCTACCTAGAAGATACTTGAGTATTATGATTAGCAGCAATAGCCACCTACCTACCACTCTTCTTACATCTCACAACATCCATCTCAGGTTCTTGTCCCATAATATCAAACCATGTCAGTGCCTGATCCAAATCAGGCTACTTACTATCATTTGTGGGAGAAACAATAGTCACAATATCCATCGAATCTAGATATTTTGCAACTCCCATCACAAAAATTACCTACATCAACATCATCACCCCTATTTTTGGATCCACAAAATACTACCACGGTGCTCTCTAGTGAATTTCAAGCCATGTAGGAGCAGCTTCGTACATTGTATTTACGCACAACTGGTTACAGGACTCAAAAACCCACATATGATGAGTTTTGCAATGAACCAATTCACCCATATGTTCCTATATATCCATATCCTTATAGATTTGATATCCACAAATTTGATAAATTTAGAAGTAAGGAATATCCTAGAGAGAACCTTAATAATTATCGCTTTTCTTGCTATGATTTGCACGGTAGTGATACCCTTATGCTTTGCACGTTTCCACTTTCACTTGGGGGACAATAATTATATTGGTACAACAATTTGCCTCACCACGACTTATTCACATTTGAACAATTTGCCAATCTATTTCTAGAACATTTCTCGATTAACATCAAAACCAATATTACCTTGTTTGATGTTTATCCTTTACATCAATGGGACGATGAGCCTATCACCAATTTTATCACTCGTTGGAGAGTTGTCATTCATGATCTAGCCTTCCCTCTCTCACCTTTAGAGCTTGTGAAACTCTTTTTCAATAGTTGTCATAAATAAATCTCCCAAAAATTGTAGATTCATCAGAGTTGAACATTTGAGGAAGCCATTTCCCAATCCAAATTCATCGAGGACATCAAGGTCCACACGAGAAAAATCAAGTTGCATCAAAAACAACCCTACCCCAAAAATTACCATTACAACCATCCTACATATGTACCACATACCACCCGACCACACCAAACCAATTAGATGCTTCTCAATTCTCCATATCCACCCCCAAAAGTGGCATCTGCGCAAGCTCCACAACCTACTCCTCTACGATCTCCTCATAATCAATACCAGACCAACTGATGAGGCTAGAAATTGCCTCATTCATAGACCATTTTTGGATATTTCATAAACTATTTGATAAACCTTATGCTATGTTTTTGTGCTAATTTTGATGATGGAATGCATTATGTATTACTATTTACATGTTTAATTATTCAGGAGCATAGTATTTTGTTTTGACCATTTTTTGCATTTTTTGCACTATTTTAGTTGATTTACTTAGCAAATAAACATTTATTTTGAATATGCAATAATGTATGTTGATGTTTATTCTATTATAGGATTATGTTATTTGTTTTCCTTACCTCATAACCTGTTCAAATTGTAAAAAGGTGCCAAAACCTGTTCAAACTGGTATAACTGTGCAGAAAACAAAGTTTGACCATACAAATTCTAGCCAGTTGTGCATAAACAACATGGCTTGGAATTTGTCAATGCCAACATGTAAAACTTATGGAATTTTTCTTATAAGGACTTAAGAAGACTACCTATCTAGTAAAACCCATTATCCTGAGCAATTGGTGCACGGATAAGCGTCAGAACTATTACACTACCTGATATTCTAGAGAAGCTCTGGAATGAGTGGAGCAGGACTAGTTTTGGTCAAAACCATAAACAAAACAATAAAAAAGGTGGAAAATGGTGAAATTAATATGTATACAAATGTATGAAAGGTTTTATCACCCCTTATAATGCATTTCTTCCAATATATTGTGCTCAACAAGTAAAATGGATAAGCTACAACAAAACAGTTTCCTGCATTTCAGGAAGACAACTTCAATAGTTGTTGAATCCCTGAAAAGTAGCAACATAATGAATCCACATATGTAACAGAATAGTATAAATAATAATCTCCCATGTTGGTTGATCATATATACTTTTGCACAGAAGGATAGGAATAGAATAGTTATTTCAGTTGTAACAAATCAATAATTCTACAGGATTTTTCCTGTATTGTTGTGATGTCATGTCATAATAAATAAAAGGTGCAGTTTATCCATTTAATTATTTTCTTGAGTTAATGTGTGAGTATTAAGTATTTTAGATCAGAATTATTTCCTTATTCTAGATCAGGAAGCAAGAGCCACTTCTAGGATCAGAAGAAGGATCAACTTTTGATAGTTTCTGTTCATTTCTTGCTACAACAGGTTAGCAGGAACCTGTCAATTTCCATTTCATTTGTTAACTATATTGAGATGCATGTAGTATTAGTGTTATAGATTTTTGTGCATGGCAATTTATCACCTAGTATAGGATTTTAGATCTTACAACACTTTTGTGTTCTTGGCATTTCCTACAGTAGTTGATTTCCCTGTTTTCAGTAATTATTTCCAGTTCTTGGTATTTCCATTTGTGTTCATTGTTTTCTATTTGTTTCATTACTACAACATTTCATTCCAGTATTTTAACTTTTTTCATATAATTAGGATATAATTTCTATAATTTCAATTTTGTAAGCATAAATAGGTTTCAATTCTATTATTTCTGATTCTTCAAGAGTAATTAGTTTCAATATTCTACAAACTTTTTCTTTTCTGCAATTTTGTTTCAGCAAATGTAAATAGGAGTTCAATTCAGCTCATAGGATTAAAGGTGACACCAAAAACCCCCAAAACTAAATTGTTTTATCAGTAAAGCCATTTACTTATTAGACTGACCTTCAAGTTGCTTATCCTTGCTATCACATACAACCATTGGACACCGCCCTTGATTGACAATTATAATGATTAAGTGGTGTGATTAACAACACTCGTCATTTTTTGTGTCATTGCCATGGAACCAAGGTGTTGTTAGGAGAAATAAATAAGCCTAGGAACTATTATTTGGATACAAGTAATAGTTTTTGGAAACTTATACTTTAGTTCATTCAGTAAATGAGCATTAACGCATGGGCCAAGAGATGAAAGATGGAGGTTTATCAAAACCATATCTTTCCTAAAAATACGTTCTTTACGATCAAGAGAAGACTTGCCTTTTTATGAAATCCCTAAAATACTTAAACGAGAATCATCTTCTTCATCAGTAAAAATTTTGGTACATTTGGAAGAAGAACTCTTAGAAGCACTTGCTTCCAAAAATCCCTCTAGACCTGGTCCATATGAAAAAATTACAAAAGTCAAAAGTGAGGGGGACACTATGGTAGAAGAACATGACAAGGATGTTATAGTTCAGGGTGAAAATCCTACTAGGAATTTTGAATATCCTATTTGACTGAATCCTACTTAGAATGCTCCTATGAAAACAATATCACCTTCTGTATTACCAACCTTTAGGGAAATTGTCTCTGAGGATCCTGACCAATTCTTGTTTAAATTTAAGTTTCTGTGTCAGACTTATGACTATGTAAATGACAATAAAAATTTGAAATTATTTCCATCTACACTTAAAGATGCAGCTTTACGCTGGTTTATGAGTCTTGAACCTGATTCAATCTACACTTGGGACCAAATGGAAATTGTATTTTTGGATAAATATTAGGAGTATTGTAGAGTGCAAAATAGAAAGGATGAATTATTTTAGATTAAAAAATAATATTATGAGAATTTAGAGGACTATCTTGATAGATTTACCTTTATCCAAAAGAGATCTGGTCCTGTAGAATCTGACCTGTTGAAGACTATATTTTTGAGAGGTTTGCAGGATGATTCCAGAGAAGTATTAGATTTAATGGGAAAAGGAGATGTGAACCAGCTTGAAATTAATGATATTGTAGAGTTATGCAGAAATTATTCTTGCACTAGGCAAAGAAGGAAGAAGTGGAGTCCTGGTACTAATTATATGAAGGAATTAATGGAGGAATTGGCCAAAATGAAAACTGATATTCTTGTCCAATTAAATTCTGCATTAGGGGAAAGAAATGCAAGATCTAACTCTACATATCCTTTGGTTATCTATTGACCAAGATGTAGAAACAAGCATGCCTTACAAGACTGTCCCCTGAATAGAACTTCCATCTAAGCTATTTGTGGCATTTTCTCAAAAGAGCACATGACTGATAAGTGTCATCTCTTGCCTCAACTCAAAAACATTTTGGAAACTCAGATTGAAGAGATTAATATTATTGGGCAAAGGCAGGGAGGTAAATTTTCACAATATCAAAATACCCCTCACTTTCCTATAGGTTGGGTATAAACTACTTGTAATATGTCATGGGGATATTGATGGGGAGCCAAATTTTAACACAAAGAAAAAGACTCAATTTTCATTCAGAAGCATGGAAAGATTACAATTTCGAACCATGGAAGAATTACAAAGTATAGAAAAAATGCATAAGAAGCCGCAGTCTTCATATTTCCAGCCTCCACAATCCTTCGAGCAACCTTCTTTTATAACGACAGATTCTTGCTATAATCGTCATCCGTAACTGTCCCTGTAACCGCTCCAACGACCCCCTAGAACTGTTGTAACGACTTCTGGTAACCGACTAACTGTCATTTTGCAACGGTCCACGAAACTACAACATGTCGTGATATCATGACACCTTTCTTCCCTTGCGGTCTCTCTCTTCGTTTTGTCGTGAAAACATGACATGTCGTGATATCGCGACACTTTTCTGCATTTTGTTCTCTTTTGCCAATGTGTCGCGATATCGCGACACTTTTTTGTCCTTCGACCTTCTTTGTCCAGATGTCGCGATATCGCGACACTTTTTCATCTTTCGTCCTTCCCTACCAAGATGTCGTGATATCGCGACACTTTCCTTTGCCTCGGCTTTTGTTTAAAACCTGTCGCGATATCGTGACACTTTCTTTTGCTCTTGCCCTTGTTCAAAACACGTCGTGATATCGCAACATCTGTTATGTCACAATTTCGTGACACTTCCCAGAACTTAGAGCATTGTTCAAAACATGTCGCGATTTCGCGACACTTCCCAGCACTTAGAGCATTGTCCAAAATACGTTGCGATTTCATGACATCTGTTATGTCGCGATTTCGTGACACTTCCCAGCACTTAGAGCATTTTCCAAAATACGTCACGATTTTGCGACATCTGTTATGTCACGATTTCGTGACACTTCCCAGCACTTAGAGTATTTTCCAAAATACGTCGTGATTTCATGACATCTGTTATGTCGCGATTTCGCGACACTTCCCAACACTTAGAGTATTTTCAAAAATACGTCACGATTTCGCGACATCTGTTATGTCACGATTTTACGACACTTCCCAGCACTTAGAGTATTTGCCAAAATACGTCGCGATTTTGCGACACCTTTTATGTCACGATTTCACGACACTTTCCAACACTTAGAATATTTTTCTTGTTGCTTTTGTTTTGTTGTTTTTGTTTTTTTTTTTTTCGGTGATGCAAGATTGTTGTGCTGCCACTGGATGCTCCTGCATCAGACACCCGGGGTAGATTGAGAAGTGATCTTCACTTCTGGACGGGCAGAGGAAAACCCAGACGATTAACCTCTATTTTGGACAACCAAGTTGCATCTTCGACAGGGCGGCCCTTCCACTTGACCAAATACTCCGAATATTGCTTGTTTAGGGTACTTCTGCCTTCACGAATGTCGAGTATGTCTTCAATTTCTTCTTTTTCTGGAGTGGATGCTGGAATGTTCCATAGATCCGGACTGGGTGGCTCGCTGCAACTTCCTTCATGATATTCGACCAAGTCTGAAATATTGAAAATAGGTGAAATATTCAGCTCACTTGGTAGATCTACTTCATAGGGATTTCTTGAATCTCGTTTGCCTATGATCCGGCATGGTCCAAACCTCTTCATCTTCATCTTATTGTAGGTTTTTCTAGGAAAACGTTCCTTGCGCAAGTGAACCATGACTTCATCTCCTATCTGGAATTCCTTGAAACGTCGCTTCTGATCTGCTCTGGCTTTGTACGTAGCATTCATTTTACTGATATGCTGCTAGACTTCTTCATGTAAATTCTTCATATGTGCTCCAAAGTCACCAGCTTCAGCACTGTGCTTTTCTCCTTTATCTATCGAACTTAACTCAGAAGCGTTTCTTGGGCTATTCCCATGCACTATCTAGAATGGGGATTTACCAGTACTACGATTGACAGAATTATTGTAAGCAAACTCTGCCTACGATAAAATCAGATCCCATCCCTTGGGTTTATCTCCTACCAGACATCGTAGAAGGTTACCCAAACTTCTGTTGACTACTTTGGTCTGTCCATCAGTCTACGGGTGATACGTAGAACTGAACTGCAATTCTATTTTCAGCTTCTTCCATAGAGTTCGCCAAAAATAACCCACAAATTTGGTATCTCTGTCTGAGACAATGCTTTGGGGTAGACCATGAAGGTGTACTACCTCCTTGAAAAACAAGCCTGCAATATGAACAACATCACTTGTCTTCTGGCATGGAATAAAATGGGCCATCTTTGAAAACCTATCAACGACAAAAAAAATGGCGTCATTTCCACATTGTGTCCTTGGTAGACCAAGAACAAAATCCATACTAATGTCCTCCCATGGTCTCTCTGGTATAGGCAATGGCTGATACATTCTCGTATTCTGACTTACTCCTTTCGCCATCTGGCACACTCTACAACCCTGCACAAATTTTTTCACATCCGACTACAACTGTGGCCAATGGTAATTCTCACTAACTAGAGCAATGGTCTTATCTCGACCAAAATGTCCTGCTAGTCCTCCGCTATGTTTCTCTTTGATCAGATTTTCCCTCATGGAACTCCTAGGAATGCACAATCGGTTCTTCCAAAACAGCATCCCATCTTGGATCACAAAATCCAACCACTTAGTGTGATCCACAGTAGTAGGAGATAAACATGCCTTCCATGCCTCCGTGAAATCTGGATCCTCTGGGTATAAACTCTTAAGTTCATCAAACCCAACAACTTCCACTCTCATTTCTATCAAAAAATTATGCCTTCTACTCAAGGCATCTGCAACTCTATTAGATTTTCCACTTCTATGCTTCAGGACAAAGGTATAACTCTATAGGAATTCAACCCACTTCAAATGTCGCTGGTTAAGTTTACCTTGACTATTTATATACTGTAAAGCTTGATGGTCAGTATATAAAACAAATTCCTTGGCTAGCAAATAATGTCTCCATTTCTTAAGAGCCTAAATTATAGCATAGAATTCTTGATCATAAACAGAGTATTTCTTTCTAGCATCATTTAATTTTTCACTAAAGTATGCAACATGTTTACCTTCTTGGCTCAATACAGCTCCAATGGCACTGCCACTGGCATCACAGTCACCCTGAAACACTTTATTAAAATCTGGAAGTGCCAGAATGGGTTGTTCTGTCACTTTCTTCTTCAATATGTCCATACTAGTACCTGCCTTGGCAGTCCACTTAAATTCTTTCTTATCCCCTCTCATAGTTTTTGTTAGGGGTGCACAAATACTGCTAAAGTTTCTAATAAATTTCCTATAGAAACTTGCAAGACCATGAAATGATCTTACCTCTGTTACATTTCGTGGGGTAGGCCATTCAATGATAGCCTTCACCTTCTCAGGATCCATCTTCAGACCCTCCTCTGAGATGACAAATCCCGGGTAAATCAACTCTTTCTGTACAAAACTGCACTTCTTTAAATTTATCAACAAATGCTCCTCTCGCAGCTTTTCAAAAACTGTCCGAACATGCATCAAATGCTCGTCCAATGTTTTACTAAAAATTAAAATATCATCCAGATAAACTATCACGAACTTTTCCAGGAAGTCTCGCAATACCTCATTCATCAGCCTCATGAATGTATTGGGTGCATTAGTTAATCCAAATGGCATAACTAACCACTCATACAAACCCTCTTTGGTTTTGAAGGTTGTCTTCCACTCGTCACCCTCTCGAACACGTATCTGATGATATCCACTCTTTAAATCAATCTTAGTGAAGTATTTAGCTCCACTCAAACAATCCATTATATCATCCATTCGAGGTAATGGAAATCGATATTTAATGGTAATTTTGTTAATTGCCCTTGAATCAGTGCACATTCTCCATTCTCCACCCTTCTTTGGTGCTAGTACTGCAGGTACTGCACAGGGACTCAAACTTGCTCTAATCAATCCCTTCTGCAACAACTCATGAACCTGTCGGTTCAACTCTTCATTCTCTATAGGAGACATTCTATGGGTGGCCTTATTGGGTAAGCTAGATCCTGGCATTAAGTCAATCTGATGACTAATCTTCCTCATTGGCGGCAAACCCTCAGGCACATTGTCTGATATAATATCATGAAATTCTGCTAACAGATGTTCAACTTCTGCTGGAATGTCTGTAGTTTCTCCTCTCTTTATAGTAGGAATTAATGCATAACACATTGAATCCCTCTTTAGACCATCCAAAAATTTTTTGCCATCTACTAAACAAATTCTAGCATTATTGCATACCTTTTCCTCAACCTCCTTCAATGGCTTCAGTTTGTGGTGCACTCCATATTTTGTCAGGGAATAGGTATTTGCATGCCCATCATGCACCGCACATCTATCAAATTGCCATGGTCTTCCCAGCAACAAATGGCAAGCATCCATCGGCAAAATATCACATAGGACCTCATCCTGGTATCTTCCAATTTGAAACTTGACCAAGCATTGTTCACTGACCAATGCTCTATGGTCCTTCTGCAACCACGCAATCCGGTATGGATGCGGGTGCTGCCTTCTTTCTAGCTTTAACTTAGTCACCATATCCTCAAAGACCAAATTATCTGTACTACCATTATCAATAATAATATTATAGATTTTACCTGAACATTTGCACCTTGTACGAAACAGGATTTTTTGCTGGTCTGGTTCCCTCTCTTCGTTCAACAAGGTTCTCCTTGTGATCATCACTTCTCCTCGCTCTGCTTCTTCAAAGTGCTCAAATTCAACACCATCCTCAACGACCGTAGCTCGAGCATTTGCTTCAGGCCTTCTATTCGGTGCCTCTTGGTGTTGGGGACACTCATATGATCGATGCCCCTCTTCCCCGCAATTGAAGCAAGTTCCACGAAATCTTCCTCTTCCATATCCACGTCCACCTCTACCTCGTCCCCTTTGATAATCATTATTCTGACGGGGGCGGTAGGTATTCTCTTCTTTCTGTTCCTGGTGATTGCTTGTTTCACCAGTCTTCTTCTGGTCGTCATATTTACCTCCACTGGTTCTTCCACCAGTTCTTCCACCACGACCTCTTCCTCTCTGTTTACTGTCAAATCTTCGATTCAGTTTCTCTTCCACCTTCAGAGCAAACTAGTAAGCATCTTCAATGGTGCTCATTCGAACCAAACTCAATTCTTCTTGCACACTGGTTCTTAACCCATTAATGTAACGGGCTACTCTCTCTTTATTTGCCTCTGTATGGCCAGTTCTGATGGAGATTTTGAAAAACTCCTCTGTATATTCTTTAACAGACTTGTTGGACTGTCGCAAACTCTGCATTCTTTGCAACAGATCTAATTCGTAATCTGCCGGAATAAACTACCGTTTCAGCTTTTCAACCATTCGATCCCACCTGGTGATCTTTTCTTTTCCTCTTCGATTTCGTTCCAGCTGCACTCCTTTCCACCATATGCCAGCATGGCCTTTCAACTTTGTTCTTGCAAATTTTATCCGATTTGGATCTTCAACCTCCTCATATTCGAAATATTCCTCCATATCGTTGATCCAGTCAATCAACTCTTTTGGATTTAAATTTCTAGAATATGTGGATACGTCTATCTTCGGCATTTTTCCAATTTGAGAAATGGCTTTAATCATTCGAGCTTCTACAGAACTCATTGCTTCTTCTTCTTCTTCTAACGGGTCATCAACTCCGCAAGCTTCATCATCGCTCTGGTCTTCTCCTCTTGGCTCTACTCCTCTTCGCAATTCTTCCTGCAGGGCCTGCACTTGCCTCTGCAATGCTCGAAAGTCTCCTTCAGGAACCACGTTCCTTCCAGGACCATGATTTCTTCGCGGTGGCATTCTTCTTCACTTCTTCTCAGAACCCTTAACCCCGAGATCCTAGTGCAAGCTGCCTCACGTTCGGCGCTCTGCTTACACACTCAGAATCTTCTCGCTCTGATACCACTTGATGGGGAGCCAAATTTTAACACAAAGAAAAAGACTCAATTTTCATTCAAAAGCATGGAAAGATTACAATTCCGAACCATGGAAGAATTACAAAGTACAAAAAAATGCATAAGAAGTCGCAGTCTTCGTCTTTCCCACCTCCACAATCCTTCGAGCAACCTTCTTTTATAATGATAGATTCTTGCTATAACCGCCATCCGTAACTGTCCCTATAACCGCTGCAACGACCCCCTAGAACTGCTGTAACGACTTCTGGTAACTGACTAACTGTCATTTTGCAATGGTCCGTGAAACTGCAACATGTCACGATATCGCGACACCTTTCTTCCCTTGCGGTCTCTCTCTTTGTTTTGTCGCGAAAACGTGACATGTCGCGATATCGCGACACTTTTCTGCCTTTTGTTCTCTTTTGCCAATGTGTCGCGATATCGTGACACTTTTTTGTCCTTCGACCTTCTTTGTCCAGATGTCGTGATATCGTGACACTTTTTCATATTTCGTCCTTCCCTACCAAGATGTCGCGATATCGCGACACTTTCCTTTGCCTCGGCTTTTGTTTAAAACCTGTCATGATATCGCGACACTTTCTTTTGCTCTTGCCCTTGTTCAAAACACGTCGCGATATCGCGACATCTGTTATGTCGCGATTTCGCGACACTTCCCAGCACTTAGAGCATTGTTCAAAACACATCGCGATATCGTGACATCTATTATGTCACGATTTCGTGACACTTCCCAGCACTTAGAGCATTGTCCAAAATACGTCGCGATTTCGCGACATCTGTTATGTCACGATTTCGTGACACTTCCCAGCACTTAGAGTATTTTCCAAAATACGTCGCGATTTTGCGACATCTGTTATGTCACGATTTTGCGACACTTCCCAGCACTTAGAGTAGTTTCCAAAATACGTCACGATTTTGCGACATCTGTTATGTCGCGATTTCGTGACACTTCCCAGCACTTAGAGGAGTTTCCAAAATACGTTGCGATTTCACGACATCTGTTATGTCACGATTTCGCGACACTTCCCAGCACTTAGAGTATTTTCCAAAATACGTCACAATTTTGTGACACCTTTTATGTCACGATTTCGTGACACTTTCCAACACTTAGAATATTTTTCTTGTTGCTTTTGTTTTGTTGTTTTTGTTTTTTTTCAGTGATGCAAGATTGTTGTGCTGCCACTGGATGCTCCTGCATCAGATATGCAGAACCACCTTCACAACCCTGGAATAAATCTTGGAAATCTCCCCAAGATTGGCAACATCCACCCTAGAATCCTGTTAATCCACCTTGGACACAAAATCAACAATATGGGCAAAGATGGGGGCAAAAATACCCATCATATCAAGGGAAAAAAAGGTATCAAGGAAAAACCCAACACCTATCGCCTGCTCCTAATAAGAATTTTCAAGGAAGAGTGCAACCACAATAAGCATAACAGGTAAAACAACCTCCACTTCTAGCTCAGCCTATGGCTATCCCAAATAATACCTGGCAAGCAACCCCTATTTATGGAACAGAGTCTGAAGAAACTACCACAGTTCATACCCTTGACTATAGTAATATCCAATTACATTCAAGGAAGGTCTTACCTGACCCTTCTCCACCTACCATTGAAGAAATTGATGGAAAGCAGGAGTCTCCAATTCCAAAACAAGTGCAAACATACAAAGGAAATGAGTAAGAAAAATAAGTACCCCTTGCAGGTATAATACCATACCCTAAAAGATTTGATCATACTACAATTATCCTTGAATCAGAGTTAGTCACAGAACTAAAGAAAATGACTATATCCCTTCCTTTGTTGCAAGCAATAAAGGATGTTCCATTAATTAATAAAACCATTTAGGAGTTGTGGATTCAGAAACCTGGCAGAAAGAAGAAGTCTTTCCCTAAAATTGTGCAAGTAGAAGGAAAATTGGCTGACCTGTTATCTAGAAAACTTGTTTCCCCAAAATATAGTGACCTAGGAAGTCCAATTGTTACAGTCACTATTGGTATAGTTCAAATTTCAAATGTGTTGATTGACCTTGGTGCTGCAATTAATGTAATGACTAAAGACATAATGTAAAAACTATAGCTCAATAATATCAGTCCTATAACTACAATTTTGGAGATGGCAGATAGGTCAATTGCCAAACCATAAGGAATACTGGAAGACATTTCCATTGAATTTTCTTCTTCATAATATCCTATATATTTCCTAGTATTGTAGCCTAGAAATGAAGTTAATGGCTATCCCATAATTCTAGGAAGGTCTTGGCTTACCACTACAACTGCTTTTATAGATTGTAGATTTGGGTAAATGACCATTTCAAATGGCATTGATCTCAAAAATATTTCCCTTTATCCACCTGCCTAACCTTCAACCAATTTTTTTGGACAAATATGGTTTCTTGAGTCTGATGAAGAACAAGAAGAAACTATTTCCACTCTAGCCATAATAATAGTAAAGGAAAATATTGAGGAAATCAACTCACAAAAAATAAAAATCTTTGAGGATCAAACTGTCATAGTTGAGACATTACAGGAAGAAGGACTTAAATATGATCAAATCATTGTTCATCATTTGTTGTGGAAGGATGAAGAACATACTTAAGAATATATGTCATCCATTCCAATACAAGAAATCTCTTTCATAGTACCACATGGATGGCATAAACATATTCTTACTTCTTTCACATGTCATATGCAAGGAATATTCCAACAGGTATTACTTTTGAAAAAGAATCTAGAGTATTTCATACTTTGCACCCACATCATTGTTAATTAAATTCTTTGATCAACAAGTATGGAGTAGTCAATTCCATTCATCCAGGGATTAAACAAATAGAAGTACAACCAGGTAAAATTTTGAATATTAATATGTAGTCGATTGATGAACTGGAAGCAAAGTTATTTGATGTCCTATAAAAATATGTTCAAGATTTTGCTTAGAGTTACAAGGATATGACTGGAATACACCTTGATGTGTGTACACACAAGACACTGAAGATGTTAAACCTGTGAGACAACCTCAAAGATGTTTAAATCCTACTCTGAAAGATATTGTCAAGGAAGAAACTAAAAAATGGTTAGATGGAGGGTTCATTTATCCAATTTTAGATAGTCGATGGGTTTATCCATTGGTTATTGTTCCAAAGAAAAATGGAAAAATGAGAGTGTGTGTAGACTATAGAGACTTAAACAAGGTCACACATGAGGACCATTTCCTATTATCTTTAATAGACCAAGTATTATATACCCTTTCTAGAAATAAATTATTCTATTTTCTTGATGGATTCAGTGGATATAATTAGATACAAGTTGCACCTAAAGACCAAGAGAAAACTACTATCACATGCCCTTGGGGAACATTTGCTTATAGGGTCTTGCCTTTTGGTTTATGTAATGCTTCAGTAACATTTCAAAGAGATGTTTTAGCCATATTCTCTAATTTGACAAATGAAAGTGTGGAAATCTATATGGATGATTTCACAGTGTGTGGAGAAACTTTTGATTATACTTTAGAACAACTTGAAAAAGTTCTAGCACATTGTGAAACATATCGTTTGTCTTTAAATCCTGAAAAATGTTTTCTAATGATGGAGGAGGGGATTTTACTTGATCATCATATTTCCTCTCATGGGATTAAGGTTGACCCTAATAAGGTAGAATTCATCAAAAACCTTCCTCCTCCAAAAACTCAAACTAATGTAAGGAGTTTTTTGGGACATATTGGTTTCTACCGTATATTTATTGCCAATTTCAGTACCATAGCCAATCCAATGTTTGCCTTATTGACTAAGGATTCTGAATTTACCTGGTCTACTGAATTTCAAAAGTTTTTTGAAGTATTAAACGAGAAATTAACCACTCCCCCTGTGTTGAGAGGACCTAATTAGGAACTGCCATTCCATATTCAGAATGATGCTTCCAATACTGCTATTAGAGCAACACTAGGTCAGATTGAAAATGGAGAACATTATGCCATTTACTACATTAGTAAAAACTTGATAGGATATGAAACGAACTACACCTCTATTTAGAAGGAAGTTTTAGATGTGGTATATGCTATTAATAAGTTTCGAAACTATATCATAGGATATCAGATGTTCATCCACATAGATCATGCTGCTATTAAATACTTGATGAATAAACCTCTAGTTAGTGCAAGAATTATTTGTTGGTTAATACTGCTGTAGGAATTTGATATCACCAGAGTTAATAAACCAATGAAGGCTAATGTAGTAGCAAATTTTCTATCAAGATTTCTGTAGACACCAAAATCCAGCCACTTATACCTTCCTGCCAGCCACGTGTCAGTCATCCATCCTTCCCGCCATTATTTGGCCCAAATCCACACTTTCCCACCATTATTTGGCCCAATTTCACTTTTCCCGCCATTTTTCATCCCCAAATTTATTTAAATTAATATTTATATATATATTTTAATATTTTAATATATTTTAATATATATATAAATAAAGTTTAAGTGATTTAATCTGAGCCGTCCATCCTTCATTTAATCTCATCCGTCCATCCATCTTAATCCGTTTCACAACCTAGATTTATTCTCTACCCTTGGATCCACTTTAATCTTAGCCACACGTTCAAAGTGTCGTTAAAACCCTAAAGTGTGCCCTAAGAGTAGATTATAAATTGAGTCACCTTGATGGCTCAAACCCTATCTATCTCTTCGGCTAAACCTACTTATCTTCCCTATCTAAGTCTGGAGTTGGCTATTGCTGTTAATCCTGAGTCTTCTGAGTCTTCTACGGCCCTAAGTCTGAACTAAACCCTTTCGCCGCATCCATCGCCGCCGCCTGGTCTCGCCGCGTTAACAGGAAAAGGTATAGATTCGTCTAAAGCAAGTAATCTTTCTTTATGTATTAATCCTGTTGAATTCTCGCATTCTGTTTATTTTTATTTCATAAATCTAGGGTTTTAGATCGCTTTCGAGGGCTCACACAGTGGAGCCCTCTTATTAGTTTCTAACTCTTTGATAATTTTAATGTGTGCAGGATTCTAGTGGTAGATCCGATTTGTTGATAGCACTCGCTTAAGCCGGAGTGGTCCGAGCCAAAGGATACAACGAAGCCCACTCATTCTCGTTGAGGTTAAGGATACATTCTTCGGAGACGCCACCACATTGTGCCAGCCTAGGGTTTCTGAGAACCCTAGCACAAATTGTAACTTTGTATCACGTAAAAGGGTTACAGTGCCCCGTTGTACTTAAAAGGAGTTTCTAAACTCCATTGATTAATAAAAATCATTCATTTTGTACAACTGTTTTGCATTCCTTTATTGTGATTTCTTTATTTCTGTTTGGCGTTGTATCTTTAATCTACAAATGGCGATCACGGTGGGACCCCCTAGGGTTTCATGTTTTTAATACTTGCTTTACTGATCTATTCCTATTTTTGTTTTATTTTGCAGGTTTCTAAAATCATGAAATTCGCTGTTCCAACGAACTAGGGTTTCTGAGGAGTTTGCAGAAAATGCAACAGACGCAGAGCGGCGTCTGGAAGTCCGATCCGAAACGCAGAGGTGCGTTTCAGCCTGCGCAGACTCCCTTGGGCGTTTGAAGGCAGTTTTACAGAAAAAGCGTAGGCTTCCGAGTAAGTGCATTTTTTTTTTTTCTTTGTTAAACTGTACTTTTTACGTTTTTGGTTTTTCTCGTCGTATTCTGTTTCTTTTTCAGATCATTGCTTTAAAATGAACAAAAACTAAGTAATCTGGAAAAGAACAGCTTAAGTCGTATATACATTTTTTTTGTTACATTTTTAGTTACATTTTTCTCGCATTGCATTATTGGTTGTTGCTTGCATAAAAAAAAAAATTGCATACCTAGCCGCATATTAGAATAGCTACGAATTATCTGTTTTAGTTATCTAAGTAGGACTATTGATTGGATGTCAATAGTACTCCTGCCATTGGGTGATTCCAAGCAGAGAAGTGGACGAACCTTCCGGTTGCTCCTTTGATATCTGATATCATTGGTAGGCAGGGGGTTTTAAACGGTGTACTCCACTTCTTCAGAGGAAATGGCATATTTTCAATGGCCTCTTGCTTAGATCATTAGAACTTTTGATTTATAGCTTTGTATGTATACATTAGACAACTAAAACACTTAAAATAAAATTCACTGCATTTCATATTGCATTTAAAACAAGTAATATCTGGATTTCATCACCGGGTATTGCTTGAAGTTTAGTGACTGTGGAATTCATCTCCATCCATTAAACTTCTGCCTCATACACCATAGGTCACCCCCGAGCAAACTTGCCGGATTTCATCACCAGTAAGAATCTCGTTGTCCTTTCCTAGCCATAGTTTTTACCTTTTTTTTGTGAATAATTCAAGATTAGATCACATGCAAAACTCATAAACCGGACACTTAAAATTTACTACATATTAAGATCAGAAAATAAGTAATTAACCGCAGGTAAGACACATTGGTTGAAACCTAGGTTGTGACTGTTTTCTGATAATTTCTTTAGTGTAAATTTATCATTCAAGTTTTGCATTCTTCTTTTCCGAATTTGTTTAGATTTATTGCGTTATGGTCTTAACAAGGAATCAATCTAAAGTGTTAAATCTAAATAATCAAATGAATAATTCACAGAACATCCCCACCACCAACATGACCACTTATCCTAGTGAATTTCAGGCAGTGTTCGCCCCGCAGTGTCTTTCACGTCCTTCTACCGTCTATCGCATGGCCATGCCCATGGAGGAAGACAATTCCCGTCATATTACCCACATTGATATGGCCCAAGTGCAAACTCACTTAAGAGATGGCACTGGTTATGTCCTTGAGCCAATCCAAGATTCCCCTATGCAAGATTCTATTTTTCAGCAGGATATTGCATCAACCATACCCGCCGGTTTCACTCAGGTCTACACTAACCCTTTTTTTGAGGCTAATGTTGTATCTGCTCAGCCGGCTTCATCTCCAACATCTTCCCGCATGCTCAATTGTCCTCCTTTGGAGACAAATGTAGTGTCTTCCCGACCACTTTCTCCTCCATTTACCCGGGTGTACACCAATTCTCTCTATGAGGCCGGTGGAACCTCCTCTAGCCATGACCAATTTCAACCCTCTTCTTCCCAAACCATTTATGGTTTCACCCTACCCGGGGCACAGCTCATCGTTTCTTCCCGTGTACCGCCTACTTCAGCCACCTTCATTGCCCCCGCTACGCAGCCTCCCGTGACTACCATGGCAGCCCGCCCTCCACCTTCATCCAATCATCCCACATCCCTTGGGTTAGAAATTAATAAGGTTAGGGAGTACCTCGACAAGTTGCTTCAAGCAACAACAACAACAAAATGCCCAACCACCTATCGTAGTAAATCCTACACCCCAACCAATTTCTACCCAGCCATCTTTTCTTAGCTCAGGCCCCACCTGGGTACCCCAATCTTCGGTGGTGTCCATTCCTACCCCACCTTTCTCCCAACCCAGTCCAGCTTCATCATTCACCCCAATCACCTTCTTTCCGGTATCATCCATACCAACAACCTGTCCATTCCACACCGCCTAATCCAGGCAATTTCATCCCATCTCATCATTTTTCCACTCCTCCATTGCATCATCATAATCATCAAACGAATCAAAATTTTCATGAAGATTCTCGACTCCATGCTATGCAACAACAGATTGACAACCTTACGCTCAACATGCCTGGCTCATCTAGTCGAAAACCTACGCTAAGGTCGTTGATCAATCAACCAATTCATCCTTCGGTACCTTCACCGCCATATCCGACCGATTTCACATTACCGAAGTTTGACAAATTTTGAGGAACTGAGGATCCTCACGAACATGTGAGCTCATTCATGCATGCCTGCTTTAGAATCCAAAATAATGACGCTCTTATGCTCAAAAATTTTCCTCATACATTAGGAGGAGATGTCGTACAATGGTACAATCATTTACCTCACCATAGCATTTATGCTTACGAGCAATTGATTAATCTATTTTTAGAACGATTCTCCCTAAATGTACAAAGGAAAGTCTCATTGTCCGACTTATACAAGCTCAAGCAACATGACGATGAGACCGTTTATGACTTTGGAAACCGTTGGAGGGCTATCATTAATAAATTGCCATTCTCCCTACCAATGGAGGAGTTAACCAAAATGTTCACCCACAGTTGTCTAAAACCTATCTCTTGGTTACTCCAATTACAACAATACAGACTTTTGAAGAGGCTTTGGCCCAAGCAAGTATCATAGAAGACATTAAAGTCCAAGAGGGTGTTTTAAAACCCCGTAGAAAAGAATGGCAACAAAAGGGCCAACAACGAAATAATAATTATGGCCAAAACAAACAAGCACAAGGCTAGTACAACCTCAAATGTTAACCAAGTTAATCAAGTGGTGGCGAGCCAGCCCGTAATGGCTCAACAACAACAAGTAATGCAAAGTCAACCGCAACCAATTGCTTATCATGCGGTACCCGCCCCTCCTCAACCAGCTCACAATACTGGGCCAACCATGGAAACTCGACCTTGGCAAACAAATCGTCCCAAGCGATAGTTCACACCTTTAGATGAACCATATGCGGTCATATTCAACAAGTTATATAGCACAAATCAGTTAACTTTACCTGAGTTTAAACCTTTAGAACCATCTAGAAGGGGGAAGTATTACAAGGAGTACCTATTTTGTCCTTATCATAGGCAAAATGGGCACGATATCAATAATTGTAAAACTTTCAAACATGTGATCCAAGATCTTATTGAGATTGGAGCCATTAAATTGGATAGCCCCTTAGCCCAACAAAATCAAAATCTTGGTGTATTTCAAACACCCCTTCCACATCGGGAGGAAGCTCCAACAACTTCAGGGGGAGTAACTCATGTAACTCCTCCTAATCAAGTCAACCATGTACAACAATACCAAGGTTTTGTGGGTACTATTAACGTAGTAACCCAGGGTCAAAGGGCGAACCAACCAAATCAGGCTGAACCACAGCCCACCTGTACAAACCCCCACCCACCTCGGTAACAGCTGACCCAACGACGTGCTAGTACTTCTCAACAACCGCTAAATCATTCTACTCAACGCCAACGACCCATCATGTCATTGAGTAGCCGATTAACTACCACTTTAAAAATGGCTTCTGCCAAGTTATCGATCTATGACCTCATTCAACAATCTCCCCCGCATAGAGAGGCATTAATGGAAATATTAAAGTCAATCGAGCTTCAAACTCAAGATACTAATGCCTTCAACAACTTTGTGGGGAGTATTCAAACATGCATGGAGCCCTCCATCACTTTCTATGATTTTGAAATCAAACCTTTGTCAACGTAAAGTATAGATCCTCCACCGCATATCATGGCCAAGATCGATCACAAGCCATTCAAGAGAGTCTTAATTGACACCGGTTCCTCAATCAATATCATTACAACATCGGCGTTGAGTCATCTAGAGCCGTCGCCATCCCTTATCACCAAGTCGACTTTTACTCTTAAAGCATTCAATGATGCTTTATCTTCCACGGTTGGCACGGTTATCTTGCCCATTGAGGTAGGGGCCCGAACTTTGCATACCTTGTTTCACATCTTGGAAGGGTCCATGGCATACAATGTATTGCTTGGACGGCCTTGGCTTAGGGAGATGAGATGTGTCCCTTCTATACTAGCATCAATGTCTCGAAGTATGTATATGAGGGACATAGTTCATTGTGTACCCGCCGACATTGAACCCTTCAAACATTGCAACTATGTCTCAAATCCTTATGAGATTGTGTTGCCATCCACTCATCTTTTCTTGACCCCATCTACTTCTTCTATACCATCTTCTTCTAAAGCTCCCATTCCCGAGGAGCTACCCATCATATCGCAACCATCTTCCTCTTCCGCTATTCCATCTCATTCACCACTTTCTTCATCTCCTAATCTTCCTTCTTCTTCATCACTGACCACATGCACATGTGGCCATGACCAATCATCTCTTTCCACGTCATTACCCCCTTCTTCTACACCTTCTTCAACATCACCTATTATTCCTCCATCTTCCCAACCATCACCAGCTGATGTTTCACAAGTCGCTGAAGCATCAACCCAACCAAATCCTTCCAATTCTTCTATCCCACATTCTTCTATTCCATCATCTAGTCCATCTCCCTCCCAAGTCAAGGTCCATCTAACTGATGCAGGTATTGGTGAGTATGCCATCCAAGATGTCCACATCACACCGTTCAATGTGCAAACAGCTAAAGATTTTGGTCGTCCACATGACCAACATTTATCCATTGGATCGGTTTATAACATGGGTTCTATGCCAAATTCCATTAATTTTGTATATGGGGGAATAGAGTCATCTTCTAGTCCTACCACCATACTAGAACCCAAGCATCCAAGTCCCTCGCCAATATCGAAAGGATGGAGGGTTTTCCCTCTCGCTATTTCCACAGACATAATTGGCAGCAATTTGGCCTAGGTCGATACGAGCAAGGGGTAACTGAACGCATCGATATGCCATACCATAGACCCACTGAGCGTTTTGGTCTGGGCTACCAACCACTTCCATCCCTTTCTTCTTTTGAACAAGCTTTTCAAAGCATTAATCTTAATTCATAAGAAGAAATCCTCCACCCCGACGAATCCGAAGATGAAGCCTATGAAGAATTTGACGTCATGTCAAATGGTGATGAATCCGAAGAAGAGTCGGCGCCCATTGTTCCCCTCACCGAACAAGACGAGTTTTATCTCCAATTGTTCCCTCTCCAAGAGGCCATCTTTCGCTTGCTTCTTCCACAAGAACGAGGTGAACCACCCCCTCCGCCACATCCATAAGCCATAATCCAAACCTGTATTATATGTATATACTAAAATAGTGGTTTTCACCACTACCAAAAAAAAAAAAAAAAATCAGAAAATTCCCAAAAAAAAAAAAAAAAAAATCAAAATATATAAAAATACTTTATTGCTTTATGTATGTGTGTAATAGTGGTTTTCACCACTACAAAAAAAAAAAAAAACTCAAACTACAAAAAAAAAAAAAAAAAACTGAAAAACTATGTTGTTTTGCATTTCATGTCTTCCGAGGTCTTCACCGGTTTTCCCTTCCATTCCGCCCATCCTTTCTTCCATAAGTCGACAATGAATTTTGAAGACTTATTCACCCCGCTCCATAATCCATATGATCCGGATAAGCCAATCCCGATCAACCCAAACTTGATTGACATGGATCGGATTTCATCTCCTCCATCTATTTCATAGTTCATCCTTTTCGAGGAATTGTTAAGGGCTTCCGCCAACTACATTCCTCCTTCACCTCCACATTCACCTTCATCTTCTAAGCCAGAGGTCTTCCAGGCAGACATAGACGAGAGCAAGGCACAGGAGCCTGATGACATTTTAGATGACATAAATCTGATCCCTACTCCCCATCAGCTTGAGGAAGGTTCCCACATGTCTATTGAAGAAACTATCGATGTAGACCTTAGTCCAGACCAAGATGGCACCCAAATTGTGAAACCGGCTAAAAGTCTATCATCGGAGGAACAAGAGCAAATGATTGCTCTACTCAAGCGGAAGAAGGAGATATTTGCATGGTCTTACAAAGACATGCCAGGCCTAGACCCTAATTTGGTTGTCCATAACCTCACCTTACAAAAAGATGCTAAACCTGTCAAACAAAAACTTAGGAAAATGCATCCTACCGTGGCCCTCATAGTTAAATCGGAGATTCAGAAACTTCTGGATGTTAAATTTGTCGTCCCGATTGATTATCCTGAGTGGCTTTCTAACATGGTACCCGTTCGCAAGCCTAACGGGGGAATACGTGTTTGCACCGATTTTCGAGATCTAAATAAAGCGTGTCCTAAGGATGACTTTCCTCTTCCAAACATTGATACTCTTGTCGATACCTGCGCTGGTCATGAAATGCTTTCGTTCATGGATGGATTTTCAGGATACAACCAGCATTCGAATAAACCCTGAAGATCAACACAAAACAACATTTACCACACCTTGGGGAACTTTTTGTTACAGGGTGATGCCCTTTGGCCTTAAGAACGCAGGTGCAACCTATCAACGAGCCATGACTTATATTTTCCATGATTATATGCATAAGATTATCGAAGATTATGTGGATGATTTATTGGCAAAATCTAAAACTCGACAAGAGCATTTTGATGTATTGGAAAAAGTTTTTGATAGACTTCTAGAGCATAAAGTAAGGTTGAACCCTAAGAAATGTGTCTTTGGTGTTACCTCAGGCAAACTCCTAGGTTTTATTATCTCTAAACGAGGTATTGAGGTGGACCCAAACAAGGTCAAAGCCATTATGGAAATGTGTCCCCCAACTAATTTGAAGGAGTTGCGTAGTTTGCAAGGAAAGATTAATTCAATCCGTCGCTTTATTGCACAACTTTCTGATAAATGTAGGCCATTTTGCCACCTACTACAAAAGGGGGTACAATTTTCATGGACAGATGAGTGTCATAAAGCCTTTGATGACATCAAGCAGTACTTAGCGTCTCCGCCAGTCTTAGCTCCCCCTCGTCCAGGGGTCCCTTTCAATCTTTATATCTCAGCAACGGACTTTGCCTTAGGGACAATGCTTGCACAAAAGAATGAACAAAATCGTGAGCAAGCAGTCTATTATATTAGTCGAACATTGGTAAGCTATGAAACCCGATATGCTTATGTGGAAAAGTTGTGCTTAGAAGTGGTTTTTGCCACTAAGAAACTTCGTCATTATATGCTTAGCCATACAACATATGTCATAGCTAGAGAAAACCCTCTGCGTTATATGATGTCTCGCACTTATAATAACACTCGTACCGCTAAATGGATAATGTTGCTTACCGAATTCGATCTTGAATTCATTAGCCAAAAATCTGTTAAAGGTCAAGTTATAGCCGATCAACTTGCGGAAGCTCCACTACCTAGTGATCATCCTTTGATTATTGAGCTCCCAGATGATTCGGTATTTGCTATCACTGAACAAGAAGAGGACATCATTCCGGAGGAAGATGTTGACATCACGCTATTTTTTGATGGCTCTAAGTGCGCGAAAGGTCAAGGCGCTGGAGTTGTGTTTCATACACCTCAAGGGATTCCCATCCCTTTATCATTCAAACTAGACTTCCAATGCACCAATAATACAGCAGAGTATGAAGCCTTAATTTTAGGTCTTCAATCAGCCATAGCTATGAGCATTAAGCGTATTCGGATATTTGGGGATTCTCAACTCGTGGTTAAACAAATTACAGGAGAATACCAAGCCAAAGAACCTACCATTAAGCTTTATCATGATGTAGCAATGAAGTTGCTCTCTAAGTTTGATTGGTATGAGATCACTAGTTTGCCTCGCTCGACTAATAGATTTGCGGATGCCATGGACTCTCTTGGATCATTGATTCCAAAGGACTCCCTTGGAGAGGTACAACCCCTAATCATTTCCACAATCTCTAAGTCTGCAATTGTCCGTGCTGAGTCTAAGGATGAAAAAGATGTTTGCTTTATCCATTCGGATCCATATGAGCCTTGGTCTAGTGAGATAGTAGCCTTCCTCAAGTTTGGAACACTCCCATCTGATTTGTCTCGAACTGCCCGCCGCTGCTTTAAGCAAAAGGCAGCTCGTTTTGTTCTTTTGGGGGATGTGTTGTATAAACGTGGATATGATGGAGTACTCCTCCGCTGTCTAGAAGCAGGTGAAACACATAGAGCTATTGCTGAAGCCCATGATGGTACTTGTGGTGGTCATTTTAGTGGAATGGCCATTGCGAAGCGTATTTTACGTATGGGGTATTATTGGCCCACTATGGAACAAGATTGTTGCAAATATGTTAAACAATGTAAAAAGTGTCAAGAACACGCTAATTTAACCCATATACCATCACAAGTTTTACAGCCCATCCAAAGCCTTTGGCCCTTCTCACAATGGGGTCTCGATTTAATTGGCAAGATTTCACCTGCCTCTTCAGGACAGCATACTTTCATCATTACAGCCACTGAATACTTCACAAAGTGGGTTGAAGCTATTCCTCTAACCAGTACGACAGGTCCTAGAATTGTGGAGTTTATACTTCACCATATCATTTGTCGTTTTGGTATTCCCTCTAAAATTATTTCTGATAACGACAAGTCTTTTAAGAATAAGGATGTTCGAGCTCTTTGCGAAAAGTATAATATCCAACATAGTTTCTCAACTCCTTACTACCCACAAGCCAATGGACAAGCCGAAGCTTCCAATAAGACCATAATTGCTATTCTTAAGAAACTTGTTAAAGAAAATCATAAAGATTGGCATACACAAATCCCCTTAGCATTATGGGCTTACAGAACAAGCATCATAACTCCCATTGGGGCAACGCCATTTTCTTTGGTCTATGGAGCTGAAGCAATCATGCCTCTTGAGCTCGAGATCCCTTCCTTGCGAATTTCTTTGCAGGAATTTATCGATGATGATACCGCTAGACAAGCACGTCTTGATCAACTCACACTCATAGATGAAAAATGAATCAATGCTTTAGAGCATTTGCGAGTTTATCAAGACCGATTGAAACGTGCTTACAATGCCAAAGTTCATCTAAGAGAATTTCAAGTAGGGGATCTTGTCCTTAAAGAGAATCAACAAAACACCAATGCATTGCCGCATCTTCGAGATAAATTCGCGGCTAATTGGTTAGGTCCATATATGGTCACCGAAAGAGTGGGCAATGGAACTTATAGACTTGCCGCTTTAGAGGGAGAGGAAGAACCCGAACCACTTAATGTTATACACTTGAGGGCATTCTACGCATAGTTTGAATTTTATATGTACATATATACATGGCTTGTACAACAAAAAAAAAAAAAAAAAAAAAAAACAAATAAAATAAAAAGAATTTGCATTTCATTGTTAGTTGCATACATCTCATTCAAAAACATTGCATTTCATGTGCATACATCTCATTGAAAACCATAACATTTCATTTTCAGCCATAGTTGCATATCATGTTAGAGACCATTCTATCTTTTGGATATAAAATTTGGTCAAGCAAAAGTCATGTTGCCTTAATCAGGGGCACCTTCATAAAATCCATCAAACCGAATTGTCATTCGTACACCCATTTTCCATTTGCACATATTTACATTGCCAAAATGTTTTCAGATCACTCACCCATTCCTAGTGTTTTAAGCAAACTTCGAAATGCATGTCAAAGTTCTCTAGGGCCATATCACAAATTACACTAAATAAAATCTTGAGTATTGGGAAATGATTTCAAAAGCGGTCTTGAACCTATCACATTTTCACATCTTAAAAACATCTTGTGTCAAAGAGAGATAACACCATCCTTGGGTTGTGCCTTGAAGTGAAAAGGGTAATCCTCGTTTGTCCTATCATGCAAACATAGTCCATAAAACAATGGTTCTTACCACTATCACAAGCAATCACAAAATATAAATATAAACAGAGTAGTAAGGATAGGGTAAAATTCTCATCATACTTCGGTTGAGAATCCGATTCCCCAAAGCTCTAAGGAAATGAACATTTTTCACACACCACTGATCCCAAATAAGTTGTAAGGATCGTACTACTTGTCCAATCAGACGGATAGGTAGTCATCCCAAAGGCTTACAAAGGTCAAAAACAACATGGACTATGGAGTTAACCTTCACCGGGGCTATAGACGCTTGACTGGCAGTGGAGTATACTCATTGCGTGGCGACATGTCTCTCCTCAAAAAGAGACCTCTGAATGCTCATACGGACAAACTAGCTTCGGGGTCTTCTCCATAACAGGGTTACCTAATTTATGCAAGATGAGGTTAATGAACACACTTGCACACACACAGGTTTTTGATTGCCTAGAGTCACTACCATGCTTCCGATTTGGTTAATGAACTCGCATGCACACACATTTGGTCCTAGTTGAATTAGGAAGTGTTAGTAAGTTTGTTTGATACCACTAGCATGTTTGAGTCTTTGTAAAACAGTCTTCCATATCAACCTCCATATCACCCTCCATATCTTCTTCCATATTCATGTCATTCCATACGTCATCCATTCACAAGCCACCAAGTTCGGTGCCCCCGATTAAACAATTATGATAACAAGTTCGCTAAATCTAACTATCTAAAAGTATGAGTGCTTCTTAGTGCATATTTCATTTACTTAGTCTAAAAAACAAAAAAACGCATTAATCATCTATAAGTTTGCATTCCATTCCATCACATATGCATCAAAAACATTAAAACATATAAAAACATGCATCACAAAAACATAGGCATTCACACAAAAGAGAGTAAAACACCAAATAAATAAAAGCCATGTATATATATATATGTATAAAGGTCAAATTGTACAATGAATGCCAAAAGGCTACAATATACAATAGAGCACCAAGGCTCATAAAGAGTGCATCTAAGCACTAAGCTAACCATCAAAAGAGGACCCCTGAGACCTAGTAGGAGCCCTAGACCTAGTGGTGTGCCTAGATTCACTGGGGGTGTTCCTCAAGCCATCGTAATATTGCGCCTATCACTTGCAAAGGAGAGGTACCCCTCATCCGCCCGAACTACCTCCAATTGGGCTGCCTCCGCTAGCCCCACTGCATCCAATATCTCCCTCCTGGGACAACGACCTCCTCATCCCCGAAATGATAGGGGAGAATCGGTGTCGTGCCTCTAACACCCTAAGCTGCAAAACAACAAAACAAAAATTTGTTACAAATTTTTCCAAAAAAAAAAAACACATAATAAGTACTTGCTTAAATGAACAAATACCTCAGCTGGCTGCACTGGCGCGTCCGCTCCCATCTCCGCCATAGCTCCCGCGTGCTTCACTCTCCCACACAACCTTTCACTCCACTTCACTCCACTCCCTCAGACGCACTTCTCTTAAGCTCGAACGCACAAATGAGCGAAATTCTCGCTGAAACTGTTTAAATAGCTGATTTTGGTGCCCTGAAACGCAGTAGGGCATTTCATGGCGGATTCAGACGCAGTCCTGTGTCTGCAGAGCGCCTAAACACCGACGGGTGTCTCTGCCAACCACAAACGCAGACCGGCGTTTGGTGTCAGTATTGAATAAAGGAACAAAACTTACAAAATTGAAGCTTACCTCCTCCAAATTTCATCAAATTGCATTCATCCATTCTTCTTATCATAATAAAACATTTTGTGAAGGTTACAACAGTTTTGGACACAAATTTTGTCATTTCTCTCAAAAAGCGCATCATTCATCATTGTTTTACAAATTGAGTTAAAAATATTCAAAACCTTCACAAAATTAACCACATTCATCAATTCTTCTGATCTATCGTCAATTTCATTCTTCTTTCATCATGCATATTTTTGCCAAATCAAATTAAAGTAAACCTCGTATCTAGTGGTATATTCTATCACCTTGGCGATTGCAGCGATTTGAATCCATGCAATTCGGTAAGAGGATTAAACCACCATAAGGACACTTACCATTTATCATCATCAATTATTTCACCGTTTGAAAATTGGAAATCAATTTTGGGTATTCTACTTTTCAAGTGACCTCATACCAAGATTAATTTGCTCAACAATTGTCATTGATGGCCTAGTTCATGGGGCCTTAAACATGGATAATATTTCATATCGTCATTATTTTAAGTCTTGCTAGAGATTGTGGCTACCTAGGTTGATTGGTTCCGACCCGAGGAATTATCCATACAATACTAGGAGCATCTCTCGAGTTCGGACTCTTTCATGCATCTTTCATCTCTGCATATCAATGGCGCCAACAAGGCAATTTCATCAACAGTATGGATTCACACACAGGAGTTGGGGCATCCGTTATCAATTTCTAATTTTCCTATAGTGGAATTCATCTTACATGATCATGGAATTTACAGTTTGGCAAAAATCCCTTTATAACCGTTGGGGCAGAAAATGGTCCATCTTTCACATCACTCATATCGTCTTCAATCATATTCTTTTCTGGTTTGTACACCAACCCCTTTTCTGTTGGGACATAAACAGATGGTGCATGCACCAACCCTTTTTTTCACCGTTGGGGCAAAAACGGTTCATTATCTTCCGACTTTCTTCCAATTGGCTTGTGAGAACCATTCTCGCTCGCCAATTGAGGGGGTAAGCTGAAAAATTTTAAATATTCTTTTATTCTTTGGTCTTCAAAGTTGTGCTTTAGTCTTGAGAGAGAGTTGCGTCTGATCCAACTTTTCAGGTGTCTTAAGTTTTTGTGCTACATTGTGTCTTCACACAAAGCAGCTCAAAAAGGGGCATCTCAGAGACACCAAAATCCAGCCACTTGTAAGTCATCTATACCTTCCTCGCCACCCACGTGTCGACTCATCCATCCTTCCCGCCATTATTTGGCCCAAATCCACACTTTCCCACCATTATTTGGCCCAATTTCACTTTTCCCGCCATTTTTCATCCCCAAATTTATTTAAATTAATATTTATATATATATTTTAATATTTTAATATATTTTAATATATATATAAATAAAGTTTAAGTGATTTAATCTGAGCCATCCATCCTTCATTTAATCTCATCCGTCCATCCATCTTAATCTGTTTCACAACCTAGATTTATTCTCTACCCTTGGATCCACTTTAATCTTAGCCACACGTTCAAAGTGTCGTTAAAACCCTAAAGTGTGCCCTAAGAGTAGATTATAAATTGAGTCACCTTGATGGCTCAAACCCTATCTATCTCTTCGACTAAACCTACTTATCTTCCCTATCTAAGTCCTGGAGTTGGCTATTGCTGTTAATCCTGAGTCTTCTGAGTCTTCTACGGCCCTAAGTCTGAACTAAACCCTTTCGCCGCATCCATCGCCGCCGCCTGGTCTCGCCGTGTTAACAGGAAAAGGTATAGATTCGTCTAAAGCAAGTAATCTTTCTTTATGTATTAATATCTGTTGAATTCTCGCATTCTCGTTTATTTTTATTTCATAAATCTAGGGTTTTAGATCGTTTCCGAGGGCTCACACAGTGGAGCCCTCTTATTAGTTTCTAACTCTTTGATAATTTTAATGTGTGCAGGATTCTAGTGGTAGATCTGATTTGTTGATAGCAATCGCTTAGCCGGAGTGGTCCGAGCCAAAGGATACAACGAAGCCCACTCATTCTCGTTGAGGTTAAGGATACATTCTTCGGAGACGCCACCACATTGTGCCGCCTAGGGTTTCGGAGAACCCTAGCACAAATTGTAACTTTGTATCACGAAAAGGGTTACGAGCCCTGTTGTACTTAAAAGGAGTTTCTAAACTCCATTGATTAATAAAAATCATTCATTTTGTACAACTGTTCTGCATTCCTTTATTGTGATTTCTTTATTTCTGTTTGGCGTTGTATCTTTAATCTACAATTTCCAAACACAGACACAGGGAAATTGGTTGAAGATGCTTTTCCTAATGAAAAAATGTTTGCTATTTTTGTACAATCTCCATGGTTTACATATATAGCTAATTACTTAGCTACAAGAAAATTCCTCTTCATTTCACTCCTAAACAAAATAAATAGTTAATCAAGCAAAGTGCTTCCTTTAAATGGGTAGGAGATCTACTCTTTAAATGCAGTCCTGACCATGTTCTATGTAGGTGCATGCACAAGGATGAAGTGTATGATATTCTTTGTGCGTGTCATGATGAATCATCTGGAGGGCACTACTCAGTACAAAGTACAATTCAAAAAATCTTGGGTGCTGGCTACTACTGGCCATCCCTGCATAAGGATGTAAAGAAATATGTTAGACATTATGATGCATGCCAAAGAATGGGAAATCCTACCTATGAAATGCCATTGCAACCTCAAGTAGGTATAGAGTTATTTGAGAGGTGGGGACTAGACTTTGTAGGACCTATTGACCCACCTTCTCAAGGTAAGGTGAAAATTTTGGTATGTACTGATTATGTGACTAAATGGGTAGAAGTGCAAGCTTTCAAGCATGCATGGGAAGAAAAAGTTGTTGATTTTTTGTATTCTCAAATTCTGTTGCGTTTTGGAGCCTCCCACACTATTACCACAAATCAGGGACCTCAATTTACATCAAAGGTTGTTGAAGCCTTCACCAAAATGTATGAAAAAAAGCATAGGAAATACTCACCTTATCACCCTCAGGTGAATGGTCAAGTTGAAGTAACAAATTAGGAACTAGAATGAATCTTAACCATAATAGTAGCTTCCCATAGGAGAAATTGGATGGATAAACTACCTAAAGCAGTTTGGGCTTACAATACTACCTGGAAATCTACCACTGGATTTACACCTTATGAATTGGTTTGTGGTAAAAAGCCTCTTTTACTTATTGAATTTGAATTACTAACTCTTTGAACTACTTTGGAAGTTGGTATTGATTTGCCATAGGCACAAGTAGATTGGATTTTGCAACTCAATGCATTGGATGAACTATGAAAGGATGCATTGCACCTGACTAAGATAATTCAAGCATAGTGAAATTTGTGGCATGACAATCACATTCAACAACGGAAATTTCAGCAAGGTGATTGTGCTTTTTTGTTTGAATCTCATTATGAAGACTTTCCTAGGAAGTTGCAGACTAGGTGGATTGGACCATATCAGATCGAGGAAGTGTTTGAAAATGGAGTTGTTCACCTTTCACCCATCGATGATTCATGCAGAAAGTTAGTGGTTAATGTGCATCGTATTTGGATATATCATAAACCACTAACTAAGGATCAGTTTCTAAAGAAAGTGGAGCAATTATATGTATGCATGTTGGAAGGAACCACTTCTTCCACAATCAATTCAGCAAAATAAAAAATTATTAAAAAAATGAAAAAAACAAAAAAATGATACAAAATGAATAATTCATAAAGTGAAAACCTCCTAGGAGGCACTTCTGAATTGCTTGCATGAAAAGCGGTTGTCTGACATGTTTGTCTTGTCAATTTCACCATCATTGTACCATATGTTCTCACAAACCATTATTTTCTCTGTTCTCAGAACTGCACTTATTTTATTCAGTAGAAGAGCCAATTGGTAGTCAGCAGAAACAACCATTTGTATAAATGTAGATAAGTGATTAAATTAGGTATGTGCCCTTTATATTTTAAGCATTGTAGATAGTTATTATGTAGTGTGTAAAGTCACTAATTAGTACATAAAGCATTCATAAGGTTTGATCCAAAAGATATCCATCTGGTCAATGAGAAATAAAACATTTTAGGTTATTTTAAGGGGATTAAGGAAGCAGATAGAGTTGGAGAATTGTAGCAAAAAAAATCTTTGAAATAATGTGATTCTCCAAAATGAGAATACTACTTAGATTTGGAATGATAGAATCTCTGGAACGAGATTGTTGCTTCTAAACAAAAATAGCTTCCAAATGAAGAGGGATTGTGCTCCAAAATGAGGAAGGATTTTTGACCTTTGGAATAAAATAATGTCACACTTCAGAATGGAAAATAAACTCTAGAATGAGTAGGGGCAAAGGACAAAATGTCACGTGGCATAAGAGTGTTTTTAATTTCACCGTTTGGAGTTGGAAATAATAAATTAGGGCACACATTCCAAGTGGAAGATTTCAAGGCTGCAATGAGAAAGATATCGTGAGAACCGCTGCATGCTTCGTGCTATGCAAAATCATGGGCACATGCAACAAGGCACTTGGATAGAAGGAAATTCTACACATTGTACACGATGAAGCCAATGATTAACAACCACCTCAGCAATCCATAACCATTTAATCACAAGCAGGAAAAAAAGATAAATCATGTTCCTATAAGGAACAGGTGTTTTCCACGTGACAAGTAAAATGAGATTTAATTTTTAAACACTTCGACACGTTTCAAAGCTGGTTCTTGTGCTGAGAAAATTAAATTCCATAGCTAAAATATTATAGCCCTTGTAGATACAAATTGTTCAGATCAAACCTGAAAAACAACTTATTCCAAAATGCTGAGAGAAAATAGATCACGGGAAATTGAATATGGGAGGAAATAAAAATAAAATTTATCCAAAAAACATAGACTGTCTACAAAGAGATCCTTAATCCTTACCCATTTTCATAGGAGGATTGATGAAATTTTTGAACAAATTTGATGGGTACTCTGAGGGGCTGGTGGCAGATTTTGCATGAACTTTCAAAAATAACCAGGCAAGCGTCAGTGGCATGGCAATCCAGGTAACACCACAAATCTTGAGTCAAATCCCTAAATTACCATTGCAAGGACTACATATTTTAAAAGCTGGTAAAAATACCCTAACAAAAATAGTTAATACATTCAGAGAGGAACAAGATAGACCTATTGAGTTTCAAATGAATAATAATGTTTGCAAAGGGGTAAAATAAACCAATTTACAACACCCTTTGGGGAAGTAGTAGTATGGGTAATCAGGTTTTTGACTTGTGATGGGCAATTTGCCATTTTTTTTGGACACCATATTAGAATTTTAAACCATTTGAGGCATGGTGGTTCAAACTTATAGGTCAGAGTAAATATCCCCCTGTATTTATACCAGGAGTTACAAAATATGGCCAAACAATATCAAGCAGGGAGAGGGACTCCTAAACACCATGGGCTCATTAAGCTAATTTGTAAACATAATTTTAGGGGAAACCCTAGAAGTTTTGATAGGTTTTTCTCCGCATTGAATGAATTAGAAGTTGAAAACTCTGAATCTGAAGAAGAGGCAGAGGTTAAAAGCCCTGAATCTAAAGAAGAAGCATAAATTGAAAACTCTGAACCTAAAATTGAAACTGAATCCTCTAAAAAAGAAATTTCCTCTTCACCACAGGGACCTCCATCCTCTAGTACCAGGAAGTAAAGAGAGAAAAAATCTAAGTCTGGTCCTGTAGGAAAAATAAGGAAGGTTATATTTTCTGAAAATGTAACTATTTTTCCAACACAGCCCACTGAGCAACTTGGAGGTTCAAGCAGGGAAGGGCAGATGGATAAGGAAACACCTGAAGTAGAATCTGCTCCAAAATTGACAAAATATGTTCCAAAGTCCCCTAAAAAGGTCAAACACAAACAATCTACTGTGGGGTTGCGAAGGTCCTCTAGACTTCATAAACATAAATAAATGGAGGAAGTAGTGGATATAGAGGGGGTATCACTGTCCCAGCAAGTGAGTGCAGAATAGGCAAAAGACATTGATACATCTGCTAAAGGTATATTGCAGGGAGAAGTGCTTGTAGATGAGAGTGCAAAAATCAGTATAGAAGAAACATATATAGGCATAGAGGATGCAGAGGTAGGCATAACAATTACAAATATAGATACAACAATGCCTACAAAGAATATCTCACTTGTTGATTATTCTGATTCTAATTTTGAAGAGGAGTTCATAGTAGAGGAAGAAAAGGAAAATATACAAGAACAATTGTGTGCTGCTAGAAGTGTCATTAGGACACAGATGGGTTGGATTGAAAACATGAAGCCTCTATCAAAGAAAAATATAAGATTATTGCTGATTTACAGTAGGAGTTAGATGAATTAAGGGCTAGGTTTTCAACTCTAGAGCAACAACCTACAAAATCTGATTCTAAAGATGAGTCGGTCAAAATTCTATTAAAATTAGTAGAAGAGCATAGGGAGGCAGCCATACCTGAGGAATAATACTCTATCAAAGGAGTAGAAATATAAGAAACAACAACACAAATATTCCAGTAGGATGTAAGTATGAAAAAACATGAAGATTCAGGGGTTCTACAGAACATTTTGGTAATTTGCAACAATAGGAAGCACAAACATCACAAGCAGCAGTGGATTCAGTGGATGCCAATGAAAAATAATGGGTAAATGAACATTTTCCTCAAGTTTATGTTGAATTGACTACATCCGGTTTACCTCCAATTGAAACAAAAAAAATTGGGGTGCAAATAGATCTACCCCTTGTGGACACATTAGAAATTGGAATACAGGTAGATATACCTCCAAAAATGCAGCAAATTGCTAGGTCCCCATAAACAATTACACTAACAAAGTATAATGAATATATAACACATCGGATGCTTAAGTGTCAAGGCATGGAAGCACAAATTGCATTGTTGAAATCTCTGGAACAAAAACTTGATGCTCAAAATGCACAAACAAATAAGTTGTAGGGACATGTTCAATAACTCTCTCAAATTACAGAGTACTTAGTTCAGTGTATAAGACCTACAAGGCTTTATATTTTGATCTTAAAATAAAAATACATCTGCTGGCAGTTAATGAGGATTATTTCCAATCTTCCTTACAAATTGGACACTACTGAGGAATTTGTAGAGACATATCTACATAGTCGAGAGGAATAGAAGAATTTACTTTGTGAGTTGTTTCTACATAACTTCTTCATACCTAAGAATGTAACATTCTTGCCACATATCTTCATAGGAGACATTCTGTTGAGAGCCTTCATATCTACATTGCAAAATTAGATGCATTGGGAGGAGGAGAAAAAGGTAAGCAAAGAAATGAAGTTGAAAGTTGAACTATTATTAATACCTTCTCATGCCAATTATAGGACCTCCATAAACAAACATTTCACTATGATGAGGGATAAAAGGATCAGAGAAGTTTATAGAAGCAATATTACTGATTGTGTAATAAGCTTTTAGGTCTTTTGTAACCAAAATTTTGGTAATGCTCTATCAGCTTGTAAAAGCATATGGGGAGAGTTATCAATATCACTTCATAAAAGGGAACCTATCTCACCCAACAACTTGTTGTGGTCTAGGAGAAGAGCTGAGGGCATAGTGTAGGTCATCCACAAAATAAAATATCATTGGGTAGGTTTGAGATATAGGTTTCCAACTATTATAAATTTTGTTCCATATTTCTTTAATAATGATCCCCAGCTAGATGAGAAGTTCCAAGAGTGGCTCAAGAAAATGCAGGTAATCTAAGGATACTATCAGGTTCTAGGGTGAAAAATGAGTTATGAAGAAGGGAATCTGGACATAGATATTTGTGTTGTTGTGGCTTCACAGGATGCATGAGGACATGCATTAAAATAGGTTGGGGGAAAATGATGAGGCAAAAAATTGCCTCATTCATAGACCATTTTTGAATATTTCATAGACCATTTGATAAACCTTATGCTATGTTTTTGTGCTAATTTTTATGATGGAATACATTATGTATTACTATTTTCATTTTTAATTATTCAGGAGCATAGTATTCTATTTTGACCATTTTTTGCATTTTCTGCACTATTTTAGCTGATTTACTTAGAAAATAAACATTTATTTTAAATATGCAATAATGTATGTTGATGTGTAATCCATTCTAGGATCATGTTATTTTTTTCCTTGCCTTATAACCTTTTAAAATTTCAAAAAGGTGCCAAAACCTGTTCAAACTGGTATAACTGTGTAGAAAACAGAGTTTGACCATACAAATTCTAGCCAGTTGTGCATAAACAACATTGATCAAAATTTGTCAATGCCAACATGTAAAACTTATGGAATTTATCTTCTAAGGACTTAATAAGACTACCTAGCTAGAAAAATCAATTATCCTAAGAAATTGGTGCACGAATAAGCATTAGAACTATTACACTGCCTGATATTCCAGAGCTGCATATTCCAGAGCAGCTCTGAAATGAGCGGAGCAGGACTAGTTTTGGTCAAAACCATCAACAAAATGGTAAAAAAGGTGGAAAATAGCAAAATAAATATGGATAAAATTGTATGAGAGGTTTTCTCACCCCTTCCAATGCATTTATTCCAATATATTGCACCCAACAAGTAAAATGGATAAGCTACAACAGAATAGTTTCCTACATTTCAGGAAGACAACTTCAACATAGTGAACCCCTGAAAAGCAGCAACAGAACGAATCCACATATGTAATAGAATAGTATAAATAATAATCTCCCATGTTGGTTGAGCATATAAATGTTTGCACAGAAGGATAGGAATATAATAGTTGTTTCAATTGTAACAAAGCAGTAATTCTACAAGATTTTTCCTGCAATGTTGTGATGTCATGTCATAATCAATAAAAGGTTCAGTTTCTCCATTCAATTAGTTTATTGAGTGAATGTGTGAGCATTAAGTATTTTAGAGTAGACTTATTTCCTTCTTCTATATCAGGAAGCAAGGTCCACTTCCAGGATCAAGAGAAGGATCAACTTTTGATAGTTTCTGTTCATTTCTTGTTGTAGCAGGTTAGCAAGAACCTGTCAATTTCCATTTCATTTGTTAATTATGTTGATATGCATGTAGTATTAGTGTTATATATTTATGTGCATGGAAATTTATCATATATTAAATTCTTTTAGATCTTACAACACTTTTGTTTTCTTGGCATTTCCTACAGTAGTTGATTCCTTGTTTTCAGTAATTATTTCCAGTTCTTGGTATTTCCATTTGTGTTCATTGCTTTCTATTTGTTTTATTGCTGCAACATTTCATTCTAGAATTTTAATTATATTCATATAATTAGGAGATGCTTTCTATAATTTCCATTTTGTAAGCATAAACAAGTTTATGTTTAGTTATTTATGATTTTGCAAGAGTAATTAGTTTCAATCTTCTGCAAACTTTTTCATTTTTACAATTTCATTTCAGAAAATGTAAATAGGAGTTCAATTCATATCATAGGATTAAATGTGACACCAAAAACCCCCAAAACTAACTGGTTTTATCAATAAAGCCATTTCCTGAGTAGACTGACCTTCAAACTTCTTATCCCTGCTATCGCATACAACCATTGGACACTGCCCTGGACTAACAATTATAATGATTAAATGGTGTGATTGACGACACTCATTACTAGTCCTCCACTTCTTCCCACACCACACCCAGGCACTAATCCACCATAATATAATCCATACCAAGGTTGGAACCCACATCCCCCTCGCCCTCCATGCAAATGGATGCCTATATCTAAGCCCATGCAAGCTCTATTCCATAGGTTAACTGATGGAGGTCTCATCACTTTGCCAAATGTCCAACCTCTCGATCCAAATAGTCCTCTCCTCTAAGACTATAATTCGTAGGCTTTCTATGATTACCATCAACAACATGGCCATACTATTGAATCATACTGCATTTTTCTCCATGTCGTGCAAGACCTTATCAATCGAGGCACTATTCAAGTCTTAAATCCTTGTGCATCACAAAATCAAAACATGGGGATATATCAAAATTTCTTACCTGAGAATGGGGGTAATCCACCTCAAATCAATCTACACCAAGTTAATCATGTCAATCGAGGTACTTCCTAGTAGGGGTTTTTGGGTATGATCAATATTGCAACCCATAGTCAACGCTATCCACCCCCTATGATTGTCCAACAACCTTCCACTTCTTAACAACCACCTATGACAACTTTAATTTTCATGCCACCACTTCCTCCACCCCTTCTACAAAATTTCATCGCCATCCATGGTAATATTTCTCATCAGCTCTACACCACCCCTACAAGGTTATCCATTTATGACCTCCTGCAACAATCCCAACCTCATCACGAAGCCCTTGATTTTATCCTTCACTCTTTCAATCTTGAGACCCATGATGCAGATGCCTTTGCCAACTTTGTTGGAAATGTTCAAAGATGCCTACAACCTTCTACCAGCTTCCATGACCATGAAATTACAAGAGTTTTAGTGAGAGAGCGGATCCCCCCTTACATATTTAGGCCTCCATCAATCTCGTTATCTATAAGTATGTTCTCATCGATACCGGTTCATCCATAAACATCATTTCTACTACTGCCCTGGGCCATATTTGCCTTCCTCCTTCTCATATTACCACTCCTTCCATGTACCTTTGAGACTTTGATGGCTCTGTTGGACATTTTGAGTCCCTAAGTCAAAGTTGTCATTGATGTCAAGATGCCAGTGATAGCTCTTCTCCAGTTCGAGTGAAAAGTTTAATGGAAGTCATAATGGGTCAAAATATCTTTAGTGAACACCCAAGAGAATGGGCCAGAAAGTGGTTTTACTTCTTCTAAGGAAGCATTTACCTGAGACAGTGAAAAGGTATAATATTATAATATTATTAAAGTGACTTTGAGACAATCCAAATTAGATATTTATAATTTTGATTATATTATTTTATAAATAAAAGGGTTTAAGTATTCTTTATAAAACCCAAGGTTGGGTTTAAGGCAAACGTTTCAAAGCTTGACGGCAATTTTATTTACCCAAACCTAAAGTTTGGTTGGTTTTAATGAAAGCACACAAAGCACTTCATAACGCCAACGTCTAGAGAAGTAAAGGTGCCAACATATTCCATAAAGGAGGAAAACATTATAAATATCTGAAGAACACAAGCTTATACTGAGAGGGGGGGTGAACAGTATAAGACATCTTTTTACTTTTTCCTTTATACTTCAAAATAGTAAAGTAATATACCCAAAGCAATATCAAAGCAATGCACAATATCATCCACAAAGTGACACCAATTTTAACGTGGTTCACCCAGAATGGTTGGGCTACGTCCACAAAACTTTTCTCTAAAAGTTATCTCAAAGTTCTTTGGGAATCCTTCCCAATTACAATGTTTATGAGCCTCGGCCCAAAGGAGATACCTTCCCCCAATCAGAATTTATGAGCTTCTGCTCAAAGGAGATACCTTCCCCCAATCAGAATTTATGAGCCTCTGCTCAAAGGAGATACCTTCACCTCTACTCTGGAAATGATCCCTTAGAAGATCAACTGCCTCTACCTCTTGCCAGCACGTGGAACTCCTTTCCATCGAAGACCTCCTGTCCTTAATGCTTAGCCTAAGATACCTCTGCCTTCTATGATCACATCCACAGTAGCTCAGCAACCTATACCAAATACAGTCAGTAGGTCTAGTACAAGTCTTCCTCTGTCTGTCAGATCTATCCAACTCTTGAACAAAACAATCCTCTGCATACAAGCCTTCTCAAAGACTTGCCAAATCTGTCCTCAGGTTCTTCTCATAGAACCAATGCACCTTTGTCCTCAAGTTCTCTGATAGAACTATCAAACTCATCTCACAAGTCCTCTTCTAGGACCTGTCCAAATCTGCTCACAAGTCCCCATCGGAACCTGTCCAAAACTGCTCACAAGTCCCCATCGGAACCTATCCAAAAACTGATCACAAGTCCCCACTGGAACCTGTCCAAAAATTGCTCACAAGTCCCCACCTGGAACTTGTCCAAAAACTCAACAAGCTCACCAAGAAAAACTTTCTTAGTAGGAAATCACAAAGTGAATTGTTAGAGACCCAATGTGATTTTTCAAACTCATAGAAGCATAAAGAGAATTGTTAGAGACTCAATATGTGATGAGGATTGATGTTAGATCTTTCATATGACCCCTCTAGTAGTTCCTAGCTAGGTTTGCATAGTTTATTTCTTGCAAATTAATAATTGTAAGTGAGTCTCCTTCTCACATGCACTTGTGGGCACTAGTTATCTTCTAGTTGTCATTTAGAGTGTTAGTTAGTAAGTGTGAACTCAAAGTAGGAAGTGTGTACTTCAAGATAGCTAAAATGGATCTTCTAGTTAGCAATATTCCTTTCTCTTAACTTAGAAGTTTACGTGCATTCTCCTTTGCACTTTTGTAGCTTATGGTTAAGCATATTGGATCAAATCCATGATTTGATGGGTTGGTTATGTATTTTGGGCCATTAGTGCCTATATATTGAATTGTAAATAATAGAACACTTAGTTGGATTTTCAATCCTTTTCATTGGTATCAGAGCCTAGTTCATGTTTGCACTAGGGCTTGTGAGGTGAGAGGATAGGAGAGAATTTTGTTATGAGAAATATTTTCTCATTGAGGACTCGGTTTAAGCTCAAGGGTAGCTTGAAAACCATTCGGAGAAGGAAGTTCCTTCGACGACAAACTCCTCGTTCCAACTTTTTGCTTATGCTCAAGAGGTATAGGAAAAGTTTGCCTCAGAGTTCTTCGTATTGTGATCCTTGGAAGGGATTGGATCGTAGCTACGGTCCAATTAGGATTAGGGAGCCATTTGACCCTGTCGCCCCCCCATTTTTGAGTACTGAAGAGCTCCAGGAGGTCATCAAAGCTAGGTCGTGTGTCGACTTAGATCTGGTTGCCTTTCAAATGCTGGTCGTGTGTCGACCGGATCTTGAAAGGAGAGCTACAGGAGGGATCTGTTGCTCTTATTTTTTGCAAATTAAGTTTTTCAAATTTTGGAATTAACCCCCCTGGTTAATTTTTAAAATTTTTTAGTTTGTATTAGAAAAGCTTTTATTTTAATTAATATATTATTTTGTTAATATATTAATTTGTCGCATTTGTAAAAAATATATATATATATATATATATATATTAATTTTTTTTTTAAAGTCGAAGGCCTTGCGACGGGTTTCGGCTGCATTCGGCAGCTCGGCCAGGCCACGACGGCTTTCGGCAGCCCACGGCGCCTATCCGCCGTTGCTACGGTCGTCTGCCATCGGGCAGCAAGCCGACGACAATCGCTGTCCGTAGTGACAGCGATTGCGGCTGTCGCCTGACGCATTTGTCAGGTCTGATAGCAGATCCGAGCTCTATCGTGACCGACGACGCCAGCGCGACGACCTCGGCCGTCATCGTCTGTCGATAGCGCAACGCCTGGGGTCGAGCCTACGGCAATTTGCACTATCCACTGGCCTGACAGCCTGACATCTTGTCAGGCTTCGGCTTCGGTGCGACAGGCTCAGCCGTCACAGCGCCTGACAGCATTGTCAGGCGTCTGCAGGCTTGGTCGCTCGCGACGCAGATGCTCGACAAGCTCGTCAGGCGACTCGAGGCCTGCGGTCCGCGATGTCGCTACGGCAGCGTCCGACAAGTCTTGTCGCGACGTCTGCCGGGCCTACGGTCGACGATGCCGAGGCCGACCGCATCGCCAGGGCGGCTGCGTGCTTGGAGCCAATATTTTGTGCACGGAAATTAGTGCACAGAAGTTTGTGCATGGCAGAATTTTGCATGTTTGTGCACAAAATTTTGCATGATTTGTGCCCACTGTAATTCTTCTGCACTTAACTGGAATTTGTTGTTGGATTATGTGCTCGGGAAGCGTGCAACAGGAGTTTTTGTGAAGTCTGCCTCGGGAAGTGTGCCACAGTAGCAGCAGAATTTCATGCACTGTAAGTCATTTTGAAGGGTAAATTATTGTAATTTTTAATTTTTACTATTTAAGGTTGCATGTTAAATTTTGTGTTTATTAATTTAATTTTTAATAACTTGATTAAATTCATTAATCTTTGATTAATTGAAATTTAATTTTTAATTAAGTTATTTTTAAGTTAATAAATGCTAAATTGCACCTTAGATTAGTTTAAAATTTCAAAATTTTCAGCCTTAGGAGTAAAATTTTCAAATTTAGAAGCACTCCATTGTAACAAGGAAAATTTCCATTTTCTTTCCTTGATTTAGTGCTTTCTCATTTTTACTCCTGGCTTATACCCGGGTTCACATGGCTTCTGACTTGGCTGCCCAAGTGGCAAAACTTGCCCATGTTGTAAATGCTTTAGCAGATAAAGCTAATGACACTACCATGGCAGAAGTCCTTGGCAATCTTGCCATGAAGGTAAATGACATTTCTTTGCATAATGCTTCAACTTTTGCTCATGATTCTCGTCTGAGAGTTCGTTGTGAAGTTCCATTGTATGATGGATCCAGGAAACCCTGATGTCTTGAATAGTTGGATTCTTGACATGAGTTCTTGGTTTTCTTACTCTCAACTTTCAGAAGATGATATAGTGCCTTATGCTAAGCTAAAACTTTCTGGTTTAGCCAAAGTACTTGTTGAACGAAAAAGAGGACAGGATGCACTCACTACATGGGATGAGCTTGTACAATGTCTTAAGACCAATTTTTATCCTTCAAATTATTCTAGGGAATTGGTTATTAAATGGTTTCATTTTCGACAAGGTACTAATATGTCTGTACAAGAATATATTTTCCAGTTTAATAGGTTCAGGATACTTGTGAATGTGGAGGATGATGTTCCAGGTTTGATTCTCAAATTTCAAAGTGGCTTGTTAGAGCATTTGTACAGGGAACTAATGTTTGTTTCTATGGAAACGTTGGATTCAGTTCGCAACTTGCAGAGGACAAGTTTAAGGCGCAATCGCAGGCATTCCGCGCACCTGTTACTCAAGTGGTTGCAAACTCATCAAAAGGGAATAATTCTTTCTCACAAAAGAAGAATTTTGCTCAAAAGAAGAATGTGTCTTCTCCATCTCCTTCTTCTCCTTCCCCTTCCGCTTCTACTCCTTCTTCTTCTTCTTCTAAACCTTCTTCTTCTTCTAAGAAATTTTGCAATTATTGTAAGAAGAAAGGCCATGAGAAAGTTGATTGCTTTAAGCTTAAAAAGAAGAGTTTAGTAATTACTACTCAAGAGGAGGATGCTCCCAAAGGTCCCCTTGAGTCTGTAGGAGAGAGTAGAGTATACACGAAATTACGAGGTAAGCTTAATGAAGTTACCTTGGTAAATGTAAGTTCATTCAAATGGGATCGTGATGCTTTGTTCATCACTTGAGCCCATTTGCTTCATAATTTTGCAACCGATTGTATAGTGGATAATGGCTCGCAGAAAAATCTAATTGCGAGGTCCATTGTCGAGCGTTTGAAGTTACCTATGGAGCCTCATCCTCAACCTTATTCTTTGGGTTGGAAGGATAGTGGAAGAGGCTCGAAATCACTCACACTTGCACATTAAAATTTGCACTTGGCCCACATTTCATAGATCAAGTCACTTGTGATGTGACTCCTATGGATTGTTGTGGGATTTTGCTTGGACAACCTTTTCAGTATGATAGGAGATCTGTTTATGATGCTTTCAAAAGAACCTACACACTTCAAAAATATGGTAAGGTCTTTCTCATTAAAAGCACCAACACTCCTAACATCATTCTAAGTTCCAAGCAAACGAAAAGAGTAATTAAAAAAGGTGGTGATGTTGCTCTAATTTTCATTCGCTCTCAAAACACTTCTACATCCACATCCATTACAAAGCAACACTCTTCAATGGATAAAATATTGCAAAGTTATTCACACATATTTCAGGAGCCAAAGTCTCTTCCTCCAATTCGCACAATTAATCACAGCATTGAAATAATTCCTGGTTCTTCCCTTCCTAATGCTCCCATGTATAGACAATCTATTTTGCAAAATGAAGAAATAAAAAGGCAAATAGAAGATTTGTTGTCTAAGGGTTTCATTAAGGAAAGTACTTCTGCTTGTGCCTCACCTATTTTGTTAGTTCTTAAAAAAGATGGCACTTGGAGATTATGCATTGATTTTCGTGCTTTGAACAGAATTTCTGTGAAGAATAGATATCCCTTACCCCGCATTGATGATTTATTAGATCAGCTTCAAGGAGCTAAGTTCTTTTCAAAAATAGATCTCAAAAGTGGATATCATCAAGTGCGTATCCAAGCTGAGGATACATGGAAGACAACTTTTAAGACGAAGATGGGCCTCTTTGAATGGTTGGTCATGCCCTTCGGTCTTACTAATGCTCCCGCAACCTTCATGAGGTTGATGAATGATGTATTTCGTGATGTACTTGACAAATTTGTCATAATATATCTTGATGATATATTGATTTTCTCAAAAACTTGGGAGGAACACCTTAGGCATATCCAAAGAAACCCTTGATCTTCTTGCGAAGAATCAATTATATGCCAATTCTTCCAAGTGTTCTTTTGGCAATACTTCAGCTTCCTTACCTTGGCTATGTGATTAGTGAAAGTGGAATTCAGGTAGATCCCATAAAAGTTGATGTTTTACTTAAGTGGTCCCCTCCTACAACTCTCACTGAGTTAAGGAGTTTTCTAGGACTTGCGAATTTTTATCGCAAGTTCATTCCTCAATATTCCACCCTTGCAGCTCCATTGCATTATCTCACTAAGTCCAAAATTCCATTTCATTGGGAGAAAAGCCAAGAAGTTGCCTTTGAGAAACTCAAAAAGAAACTTTGTACGAACACCCGTGTTAACTTTACCCGACCTCTCTCAACCTTTTGAGATTGAAACGGATGCCTCTAAAGTTGCCTTAGGAGCCGTGCTCAAACAGAATGGTCATCCAGTTGCTTATCATTCAGAAACTTTTTCTACTGCTAAGTTGAACTATTCTACATATGACAAGGAGTTGTATGCTTTAGTTCAAGCTATTAAGTATTGGAGACATTATCTTTTGGGAAAAGATACAGTAGTACACACTGATCATATGCCTCTCAAGTTTTTACAATCTCAAAGTAAAATTGAAGAATCAAGACATATGAAGTGGGCCTCTTACCTCCAACAATTTCACTTGGTGATCAAGTACAAAAAGGGGAAGAGTAATACTGTTGCCGATTGTTTGAGTAGGCCTCCAACCGCTCTTGCCTTAATAGTTATGTCCACTTCACACTTGGGATTTCAGACTTGGCCTAATCAGTATTCACAGGATCCCGATTTTGGAAAAATATTTGAGCAAGTGAGTAAGCCTTCTTCTTCCAATTTGCGTCCTTTCCAAGATTTCTACATCAAAGAAGGACTTCTTTACAAATTGGACAAGGTTTGTGTTCCTTGTGAGCCTAGAGTGTCACTTCTTAAGGAAGCTCATTCTACACTTTATGGTGGTCACTTTGGGAAGCATAAAACACTTCATCATTTGCAAAGATTTTTCTATTGGCCTAAAATGCAGAGGGATGTGTTGAGATTTCTCAAACAGTGTGCAGTTTGTTGTCGCTCAAAACCAGCTAATAGGAAGTTTGGCTTAGGCATGCCTTTGCCCATTCCTTCCCATCCTTGGGAAAGCATTTCCATGGATTTGGTTAGTGGTTTTCCTATGACAGTGCGCCAACATGATTGTGTGTTCGTGGTGGTTGACAGATTCAAGAAATGGCTAAGTTTATTCCATGCCGCAAGACAAGTTCTGCATCAGACTTAGCCCAATTTTTCTTTGACAAAGATTTGGCGTTCCTTTGGTCTACCTACCAGCATTATCTCGGATCGTGATTCACGCTTTGTGGGTCACTTTTGGCATTCTTTGTGGAAGATTTTGGGAGTTTCCCTTAACTTTTCCATCGCCTATCATCCGCAGTCCGATGGGCAGATCGAAGTGGTAAACCGTACACTTGTGCAAAGTTTACGAATCTATCATCACGCTTCACCAAGAAAGTGGGACTTGAGTCTCACTCATATTGAACATGCCTATAATAGGGCCCTACATTCTTCTACAGGTCATTCACCCTTTGAGGTTTGTATGGGATTTCAGCCCTTGGCACCTTATGAGTTACCTTTGTCTTTGCCTTCTCCTGTCACTTCACATCTTCATAAGGAGCAAGACAAGGCACACTCATTTATTCAACACTTGCACAATCTTCAATCAAAGGTGGTTGAGATTTTGCAAAAGACACAACAACAACAGAAAAAGGCCATGGATCGACATCGAATTCCTCATCCATTTCAAGTTGGTGACAAAGTTTGGTTGCATCTTGACAAGCGGCGTTTTAATGATAAGACTCATAGCAAAATCAAACCAATTCGCTATGGGCCTTATACTATTCTTCAGTAGGTGTCCGAGAATGCTTTTCGCCTTGATCTTCCCGCACACTTGGGAATTCATGACGTCGTCAATGTAGATCTTTTGAAGTTGTACTTTGACTCTACATTGGAGACTCGCACCAGCTATCGGTCATCCCGTGGACGTGGTTCCCGAAGCTCGGTTACCATTGGATGCAGATCAGATCTATGACACGAAGACTCGACAGACTCACCATGGGTCTACCACCTCATATCTTGTGGCTCGACGAGGACAGCTGCCGCATCATGCTCGTTGGATTTCTTTTCATCAGATGTCCCGTGACTTTCCTATTCTTCTGAAAGCATTGGAGTCCAATGCTTCTATTGTGGGGAGGCATGATGAGGATTGATGTTAGATCTTTCATATGACCCCTCTAGTAGTTCCTAGCTAGGTTTGCATAGTTTATTTCTTGCAAATTAATAATTGTAAGTGAGTCTCCTTCTCACATGCACTTGTGGGCACTAGTTATCTTCTAGTTGTCATTTAGAGTGTTAGTTAGTAAGTGTGAACTCAAAGTAGGAAGTGTGTACTTCAAGATAGCTAAAATGGATCTTCTAGTTAGCAATATTCCTTTCTCTTAACTTAGAAGTTTACGTGCATTCTCCTTTGCACTTTTGTAGCTTATGGTTAAGCATATTGGATCAAATCCATGATTTGATGGGTTGGTTATGTATTTTGGGCCATTAGTGCCTATATATTGAATTGTAAATAATAGAACACTTAGTTGGATTTTCAATCCTTTTGAATATGTTCTATACTCAAATCCCAATCTCAAAACTCAACTCAAATCAACTCAGCTCAATCTCAATCTCAAATCTGAAAACTCAACTTAATATCTGAAATGGATAGGATAGAATGTTTTCTTTCAAGAACATGAAACCCCAACAATTGCCAACTATGCAAAGAATCACATAACAATGATACTCATTTTCTTTTCACCATCAATTAGGGTTTCAACAACAATGCTCATCAAACAAGGATTAGTCAACCAACACCATTCAACTCAACATCAACCTTGAAGCATTCAACCAATCATCACAAGAAAAGGAAACAAGTAGAAATCCTTTTCCCTCTAAAGATATTTGAACAAAACAACCACCAACACAATATCACCAAATGCAAAGAATAACTTGCTCAAATCAACTCAATGGAGTAAGCCCAATATCATGAATCAAGTAAAGCAATAACTTGATCAAACAACCTCTATGGAAGCAACTCAACCATCAAACTCAAAATAGCCAACTAAGGGTTCCATCAACTCAATGCAAGTAGCTAGACTCACAAATATAAACCCTAGTGCACAAAGCTTCCACTATCTCAAACCAGAAATTATGCATTCACCAAAAACTCTCCTTAAGGATAACAATGCATAAGTAGTCTTCAACAAACCATAAAATAGGATTTACACCTAGCCAAAGGATACCTAGTAGAATACCTTTTCACTCCAACCTTATTTCAGAAAACATACACCTATCATACTCTTAAGAAGAATGTGGCCATACCTTATTGGAGTAGAAGATAATTGAACCTTCAAGCTGTCACCACACACAACTCTCAAACTTCCAACCAAGTTAGGGTTAGAATAAAAAGAAATGAGCAATAATATAAACTTCCTTTATTACACCTTTTAGCTCCACTTCTTTAAACACAACCACCATAACATGCCAATAAATCAATAATCACAGACTCACATCTTATACCTCCATTTTTAATTTTAGCATAGCAAAGAATAATCTTAAAAATACATCCAAAGAAATATGCCCTTATTTCTCCTAAGCTTTTATTCAATGCTAATCACAAAATCCAAAACTCATAAAATTTAATCACACCTTATAAATCACTGTCCAAGAAACTCCGAATTTCGCGGCATAAAGACGTTTTAATAAAAATGTGTGTTACTCTAGCAAAGCACCCTCGCGAGACTCGAAACGATGACCTCCGCCAATGCAGTGCCCAACAACAGCCTTCGCTGCCACTAGCCCACGTGGGCTATGAAGTTCACAAGTGAACTTCCCTCCACTTCACCCTTGAAAAAACTCCCGAAGACTTTTCAACCGCACGTGCTTCTATGTCTTCCTTCGATCGCAGCGAATACAGAGCACAAACACCGCAAATTGCATTCGAGGAATTTTGAATTAATTAGCCTTCCAACCTTAGGAGTTGGAGGATAAATAGTCTCTTCGAAGACACCTTGACATCAGCGAAAATAAAGACCATTTCGAAATTAATCAAAAGTCTTTCCTAAAAGGGTTTAAAAACCCTTAAATAATTTTAATAAATTAAGAATAAAAAAAAGGTTTAAAAACCTTTAAGTATTTTTAATAAATTAAAAATAATTTCTCCCTTAATTAATTAAATAATTAATTAATTAAAACCTTTAAGGGTTTTAAATAATAATTAAATAAATAATAAAGAGAACCTCCATTGGTTTTAATAAAAACCCTATCCAACTTGGTTTTAATAAAAACCGGTTTGGTTTTAATGAAAAACCCTTGCCAATGGAATCTCTCTGGATTCTCTTGGAATCTTCCACCTTTGAAGCCAACACATCCTCTTAACATTAATGCCATTTCCTTTTGACATCAATGAAAACTCATAGATAAGAAGCTAGGATCTCAAACCCAAAATTACCAACAATCTCCCCCTTTGTCATTGATGGCAAATCATGCTTCTCAACAACACAGAAACTCAACATAAACAACTCCCCCTGTCTTGAGGCTCTCCCCCTTACTCAAATATCTCCCCCTTTGTCATCAATGGAAAAGGGTCACCTTTGGGGCTCGAGACTAAGAATGATTCTCTTAGCTTAGTCCCTCCCCCACCTCCTGTTGAGGTGTTTAATTCTGGGGTGTGAGTAAAACTCCCATTAGGCACTGATCATCATCAGCGTCTATAACTTCCTTACCGGGCCTTCTCTTGAACTCTTTGTCCATATCCCTATTCCTATCACTGTTCTTGTTCTTGTTCTCATCCTTGTTCTTGTCCATGCCTTGATCCTTGGACCTGATCATGCCACTGTTCCTGTTCCTGTATTCTAGAATTTCAGCTCTACACTCGTCCGATTTTGTGACCTTCATTGTTGCACTTGAAACACTTGACGATGTTGTTTCTCTGAGATAAACCTGATCTTTGAATCCACCAGTTCTGACAAAACCTATTCTGACCAAACCTGTTTTGACCAAACCTATTCTGACCAAACCTGTTCTGGCCAAACCTGTTCTGACCAAACTTGTTCTGGCCAAACCTATTCTGACCAAACCTGTTCCTGTTATTTGCCTTGCAATAAACCGCCTTGTGCCCAAACCGTTGACAAGAGTAGCAATACCCTTGAAAGTAACTAGCACTTTCGAAACTATCATTTACCTCCTTCACTTGAGCCATGCAATGTGAAGCCATGTGACCAAACTCGTGACAAGCAAAACATCTGCCTTGAAACTTTCCTTTAATTGACCTCTTAGGTTCTGAAAACTTCTTCTTCTCATTCTGAATTTTGTTTTCTATTTTTGTGCATCTATCGTTCAAGGACTCCTTTTCTGAAATACTTTCCTCATTCGAACTCTCTTCCTTTTGGAGTCTCTTACTAGACTCTCCAACTTGTTCCTTGTGTGGCTTAACAAAACCAAGGCCTGTTTTATCTATTGTCTTTCTTTGACCTTTGATGAGTGATTTAACCTTTTTGGAGCTATCTTGAAACTTGTAAAGCTTATCCTTGTACTCTTTAGTTTCCTCTTTCAAAGAAGCCATTTTTTGTTCTAACTCACTATACTCAAGAACCTTAGACTCTAACTCATCCTTGAGTTCTTGTGTCTTAGCCATAGAGAAGTCAAGACTTTCTATAAGATCATCTCTCTCCATACAACATTCATCTAACTTATCCTTGAGTCTAGAATTCTTCTTTTTTTCCTTTTTCAAAGCACTAAGAGCACTAATAAGTTCACCTTCAAGATCTACTTCACCTTCCTCTATATCTTCCTCTATTTGTTTGCTTTTTGAATCATCAAAGCCTTTTTCAGATTTCTTATCACTATAGGTGTTACCCTTTTCAAAAACCACACATGCATCTTCATTATATTTTTCTGAAGCATCCTCATACATACTAGAAACCAAATCATTATTTGTGCAATCATCCTCAAGGTGACCAAAATTTCCACATCTAAGACATTTCATGATAATGAATCTATGTTTCGGTTCTTCCTCTTTTTCTGATATGAACAACATCTCATTTTCATTATCACTTGAAGAAATTTCACTATCACTACTAGAACACTTACTTGCTTTGTCTAGGTAGAAAATCTTCTTGTGCTTGTGAGAATACCTCTTTCCTTGATTGTTGTGCTCATCAGAATCCTTGCTCTTAGAATCTTGTTTATCTTCATCACTTTCATTCTTGGGAACAGTACAGTTAGTAGCATAATGACCAAACTTTCCACAATTGAAACATCTTACATTTTTCATACTTTTATGCTTTCTAGAGAACTTGCCTTTCTTGCTGTAATATGCCTCTTCATCACTAGAAGACTCATCACTATCTTGAAGCTGTTTACCCTTAGATTTCTTGGTAGCCTTGAAAGCTGCCTCTTTCTTGACATCAACCTTCACTTGAGTTCTCAACTCAAATGCTACAAGTATACTATGGAGCTCATCCTTTTTCAACTTATCCAAATCTTTAGCTTCCTCAATAGTAGAAATATTTTCACTAAATCTATTAGGAAGAGATCTTAAAATCTTATCACAAACATCATTTTCAGTAAGCTCAAGACCTAAGTCTTTCATGGAGTTAACAACCTCATCCATACGAAGCATGTAGTCACTAATATTTTCATCATCATTCATCTTGAGTTGTTCAAAAATACCTTTGAAGTGTCTCAACTTGGCCTTTTTGACATTTGTATCACCTGTATGAACCACCTTCAATTGTTTCCACATTTCACTAGTTGTCTTGCAGTGAATCACTTTGGTGAGATCTGCTTTCTATAAGCCTTTTAGGATTGCATTCATTGCTTTTGAATTGCTGTGATGTAGGAGCCTTTCTTCTTTAGTATTAGGACCATGTTCAGGAATAGTGTACTCATCTTCAATCACTTCCCAAACCTCATTCCCAAGTGCCATTAGATGAACCTTCATCCTTGCACTCCAAAGACCAAAATTTGACCTATCAAGAATAGGTGTTGCATTGCCACTTGAATGATCCATTGTGTTCTTTACTAGCTTTTCCTTCAAGTCGTTAAACTTTTCGAAGGCACCTGCTTCGATACCAATTGAAGAACACAAGCTTATACTGAGATGGGGGGGTGAACAGTATAAGACCTCTTTTTACTTTTTCCTTTATACTTAAAAATAGTAAAGCAATATACCCAAAGCAATATCAAAGCAATGCACAATATCATCCACAAAGTGACACCAATTTTAACGTGGTTCACCCAGAATGGTTGGGCTATGTCCACAAAACTTTTCTCTAAAAGTTATCTCAAATTTCTTTTGGAATCCTTCCCAATTACAATTTTTATGAGCCTCGGCCCAAAGGATATACCTTCCCCCAATTAGAATTTATGAGCCTCTGCTCAAAGGAGATACCTTCCCCCAATCATAATTTATGAGCTTCTGCTCAAAGGACATACCTTCCCCTCTACTCTGGAAATGATCCCTCAGAAGATCAACTGCCTCTACCTCTTGCCAAAACGTGGAACTCCTTTCCACCGAAGACCTCCTGTCCTCAATGCTTAGCCTAAGAGACCTCTGCCTTCTATGATCACGTCCACAGCAACTCAACAACCTATACCAAACATAGTCAGTCGATCTAGTACAAGTCTTCCTCTGTCTGTCAGATCTGTCCAACTCTTGAACAAAACAATCCTCTGCATACAAGCCTTCTCAAAGACTTTCCAAATCTGTCCTTAGGTTCTTCTCATAGAACCAATGCATCTCTGTCCTCAAGTTCTTTGATAGAACTATCAAACTCAGATCACAAGTCCTCTGCTAGGACCTATCGAAATCTGCTCACAAGTCCCCATCGAAACCTGTCCAAAACTGCTCACAAGTCCCCACCGAAACCTGTCCAAAAATCGCTCACAAGTCCCCACCGGAACTCGTCCAAAAACTGCTCACAAGTCCCCACTGGAACCTATCCAAAAACTCAGCAAGCTCACCAAGAAAAACTTTCATAGTATGAAATCACAAAGTGAATTGTTAGAGACCCAATGTGATTTGTCAAACTCATAGAAGCATAAAAAGAAGTGTTAGAGACTCAATATGTTCTATACTCAAATCCTAATCTCAAAACTCAACTCAAATCAACTCAGCTCAATCTCAATCTCAAATCTGAAAACTCGACTCAATATCTAAAATGGATAGGATAGAATGTTTTCTTTCAAGAACATGAAACCCCAACAATTGCCAACTATGCAAAGAATCACATAACAATGATACTCATGTTATTTTCACCATAAATTAGGGTTTCAACAACAATGCTCATCAAACAAGGTTTAGTCAACCAACACCATTCAACTCAACATCAACCTTGAAGCATTCAACCAATCATCACAAGAAAAGGAAACAAGTAGAAATCCTTTTCCCTCCAAAGATATTTGAACAAAACAGCCACCAACACAATATCACCAAATGCAAAGAATAACTTGCTCAAATCAACTCAATGGAGTAAGCCCAATATCATGAATCAAGTAAAGCAATAACTTGATCAAACAACCTCTATGGAAGCAACTCAACCATCAAACTCAAAACAACCAACCAAGGGTTCCACCAACTCAATGCAAGTAGCTAGACTCACAAATATAAACCCTAGTGCACAAAGCTTCCACTATCTCAAACCAGAAATTATGCATTCACCAAAAACTCTCCTTAAGGATAACAATGCATAAGTAGTCTTCAACAAACCATAAAATAGGATTTACACCTAGCTAAAGGATACCTAGTAGAATACCTTTTCACTCCAACCTTATTTCAGAAAACATACACCTATCATACTCATAAGAAGAATGTGGCCATACCTTATTGGAGTAGAAGATAATTGAACCTTCAAGCTGTCACCACACACAACTCTCAAACTTCCAACCAAGTTAGGGTTAGAATAAAAAGAAATGAGCAATAATATAAACTTCCTTTATTACACCTTTTAGCTCCACTTATTTAAACACAACCACCATAACATGCCAATAAATCAATAATCACAGACTCACACCTTATACCTCCATTTTTAATTTTAGCATAGCAAAGAATAATCTTAAAAATACATCCAAAGAAATATGCCCTTATTTCTCCTAAGATTTTATTCAATTCTAATCACAAAAGCCAAAACTCATAAAATTTAATCACACCTTATAAATCGTTGTCCAAGAAACTCCGAATTTCACGACATAAAGATGTTTTAATAAAAACATGTGTTACTCTAGCAAAGCACCCCCGCGAGACTCGAAACGACGACCTCCACCAATGCAGCGCCCAATAGCAGCCTTCGCTGCCACTAGCCCACACGGGCTACGAAGTTCACAAGTGAACTTCCCTCCACTTCACCCTTGAAAAAACTCTCGAAGACTTTTCAACCGCACGTTCTTCTAAGTCTTCCTCTGATCGCAACGAATACAGAGCACAAACACCGCAAATTGCATTCGGGGAATTTTGAATTAATTAGCCTTCCAACCTTAGGAGTTGGAGAATAAATAGTCTCTTCGAAGACACCTTGACGTCGGCGGAAATAAAGACCATTTCGAAATTAATCAAAAGTCTTTCCAAAAAGGGTTTAAAAACCCTTAAATAATTTTAATAAATTAAGAATAAAAAAAAGGTTTAAAAACCTTTAAGTATTTTTAATAAATTAAAAATAATTTCTCCCTTAATTAATTAAATAATTAATTAATTAAAACCTTGAAGGGTTTTAAATAATAATTAAATAAATAATAAAGAGAACCTCCATTGGTTTTAATAAAAACCCTATCCAACTTGGTTTTAATAAAAACCGGTTTGGTTTTAATGAAAAACCCTTGCCAATGGAATCTCTCCGGATTCTCTTAAAAATATTCTCTTGGAATCTTCCACCTTTGAAGCCAACACATCGTCTTAACATTAATGCCATTTCCTTTTGACATCAATGACAACTCATAGACAAGAAGCTAGGATCTCAAACCCAAAATTGCCAACAATATCATCGCCCGAATACCTTTCAATTATCCTTTCTCAAATCAGAAATTTGGTTGCATGCAAAGAGGAAACAAAGCTCGTGAGAATTGGTTTATGCAAAAATGTGATTTGCTTAAGAGAACAAGTGCTGAGTTATTGGCGCCAACCAGGCAGCGTGTCCTAGTGGTGAGTGGGCAAGAACGAAGGTGATGTTTGGCTGCAGGTTCTGCGTTTGAAACGTAGGGACTGTGTTCGAGGTAGTGTTGAGTGGAAGTGCTCAAGGCGCACACATTTTAGCCAAAGCAAAGGAGAATGTGTGTATTTCAAGCACGTGATGTACTGTTTATTGCGAACGAGCGTGGTAGCTCGTGCGACGGTTGAGGTCGCTGTTAAAGCACTTGGTGCGTGGGTAGAGTGGGGGTTCAATTCTACCAAAGGCAAGGTACAAAGTTTTAATTAAATTTTTATTTAATCAGCCTAAAGATAGGAGTTATAAGGGTAATTAAATTTATTTAATTTACCAAAGTATGGAGGCATAAGGGTGTTAAAGAATTATGTGTATTTGCATGTGTTGAAAGTTAGTAAGGGTTATTAGTGAGTTTTTGAAAGGTTGATTATTGTCAAGTGGTGTTAATTGATTTTGCCATTAGGAGAAATAAGGTGATATTTAAGTCTTAATTGAAATATTATTATATTGATATATTAAGGCTTTTGGGCATTGATTTTATTTGAATAAGGGTTTTTCATGAAAGAAGATTATGGTGAATGTTATTTCTGAGTTGGAGTAATAAGGTGTATTTCAGTCACCATTTTGCATTGTGTTGTTATTGAAATCTTCTAACCCTTATTGAGATTGGCAAAGAGAATTTTTGTGAGTGTGACAGATTTATGAGAGCAACTTCTTATCAAGAAAAAGGTATGGGCAATATTCTTCCTAATTGATTTGAGTGGTTGATTACTTTCTTGAAAATTAAGTTTGGAGTGAAAAGGATTTGATTAGGGTTTCCTTTTCAAAAGTGTTTGAGTTAATGCTTCAAGGTTTTTCTAGAATTAAGTGTTGTGATTAAAACCTTATTTTATTAGCATTGTTGTTGAAGCCATTGGATTGTGCAAAGAACTTGAACTTGAGTTAGGAAATAACATGAGTATCATTGTTATGTGAGATTTGTTGTTAAGCATTGTTGGAAATATTTTGAGTTGGGGTTACATGCTTGGACTAGGGTTTGTGAGTGAGATTTGGTCCTTGAGTGATTGGTTGAGTAGATTTTATTGAACCTAGTCAAGTGGATGTATGAAGTTATTGTTCAAGTTCCATGAAACAAACTATTCTATATTCTAATTTGAGTTGTGAAAGAATTTGAGTTGTGAGAATAGAACATATTGAGTCTCTAACAATTCTCTTTATGATTATGTAAGATTGAGTTGACAAAGTGATTGAGTTTTGAGTATAGAACATATTCAGTCTCTAACAATTCTATTTATGCTTCTATGAGATTGAGTTGAGAAAGTGATTGAGTTTTGAGTATAGAACATATTGAGTCTCTAACAATTATCTTTATGCTTCTATGAGATTGATTTGAGTTGAAAAAGTGATTGAGCATTGAGTATAGAACACATTGAGTCTCTAATAATTCTCTTTATGTTTCTTTAATATTGGACAAGTTCTGTGTGGACTTGTTAAGCCGATTTGAAGCAAGTCTTTGAGAACACTTGTGAACTGATTTTTTGTGAGATTTTGTATCTCCTTCATATATGTTATGTAGTAGTTCTTACATTTATTTTGTTGTTTTACAATTCATAACCTTCATAGATTCTGATCTACGCAATCCTTTTATAATTGCATTCATAGCTCTTGAATTTGCATGCATTAGAAGTTTACCTTCCTTATCTATAGGAGGATTGATTGCTAGATCATATCAAAGTTCCACTACATACCAAACTTCATTGCCAAGTGCCATCAAGTAAAATCTCATCAACATACACCAATACAATAAGTCACTTCCATAAAATATTGGTGGTGTATCATACGAGGACCCGTCCCTTTGATCCTTTTGATCCATTGTGTTCTTGACTGCTTTTCCTTCAAGCTATCAAAATATTTTGAAGGAACCCGCTCTGATACCAATTGAAGAACACAAGCTTATACTGAGAGGGGGGGTGAATAGTATAAGATCACTTTTTTAATTTTCTTTTAAAATAAATATTATGTAGTGTATAGATAGCAGTATCAATAGTAGTAATCAAATTAATGCACAAAACACCATACATAATAGAGACACAGATTTAACGCGGTTCACCTAAATATGGCTACCTCCACGGAGAAAATATTTTACTAAAATTTTCTCAATCAATCTCTTGGGAATCCTTCCCAATTATAATGTTTATGGACCTCTTTCCAAAGGAGATGTTGATCCCCTAAATCTGGTTTGTGGATCTTTATCCATAGGAGAACTCCTTCTCCTCTACTATGGCTGATGATCCTCTAGAACACTACTATCTCCACTAAACTAGCTTGTGGATATCTCTCCACTGAAGACTCTTGTCCCCACTTAGAAGACCTATCCTCACTGCCCTACTTGATGGATATCTATCCAATAGAGACTACTATCTTCTCTGCTCTATCACATCCAAATATCTATCTCAATTTTGTACTAAACATAGTCCAATCGGTCTAGCACAGCTCTGCTCAACTCTTGCACTAAACATAGTCCAATCGGTCTAGCACAAGTCTTCTCAAACATCTCATTCAAATTTACACTAAACATAGTTAATTTTGTCTAGCACAAATCTGCTCAACTCTTGCACTAAACACAGTCCAATAAATCTAGCACAAGTCCACTCAAATATGCACTAAGCACAATCCAGTTGATCTAGCACAAATCTGATCAATATGTCCACTCAGAACCTGCTCAAATATTCTCAATAGGTCCACTCAAAACCTGCTCAAATATATTCAATAGATCCACTCAAAACCTACTTAAATATGCTCAGTAGGTCCACTCAAAACCTGCTCATATATACTCAACATGTCCACTCAGAATCTACTCAAATCTACTCAACAAACTCACACAGAACTTGTCCAAATCTGCTCAATAAGTCCTCTCTAGGACTTAACCAAATTTTTAGGAAAGCTAAGATCATAAATCTCAAAGGAGAATTTGAAAACTTAAGAATGAAGGATGATGAAAAAATTTGTGACTATCTTAGTAAGATTGATGAACTTGTAAATGAGATGAGAGGACTTGGAATGAAGGTTGATGAATCTGATGCTTGTGATAAGATCTTGAGAACTCTTCCAAAATGGTACAGTGAAAAGGTATCTGCTATAGAAACATCATGATAGTGATTGTCTGAAAATAAATTATTTTCTTGGCATGATTAAAACCTTTGATATAAGAACAAACGATCCTATCTCTCCAAAGGAGATTGCATTCAAGGCAAACAAGGAAACAAATGGTAAGAAGTCAGAATCAAGCAATGAGTATTCTAGTGACGAAGAAGCAAATTATGGTAGAAGAGATAAAGGTTACAGAAGACCCATAGATCTAAGATATATTAAGTGTTTCAATTGTGGAAAGTATGGACATTTTACATAGATTGTAAATAACCAAAGAACAAAAGTGGTGAAGAAAAATAGGATCACAGGTACAGGGAATCAGAAAGATATAGGCATCAAAAGAAAAGCAAGGATGGAAAAAATAGACAAGGAAAGAAGTTCTTCCAAATACAAAAGAGGAGCTACTATGCGGATAATGCAATTAAGTAATCAAATTATAGTGATGCTAGTTATTCAGATAATGATAGAGATGAATTCCTATTTATGCTTGAAGAAAAAGAACCAATTAATAAAAAGACTCTAATTATTCTCAAGTATTTTAGATGTGGTAACTTTGGACATATTGAAGATAAGTGTATAAGGAATGACTATATTTTCAGTGATGATGAGTATGAGGATGTACTTGAAAGACCAGATGAAAATATTCTAATGGCATTAGAAGAATAAGTGAGTGATCCTATAGAAGATAAGCCAAAAGAAATTAACGATGTGGAAAAAGGCAAACAAATAGAAGAATATTTAGAAGAGAATGAATATGAACTCAAGGGAGAACTTATCTATGCCTTTGACATAGTAAATAAGGTAAGGAAGCAACACTCTAAACTTGAAATTTAGTTTCAAGAATGTGATGAAGAGAGAAGATTGCTCATAGAGGATTTAGAAAAATCAAAGGCTAAGGCAAAAATGTTTAAAGATAAGTTAGAAGAAAAGGTCTTGGAATGTAAGAAGTTAGCACAAGAAGTGGAACTATTAAAAGAATATTTAAAGGACTCCAATATCAAGATGAAAGGATTCAAGAATAGCTCAAATATTATGGATAAGATAGTCAAGGTACAAAGAAGGTCAACAAACAAAATAGGTCTTGGTTTTGAATAAACTCAAAAGAAACGGTAAGGAGAGTTAACTTCAAGTTCTAAAGAGGAAACTTCAGATGAATATACTTCATAAGAAGACAGTGTAAAATAAATTCAAACACCAAAGGAAGAGTTAGACAATAGATAATTCAACAAAGATAGGAACAATGCACAAAGAAGATACATATGGAACATCAATCAGAACAGGAGACCAATGAGGTCAAAACAAGGAAGCTTCAATAGAAGATGTTTTTCATATCATAGGTTTGGGTACATGGCTTCACAATGTAGGACACATTAAAGACATGAATATGGGAATGGATAGCGTTTTCATGGGTATTTCTACTCATGTAATCAGTTTGGTCACAAGGCAATGAATTATAGGGTTCATGAAATAAGAGGATATGGCTTCACTAGGAGAAATCCTAAGACATTTGCACCTCCAAGGAATAATATCATTAAGTGTTATAAGTGTAATAATAATGGTCACAAAACAAAGTGGTGTAGAGTAGAAATTCCAAAAATAGGTATGAGCAGGAATAGGAACATGAACATGAATAGGAATAGGAACAGAAACAGGAACATGGATATAAATGGGATCAGGAATAGGAACGGGAATATGGATGTGAACAGGAACAAAAATAGGAACAATAATATGGATGGGAACAAGAATAGGAATGATGACATGGATAGAAACAGTTAGAGGAATAAAAAAATTTAGAAAATAAGGGAAGAGGATAAAGGCAAAGAACAATACCTTTTGGAGTAGAAATACTCCCACCCCAAAATTAACCACCTCAAAAGGAGGTGGGGGAGGGGCTAAGCTAAGAGGCTCATTCTTAGCCTTGAGACCCAAAGGTGACCCTTTGCCATTGATGTTAAATGGGGATATATTTGTGTAATGGGGAGATATTTGATATTTGAGAGAGCATTGAGCTAGGGGGAGCAATGTCCCATGGGGGTCATAATAAAAAGAAAGGTCAAAGTTTTAGTAAAAATAATATGGGTTGCCATCAATGACAAAGGGGAGATTTTTGGACATTTTAAGTCCCTAAGTCAAAGTTGTCATTGATGTCAATATGCCAGTGACAACTCTTCTTCAGTTCAAGTGCAAAGTTTAATGGAAGTCACAATGGGTCAAAATATCTTCAGTGAACACCCAAGAGAATGTGTTAGAAAGTGGTTTTACTTCTTCCAAGGAAGCATTTATTCGAGACAGCGAAAATGTATAATATTATAATTATTATTATAATATTATTAAAGTGACTTTGAGAAAACCCAAATAAAATATTTATAATTTCTATTATAATATTTTATAAAAAAAGGGTTTAAGTATTCTTTATTGAACCCGAATGCAGTCAAAACACAGAAAAATGCAGGACCAATTAAAATTAACAACTTTATTAAAAATTGAAGCATTCAACCTTACAATATATTCAAATTGCATAATATATAGAAAGGGAATAGGAGGAAAGTCGGCAAAGGAGAGATAAGGGGAAATAGGAGATAAGGAGGGAGAAGATAGGGGAAAGAAAGGCGCGGAGGGATAAGGAAGTTGGAGGGATAAGGGGAAAGAAGAATTCACGGAGAGATAAGGAGGAGGGAAAATAGGAAGATGTTAGGAGGGATATTAGGAGAGAAGGTACGAGAATTTGCCGACATAAAATTGCCGACAAATGTAGGGTGTGTTCACACTTAGGCTTAGGAAAGGGATCTTTCTAAGCCTAGTTATGTGAATCCCTGTTCACATTTACAACATTCTCCCCCTTAAAGTTGAGAGAACTGACTACACAGTCTCTCAGCTTTACAAATTGAGCTTTTGTCATCGCTTTGGTGAAGATGTCAACGATGTTCTCCAAAGTGTGACAGTATTGAAGCTCAACAATTTCTTGTTCCACCATATCTCTGATGAAGTGATACTTCATATCAAAATGCTTGGTTCTGCTATGGTGGACCGGATTATATGCCAACTGGATGGCACTGATGTTGTCGCAGTAGATTCTGGTTGGACCACTTTGTTGTTCTCCAATCTCTTCCAGTACTTTCCTTAACCACAAGGCTTGAGTACTAGCATAAGTAACCGCTATATACTCTGCTTCGGTTGAAGATAGCGCTACTACTGTCTGCTTTTTTGAACTCCAAGTTATTAGTCCTGATCCAAGACTAAAACAATTTCCTGATGTTGACTTCCTGTCATCAATATTGCTACCCCAATCACTATCACTGAAGCCTACAAGCTTGATAGTGTTACATTGATGGTACTGGATTCCAAAATCCAATGTACCCTTCACATATCTCAAAATTCTTTTAGCTGCCTTCAAATGCAGCTCTGAGGGGTTAGACATAAATCTAGAAACAAGAGATACAACATACTGAATATCCGGTCTGGTGTTGGTGAGAAACATCAAACTCCCAACCATGCTTCTGAAAGTGGTCACATCAACTTTCTGTGCTCCATCATCTTTGCTTAATTGGATCCCATGTCCAACTGGAGTTGCAACTGGTTTGCAATGCTCCATAGCAAACTTCTTGATCATGTCCTGAGCATACTTATGTTGACAGATGAAGATCCCTGTATCTGACTGATGAACTTCCATTCCCAGATAGTAGTGCATTAGTCCAAGATCCTTCATCTCAAACTGCGTCATCATGGAGTGTTTGAACTCCCTATTCATTTTTCCATTACTACCCATAAAAATGAGATCATCCACATACAAACAAACTATGAGAATGTCTTTACCTTGCTTGAGGTAGTAAAGTGTGGGTTCATTTTTGCTTCTTGTGAACCCATATTCTTTGAAGTACCCATCAATGCGTGAGTACCAAGCTCTAGGTGCCTGTTTCAGACCATAGAGTGCCTTCTTCAATCTGTAAACAAGGTGTTCCTTACCTTGCACTTCAAATCCCTGTGGCTGCTCAACATACACTTCTTCTGTCAAGTAACCGTTGAGAAATGCACTCTTCACATCCATGTGTTGGACTTTCCACCCTTTATGTGCAGCTAAGGCAAGAACTGTTCTGATTGTCTCCTGTCTGGCTACAGGAGCAAATGTCTCTTCATAATCTATTCCATACTTCTGAGTAAAACCCTTTGCCACTAACCTTGCCTTATGCTTCTCAATGCTTCCATCAGCATTAAACTTGGTCTTAAAGATCCATTTACAGCCAACACATTTCTTTCCTTTAGGAAGCTTCACGAGCTCCCAAGTGTCGTTGTTTTTTATAGAGGTTATCTCCTCTTCCATGGCATCTTGCCAAATCTTCTGAGTACATGCCTTCTCAAAACTAGAAGGTTCAAGTTGTGCACTAGTTAACAATGCATAGTTAACTTGATCTCCTCTGGGTTCTTGTTGTGATTCATCATCACCATACAAGTGCATACTTTCTAATCTATGTAAAACAGATTCCATTTCACTAGCTTGACTTCTAGTATATCTTCTTGAAAAATTCTTATCCAACATTTGAGAGGATGGATGATATTGTAAAGTTCTCTTACCTTTGGATGGAGCATCAATATCCATTGGTGAGGAACTAACTGATCGCTGTGGAGAAGGACTTGGAGAAGCAGTTGAATCTGAAGATGGACTTGGTGGATGTGTGGGTGGAGACTGCTTTCCTTTCTGTGGTAGCTGTGGTTGCACCTGCTGAGCAACAACTTCAGTGGCTTCAACATCACTGAATATTTGGGGCTTACCCCACTCTCCCCCTTCATCAAAAATCACATCCCTTGACACCACAATCTTTCGAGTTGTAGGATTGTAGAGTCTATAACCCTTTGTGTTTTCACAGTATCCTACAAAAATACAAGCCTGACTCTTTGGATCCAACTTCTTTCTTAGCTCATCAGGAATGTGAGCATATGCCAATGAACCAAATACTCTGAAATACTTCACATTTGGTTTCTTACCATACCAGGCTTGATAAGGTGTCTTCCCTTTCAAACTCGAAGTAGGACTTCTGTTCAAGATGTGAACACTAGTCCTTGTTGCATCTCCCCAATATGCATTACTCAAATGCTTTGTCTGAAGCATTGATCTCGCCATCTCCACAATGGTGCGATTCTTTCTTTCTGCTACACCATTCTCGTTGTGGAGTGTAGGCGATTGTGAACTGCCTCTTGATGCCATGATGTTTACAAAAATTCAAAAACTGATTAGAGGAGTATTCTCCTCCTCTATCTGATCTAAGACATTTTATTGAATATTCACTCTCACTTTCAACTTTTGCTTTAAAATCAACAAAGCATGCAAATGCTTCATCCTTATGCTTCAAAAAGTATATCCAACACATTCTTGTGCAATCATCAATGAAAAGTAGGAAGTAAGAGTGATTACCTAGACTCTTGGTCTGCATCGGACCACAGATGTCTGAATGTACTAACTGAAGAGGATAGTTGGCCCTCCATGCTTGTCCACGAGGAAATTTAGATCTGGCATGCTTGCCCAAGGCACACCCTTCACAGACTTCCTTACTATCTTGAACTTTGGGAAGTCCAGTCACCATTGCTTGTGAAGTTAGCAATTTCAAACTTGCAGAATTCAAGTGACCATATCTCAAGTGCCACAGGACACTTGGATTGGTAATAGCTACATTTGCTAATTTATTTCCTCCTGGTTGGCCAAACTTCAAAGGAAATAATCTATTTTTTGACATTGGCACTTGTGTAATGATTCTATTACTATTGTTTTTGTCAAATATGGTGCATTTACCCTCATCAAAAATCAACTTATAATTCTTTTCAAGCATTTGACCAACACTTAACAGATTGTGTTGAAGATGAGGAGTGTAATAGATATCACTTACATGTTTTATGCCTTCTTTTGTTGGAACCGCCATAGCTCCAATGCCTTCAACTGCCAATGACTTGTCATCTCCCAACCGGATGCTGGATTTGTATGAGGAGTCTATCTTAGCAAAGAGTTCTTCTTTGCCACTCATGTGATTTGAACACCCCGTGTCCAAAATCCATGTATCATTCAAATTTTGCTCTGTCCGGCCATAAGAGAGAAAGAGATTTGAGGACTCTTCCTCTTCTCCAAAATTCCCAAACTGATCGTCGCTCTGGTTGTTGCTTGCTTCCTTGTGAAGTCTTTGACCAACAATCACGAGCATAATGGCCAGGTTTGCCACAATTGTAGCACACTTGTTTTGATTTGTCTCCTCCTTTTCCTTTTCCAGATTGTTTCCCTCTGTATTGCTGTTGTCCTCCTCTATTCTGGTTTCCACCTCTATTGGATGAACCTCCTCTGTTAGGAGTTCCCCCTCTTTGATTGTTCCTGCCTCTGCCTCTCTGTTGACCTCTGCCTCGGCCTCTACCTCTGCCTTCATGTGTGGCAAAAGCTTTGTCATCTCCTCCATAATTGGTGGAAGGAGTTTCCTGCAACCTCTCTTCATGTGAGAGAAGTGATCCAGTTAATGCATCAAAAGACAATGTGGATAAGTCTTTTGATTCTTCAATAATTATTGCTACGGAATTCCATTTTGGAAGAAGTGTTCTCAACACTTTCTTCACCATCATCTCTGGTTTGATATCCTCTCCTAGTGTGACCATTTTGTCGACTACTGCTTTTACTCTCACACAGTAATCACCGACTCTTTCATTCTCCTGCATCTTGAGATTCTCAAAATCTCGTTTCAAGGTTTGCAGTTTTACCTGCTTTACCTGGTCACTGCCTCTATAGCTCTCTTTTAAGGCATTCCATGCATCTTGTGCAATGACATATGATGCAACCCTAGGAAAGATAGTTTTGTCTAAAGCAAGCATGAATGTGATATAAAGCAAAAGCATTATTCTTTTGTGCTTCTTTTCTTGTCTTTTTATCAGCATTCGAAAATGCTGCCCATTCAGCAGCAGTTGGTTCTGTATAACCTTCCTCAACTACATCCCAAAGACCTTTTCCTATCAACAAAGTCTTCATTTTTATTGACCAGTATTCATAGTCACTACCATTAAATTCAGGGATAGGTAGACTTGTGTTTGCAGACCATTGCTGAATAAAAAACTTTTATTCAAAGAAAACAAGTACTTTTATTGAGGCAAATTGGAAATACAAAGCAATGACAATATGATTTAATAATTTAAATCAAATCTCACCTTCTTAGTGCATCTATGTTCTCCTTCGAATCGTCGCTAATGATGACAATCTCGATTTCACTTCCATTGGATCTCTTCGCTATCGCTGCTTTAGTCTTCGCTTCTTCTTCTTCTTCTTCTTCCTCTTCCTCTTCTTCTTCGACTTCCGCTGGGTCAGGATCAAGCTCAGGAGAGCGTGGTGTATAGCCCACACTCACTTCATCTGTTGGTACACCCGGTGTACAACTGGCACCAGTTTGAACATCCGAAACAAATTGCACAGTATCGGATTCTTCGATTCTCTGTCCGAAGATATTGTCTTCGGAATCGGCCTCGTATCCTGAATCTGGCTTTCTCAGGTGAGAAATTACCTGATTCTCCAACTGACTCAACACAGTGTGCAGACTAGTTCGGCGAACCCTTTCATCAAAGGATTCCGGCGATTCTCTCTTCAAAAGAGAGATAAGAGCATGATAACTTCCTTCAGATCGGAACATCTACCATTTTCACAAGCACATTAATCCTCCTTTCACAAATTCTCTTTAATGCTTTCTAAAGTTTTTAAATAAATTTAATAATCCTTTTTTATTTTTTAAATTATCCTTTTTTAAAAAACAAATTTATTTAAAAAAGATAAATTTAAAAAATAAATAATATAGAAATTATTAAATAAATTCAAAAAACTTTAAAAAACAAAACATTAAAAAAAAATTACCTTTCCGTCGCACTCGAACCCGCGACCTCCTTGTCACGCGGGCACCTTTAGCCACTGTGCCAAACAGACCGATGGAGACTAACAAGGGCTACTGCCTTTTTATTTTCCCGGCGGCAAATTTTTAAAAAAAAATAAAAATATTTGTGGCGCTCGCGGGATTTGACCCGTGCACCTCCTCGCAGCAAACGGACCCACGATCCAACTCGCCAAGCGGGCGGACGTGAAGTAAACGGAGGGTGCAGGGTTATAAACCAAAAAACGGGCACGTTTTTTTTTTAAATTTGTTTTCGTGGAGCGGGCGGGAATCGACCCGCGGACCTCCACGCTCCAAGCGGACAGCTCTGTCCGCTGCACCACAGCCGCGAACGGGAAATAAATTAAGCCCCGTCCGCTTTGTAATCGCCGGCGGGCGATTTGTTTTTAAAAAAACAGTGGGATAAATCCCACATGCACGACGCGATCGTGCAATGAGGGTTTTTAACCAACCCTCGCGAGATGTATTCCGACGGCCTTCGGGGCAGTCGTGCTTCGTCCAACCTTTGCCGCCGTCCGCCACGTGGAGTCAAACGCACAACTGCTTACCAATCACAATCCGCCACGTGGCGGTATTTTGCTCAACCAAATGCCAGCTGCCACGTCACCTTATCAGCCAATCAGATGCGGCCAAATGTCTTAGCCAGCTCCTCTGCAACTGTCTCGACCTGCGTGTCGCACCTCGTGCCGCCACGTGTCGCGACCTCAACGATCCGCCTCGGGATCCGTGCCCGAACTACCTCGGGATGCGTGCCCGAGCCTGCTCGCGATCCGCCTCGGGATCCGAGCCCTGCTGCGAACTGCTTCGGGATGCGTGCCTGGTCGTGCCTCGGGAACCGTGCCCGCGCTGACCTCACTTCGCCTCGGGAACCGTGCCCGACAGTCGACGAAGTCTGGCTCTGATACCAGATATTGAACCCGAATGCAGTCAAAACATAGAAAAATGCAGGACAAATAAAAATTAACAACTTTATTAGCAATTGAAGCATTCAACCTTACAATATATTCAAACTGCATAATATATAGAAAGGGAATAGGAGGAAAGTCGGCAAAGGAGAGATAAGGGGAAATAGGAGATAAGGAGGGAGAAGATAGGGGAAAGAAAGGCGCGGAGGGATAAGGAAGTTGGAGGGATAAGGGGAAAGAAGAATTCACGGAGAGATAAGGAGGAGGGAAAATAGGAAGATGTTAGGAGGGATATTAGGAGAGAAGGTACGAGAATTTGCCGACAGAAAATTGCCGACAAATGTAGGGTGTGTTCACACTTAGGCTTAGGAAAGGGATCTTTCTAAGCCTAGTTATGTGAATCCCTGTTCACATTTACAACAGGTTTTACTTCTTCCAAGGAAGCATTTATTCAAGACAGCGAAAAGGTATAATATTATAATTATTATTATTATATTATTAAAGTGACTTTGAGAAAACCCAAATAAAATATTTATAATTTCTATTATAATATTTTATAAAAAAAGGGTTTAAGTATTCTTTATAAAACCCAACGTTGGGTTTAGGGCAAACATTTCAAATATTGATGGCAATTTTATTTACCCAAACCTAAATTTGGGTTGGTTTTAATGAAAGTGCTCGAAGCACTTCATAACACCAAAGTTGAGAGAAGTAAAGGTGCCAACGTATTCCATAAAGGAGGAAAACATTATAAATATTATCGCCTGAATATCTTTCAATTATCCTTGCTCGAATTGAAAATTTGGTTGCATGCAAAGATGAAACAGAGCTCATGAGAACTAGTTTATGTGAAAACATGATTTGCTTAAGAGAACAAGTGTTGAGTTATTGGTGATAACCAGGAAGTGTGTCCTAGTGGCAAGTGGGCAAGAGCAAAGGTGGTGTTTGGCTGCAGGTTCTGCGTTCGAAATGCAGGGACTGCATTTGAGGCAGTGTTGAGTGGAAGCACTCAAGGCGCACACATTTTGGCCAAAGTAAAGGAGAATGTACGTATTTCAAGAACATGATTCACTATTGATTGTGAACGAGCGTGGTAGCTCATGCAACGGTTGAGGCTATGGTTAAAGCGCTTGGCACGTGGACAGAGTGGGGGTTCGATTATCCCAAAGGCAAGGTACAAAATTTTAATTAAATTTTTATTTAATCAACCTAAAGATAGGAGTTATAAGGACAATTAAATTTATTTAATTTACCAAAGTATGGAGGCATAAGGGTGTTAAATAATTATGTGTATTTGCATGTGTTGAAAGTTAGTAAGGGTTATTAGTGAGTTTTTGAAAGGTTGATTATTGTCAAGTGGTGTTAATTGATTTTTTCCATTAGGAGAAATAAGGTGATATTTAAGTCTTAATTGAAATATTGTTATATTGATATATTAAGGCTTTTGGGCATTGATTTTATTTGAATAAGGGTTTTTCATGAAAGAAGATTATGGTGAATGTTATTTCTGAGTTGGAGTAATAAGGTGTATTTCAGTCACCATTTTGCATTGTGTTGTTATTGAAATATTCTAACCCTTATTGAGATTGACAAAGAGAATTTTTGTGAGTGTGACAGATTTATGAGAGCAACTTCTTATAAAGAAAAATGTATGGATAATATTCTTCCTAATTGATTTGAGTGGTTGATTACTTTCTTGAAAATTAAGTTTGGAGTGAAAAGGATTTGATTAGGGTTTCCTTTTTAAAAGTGTTTGAGTTAATGCTTCAAGGTTTTTCTAGAATCAAGTGTTGTGATTAAAACCTTATTTTTTTAGCATTGTTGTTGAAGCCATTGGATTGTGCAAAGAATTTGAACTTGAGTTAGGAAAGAACATGAGTATCATTGTTATGTGATATTTGTTGTTAAGCATTGTTTGAAACATTTTGAGTTGGGGTTACATGCTTGGACTAGGGTTTGTAAGTGAGAGTTGGATAGAGGTCCATAAAATTATAATTGGGAAGGATTCCCAAGAGATTGATTGAGAAAATTTTAGTAAAATATTTTCTCCATGGAGGTAGACATATTTGGGTGAACCATGTTAAATCTGTGTCTCTATGTGTGTCCATTCTTGCTTTGATTACTGCTATTGATACTACTATCTACACACTGCATAATATTGATTTAAAAATAAAAATAAAAAAGTGCTCTTATACTGGTCACCCCCCTCTTAGTATAATCTTGTGTTCTTTAGGATCCATGCATCCTACCCTTGGTACCATTGTCTTACCCATCAAGGTGGGCACCAAAACCATTTTCACTCTCTTTCATGTTATCGAAGGTGATATGCAGTATAACATCCTATTGGGGTACCCTTGGATTTGGGACATGCAATGCATTACCTACACACTCCATAATTGTATCAAATATGTCCATAATGGATTAGTCCATTGCATCCCTGTCAATGATGATCCATTTGAATTTTGCAATATCATCACTCTTCCACCCTGAAGATATTTATAGAAACTTATTCTAGAAATAATGTACAAATAAATAACTTAGAAGAAATGACACCACACACAATGCACATATAACACACAATATTTATCTTGGTTCACCCAATATGGGCTACGTCCAGAAAAAACAAAATCCACACCTCCTTGATATTATTATTCACTTCCTTGCCCTAAAATGGGATATTACAATAAATATAAAGGAAACTCTTCCAACCCTAAACCACTATGTGGTATTAGAATACAATGGGCACAACACCGTGGGCTAAACCACCCACACCCACCAACCACCCACCAACCTTGGGAATCCTGAAAGTCGCTTCGCTTCGTAAATCACTCAGAAAAAATGGGGCACTACATCGTGGTCATATGAACTAAGGAACTAAGGCACTACATCGTGGTCATATGAGGGCCAACTCACATTTGCTTTATTTTGGTTCAATGAACATTCATTAAAGTAGCATGGTAAAATAAACCAACACATGCCCCTTGTTTATAGTTACTTGCAATCACTAAGGTGTTCCAAGCATTTAAATTGATACATATTTATTTGATATTACTAATACACATGTGCAAATGCTACTATAGCGAAGACCTTGGAGAAGTTATTTTGTTTAACTTCTTTACAAGAGAGGGTTTTGGGATCCAAGCCCTAAGGGAAATTGTAATTTCATAATTGGGTGAAATTAACACTCAATAGATAGTAGCAACCAAATACATCCAAATATTCAAAATTTTCAAATCAATAAACTTCATTAGTTATCCTTCAATCTAATGGAAATAAATCCATGTTGAGTCCTAGATTCACGAGTTTTTTTTCAACTCTATGGAAATACTCTAGTCAAACTACAAATTTTAAATTTTATAAATGAAATCTCCCTATCTCCTCTCAATATCCCTTATGGCTCTCCTTATATCCTCTCGATATCCATTATGGTTATATCTATCTTCTATCAATATACCTTGTGGCTCTGATACCATCGTTAACTTTTAATTCTTAATAATTAAAGCAAAACAACCACAATATCTAATAGAAAGAGTTGATGTAAAAAATATAAGTCAATGGCAATATTATAAAATTATAAAACTCATAAATAACTTTTGCAATAACTCATAAAAATACCATTAACAAATGCTCATGAAAATAGTATCTTGATAGAATAAATATCTCCAATACACCATACTTCCGTACATTCTCACTCTATATTATGTCTCTCTCTCACACACATAGACACATATATAAGAGAATGTGACTCTTCTTATGGAGTACTCTTGGCCTTTAATTTTATTGAGACTCTTAATTTACCTACTCTATGGACTCATGTGCACATGGACTATTATGCACATTTACATTATTAAATACTTTGAATATTATAATAATACTTGTGTATTTATTACATTTGCATAAAGTAAATACTCATACTCTAATCTAGGATAATCTCCTAATATAAATATGTACCTAAGGTGGTACATTAGCATGTAATAAATAATGTAATATACACTAACAAAATATGAGGTATTATGTTTAGGGTTAAAGAATACCAAGAATATGGAAATTAAATAATGTTGATCTATGGTGATTTAGAGTTAATATTCAATCAGGTCATGGAGTGATGCACCAGCAAGTTGCACTACCTCAAAACCTACAAAAAAGAGTGTGGAATTTATTAGAGGCTTTTGAATCACTGAATATTAAGGCTATTCCTAGATAGCACAACACTCATGCTAACATGTTAGAATTTGTGGGATCCAACTACTGCCCAACGTATAATGTGATACACAAGTCAAAAAATATGAGGCTAGTATATAGACCATTTTTGCCTGATAAGGATACCTTTTGGAAAGTATTTAAAAATGATGAGCAAGTAGTTGACTTCCTTGATACATGAAATGATCTATGCAAGCAATCAAATTATAGAGGATGAATGGGAAGGTGAGCTAATCCAACTTAAGAATAATCACATCCCTAAAGTACTAATAACCTTAGAAAGCTTATTCTATAGTAGTGATCAACTAGCTGGTCATAAAATAGATATTGATAGCTAGGGATATAGGGAGGTACAGACTAAGCTTGGTAAGAAACTCAAAGTGTGTGTGCATTGCTTAAAAGAGGAAGTTAACCAAATTATGGGATTATGTAAATATTTCAATGATATTATAGCATGGACCAACAATGACCTCAAGGTGTACAACAAGTAGACTATCCAACGTACCATTGAATTAATACTAGATGCAAAACCTTTTTAATAGAATAAAAGACCCATCACCCTAAAGATAGAAGCATTAATGAAGCAAGAATTGCTAAAGCTGCTAAATTCTAAGATAATATACCCCACCAAGAATTCTACATGGGTTTCCAAATTGGTTTTGATAAGAAATAAAAATGGTGATATCTGCCTCTATGTGGACTTCCAAAACCTAAATAAAGTATCACTAAAATATCACTACCCTCTCTCATATATTTATTAGATATTACATACTATAGTTGGTATAAAGAGATTCTTTCTATTAGCTGGATTCTCTAGTTTCAACTAAGTGTGGGTTTGTGATGAAGACCAATACAAGACAACATTTACCATGAAGTGGGGAATTTTTTCTTATCAATTGATGCCCTTTGGTCTATCTAATGTTGGTGCTACTTTTCAAAGAGCAATGTATCTAGAATTTGGGGAATTGGTGAACAAGATAATATTGATTTATTTAGATGACATGATAGTATTCTCTCATTAGAAGGAGAAGCATGTTGAACATCTATGATTAGTGTTTGAGAAATACAAGGAGTTTCGAATTTCATTAAACCCAAAGATATCAATTTTTATTGTGCAAGAAGGAAAGTTATCAGGATATATTGTATCTAAAATAGGGTTAGTTATTGACTCGAATAGAGTAAAATCCATTCTAGCCCTTTCTATACTAGTAAATAATAAAGAGCTTCAATAAATTTTTGGGTAATGTTAGCTTTTGATGTAGCAAGCACTACGAGATAGCAATCAAAATAATATGAAAGAAAGTAAATCTGCTAGATGACTGAAATATGCAATAAATAGAAATGATATAAAATATTACAATGTAGCTATGGAAGAAATGAACACTCCAATACAAATCTACTGAACTACATTGCACCCATCACCAATGGATGGTGTCCCACACGGAACTAAGCTAAACTATGTCCACCAACTCTTTCTATATCTATGAATCTATATCTATCTATCTATGAGACCATACTTATACAGGTAAAATAGGATGTTTGTCCAACACTATATCTAGTTGTGTAAGGGACAACTTGCACATGTAAAACTTGCACATTGATAGTTGTGCACTTATTACATTGCATGAAGTAACTAGATAACTTATCCCTAAATTAATCTAAGTATGTACCTTGAAAGATACATTTACATAACCCAAATGATGGAATAGACTCTATTTATAATACCCCTATGTATTACATTATTTAGGTATTGAAGACTTTAGTCCTCAATATGGATATTATTTTGCTTCCTAAACTTTGTCTTCTTCCTCTACATTCTTTGTATTCAGGTTCAATAGGTAATATGTATCTTCATATGATGCAGAGTAAGCTGGAGTTGAGGCTTCTTCTTTCATTGGGTGGTCCTTGACTTGTTCAGATTCATATTCCTTGTCTTCTATACAACCACATTTATAGCTCTCCTTGCAAGTATCTCCATATGGTTTTGATTGTTGATTAATGAGTAGGGCATGATGCAATTGTCCTTTCATAATTTTGTTTTTGATCCTACTATGCTTACCTTTTTGGTATACTGGTTCTTCATTTTCTTCAACCTATTCCTTTGTATATATGTTAGTATATTTTTTAAGCATCACAATGTCTTATGAGATTTCCATTGAGTCCAAGATGTATGTATGTTCATGAATTTAACTTATTTCGTTTATACCATCTTGATTCATAATGAGACAAGTATTGATCCCATAAATATATCCAAAGTTAGTCATGTAGTTATTTTCAACTAACTTGCTTACTGAGAAGAGATTGAACGCTAATACAGGAACATATATTTTTCCCTAAGTTTTGCTTTCAAAAAAATATTGATTTCAATTAATATATCAACCTTATATTATAACCTTATAACTCCCTTTTTAAAATGAAAGCAAATTGGATGAGAAATTAAGGCTTTGTACCTTTATGACATCGGGTGAATATGGTAGTAAACTCTCCTTATTGAGCACAAATTCCCCAAGGCTTTAATGCTCTTCGTAAATGTTGGTTGATCGAGAGTTTTTTGAAATGTACTCAACTTGCTTCGGATCCTTGTAAAATCATGCCTGAACTTCTACTGAGCATTTGTCATCGATCTACTGAATTGTGCTCGAAATATTGCCAAGTTTTTTGTTGTCAATCTATCAAAGTGCCATTAATATACTAAGTAGCTTCCAACTGTTGCTCGTATCACTTTCAAATTTTATGCTTCCTTTCCAAGGTCTAAGGCATCTTTAATATGTGATAGGATGAGTGATAAGTATCACGGTATAAGTTTATGAATACTCATGGAAGCTTTGATTTTGTTGCTGGAGGTGCTAAAATCACTCCACTATCTATAAAAAATATCACCTTTGGATTGAAATTTTTTTATTCTCTCTTGAGCGCTATCCAAGAAATGCTCCTTCCTCAACATCTACAAGCTTCCTTTGTTGTAATGTATTTCAAGTTGTACAAAACTCCACTATTTTGAGTATGACCACCAATAAATATAACATCTTCTTTGTGAGCATTATAAAGGATCTCTCATAGGATGACAAGTGGTAGCTGCATGCCCTTATCTTTATCAACACTTACTTGAAGACTCTCCAATGCATTTTCCACCTTGATCTTTGCTATTTTATGTAGATGCTAAAATATCTTTAGCTAAACAAAGTTAATGGTTGAGCTATGGTGGTTATATGGTGAAGCTTTGGTGGATATATGGAGTAGCTTTTGGTGGATCTTGAATGGAGTTTGGATGAAGACTCCTTGATGCTCACTCCACTATTAGCTTTCACTTATGGTATAAATGCTTTGTAGCTTGCTTTGATAAGAGTACTCCTTTGATTTGATGTCTATTTTATTTGATAAGAATAATCATTTGATTTTACGTATACTTTATATTCTTCTTGGTACATTGCTTGATCTTCTCCTATGCCTTGTCTTCTACAGGTTAGGCCATCCAAGTTGAGCCCTTTGAGTGGATCCTATTTCTTGGGAAGAGTGCTTACATTTGGCCCTTTCTTGACTACTTTTTCTTGTATACATTGTGTATTTTTGGGACACATTCAAATATGCTTTTGGGATGTAAAAATCCATATTAAAATGGTGTTATCAAATATAATATAGTATGTACATAAACCTCCTTTGATGCATCTTCTTTTTCACTCTTATTTCAGATCAGATAATCTAGTTTTATGGTAGATTTTTCTCCTGCAATATAGGGTTTTGAGGTTGTATTTTATGAGTAGACACCTTCCCCTTTTTTATTGGACACTTAGATAACAATTCCAAGCTTAGATAACAATAGATAGAAGCTTTTTAATTTATGCAATTTTTTGCACTTTCTTTTCTTGCATTCAACCTTGTAATGCTTTTGGATTTGAGACTCACAAAGTCTCAATATTTGAAGCTTCTATTTTTTTTTTTGGTTAGTTATGTTCTTATCCAAGTTTTTAAGGATTCTAACCTTTTTGGGTAGATTATTTTTGCCACTATGAGTTGTAGATTTTTGTGCTTCAACAATGTCTTTAGATACTTGATACAAATCATATTTTGTGCCCTTCAAGAACACAAAACTAATTTATTTTGAGAGTAGTATAATAGTACAAGTTTTTCACTTTTAATGCACTAAGATTACACCTTATCACTCCAATCAACTCTCAAATTAATGCACTAAGAATTTACTGCAGCTAATCAAGAATAACCTAAAATGAATCTTTAAGAGTTATTATGCAATTTCACTGCAACTAATATTGTAGGACTTCGTCTTCTTTCTTTTTCCAAAATAGATAATAGGTAGTTGATAGTAGTTTTAAAATATAATCAAATCCTAATAAAAGTGCAAATGAACATAAAAAAAAACTTTTTTCTTTTTGCAATTTTGAATATTGTAATCCAATTTTATATTTGCAACTTTAATCTAAATTCAAGTGCTTCTAACAAATTTGATAGGTAAATGAATTAATGAACCTACTTGCACTATAAAGTTACATATCTTTTTTTGTAGTAGCTCTTTTATCACTTCTATAGAGGATGTAGATCTTGGTGTTTATAATCACCAAGTTGTTGCTATGAGAATGTCCTTGTAGCTCTTTGTAGACTATCTTGAGTAGATTCCTCTTCATCAAATGGTTATCTCAACCTTTCTTTTATGACCCTAGGATTTTATGGCTTGTTCTCCTCTTCTATTCTCATTATTCTACTATATATTTGGAGAAGTATTTTTCTCTAAAGTGATGCCTTCTTACTATGAGAGGTAGTCTTCAAATATTCAAGATCTGGTGAGCATATTTTGTCTTCAAGTCATCTTGTCAATTTTTGACTTCAAGTAGGATCTTCTTCTGAGATTTGAAAATCCTTGCCAAATTTTTCTTCTAGGATTTGACACTCTTACCAAATTCTTCTTCACAAATTTGGCACTCTTTGTGAAATTATTCTTCTCGTGGGCTTGTTGTTGAATGGCAATAATTGTCCCAAGTCCTTCACTATCAGAGGCTTATCCTTCGTAGTGGATTTATCCAATGAGTTATCCTTTGAGAATATATTCAGTAAGGCTCTCCTAGCATTTTTATGGATGCTTGATAAGACCTTACTAAGGTCTCTGATTTGACAGCTTCTGATGTTCTTCCTTGAGACTTTTTCTTCAACCTTCTACTCCTAGAAGTGTTGGTGATGATATCTACTTTTGGATATCTGATTCTACTACTTCTGGATTCAAGAAAGATATACCTAGTATTTATTTTCCTTCTCCTTAATTTAATGGAAGTTTTATAATGAGATATTTTCCCGATCTCTTTGATTTTGCTTTAGGTGCTGAATTGATTTTGAATAATATACCCTTCCTAACTTTGGTGTAGGAATTTTTCCAGCTCACTAAATATTCTTTCCCTGCAATAAAGTATTAGTACTAAAATATTTAGTCTACTTCTAAATTAGATATTCTCTTCAAATTATTATTTAGGATCAAGTCTTCTATGGTCTTTTTTAGTACCAAGTCTTCTATGGCTTTTTTAGTACCAAGGCTCATATGGTATTTTTCAGTACCAAGGCTTCTATGGCCTTTTTTAGTACCATGGATTCTATGGCATTTTTTTCAAGGCTTCTATAGCATTTTTATGTCAAGGCTTATATGTCATTTTCTTCAACTTGTGAAGTTATTTGATTCAAAAATGGAGATATTTAGTCTCCTAAATTCACCACAACTCTCCTAAAGAAGTCTTCTTTCATAGTATTATTCTCTTACACAAGGAACCAATATCTACACTATGATAGCACATCGACCTTCGAGCGATGGAGTTGGAGTCTCCTATATTTCGATCGTAGGAGTCCCAATCCTCTAAGAAATATTTTCCTACAAAAAAAGAAACTTTAGGCACTAGTTATAAAATTCTAGATATCTTGTATAATCCTCATTGAATGATTTGTCAATCCAGTGGCTTGAATGTTGAGTTTTGGTCTTCATGAGTTTTTCATGAAACTCTGTGAAAAGACTCTAGTCAATTGCAATATTAGTATTTCCTAGAACTGATATTTCTTTAAGTCCTCACTCGTGACTCTTCCTAATTCTACCACCTAGATTCTTCTGAGAGCTTTTAATAGTGGTTAGTCCAACGGTGCATTAGTTTGTCAAAATTCTTAGGCTCAATAATAATGGTAGCTTTCCTATAGACCTACATAGACTAGATGTATCATAGATCTGATACCACTGTTAGCTTTTGATGTAGCAAGCATTGGGATATAGAAATTACAAGATGTAGACTAATATGAAAGAAAGTAAATCTACTAGATGATTGAAATATGCAACATATAGAAATGATATAAAATATTACAATGTAGCTATGGATGAAATTAACACTCCAATATAAAGCTACTAAAATACATTGCACTCATCACCAATGGATGGTGTCTCACATAGAACTAAGCTACACTACATCCCCTGAATCTCTTTAAAATATGACTCTATATCTATCTATCTATGAGGTCATCCTTATATATGCAAAATAGGATACTTGGTCAACACTCTATCTAGTTGTGCAAGGGATAACTTACACATGTACAACTTGCACATTGACACGTGTGCACTTGATACATTGCATGAAGTAACTAAATAAATTGCTCATAAAGTAATCTAATTATGTACCTTGGAAGATACATTTATATAACCCAAATTATGGAATAGAATCTATTTATAACAGGAAAATCAACTTTATGTGGAAATTCATTTCAGATTTTTCTCAAATAGTTAAGCCCATGACTAAAATGCTCAAAAATAAAGTAGACTTCAAGTGGATGGATGTCTGAAAACATGATTTTAAGATAATTAAAGAAGCAATATCTCAAGCCCTTGTGCTTTTCAATCTAGACTACTCCAAGTATTTTATCATTTATGTATTTGGAGTAGAGTAAAGTTATGTTGTTGTGCTTGTCCCAAAAAAGGAAGAGAATAATGAGTGGCCTATAGCCTTCTTGAGTCAAACACTGCTTGACCATGAAGAAAGGTATAATTTTATAGAGAGATAAGTATATGTAGAGATGAAAGCATTGAAGAATTTTAGGCACATTGATATATATAGTGCATTTGGATGTTCAAAAGTTTGTAATTCATGGAGAACTAGGATATAAGAGAGCTGGTTGGGTGAGAATGATTCAAGAATATGACGTTGAGATACAACTGACCATGCTGATAAAAGGTAAAGAAATATGCCATAAATTAGCTAAATATATCATGCAAAATATAAATTTATTATTGGAGGGAGAGCAGCCCACCCAATCAAGAGTACAAGCATAATAGGATACTCGGTTTGAGAAATTGATACATTATTTTATATATGATAGATATCCAGATGGTCTGACTACTTATCAAAGGCATAAATATAGAATATAGGAAATAAAATATGCACTAATTAATGGTATTTTATACTAAAGAAATTTTTATGGGGTATTGCTAATATGTTTACATATGTAAAAGATGAAAGAAGTCCTCAAAGAATATTACAATGGCTTTTTAGGTAGACATTACTTTGGGTAGAACACAGCTGCAAAAATCCTAAGAGCTAGATATTATTGGCTATCAATATTTTTAGATGCATTCAAACTAGCCATAGGCTATGAAAAATATCAAAGGTTCATGAGGAAAAGCAAGCATCCAACCATACCTCTCTAGCCAATAATTGTAGAAGAACCCTTCCAATAATGGGGGCTAGATTTTATCAGAGTCATCAATCCCAATTCCTCCATATGACACAAATACATCTTGATGATGAAAAATTATTTTACAAAATGGATGAACTCAAAACCCACCAAACATGATGATCAAGATACAATTATTGAGTTTTTGGAAATATTGATCATAAGGTTCAAGGTCCTCACTACAATTGTTTCAGATAATATCGAATCATTCATTTATGCTAAAACCATTTATTTTACAAGAAAATATGGAATGTATTAGAATGCATACTCCAATTATTACCCTCAGGGAATGGGTTGGCAGAATCTACAAATAAGAATTTATTTAAAATAATAAAATACAACATTGAAGATAATCCAAGTAGTTGGTATTTGTTGTTGGATCAGGCGTTATGGGTTGATAGGATTACAATAAAGAAGGCTTTAAAAATATCTCCCTATGATTTAGTGTATAGGAAGGAGGTAATTTTACCTATCAATTTAGAGTTGCCAACTTTAAATTTCATCAGTGAAAATAGAGTAGAAGATATACAATCTATTGAAAAAAATTGGCCGCATTAATCTTGCTAGAAGAAAGATGCAAAAAGGCTTATGAAAATATTTGTCACCACCAAAAAACTATCAAATGATGGTTTGTAGCTCCTAAATAATTTTAGGAAGGATAACTTGTCCTTAAATGGGATGTAGATCAAGCTAAGCAAATGCATTTTGGGTCATATCTCACAGAATAAAAGAAAGATGCAATTGCATTTTGGTTGCATGATTTGGATGGTCACATATTACCAATCCTGATAAATGACTAGTACTTGAAGTATTATGTATAAACAATAATGTGTATTACTTGTACATATGTAAATATAGCACATGTATATAGTTCTATACAGAGAATATCTACCATCATGAGGGTAGCTGTGGGTAATTTTAGGCCATCACCCACACACACTTTTGATTGAAAGTGTAAAATGTAGTATGGAGAATGCTGAATATTTTATCTTTAGGCTTAAAACATATGGGTACTTAAATTTTGGTACTTGGTGGAAGGTGATATGCCTAGAAATGGCTAAGTCTCAAGATTTTTGAAACATTTTTACCTCAGGGGGAAGCAAGCAGGTACCAAAAACCCATTGCTTGGCAACAATGAAAATTTTTCTAACGTCTAGAGAGTGTCAAAAATTTCATACCTTGTAAGGTAGTGTATGGATACCAAATATCCATCATACCATAGCAAGCATATGCTATTGAAACTTTTGTCCCTGGCTAAGGGGCAAATGGGTACCATGAATCTGTTTCCAAGAAAATTTTGAGTTGTGAAATTTAGCTAAGTATAAAACCTGTTGGAATTCCTCCACCCCTCTAAGTAGTATATGAGTACCAAGAATACATCACTAAAATGTCAAAATTTTATACCTAGCCAAGTATCATGCCTAAAAAATATTGCATCTTTGTTGTGTGTATGTAAATTTGATACACATATATACATTTGTATAATAAATTTCAACATTCATGAAGGTAGCTTCAATGATTGGCCTGCATGGTTGCAAATCCATTACTAATTATGGTTTGAAAATATTTATACCTATGCATTGTAATATCACTAGAAGGCTAATGAAGATATAGGTCAATTATTTAATATGCTATTAGGGATACCCATGTGGTGGATTATAGCTCACATGAAATCATCCAAGTATAGGATCAATTTTCTAATTATTTATGTTCATGCAAATATTAGTAATTTTTAAAGAATAAATGACATTATTTTAATGCAACAACGACATCAAGGTGAAAGAAAATCTAGGTGAAAGGTTCAACTTGAACAAGCCATATAAATCCAACATTCCATGAATTGCTACTAGCTAGTTATGAAGCTAAATTAAGTATGCATCATTAATATTGCAATGGTGGGTGATCCTTTATAATATTTGCCTAGGTTAGTATAATATCTAAAGCTAGTAGATTGACGTGGCAATGATTAGGGTTTTTAGTGGCAGCTAATCAAGAAATAACCTAGAGTAATGAACTAAATTATCATGAGCTACCAAATTTTAAGCATGATGATATTTTATTGGATAACCACACACCTCTCAAAGTGGTGTGTGTTAAAAAGCTCCATGAAGTTGGTCAATATTGAACAAATATCCCTAGGCATGCGTAATATCTTGCATGAAAAAATAATGGCTCTACACTAACCAAGCTAACAGTTAGAAATTATAAATAGAGTTTGAGCCTAAACTACATGAACCTACTATAATTTTTGTTGAGAAGAGAGAAAAAATATATTGTAAGCTGAAGAGAGAAATTGTAGAGAACAAGCATAGATTTTACAAAAATATCTTGAGGAAAGAAAAGTATAGTAGTGCAGAAGAATTCAAAAGAATTGCAAGATAGAATGGCAGACATACATGGTATTGTGGTTATGATTAAGTTGAAGTATAAGTATTTTTAGTATAGCTCAAAGAAAAAGGGTATGAAAATCTTAGCAAACCACCTCGACAACATAGCATGGAATTCTAGAGTAGCTAAATCCATGCCTAGACTAGCTCATCCATATCTAGAATTAATCATGGTAGTAGCAAAATACTATGACCCAGATACTACCATAGTTTGCAACTCAAAATTTGAACCATTGTTCACAATATTAAGGTAATTCATTGTCAAAGCTTTTGTAGTAGGTGATATCCCAGGATTCAAACTAAAGACAATAGTTTTGGAGGAGCAAAAGAGGTATTTTAACAAGGATTCTATGAAAAATGGCTCATCATCTTGCTAAGAAAACCCCTAGATTATTATATGATAGAGCCAAGAAAGCTAGGAGAATTCAAGGAACATGCACAATTGATCTTGTTTATGTTAGCAGTTATATTGGGTTTGAGGATAAATACTCTGGTATACCCCTACCAGTTGGGTTTACCCAATGCTATCATGGATATTTGTAACTATAGAGGACAAGCAATACATCCACTTGTCATTTTTGACTAGGTAGAATTTTTAGAAAGGAGCATACATGAGCAACTTATTTCCATAAATAAAGGGTGTGATCTATTTACGTATTCTTTGTATCTAGCATGGCTTATATTTTTATACATGAACTCATAAAAACATAACTTATATGTGTATATGAAGGATGAAAAGGATCTAGTGCATCCTATAGTGGATTGAACCCCTATTTTGAGAGAAAGCTCCTCATACATGGAGTTTAACAAGCAGTTTTTGGGACTTGTTGGCATTTTTGCCACATTGATTTGATCATTGATTATTCATGCATAAGCTGTTGAAATTCTAACTCTTCTACAGGTTTTGATGCAAAAAATGGCTAAGTCCGAAAGTTGTCGCGAAATCGTGACAAAAAGCAGCATAGAGAGCCAAGTCGGAAAACCGTCGCGATATCGCGACATGTCGCAAAATCGCGGGTCGGACGAGGAGAGAGAAAATCAATGCAAAATTGGCACGATTTCGCGACGTGTCGCAAAATCACGATCAACGCAGTCAACGGCAGTAGGTGGGCAAAACCGTCGCGATATCGCGACGTGTTTGATTTTCGCGGTTTGCAACGAGCAGAAGGCATGAGATATAAAATGGTCACGAAATCATGACAAAATCGAGCCAAAGGCGATAAGGCCCAGTAGTGTAGCGAAATCGCGACAAAAACTGACCCAAAGCGCATAAGTCGAAAGACGTCGCGAAATCGCGACGCGTCGCGTTTTCGCGGTGCGGGTGGATTAAAAGGCTTAAGTGGTAAAATGGTAGCGATTTCGCTACAGTTAGAAAATGAAGCCAAACAAAGCAAAAAGTGTAGCGAAATCGCTACGTGTTCCATTATCGCGGGTCAGGTAGAGAAAAAGAGTCTAAGGCAGAAAACTGTAGCGATATCGCTACACTTTTGAGGAAACGTTCTAGCAAGACAAAGACGTCGCGAAATCACGACAGAAAGGGAGAACCGTACAAAGGGCGGAGAAACGTAGCGAAATCGCGACAGGGTGAAGTTGAAGACATTCTAAGGCAAAAGTGTCACGTTTTCGCGGCTTAAGAGCTAGACCGTACAACATGCCGAAAAGATGTAGCGAAATCACGTAGCGTCGCATTTTCGCGGTGCAAGGTAGCGAAGGAGATAATGAAAGCCGAATATGTAGCGAAATCATGACATGGTTGGTTTTCGCGGCTTAGAAGCAGCAGAAGCGTACGGACCAGAAAGACGTCGCGATTTCGTGACCTGTCGCGTTTTCGTGACCTGTTGCAGTTTCGCGCCTGGAAGCAGTTCAAACGGTCCGATGCTATTTTGTGAGTTTCGATGATTTAAAGCACCCCAGAATTAAATGTTTTGCTACTTTCCGATGCAGTCAAGGTAGAAGAACGCGCCCAAGATACCAGAATTGAAGATTTCCAAGATTTTGAAGCTGCTGTTCATGATTTTTCTAACGGTTTCATGCATATTTTCAAGAATACCATTTAATGAAGGCGACCGACTCTTCCATATGGCATTTAATTTCTGGTTTCTCCGAGGCTGTTTAAGGGGAGCATTTCCTTGTTTTTGTTGCTTAATTTATGGATCTCGAGGAGGTCCGTTGCAAATTTTAAATGCTGCCAAGAGGCCAGACCTCTATAAAAACCAATGTAAATCTCAAAAGCAAGTGTCGGGAGTGAGAGATACTTTTGCTGAAAGCTTTTTAAGTGCTTTGCATGAATATAAGACATTCGGCTCTCTGGTTTTGCAAGTGATTTTTCTGTGTATTGTCCCTTCTACATACTGCATTCCTAATTTGTGCTCGGATCTTTTATTTGCTGCTTAGTTTTAATTTTGTATTGAGTTTTAACAATTGCTAGTAAAAGAGTGAGTTCTGGAATGTTATTTTGGAGGTCATCTACGCAAGGTTGCGAGTGGATCACGCCATTGTCTTCTGTTATTTGCTATTGTTGTACTTAGAGTTATCTGCTGTTGCTCTTTCTCGATCAGATAAATTCAGCTACGACCATATTTCCCGTTTCTTTCCGCATCATTGTCAATTTCTTTCCTGTAACTTTCATCTAAAAACAAGTTTAGAATAGTAAGGGAACCAGCCCACTCTGGAGATTGGTCTGGGAGACATTTCTTTCTCCCAGCCTTTCAATGTTGGCCGGGTCTAGGGTGCATTTTATATAAAAATCCTTTCCTGTGGCGGATTCGTGACCAACAGTTTTTGGCACGCCCAGTGGGACAGACTTCTTCTGTCTCAGGAAAGATCCCATAGTATTGAAGGTTTAATGTTCACCTTCATACCGTAAGATTAGAGCATTTGGTGACTCTATTGTACTCAGAAATCTCTGAACGTGGATGCAGTGAAAGCTATACTTCATGATCACGAGATCACAGTCTAAAAAAGTTGAAGATCTTGTTGAGTTTTTCGAACTTGACAACACAAGAAGTGGTGAGCATTCTAGGTTGGTTTCCCCATCGCTCGCATCATCTGCCATATCTACACAAATCCCTAGTATTGTTACTAGTTTTCCATCTTCTCAGTCACATCCACTAGTCCCAATGGCTCAGTATCCTCCACCCAAGAAGTTCTTGGCATGGAACAGTTCAGGAGCCTTGAATTTGCAGGCTCAAAATCCAGTTCCTCAGGCCGCTTTGAAGGTTTTGCCAACCTATGATGGTACGGGTAAGACTGCATATGAACATATTAATGATGTAGCTTCTCTGGCAGCCATTCATGATATAACTGACGAAGATGTGATGGTGAAGTTGTTGGTGTTATCACTGAGAGGTAAATTGTTGTATTGGTACCGAACGTTGCAACCAGGCACCATTACATCATGGGATCAGCTAGGAGAACTACTAGTTAAGAATTTTCATGAACAGGCTGATCCATTTTCATTGTTGCATCAGTTTAATGCGATCCAGAGGCACCCGCAAGAAGAGATAGCTGATTTTAATGTTCGATTCACAAGAACCTGGCAGAGAATTCCTGATGGTCTTCGGCCTGCTGATGAGCTAGCTGCATTTTACTACCTCAGAGCGTTCAACACAGATATCGGTTGGGCTGTCCAGCAGTCCAACGTGACGACATTTCCGTAGTTGTTTGAACAAGCATTGAAGGCAAAAGCTGATCTGATTGCTATAGGTAAACTTCCTCCGAAGGTAACTATGCCTATTATACCTGATCTGCCTAAGTATTTATATTCTGGTTCGCTTCCACAACCCATGCCATCTATGTATCCTACCCCATCATGGAGCTCCAATGCACCTCAAATCGCACCTATCCCAGTTCCCCAGCTTCTTGCTCCAACTGTTCCCCAATTTCCTGCACCGAGCATTCCAAGGTTAGTCCCTCCATTTCCAACTCCCGCAAGTATCTTCCCCATAGTTTCCATTACCTTTACCAGCATCGCCTGTGTCCTCAAGCCCGGATCCTCAGTTGGTTATGTTACAAGAAATTCAGTCGGCTATGAGATCTCTCACTGACAAGGTGACATCGATGGAACGGAGAGAGGCGGAAAGAAGCTATCAGCCACGAAGATTTATGCCGGCAGTAACTAGAGAACAACCTGCTCCAAGCAAGGCTATGGAGAAAGCACCTGAAAGAAACTCAGCAGTTCTGGTAAGTGAAGAGGTCGGCCCTTCACTGAACCATCTTATCGGTGTTCTTCCTCGCAATGACCCACATGATGAGTCCACTTGCATGGTCCACCAAAATTATTTGCAAGTTCTTACAGGAAGCCGTGTAAATATGATTCGAGAGGTGGATCTTACTTTCGTGGAGTCTCTGGAGGAACATATAGCAATACTGACACGCAACGGCAAGAAACCAATGTTGGTAGATCCGGCTAAAATGGAGCCATTGAAAGTGCCTCCTGTACAAGCAATGAAGCAACAAATGCCAACAAAGGCTCATGAGTTCCCAGCACAACGACAATCACCTGTTTTGTCGAAGGATCCACTTCCATCACCAGTAAAAGAGAAGGAACAAGCTTCTACTTCCCAGCCGCAGGTAGAAACAAAGGAGCAAGCCAAAGAAACGTTGCGGTATCCATCATTGACCAAACGACAACGAGTGGAGGCCACCCAACAATATAAGAGCAAATTTGAAGCTGCTAGTGGTGGGAAGGAACAGACTTCCATGGAGTACAACATTGTTGAAGAACTTAAATGGATACCAGCTAAGGTAAGTCTGTATGACACCTTACGCTTGCCTGGACAGGTAGATCTCTTACATGAATCCTCGAAGACCATACAAAGTAAGGGGAAAGCTCCAGCCCAGGTGGTTATGGCTCAAACATTAACTTCTGTAGTCAATGGCAGGAATAGACCACCCCCGTTTTATCTGTCATTGCAAATAGAGGGTTGGATCGTACATAATTGCCTGATCGATTCTGGTGCCGCTACAACTGTCATGCCTAAGGCAGTCTGTGAAGCAATGGGAATGGAATTCACATGAAGTAGCCCCGGCGTTTTGTAGTTAGATGGTACTCCAGTGAAAACAGTGGGTGTAATCAAGGATGTCCCAATTGTTTTGCATACTATGCCTCAGATTACAGTCATCCAGGAGATTGTTGTGGTCGACCTAGAACCGTATTTCAGTATGTGCTTATCCAGAGAGTTTACTGCAAAGTTGGGCGGTTACCTTGCACTCGATTATTCTCATTTGGAGATTCCGTTCAAAGGAAGACAAGTCCGGATCTATAATCAGAAACCTTCCACTTTTCATATTGAGAAGATAGAAGAAGCAAAAAAGTCCAAAGATGTTGTTCATATGCTAACTGAAGATTTGGAGGAGTTTTCAATGCTCAATTTCAATGCTATGATCCAGACTGAAATTGGTTGTTATTCCATTATGCAGCCTAAAGAGGTTGAAGTCAAGTTGCCACCTGATCAAGTTGAACAAGATTCTCTGCCAGATCAGCTTTATTTTGATGGAACACAATACAAAAATGGTGCTAACATTGGGACTAAACGATCATGCCTAGGTTTCAAGACGGCTGGGACACTTGAAGTGCAGCAGTTTCAGATTTTTGGTGACTCTGAGCTGATCAAGAACCATGAGTTTACTGAGCATCCGTCAAGGATCTGGGATCCAGGAGACAGAACCGTGTTTGGGTTTGTGTCTTTCCCGAAAGTTCACATCTAATTCGGGAGTTATCTTGTATATAGCAATATAAAAAAAAAGAAAAAAGAGAAAAAACAAAAAAAGAGAAGTATTGTTTTTATTTGTCCACTTCGGCTCTTTTTGCATGCGAGCCGTAGGTGCCTGTTTTTTTGTTTTGTCTTTTTCTTCTCCTTTCCCAGCAGTTGGTGGCTTTCTAGCAATTTCTTCTTTCCCCTTCCCTTTTTCTTCCCTTCCCTTCTTCATTTTCCTTCTTCTTCTTCTTTTCTTCTGCAGTAAAGAAAAAGCCACTGTTGTTGTTTCTTTTCCCCTTTCCTATTATTCCCGCTTCTTCTTATCCCTTTCTTCTAAGTTCTCTGTTGTTTTACGCATTTATTTACAGTTTATTTCCTCAGTTCATTCACTTCCACTTCCATTCCATTATGTTCATTTACTTCCATTCCCCTTCCATCGCAGCTGGTAGTACAACAACTCTCTGTTACTGTCTACCGCATTACTTTATCATTCCATTCATTCCATCATATCACTATTCCATTTGCATTTCATCGCCTGCGCAATCGTAGGATCTCACTTCATTCATTTCCATTCCATAATCAGTCGAGCCAAATGCAAGTTCTTTCAGTTTCATTCATTCAGCAAAAGATGTTGCAGCAGTCCCTCGAGATGAAACCCCAGCAGCTAATTTTCTGTTCTAAGTTTTCATGACTCTGTGCCCAATGGATTCAGGCCTGGGATTCTTGCATACAGCGGAACTGTATACCCCACGAGCCACCAAGAATGTTGGCATTTTTGCCACATTGATTTGATCATTGATTATTCATGCATAAGCTGTTGAAATTCTAACTCTTCTACAGGTTTTGATGCAAAAAATGGCTAAGTCCGAAAGTTGTCGCGAAATCGTGACAAAAAGCAGCATAGAGAGCCAAGTCGGAAAACCGTCGTGATATCGTGACATGTCACAAAATCGTGGGTCGAACGAGGAGAGAGAAAATCAACGCAGAATTGGCATGATTTCGCGACGTGTCGCAAAATCGCGGTCAACGCAGTCAACGACAGCAGGTGGGCAAAACCGTCGCGATATCGCGACGTGTTTGATTTTCGCGGTTTGCAACGAGCAGAAGGCATGAGATATAAAATGGTCATGAAATCGTGACAAAACCGAGCCAAAGGCGATAAGGCCCAGCAGTGTAGCGAAATCACGACAAAAACTGACCCAAAGCGCATAAGTCGAAAGACGTCGCGAAATCGCGACGCGTCGCATTTTCGCGACGCGGGTGGATTAAAAGGCTTAAGTGGTAAAATGGTAGCGATTTCGCTACAGTTAGGAAATGAAGCCAAACAAAGCAAAAAACGTAGCGAAATCGCTACGTGTTCCGTTATCGCGGGTCAGGTAGAGAAAAAGAGTCTAAGGCACAAAAGCGTAGCGATATCGCTACACTTTTGAGGAAACGTTCCAGCAAGACAAAGACGTCGCGAAATCACGACAGAAAGGGAGAACCGTACAGAGGGCGGAGAAACGTAGCGAAATCACGACAGGGTGAAGTTGAAGACATTCTAAGGCAAAAGTGTCACATTTTTGCGGCTTAAGAGCTAGACCGTACAACATGCCAAAAAGATGTAGCGAAATCGCGTAGCGTCGCATTTTCGCGGTGCAAGGTAGCGAAGGAGAAATGAAAGCCGAATATGTAGCGAAATCGTGACATGGTTGGTTTTCGTGGCTTAGAAGCAGCAGAAGCGTACGGACCAGAAAGACGTCGCGATTTTGCGACCTGTCGCGTTTTCGCGACCTATTGCAGTTTTGCGCCTGGAAGCAGTTCAAACGGTCCGATGCTATTTTGTGAGTTTCGATGATTTAAAGCACCCTAGAATTTAATGATTTGCTACTTTTCGATGCGGTCAAGGTAGAAGAACGCGCCCAAGATACCAGAATTGAAGATTTCCAAGAGTTCGAAGCTGCTGTTCATGATTTTTCTAACGGTTTCATGCATATTTTCAAGAACACCATTTAATGAAGGCGACCGACTCTTCCATATGGCATTTAATTTCTGGTTTCTCCGAGGCTATTTAAGGGGAGCATTTCCTTGTTTCCGTTGCATAATTTGTGGATCTCGAGGAGGTCCGTTGCAAGTTTTAAATGTTGTCAAGAGGCCAGACCTCTATAAAAACCAATGTAAATCTCAAATGCAAGTGTCGGGAGTGAGAGATACTTTTGCTGAAAGCTTTTTAAGTGCTTTGCATGAATATAAGACATTCGGCTCTCTGGTTTCGCGAGTGATTTTTCTGTGTATTGTCCCTTCTGCATACTGCATTCCTAATTTGTGCTCGGATCTTTTATTTGCTGCTTAGTTTTAATTTTGTATTGAGTTTTAACAATTGCTAGTAAAAGAGTGAGTTCTGGAATGTTATTTTGGAGGTCATCTATGCAAGGTTGCGAGTGGATCATGCCATTGTCTTTTGTTATTTGTTGTTGCTGTACTTAGAGTTATCTGTTGTTGCTCTTTCTCGATCAGATAAATTCGGCTACGACCATATTTCCCGTTTCTTTCTGCATCATTGTCAATTTCTTTCCTGTAACTTTCATCTAAAAACAAGTTTAGAATAGTAAGGGAACCAGCCCACTCTGGAGATTGGTCTGGGAGACATTTCTTTCTCCCAGCATTTCAATGTTGGCCGGGTCTAGGGTGCATTTTATATAAAAATCCTTTCCTGTGGCAGATTCGTGACCAACAGGGACTTGCTCTTACTCAAATCTATAGAAAATTTTCTTGCCTTATGCTCAACGTCATAGAAACATCAAAGAGTAATAGGCAAGAAATAGGAGGTTAGTTCTTTTTGAAGGAAGGAATAATTATCAGTCTATATGGCCACCTAAATAATCTATATTTGTTGTTGTATTATATCACTAACTAGCTCTTTGGGTTAGAAATGTGTAGACAAATATATGTGATGATGTAGCATTTTGGCCCTGGAGTCAAGAAGATCATGATTTTTTAGGTTCCTATAAAATTTGAAAACATCACCATGACAAAAAAGGAGCCAAAGCAATATCATGATTTGGAGGGTAAATTTGTTTCCCTGCAAATGCCAATAGTGCCCCACAAATGGCACTATGACCTAGATAGAATTTTCAAGACAAAGTTATTTAATATAAACAATAAGGTACCTCCATTCGAGCATGTACCAAATGCAAATATTAAAATGTTCAAAAATTTAGTAGATGACCAAGTGGCACTGTTCAAATACATGATTATGTAGGAGAATAGAAGAAGCCACCATGGAGAACATGGCATCCATATAAGCAAGTTTTTAATTTGGAAAGAAATGAAAACCAAAGGATCAATCCAAAGCTTATCGATAATATAAAAGAGAAGTTGAACTAGAAAGAGCATAAGATAGAAGAATGGTAGATGTAGCTCTAAAATTCTCACACTCCTTTCCTCCGGGCTAATGTATCCACACCTCGAAGGGGAATGGGAGAGTGATAGGTCTACACCTTGAAGAGAGACACTTGATTTCATGTCTTCTTTGGTGATTTTTTGATGAATTGTTTAGGGTTCACTAGGAAACATTTCTTGGTAGTTTCCACGCCTAGGTTTGGATTTTGTTTAGTGTGTTCTTTTTAATTTCTCGTAATCACCTAGTTTTGGCCAATGCAACTAAACTATGCTAAATGCAATTCAATTTTCAATGAATACAATAGACAGTAATAAACAGAGGAAAATCTAATGCAAATGCTAAATTATAAAGGAATTTGAAACTCTTACTCGACCCAAAAGTCTGATGAATATTTTGTTCTTTATTGAGGGCAAGGTCATATGCTGCAGGGTCAATATCGTACTATTCTGGTCAAGATCGTATGTACAATTTTTTATTGTACCAGTAGATCAGTGATCGATAGATCCGATCACAGCAGAAGCCTATAGTTTCATAAGTAAAGTGTAGAAAATAAAAAATGGAGTATGCCACAAACTTTATCAGATAGAAATCAGATTATATATGATCTATTGAATGATTTTTTAAGAGAAATTATCATGTATATACCTTAAACTATCTAAAGTATGCAATTGGATGCAAATTGATGAACTCCAAGAATGAAATAAAAAAAATTTATACTATATGCAATGGAGAATGATAAATTAGACAATGATCATGCAAATCAGAGACTAGAAAATGCAAACCCACGCTTGGAGTTGCCCCTAAGTGATCTGTAGGTGAGATCATAACCAAACAACAAGATCGTATCTATGATTGCAAGATTGTATGCTACCAGGACAAGATCGTATCCTCCGATCACTAATTGTATCCTCCGATATTGTAGAAACAATAAAATAACAAGGGCTAATGCATAAATTAAGCAACTAAAATGCAGAATTATGTCAATGAGTTAGGAGGGATTTGAGGAGGGGATGCCTGATTAAATAGGCTAAACCAATAGGTGAAATTAGGCTAAAAACAAAATAGGTTGTAACTTCTTCCAAGATGGGACTGATCAGCAGATCCGATCCCGTAACTGTCGCATAGTTGGATAGGTAAGGACAAAAAACATTACAACTTGTTTTCTCACTTTGCTAAACTAAGTTTTTCTATTTGGAGTAAGATCATATGTATTCTCTGAGAGATTGTATGTACGATCTGAGAGGTTATATGTACGATCGGAGGGATCGTAATACGATCTCGTCCATTTGAACCCAATCTTGTCAGGAAAGCATGAAAAATGAGGCAACTAGTTTGATTTTTAGATGTTTTTGACTTTAATGCAAATTATTATGAGTTAATTTTAGGGTGTTACATTTTGCCTCCTCTTTAGCACATTTTTGAAAAAAATGCATTAAAGAAGATAATGGCACACTTTATGAGAGTCAAAATTTATTGCAATTTTTTTTTTGAATTTAAGGTTTTTATTGCAAGTTGTTTTAAGTGTGATACCCCCTTCGAGTTTTTATGCCAAATCCTTTGTTTGGAGAAAAACTCGAAATTTGTTGCTTTTAAGGGTAAAATAAAAGTAAAAAGTAGAATTAAAACTTAATTCATTTGTTATTTATCATTTGTTGTTTTGGAGCTCTGGAGAAAACTATGGCAGACGTTCCCCATCCCACAAATTTGGTCAGAGCAGGAGATGGAGCTCTCAGGGTAAGTGTTTTTCACTCTTCTAGCTTAGATTTTTCATGTTTTTTGCTTTAATTTTATTTAAATTTGGATTTTTAGGGCACGACTGCCATCATGCGATCCTAATTGCAAAATCATAACGATCTTGCAAGATCGTATCGATTTTTCAAGATCATATCTATTTCACGATATTGTATTTTTTGATATCGGTGAAATCGATACGATCGAGGTCAAAATCGGTCAGATTTCGATGATATCGAAGAATAGGATATTGCAAAAATTGATATGATTTTGAAAAATTTGATACAATTTTACATATTTTGATACGATTTTGATTTTTTGATCTGATTAGTTGATTTAACTTGTGTTGCTTTATTTTATTAACAGATACCTAAGCTGAATAACTGAGAATGGATACATGCTAGTCTCCAGGCTGATTTGGGTGCTCTCTCACCTGATGAGAGAAATTTTTTAGAGGTAGTAGGACTTAGACATGTGGTGAAAATGCTACAAATTCTAGTGGACTTGAGATTACTTATAGCTCTCGCAGAGAGATGGTACCTAGAGTCCTCATGCTTCCTACTGCTGATAGGGGAGATGACCCCTACATTAGAGGATGTCTGGAGGATTCTGAGGGTGCCTATTAAGGGTATATTTATAGAAGCATATGGTAACAAATACCAGGCACTAAGGATGTTGACGAGAGACCCTTGATTTTATCTGAAGAAGGGTGGGGTCAGCATAGACAAGCTCGGGGAGATAGAGGGAGTTTCCCACTTGATAGTTTTATTGAGTGGCTGATGAGGATTGATGTTTGATCTTTCATATGACCCCTCTAGTAGTTCCTAGCTAGGTTTGCATAGTTTATTTCTTGCAAATTAATAATTGTAAGTGAGTCTCCTTCTCACATGCACTTGTGGGCACTAGTTATCTTCTAGTTGTCATTTAGAGTGTTAGTTAGTAAGTGTGAACTCAAAGTAGGAAGTGTGTACTTCAAGATAGCTAAAATGGATCTTCTAGTTAGCAATATTCCTTTCTCTTAACTTAGAAGTTTACGTGCATTCTCCTTTGCACTTTTGTAGCTTATGGTTAAGCATATTGGATCAAATCCATGATTTGATGGGTTTGGTTATGTATTTTGGGCCATTAGTGCCTATATATTGAATTGTAAATAATAGAACACTTAGTTGGATTTTCAATCCTTTTCATTGGTATCAGAGCCTAGTTCATGTTTGCACTAGGGCTTGTGAGGTGAGAGGATAGGAGATAATTTTGTTATGAGAAATTCTTTCTCATTGAGGACTCGGTTTAAGCTCAAGGGGAGCTTGAAAACCATTCAGAGAAGGAAGTTCCTTCGACGACAAACTCCTCGTTCCAACTTTTTGCTTATGCTCAAGAGGTATAGGAAAAGTTTGCCTCAGAGTTCTTCGTATTGTGATCCTTGGAAGGGATTGGATCGTAGCTACGGTCCAATTAGGATTAGGGAGCCATTTAACCCTACTGCCCCCCCCATTTTTGAGTACTGAAGAGCTCCAGGAGGTCATCAAAACCAGGTCGTGTGTCGACTTGGGTCTGGTTGCCTTTCAAACGCTGGTCGTGTGTCGACCGGATCTTGAAAGGAGAGCTACTGAAGGGATCTGGTTGCTCGTATTTTTACAATTTAAGTTTTTCAAGCTTTGGAATTAACCCTCCTGGTTAATTTTTAAAATTTTCTAGTTTGTATTAGAAAAGCTTCAATTTTTATTAATATATTATCTTTTTAATATATTAATTTAAGCTATTGTAAAAAAAAAAATATTGAAAATTTATTTTTATTTTTTTAGAAGCCTTATTGCCTTTTTGGCTACCGCACCAGCACCGAGGGTGCTTGGTCGGCAGCCGCGGGCTGGTCGAGCGCGTCAGACAATCCTGACGCACTCAGCTCGCTGTCCATGAATTGACAACCTGACATTATGTCAGGCGTCAGTCCTACGGCAGACACTGTTAGTCGACAGTGCCTACGATGTAGGTCATGGCAGCACTGCTCGGTACCGAGCCGATGGTAGTATGCACTGTCCACCGGCCTGACAGCCTGACAGCTTGTCAGGCTTTAGCTCCAGTGCAGCAGGCTCAGCCGTCGCAATGCCTGACAGTATTTTCAGGCGTCTGCAGGCTTTACTGCCTGCGACGCAGCATCTGACAAAACTATCAGACGTCTGCAGGGCCTGCTGCCCGTAGATCCGCCACGACAGCGCTTGACAGTGCTGTCAAGCATCTGCCGGGCCTGCAACAAATTGGCCAGGGGCAGCCGTGACTGTCTAGCTACGGGCTTCTGCCCTTTGGTGCATGAAAGTTGTGCACGAAAATTAGTGCACGAAATTTTGCATGATTTGTGCCACTGTAATTCTTCTGCATTGTAATTGGAATTTTGTTGTTGGTTTATTTGCTCGAGAAGCGTGCAACAGGAGTTTTGTGAAGTCTGCCTCGAGAAGTGTGCCACAGTAGCAGCAGAATTTCATGCATTGAAATTAAGTTGGAGTGCACTGTAAGTCATCTTGAAGGGTAATTTATTGTAAATTTTTAATTTTTACTATTTAAGGTTGCATGTTAAATTTTGTTTTTATTAATTTAATTTTTAATAACTTGATTAAATTCATTAATCTTTGATTAATTGAAATTTAATTTTTAATTAAGTTATTTTTAAATTAATAAATTCTAAATTGCACCTTAGATTAGTTTAAAATTTCAAAATTTTGAGCCTTAGGAGTAAATTTTCAAATTCAGAAGCACTCCATTGTAACAAGGAAAATTTCCATTTTTCTTTCCTTGATTTAGTGCTTTCTCATTTTTACTCCTGGCTTATACCCGGGTTCACATGGCTTCTGACTTGGCTGCCCAAGTGGCAGAACTTGCCCATGTTGTAAATGCTTTAGCAGATAAAGCTAATGATACTACCATGGCAGAAGTCCTTGGCAATCTTGCCATGAAGGTAAATGACATTTCTGTGCATAATGCTTCAACTTCTGCTCATGATTCTCGTCTGAGAGTTCGTTGTGAAGTTCCATTTTATGATGGATCCAGGAACCCTGATGTCTTGAATAGTTGGATTCTTGACATGAGTTCTTGGTTTTCTTATTCTCAACTTTCAGAAGACGATGTGGTGCCTTATGCTAAGCTAAAACTTTCTGGTTTAGCCAAAGTACTTGTTGAACGAAAAAGAGGACAGGATGCACTCACTTCATGGGATGAGCTTATACATTGTCTTAAGACCAATTTTTATCCTTCAAATTATTCTAGGGAATTGGTTATTAAATGGTTTCATTTTTGACAAGGTACTAATATGTCTGTACAAGAATATATTTTCCAGTTTAACAGGTTCAGGATACTTGTGAATGTGGAGGATGATGTTCCAGCTTTGATTCTCAAATTTCAAAGTGGCTTGTTAGAGCATTTGTATAGGGAACTAATGTTTGTTTCTATGGAAACATTGGATTCAGTTTTCAACCAGGCGCAACTTGCGGAGGACAAGTTTAAGGCGCATTCGCAGGCATTCCATGCACCTGTTACTCAAGTGGTTGCAAACTCATCAAAAGGGAATAATTCTTTCTCACAAAAGAAGAATTTTGCTCAAAAGAAGAATGTTTCTTCTCCATCTCCTTCTTCTCCTTCCCCTTCCGCTTCTACTCCTTCTTCTTCTTCTAAACCTTCTTATTCTTTTTCTTCTTCTAAAAATTTTTGCAATTATTGTAAGAAGAAAGGGCATGAAAAAGCTGATTGCTTTAAGCTTAAAAAGAAGAGTTTAGTAATTACTACTCAAGAGGAGGATGCTCCCAAAGGTCCCCTTGAGTCTGTAGGAGAGAGTAGAGTATACACGGAATTACGAGGTAAGCTTAATGAAGTTACCTTGGTAAATGTAAGTTCATCCGAAGGGGCTCGTGATGCTTTGTTCATCACTCGAGCCCATTTGCTTCATAATTTTGCAACCGATTGTATAGTGGATAATGGCTCGCAGAAAAATCTAATTGCGAGGTCCATTGTCGAGCGTTTGAAGTTACCTATGGAGCCTCATCCTCAACCTTATTCTTTGGGTTGGAAGGATAGTGGAAGAGGCTCAGAAATCACTCACACTTGCACATTAAAATTTGCACTTGGCCCACATTTCATAGATCAAGTCACTTGTGATGTGACTCCTATGGATTGTTGTGGGATTTTGCTTGGACAACCTTTTCAGTATGATAGGAGAGCTGTTTATGATGCTTTCAAAAGAACCTACACACTTCAAAAATATGGTAAGGTCTTTCTCATTAAAAGCACCAACACTCCTAACATCATTCTAAGTTCCAAGCAAACAAAAAGAGTAATTAAAAAAGGTGGTGATGTTGCTCTAATTTTCATTCGCTCTCAAAACACTTCTACATCCACATCCATTACAAAGCAACACTCTTCAATGGATAAAATATTGCAAAGTTATTCACACATATTTCAGGAGCCAAAGTCTCTTCCTCCAATTCGCACAATTAATCATAGCATTGAAATCATTCCTGGTTCTTCACTACCTAATGCACCCATGTATAGACAATCTATTTTGCAAAATGAAGAAATAAAAAGGCAAATAGAAGATTTGTTGTCTAAGGGTTTCATTAAGGAAAGTACTTCTGCTTGTGCCTCACCTATTTTGTTGGTTCTTAAAAAATATGGCACTTGGAGATTGTGTATTGATTTTCGTGCTTTGAACAGAATTTCTGTAAAGAATAGATATCCATTACCACGCATTGATGATTTATTAGATCAGCTTCAAGGAGCTAAGTTCTTTTCAAAAATAGATCTCAAAAGTGGATATCATCAAGTGCGTATCCAAGCTGAGGATACATGGAAGACAACTTTTAAGACGAAGATGGGCCTCTTTGAATGGTTGGTCATGCCCTTCGGTCTTACTAATGCTCCTGCAACCTTCATGAGGTTGATGAATGATGTATTTCGTGATGTACTTGACAAATTTGTAATAATATATCTTGATGATATATTGATTTTCTCAAAAACTTGGGAGGAACACCTTAGGCATATCCAGCAAACCCTTGATCTTCTTGCGAAGAATCAATTATATGCCAATTCTTCCAAGTGTTCTTTTGGCAATACTTCAGTTTCTTACCTTGGCTATGTGATTAGTGAAAGTGGAATTCAGGTAGATCCCATAAAAGTTGATGTTTTACTTAAGTGGTCCCCTCCTACAACTCTCACTGAGTTAAGGAGTTTTCTAGGACTTGCGAATTTTTATCGCAAGTTCATTCCTCAATATTCCACCCTTGCAGCTCCATTGCATTATCTCACTAAGTCCAAAATTCCATTTCATTGGGAGAAAAGCCAAGAAGTTGCCTTTGAGAAACTCAAAAAGAAACTTTGTACAACACCTGTGTTAACTTTACCCGACCTCTCTCAACCTTTTGAGATTGAAACGGATGCCTCTAAAGTTGCCTTAGGATCTGTGCTCAAACAGAATGGTCATCCAGTTGCTTATCATTCAGAAACTTTTTCTGCTGCTAAGTTGAACTATTCTACATATGACAAGGAGTTGTATGCATTAGTTCAAGCTATTAAGTATTGGAGACATTATCTTTTGGGAAAAGATACAGTAGTACACACCGATCATATGCCTCTCAAGTTTTTACAATCTCAAAGTAAAATTGAAGAATCAAGACATATGAAGTGGGCCTCTTACCTCCAACAATTTCACTTGGTGATCAAGTACAAAAAGGGGAAGAGTAATACTGTTGCTGATTGTTTGAGTAGGCCTCCAGCCGCTCTTGCCTTAACAATTATGTCCACTTCACACTTGGGATTTCAGACTTGGCCTAATCAGTATTCACAGGATCCTGATTTTGGAAAAATATTTGAGCAAGTGAGTAAGCCTTCTTCTTCCAATTTGCGTCCTTTCCAAGATTTCTACATCAAAGAAGGACTTCTTTACAAATTGGACAAGGTTTGTGTTCCTTGTGAGCCTAGAGTGTCACTTCTTAAGGAAGCTCATTCTACACTTTATGGTGGTCACTTTGGGAAGCATAAAACACTTCATCATTTGCAAAGATTTTTCTATTGGCCTAAAATGCGAGAGGGATGTGTTGAGATTTCTCAAACAGTGTGCAGTTTGTTGTCGCTCAAAACCAGCTAATAGGAAGTTTGGCTTAGGCATGCCTTTGCCCATTCCTTCCCGTCCTTGGGAAAGCATTTCCATGGATTTGGTTAGTGGTTTTCCTATGACAGTGCGCCAACATGATTGTGTGTTCGTGGTGGTTGACAGATTCGATAAAATGGCTAAGTTTATTCCATGCCGCAAGACAAGTTCTGCATCAGACTTAGCCCAATTTTTCTTTGACAACATTTGGCGTTCCTTTGGTCTACCTACCAGCATTATCTCGGATCATGATTCACGCTTTGTGGGTCACTTTTGGCATTCTTTGTGGAAGATTTTGGGAGTTTCCCTTAACTTTTCCATCGCCTATCATCCGCGATCCGATGGGCAGACTGAAGTGGTAAACCGTACACTTGTGCAAAGTTTACGAATCTATCATCACGCTTCACCAACAAAGTGGGACTTGAGTCTCACTCATATTGAACATGCCTACAATAGGGCCCTACATTCTTCTACAGGTCATTCACCCTTTGAGGTTTGTATGGGATTTCAGCCCTTGGCACCTTATGAGTTACCTTTGTCTTTGCCTTCTCCTGTCACTTCACATCTTCAGAAGGAGCAAGACAAGGCACACTCATTTATTCAACACTTGCACAATCTTCAATCAAAGGTGGTTGAGATTTTGCAAAAGACACAACAGCAGTAGAAAAAGGCCATGGATCGACATCGAATTCCTCATCCATTTCAGGTTGGTGACAAAGTTTGGTTGCATCTTGACAAGCGACGTTTTACTGATAAGACTCATAGCAAAATCAAACCAATTCGCTATGGGCCTTATACTATTCTTCAGCAGGTGTCCGAGAATGCTTTCCGCCTTGATCTTCCCGCACACTTGGGAATTCATGACGTCGTCAATGTAGATCTTTTGAAGTTGTACTTTGACTCTACATTGGAGACTGCACCAACTATCAGTCATCCTGTGGACATGGTTCCTAATGCTCAATTACCATTGGATGCAGATCAGATCTATGACACGAAGACTCGACTAGACTCGCCAGGGGTCTACCACCTCATATCTTGTGGCTCGACGAGGACAGCTGCCGCATCAGGCTCGTTGGATTTCTTTTCATCAGATGTCCCGTGACTTTCCTATTCTTCTGAAAGCATTGGAGTCCAATGCTTCTATTGTGGGGAGGCATGATGAGGATTGATGTTTGATCTTTCATATGACCCCTCTAGTAGTTCCTAGCTAGGTTTGCATAGTTTATTTCTTGCAAATTAATAATTGTAAGTGAGTCTCCTTCTCACATGCACTTGTGGGCACTAGTTATCTTCTAGTTGTCATTTAGAGTGTTAGTTAGTAAGTGTGAACTCAAAGTAGGAAGTGTGTACTTCAAGATAGCTAAAATGGATCTTCTAGTTAGCAATATTCCTTTCTCTTAACTTAGAAGTTTACGTGCATTCTCCTTTGCACTTTTGTAGCTTATGGTTAAGCATATTGGATCAAATCCATGATTTGATGGGTTTGGTTATGTATTTTGGGCCATTAGTGCCTATATATTGAATTGTAAATAATAGAACACTTAGTTGGATTTTCAATCCTTTTCAGTGGCATCGTAGGAGGTCTTGTACTATGCCATATTAGTGGATACCACCTATAATGAACTTTAGTAGAGGTGATATACAACATGCGAGATCAGAGCACATGGTTTTCCTGGGGCCCATTCCTTCTTTACAAGTTATACAAATTTCTACATCATGTAGTCTACAAGGGAGGGAAGGGATTAGTCCTAACATATTTCCTATAGGTATGGTGCTGGGAGCATATAGCTATTCGATGACCTGTAGGTCTTCCTTTGGCTCGATTAGGATATGACCAACCTGGGGTGGAGGAGGACAGACCAAGGTTTTTTACTAGTCTGTACAGATAGGACATCAAGGACAAGTTAGCCTCGATGTTGTGAGGAAAATCATTGATGATTTAATGGTTGAGAACATTAGGTGGAGGTCCTGGAGGGAGTTACCAGGGTGGGGAGAGGATGCTTTTGAGTTGGATCACATCAGGAAAACCATTTGGCTATGGATAGAACAAAGGGAGATGGAGCTATACCGAATGGACCAGGTGATGTGTTAATTTTAGGTGCAATAGGACATTCCATGGAATATGAATGTCACTTACTCTAGGGTGACACATGATCATACTACTATTAGTGGTGCTCCTAGTATGGTTGAGTTTCTAGACCTTGAGCCAGATGATGAGGTATTACCCATGGTAGAGGGGAATGATGCTAGGGCTACAGATTAGTACCAATAGTGGTATGCCCACATTCACCCTATTCAATTTAGTGCACCAAGGAGTGTAGTGCAATAGGCAACTGAGTAGGTTTTCAGATAGTGATGTACAACCAACCAACAACAACAATCTGAGATACAGGTATCCTCGAGGAGACAGGGTCCTTGCATGAGGGGTGGACATTGGAGTTTACTAAGGATATCTGGGTTATGGGGGATATTGGGATATGGGGGTGTCTAGGGAGGATAGGAGAGCCTCTTCTTAGTGGATGATGGATGACAAGATGGAGGAGGAGCATGTAGCATCTCCTTAGCAGGTACCTGAGTTTCCCGAGAAGGGCAAGAGGATTAAGGAGGAGGGGGAAAGCAACGAGAAGGCTACTCTATAGGTAGAGGTGATTAGTATTAGGGAGGATAATGCCTCTTAGAAGACTAATATTGAGTCTTTAGAGGTACAGAATGTAGGTTTGAAGAGTAGGATTCAGGCTCTAGAGGTAGAACTCACACAGGCATGGGCTCAGGCGACTCAAGGAGTTGGGGCAGTGACTACTTCCCATTCAGGAGGATCAGGAAAGATTCAATTAGTGTAGGATCTAGTATGGTCTATACAACAAACCACATTTTACCATACCTTATACTTTATGGTAATACCTATAAAGCAAAAATAGGCTATGCTTCTTGAGATTTTGGGTCCTATTTGAATAGGATCCTCATCTCGCTCTACTACTGGGGTGACTTACTCTAGGATGGTGATAGTAGGGGGGCATTTTTTATTACCACCACCACCCCCTATAAGATAGGATGATGCTATGAGATCTAAAGGCTCGAGAGGAGTCTAGGGTGGGCTTACTTAGACACATTTTTGTACTATATATCCTTAGTGACTGAGTATGCCAATTTTTGAGGATTGTGGCATACCAGTCCAACTCTATTTTGTATATAGACTTTCGAGATATATATATATATATATTGATCCTCTTGTTCTATGTGACTTTGTATGATTTGATTGCATTTGATTGAATTTTTATGATGTTTAAATTTCTTATAATCATGCTTTTGATTTAAAATTTTTGATCATGCTTAAAAACAATAATTCAAATTTTTTGTAAATATGTTTTTGAAAAGATGTTTTTGTATGATGATGAAATAAATAGATTAGCAATGTTCCTTGAAGGATGTTGTGTTGTTGTATGACTGTAATGCTCGCTAGATCATGAAGTGAATCCTATTGTGAGGAATTTTGTATTGCTAATAATAGAAATGTTTTTGTGGTGCTCAAGCATAATCTTGAGGCTTATAATAATGTAAAGAAGATGTTTGATTTTTTTTTTGAGAAAAAATGATTTTTAATTAATATTTTGATAAGGATTTATTGTTTGTGAGAAAATAATGTGACTTAAGCATGAAAATTTTGGAAGGATGACTTGCGCTAGGCATAGAATTCCTAGTGTGCAAATTTTTGAGGATAATAATTACTAGGAATTATACCATCATCGTGAAGTCAAAAATGCAATGCATGATGATACAAAATTATTTATTTAAAATATAATTTGATATGAAGCAAATATTCATATCACATATTTAAGAATATTGAAAAATATGAAATGTTTTAGACCTAAAAATTGAGAAAGATGACTTGTGCTAGGCATAGAATTCCTAGTGTAAAAATTGAGAATAATAATTCCTAGGAATTATACCATCATCATGAAGTCATGATGCAATGCATGATAAATGATTTTGGACTACAAGTTCTTTTGAATAGGTTATTTTTGGAGATTTTGAATTTTTTTTAAATATTTATGTAAATGATAAACTAATGTTGTTCAACAAATTTCAAAGAAATATTTTAACTTATTTCTAAGACAAAATCAAATTTATCAAGAACCAGTGTGTGATGAGTGAGTTCATTATCCATATTGATTTAATACAATGATACACAATCTATTAAGGAGGAAATGTGTGTGCTTTGTGAAGTTGATTTACCAATTTTGAGTAAGGTAGTGATACAAGAAAAATTTTATGAACCAATATGTGTGCATGTGAAATATTCATTAACCATGATTTTGTGCATGCCATTGTACCAAACTACTATGTAATTCAAGTCACCAAAAGCTAGCTAATCCACAAGCAGATATTGGTATGTACAAAATAAGGTTGTTAATATGACAAACATGTCACCACGTGAAAGGGATCACCCAAGGCCAAGCGGGTTGGACACAAACCACCTGTTATGGGGCTTTCCTCACAACTTTTGAATAACTAAGGAATTCTAGGGATTCAAGCTCAATACCCTCTTCTTTTCTTATAATTTTTTGTGTAGGGATTCTTGTCCATTTTTGAACAAGGGGATTTTATTGCTTTTTATTTTCTTTTCTTTTTCTTTCTCTTTTTCTTTTTCTTTTTTTTTCTTTTGCTTTTTATTTTTTTTATTTTTTTCTTTTTTGGGATACTTGTCCAAATTAGACGTAGAGCAAGGGATCTTACTCGGGTAGGGGGGGAGCTTGTCATTTTTCCAATTATTAGTATTCTAGACCATGCGCATAATAGGATAGCAAGGGAAACTTTTTGCTTAAGGAACTAAGACTACTATGTAGTATCCTTTTCGAAATTGTAAAAAATCATTTTTAATATGTGAGAATGTGTTCTTGGTTCAAGAAGTAGCAAGACCAGTTCCAAAAACTCAAAATTTATTTAATGAAATAATAGTGTTTTTTGATACAAGAGACATTTATAATCAAAGTGATGAAATCAAAATTATTAAAGATGTAAATTAAGTGCAAGGTTCAAGATAAATTTTGAATTTTATCTAAAATAAAATAAAATATAACTTGAATTTTGGAAAAAAACACACACTAATGCAAAGAATAAAATTTTAACAATTTGAAATATTTTTGGAAATTTTCATGTTTTCTTGATTTTTTTGGTGTTTTGATAATATGAGAATTGCAAACTAAATGATGAAGAAGTTATTTACAAGTATGTACAGAAATGGAATTTTTATTTTATGCATAATATCTTTTGAGATGCATGATATTCATTGGCTCCTTAAGATATTTTCCTTCCAATGTGGCCAAGCAATATGTGCCTGATCCAAATTTAGCAGTGATGAAAAATGGTCCAAGCCAATTAGGTTGAAATTTACCTTTTAAATATTTTCTAGCATTTGTATTTTTTTTATTTTCTTTGAGTACTAAATCACTAATTTCAAAATATCGACTATGAACTTTCTTGGCATATGATATTTTGAGTTTGTCTTTATTGAAATTAGGAGCTTAGGGTTAGAAACCAAAGGAGTCGAAAATAATATTCATTAATCATTAACATAAAACAATAGGTTACAAGGTTTAAATAAAGATAAAATAAACCATAAGCCTAACTTAGGGGAAGAGAATAGGGAGAAAGAAAATAGGGAGGAAAAGAGGAAAGGAAATTGACATTGAACTCTCTCTGCCGCCCATGCTGTCCAAACTCCGCCATCCACAAGGTAAAAAGGTAAGGTCCAAAACTTACCATGGTAAAACACTTTTTACCACCCGTAATTTCCAACATTCTCCCCCTTAAAGTTGAGAGGACTGACTATACAGTCTCTCAGCTTTATAAATTGAGCTTTATCCATTGCTTTGGTGAATATGTCGGCAATGTTATCCAAAGTGTTACAATATTTAAGCTCAACAATCTTCCGTTCCACCATATCTCGTATGAAGTGATACTTCATATCAAAATGTTTTGATCTTTTGTGGTGGATAGGATTATATGCCGATTGAATGGCACTAATATTATCACAATTCAGTTTTGTTGGACCACTTTGAATTTCGCCAATCTCTTCAAGGATTTTCCTCAACTAGAGGACTTGAGTACTAGCATGTGTAATGGCGATATACTCTGCTTCAGTATATGATAATGCTACAACAGATTCTTTCTTGGAACTCCAAGTTATTATTCCTGAACCTAGACTAAAACAGTTCCCTGATGTAGATTTTTTTTCATCTATATTGCTGCCCCAATCACTGTCACTAAAACCAACTAACTTCACTGAGTTACATTTGTGGTAATGGATTCCAAAATCCAATGTACCTTTTACATATCATAAAATTATTTTAGTTGCTTGAAGGTGCAGCTCAGATGGACTTGCCATAAACCTTGAAACTAGAGAAAAAACATATTATATATCAGGCCTTGTGTTGGTAAGAAACATCAGACTCCCAACCATGCTCCTGAAAGTGGTCATGTCAACATTTGGTGCTCCATCATCTTTGCTCAGCTGGATTCCATGTCCTGTTGGAGTTGCAAGTGATTTGCACTGCTCCATGGCAAATTTCTTTATCATGTCTCGAGCATACTTATGTTGACATATGAAGATACCTTTCTCTGATTGGTGTACTTCCATGCCTAGGAAGTATCGCATTAACCCGAGATCTTTCATCTCAAACTAATTCATCATGGATTTTTTGAACTCCATATTCATTTTATTATTACTACCCATAAATATGAGATCATCCACATATAAACAAACTATGAGGATGTCTGTTCCATTCTTGAGGTAGTACAAAGTTGGTTCACTTTTGCTTTTAGTGAATCCAAACTCATTAAAATAGCCATCAATGCGTGAGTACCAAGCTCTTGGTTCTTGCTTGAGGCCATAAAGTGCTTTTTTCAATTTATAAATAAGGTTCTCTTTTCCTTGTTCTTGGAAACCTTGAGGTTCCTGAACATACACCTCTTCTATTAAGTATCCATTTAAAAATGCACTTTTAACATCCATGTGTTGTACTTCCCATCCTTTGTGAGCAGCTAAGGAAATAACAGTTCTAATTGTCTCCTATCTTGCTATAGGAGCAAAGGTTTCCTCATAGTCAATACCATATTTTTGAGTAAAACCTTTTGCAACTAGTCTTGCCTTATGTCTCTCAATTCTTCCATCAGCATTGAACTTGGTCTTGTAGACCCATTTCCAACCAACACATTTTTTACCTTTGGGAAGCTTCACAAGCACCCAAGCATATAGAGGATATCTCCTCTTTCATGGCATCTTGCCATACATTTTCTGTACATGCCTTTTCATAGCTAGATGGTTCTAGTTGTGCAGTAGCCAATAAAGCATAATTGACTACATCTCCTCTTGGTTCGTGAGATTCATCATCTCCGAACATGTGTAGATTTTCAAGTCTGGCTAGCTTGACTTCTAGTGTATCTTCATTGGAAATTCCTATCCAACATTTGAGAAGATGGATGACTTTGTAGTGTTCTCTTTCCTTTATTGGTCTCTTTCCTTTGAGAAGATGGATCAATATCCATAGGACTTGGAGCACTAACAGATCTCTGAAATATTTTCTAAGAATTTGGGGGTGCCTTCAAAGGAGTTCTGCTTGGACTTGGAGTACCACTGGATGTACTCGAAGAATATTCCTTATGAGGACTTTGTGGTGGGGTACCACTGCTATTATTTGGCTGTAATTGTGAGGAACTTTTAGAATTAGATCCTACATCAAAAAAAATTTGGTGACCCCATTCTCCCCCTTCATCAAAAATTACATCCCTTGAGATTATTATTTTATGGGTCTTGGGATTGTAAAGTTTGTATCCTTTTGTGGATTCACAGTACCCTACAAATATACAGACTTGACTCTTGGGATCAAGCTTCTTTCTTTTCTCTTATGGAATATGTGCATAGGCTAAAGAACCAAAGACTCTGAAATGCTTTACATTTGGCTTCTTGTCGTACCATCCTTCATAAGGAGTGATACCATATAAACTAGAAGTTGGACTTCTATTTATAATATATGCACTTGTTCAAAATGCATCTGCCCAATATGTGTTTGTAAGATGCTTAGTTTGAAGCATTGTTCTTGCCATCTCAATAAGGGTGCAGTTTTTTCTCTCTGCCACACCGTTCTGTTGTGGAGTATAGGCAGTGGTGAACTGCCTTTTAATCCCATTTTCTTTATAATAGTGCAAGAATTCATTGGAGGAGTACTCACCTCCTCTATCTGTCCAAAGACATTTTACATAGTAGTCACTTTGTTTTTCTACATTATTTCTGAAATCTATGAAGCAATCAAATGCTTCATCTTTATGTTTCAGAAAATAAATCTAGCACATTCTGGAAAAATCATCAATAAAAGTAAGAAAATATGAATTGTTTCCTAGACTTTTAGTTTGCATAGGACCACATATGTCCGAATGCACTAGCTGAAGAGGATAACTGGCTCTCCAGGCTTGTCCTTTTGGAAACTTTGAGCTTGAGTGCTTTCCCAAAGCACATCCTTCACACACTTTCTTATGATCTTGAATTTTTGGAAGTCCTATCACCATAGCTTGAGAAGTTAACAATTTCAAGCTAGCGGAATTAAGGTGACCATATTGCAAGTGCCACAATACACTTGGATTTGAAATAGCAACATTCGCAAGTTGTGCTCCCCCTGGCTCACCAAATTTTAGAGGGAATAACCTATTTTTGGTCATAGGTACTTGTGTAATGACTCTATTACAATTGTTTTTATCAATTATTGTACATCTGCCTTCATCAAAAGCAAGTTTGTAATTCTTCTCCATCATTTGCCCAACACTTAGCAAATTGTGTTGGAGCTTTGGAGTAAAATAAATGTCATTCATTTTTTTAAGGCCTTCTTTTGTTGGAACCTCCATGGATCCAATGCCTTCTACTTGCAATGTTTTATCATCCCCTAACTTAATATGGGATTTATAAGTTGAATCTAAAGTAGCAAAGAGTTCTTCTTTACCACTCATATGATTGGAGCAACCAGTATCCAAAATCCATGTATCATCTAGATTTTGATCTGATTGTCCATAAGAAAGAAAAATATTAGATGGGTCTTCTTCTTCTCCATAGAAGGAACCATACTGACTACTTTGTCCTTGTGAAGTTTTCGACCAGCAGTCGCAAGCGAAGAGTCCTGGTTTGCCACAATTGAAGCAAGCTATTTTGGACTTGGTACTTCCTCGTCCTTGATTTCCACCACGGCCTGAATTGCCACCTTGATTCTGGTTGCCTCCTTTGTTTTGATTACCTCCTCTATTCTAATTACCTCCTCTATAGGAGTTAGCTCCTCTTGAGTTGCCTCGGTCTCTGCCTCTTTGTTGTTGTCCTCTACCTCTGCCTCTTCCTTGTCCTCACCCTACGGCTTTGTTAGAAGTGAAGGCATTGTCTTCACCTCCATAGCTTGTTGAAGGTGCCCCTTGTAACCTCTCCTCATGAGAAGTTAATGATCCTATTAAGTTGTCAAATGTGAGAGTAGCAAGGTATTTTGATTCTTCGATTATGATTGCTATGTGATTCCACTTAGGAAGAAGTGTTCTCAACACTTTCTTCACCACTATTTTAGATTATGTGTCATCACCCAAGGTTTGCATCATATCGACTATGGCTTTGACTCGCACGCAGTAATATTCGACTCTTTCATTTTCTCTCATTCTGAGATTTTCAAAATCTCTCTTTAGTGTTTGAACCCTGACTTGCTTAACTTTATCATTTCCTTGAAAACCTTCTTGCAAGGCCTTCCATGCATCTTTAGCAGTTATGCTAGATGCAATCCTAGGAAAGATACTTTTAACTAATGCCGCTTGAAGTAGGGATAGGGCAGAAGAATTATTCTTTTGAGCTTCTTTTAGGGTTTTCTTGTCAGCTGGACTCAAAGTAGTCCAATTCATTGGAGCTGTGTAGCCTTCTTCTACTATGTCCTATAAGCCTTTTCCAATGAGTAATGTCCTCGTTTTTATGGACTAGTACTCATAATCATCCCCATAAAATTTAGGGATAGGTAGATTGTAGTTTGATGCCATTACAATCAAGAACAAAAAACTACTTTTAACAAGAAAATAAAGGAAATTATAAAGATCAAGCCTTGCTTGATTTACCCGTTCATAAATAGCTTATTCTTCTCGATGAGACTGCTATTTTTGGATTCACAAAATTGTCAGCAACTTCTTCCTCGTCGTCACTGATCAAGATGATTTCTGGTGATGCGGGTTCAAGGATTTCTATGGAATTACTATAATGAGTATATTCCGATTCTTCTGGAGTAATTGGGATTGATTCAGATTGTTCAAATCTTCTTCCAAAAGAATTATCTTATGAGTCTGCTTCATAGCCTAAATCAGGATTCCTCTGATGTGATATTACTGCATTTTGTAACTGAGTAAATACAGTATTTAGGCCAAGCGTACGCACATGTTCATCAAAGTTTTTGGCATTCATTCTTAGTAAAAAATTATAGAGAGCATGATAACATCCATTCGACCTTATCATCTAGCTACCTTGTAGAAAATTTCCTTGAAATTTTCTTTTTACAACTTATTTCCTCTTAGGAAATATCTTTAAAAAAATTCTCTAAATTTTCACCTTTCAAAGCGTGAAATTTTTTTACATATATTTCCTCTTAGGAAATAATTTTATCACAAATTTGATAAATAAAAACCCCTTTTAAAATAAAATTTAATGTATTAAAATATTAATTTTAAGTATATTTTAATAATAAAGTTAATTTGATAAAAAATAAAATTAATTTTTATATCAAAAAACTTTAATTTATCAAAAAATAAACTTAAAAAAAACTTTAATATATAAAAATTTATATTTTTTTAAAAATATGCTAAGGTTTTCTTTTAAAAAAAAATTAATACTCCCGCGGGGATTCGATCCCGTGTCTCCACGGGAGAGAGCGCCCTAGCTGGCACTCAAATGCCAGTTGGCCCCTATGGCTGATCCGAAGGCCACAGGGAGCTATAATGTATTTGAAGCGCCCGACGCTTCAATTTTATAAAAAAATCACGGGACTTTAGTCCCACATCCACAGTGCGGATGATGCTTTGAGGGTTTAAAAACCCTTGGGCGTAGGTATGTTCTTGATTGCCTACAGGAAATTGGGACAGCCTTTTGCCTCCCGTGCGAGTCGCTCCTCCTTTCGCCACATGTCCTGCATCGTGTCTCCTCTCGCCACGTGTCCTGCGTCTTTCGTCTGCCTTTCACCACGTGTCCTGTGTCGTCCGTCCGCCACGTGTCCAGTCTGCCATGTGTCTTCCTCTGGTTTGCTCCTTGATTTACATGCCTCTAGGGTCACCTTGATTTGTGAGCTATGGGCTAAGCTGACCTCCTCGATATCCCTGCCTACCTCGGTTCATGTGCTACGGGCTGACCTCCTCCTCGAGATCCGTGCCTCACCTGTGCAACGCCTTCCAACCTCGCTTCCTGTTGAGTGGTATTTTCACACAGTTGTGAAAGTACACTCTTCCTTAGGATTTGAGTTCTAAATCCCCTCTTGCAAAGAAGTTAAACAAACAACTTCTCCAAGGTCTCTGCTATATTAGCATTTGCATATATGTATTAGTAATCTCAAATAAAGATATTCAATTTAAATGCTTGGAACACCTTAGTGATTGCAAGTAACTGTAAACAAGGGGCAATGTTGGTTTATTTTACCATGAAACTTTAGTGATTGTTCATTGAACCAAAATAGAGCAAATGTGAGTTGGCCCTCATATGACCACGATGTAGTGCTCAAAATGGAAATTTGTGAAAATGCCATAAAACATAACTCCTTCAATGAAATTGGAATTTTCATGAAGAGAATGTCATCATAGGCTCATGAGTGCAAAACAAAACTAAAAAAAAATGAAATTTGACCTTAAAATGGAAATTTTCTATTTTCGGATTTTTAAAATCTGTAACAAAACAACAACTTTGATGAATTTTTTTAAAAAATACTAAACAACTCCGAAAATGAAATTTCAAATTGTGTATTGGAAGTATGAAGTATAACCTATGCAATGGTTAAATTATTTTTGGATTTTGAAGTTTTTTAAATGTTTATTTTAATGCCTGAATATTAAAATAAAGTTAAAATTTTTGAAAATAAAATGCAGAAAAATGAAAATGAAATGCAGAAAAATAAAATGCATTCAGTATGATGCTATCCTATTTCGACAAAACCGAAGATGTGAGGTTTCCATGCATGCAACCTAACCTATTGGACCTGCAAAACAAGCACAATCCGGATAAGCTAAGTGTTGGCTCCTAGGGTTTTAAATGAGGTTTTCAGATTTAGACATTCGCATGAAGCAACCAAGAAACTTGCATAAACTCCATTTACAAGCCTAAAATCTAAAAAGGGGAAAAATAGACATTTAATATTGCATGCAGAAAATGACTCCTTCTTTCTTGTCCATAAGATGCAACTTTCTAAAACTTTCTGTATTAAAAATTTGTCATTTTACAATAACAAAAATTTTTGGTTTTCCCAAACCAGTCCATGGAAGAAAAACAACCCAAACAGGTCCAGAATGGCCCTCTTGCCTTCAAATCTACAACCTTGCTCGCAGCAGTTTCCAACCCCTTCTGGCCTCTTTGAATGGCGTATTTAAACTTCTAAAAAAAAATTGTTTCTCCTTCCATGACGGTTCGTTTCATTTTCCAATAGTTGTTCGTTTCACCTTCCCTGAATGTTTGTTTCACTTTCCAATGGTTGTTCGTTTCACCTTCCCTTGTGCATGCATGTCGCGATATCGCGACACTTTTGCCTCCTTGCTCTCTTTTGTTGCTTTTAGCCATGAAAATGTAACATGTCGCGATATCGCGACACTTTTTTTCTTTTGGCCGTGACAATGCAACATGTCACGATATAGTGACACTTTTTCTCTTTTAGCCATGACAATGCAACATGTCGCGATATCGCGACACTTTTCTTCTTTTTGTCGTGACAGTGCAACCTGTCGCGATATCGCGACACTTTTCTTCTTTTGGTCGCGACGATGCAACATGTCGCGATATCGTGACACTTTTTCCTCCTTTGGCCGCGACGATGCAACATGTCGCGATATCGCGACACTTTTTCTCTTTTGTCCGCAATGATGCAACATGTCGTGATATCGCGACACTTTTTCTTTCTTCTGTTCTGGCCGCGAAAATGCAACATGTCACGATATCGTGACACCTTTTCCTCCTTTGGCCGTGACGATGCAACATGCCACGATATCGCGACACCTTTTCCCTTTTGGCCGTGATGATGCAACATGCCGCGATATCGCGACACTTTTTCTATTTTGGCCGTGATGATGCAACATGTCGCGATATCATGACACTTTTTCTTTCTTCTGTTCTGGCCGCAAAAATGCAACATGTCACGATATCGTGACACTTTTTCCTCCTTTGGCCATGATGATGCAACATGTCATGATATCGTGACACTTTTTCTCTTTTGGCCACGATGATGCAACATGTCGTGATATCGCGACACTTTTTCTCTTTTGGCCGCGATGATGCAACATGTCGTGATATCGTGACACTTTTTCTTTCTTCTGTTCTGGCCACGAAAATGCAACATGTCGTGATATCGCGGCACTTTTTCCTCCTTGTGGTGTTTTTCTTTTTCTTTGATCTTTAGCATATGGGCCACTTTGGTCTTCTTGGAAAACATGCAAAAAATGTGGGTCCCCAATTTTGGGGTACGTTGTGGAGCAGTCACAACACTTCCAGCCTGCTCTGATACCAGATATTGAAATTAGGAGCTTAGGGTTAGAAACCAAAGGAGTCAAAAATAATATTCATTAATCATTAACGTAAAACAATGGGTTACAATGTTTAAATAAATATAAAATAAACCATAAGCCTAACTTAGGGGAAGAGAATAGGGAGAAAGAAAATAGGGAGGAAAAGAGGAAAGGAAATTGAAATTGAACTCTCTCTGCCGCCCATGCCGTCCAAACTCCGTCGTCCATGAGGTAAAAAGGTAAGATCCAAAACTTACCATGGTAAAACATTTTTTACCACCCGTAATTTCCAACAGTCTTGGTAAGAGCGAAGATGATCTAGAGCATGAATATGTTTCTCATCTATAATTTCCAACTGACTTAGTATGTCATCCCGATATTCATCCCCTACTTCAGCATCTTGAAGTAGGAGAGTTAGAGAAGGAACTTCTAACTTAAATGGAAAAACTACTTCAGTACCATAAACCAAGACAAATGGTGAGGTGCCTATAGGAGTACGAACACTAGTTTGATAGGTCCACAAGGTAGGATATAATTGCATATGCCAGTCATGACATGATTTATTAACCAATATTTTTAGAAATTTGATTAAGATTTTATTATAAGCTTCAACCTAGCCATTTCCTTGTGGATAATAAGGAGTAGACCATCGATGTTGAATTTTATATTTTTGACATAATTTATTAACATATTTGTTCTTAAAGCATGTTCCATTATATGAGATGAGAGTTGATGAAATTTCAAATCTACATATGATTTGATTAAAGATAAACTTAGAAACTTGGACTCCTTTGCAAGAAGCTAATGGCATAGCTTCTACCCACTTTGTGAAATATTTTATTGTTGTTATAATGAATTTATGACCATCAGAAGAAATAGGATTAATTTTACCAATAATGTCTAAACCCCATTTAGAGAAGGGCCAAGGGGATGATATAGCTTGAAGTTTTTAATAAGGAGCATGAACAAGGTCTACATGTATTTGACACTTATCACAATGATGCACATAATAATTAACATCCTTTTCCATGGAAGGCCAAAAATATCCCATTCGAAGGAGTTTCTTAGCAATGGCACTTTCACTAAAGTGTCCTCCACAGGATCCATCATGGGCTTCACTTATGGCTTTTTTAGACTCTTCTAGATTAATATATCTTAATAGGATACCTTCAAAGGATATTTTGTATAGGGTATTTCCAATAATTACAAAGTGAATAGCTCACTTACATAATAGCCTGCATTGGTTTCTATATAATCCTTCTGGGAAGGTTCCATTTTGGATAAAATTAAAGACATCTATATACCAAGGTTTTGGGGTTGTTTCATTAATAAAAAAATACATCTAATGGATCTAGGTATGACTTAGAGGCAGTTGGATCTTGTATTTTGTGAATAATTATAGTAGCATACTCATCATCCAACTCCAAAGGTAATAAAGAAGTAGTTGCAGCCATGGCATCAACGGAACAATTGCTAGTGCGAGAGATGGATTCTAAAGTTACTTTCTCAAATAATGAAATAATATTAAGAACATACTCCTTATAAGGATAGAGTTTCTCATATTGTGTCTGATAAAATTCATTAATTTGATTTATCACAAGTTGAGAATCTCCAAAGACTAATAATATTTTAATTTTTAAGGCTAAAGCGGCTCGTAACCCAAGGATTAGAGCCTAATACTCTACAATATTATTAGTACAAGTAAATTGTAATTTGAAAGACAAAGGAATAAGGTGCTTTTGTGGAGATATTAATATAATACCATCACCTGCACCACTCATGCATCTAGCTCCATAAAAATACAAAGACCATGACTCAGATAAATCTTCTTCTAAGTTAAGGCATTCATCAGGAAATTCTATAGTTATAGGATGAGTAGATTCTAAAGGTGCAGGAGCTAATTGATCAGATATAACTTGTCCTTTAATATATTTTTGGCCTATAAATATAATTTCAAACTCACTCAGAGCAAGAAACCACTTAGTTGCATGCCCTGACAAGTAAGGTCTACTCATCAAGTACCTTAATGGATCAAACTTAGCAATAACAAATGTTTTCTGACTGAGCATATAATGGCACAATTTTTGTGTAGAAAACACAACTACCAAACAAAGCTTTTCTAATGGAGTATAATGGGTTTCATAACTCATTAATGTTTTGCTTATATAATATGTGGCTCATTCTTTATTTTCATCATCAATCTGAGACAACATAACTCTAAGTGCAAGTTTCAAAGCAAAAATATATGAAATAAAAGGACAATCAGGTCTAGGAGGAACAAGCACTGGAGGAGTAAGAAGATATTGTTTAATATTCTCAAAAGCTTATTGAAATTCCTTATCCCATTGGAAGAGGATGTTTTTCTTAAGTAATGTAAGGAAAGGTCTTGTTTTATCTGCCAACTTGTTAATGAAGTGATGGATAGACTGTAATTTACCTTGTAAAATTCTTAATTCTGATATGATTTTAGTTGGTGGCATATCAAGGATAGCCTTAATTTTAAGAGGATCTATTTCTATACCATGCATAGAAACAATAATCCCCAATAATTTTCTTGATTTAACTCCAAATACACATTTTTTTGGATTTAAGTGAATCATATATTCTATTAATCTATCAAACACTTTTCTTAAATCATTGATATGCTCTTCCTCTTTAGCTGAATGAGCTATAATATCATCTACATAATCATGTATAATATCATACATCATATCATGAAAAATATATGTCATAGCTCTTTGATATGTTGCTCCTGCATTCTTTAAACCAAAGGGCATTACTTTCCAACAAAAGGTAACCCAAGGTGTAATAAAATTTGTTTTGGGTTGGTCTTCAAGAGCTATTCTGATTTGGTTGTATCCTGAAAAACCATCCATGAGGGATAACATCCCACTCCCAGCTGTAAAGTCTATGATTTGATCCATATTAGGGAGAGTAAAATCATCCTTAGGGCATGCATCATCAATGTCTATAAAATCAGATAAACCCTAACTTTAGTGGCTTGTTTTTTGGCTACTGGAACTACATTTTATATCCACTCAGCATAATCAATAGCTTGGATAAAAATTACATTCAAAAGTTTTTCTAACTCATTTTTAACTAGTAATGCTAATTTGGGAATTTTCTAAGGTTTTTCTTTACATGTTTTGCATCAGGGCGCACTACTAGATGGTGCATGACCATAGAAGGATCTAGGCCTGACATATCTACATATGTCCAAGCAAAAATATCAGCATACTCTGAGAAATGCTATATATTCTTTCTGTCTTTCTTCACTTAATTTTGCTCCAATTTTGACCATGCGAGGGTTTTCTTCTATCCCAATGTTAAATTGTAAAACATTTTCTACTACAATATTTGATTCTCTTTCAAATTTGGGTGGTGCTGGTGACACCCCCATTTCTTGTAACTCCTCTAAGGTTAATTTTACTAACTCTTCTTGAGGGGTAGTTGCTTCAACGTGGGCTATAGATGGCATAGACCCATAGAAGAAGAATTTATTCTTTAAAACTTCATCAAGAGAAATATAATGAAATATATCTTCCTCTAAATATTAATATGGTTAAAAAATCATGTCTAGGTATGCTATTGATAACATATTACAAGAATATATCCTTCTACTTGGTTTAAAAAAAAAAATTGTGCTAAATATTTTTGATATGTTATAAATTGATCATCATCCTCAAATGGGAATGGTTGGTTTTTTGTAGTAATGTAACCAATACCACATCGGGCAAGCCATTCCTTAACTTCTAAAGGTTCTTGTATTCCATTTTTAAGAGTTCCTAAATATTTACCTCTGTAACCCATGTCACACATCATTTATTTTAATTTTATATATCCATTAGAAAAATAACATTTAGCAAAACCATTTTGGTCAATTGTGACACTCACAATATTAATTTTACCATAATCATACCCTACATAGACAAAGGCACAACTCCCAACATGATAAATACTTCCCAAATTTTGTGGTAAGCCCATCATTCGAGGATATGGTGGTAATTTGGCTAACACTAGGGAATATTGAGTGGCAAAGTTATTATTTTATTCTAAAGTTGTGAGTATTGAAGATAAATCCGGTAATACTTCATCTGAATTAGGATATGAAGTAGAGGGACTATCTTCTTTAGTTGTAGATTTATATGGTGTAGTTTTATATGTTGATGATGGAGGTGTATTAGGATGTATTGAATACATAGAAAGAAAAAATAGAACTCCTATTGGTTCTTCCATAACACACATGTTAAATGGTCTAGGATCACCATGGATAGTAACTAGTTTATTTTTAGATTCAAACTTAACACACTGATGTAATATAGAGGGTACCACTCGCATTGCATTGATCCAAGGTCAACCCAAAAGTATGTTATACGATGTAGGACAATGTACAATAAATACGGTCGTATCCAAGATCCTTGGACCAACTTGTAATGGAATCAACAACACTCCATATGTTTCTTGATTTTCATAATTAAATGCTTTAATAATCATTTCAGTCCTTTTTAGATCTTCATTTATAAATCCAAATCTTTGGAAAAATTCATATGTGCATATGTTTAATGATGATCCATGATCAATTAAAACTCTTTTGACATCTACATCCCCAATTAATGTTATGATGTATAGAGGATTATCTCTATACATGCTTTGAGGAGGAATATCCTTATATGAAAAATCTATGTAATTTTTTCCATGAGAGATTACAACATTAACCACAAAATCAGGTTCTATATTTTTTGGTACCATCATTTTACTTAAGGTACTCATTATTTCTTCTCTATGGATAGATGAAGTTCTCAAAATATCCAAAAGAGATATTCTAGTTGTGATATTTGCCAATTGTTCATTAATTTCATAAGGAGGTTTCTGTTGTGAATTTGATATGTTATTTCCTTTTGTTGATGCCTTTAATACAAATGGAGTTGTTTTCTCATTTTTATTTTGAGTTTGTGGTTGAGAATTTTGATTTTGGATTTACTAGTCTAGTGATGGCTCCAATAGTACCCACAACATTATTGTTTCACAAATAATCAAAATGAGGTCTAGCATTTTTTGCTTGTTCATTTGTAAGAATTTTTTGAGATGAGGTTCGAATGGTCATTCTCCTAGGGAATGGTTCTTATGGAACTAATAAATTTGTAATAGGAGTAATTCAATCTGATTCATATTCATAACTATTTGAGGCAATGTCTACTTCACTTCCTATTTCACTTTTTGTATCAGTTCTAGTATCTTTTGAAGATGAAGATTGAAAATATTGTATTGGTCTAGTTACGACTACAGATAAAGTAGGTACATAGAAGGTTTGTAAATCTTGTTGTGGCAAAACGTTACTAATGGTTACCACATACCGAGTTGGAGGAGAAAAATTGTGATGTTATACTTGATTTACTACATCTATACCATGCTTGGGTAAAGGATGTTGAAAAATATCTAAGTTTTGATTTATATTTTTATTTGTTTGTTTTTGGATAATATTTTGAGTATTAATGTTTGTAGGAAATTGTTGTACTTCCATCTTACCTTTATCAATTAAATCTTGTATCATATGCTTTAACCTTTTATAATAATTGGTAGAATATCCATCTACTTGGTAAAAATTACAATGTAAATCAGCCCTATATCCAGCTGTAGTGGTATATGGTTCTCTTACCTCAGGTAACCGTATCAAACCTTGTTCCAATAATTGAGTTAAAATCATAGTTAAGGGTTGATTTAATCTTGTGAATTCTCTTGGTGGCTTATCAAGGATTTTCAATAAAAATTTCTTTATAGTTTCAGTAAGGTTAACATTTGATGTGTTTCTGCTATCAGTAACTCCATCACCTACTACTTGCTTATGTTTATATTGGTTTTTAGAAGTTTTATCCTAATATTTCTTCTTAAATTGTATTCTTCTAATGAGGGCATCTTCTACCCTTCTAGATAGATCAGTGGCTTGATAAAATGAGGTTACTGTAGCAGTAGAAAGCTCATAAGATATATGCTCTTGCAAATTACCAATAAATATGTCCAACATTTCACGATGAGGTAATGCAAAGTGTAATTTACCTAAGATTTGTCTCCACTTAGTCAAGAATTTAAAAAAAATATCATCTTTACCTTGTTTCAAATTGTATAAATTCTTAATGGTCACATGCCTCTCTATATAGGCACTAAATTGGTGGACAAACATTTCCGCTATTTCTTCAAAGTTCCTTAAAGAATTTGTAGGTAGTTGATAATACCATTCTAGAGCCATGCCTCTAAGACTTTTAGGAAATATTTTTAGCAACAACTAGGGTTATGCATAGTGGTGAATATTCACAAATTGGGTGAATATTAGGATTTCCAAAATTAAAAATTGGCTAATATGAGGACCCTCGATGTCGACCCATTCGCCTAAAATTTTCAAGATAAATTTTTTCTTAGGGTAAATTTGCCATAATATATATCCAAACATAGACATATGTGTACTTTTTGGAAAGCTCTTTTCAAGCCTGATATAATGGTGGTATTTTTATTAAGTTACAAGATGATTTAATAAGTCAAAAGTGGCCCCAAAAATGACATTACATTTTAGGACTTTAAATACCCCAAATTTTGGTATGAAGATGCTCGATTTGATTTTCTTAAGATTATCCATGATTCACCTTGATTTTGATTAGGATTCATCATTTTTTTATAAACACATTTTGAGTCCAACCCCTTATGCATAACCCTGGAAACAACAAGTCATCATAAGAGATATCATGACATGTTGTCCCAAATATGTGAAGATGCTCAATAGGATCTTCAGTTCCTTTATATATCGGAAGGACAAGCATAGGGAAATTTTTTGGGTTGGGCAACCATAATAGGTGTAGCACCCTAAAATTGGCGCAGTTAAACCTTAGTAAAAAGATAAAAATTTGAATTTTAACCCAAACCGCCCGTTACCCGCTTTCCTTGTTTTTCATGCCATTTTTAGGATTTGTTTTGACCGTTGGACGATATCATCGACGATCAGACGAAATCGTCCCAGATCTGACGAATTCGTCTAGAACAGAACGTCCAGACGATTTCGTCCCAAAACCAAATTTTCATAATTAGCTTCTGTTTCAACAACTTCTCTAACTTGGGCAGAAAGCGTGTCTACGCAGTTAGAGTCTCCCCCATTGGAGATCTCCCAAATTGGGATGATCTCCAACCTCCTAACCTCTCCCTAATCCTATATAAACTGGGATTTTCTCAGTTTACCCCCCTGAACCCCCTAGCTGACTAATTTCTTTGCAAATTTAGTTTCTTGTGCATTAGAATACCTTCGCACCTTCGTTTGCATTGCGTATTTCAAGTTTTCTTGCAGGGATTTTATTATTTTTCAGTCGAAGCAAGCTCGGATCGTCGCAGGCGATTCCAGACGATTTCGGACGATCCTATCATAGATCGACGATGATCTCGTACGATCAGAGGCGATCTCGACTGTAGTCCATATTGGGGGCAATCAGAACCTGGAGTTTGTATTTCTTTATCTTCTCTCCTCATTTCTTTCTGCGTTAACTTGGTTTATTCTATTCTTGCATCCTGGAGTTCACCTCATTTAGCATAGATGCATGATAAAGTTAAAAAAAATTATTAAATTAATGTATTTCTTTTAATTACTATCTAGATCTATCATTTAGGCAAATTTATTGTCATTACTATCATTTCCCTTTGCTTTTGCAGTTGCATTTTTGGTTTTTGGTATCTATTTTTGTGACTGCAGGTTTCTGATGAATTCGTCAGATCGATGACGATCTCGTCTGATCTCAGATGACCGACTGAGATCTGAGATGATTCTGTGCAATTCCAGATGATTACGTACGATTTGAGATGATTTGGACTTCTACAAACCTCAGAATCTTCATCAGACATCCGAAATCAGGTATATTCTGTCCTATTTAGCATACTCTCTATGTTTAGCATTTATTCATGTTTTCTATATTCATATAAATCAGCATTGGCATATAGAATAGCTTAGATTCATCTTGGCCAAACCTAGGAATTGAATGATTAAAGTATAAAATGAACACATCAAACCTACTCTCAACCTAGGTGTGGAAACTGCCACTCAAAAGTTTCCTGGTGAACCCACCATCCATCAAAAATTCACCCTTATATCCCTCCCCCGAGAGGCGCGACCTTCAAAGGGCCTCTCAGTCCGAGGTATTGTCCCATCCTTCTCGCATCCCCCTTCCGGGCGTGGATCCTATAGCCTGAAGGTAAGGATGCAAAAAATTTGGAGCGATACATTTTGGTGAACCCGACGTGAAAACTAAAAACCTTTTGAAAACAATCCAAAAAAAAAAAAACAAAACATAAATGCATTTAGAATCATCAGACAAACAAGTAAGATTGCATATCATATTTAGATGGTAGATTATAATAAAATACGAGTTGTCACCATTAATGTTGAGAATCAATTAGCAGCTATAGAGATTACTTCTTTGCTTAGAGTATCTCAAACATATAGAGTCCCACCTTTATGGGACGAACTTAATAGGAGATTGAATCTTATTTCATCTAGATCAACCGAACTTAGGCAAATCAAGAGGTTTGTCCTAGATAGAATCCTGGATCCTGATCAAGTGACTTTGTATCATGAGCTTCAGAGAGCTTGCCATAGGTGGTTAGCAGATAAAAGAGCCCTTGTGTCTTCTGAGTTGTACACCTTTGAGGAATACCTCGACAATGCAGTTGTAGTACATAAATTTCTATCTCGTATAGAGGATCAAGAGGTCGTTCTTACGGATAGAAAGAGATGGAATAGAGTTCCTAGAGCTGTGTTATATCGAGAGTATTGCCATGAGCTCTATTTTTACAAGTCGAAGGAAGTAGATAACATCACCATAGCACACTTTGTCAAATTCTTGAAAAACCATTTCCAATTTGAAGAGGAGCATTTCATGACTCTTGATGAACTTGATCCCATCAATGACATCTATAAACTATTTATAGAAAACTAAGCCATTCTTTTATTATTATTATTTCTTGCATTTAGTATGTTGTTTGTTCTCTTTATAATATTATCATAAAAACAAAAACAAAACAAAATATAACAAAAAAATCAAAACATTTTCTTTTAAGTATTATAGTAGGTATATAATTAAAATATATACCTCCCAAATTTGTTGCAAATATATTAATATATATTTGCTAAAATCTAAGTTTAAGCATAATGACTAGACTTAGGAATGGAAAACAGACTGAAGTAGAAGAAGATTGGTTAGGAAAACCAATAAATAAACCAGATGTCCTTCCTGAAGACCCAATTCAGGAAGAAGGAACCCTAGACCAACAAGAAGAAGAATTTGCTGAAGGAAATGAACAAAGAGAAACTGTTAGAGAGGAAGGATCCTCATCTCCTAAAATGTCTCCGGAAGGAATGATTACTTTTGAGAATATGGAACATTTCTGGAAGTTCCTCAATACTAATATTGGCGCTCTTAATAGAGCAGTCCATATGGACAAGGATCAAATTAGTGACACTCAAGCAACCCTAGAAGACATATATCACACACGCACTAATCCCTTGTCCTTCGTTGATCAAGAGAGTGATCAGGCTGGACCATCCAATTTGGATATGGCCGCTATAATCCAGAACATGCAACAACAACAGGTTACCCAACCACCTAGAGTGCCTGTTACCAAGCCTAGGGTTATTCCCACACAAAAGAAACCGTCATTCACTGCTCTATTTCGCCAAGTTATTGATCAACATACCTCAAATCAACAAAAGCCTAAAACAAAACCAAACACCAATTTCCAACAATCTGGGATACAACATAATGCTACAACAAATCTTCTTCATAATACTCTTCCTACCAACCATTTGCATAACAACAATATAGCATCTAATCCTTACGTCACGCCATCATACGCCCACAAACCCCATACTAATGTACCACCGAACCAATATGGTGGACAAACTGGTAATCTGGAAGCCATGGTAAAATAGTTAGTCTCCCGCATGGACTAGATAGATCCCTACCGTCCCTCGTACAATTATCGAGAGATGTGTAGTCAGCCTCTAGATCCTATAGTTGTAGCACAACCATATCCTAAACACTTTCCTATGCCTGTCCTACCTATATACAAAGGAACTGAAGATCCCATAGAGCATCTTCGTATGTTTAGGATAGCATGTCATGATATATCACATGATGATTTGTTATTACTAAAAATGTTCCCAAAAAGTTTAGGAGGAATGGCATTAGAGTGGTATTATCAATTACCCACTCATTCTTTGAGGAATTTCGAAGAGACAACTGAGTCTTTTGTGCATCAATTTAGTGCCTACATTGAAAGGCATGTAACCATTAAAGATTTGTACAACCTAAAACAAGACAAAGATGAATGTTTTGCTGATTTCCTAGCTCGATGGAGACAGCTTGATAGGAAAATTGCACTTTGTGTTACCTTATCGGGAAATGCTGGATATCTTTATCAATAATTTACAAGAACAACTATCCTATGAGTTATCAACTGCTACCTTGACCACCTTCGATCAAGCTATAGATTTAGCTCGAAGAGTGGAAGATGCTCTTATTAGGAGAGGTCAGCTTAAAAAGAAAGATGATGAGAAAACATCCAGAAATCAATATAAAAATAAACAAGTTGTGGGTGATGGAGTCACTGATAGTAGAAATATCGCTACTGTTAATGCTACGAAAACAACAGAGAAATTTATACTGAAACCTCCTGATAAACCACCCCGAGAATTTACTAGGTTAAATCAACCTTTATCAACCATTCTCCCACAATTATTAGAACGAGGTTTGATCCAATTACCAAATATCCGGGAACCTGATCCAACTATACCCGGATACAGAGCTGATTTACACTGTGATTTCCATAGAGGACCTGGACATGCCACCAACTCTTGTAAAATATTAAAACATAAAATACAAGATTTAATTGATAACAATGAGATGGAGGTGCAAGCCTTTCAACCTAAACAAAATCCTCCTAATAATGCTCAAAAGAACATCCTCCAAAATCAGAATCAGAATGCCAATCAATCATTGGACATATTTCAACATCCTTTACCAAAGCATGGTAAAGAGGTGGCTAATCAAATTGAGCATCATAATGTTCCCCCTCCTACCCGATATGTAGGGACTATTAGTGGACATTTACCTGCTCATGATCCACAAATATTTGACACAACTTTATCCATGGTTACGACCAGACCTCTATATAATATTCGGACACCTGATCTTAGTGATACAGAATACGAGACTGAAAGTGACATGGAAATCACCTCAAATCAATCGAATAGTTCTGAAGATGAATCAGATGCTATTCAACCCATCACAAATTCTATGGTTCTGGAAGAACCATTTCCAAGAAAAGTCATTGCTAGACCATCTTCTCACCAATTACTTTCTAATGAACAAGCCATAAACGCTAGACCAAGACCCATTCATCATCCGCAAAATAATATTGTAGGTACCATCGGAGCTGTTACTCGACAACAGGCTCAAAATTCTCAACAAGATCAAACTAGAACGATGGATCAGCTCCATTTGTTTTGAAAATTCCTAATAAAGGGAATCATGCGCCTAATGTTCAACCTAAACCTCCTTATAATATTAATGAACAATTATCAAATACTACAGCTAGAATTTCCCTTTTGGACCTTTTAAGATCTTCTCCTACACATAGGGATGAATTAATGCTCACATTAAGCCAAATGATGGTACCACAAAATATTCAACCTGAAGCCATGTCCAATACTATCATAACTCGAGAAGTCGATTGTATTGACTTCCGGGATAGAGATATACCACAACATAGTTTACATAAGGATAACCCCTTATATATTACTGCCCTAATTGGAGATGTAGCAGTTAAACGAGTCTTGATTGATAATGGTTCATCTTTAAACATTTGCACTTTTGACTTCTACCAAATATTTGGGTTTAGAAGTGACGAAATGAAAAGAACTGATATGATTATAAAAGCCTTCAATGACGAAACACAAGAAACATGTGGAGTTATTACTATTCCATTGCAAGTTGGTCCTAGAACCTTAGACACGACCGTGTTTATTGTACATTGCCCTGCATCGTACAATATACTCTTGGGTCGCCCTTGGATCAACGCGATGCGAGTTGTTCCCTCAACTTTACATCAGTGTGTTAAATTCAAATTTAAGAATCAGTTGGTTACCATTCATGGTGATCCTAGACCCTTTGATATGTGTGCTTTGGCAGAACCTGTTGGAGTTCAATTTTGCCTTGCTCTGTCATCCACACATCCTAATTCTAATCATCCACCTAAACGTGTGAAACACACACTCATAACATCATCTACTTTTTCCCCACCAACTACACCTCTACATATAGTTCAACCATCTTCCGAACAAACCACATTAGGACCTCAAAAAGATCCTAAACCCACAACCAATGCTTCTTGTTTTACTCCTATAACTTCCATACCTATAGATTCATCCATAGACATCTCTACAACATCTACACCTACCAGAGGCATATTTTCCGCATCCAAAAACATAGGAAATGTTCCTTCTACCTCTTACGCTCTTACTGATGAGCTCTTACCCGATTTATCTAAAATTCTTATATAAAAAAAAATGAACGTTGCTATGCAAGATTCCCTTATTTTAAATAAATTGCCACCCTCTCCTCGTACCTTGGGCCTCCCACAGCCTATGGGAAGTATTTACCAAGTCGGGAGCTATGCTTTTATTTATAAGGGATATGACTGGGGAAGAATACCTAGAAACATCATGACTCATTATGATGGATATGCTCGCTGTTATTTTACTAATGAGTATGTTAAAGCTAAGCCTATAATGCTTAAATTGGGATATAAAGGGAAAGGTTTGGGACCTTTCCAGAATGGTATGAAAGAACCTTTTGAGGTAGAACCATGGCCTACCCGATGTGGTGTGGGCCTATTTCCTAGTAAAGGTCAGCCCTTCCCATTTGAGGATGATGACCATCTCATATGTTACCAAGATTATTTGGATAAACGCGATGCTTTGCATTTAAGGAATAACCCATTTACATGTAATATGCTATCCATAGCTTACCCTGAGATGATTGTTGAATCCGACGATGAGTTGGAGGGGGATATCTTCCATGATGTCTCCGTTGAGGAATTGTTACATAACGGATTTTATTTCGATGGCTCTATACCTAGTATAGCCCAGCTTGAGGCCACGACTCCTCAAGACGAATTATCCAAGCTAACCTTGGAAGAATTACAAGAATTAGGCGTTTCACCCACCCCATCTAATTTTGAGAGAGATCTACACATGGAAGTTGAAAACGTCATAAAAATTAACATTGGAACCGAAGATAACCCTCACATAATCAACATTGGATCAGAATTGAGTCAAGAAAAACAAGATAAATACATTGCATTCCTTAAAGAATATGAAGATGTTTTTGCTTGGACATATGAAGATATGCCAGGATTAGACCCTTCTGTAGTTATGCATCACCTAGTAGTCCATCCGGATGCTAAACCTATTAAACAAAAACTTAGAAAAATGCACCCTAAAGTGGCCTTACTAGTCAAAGGGGAATTAGAAAAACTCCTGAAGGTTATTTTTATACAAGCCATTGATTATGCTGAATGGATCTCGAATGTAGTTCCAGTAACTAAGAAAGAAGCTACCAAAGTTAGGGTTTGCACAGACTTTAGAGATATTAATGTTGCATGCCCTAAAGACGATTTTCCTCTTCCCAACATGGATCAGATCATTGATTTTACTGCTGGGAGTGGAATGATATCCCTAATGGATGGATTCTCTGGTTATAATCAGATCAGGATAGCTCCTGAAGATCAGGCTAAAACAACCTTTATTACCCCTTGGGGAACCTTTTGTTGGAAAGTGATGCCATTCGGTTTGAAGAATGCAAGTGCAACATATCAACGAGCCATGACTTATATCTTTCATGATATGATGCATGATATTCTACATGATTATGTAGATGATATTATAGCTCATTCCATCAAAGAAGATGATCATTTAGATGACTTGAGAAAAGTATTTGATCGGTTAAGGGAATATCTTATCCGACTAAATCCAGCTAAATGTATATTCGGAGTTAAGTCCGATAAATTATTGGGGGTTATAGTTTCTTTACGTGGCATTGAAATTGACCCTCTCAAGATCGTGGCTATCACTGATATGCCCGCACCCACAAATATATCTGAATTACGAAGTCTACAAGGTAAGCTTCAAGCTATTCGTCGCTTCATTGATAAGTTGGCAGACAAAACCGGACCCTTTCTTAAGCTTCTTAAGAAATATGTCTCTTTTCATTGGGACGACGAATGTCAGGAAGCATTTGAACTCCTCAAACAATATCTCCTTAAACCACCGGTGCTTTCACCACCCAGATCTGATCGTCCATTTATCTTGTACATTTTTGCTTCAGATTTTGCCTTAGGAGCTATGTTAGCTCAACTTGACGATGAGAAGAAAGAACGTGCTAATTATTACATCAGCAGAACCTTAATCAGTTATGAAACTCGCTATACAGTATTAGAGAAGTTATGTCTCGTAGTCGTATTTTCTACACAGAAATTATGCCATTATATGCTCAGTCAAAAAACGTATGTTATTGCTAAATTCGACCCTTTGCGATATCTCATGAGTCGACCTTATTTATCTGGTCGCACAACAAAGTGGGTTCTTGCGCTAAGTGAGTTTGAACTCACGTTTATAGGACAAAAGTCTGTTAAAGGTCAAATCATAGCAGATCAATTAGTTGTTGCACCCTTAGAGTCTACCCATCCCCTCATCATTGAGTTTCCTGATGAATGCCTTAAACTAGAGGCAGACCATCCAGAGCAATGGTCCCTATACTTTGATGGAGCCCGATGCATGAGTGGGGCTGGTGCAGGTATTATTTTAATATCTCCATAGAAACATCTTATACCTCTGTCCTTTAAATTAACATTTGCTTGCACTAATAATACTGCTGAATATGAGGCTCTAATCCTAGGATTACGAGCTGCCTTGGCACTGAAAATTAAAAATCTATTGGTTTTCGGTGATTCTCAACTTGTCATAAATCAAATCAATGATGTTTATCAGACTAGAGATGATAAATTACGTCCATATAAAGCATATGTCTTACAATTATTATCTTTGTTTGATCAAGTTATCTTGGAAGCTATTCCTCGAACTAGCAACCGTGCGACTGATGCTATGGCTACAGCTGCATCTCTTTTGCCCTTGGAGTTAGATGACGAATATGCTACCATCATTATTCATCGACTCCAGGAACCCACTTCAAATAAATCATGCTTAGAACCTTTGGATGTGTTTCTAATCAATGAAACTACTCCTGAACCATGGTACACTGATATATTTAATTTTCTTCAAAATGGGACCTTTCCTGAAGGTTGTAATAGCAACCAACGTCGGTTATTACGTAGACGAGCAAGTCACTTCATGATTATTGGTAATACCTTGTATAGGAGATCTTTTGAAGGCATCTTACTACGATGTTTGAATCTCGAAGAATCTAGATCAGCTTTGAGTGAAGCCCACAATGGATCTTGTGGGGGACATTTTAGTGGTAGCACCATTGCTAAGAAGCTCCTTAGGATAGGATATTTTTGGCCTACCATGGAAAATGATGCACATGATTATGTGCACCATTGCGACAAGTGCTAGAAACACGCTGACCTTGTCCATGCGCCTGCACAAGAACTGTAGGCTATTTCATCTCCTTGGCCCTTTTCAAAATGGGGCTTAGACATCATTGGAAAAATCAACCTTGTGTCATCTGATGGACACAAATTCATCATAACCGCCACCGAGTATTTCATGAAATGGGTTGAAGCTATGCCCTTAGCTTCTTGCACTGGAACCCAAGTTTCCAAGTTTATTTTTAATCAAATTATTTGTAGGTTCGGAATTCCTGCAAATCTCATCTCAGATAATGGAACTTGTTTCAAAAATAAAGATGTCAAAAAATTATGTCAAAAATATAAAATTCAACATCGTTGGTCCACTCCCTATTATCCTTAGGGTAATGGCCAAGCATAAGCATCTAATAAAACATTAATCAAAATCCTCAAAATACTGGTCAATAAATCTGGTCGAGATTGGCACATCCAACTATATCCTGCTTTGTGGGCTTATCGAACTAGCATTCGCACCCCCATAGGTACTTCACCTTTTGTTTTGGTTTATGGCACTGAAGCTATTTTTCCCTTTGAATTAGAAGTTCCTTCTTTGGCTCTGCTACTTCAAGATACTGAAGTAGGAGATGAATATCATGCTGGCAGATTTAGTCAGCTGGAACTCCTAGATGAGAAGCGCATCAATGCTTTGGAGCATCTTCGTGCCTACCAAAACAAGCTTAAGCGAGCATACCTCAAGAAAGTTCATCATCGATCCTTTGAGATCGGTGACCTTGTCTTAAAAGAAAATAAAAAAAATACTAATGCAACTAAAGACCTTAAAGGTAAATTTGAGCCCAACTGGCTTGGACCGTATATCATCACTGCTAAATTTGGATCGGGAGCATACCAATTAGCTACCTTAGATGGTAAAGATCTTAAAGAACCTATGAACATTATGCATCTTAAGCGCTATTATGCATAACATTTGGTCATTTCATCATTTGTATATATTGTTATTTTGCATATTGTTTCATATAAAAAAAAAATTCAAAAATAGTAACAATATTTATTCTTTCAATTCATCAATCAAAATCAAAATATAAAAACTTTAAAACCATCAAAATCTTCAAAACATTTTTTATTTTTTGTACCTGTCAATTCTTGAAGTATTGCAGTTATATTTTCAATTATTTTGGATAAATTAACATTTATTTGGAATCCCGCACTTTCACACTCACATGCATAAATATCTTGATTTTATTTGGTATGATTATTAATCTCTCTTATATCAAAGTCCACAGTTGAATTAAATAAAGTTTTGAGCATAGAAGAACTGATCTTGTTATTTCCTTGAACCAAGTACATCTCTTCACATTAAAATGATTTCATTGCAAATTCGATATGATGCTACATAGTAGAAGTGGTTTCTTGAGCGAAAAGTTTCCCCTGCTATCCTATCATGCACATGGTCTAGAATCTTTGAGAATTGACAAAAGGACAAGCTCACCCCTACCCGGAATAAAAATCCCTTGCTCTACAGCCAATCCGAGCAAGTATCCCTAGTATAGGAAGCAAAAGAAAAAGTCAAAGCAAAAGAGAAAAAGAAAAATATTATTTTGTATCATCGCAACAATATTTCAGCATTGTCTCAGTTCCAAGCAAAAATACAAAAAAAAAAAAAAAAAGAGAAAAGAAGCAAAAAGAAAAAAGCAAAAGCCAAAAAGCAATAAAATCCTTTTCCCTACCCCTTGAAAAGAAAAGAAGGGTGAATGAGCTTGAATCCCTGGAATTCTCAATTATTCGAAAACCGTGAGGTAAGCCCCATAACAGGTGGTTTGTGCCCAACCCGCTTGGCCTTGGGTAATTCCTAGCGTGGTGATATGTCTGTCACATTAGCGACCTTCTTTTGTATAGACCTATGTCGGCTTATGGATTAGCTAGCTCTTGATGACCCGACTTACATAGTAGTCTGGTATGGTTACATGCATATAAATCATGGTCAATGAACCCTTATTTGGTTAAGTCAAATTACTTGTATCAAATTCTCTTGCTCAAAATTGGTGAATGAACAATACAATTGCACACACATTTGTATTTGAGAGATTTTGTATCATTATGATAAATCAAGATCGGTAATGAACTCACATTTGCACATGAGGGTTCCTTATAAATCTACATTTTTGTCTTTAAGATAATTCAAAATATCTCTGCAATTCTTTTCGAATCATTTCATCTTCTTATTTAAGAACATTTGCTTAGCATAAAAACAATTAAATATATGTTTTTCCAAACAAACAAAAATTTTCTTTCACATCTTCAAAAAACCTCGCAAATAAAGTCATGTTTATATATTATTATTTTCTGTTTATCTCAAAACCAAAAAATCAATCATGCAATAAAACTAAAATATCAAATTCTTTTTTGGATTTCGCGATGATGGTATAAGTCTATAATTCTATGCCTAGCGCAAACCATTGTTCTCATTTTATTTCCCATCCATTTTAAATTCATAAAAACATATGGCTTACATCATTATGTTACACAATTGTGCTTTAAAAAGAACGCAAATTTTTCTATTTTATGTCATTATGTCAAACATTCAATTTTGCAATGATGGTATAGTTCCTAGGGACTTATTCAAAAAATTTATCACACTTAGGAATGTATGCCTAGCAAAAAATCATATTTCTTTAATATGTCATGCATAATATTTTTTTATGAAAATCTGAAAACAAATCATCACCATCATCATTTTCATCATCACAACACAAAGTCTTAAGACAGTCTCTTAAGCACTCTTTTACTTTTAACAATATTTCTATACTGGGATTAGCTTGACGACCTAGTGAGCGACGACTCCATGAAATGGTCTATAACAGCGACAATGTCCTTTGAAATTATTGTTAGAAGTCCCTTTTATTTTTATCAAAACACACCACAAAACAACCAATTTATTCACATCAGATTATTTCATTTACAATTTTATGGCATGACATAACATTATAATTTATTTCCAATGACATAATTACATAAATAATCAATCACAAAATTCAAATATTAAAGCATCATACAACATATACACAAGTCATATCATCAAAAAGACAATATATATATATATATATAATCAATTATGTACATCATCTGGATTGGTATGCCACAATCAATACCCTGGCATACTCAATCCCCTCAAAAAGTAATAATAATACAATCTATAGTCTGTAGTAGCTAGCCTCGAGAAGCCCTCGAGCTCTCACCCTCATCTCCTCCCCCGCCCTGAGGTGGAGGAGGTGGTCCCATAGAGGTCCGGGTTGTGTCTCGGGTCCTCGTCGTCGATCGTGAGGATGTCCTCGATGATCCCATCATGACCGGCTCTACAATGGGGGTTGGCAATGGTATCCTCTATCCCTCTGGGACCACGTGATAGTATAACCCCTGGTAGAATGTGGTCTGAGCAATAGCCCATGCCAGATCCCGAGTGCTCGCCCCTCCACTCCGAGCCCTGAGACGTGTAGCCTCATCCTGCAGTGTCTACACCTGAGCCCGAAGGTGGGCATTCTCAGCCCGAAGAGCCACCATCTCACTGCTCTCCCCCACCTCGACACCCTTGCCCTTATCGGGCGATGGTGGCCTCTCCCCCTGTCGAGAAGGGAATCTCTCCTCCCTCCTCCCTGTCTGTTGTGGCCTCTATGGAGCCTGTGCCATCCTCTGGCGTCTCTCCTATGGAGACCGTCATTGCTCTCTCCCATCGTGACCCCACGTTGCCTCAATAGTATCTTGACGCCACCTCCCCATCCGTCGCACCATGGCATGCACCGGACCCTATGCCCTCATCATCCGAGGAGGGTGGATGCCTACATACCAGGCATCGTATCCATCCACAACCCCAATATCATCACCATCCACTAGCTGGATGGGGGCATCATCTGCATCCTGACTCTAGAACCGCTGCATGTCTAGAGCCCCGCTCAGTGTGGTACTATCTCGAATAGTCCGGGAGTACTCATAATCCTTGAGAGAAGGGATCCCCTATTGTAGACCGAACTACCACAAAACTCGGTCATAGCGGTGGAGCTCTACCTCTCCCCACTCCATCCTCAGCCAGCAGACTCGCCTGATGCGAGCCAGCTCCTGCCCATCCTCTGCCCACCCTGGATGCTCTCTCCATGGCCTCCAGGTGATCTGGTCCGGGATGAGGTCATCCAACAACCTCCGTGACATCGATAGATCTATCCACCGCTGTGACCCCCTCTGTAACCACCAGTAGAAAACTCGGGGCCTCTCTCGATCAACCCCTATCAGTGGAAGCCCTACTGGCCTCCGCACCACAATGTGCTCCCAGCACCATACCTGTAGTAATGATGTCACAACCAGACATCGGCCTCCCTTGTATACGACCCCGTGCAGGATCCTATACAAGCGACATAGCACAAAACTACCCCATGCATATCTATATCCATGGTCTCTCATGTCACAGACCACATCTGAGAGGAGCCAGGGTAATCTGCACCCGCTCTGGTGGCACAACAGTAAGCCACCCACTATCCCGACCAACACCCGAGTCAACCTAGATGCCCCAGGCATCTGCCTCAGAGACTCGATGTTCACTCCGCCCTTCTCCAGGGTGAAGCTCGGGTCTCCGCTCAACCTCATCATCGCCTGGCCCTGATTGGCCATAGGAGTCATCAACCGTCCCTGTATGGGGATCCTCAAGATCCTCCATACGTCCTCTAGTGTGGGAGCCATCTCCCCTATCGGTAACCAAAAGCAGGATGACCCTAGATACCACCTCTCTGCTAGGGCTATCAGTAGCCCCATGTCCGTCGGTACTTGTGGCATCTCTGCCACATGCTGCAAACCGACCTGTGCTAGTCGGTCGTGCTCCGCCTGGTCGAGCACGACTATGTCATCTCTCAGCCCATCGTATTTCCACTCCCGACTCTTTAGTAATCCCTTCTACAAAACAAACAATAAAACAATAAAAATCATTAATAAACCAATCATTAAAATCAAATTAAATACATTTTAACCAAGCTTAATTTCATAAAAATGATGATATCGTCCACTATTGGATGATATCGTCCTAAATTGGGCAAAATCATCCTTTGTAGGATGAAATCATCTTCGATTTCACAACCTTGGGGATCACCCCTCGTTGGACGGGATCGCCCCTAGTTCACCGATTTCGCCCTCAGACGAAATCGACGATATAGGGACGATTTCGATGAAATAGGGACGATTTCATCCCGACGTCGTCGACGGCCTAAAAACGGCCGCGATGCCCCAAAACAATCAAAATTTAAAACAAAAAATTGTACAAAACAAATTCAAACATCATTTACTAGGATTAGATCCTTACCCGTAGCCCGCGTCGGACCTCTGTCGATCGGTGTGCTATCTCAACCATTTTTTCTACAGAGCTCTAAAACAGTAAAAATGAATAGTAAAAATGAATTAGGGTTTTACCCTATTTTCTTAATTTTATTTAAAACCAACAACATTTTTTTTAATTTTGCTTTTCCGCGCTTTTACCTCAAACGTTCGATTTGGGTAAAAACACGGAGGGGGCACCATAGTCAGTAGTCGTACGATTCGACCTAGAATCATCGTCTAAAAAATGGAGTAAATTTTTGCTTTCTCGTAAAACGGGAAAAACTCGTCTTTAACGCATTTTCTTCAAAAAATTCGCTAAAGAGGGGGCAAAATGTAGCACCCTAAAATTGGCGTAGTTAAACCTTAGTAAAAAGATAAAAATTTGAATTTTAACCCAAACCGCCCGTTACCCGCTTTCCTTGTTTTTCATGCCATTTTTAGGATTTGTTTTGACCGTTGGACGATATCATCGACGATCAAATGAAATCATCCCAGATCTGACGAATTCATCTGGAACAGAACGTCCAGACGATTTCATCCCAAAACCAAATTTTCATAATTAGCTTCTGTTTCAACAACTTCTCTAACTTGGGCAGAAAGCGTGTCTGCGTAGTTAGAGTCTCCCCCGTTGGAGATCTCCCAAATTGGGATGATCTCCAACCTCCTAACCTCTCCCTAATCCTATATAAACTAGGATTTTCTCAGTTTACCCCCCTGAACCCCCTAGCTGACTAATTTCTTTGCAACTTTAGTTTCTTGTGCATTAGAATACCTTCGCACCTTCGTTTGCATTGCGTATTTCAAGTTTTCTTGCAGGGATTTTACTATTTTTCAGTCGAAGCAAGCTCGGATCATCGCAGGCGATTCCAGACGATTTCGGATGATCTTGTCGTAGATCGGTGATGATCTCGTACGATCAGAGGTGATCTCGACTGTAGTCCAGATTGGGGGCAATCAGAACCTGGAGTTTGTATTTCTTTATCTTCTCTCCTCATTTCTTTCTGCGTTAACTTGGTTTATTCTATTCTTGCATCCTGGAGTTCACCTCATTTAGCATAGATGCATGATAAAGTTAAAACAAATTATTAAATTAATGTATTTCTTTTAATTACTATCTAGATCTATCATTTAGGCAAATTTATTGTCATTACTATCATTTCCCTTTACTTTTGCAGTTGCATCTTTGGTTTTTGGTATCTATTTTTGTGATTTACGTGTTTCGACAAATTGTTGATGAATTCGTCAGATCGACGATGATCTCGTCTGATCTCAGACGACCGACTGAGATCTGAGATGATTCTGTGCAATTCTAGATGATTACGTATGATTTGAGACGATTTGGACTTCTACAAACCTCAGAATCTTCATCAGACATCCGAAATCAGGTATATTCTATCCTATTTAGCATACTCTCTATGTTTAGCATTTATTCATGTTTTCTATATTCATATAAATCAGCATCGGCATATAGAATAGCTTAGATTCATCTTGGCCAAACCTAGGAATTGAATGATTAAAGTATAAAATGAACACATCAAACCTACTCTCAACCTAGGTGTGGAAACTGCCACTCAAAAGTTTCCTGGTGAACCCACCATCCGTCAAAAATTCACCCTTATACCCCTCCCCCGAGAGGCGCAACCTTCAAAGGGCCTCTCAGTCCGAGGTATTGTCCCATCCTTCTCGCATCCCCCTTCCGGGCATGGATCCTATAGCCCGAAGGTAAGGATGCAAAAAATTTTGAGCGATACAATAGGATCCAAGGGTTGGCTACACATCTCTCTATAACTGTATGAGGGATGGTAGGGATCCATATGATCTAGTCGTGAAGCCAATTGTTTGACTATGTCTTCAAGGCCCTATGGTTGTACACCAAATTTATTTTGTTACACCATGTTGTTATGTATTTGATGATAAGTTGGTTTTGTTGTGTAATTATTTCCAATTGAAATACTATTGTGCAAAGTGTTGGTAGGAAAGGGTGTTATGAAGCTGATATAGGATTATATTTTGTTGAACTTTCTGTTGATGATTGGTATTTTGCACTTGTTTAGATTTTTGTTGGTTTGATATTTGTTGATTAATAACTTAAGAGAATATGGAAGAAAATAGTTGTTTTTATTGTTTAGGATTTTTTTGGTGTTGCTAGCAGCAATTTTAGATGATTGTGTCATTGGTTTTTGAGCATTTTTATTTAAGGGTATCACATTTTTATTAGATGGTCCTGCTTGATCATTATCTCAGTCTATTGAATTCATGTATGAAATGGATTTGTATGCATCTGAAAAGCAGCTGCCAAGGATGATTCCATAGCACCTTATCTTGAATTATCTATTTAACTACTTGATTAAACTCTTCTATGTTGTTCATTATAAATTGGGTAAACTATTCAAGAGACTCAAATTTAACATTTCCTTTCTGATCTAATGTGGGTTTTTAGGATCTTCTATTTCATCTTCTCCATTATCACCTTCATATTGTTTTGAAGGTACATAATATTCAATAAGTACCCTATCATCAAGGTTTTATTGGTATTGTTCATCAGAATCTATTTGTTTACCATTTCTTAAAACTTTAGGCATTTTGGTTTTAGGATTTTTTTCTTGCAGATATATATGCTTAAATTCTTCGGGTATATATGTTATAGATATACCTAAATAAATAAATATGCAAATATGTAAATATTATATATATATATATATATATATATATATTATGTTTTTGAAACAAAGCAAAAAATAGAAATTATAATATCCTAAATATTATACCTTAGTCTTCTTGAAAGAGTCTATAGATATCATTAATGGGTTCAAGTTCCTCTGGTGACATATAGTGTTCTTCCTCAAACTGAAAGTTGGCTTTCAAAAACTTGACAAAGTGGGCTATGGTGATATTATCAACTTCAGAGTCTTGACCATAAAAGTAGATTTCATGATAATATTCATGATAATGGACTGCCCTAGGAGTTATGTGAAATCTTGTCCTATTTTCCAAGACTATTTCTTGATCTTCTACGTGTGCTAAAAACCTATGTACTATTATAGCATTTTCAAGGTAATCATCAAAGGTATAAATAGTTTAAGATATGCTTGCTCTTTTATTCATCAACCACCTCTCACACGCCCTTTGAATATCAAAGTATCAAGAAGCATTTTTGGGATCCATGATTCTAGCTAGGTCAAACCTTATAATTTGGCTAAGTCTTGGTTCATAAGTTTTTATGATGTCTAATATTCTCCAGAGTTCAGTCCACTGTTCTTCGGATGGGAGACTTGAGTTTTCAACTATTTGAGAAATTTCTTGTGTGGATAAAAATGTCCTAATTTTTATGCATACAAATCTTCTTATGTTGTAGTCTAACATTTGCGAAATCTACTTAAAATGTGCAAATTTGACTAATGATCTTGTTTATTTTTTTATGTTTTGTTATTTTTGTAATTTTTTTTTTGTAATTTTGATGCTTTTTGTGTTTTATAAGTAAGAAATATGCCTATGTTTTTCATGTTAGGTTCACCAAAGAATGTAGCTCTAAAATTCTCACACTCCTTTCCTCCAGGCTAATGGATTTGTGCCTCGAAGGGAAATGGGAGAATGATAGGTCTACACCTCGAAGAGAGACACTTGAGTTTGTGTCTTCTGTTGTGGAGTTTCCACAACCACCCCAAAATTCTTGGGGACCCACTTGTCATATTTTGATATGAAAGGTTTTTGGTTTTATTTGGTTTGTAAGAATAGGGACGTTTGACCGTTTTGTTTTAATGATTTTAATTGTTTTGGTTATTTGATATTTAATGATTAATTAATATAGGCATTAATGCTTAGATTAATTAAAATCCATTTTTATGAATAGGATTTTAATGTTCTTCATACTATATAAGGTGATGGAATATGTTTAATAAAGCAAGGCCTGAGCTAAAACAAAAAGAGGATACAAAAGGTACAAAGAATTTGAGATAGAAGCCAATATGCTATTATCTACCTAATATAATTGCATTAACTATATTATGTATGTAATAGTAATATTTTTAAGATTATGTTATAATGTTATTATTATAATAATATTTTTGTGATTATATTATTCTAAAATGTTATTATTATAATAATATTATTATATTGTATATAATAATATTATTATAATGTACTTTATAAAAGACGTGATAATAATATTTACGGTAAAGTTTAACGTCATTTCATTTGATTGCAGATAAGGCGATGGTAGCTATTCAAAAACATTCGAAGACATGAGTGGCTAGTCCAAGAATTTTTAGCGCTATGGCAACAAAGCTTCACGGAGCAACATCGGCAAAGAAGAGGCGGTCCAAGATGACATTAGGGTTTCAGAAGAACAACATGAAAGGCACTAGAGTTGTCAGTGAAACGATCGAGAGGTAGAGGCATGCCATCAAAAAAGGAAGGAAGAAGCATTATTAGGGTAACCTTTGATGCCAATTTATGGAGTTAAAGGTCGGCCTCAAAGAGCATGGAAGGTTTTAGTGTTGCATCTATTTCATTATGCTATGGCAGCATGAGTGTGAGAGTAAGGAGTTGAATAGCGCCATGGCTACGTAGGTTTGGTAGCACCACGACATCGATGGTAGCATCAATGGTTGTGTAGGTTTGGTAGAACCATGACTTTGATGGCAACATCGATGGCTGTGTAGGTTTGGCAGCGCCATGATGACGATGGCAGCACTATGGCTACATAGTCTTGGCAGTGCCATGGCTGCATAGGTTTGGCAGTGCCACGACATCGATGGCAGCGATATGGCTACATAGTCTTGGTAGCACCATGGCTGTGTCGTTGGCAGCGCTATGGTTGCATAAGTTGGACAATGCCATGGTTGCGTAGGCAGTGTGATAGTTTCATTTTTTTACGTGGAAACAAAAGTGCCCAGGATGAGGGAATTCCATCCTAGTCCTTGGGCACATTGGTATGGCTTAGGAGAAATACCATTGGGTCTTGGCCTCAAAAAGTGACAATGAAAGTTTCGTTGAATAAGATTGGCCTATATTATTTTAGTTAATGTGAATGTGGTTTGATCATGTTCAATATTTTAAAGGAGGTCTAAAATCATAGGGGTTATAAGGTATAGTTAATGCTTTTATCATTCATTTGATGGATGTAAAGGGGTATTCTTGGGTAGAATGCTTATAAGATAAAGGGGAGATATAGGAGTCATGCAGGGTTATGTTTTTGTTGTTAGTTTTTTAAAAATAAATAACGTTTAGAAGTGTTATGTTTATTAAATCACAAAAAATGATGATGGATTATTTTCTTATATCCATTCATTATTTTGGTTGTGAGATAAGATGAAGCGAAAGGACTTCTAAGCATTATTTATACCTTGCTATCCTACCTTTTTCAAGGGGGGATAGAAATTATGTAACATTCCGAGAAAGCAATAAAGAAAAAGCATTTTTCAGATTTTGAGAGGGTAGCAAACTTCTGTGAGCAAAATCAAAAGGAGGGTTTTTATCATAAAACTAATTTTTTTAGTGTCTTATCATTTCTACATTTTAGTGACTTCTAGCCATTATCTTATGCCATGAAATGGGTTGCAATAGGCGAAGGTCAATATTATGCAGTTTCTTTATGTTTCCTTTGAGTCTCACACTTGATTTAATGGTATTGTGCTTATGTTGCAGGTCCATTGATTCAGGTTGTTTTATGATTACCTCATAACTTGGGATTTTGCAGGGAGGAGCTTGCTAACATAATTTAGAATTTGAATTTTTTAGCTAACCAAATTTACATGTTTATTTCATTTATTGTTCTCAAAGTTTTATTTCAAGCATTCAAGCATTCCATTCTGGTCCATCCAAAATTTTAGTTTATTTCATTTCCATTCTTGTCCTTTTCCAGAATTTCTGCTAATTTCCTGTTAGTTTCATTTTTTCTGGTCCATTTCCAGAATTTTTAAGCTTTCAAGTTATTTCCATTATGGTCATTTTCTAGAATTTTCGCACCTCCAATTCATTAATCTAAAGTTTTTAAATAAAACACATGTTTTAGGAGGGATACTAACCTACTATTTCACATTAAAATAAGATAAGAAATGAAATCTAACTTTGCTAACTTTGCTAACATTGCTAACCTGCTAACTTCTACTAACCACTATTAGGGTAGTGACATCAACATAAGGAAGATAAAATGAACCCAACTATCTAAAATTTACTTCATCCTAAAGGCACGGGCATTAAAATGAGGTGGATAATTCCACATTTTGTCATTTGAAACCTTTTAAATTAAGATAAAATACTCTACTAACAAGGATTTAGGGTAGCACTAGATCTTTCAAATCACTAAGTATTGTTTAGAACTAGTAAAGGCCCCTTGTTTATGGTCACATGCATTATTGAATTATTTCTGGCATTATTGTAATATTTTAGATATTTTACCAGAACCTTGGAGAAGTTGAATGTTTGTCATTTGGTTTCTTTTCAAGAGAGAGTTTTCTATTCAATAATCTGCATGTGGGGGTATTTTGCAATTGGGAAAAATATACACTCAACATATTTGGTGCTAGAAGGAGGGCCTTCTTTTATGCTTTATGATTTAGTTTTTTGGTAATGCTAACGTGGTCAGTTTTGGTTCAACAGTATTGTGTTTGAGGTGCAACATTTTACTCTTGACTAGTTTGTGAGAAGCCTTAATAGAATAGACTTGAGTTTTCCCAAGATGGACCCACCTAGACACATTACTAGTAGGTCTAAAACCACTGAGGAAACCATTTTTCAAAGTCTTTCTCCCAAAACTAGGAAACCGAGGTATAAAATCCAAGAGATTAAAATCCCGTCTAAGCTTTCTGATACGTTAGGTTTAGAGATGCTTTACCATTATTTGGAAAGGCTAGCTCTCAGACCTCTAAATCTGAATACCTTTAGTGGATGTGCACCCATTAGTTCCACCGTAAGAGCTACATCAAGTGTACCCATCTTCGTCATCTCGAGTGTATCAACTGCTTTAGTAGGGTCATTACCTTTTGTTAATATGGCCCAACAATGATAGCAGCAACAACTAGTTCCCAGGTTTGGTACTCAAAGTTCTTTGTTAAGTATACCTGGGGATATCCATGACATACCTAGGCACCTTGATAGGTCTATCCCTAAGTTTTTCTATGATGGTCCCATTTCAGCTGACGAGCACGTTCAAATTTACAAGGACTATATGATTAGGCAGGGAGTCAGTCATGAAGACGTCGCTTGTCGACTCTTCCCTAATAGCTTTGACAAAATGGCTCATGAATGGTACAAAAATCTTCCTACAGTGTCCATTACATCTTGGGCCCAGTTGGAAGATGCATTTGTTAATCAATTTAGGTCATTTCTAGATCCTACCATCATGTATAACCAATTCGTGTCATGCAAGAGGTATCCTAATGAACCTATCAGAACATTTAATGATATATTCCAAAAGCTTTACATAAACGTGACTCGCCACTTTATAATAGACATTATTGTGGCATTGAAATTATACCTCGTAACCTTAGATCCGATGACAACCATGTTTACCAAGAGAAATCCTCAAGTTACAATGTTGGCCTTAGTCTATGCTAAAGCCATGATTATTGAGCAACAAATGACACCGCAAGGTGGCACTATGCTTCAATTTCCCATGTTAGGGCAATATGGCCCTTACAATCAATTTTCCATGATGAATCAAGCTGTGACACATCATATGCACATGATGAATGCTTTGTCATATCATCAATCATACCCATTTGCTCCCACGCTTCCATATTTTTTGACATACCCTAGTGCTGCCATTCCACCCACTCTAAAAATTATGGCTGCTAATAAGATAACCTTGCCAGGATTTGAGGTGATTAGTACTCAAGCCTCAAATGCCTATCCCATGGTTCCGCCTCTTCAAGCCAAGGGTCCATGGTGTACCTAAAACACTGGGAGTCAAACCTTAGTGCCTAATCCAGAGGTTGCTAATGTTGAAAATATTAGTGGATATGGGGCTATCATTCCCCAGCCATAAGGACCCAATTCTAATATGGAAGAGCTCAAGATAATGACTATAAAGTAGGGCAATTACATCATTCAATTATAGAAACAAGTTGCCCAAAATCACATGCCCAATAGAAACCATAGCCATAGGAGAATAGGACTGTACGATACATAGACTAATAATGGGTGCATATCCAATCTGGTAGCCAATCAGGCTTATGTGTTAGGATATTATGATGAGTCAAAGTCATGTGATGAGGAAATGCATCACTATTGCCATAGAAAATCGCACTCTTTGGTGTCTGAAGTCATTCATTATTTAGAAAACTATGAGATGGAGGAAGATATGAATGTGTTAGGAGAGGAAGAGGATGAAGCTTTGGAAGCCTAGGCCGCTAAACATTTTGGGAAAGCTAATCACAAGTATTTTACTAGGAGTTATAAGGATCCCAAAACCTCCTCTGCTCCCCCAAACAACCCTTTGGTTCCTCTTGATACAAAAGGTGATGTGAATCCACCACCTCAATTTTTGGAAGCACCTAGGATAATTCCAAAAGTGTCAAATCTTGGAACATCCACTTATGACTTGGAAGAAGATATGAAAAGGACCAAGGCCAATATATCAATGTATGAGGTCTCTCTATTGTTGGGGCAGGATAAAATCATGGGGAAGAGATTAAATTCCCCGAGTCAAATTCATGAGGTTAAATATGTAGAACCCCAACTTGCTATGATGAAAAAGAAACTAGAGGTACCTCCTTTTCTCATAACTGTTAGTATCACATGCAAGAATTTACACAACTTTTTTATTGATTTTGGTGCCTCGGCCAACATCATACCTCTTGAGATAAGCCAAAATCTAGGACTTAAGCCTGTTCATTCGAATAGAAAAGTGGTCCAATTAGATAGATCTATGGTGGATGTAATAGGTGTTGTAAAATATTTCATATTTCAGATCAAATCAGAGTCTAGGATCCAAAATTATATGGATATTTGTGTGCTAAATATTACTGCCAAGTATGGCATGGTGTTGGGCAGGGATTGGAGCAGAAATCTCAATGGTTATGTGGTGACTGATTCCTCCCATATGTGGTTGCCATGGAGAGGAGTTGCAAACCAAATCCAGGTAGACAGAGAGCCCAGACTTAGGGAAATGATTACATAATATAATAAACCCAATGATATTCAGTTTACTAAAACAGAATTAGGGGTTTACAATTTTGACATAGAGGATATAGTCGAAGGGTCTCAAAATGATAATATTTACCATTGTACTTCGAAAGAAAACAAGAGGGTGTGGACCCTAAATTTTTATGGGTCTAAATAAAAACAAGGTGCGAGAGCTAGGGTAGAGCTCACATGTCCTTGTAGTAAGCCTTTACTTGTTGCCTATAGATTACAGTTCCCGACCACCAATAATATGGTGGGGTATGAAGCCCTAATTTTTGGACTTCAGTTGGCCCCAAGAGAAAAGGTAAAATACCTTAAGGCATCGGGAGACTCAGAGTTAGTAGTCAAACAGGTCAAGGAGAAATATACCTATAGAGATAAGAGGTTGAACCTCTATAAAACCAGAGTGAGGGAATTAATTAATGAGTTTGATGCTTTCAATATTTCCCTCATCTCAAGAAAAATAATAAAATGGTTGATTCGTTAGCCGGAGCGGCTAGCATGCTTTCATCTACCGACCATAAAAAATGTAAAAAAATTTCCATTGAGTTAGTGCCTTGCCCCTCCATACCATACAATGTCATGAAATTATAGGTCTTTGATAGTGATAGACACATTTTTAGTTTTGTCACTAATTCTCGTATATTTGAAAATCAGGTTATAGACGAAGAAGAGAGGAGTCAAGTAGAAGTAGGAACAACTGGAGTATGGAATGAAATTCCAAGTGATAGGGCCTCTCTAGAAAAGTTGTTTTATATGGGATATCAAAAGAAAAAAGAAAGAAAAATACCATCCCCTAAGGAATCATGCAATTCAGTCAATTTGGGGAGTGCAGTAGATCCACGTGAAGTGTTCATTGCAAAGGCATGCACACAACAATAGAAGGAATCAATAGCTCAGGTTGTAGGAGAATACATTAATTGCATATCTTGGAGCTATGAAGAGCTAAAAACTTATGACCTGAATGTAATAATGCATACTATTCCTCTGAAGCCTGACTCCAAGCCTTTTAGACAGAGGCAAAGAATGGCTAACCCAATACTATAGCCCCTGATAGAGAAGGAAGTGAAGAGGTTGCTGGAAGAAAAAATCATCTTCCTTGTTAGGCATTCCACATGGGTGGCTAATCTTGTCCCTGTTAGGAAGAAGAGTGGAGAGATTTGGTTGTACATAGATTTTAGAAATCTGAACAAAGCTTGCCAAAAAGACAATTACCCATTATCCACCATTGACGAGATACTCCAAAATATAAATGGGTCTAAAATTATGTAATTCTTGGATAAATACTCAAGATATAATCAAATTCTCATACATCTAAATGACAGGATGAAGACGACCTTCACCACGAAGTGGGGAAAATTTGCCTATCAGAGGATGTCGTTTGGTTTGTTGAATGTTGGAGCCACGTTTCAAAGAGCCATGGATTTTGCATTCAAGGGGCTTAGTGGTAAGTGAATTATTGTCTATGTGGATGATATTCCTGTCTTCTCCAAGAGGATGGAAGATCATGTTAGAGACTTGAGGAAAGTGCTCCAAAGGTGCAGGGAACATGGAATTTCCCTAAATCCAAAAAAGTGCATCTTTGGGGTAATGGAGGGTAAGTTGTTAGGACATGTCATTTCAAAATATGGGATTGCTATAGACCTAGAGAAGATATCCACTATCCGAGATATTCCTCATCCCAATAGCAAAAATTAGATTAGGTTCTTTTTCGGTAAGATTAACTTTGTGAGAAAATTCATTTTAGGTTTTGCTAAAATCGCCAAGACCCTAAATTACATGCTGAAAAAGGATGTTCAGATAAAGTGGACCAGTGAGAATAGGGATGCCTTCATAAGAATCAAGGATGTTATTTCCAAAGCCCCTATTCTCATTAGTCTAGACTATGCTAAGCCATTTTATATTTACACATTTACTTTAGATCATTCTTTTGCATGTGTGTTAACTCAAAAAAGTAAAGACAACATTGAAAATCCTATAGCCTTTCTAAGTTCTCCTTTGAAGGATGCGAAACTAAGGTATTTTGTCCTAGACAAGCAAATGTATGCCTTGTTTAAAACTGTAAAAAAATCTAGGCATTACATAGTGCATAGTAAAGTTTTTGCTATAGTTCCTGACCCAGAAGTAAAGTCCATGTTCTTAAAGAGTGAGCTAGGTGAAAGAAGGGGGAAATGGCTTTCCATCCTTCAAGAATTTGACTTAGAGATAAATCCCATGAAGATAGTGCATGGACAAGGTTTGGTCAAGGCTGTCGTAGAAATTGATCCTTTAATAACGTGCCAAACCTACGAGGTTAATGATATCACTACAGAGGAATGGTACATAGATATTGTATATTTTTTGTTGCATGGTAAGTTCCCTTTTCATTTGAATTCCACTCAATGCAAGGCACTACATTTAAAATCAAAGAGATTTCTGATTAAATCTGGTGTGTTGTACAGGAAGAATCATGAAGGAATTTTCCTTCGTTGCATTACTCAAGAGGAAGCAACCCAAGTACTCAAATACTTCCATGGTAAGTATGGAACTAGACATGGATCAGCAAATGCGATAGCACACCAAATTATTAGAGCTAGGTATTATTGGCCCCACTTGTTTAAATATACACATGCACATGTAAGAACATGTCACATATGCCAAGTGGCAGCCAACAGAGAGCAGAATGCAACAATGTCATTGCAGTCAATGGTAGAGACAAGACCATTTGTACAATGGGGATTAGACTTTGTTGGGGTGATAAATCCTAACTTGTCTGATTCCCATAAGTTCATCCTTACCACTACTAATTACTGCACAAGGTGGACAGATGCTATACCTACTAAGAATGTCACCTCCGAGGTTGTGATTAGATTTCTAGAGAAAAACATAGTCACTCATTTTGGAATGCCTAACTCCATAGTAATTGAAAACGGTTCTGCATTTTCCTCTTTAGAATTTTCAAATTGGGCGTACGAAAATAAGGTGAGTCTAAAATTCTCTTTCAATTACTACCCCCAAGGCAATGGTTTGGCATAATCATCAAATAAAAATTTATTATGCATAATCAAAAAATTACTTGAAAAGAACCCTAGAGATTGGCATAGTAAGTTAAAATTTTCCCTTTGGGCAGATAGGACTAGAAGCAAGGAGTCAATTGGGACATCTCCTTATCACTTAGTCTATGGGCAAGACCCTATTTTTTGTACTAATCTAAAATTGTAAACTTTACATTTTATAAAAGACTATGTTGGGACTGATGATAAACTTGAAACCAGATTAATGCATCTTGATGAGAAAAAGGAGGAAGCCATGCTTCATTTCAGCAAACATCAAGACATAATCAAAAGATGGTTTGATAAATGGTCCAAAATTAAGGACTTTAAAGTTTTATATTTAGTTTTGTTGTGGGATAAAAGGCATGAAAAAAATGGAGAACATGAAAAGTTTGATTGCTTGTGGTTGGGACCCTATCTAATATCCGAAGTCCTAGGTGAAAATAGTTTCCGATTAAAAAATTTGGATGGAAAATATTTGGCCTTACCCATCAATGGCCTTCATTTAAAGCATTATTTTAAGGCCTAAGGGTAGGGTCATTGTATTATATGTACACTAATCAGCTTGCCTAATTTTTTGTCTTATCAGTTTTATTTCATGTTTATTTGATCTTGTTTCTTTGATTTCAGAAGTCTTTAGTATGTCAAAGTGGTCCAGTTTTGGATTTGATTGTAGGAGTAAGAGGTCAGCCTATGTGTATACGAATGTAAACCAAGACTAAAGGGATGTGAAAAATTGGAATCATATGGCAAAAGTCTTGAACATGTGAAATATTGTTTTCATCTCATGAAGCATGAAGTCGTTGATCTTGCATATCATCCACCCATGTCTCAAAGGCACATTCTTATTACATAAACATCATATGCTAAACCCAAACACTGAAAGTGATGTCCAATTATCTTGGGATGAAATTCACAAAGAAAACTAAGAAGATCTAAGGTTTGGAAGTTGTTGCCGAAGTTGTCGTAGGTTTATCACATTTATATCTATGTCCAACATCTTGGGTAAAATAATATGAAACCATACTTGGATGGGGATGTGAGTTGAAAAGATAATTTTTGTCTATCACACCCTACACATAGTCCATAAAATAGTGGATTTTACCACTTTCACAATACTTGAAAGCCCAAAATCAGATTAGTAAGGATAGGGTCAAATTCTCATCATTCTTAGGTTGAGAATCCAATTCCCCAAAGCTTTGATTTTTCCTCCATCACACCATGGATCATTGGGTTGTAAGGATAGTACTATGTATCCCTCAGAAGGATGGGTAGTCATCCCAATATTCAAGAAATCCAAAGCAAAATTTTCACCACTCCATTTCCATCACACCATTGACTATTGGGTTGTAAGGATCATACTATGTGTCCCTCAAAAGGATGGGTAGTCATCCCAAGATTCAATAAGTCAAGAGAAAAATCATGGACTATGGAGTTAACCTTCATTGGGGCTATAGACGATTGACTGGTAGTGGAGTACACTCATGCCTGGTGACATGACTCTCGTAAGGTTAAGATTTATGGCCACCATGAGGATAGATTAGTCTGATGACCTCATCCATAACCGGTTTAATTATTTTGGTCAAATATGAGAGCAGTAAAGGATAGGGTTATATTATCATCACAACTTAGTTGATAATCTAATTCCCCAAAGCTCTAAGGTACACTTGCACACACTGGTCCTTGATGATGACGACTCATAACCAAGCCCTATATTTAGTCAATGAATTCATCGCATGCACAGTTGATTCTAATATGGTTAGACATTTTTGAGGTGTTTTCTCAAGCCACCATAGAATGTGCTGCTCATGCTATAAAAAATTTTACCCTCAAAGCTCTCCATATCCATTGCCATAATTCTAGTTAGGTAAAATTGATGATGCAATGTGGAAAAGTTACAAAAAAAATAAGTTGTGGAGTGCTACACACACCCAGAGCTAATATTGCATGATCCTAATATTTTACTGTTCTTATAAGTCTATTGGCATTATTCATGCATTTGCTGATGCTTGCTGCTTTCTGGTTGGGAGTGTGCTTTCAGATTTTCTTTTTTGGTTCTCACTGAAATGCTCAGGAGCATTTCCCAACAGAGTCACCATTTTTTGTGGAGTTTCCACAACCACCCCAAAATTCTTGGGGACCCACTTGTCATATTTTGATGTGAAAGGTTTTTGGTTTTCTTTGGTTTGTAAGAATATGGATGTTTGACCAGTTTGTTTTAATGATTTTAATTGCTTTGGTTATTTGATATTTAATTATTAGTTAATCTAGGCATTAATGCTTAGATTAATTAAAATCTATTTTGATGAATAGGAATTTAGTGTTCTTCATACTATATAAGGTGATGGAATGTGTTTAACAAAGCAAGGTCTGACCTAAAACAAAAAGAGGATACAAAAGATACAAAGAAATTGAGATAGAAGCCAATATGCTATTATCTACCTAATATAATTGGATTAACTATATTATGTGCATAATAGTAATATTTTTAATATTATGTTATAAGGTTCTAAAATGTTATCATTATAATAATATTATTATGATTATATTATAATGTTATTATTATAATGTACTTTATAAAAGACGTGATAATAATATTTATGATAAATTTTAACATCGTTTTGTTTGATTGCAGATAAGGCGATGGTGGATATTCAAAAATATTCGAAGACATGAGTGGCTAGTCCAAGAATGTTTAGCGCTATGGCAACAAAGCTTCATGGAGCAACACCGACAAATAAGAGGCGGTCCAAGATGACGTTAGGATTTCAAAAGAACAACATGAAAGGAACTAGAGTTGTCAGTGAAACTGCCGAGAGGCAGAGGCATGCCATAAAACAAGGAAGGAAGAAGCGTTAATAGGGCAACCTGTGATGCCAATTGATGGAGCTAAAGGTCGGCCTCGAAGATCATGGAAGGTTTTAGTGTTGCATCTGTTTCATTACGCTATGGCAGCATGAGTGTGAGAGTAGGGAGTTGAATAACGCCATGGTTGTGTAGGTTTGGCAGCACCACGACATCGATGGCAGTGTCGATGGTTGCGTAGGTTTGGCAGCACCACGACATCGATGGTAGCATCGATGGCTATGTAGGTTTGGTAGCACCATGGCAACGATGGCAATGTTATGGCTACGTAGTCTTAGCAGCACCATCACTGCATAGTTTTGGCAGTGCCACGATATCGATGGCAGTGCTATGGCTACGTAGTCTTGGTAGCACCTTGGATGCATCGTTGGTAGCGCTATGGCTACGTAAGTTGGATAGTGTCATGGTTACGTAGGCAGTGTGATGGTTTTGTTTGGTTACATGGAAACCAAAGTGCCCAGGATGGGGGAATGCCATCCCAGTACTTGGGCACATTGGTATGGCTTAGGAGAAATACCATGGGGTCTCGGCCTCAAAAAGTGACAATGAAATTTTTGTTGAATAATATTGGCCTGTATTATTTTAGTTAATGTGAATGTGGTTTGATCACGTTCAATTTTTTAAAGGAGGTCTAAAATCGTAGGGGTTATAAGGTATAGTTAATGATTTTATCATTCATTTGATGGATGTAAAGGGGTATTCTTGGGTAGAATGCTTATAAGAGAAAGGGGAGATATAGGAGTCATGCAAGGTTATGTTTTTGTTGTTAGTTTTTTAAAAATAAATAACATTTAGAAGTGTTATGTTTATTAAATCACATAAAATGATGATGGATTATTTTCTTATATCCATTCATTATTTTGGTTGTGAGAGAATATGAAGTGAAAGGACCTCTAAGCATTATTTATACCTTGCTATCCTACCTTTTTCAAGGGGGGCTAGAAATGATGTAACATTCCGAGAAAGCAATAAATAAAGAGCATTTTTTAGATTTTGAGAGGGTAGCAAACTTCTATGAGCAAAATCAAAAGGAGGGTTTTTATCATAAAACTAATGTTTTTAGTGTCTTATCATTTCTGCATTTTAGTGACTTCTAGCCATTGTCTTATGCCATGAAATGGGTTGCAATCGGCGAAGGTCAAAATTATGCAGGTTCTTTATGTTCCCTTTGAGTCTCACACTTGATTTAATGGTATTGTGCTTATGTTGCTGGTCCATTGATTTAGGTTTTTTTATGATTACCTCATAACTTGGGATTTTGCAGGGAGGAGCTTGCTAAACTAATTTAGAATTTGACTTTTTTAGCTAACCAAATTTACATGTTTATTTCATTTACTGTTCTCAAAGTTTTATTTTAAGAATTCAAGCATTCCATTCTGGTCCATCCAAAATTTTAGTTTCTTTCATTTCCATTTTGGTCCTTTTCCAAAATTTTTGCTAATTTCCTGTTAGTTTCACTTTTTTTGGTCCTTTTCTAGAATTGTTAAGCCTTCAAGTTATTTCCATTCTGGTCATTTTCCAGAATTTTTGCACCTCCAAGTTTCATTAATCTAAAGCTTTCAGATAAAACACACATTTTAGGAGGGATACTAACCTACTATTTCACATTAAACTAAGATAAGAAATGAAAGCTAACTTTGCAAACTTTGCTAACATTGCTAACATACTAACTTCTACTAAGAACTATTAGCGTAGTGACATCAACATAAGGAAGATAAAATGAACCCAACTATCTAAAATTTACTTCATTTTAAAGGCACGGGCATTAAAATGAGGTGGAGAATTCCACATTTTATCATTTGAAACCTTTTAAATGAAGATAAAATACTCTACTAACAGGGATTCAGGGTAGCACCAATTTAAAAAAACCCTAAAAATAACTACTTTTATTTTTAGTTAGATCTTTCAAATCACTAAGCATTGTTTAGAACCAGTAAAGGCCCCTTGTTTATGGTCACATGCATTATTGAATTATTTTTGGCACTATTGTAATATTTTAGATATTTTACCATAACCTTGGAGAATTTGAATGTTTATCATTTGGTTTATTTTCAAGAAAGAGTTTTCTATTCAATACTCTGCATGTGGTGGTATTTTGCAATTGGGAAAAATATACACTCAACATCTTCTTTGGTGATTTTTTGATGAATTGTTTAGGGTTCACCAGGAAACATTTCTTGGTAGTTTCCATGCCTAGGTTTGGAGTTTGTTTAGTGTGTTCTTTTTAATTTCTTGCAATCACCTAGTTTTGGCCAATGCAACTAAACTATGCTAAATGCAATTCAATTTTCAATGAATACAATAGACAGTAATAAAAAAAGGAAAATATAATGCAAATGTTAAATTATGAAGGATTTTGACACTCTTACTCGGTTTGGAAGTCTGATGAAGATTCTATTATTTTTTGCAAGCAAGATCATATGCTGCAAGGTCAATATTATATGCTTTTGGTCAAGATCGTATGTATGATCTGTGATCGTACCAGTTGATCAATGATCGACAGATTCGATCATAGTATAAACCTAAAATTTCATAAGTAGAGTGCAAAAAATAGAAAATGGAGTGTGCTACAAACTTTATCAGATAGAAATCAGATTATATATGATCTATTGAATGCTTTGCTAAGAGGAATTATCATGTATATGCCTTAAACTATCTAAAGTATGCAATTGGATGCAAATTGGTGAACTCCAAGAATGAAAATAATAGAAATTTATACTATATGCAATGGAGAATGATAAATTAGACAATGATCATGCAAATCAAAGACTATAAAATACAAACCCATGCTTGGAGTTGCCCTCAAGTGATCTGTATGCAAGATCATAACCAAATAGCAATATCGTATCTACAATCGCAAGATCGTATGCTACCAGGTTGAGATCGTATCCTTCGATCCTACAAACAATAGTAAAATAACAAGGGCTAATGCAAAAATTAAGTGACTAAAATGCAGAATTATATCGATGAGTTAGGAGTAATTCGATGGAGGGGATGCCTGATTAAATAGGCTAAACCAGTAGGTGAAATTGGGCTAAAAACAAAATAGGTTGTAACTTCTTCCAAGTTGGGACTGATCAACGAATCCAATCTCATAATTTCCACATAGTTGGACAGGTAAGGATAAGAAACACTACAACTTGTTTTGTCACTTTGCCAAACTAATTTTTTTTTTTTGAGCAATATCATACCTATGATTTGAGGTATCGTATGTACGATATAAGGGATCATAATATGATCTCTTCCATTTGAACCCGATCTCTCTAGGAATGCACAAAAAACTAGGTAGCCAGTTAGGAAATTGTTAAATTTGATTTTTGAATGTTTTTGAATTTAATGCAAATTATTATGAGCCAATTTTAGTATTTTATAGTAGGCATCACAATATGAGCGTGACCAGATCAAGAAGGCCTTCCAAGATAATTTTTATGGAGAATTATTGTCAAAGTTTGATAATCAATACATTAGCTGGAAAAGGGACCATGACAAGGAGATATTCCTAGAGGCAAAAAGGTTGTCAAAATCTGATCAAGAAGAAGAAGAGAAATGGGAAATAGAGATCCAATCATAGTCACAAGCTCCTTCCATTATAGGTGATGTTGAATCTAAAGAGGAATACTTACATCAACCTCAGTAATTTGTAGGTTTCATACGTACTTAGGAGGTGCAACCAACTGTATACACTAGGAGAAAAAGCAATTCTAAACTAGTCAGATCACATGCAATGGTGTAGATTGGATAACCCAAGAAATTCCCTAAGTTAGCCAAGAAGTGAAAGATAATTCTATTCCTGTAAGTTTAGATGTAGAGAAATCTATGGCTAGGAGGCAACAACTATAATTGAAGGTAAAATAAGCTACACTCAAAATATAGTAATTGTAGCAAGAGGTACGAAGGACTGAAGCAGTAGTTGCATTGGTGAAGGCTAAAGAGGAAAAAAAAATCCTATGGTAACGGTGACTAAAACAAAACAAATAGAGGAGATAGAGTAGAAAGCACAAGGACAAGGTATTTCTACTAATCGCACTTCTCAATCCCTTAAATCTTATCCTATTGGTAAATGAACTAAATATTTCATTCAAGAGTTTGAAATTTATTTACAAATGATTTCTTATATTAGCTTGTAACAAATAAAACTCAATCAACAAATAAAATATTCTATAGCTCTAAATAACTAGGCTAACTTAGGCACTCACTAAAAATCAATTACAACATGTTGGTTTCTAGAACACCATTCGAACATGCATTAACAATAATAAAATAATGTAATAACTATAGCCTAGCCTAACATCCCCCCTATTACATTATTTTATGTACATAGAAAGTTACAAAATAAATCAAATTTTACACATGCAAGTGCCTTAGTGAAATTTTTTAGAACCCGTTCATCGGTGGGAATGTATTGGAGCTAAATTTTGTGCTTTGGAACTGCATCTCAAATAAAGTGACATTTAGTGTCAATATACTTTATTTATTCATGGTGTAGACACAAAAAATTGATCCACTTTGAGTGGTAATCTTCCTTAGTGCCATTAAGAGGCCCTCACCCCTTTCCAAGTGCAAGGGAAGGCCTCTGTCCCTTCCTTTTTTAATTTTTTATCTTTTAGCAAAATTGTGCCCCATATTTACGAGGCACGACTTCACGCTAGTGATATCGTGCCTCATCAACACGGGGTACGACTTCGTTGTTTAACCAAATTTTTTTAATTTATTATTTTTTAAGCTCGCTTAGACCCAAGTTTAAACCTTCTCACGTATTTTGGCATTGGATGTGAGTTTATTTGTGCTCGCTTTCCTTCTTTCAATTGTCTATAAAAGGAAGGATGTTCTTTCCAAACAAAGAGACATGTGAAGTTTTAAGTGCAAGTGTGATATGCAAACTTTTTATGTGTGATATATATATAAATTATTTAGAGTTCATTTCTAATTTACTTTCTCTGCTATAAGCTAACCCCCGAAGTGTGAATTTCATATTGATATTCTATTGCGTGGATTAGATTGATTTGTTGTATGACTTTGTGGATTCATGACATAGTTTGGAGAGACAGAGTGCCAATATAAATACTTGGTTCGCTTTTGCCTACTTCTACGACATCCATTAGGGTTTGATCACTTTATTATTTGCATTTATTTCATATTCTATTTTCACTTCTTATTTTTCTTTATTCTGCAATGAAATCATGCTTGGCATTGGTGAGGCACGACTTCACTTGACCTAATTAGGGTAAAGTTATCTATAGAATTGAAACCATTCTCTATCTAGGCGGGGCATGACTTTGCTGCTGTGATATCGCGCTAGCTCTAGGCAAGACATGATTTCATCCTAGGGCACATCGGGGGAAATTTTTAGATTTTGCTTTCACTATTACATTCTATTCTATCTCTAGATCATACTGCTATACTTTTCTACTGTTGTGTTTCTAATTTATGATTAAATATCCAAAGGTAAATTTTTGCTTCTATATTAGAAGGTCATATAAAAGGACCTAGGGGGATTTACTGATGCTAGATTTGTTATACAGTGGCCTATGCAGGCCCCCTAATACTAATTCTATTTTTCAGTGTTTCATAAGTGATCTTACAGGAACAAGAATCTTTGATATCATTGGATAAGAGGTAGAAATAGGCAATCAACCACCGGTATAGATAAGTGATCTATCAATATTATTGGTGGAGAATCTGGTTTCACTATTTATTTCTAGGTATCTGAAAGTGAAAAGCTTCTTGCCTGCATCTAGGGATAATTTCTACGTATTTACTCCTATACATTTTTGCTTTAAATATTTTCTAAAATAAAACCCTAGGTTAGTAAGCATTCAAAAGAAAGAATCATTCTAGGATAACTCTTGTATGTTTGCATTCTGTTTTCAATTACATTATTTTATTTCTACATTGTCCTTTATATTTTCTAGCTTAGATCTAGAAAGGCCAAACTTAGGTGATTGCCTAAAATTGAATACATCAAACAATCCTAAATATCCTAAGGACTTGGAACAGGTCCTTAAAATGTTCCTGGTGAACCCTTCCCCTAGTATCGAGTGTAGAGCACAACATACCCCCATAGTTCACCCCATGAAAGGGTTCACTCCTTGCGGATCCAACCCTTTTGTTTTAGGAATTGCACGTGGTAGGGTAGTTTTTCCCATCTACACATGGAACACTGGATTCTTTACTAGATTTAAAATACCTTAGTTATCACAATTCAAGTGTATTAGAATATTATTTGGAAGACCCATACTTGAAAGAATGCAATGTAACCATATCGCTTCACAAACTGCTTCTCATGTTGTATGATATTATACCTCTATAGATGAAAGTGCAACAAATTTTTGCTTCTTGTTGTGCCAAGATACAGGTCCATATCCAAGATGAAATATGTATCCTAACATTGATTTTATGTCATCTATAGATCCATCATAATCTGAGTTTGTGTATATTTACAATAAGAACTTATCATTCTTCTTATAATCTAGGCAATATTTTTTTGTGCCATAAACATAGTGAAGAACTCACTTTACTGCCTTCCAGTGACTAACCTTATATTCCTACATGAACCTTAAAAGATAGCTCATAGCAAAGCTGATATCTGGTCTGGTATTAGTCAGATATATGAGACTCTCATTCAACTATTGATAGAGATTTCCATATATCTGAGGATATTTTTTGTATCGAGACAATTATAACCCTATTTCCATTGGAGTTGCTTTGGGCTTACAATCTATTATTTAATATTTTTTAATTAGTGGCTTGGCATACTTCATTTGTGTGATCCTGATGTGGTTCTTTTTCTACACAACTTCCAAGCCAAGACAATAATGTAGAAGTCCCAGATATGTCATTTCAAATGACTTCTTCAAGTCACCTTTCACTACTTTTATCATATTTTTTGAGCTACCAGTGATGATTGGATCATCAACATAGAGCATAAGTAGCACTATTTCAGAACCAATTTTTTTGAAATAGATATTGGCATATGATGGAATTATCTTAAAACCATGTTGTAGGAGGTTATTATCAATTTTTAATGTACCATGCTCATGGAGCTTGTTTCAACCTATACAAGGACTTTATCAATTTGTAAATTTTTTTCTCGTCCTTCAACCACATATCCTTCGGATTGAGTCATGTACACTTCTTTGAGATCACCATTCAAGAAGGCAATCTTCACATCCATATAATGAAGCTTCCATCCTAACTAAGATATCATTTCATAGAGTACATGAATGATTGTCATTTGTATAGTTGGTACAAATATCTCTTTATAATCTATCTTATTTTTAGCATAGCCCTTTACAACAAGGTGGGCTTTATGCTTTTAAATAGTTCCATTTATATTACACTTGAATTTGTATACCCATTTGTAGCCCATGGGTTTCTTACCATTAGGAAGATCAAATAGCTCATATATTTTGTTTTTCATAAGAGATATTTTTTGCATCTATAGTTGCCTTCCATTGAGGTACACTAAGTGCTTCTTGCACTGAAGAGGGTTCATGCTCCACAACTAAATTCATAAAACCTCTATCTTCCTCTTCACCCCTATCTTCTTCTTCACCATCTTCTTCTTCATAATATTTTTCTCTTTCCTAGCATGACATACTTCGAGTATGTGGTTGGTTGGAATTGAGATCAGGAGGTGCATCCAATTTTATGTCTCTTATTGTGCTAGTATACCATTTTGAAAATTTCTTTTGTTTGGGGGGAGTCCTTGTCTTAGGCTCCTCAAATTCCAGGTGTGTAGTATAATATGTATCTTTTCTAGATTCTGATGTATCCAACTTGGGAGCTTTGTCAAATACCACATCTCAACTTATGTGAATTTTATTGGTTATAGGATCAATCAGTCGATAGCCCTTAGATTCAACCAAGAAATGTGCATTTTAGAGTTTTATAATATAATTTTCTTATTTTCTTCTTTCGAATGTGCATGAAGGATTTACATACAAATATCCTTAGATAAGAAATAGAGGGCTTTCTTCCACTCCATTCTTCTTGTAGTGTGACTCCTTGAAGATATTTTGTTGGTGCTTAATTCAGGAGATACATAGTTGTAGTGACAACTTTTACCCAATATTATTGCCCAAGATTTGCACATGTGAGCATACAACAAACCATCTCCATGATGGAATTATTCCTCCTCTCAAAAAATCCATTTTTTTTAGTATGGGATGTAGTAAGCTATATTTGTACCTCATGTTTGGTGAGAAACCTTGAAAAATAATTGGAGGTGAATTCTCCCCTTGGTCTGAGTGGAGGACCTTGATTGAATATCTTAATTATTTCTCAATACACTTATGAAATTGCTAAAAATATAGGAATGCATATGATTTAAGTTTTAGAAATAAAACCCACATATTTTGGGATAATCATCAACAAACAACTAAAAGTATTTTCCACCACAACTATTTAGCATGGATCTGCATAGATTAGTGTGAATAAACTCCAACAGTTATTTGACTCGTGAAGATCTCAACTCAAATGGAACTCGGTGTTACTTCCCTACTAAGCAATCCAAGCATACATGAAAATTATGTGAGAGGTTGGGTAGACCTAACACCATATCATGCTTACTCAATTTGAGTAGATAGCCTGAAATTAGATGCCCATACCATTTGTGCAATAATGAAGTAGCTTCTTTGTTGTTGGTAGCCATGGTAACATGAGGGGTTTAAAGAGTATCTAAAACAAATAATCCATGTTCATAGAAATTTGTTGTGATATGTTTACCCTTTTTTGTAATGAAGCAACACTTTTGTCCATCAACAACCTTAAAGTCAACCACCATATTTTTGTCCAAGATTTGAGGCATGAACAACAAGTTGTTGGTCAATCCTGGCACATAAAGGACCTTCTCAATTTTACATTGTCCATTTGGAAGTGTTACTAAAACATCTCCTTCTTCTTAGATGCGATAGTTCTTATCATTGGCAATGGTCATCAGTTTGCATTATTTTTTCTCAAATATGTTAAACCACCCTTTATCACCAGTCATGTGTTTTATGAAACCATAATCAAAATAACAAACATTTATCTTTTTGTTTGGGATCATTTTGAGTCATGAGTACCTTGTATGATCTCGAAGAATCTAAGTATGATTCTTCAATAGCAACATTTCCCCTTTATTTCCTATTTATTCTTTGTGGTTTGTATTACCCTTTTTTATATGGTGGTTTCTTATTTTTACCATCCTTGTTGGAAGAATTGAACCAATATTTCTTGGTGTCATGATTATACATATCACAAATGTGGCAATAAATCTTCTGTTGTTGAGGTGTATTTTGTGAGGGAGTGGTGTTTGAACCCTTAGAGGAATATCCCTTTAGAAAGTAGCCTTATTTCTTAGCTCCAAATTTCTTATAAAATGTGTTGGATATTTTGAGTAGATAAGTTGTCATTGATGTTAAGAGTGAGTGGTCATTGATGTCAAAATTTCAGCACCAATCAGTGGTAGTTTCAGTGGGCAGCATTAGTTTCAGGTTCTCCAGTTTCAGTTGATCAAGACCTGATTTCAAGAAGTCAGAAGTGGCCCAAAGTTCAAAAGAAGAAGCCCAAGTGAATAATATTATAATATTTTTTATAATATTATAAAGGGAAGTTTTAAATTAATTATAAATTAATTAATATAATTTTTATTATAAATTAATTTATAATTTAATTTACTTAAGTTATTTAAATTAATTATTAATTAATTTTAATATTAGTTATAAGTTAATTTATATTAATTTTTAACTAACCCTAAGGTGGGTTATTAAATTTAATTCAAATTTCTAGCATCGACGTGGGAAGCAAATTTACCATGTGTATAAAAGGGGGAATACCCACCTTACCAAAATCCCCAATGCTTTCAAAATAAATCCTGTGTTATGCGATTTCATGTGAATCGTGGTGTGCAGTGAAGAGTTTTTAAATTTTAAAAGTGCTTAGAGGAGGTGAGATTATTTTACCCACCAAGGAGGTAGCCTTGGTCACCAACCACAGGTAGTGCAGTTGGCAACCACAATGATAGCAAGATGTGAGAGCAGCGATATGTGCAGGTTCAAATCCCCGCAGAGGATTATTTTTGTTTTGTGTTGAAAACACGGTGGAGTAAGGTTGAAAGGGAAGGAAATTCACCTTCCTTCATGTGGGCACATCTAGCCCACGCGGTGGGCTCCAAAGCGCTAAGACGCTAGGCGCTTGTGGAGACGATGGTTCGAATCAAATCGAAACCATTTTTGGATGATAACAAAGGTATGCATTAAATTTTGAGTGCCAAAATTTTCTAAGGAGTTAGTTGAGGTATTAAAAATTATTTTTTGCATATTTTTGGTATATAAGGTTTTAGGGGAGTTATAAGGTTGCTACAAAATAAATTTTAGGTGTTATTTGATTTAGTGTTTGAAAAGGAAATAAAGGTGTTTTAGGAAGATTGGTTGAGGTCTTGTGGTGTTGGATATTATTTTAAGTTGGAGTTTATAAGGTGTATCAAAGTGATTATTTTTCATGTATGATTTGATGGATGTTATTTTCAAAAAGGAGCAATAAGGTATAATTGAGCTTTGATTATTTTTGTGTCTAAGGAATATTTGAGAAAGTGTTAAGAGTGAGATTTTGTCATCTAACCATTGAAATTGGAGAGAAGTAAATTGTGATTTAGACAGGTTTTCCAAGGGCACTTCTACATAAAACAAAAGGTATGGGCACATCTTCCTAGTGAGTGATTGTTGAATGTTGTGAATATAAATTTGGAGTGAAAGGATTGTTTGGTGATAATTATTGAGTGTGTTTTGAATTAATGCTTCAAGGTTTTCTAGAATAAAGAGTTGTTTATAAAACCTTGTTTTATAAGTGATGCAGGAGCATCTCGGGCAGCACAACAATCTTGCATCACCAAAAAAAAAACACAAAAAAGTTCAAAGTTTGAAAAAGTTCAAAATTTGCAAAATTGACTAAGTATAAAATTGGTCGCGATATCGCGACACAAATATCGTCGCGATATCACGACGTATTAATGGTCGCGATATCGCGACGCAAATGTCGTCGCGATATCACGATGTATTTCGAGCGCCGTGGCAAAAGCAACCAATGGTCGCGATATCGCGACGCAAATGTCGTCGCGATATCGCGACGTATTTCGAGCACCGTGGCAAAAGCAACTAATGGTCGCGATATCGCGACGCAAATGTCGTCGCGATATCGCGACGTATTTCGAGCACCATGGCAAATGCAACTAATGGTCGCGATATCGCGACACCAAAGTTGTCGCGATATCGCGACACTTTGGCCGCCAAAGCCAAAACACAAAGAAGTGTCGCGATATCGCGACACCTTGGCCGCCAAAGCCAAAACACAAAGAAGTGTCGCGATATCGCGACACCTTGGCCACCAAAGCCAAAACACAAAGAAGTGTCGCGATATCGCGACACTTTGGCAGCCAAGCCAAAACACAAAGAAGGGTCGCGATATCACGACACCTTAGCAGACAAAGCCAAAGTGGCAGTTCCAGGTGGCAGTTCCAAGTGGCAGTTTCGAGTGGCAGTGCCTGAGATCGTTAAGGCCGTTCCAAGCGATAGTTTCAAGGGCCGTTAAGGCCGTTCCATATGACCGTTCCAGAAGCCGTTAAGGCGGTTACGAACGGCAGTTCCGAGTGGCAGTGCCTGAGATCGTTAAGGCCGTTCCAAGCGGCAGTTTCAAGGGCCGTTAAGGCCGTTCCATATGACCATTCCAGAAACCGTTAAGGCGGTTACGAACGGCGGTGCAGCACGAAGCATAGAGCATAAAAGGGATTTATTTGAAGGATTCAGGAGGCTGAGGGAAGAAAGGAAGGTTGCGGCTGTATTTTGCATTTAAAGCACTGTGTATTTATTTTCATGGTCTTTGACTGTAAAAGCTTCCATGCTTCGAATTAATAAAACTATGTCTTTCAAATAAAATTGCATCATTTTATTTGTGGTTTATTTGGCTCCCCATCAAGTGGTATCAGAGCTGTAAGATTCTGAGTGTGTTGAGCAGAGCGTCGAACGTGAGGCAGCTCACACCAGGATCTGGGGTTACGGGTTTCTGAGAAACTGTGAGACAGAATGCCACCGCGAAGAAATCATGGTGCTGGAAGGAACGTGGTTCCTAAAGGAGATTTTCGTGCATTGCAGAGACAAGTGTTGGCATTGCAGGAAGAATTGCGCAGGGGAATAGAGCCAAGAGGAGAAGATCGCAGCGATGATGACGGAGTTGAAGACCCGTCTGAAGAGGAAGAAGAAGAAATGAGTGCCGCAGAGTCGCGAATGATAAAAGCCATTTCACAGATTGGGAAAAGGCCAAAGATTGACGTTTCTACGTATTCTAGAAATTTAAATCCAGAAGAATTAATTGATTGGATTAATGACATGGAAGAATATTTCGATTATGAGGACGTTGAAGATCCAAATCGAATAAAATTTGCCAGAACAAAATTAAAAGGCCATGTTGGCATATGGTGGAAAGGAGTGCAGTTGGAAAGAAATCGGAGAGGCAAAGAAAAGATCTCCAGGTGGGATCGAATGGTGGAAAAATTGAAACGACAGTTTATTCCAGTAGATTACGAATTAGATCTGTTGAGAAAAATGCAGAGTTTGCGACAGTCCAGCAAAACTGTTAAAGAGTATACTGAGGAATTTTTTAAAATTTCAATTAGAACCGGTCATACGGAAGCAAATAAGGAAAGAGTAGCCCGTTACATTAATGGGTTGAGAACCAGCGTGCAAGAGGAATTGAGTCTGGTTCGAATGAACAACATTGAAGATGCTTATCAGTTTGCTTTGAAAGTAGAAGAGAAACTGAATCGCAGATTTGACAGCAAGCAAAGAGGAAGAGGTCGTGGTGGAAGAACTGGTGGAAGAACCAGTGGAATTAAATATGATGATAAAAAATAGAATGGTGAAACCAGCAATCGCCAGGAACAGAAGGAGGAGAATGCTTACCGACCCCGTAATCAGAACAATGATTATCAAAGGGGTAGAGGTAGAGGTGGACGCGGATATGGCAGAGGCAGATTTCGTGGAACCTATTTTAATTGCGGAGAAGAAGGGCATCGATCATATGAGTGTCCCAAACACCAAGAAGCACCAAACAGAAGGCCTGAAGGAAATGCCAGAGCTGCAGTTGCTGAGGATGGTGTTGAATCCGAGCACTCTGAAGAAGCAGAGCACGGAGAAGTGATGATCACAAGAAGAACTTTGTTGAATGAAGAGAAGGAACCAGATCAACGGAAAAGCCTATTTTGCACGAGGTGCAAATGTTCAGGTAAAATCTGTAATATTATTATTGATAATGGTAGTACAGATAATTTTGTTTCTGAGGAAATGGTAGCTAAATTAAAGCTAGAAAGAAAACAGCACCCGCATCCATACCGGATTGCGTGGTTGCGAGAAGGATCATAGAGCATTGGTCAGTGAACAATGCTTGGTCAAGTTCAAAATTGGAAGATACCAGGATGAGGTCCTGTGTGATATTTTGCCGATGGATGCTTGCCATTTGTTGCTTGGAAGACCATGGCAATTTGATAGACGTGCAGCGCATGATGGACATGCAAATACCTATTCCCTGACAAAAGATGGAGTACGCCACAAATTGAAGCCATTAAAGGAGGTTGAGGAAAAGGTATGCAATAATGCTAGAATTTGTTTAGTAGATGGCAAAAAATTTTTGGATGGTATAAAGAGGGATTCAATGTGTTATGCATTAATTCCTAATGTAAAAAGAGAAGATACTACTAACATTCCAGCAGAAGTTGAACATCTGTTAGCAGAATTTCTTGATATTATATCAGACAATGTGCCTGAGGGTTTGCCGCCAATGAGGAAGATTAGTCATCAGATTGACTTAATGCCAGGATCTAGCTTACCCAACAAGGCAGCTCATAGAATGTCTCCTGTTGAGAATGAAGAATTGAACCGACAAGTTCAGGAATTGTTGAGGAAGGGTTTGATTCGGGCAAGTTTGAGCCCTTGTGCAGTGCCAGCAGTACTTGCACCAAAGAAGAATGGCGAATGGCGAATGTGCACCGATTCCCGAGCCATTAATAAAATTACTATTAAATATCGCTTTCCATTACCCAGAATGGACGATATAATGGATTGCTTGAGTGGAGCTAAATACTTCACTAAGATTGATTTGAAGAGCGGATATCATCAGATACGTGTTAGAGAGGGTGATGAATGGAAGACAGCCTTTAAAACCAGAGAAGGTTTGTATGAGTGGTTAGTTATGCCATTTGGATTGACTAATGCACCCAGTACATTTATGAGGTTGATGAATGAAGTATTGCGTGACTTCCTGGAAAATTTCGTGATAGTGTATCTAGATGATATTCTGATTTTTAGTAAAACATTGGATGAACATTTGTTGCATGTTCGGACAGTTTTTGAAAAACTGCGTGAGGAGCAGTTATTGATAAATATACAGAAGTGCGATTTTGTACAGAAAGAGTTGATATACCTGGGATTTGTCATCTCAGAGGAGGGTCTGAAAATGGATCCTGAGAAAGTGAAGGCTATCCTTGAATGGCCTGCTCCAAGGAATGTGACAGAGGTAAGATCATTTCATGGTCTTGCAAGTTTCTATAGAAATTTTATTAGAGACTTTAGCAGTATTTGTGCACCCCTAACAGAAACTATGAGAGGGGATAAGAGAGAATTTAAGTGGACTGCCAAAGCAGACACCAACATGAATATATTGAAGAAGAAAGTGACAGAACAGCCCATTCTGGCACTTCCAGATTTTAATAAAGTGTTTTAGGTTGACTGTGATGCCAGTGGTAGTGCCATTGGAGCTGTGTTGAGTCAAGAAGGTAAACTTGTTGCATATTTTAGTGAAAAATTGAATGATGCTAGAAAGAAATACTCTGTTTATGATCAAGAATTCTATGCTATAATTCAGGCTCTTAAGAAATGGAGACATTATTTGCTAACCAAAGAGTTTGTTTTATATACTGACCATCAAGCTTTGCAGTATATCAATAGTCAAGGTAAACTTAACCAACGACATTTGAAGTGGGTTGAATTCCTGCAGAGTTATACCTTTGTACTAAAGCATAGAAGTGGCAAATCTAATAGAGTTGCAGATGCCTTGAGTAGAAGGCATAATTTGTTGATGGAAATGAGAGTGCAGGTTGTTGGGTTTGATGAACTCAAGAGTTTATACCCAACAGATCCAGATTTTGCAGAGGCATGGATAGCATGTGTGTCTCCTACTACCGTGGATCGCACTAAGTGGTTAGATTTCATGATCCAAGATGGGATCTCTGTTTCGGCGAGAATCAGTTGTGCATTCCCCGAAGTTCCATGAGGGAAAATTTAATCAAAGAGAAGCATAGTGGAGGACTAGCAGGGCATTTTGGCCGTGATAAGACCATTGCTCTTGTTAGTGAAAATTACCATTGGCCACAGTTGCAGCCGGATGTGACCAGATTTGTGCAGGGTTGCAGAGTGTGCCAGATGGCAAAAGGAGTCAGCCAGAATACAGGAATGTACCAGCCATTGCCTGTACCAGGAAGACCTTGGGAGGATATCAGCATGGATTTTGTTCTTGGTCTGCCAAGAACACAACGTGGAAATGATGCCATTTTTGTTGTTGTTGACAGGTTTTCAAAAATGGCCCATTTTATTCCATGTCAGAAGACAAGTGATGCGGTTCACATTGCCGGCTTGTTCTTCAAGGAGGTAGTCCGACTTCATGGTCTACCCCAAAGCATTGTTTCGGACAGAGATACCAAATTTGTGGGTTATTTCTAGAGAACTCTATGGAAGAAGCTGAAAACAGACTTGAAATTCAGTTTTGCGTACCATCCGCAGACTGATGGACAGACCGAGGTAGTCAACAGAAGTTTGGGTAATCTTCTACGATGTTTGGTAGGAGATAAACCGAAGGGATGGGATCTGATTTTACCCCAGGAAGAGTTTGCTTACAACAATTCTATCAATCGCAGTACTGGTAAATCACCATTCCAGATTGTGCATGGGTACAGCCCTAGAAACGCTTCTGAGTTGAGACCGATGGATAAAGCAGACAAGTGCGATGCTTGAAGCTGAAGACTTTGCAGCACACATGAAGACTTTACATGAAGAGGTACAACAACATATCAGTCAAATGAATGCTACTTACAAAGCCGGAGCAGATCAGAAGCGGCGTTTCAAAGAATTCCAAGTAGGGGATGAAGTCATGGTTCACTTGCGTAAGGAACGTTTTCCTAGAAAAACTTACAATAAGTTGAAGATGAAGAAGTTTGGACCATGCCGGATCATAGGCAAATGAGATTCAGGCAATGCCTATGAAGTTGATCTCCCAAGTGAGCTGAATATTTCACCTATCTTCAATATTTCAGACTTGGTTGAATATCATGCAGGAAGTTGTAGTGAACCACCCAGTCCGGATCTGTGGAACATTCCTGCATCCACTCTAGACAAAGAAGAAATTGAAGACATACTCGACACTCGTGCAGGCAGAAGTACCCGAAACAAGCAATATTCGGAGTATTTGGTCAAGTGGAAGAACAGACCTGTCGAAGATGCCACATGGTTGTCCAAATCAGAGGTTGATCGTTTGGGTTTTCCTCTGACCATCCAGAAGTGAGGATCACTTCTAAAAACATCTACCCCGGGTGTCTAATGCAGGAGCATCTCGGGCAGCACAGCAATCTTGCATCACCAAAAAAAAAAAAAAAAAAGTTCAAAGTTTGAAAAAGTTCAAAATTTGCAAAATTGACTAAGTATAAAATTGGTCGCGATATCACGACGCAAATATCGTCGCGATATCGCGACGTATTACTGGTCGCGATATCGCGATGCAAATGTCGTCGCGATATCGCGACGTATTTCGAGCGCCGTGGCAAAAGCAACCAATGGTCGCGATATCGCGACGCAAATGTCGTCGCGATATCGCGACGTATTTCGAGCACCGTGGCAAAAGCAACTAATGGTCGCGATATCACGACGCAAATGTCGTCGCGATATCGTGACGTATTTCGAGCACCATGGCAAATGCAACTAATGGTCGCGATATCGCGACACCAAAGTTGTCGCGATATCGCGACACTTTGGCCGCCAAAGCCAAAACACAAAGAAGTGTCGCGATATCGCGACACCTTGGCCGCCAAAGCCAAAACACAAAGAAGTGTCGCGATATCGCGACACCTTGGCCGCCAAAGCCAAAACACAAAGAAGTGTCGCGATATCGCGACACCTTGGCCGCCAAAGCCAAAACACAAAGAAGTGTCGCGATATCGTGACACTTTGGCAGCCAAGCCAAAACACAAAGAAGGGTCGCGATATCGCGACACCTTAGCAGACAAAGCCAAAGTGGCAGTTCCAGGTGGCAGTTCCAGGTGGCAGTTCCAAGTGGCAGTTCCGAGTGGCAGTGCCTGAGATCGTTAAGGCCGTTCCAAGCGGCAGTTTCAAGGGCCGTTAAGGCCGTTCCATATGACCGTTCCAGAAGCCGTTAAGGCGGTTACGAACGGCAGTTTCGAGTGGCAGTGCCTGAGATCGTTAAGGCCGTTCCAAGCGGCAGTTTCAAGGGCCGTTAAGGCCGTTCCATATGACCATTCCAAAACCGTTAAGGCGGTTACGAACGGCGGTGCAGCACGAAGCATAGAGCATAAAAGGGATTTATTTGAAGGATTCGGGAGGTGGAGGGAAGAAAGGAAGGCTGCGGCTGTATTTTGCATTTAAAGCATTGTGTATTTATTTTCATGGTCTTTGACTGTAAAAGCTTCCATGCTTCGAATTAATAAAACTGCGTCTTTCAAATAAAATTGCGTCATTTTATTTGTGGTTTATTTGGCTCCCCATCAATAAGCATTGTTGTTGAAGTGATTAAGTTGAATGAACTTGAACTAGGGTTTGCAAATATCATGAGTATCATTGTTATGTGAAGATTGTTTTATAAGCATTGTTGTTGAAGTGATTGGTTGAGTGAAGAACTTGAACTAGGGTTTGCAAATAACATGAGTATCATTGTTATGTGAGATTGATTGATAAGCATTATTGGAAACATTTGAGTGATTTTTCATATGCTTGGACTAGGGTTTGTGAGTAAGGATTATTTCATTGAGTGATTGGTTGAGTAGAGTTGGTTGAGCCTAGTCAAGTGGATGTGTTGAAGTGATTGTTCAAGTTCTATGAAAAAAATTGTTCTATATTCTTAATTGAGTTGAGAAAGTGATTGAGAGTTTGTGAGTGTGAAGCATATTGAGTCTAAAAATTATATAAATGTTTCTAAAATAGTGAGTGAAATTGATTGAGCATTGAGGTGAATGTGAAGCATATTGAGTCTCTAAAAATTCTCTATATATTTCTAAAAGAGTTATTGAGCATTGTAATGAATGTGAAGCATATTGAGTCTCTAACAATTCTCTATATGTTTATAAAAGAGTGATTAAGGATTGTGATGAATGTGAAGCATATTGAGTCTCTAACAATTCTCTTTATGTTTCTATGAGTTTGGATAAGTTCTAGTGAGGAATTATTGAGCAGATTGGACAAGTTCTAGTGAGGACTTGTTGAGTAGATTTGAGGTAAGTCTTAGTGAAGACTTGAGAGCAGATTAGGCAAGTTCTAGAGAGGACTTGTGGATAGATTAGTGTGAGCTTTTGTGGAAGCTTACAAGTCATATTTGAGATAAGTCTTTGAGAAGACTTGAGAGCAGACTTGATTGATTTATTTGTTCAAATATTGAGTGAAGTTTTGGGGTATATCTAGCAGAGTTTATTTGAGATTAATTCAGCTTTGTGTTAAGGCTTGAGGACAGAGATTAAGGCTAGATTTGTGCTAGACCAAAGTATTGTGTTTAGTGTAAATCAGAGGATAGATATTGAGGATAGATTTGTGCTAGACCAAAGGACTGTCTTTAGTATAGATTTAAGGATAGAGTTTGGTATAGATTTGAGGATAGGTTTGTGCCAGACCAGAGATAAATATTAAGAAAATTTATTCTAGACTGAAGGACTATGTTTAGTACAGATTTGAGATAGAGCTTTGAAGGTGACAGAGTATAGAGGGTGATAGTATTCAGTGGATAGAGATCCATTAGCCAATGCAGTGATGATAGATGTCTTCAGTGGATAAAGATACATTAGCCAGAGCAATGGGGCAGCAGTTCTTCTAGAAGATCATCAATCAGAGCTAAGGAGAAAGAAGTTCTCCTGTGGATAGATATCCATGAACTTGATTAGGATATTGGTGTCTCCTTTGGCCAAAGGTCCATAAACACTGTAATAGGGAAAGGATTACCAAGAGATTAATTAAGAAAATTTTAGTATCCCACATTGGGTGAACCATGTAAAATTTGTGTCTTTATTGTCTGTGGTGATTTATGCATTGCTTTGATTAATGTTTTTGATATTGCTATCTATACATTGCATAATATTAATTGGGAAAGAAAAGTAAAAAGTGGTCTTATATTGTTCACCCCCCTCTTGGTATAAGCTTGTGTTCTTCAATTGGTATCAGAGCGGGTTCCTTTGAAAGAGTTTAATAGCTTGAAGGAAAAGCTTTCAAGAACACAATGGATTCTAAAAATGTGTCCTCAAATAATTCAACACCAATATTTTATGGAAGTGATTATATATTTTGGAGTATGAAAATGAAGATTCACCTTATGATACTTGGTAATGAAATTTGGGAAGCAATTGAAAATGGATACATACCACCAGCTGATCCACCTACAGATAAGTAAGGTAAGCTTCTACAACATTATAATTCAGAAGCAATGAATAAAATTTTGAGAGGTTTGTATAGAATAAAATCAATAAAAGTTATGCATAATAACGATGCAAAAGGAATTTGGGATAAGTTGCAAAGCATATATGAAGGAGATAAAAGTGTCAAAAAGGTAAATATAAGAAAACTCAAAGGACAACTTGAAGAATTAATAATGAAGGATGAAGAAAATATTAATACTTATCTACTTCGGGTAGATGAGGTTGTTAATGCCATGCAAGGACTTGGACTTAATGTTAGAAAGCCGATGTTTGTGATAATATTTTAAGGTCTCTCCCAACAAGGTTTAGTGAAAATATTTTAGCTATAAAAGAAGAAAAGGATGATGATTCTTTGAAAAGAGATATGTTACGTGGTATTCTTACAAATTTTGAGTTAAAAATAAAAGAGGAACCTAATATTCAGAAGAAAGCAACCTTCAAATCGATTAAGAAGACAAAGGGTAAGAAGTAAGATTCAAACAATGAATCATCCAGTGATGAAGAAGCAAATTATGGTATAAGGAGTAAGGATTCAAGAAGATTTAAAGATTTAAAATCAATTAGATTTTTCAATTATGGAAAGTATGGTCACTATGCAACTAATTTTCAAGAAGCTATAAATGGCAATGATGAAGAAAAACATGATCATAAGAATAGGGAATCAGAAAGATACAGGTACCAAAAGAAAGGCAAGGATGGACAAGGCAAACAAAGAAATAAGTTCTTTCAAATACAAAAGAGGAGCTACTATGCAGACAAGGCAAGTAAGTACTCAAGTGATAGTGATGCTAGTTCTTCAATTAATGGTATATATGAAGTCCTATTTCTGATTGAAGAAAAATAAGAAGTTAAGAAAAGGTCACCAATAATTCTCAAGTATTTTAGATGTGGAAATTTTGGACATATTGAAGATAGTTGTATAAGGAATGGTTTTAGTTTCAGTGATGATGAATATGAGGATGCGCTTGAAGAACCAGAAGAGAATATTCTAATGGCACTAGAAGAATAAGGAGGTTATCCTATAGAAGATAAGTTAGAAGAGAATGAATATGTTGACAAAGGTAAAAAAATATAGGAAGAATCAGATAAAGGAGGAGTTGGTCTTGAGGGAGAGATTATTTATGCTCTTAAAACTTTAAAGAAGGTAAGAAAGCAAAACTCCCAACTTGAGATTCAGTTTCAAGAATGTGATGAAGAGAGAGGAAAGCTTACAGAGGATCTAAACAAGTCAATGGCTAAGAAAAAGAAGTTCAAATATAAGTTAGAAACAAAGGTCTTAGAATGTAAAAAGTTAGAACAAGTAGCCTTACTAAGGGAAGATTTATAAAATTCTAAGGACAAGTTACACAATTTTGGGAAGAGCACAAAGATTTTACATAATATGATCAAGGTACAAATAAGGTCAACAAACAAAACAAGTCTTAGTTTTGAATAGGCTCAAAAGAAACAAGAAGAAGAGTCAACCTCAAGTTCTAAAGAAGAATAAAATTTAGAAGAAGATAGTGTAAGATAAAGTGAGACTTTTGAGGATGAGTTGGACAACAAAAAGTTCAAAAAGGAAAGGAACAATACACAAAGAAGAATTTGATGGAATAGGAACCAACATAGAATAAAAAATACTAAGAGAAAAATGAGGTCAAGGAAAGAAAATTTCAATCGATGATGTTTCTCATATCATAGGTTTGGGCACATGGCTTCATAATGTAGGACACATGAAATACAGGAGTATGAGAACTTCAAGAACATATAACTTTTCCATGGGTATTGCTACTCATGTAATCAATTTGGTCACAAGGCAATGAGATGCAAGGTACATGACAGGAATAGATACGACTTCACCAAGAGAAATCCCAAGAAATTTGCACCTCCAAGGATTAATAACATTAAGTGTTATAAGTGCAATAATAATGGACATACAACAAAGTGGTGTAGAGTAGACATTACAGAATCAAGCATGATCAAGAACAGGAACATAAATAGGAAAAGGAACAGGAACAAGAATAAGAATAGGAATATGGACATGGACATGAATAGGAATAGGAATATGGATAGGAATAGGAATAGTCAAAGGAATCATAAGGATCAGATAAGAAGGAAAGAGAACACAGGTAAATAAAAGTGCTTGCTGGGGGTAGAAATACTCCCACCCTAGAATTAACCACCTCAAGAGGAGGTGGGGGAGAGGCTAAGCTAAGAGACTCATTCTTGTCCTCGAGCCCCAAAGGTGACCCTTTTCCATTGATTCAAAAGGAGATATTTGAGTAAGGGGAAGATATTTGGTTTAAGGAGAGAGCATTGAGTCAGGGGGACCAATTTCCCAAGGTGAGCAGAACAAGAAAAAGATCAAGTTTTGGTAAAAATAATTTGGGTTGCCATCAATGACAAAGGGAGGGATTGTTGTAAATTTTAATTAGATAAGTTATCATTGATGTCAAGAGTGAGTGGTCATTGATTTCAGGCTTTCATCACCAATCAGTGGCAATTTTAGTGGGCAGCATCAGTTTTAGGTTCTCTAGTTTCAGTTGATCAAGACCCGGTTCCAGGAAGTTAGAAGTGGTCCAAAGTGCAAAAGACGAAGCCCAAGAGAATAATATTATAATATTTTTTATAATATTATAAAGGGAAGTTTTAAATTAATTATAAATTAGTTAATATAATTTTTATTATAAATTAATTTATAATATAATTTACTTAAGTTATTTAAATTAATTATTAATTAATTTAAATATTAGTTATAAGTTAATTTATATTAAAATTTTAACTAACCCTAAGGTGGGTTATTAAATTTAATTCGAATATAAAATTTGAATTTATAGCACCAACATGGGAAGCAAATTTACCATTTGTATAAAATGGGGATTACCCACCTTACCAAAATCCCCAATGCTTTCGAAATAAATCCTATGCTATGCAAGTTCATGTGAATTGTGGTGTGCAACAAAGATTTTTTAAATTTTAAAAGTGCTTAGAGGAGGTGAGATTATTTTACCCACAAAGGAGGGAGCCTTGGTCACCAATCATTGGTAGCGCAGTTGGCAACCACGGCGGTATCAAGGCATGAGAGCAGTGACAGGGTGCAGGTTCGAATCCCCACAAAGGATCATTTTTGTTTTGTGTTGAAAACACAACGGAGTAAGGTTGAAAGGGAAGAAAGTTTATGTTCCTTCATGTGGGTACCTCTAGCCCATGCGGTGGGCTCCAAAGCGCTAAGGCACTTGGTGCTTGGGGAGACGACGGTTCGAGTCAAGCTGAAACTATTTTTGGGTTATAACAAAGGTATGCATAAAATTTTGAGCGCCAAAATTTCCGAAGGAGTTAGTTGAGGTATTAAAAATTAATTTTTGCATATTTTTGGTATATAAGGTTTTAGGGGAGTTATAAGGTTGCTGCAAAATAAATTTTAGGTGTTATTTGATTTAGTGTTTGAAAAGGAAATAAAGGTGTTTTAGAAAGATTGGTTGAGGTCTTGTGGTGTTGGATATTATTTTAAGTCAAAGTTTATAAGGTGTATCAAAGTGATTATTTTTCATGTATGATTTGATAGATGTTATTTTCAAAAGGGAGCAATAAGGTATAATTGAGCTTTGATTATTTATATGTCTAAGGAATATTTGAGGAAGTGTTAGGAGTGAGATTTTGTCATCTAACCATTAAAATTGGAGAGAAGGAAATTGTGATTTAGACAGGTTTTCCAAGGGCACTTCTACATCAAACAAAAGGTATGGGCACATATTTCTAGTGAGTGATTGTTAAATGTTGTGAATGCAAATTTGGAGTGAAAAGGATTGTTTGGTGAGCATTTTTGAGTGTGTTTTGAATTAATTATTCAAGGTTTTCTAGAATAAATAGTTGCTAATAAAACTTTTTTTATATGCATTGTTGTTGAAGTTATTAAGTTGAATGAACTTGAACTAGGGTTTGCAAATATCATGAGTATCATTGTTATGTGAAGATTGTTTTATAAGTATTGTTTTTGAAGTGATTGGTTGAGTGAAGAACTTGAACTAGGGTTTGCAAATAACATGAGTATCATTTTTATGTGATATTTATTGATAAGCATTATTGGAAATATTTGAGTGAGTGTTCATATGCTTGGACTAGGGTTTGTGAGGAAGTATTATTTGTTAGCATAACTATGATATTCCATTATTGGCTATGTTGTTATATTGTTGTAACCAAGCCTATTTGGTGCCTAGGTGGTTCTGTAACCTACGGGTTAATCTAAGTCTTGCTATGTATTATTTATTCAATTCAATTCAAAGGATTTTTGATCGATTTCACAATATGGTATCAGAGCCAAGTTATTGAGGCTCATTTTCTTTGGACCTGGACATGCATCATGATGCGACAGATCTGATCGATTGTAGATGGACCTGGAAAAGCATCATAATGTGATGGACCTGACCGACTGTAGATGCAACTGATAGGTGTACAAGGCCCAAAGGCCGACTCGGACAACTGACAGACAAAACTCTGCTAGCGTGGATGCCAGCAGAGCCCCTCGCATGAGAGGCCCCTTTGTCCTCTCGCGTAAAGTCTCCCTGAGAGGAGACAAGATCTTATAGTAGCTATTTTCTTTTTAAATCCATCCATGCTACCCAACCCCACGCATGTGGGATATTTAAAATTGAATTTTTTTTAAGACCTTGTCAATGGCGTCAACCAGTGATCTCGATGTTTTTCACCACAGGTGCAGGGCACGTCATGAGGGCATATTTGATGGCAGCCGAACTCCAATCGGGGTGAGTGTTTTTGATGAGTGCAATGATTCTACCCATCGTGGCTCACCGTCAGTCTATGTTTTTTGCAGGCAGCCATTACTGTTGCCATGACAAACGTCACAGTGAATCCCTACAAACAATGAAGATTGTGTGTTGAAGATATTCATACCAGAGGAGGAAAGTACTAGATTGCATGTTTGAAGCATCTGTTGCTAGCATTGGGAAGCACCTATCATCATCTTCGAGGCCTCGCTTGCGATCGATGACTTCGTTGCTGATCTCCTCCTCGGGAGCGGAGGCTACATAGTGGCGACGGAGCGTGGACAGGCTCGGGGAGACTCCTCAAATACGAGGGGGTCCCCTGATCCTTTAGGATCAGCCCGCTAGCCCACCTGGTTGTGGGCTGAGCGGTAGGGCTCAGGGAGCCCTGAGGTCACGGGTTCAAGTCCCGTTGACCCCCCCAAAAAAAAAAACAAAGGTATAATTTTTTTTATTTAAAGTTTTTTTTATATTCTTTAATTAAAATTAAACTTAATAACATTCTAATTTATTTTATAATAGTTTTAAAGTTATTATTTTTAAAAATAAATATATATATACTTTTTTACTATATAAAATAAAGTTATTTGTTTTAATTTTAGTTATAAAATAATGTTTTAAAATGCTTTATAAAGAAAATTTTTTAAGGGGGGAGTATTTTTTTTTTAAATCAAAGGGGATAGAGAGTTTTTTTTGAAAAAGCAATTTTTGGCATTATTATAAAGGTGCATTTTCGAAAGCGCCCGAAACCTAGTGGTTCATTTTTTGTGGAGACTTTTATGTTGTATGTTGCATTTTTTCTTGCTTTGCACTACATCATTAAAAGTTAAAATCAAATTCACTCCCTAAGTCCCCAAAATAATTAAAACCCATCTGTGCAATTTATTGCACTGTAGTGTTTGGTATTTGTGATACCTCTAGACAGCACTTACAGGTAAAGTTGTTGTGATGGCGCTATTGTATCTACCACCTAATATAGCTACCAAAATGACATCTGAGCTTGTTCTCTATAAATCATCGGGGAGAGATAAGTTTGCCATTTTTTTGCATTTTCACTCCATCCATTACCCTAATAGTTCTTGTGTTTAGGCGTAAATCCTAATGAAAGTTTTGAAATCCAAATTTTTTAGGGGAAGTTATACCCCATGCATGAGGATTGCAGACTTTCTATGGTAGGTGCCATCAACAAGACTATTCCCTTTCAGTACTGCTTAAGTACCACATATCGTATGATCTCTAAAAATTACCTATAGTTTCCCTCACGTAAGGGCGGGTGATTTTTTTTTATCTTTCTAAATACCTATAGTCTCCCTCATGTAAGGGTGGGTATTTTGTATGGTATAACGGCCTAGAAAAAGGTATATCGAAAGGGGGACCAATTGGTGTTATAAGGAACCTTCACCATAGCTACAAAGTTAATGACTGATTCTCATCAGTTGTTGAAAGGTCCTAATTACACACCATGGAAAAACAATATGAAGGCAATCCTAGCAATGGATGACTTATGGGATGTTGTATCTAGAGTAACAACAAGACCTTCATCTACTGCTAGTGTTACAGCTCCATCTGCTGTTCAGAAAGACTTTGACGAGAAAGACAACATAGCAAAAGTGCTCATTTTGCTTGTTGTTTCTGATGAAGTTCAACCCCATATTACTGACTGTGAACATAGTAAAGAGGCATGGGATGCCCTTAATACTATATATGAGGGAAATAATGATTCCACTATTCTATTTATTCAATCTCAATTACACATTCTAAGCATGAAGCAGGGGGAGACAGTTGAATTTTTTCTTTGCAGAGTGTCTGAATTGAAGGTAAAGTTGAACTCTTTGGGAGAACCAGTTGATGACAAGCTCCTTACCTCAATTGTATTGAGATCTTTACCTGATTATTATAGGATATTGATAACTTCCCTTCAGGTGTCACAATGGAAAGTTACTTTTTTAGAGTTGGTTAATATGCTTCAAGAAGAGGAGGCACGCCAACTACAGCGAGATGATTCTTCTAACACTGCCCTCTACACCAACAGAAAGGGGCCAAACAAGAAGAAGGGTAATTTTTTGAAAGGAGGTGGTTCTCAAAAGGATTCAAAATGGAAAAAACCTCAACAACCAAAATGATATTGCAAGATCTATGACAAAGAGGGTCATGATACAGATAGATGTTGGCATAAGAATAAAAAACCTAAACAGAAAGGCTAGAACAAACCACCCAAAAAGAACAAGAAACCCAAGGTGAATGTTGTTATTGAAGAATCTGACTCAGATTCTGAGTGGGCACACAAGGTGCTCATGACTACCACAACCTCCAAGCAGATGGATCTTGTATGGTATGTCGATTCTGGTGCTAGTAAGCACATGACTGGCAACAAATCATGGTTTGAGTCCTTTGAGGCCAAAGAGGGAAAACCTATAACTATTGCTGATGATAAAATCTACAAGGTTCAGGGAGAAGGTACTATTTTAGTTACTCTTTCTGATGGCAAGTGTCAGATTGAAAAATTTATCTATGTTCCAAGATTGGCGAACAATTTGTTGTTAGTTAAACAAATTTTGGACAAAGATATGGTTGTGAACTTTAGTGTTGAGGGAGGAAAGAAGTGTTGTTCTATTACCAAGAGGGGTAATAATATTGCAACTGCTTCATTTAAGCATGGCTTATTTGCATTAGATGCTATCTCTACTCCACATGTCGCCATGACAGTCTCTACAAAGGAGGCAAATTCCCTATGGCACAAGGGATATGGGCATCTTAGTTCTGGTTACTTACTTGAGCTAAGTAAGTATGAAATGGTAAAGGGTCTTCCTTCCATTTCTACCACATTGCCAGTGTGCTTTGACTATTTGGCAGAAAAGCAGCATAGAGTACCTTTTGAGAAAAGCTCTACAATAGCAAAGAAACCTCTGGAGTTGATTCACATCGATCTGTGCTGTCCTTTCACACCCATAAGTTGTGGGAGGAAGAGGTATTTTTAGTTATTTGTAGATGATTACTCAAGGAAAATGAGGGTGTTCTTTCTTACTCTAAAATCTGAGGCATTTGGTTTCTTTCAGAAATTCAAGAAATCTTTTGAGGAGTCAGGGGCTTCTATAAGGACTCTCCGCTCAGATCGAGGGGGGAGTTTACCTCTAAAGAATTTTTTGCATTCTTGGCTGCACATGGTATCATGAGACAGTTAACTACTACTTATACTCCTCAGCAAAATGGAGTTGCTGAAAGGAGGAATCATTCCATCATGGAAATGGTTCATTGCATGCTCATAGGAGCTAGTCTTGGGCAACTATATTGGGCAGAAGTTTTCATTTGTTAGAGTTACTATAGTAATTCTATGTTATTCCTTTATTTATGTTAGAATTATGTTGTTAGGTTAGTTGCGCTATTGTTAGCGTACATTATATTTGGTTTATTTTATTTAGACCTAAGTTGTTAATTAGATCCTATAGTTACGAGCTAATCTGAGCTCTCCATGTATTATTTATACGGATTCTGATTAATAGAAATTGTTCGCTTACTCTAACATGGCATCAGAGCCAGAAACGTGAGAAGAGAAAGGAGGCAGCAAATTATTTGCATAGTTGGGCTGAAGGAAAAAAAATAGTGGAAGAGCTGGCTGGAATTTTTTTTCCGCACATAGTTTGCAGTGCGTTTTTCTGTGCAGCACTGCGTCCGCAGTTTTTTTAAAGACAATTTTAAATTTTTTTCTGCACTTTCATGCACAGTGTTTTTTTTCCTGTGCACAGTGCATTTTTCTGTGCACTCTCACGCACAGTGCCCTCCCCTCCCGCCCACCACAGACCGCAATAAAAAAAAAAAAACGTCGCGCGCAATCGCGCGACGTTCCGCGGCGGCCATTCCCTGAAAGAGAAAAAAAAATCTCGTGCATCCGCGCGACGTTGGGAGGACCATCCCCCCAACACGTCATGCAGACGCGACGTTGGGAGGCCCCCCCTCCCCCCAATTCTTTGCCTGGGCCCCTCCCCCCATCCTTGACGGGCCCCCTCCCCTCCCTCCATGCATGTAACGGGGCCCCCTCCCCCAATCCGTCCACGCGACGTTGGGAGGCCCCCCCTCCCCTCCCTCCACACGTCGCGCATCCATGCGACGTTGGGAGCCTTCCACGCGATTGGGAGCCCCCCTCCCACTCCATTCACACGACATTGGGAGGGCTCCCCTCCCCTTCCCCGAGGTCACGCTGCAGGCATGACATGTGCGACTGTCACGATAGTCGAGGTCGTGCGCTGCACGCACGACCAGGTGGTGACAGTTGCCACTGTAGCAGCGGAGGCTACAGGCCACGCTAGCAACGGAGGCTGCAGGCCACCCCTGCGGCCACCTGCCGCTGCCTACAGAGGAGGCAGCCACAACCACAGCCGTGACCACCTATCGCTGCCAGACAAGGAGAGGAGGAGGCACGCTCCCCGAGAGCAGCAGGGCTGTCGGGACCTCCTCAAATACGAGGGGGTCCCTGATCCTCTCGGATCAGCCCGCTAGTCCACCTGGTGGTGGACTGTGCGGTAAGGCTCTGGGAGCCTGCAGGTCGCGGGTTCCAATCCCGCCGACCCCCCTTCAACAAAGGTAAAAAAAATTTCCACATTTTTTTTAATTATTTTTCCTAAAGTTAAACTTTAATTTTTAATTTTAATTTATTTTCTATAGTTTAACCTTTATAAATTAAAATTAAATTTTTTAATTTGATTTTAATTTCTTTTTAAAGGTTTTTTAAAAACTATATAAATTAAAATTAATATTTTTTTAACTTTAAGGTTATAAAATAATTTTCAAAATCATTTGTGGGGAGTTTTTTTTAAGATAAAAAGAAGGGGGGTATTTTTTTTCAAAAATCAAAGGGGGAAAGTGAGTAATTTTTTGAAAAGCAATTTTGGCATTATTGTAAAGGTGCATTTTTGGCTGCGCTCGACACCTAGTGGGTTATTCCTGTGGGCATTTTTTTTGTTGTATGTTGCATATTTGTTTTTTGCACTATAACATTAAAAGTTAAAATCAAATTCACTCCCTAAGTCCCGAAATAATTAAAACCCATCCGTGCAATTTATTGCACTATAGCGTTCGGTATTTGTGATACCTCTGGCCAGCACTTACAGGTAAAGCTGTCGTGATTGCGCTACTGTATCCATCGCCTAATATAGCTGCTACAACGACGTCTGAGCTTGTTCTCTATAAATCGTCGGGGAGAGATAAGTTTGCCATTTTGCATTTTTTTTACTCCATCCATTACCCTAATAGTTCTTGTGTTTAGGCGTAAATCCTGACGAGAGTTCTGAAATCCAAAGTGTTTAGGGGAAGTTACGCCCCACGCATGCGGATTGCAGACTTTCTATGGTAGGTGCCATCAACAAGACTATTCCCTTTCGATACTGCTTATGTACCACGTATCGTATGATCTCTAAAAATCACCTATAGTTTCCCTCACGTAAGGGCGGGTGATTTTTTATTGATCTTTCTAAATACCTATAGTTTCCCTCACGTAAGGGCGGGTATTTAGTATGGTATAACGGCCTAGCAAAAGGTATATCGAAAGGGGGACCAATTGGTGTTATAAGGAACCTTCATCATGTCTGCAAAACTAATGATTGATTCTCATCAGTTGTTGAAAGGTCCTAATTACACACCATGGAAAAATAAGATGAAGGCCATCCTAGCAATGGATGACTTATGGGATGTTGTATCTGGAGCAACAACCAGACCTTCATCTACTGCTGGTGCTACAGCTCCATCTACTGCTCAAAGAGACTTTGATAAGCTAGACAGCAAAGCAAAAGTGCTCATCTTGCTTGTTGTGTCTGATGAAGTCCAACCCCATATTGCTTGTTGTGCAACTAGTAAAGCGGCATGGGATGCCCTTAATACTATATATGAGGGAAAGAATGATTCCACCATTCTATTTCTTCAGTCTCAATTACACAGTCTAAGCATGAAGGAGGGTGAGACAGTTGAATTCTTTCTTTGCGAGTTTCGAATTGAAAGCAAAGTTGAATTCTTTGGGAGAACCGATTGAAGACAAGCTCCTTACTTCAGTTGTATTGAGAGCTTTACCTGATTCTTATCGGGTGTTGATCACTTCCCTTCAGGTATCACAACGGAAAGTTACTTTTGTAGAATTGGTTAATATGCTTCAAGAGGAGGAGGCACGCCAACTACAGAGAGATGATTCTTCTAACACTTGCTCTCTACATCAACGAGGAAAGGGCAGAAACTAGAAGAAGGGTAATTTTTAGAAGGGAGGGAATTCACAAAAGGATTCAAAAGGGAAACAAACTCAACAACCTCAACAGAAAAAGAGATATTGCAAGATCTGTGACAAAGAAGGTCATGATACAAACAGATGTTGGCATAAGAATAAGCAATCAAAATAGAAAGGCCGAAACAAACCACAAAAGAACAAACAACAAGTGAATGTTGTTGTTGAAGAATCTGACATGGATTACGAGAGAGCCCACAAAGTTCTCATGACTACCACGGTGTCCAAGCAGACGGATCCTATATGGTATGTTGATTCTGGAGCCAGTAAGCACATGATTGGTGACAAATCATGGTTTGAGTCTTTTGAGGCCAAAGAGGGCAAACCTGTCACTATTGCTGATGATAAAACCTACAAGGTTCAGGGAGAAGGCACTGTTTGAGTCACTCTTCCTGATGGCAAGTGTCAGATTGATAAAGTTCTCTATGTTCCAGGATTGGCAAACAATTTGTTGTCAGTCACACAAATTTTGGACAAAGATATGGTTGTGAACTTTAGTGTTGAGGGAGGCAAGAAGTGTTGTTCTATTACCAGGAGGGGTAAGAACATTGCAACCGCTTCATATAAGCATGGCTTATTTGCCTTAGATACTATCTCTACTCCACATGTTGCCATGACAGTCTCTACAAAGGAGGCAACTTCCCTATGGCACAAGAGATATGGACATTTGAGTTATGGTTACTTACTTGAGTTAAGTAAGTATGAGATGGTAAAGGGTCTTCCTTCCCTTTCTACCACTTTACCAGTTTGCTCTGATTGCTTGGCAGGAAAGCAGCATAGAGTGCCTTTTGAAAAGAGCTCTACAAGAGCAAAGAAACCTCTGGAGTTGGTTCATACCGATCTGTGCGGTCCCTTCACTCCCAACAGTTGTGGGGGTAAGAGGTATTTTTAGTTATTTGTGGATGATTACTCACGAAAGATGTGGGTATTCTTTCTTCAACTGAAATCTGAAGCATTTGGCTTCTTTCAGCAATTCAAGAAATCTGTTGAGAAGGAGTCAGGGACTTCTATAAAGACCCTCCGCTCAGATCGAGGGGGGAGTTCACCTCTAAAGAATTTTTTGCATTCTTGAAAGAAAATGGGATCACAAGACAGTTAACTACTGCTTATACTCCTCGACAAAATGGAGTTGCTTGAAAGGAGGAATCGTTCCATCATGGAAATGGTTCGTTGCATGCTCACGGGAGCTAGACTTGAGCAACTATATTGGGCAGAAGCTGTCACCACAGTAGTATATCTGTTGAATAGGGCACCCACAAAGGCCCTACAAGGAATGACTCCACGGGAAGCATGGAGTGGTAGGAAACCCTCCATTTCTCATCTACGCATTTTTGGATGTAAAGCTTTCATGCACATACCAAAAGAGAAAAGGAAGAAGCTAGATGAGAAGACATTGAAGTGTATTCTTCTTGGGTATGATGAGCACTCTAAGGGTTATCGTTTGATTGATCCCTTGACCAAGAAGATTCACATAAGTAGAGATGTTGTTTTTGATGAGGCTTTCACATCAGCAAACACATCAGATGTATACCTAGACCTTGTGGAAACTCAGGTTGTTAAATCTCCTTCATCAAAGGTTGGAGGTTCTTCTGGATCTTCTTCAACACCTAAGAAGAAGAATCCAAAGTGGTATACAAATACAATCAAAGACTCTAAGCTATCTACTCCACCAGATTTGACTTTGGATAGGCCTCGTACTCGCAGCATGGCTCGACGGGAGAAAGCTGCAACAGAGAATACTTGGGGTTGATGATCTGTGTCAATCTTTTGAAGAACTTTCTGTAGATCCAGCGAGAGATACAGAAGATATGGATATTGATAGTGATAAGGTGTTTATGTCTTCCATAGATGATCTTGAACCTGCATCAGTACAAGTTGCTCTCGGTGAGCCTCAGTGGAAGGCTGCTATGGATGCAGAGTATAAGTCTTTGATGAAAAACAAAACTTGGAAGCTTGTCGATCTACCGCACGGAAAGAAGCCCATTGGCTGCAAATGGGTGTATAAAGTCAAGTACAAAGTAGATGGGACAATTGATAAGCATAAGGCCCGTCTTGTTGCAAAGGGCTATGCTCAAAAGGAAGGCATTGACTACGAGGAAACTTTTGCACCTACTTCTCGGATGACAACAATTCGAGTTATTTGTGCTATGGCAGCACGGTTTGGGTGGAAAGTTCATCAGATGGATGTCAAAAGTGCCTTTACGAATGGTGATCTCCAAGAAGAAGTCTATATGACTCAGCCGAGAAGGATTTGCGGTGGAAGGCCAACAGCGAGAAAGTTTGCAAATTGGTCAAATCCTTATATGGCCTGAAACAAGCTCCTCGAGCTTGGTATATAAAAATGGACAATCACCTCCTGCAGCATGGTTTTAAGAGATGTCCGTCAGATGCAAACCTCTATTTCAAGAAACAGGGTTCTGAGATAGTGTTGCTTGTACTCTATGTTGATGATCTGCTCATTACAGGGAGTTCAGAAACTATGATCTCTCTTGTCAAAAGAGACTTGTGTCAATATTTTGAGATGTCAGATCTCGGACTTCTCCATTATTGTCTTGGTCTGGAATTCAGCCAGAAGGAGCACTCCATCAAAGTGTCTCAGAAAAAATATGCCAAGACATTGTTGGAAAAATATCGCATGACTGATTGCAAGCCAATGGCAACTCCGATGGAGACTGGACTTCAGTTATCATGATATGATGATTCACCTCAGGTAGATGGTACTCTCTATCGACGGTTGATTGGGAGTCTCATATATCTGACCAATACTAGGCCAGATCTCGTATTTGCTGTCAACTATCTTTCGAGGTTCATGCAGGAGCCTAAGACCACTCATTGGAAAGCAGCAAAATGTGTTCTTCACTATGTCCGTGGCACAATGGAATATGGCCTAGAATACAAGAGGAACAACAAATTCTTCTTGCAAGGATACATGGACTCCGACTATGCCGGATCATTTGATGATCGCAAGTCAACTTCAGGATATATTTTTCATCTAGGATCCGGTCCTGTCTCTTGGCACAGCAAGAAGCAACAGGTGGTTGCTATTTCATCAACAGAGGCAGAGTATCGCGCCGCACGTGAAGCTGTGTGCGAAGTGATATGGTTGCGTCGCATTCTGACAAGTATGGGTCATCCATCCAAATCTCCAATACACTTGTTTTGCGACAATCAGGGTGTTCTGAACCTAGTCAAGAATCCAGTCCATCATGAAAGAACAAAACACATTGACACACAATGTCATTTCATTCGAGATGAAGTTTCGAAGCACCGAATTCAGCTTCGACACATTCCCACCGATGCTCAAGTTGCAGACATTTTCACTAAGGCACTTGCACGTGTCAAATTTGAATTGTTTCGCAGCTCTCTTTGTATTGCAAAATGATGTAATCGGGGGGATGTTAGTACAACTAGTAGTTCTTATATTACATAAATAATGTAATAAGGGGGGATGTTAGAGTTACTATAGTAATTCTATGTTATTCCTTTATTTATGTTAGAATTATGTTGTTAGGTTAGTTGCGCTATTGTTAGCGTACATAATATTTGGTTTATTTTATTTAGACCTAAGCTGTTAATTAGATCCTATAGTTACGAGCTAATCTGAGCTCTCCATGTATTATTTATACGGATTATGATTAATAGCTTAGGTCTAAATAAAATAAAACAAATATAATGTATGCTAACAATAGCGCAACTAACCTAACAATATAATTCTAACATAAATAAAGGAATAACATAGAATTACTATAGTAACTCTAACATCCCCCCTTATTACATTATTTATGTAATATAAGAACTACTAGTTGTACTAACATCCCCCCTGATTACATCATTTTGCAATACAAAGAGAGCTACGGATAGGGCACCCACAAAGGCCCTACACTTACTCTTATAGTCACCACAGTAGTATATTTGTTGAATAGGGCACCCACAAAGGCCCTACAAGGAATGACTCCATAGGAAGCATGGAGTGGTAGGAAACCCTCCATTTCTCATCTACACATTTTTGGATGTAAAGCTTTCATGCACATACCAAAAGAGAAAAGGAAGAAACTAGATGAGAAGAAATTGAAGTGTATTCTTCTTGGCTATGATGAGCACTCTAAGGGTTAATGTTTATTGATCCCTTGACCAAGAAGATACACATTAGTAGAGATGTAGTTTTTGATGAGGCTTTCACATTAGGAAACACATCAAATGTATACCTAGACCTTGTGGAAATTAAGGTTGAGAAGTCTCCTTCATCAAAGGTTGGAGGTCCTTCTTCATCTTCTTCAAAACCTCAGAAGAATAATCCAAAGTGGTATACAAATACAATCAAATATTCTAAGCTATCCACTCCACTAGATTTGACATTGGATAGGCCTCGTACTCACAACATGGCTCGATAGGAGAAAGTTGCAACAAAGAATATTGGGGTTGATGATCTGTGTCAATATTTTGAGGAAATTTTTGTAGATCTAGAGAGAGATATAAAAGATATGGATATTGATGATGACAGGGTGTTTATGTCCTCAGTAGACGATCTTGAACCTACATCAGTGCAAGATGCTCTTGGTGAGCCTCAGTGGAAGGCCGCTATGGATGCAAAGTATAAGTCTTTGATGAAAAACAAAACTTGGAAGCTTGTCGATTTGCCATACGAAAAGAAGCCCATAGGCTACAAATGGGTGTATAAGGTTAAGTATAAGGCAAATGGGAAAATAGATAAGCATAAATTCTGACTTGTTGCAAAGGGATATGCTCAAAGAGAAGGCATTGACTACGAGGAAATTTTTGCACCTACTTCTCGGATGACAACCATTCGAGTTCTTTGTGCTATGGCAGCACAGTATGGGTGGAAAGTACACAAAATGGATTTCAATAGTGCTTTTCTAAATGGTTATCTCCAAGAATAAGTCTACATGACTCAACCGAAAGGATTTGAAGTGGAAGGCCAACAACAGAAAGTTTGCAAATTGGTCAAATCCTTATATGGTTTGAAACAGGCCCCTCGGGATTGGTACATAAAAATGGATAATCATCTACTGTAGCATGGATTTAAGAGATATCCGTCAGATGCAAACCTCTATTTCAAGAAGCAAGGCTCTGAAATAGTGTTGCTTGTACTCTATTTTGATGATCTACTCATAACAGGGAGTTCTGAAACAATGATATCTACTGTCAAATAGGATTTGAGAAAATATTTTTAAATGACAGATATCAGACTTCTCCATTACTATCTTGGTCTGAAAGTGAACCAAAAATAGCACTACATCAAAGTGTCTCAGAAAAAATATGCCAAGACACTACTAGAAAAATATCGCATGACTGATTGCAAGCCGATGGCAACACCAATGGAAATAGGTCTTCAATTATCACGATATGACAAATCACCTCAGGTAGATGCTACTTTCTATCATTAGTTGATTGGGAGTCTCATATATCTAACCAACACTAGGCTAGATATCATATTTGCTATCAACTATCTTTTGAGGTTCATGCAGGAACCTAATACTACACACTAGAAAGCAACAAAGCGAGTTATTCACTATGTCCATGGCACAATGGAATATGGCCTAGAATACAAGAGGAAAAACAAATTCTTCTTACAAGGATACACGCACTTTGACTATGTTGGATCATATGATGATCGTAAATCAACTTCAGGATATTTGTTTCATCTTGGATCTGTTCCTGTCTCTTGCACAGCAAGAAGCAACAGGTGGTTGCTATTTCATCACCAGAGGCAGAATATCGTGCCGCACGTGAAGCTGTGTGTGAAGTGATATGGTTGTGTCGCATCCTGACAAGTATGGGTCTTCCATAAAAATCTCTAATACACTTGTTCTGTGACAACATTGGTGTTTTAAATCTTGTCAAGAATCCAGTACATCATGAAAGAACCAAGCACATTGACACATAATGTCACTTCATTCGAGAGAAAGTTCCAAGCCACCAAATTCAACTTCAGTACATTACCACAAATGCTCAAGTTGTAGACATTTTCACTAAAGCACTTGCACGTGTCAAATTTGAATTGTTTCGTAGCTCTCTTTGTATTGCAAAATGATCTAATCAGGGGGGATGTTAGTATAGCTAGTAGTTATCCTATTAACCAAATAATGTAATAAGGGGGGATGTTAGCGTAACTATGATATTCCATTATTGGCTATGTTGTTATATTGTTGTAACCAAGCCTATTTGGTGCCTAGGTGGTTTCGTAACCTACGGGGTAATCTAAGGCTTGCTATGTATTATTTATTCAATTCAATTCAAAGGATTGTTGATCAATTTTACAATATTATTTCAATGAGTGATTGGTTGAGTAGAGTTGGCTGAGCCTAGTCAAGTGGATGTGTTGAAGTGATTGTTCAAGTTCTATGAAAAAAATTGTTCTATATTCTGAATTGAGTTGAGAAAGTTATTGAGAGTTTGTGAGTGTGAAGCATATTGAGTCTCTAACAATTCTCTATATGTTTTTAAAAGAGTGAGTGAAATTGATTGAGCATTGAGGTGAATGTGAAGCATATTGAGTCTCTAAAAATTCTCTATATATTTCTAAAAGAGATATTGAGCATTGTAATGAATGTGAAGCATATTGAGTCTCTAACAGTTCTCTATATGTTTCCAAAAGAGTGATTGAGCATTACGATGAATGTGAAGCATATTGAGTCTCTAACAATTCTCTTTATGTTTCTATGAGTTTGGATAAGTTCTTTTTGAGGACTTATTGAGCAGATTTGGACAAGTTCTAGTGAGGACTTGTTGAGCATATTTGAGGTAAGTCTTAGTGAATACTTGAGAGCAGATTAGGTAAGTTCTAGAGAGGACTTGTGGACAGAGTAGTGTGAGCTTTTGTGGCAGCTTACAAGGAATATTTGAGATAAGTTTTTTTGAAGACTTGAGAGCAGATTTTATTGATTTATTTGTTCAAATATTGAGTTAAAATTTGGGGTAGATCTAGCAGAGTTGATTTGATATTAAGTCAAGCTTTGTGTTAATGTTTGAGGACAAAGATTGAGGATAGATTTGTGCTAGACCAAAATACTGTGTTTAGAACAATTAAATGATAGATATTGAGGATAAATTTGTGCTATACTGAAGGACTGTGTTTAGTATAGATTTGAGTATAAAATTTGGTTTAAATTTGAGGACATGTTTATGCCTGACCAGAGATAGAGATTGAGCAGTTTTGTGTTAGATTGAAGGACTGTGTTTAGTATAGATTTGAGATAGAGCTTTGAAGGTGATATAGTATAGAGGATGATAGTCTCCAGTGGATAGAAATACATTAGCCAAGGTAGTGAGGATAGGTGTCTTCAGTGGATAGAGATCCATTAGCCAGAGCAATGGGGGCATTAGTTCTTCTAAAATATCACTAGGCAAAGCTAAGGAGAAAGGAGTTCTCCTATGGATAGAGATCCATGAATTTGATTAGGGGATTGGTGTCTCCTTTGGACAGAGGTCCATAAAAATTGTAATAGGGAAAGGATTCCCAAGAGATTGATTGAGAAAATTTTAGTGAAAAAGTTTCTCCGTGGAGTAGCCCACATTGGGTGAACCACATAAAATTGGTGTCTCTATTGTGTGTGGTGATTTGTGCATTGCTTTGATTACTACTATTGATATTGCTATCTATACATTGCATAATATTTATTGGTAAATAAAAGTAAAAAGTGATATTATACTGTTCATCCCCCTCTCAGTATAAGCTTATGTTCTTAAAAATAATGCGATGTTAGACATTTGATCTCTTTTATTGTTATTTGCTTCTTCTTGTTGTAGTAAATTAACCAACTCTTCAAAAGAAACTTATCTATTGGACACTTGAAAGAAAGTGACCATCATTCTAAAATAATATGGTAAAGCTCTCAAAATAATGGAGGTTAAGAGCTTATATTCTACTTTCTCACCCATTGCATGCAACTTAGCTCTTAGATCAACAACTCTGCAAAGAAACACTTCTACACTTTTTCCATTTTTCATGCTAAGAGTGTGAAGTTGGGATTGAATATTAAAAATAGTGACTTGATTCTTTCTCTCATATATTATTGAAAATGTATCCCATGCATCTTTTGCATTCTCCTTTTCACATATGTGTGGTTGAACTTCATCAGCAGTGACAAGAATTATGATAATTAGTGATCTATCATTGGTATCATCATATGCTTATTGTGTATCATCTCCTATTCTTGGGTGTTTGAATTTTCCAATCATGATGTCCTACATATTTTTAACTTCTAATATTACCCTCATATTTGTCTTCAATGGAGCAAAATTTAAACCTTTGAGTAGCTATGAGTCTGATAAATATGCTTTTTCAATGGCCATTGTGAGGGTTTCTTATAACATCAAATGGTACCCCTTTCTATATACTGCTAGTCCAATAGAATTTATCTATTCATTATAATGCTTTTCCTATAATAGCTATTAGTACATGGAGCCAGCTCACCCCTTATATATATGTGATTGTACATGAGAGAGACTCAAAGGTATGTGATATAGATCAATTCGTGGCACATAAATAGTAATGAAAGGGATTCACTCTATCTTTGAAACCTACTTAAAAATACTTACGCATATGTAGGGTGACAAGTCCCTTAAATACTTGGAAGAATTTAATTTCAGGATTAACATCGAGTGATAGTAGTGAATAGGGTTATTATGAAGTGGGTATCAATATTGACTTTCCTTATTTCTTCCTAATGGTTTATAGGGATAATAGCCTATACATCATTGTTGTAGCTATATTAAGCGATAGATATAGTAGTCCAAATCATGATAGCATCACCTGTAATTGTGGGTTAGAGGTACCATTTTTATCAAACACTGCCTTGCACAATAAATTGCACAAAAATAGGGTATAAATTTGGGGTCTTTTGCTACCACAATATATTTTTCAATGCATAAAATAGAAAATTAAATGCATTCATACATCCATTTTGCCCATAAATTTATAATTTTTGAAGGTGTCGGATTCCACTGAAAATGCACCTTTTACAATGCCAAATTTTTTAAAATATTTTTGCAATAGTGTTTGATTTGCAAAAAAATGATATTCACTAGATTTTGTGTTGCCCTTGTTTTGGGTTTGATGTGCAAAATCCAAAAAAAAATTGTTTTGCCCCCTTGTGTTTTGATTTTGCAAAATAACAATAGTTTGTGCAAATTTTTGTAGCCCTTTTTGTTTTGGAGTTCAAATGTGTTTCACTTGAGTTTTTGCAAAAGAAATCAATTCAATTCATTTTGATTTACCCCCTTTGTTTTGCAAAAAAGAAATGGTGTTGCCTTTATGATTTGATTGCCCTCTGTTGGCTTGTTTAGTAACCCCCTTTTAAAAATATTTGCATGTGAAGTGTAATTAGATAAATTAATTTAATCAAATAATTAATTAAATTAAATAATTAATTAATTAATTTAAAAATACATATATTTAATCAATTAATTCAAATAATTAAAACAAATATTCAATAATGTATTTTTTTAATAAAAATAGTTTTGATTATTATTATTGGGGGGTGTAAGCTCTGAATCCTCCAACAACGGGCAACAACATCAATCAACGGGCAACAACATAAGTCAATAGAATATTTAGGTCTATCTTATAGTGGTCCACTAATGGTCCTTGTGTCACTAACTGATGCAATACTAGCCCCACACAAGGGCTACCTAACTACTATAAGGTGGTCAAAAATTACTTAGCGCTTATGTGCTCTTAAAGTACTCACCATGCCTTAGCATGACATGTGGGATAAAATCCACAACAAAAATAACACAAAACCTTGTGATAATGACACCCCACACGCATCCAATTGTGAGATGCCACTTGGTGTTGTTCATTTTTTTTTTTTAGGGCTTTGATTTGAGGATATAAAACCTTAGAAAATAAAAAATAATTTCCTACTTTTTTATATTTTGCTTGTTCACTTTCAGATCTGTGGTGATGCTCATTTTTTGTTTTTTATTTTAAATGAGACTTACAATCATCTTGCAATCGAGCAAATCATGGCTCCAGATGCATGGATTGGATTCAATAATCAATAATATAGAGTTGTACTATGATCATGGTTAGGTTGATGCACTTTTTTTATTCATTGTATGAATTACGATTTCATGTGTACCCGTAGGCTTGTGGCTCCATGTTTTTACCTTGCATATATTCGTGAGGGTTTGTGGCCCTGGGGCAACCATAGTTACAGTGGCCCTGGTGCAATCCTGCAACCTAAAGATAAAATCTAGGTTTGGCCTATGATCAATGACTGATCCCGCAATTTGTGCATGATTAGGTCCTACGTCTACGCAACACGACTTTGGCCTACGTGACACACATAGGGCTAAAAGTTTAGGTTTCACTTTTGGGTGGTGGATAGTGGCTACTAAAGCCTTGGGGCTACACAGTCAAGGTGACTATGGCCTATGCAAGTGTGATCAGGGGTACAGGGGCTTAGTCCTTTTTAAAAATATATATATTTTTTTAACAATAGCAATAGGAAAACCTCAAATAGAGGATCTTTTATTCCTTCTATACCCAATTTCATGAGCATAATTTCAATTGTTGGCAAAGGTAATCCACACTACAAGAGACATGAATCATTTTATCTGATACCAATGTTGGTAAACAAACAAACTATTTTATTCAAGAGTTATAAATTTATTTACAAATACTTGATTAGATTAAATCATAACAAACAAAGCTAAATCAATAAATAAAATATTATACAGCTCTAAATAACTAGGCTAACTTAGGCACTCACTAAAAATTAATTACAACACATTAGTTTCTAGAACACCATTTGAACATGCATTAAAAATATTAAAATAATGTAATAACTATAGCCTAGCCTAACATCTCCTTCACTATAAATTTTTCTAGTTGTGTCTCATCCTCTCTTAAAAATATTCCCCCTATCATTCACTCCTCCATCATCATCATTCATTACTAAATCACCATCACTCACTCTGCAAGTACCAGCACTCACTCCTCCATCACCATCACACCCCCTACATATCAACCCTCCATCCTTAGGTTATAAACACCAAGGAATGCAACAAAGTAGTACCCCTATAAAAGAAATGACATCCTACCCACTTACCCTATTGCCTTCATTTTTAACCACTGTCATTCTACCCTTTAACTTTGAGGAGGAACTTTTATAAGTGTTCTTCATCATCCATAATGTGGAAGACAACAAGCAAAAGTGGATGGAAGAAAAGTAATAGTAAGAGTTATAGCAAAAAGAGGAGGTAACCACCATGACTTATGATACACTGGATCCTCTTAAGAAAAAAAAGGATAAAAGTGAGTGTCCATAATAAAGTCCAAAAATCAACTTCAAAAATGAGGTCAAAGTATTATACAAGGTAAATACACTCTGGTCTCTCCATACTGAGGTAGATACTATGTTTCTTTAGTGCATAAAAATAGATTTACAACTGAATGTTACCGAGAAAATATTGAAGCCCTAGAACTAAAGCTAGACAAGGAAAAAATAGAGTAGGAATATCTTAAAAATCATATTTGAGAGTTGAAAAGGATCCTCAATAATTTCCCTTCTAAATAATAATTACGATAGAAGGATACAATAATCAAGAGCCCAAAAATAGAATTTTAAGCAACACAAGGCATAATGCAACAACAAGATTCAGAGTTGTTGGACCTCAAAATCAAGTTACAACAACAAGAGGAAACCTTAGCCTCTATTCTGATTGAGCTACAATAGAAGAAAGAAAATCCCCATGGATTAGATATGTCAAAGGATTGGCTCAAGCGGGTCAAGGTCTATTATTGGGAAAAGAATAAATAAGTGACTCTATAGGCCTTCCCTCCATAGAAAAATTGCATGAAACTACCCAAATATCCATAGAGGCTACAAAATAATTCAATAAAAGCAAGAGGTTCCTAATGATTAAAGTCAAGGAAGTACAAGAAATAAAAAAAGTTTTAAGGAACAGAGAGAAGCATCCTCACATTGACTAAAAATCCAATAAATATATAGATAAATGTAGCTCATTGGGTTTACCATGCAGCTGAGCTAATATATGAGGGAGAACAACTATTTTCTACTCTCAGAAAATAATCTAAGGAGATGAGCAAAGATTCTAAGGAAATCAAAGCTCTCAAATCTCTAGGTTTTTGGGATAGCAACATGCACATTTATTCATAGGAGGACATCACTTTTTAGGATCCTATATCCTAACATTATTATTTAATATTACTAATAATTTAATTATTATATTAGTAACTCATAACGTGAACCATCATGTCTCTTCACTAACATAGCTTTAGTGTAGATATAAATATTAGGTTTGGACATGCACACAAATCATCAAGAAGAAAGAATAATTTATTATTTTAAGTTTAGGAGGGAGCCCCCTATAAGTGGCTTGTGATTCCAAGGGAGCCCCCTTTAAAGTGGCCTGCGATTCCTATTATTCATATCAATTTATTTATTAAATTTATAATAAAATATTTGGGGTCATCACATTTTTTATCAGAGCGACGAACATGGGAGAATCTCTAACCATTTTACGAGATCATAAAATGCAGCAAAAAAATTGACAATTTTTTTTGACAATGTTTATTGCAACAATTTTGGCAGCAAATTGGTGACAATTTTGTGACAAATTTTATGACCATAATTTCAATTATAATAAACAAAGATTACAAAAATGGCTGATGGAAGAAGATATCAAGACCCCCTTTTTGCCACATTGGATCACGAACCTAGATAAATCAAGCACCTGATTTTACCAATTAATCTCCCCAACCTATGTCAACTAACATCAGTGTATGCATATCAAACTCAATTCAAGGAACTCACCAGACATACCATAGGGTTAGATGAATCCTTTTTTATAAGTTGTTTCATCCATGGATTACAAGAAAATATTAGAGTGGAGGTGGAGATGTAAAATCCCTACACCCTACTCGTGGTCATTGGGTTATCCAAGTTAGTCGAAGATAAATTTAATGCTCAACATCAATACAAGAAGCCACCTATTGAACAATCACCAGTCATGCACACTACTCTAGAATCTAACTAGCCCTTATCGGTAATAAAAAGACCTCTGCTATAATTGTGATGAGAAATATGGACCCAATCATAGATGCATTACATAAATATTGTATTTGTTGAACACAGTTGATCCTTGTTTCTCAAAAGAGGAAGAAGATGAGGTATACATGCAAGAAGTGACCGATGCACACCTAATAACAACAATAAAGAAATCCCTAAAATTTTCTTCAATGCTCTTGCTAATTGTTATATACAACCTTACCATAGCTTTTATATGGTCATTAGTACTAGAGGATGGATTGCCTATCAAGGAAAGTGACAAAATATCAAGCTCATCCTGGGAAACTACAACATGACAAGTGACATGTATGTGTTTCCATTGGGTAGAAGTGATGTTATTTTAGGGGCTCAGTGGTTGCAAACGCTTGGGGTAATACTATGGGATTTTGTAATTCATAGTTCAAGGCCAGACATACACTCTAAAAGGACTACAAGCAAATTCCTCCCAACTAGTGAGTTCTTGCCACATGGAAAAACTGATTCAAAAAAGAGGTAAAGGGGTACTTGTACAATTATTTGGTTACCTTTTAATACAATATCCAAAGGAGATAATAATCACAAGATGCATAATAATATTAATGAAATTAAATCTGTATGAATACTAAGATATGCAATAAAAATAAATGATATATAAATGAATACAATGTAGCTATGGAGGAAATGATCACTCCATCAATATAGCTATTGGACTACATTGCATCCATCACCAATGGATGGTGATCCACATAGAACTAAACTAACTACTAAGAACCCTAAGCTATTGTTTCACTGATACTCCTCTTGCTCTCTATGCTAACAATGAGGCCATACTTATATAGGCAAAATAGGATACTTTGCCAACACTCTATCTAGTTGTACAAGTGACACCTTTCACATTTACACCTTGCACATGGACACTTGTGCATTTATTACATTGCATGAATTAACTAGATAAACTCCACCTAAAGTAATATAATGTCCTAAGTATATACCTTTGAAGATACATTTATATAACCCAAATGATGGAATATAAACTATTTTTAATACCCTCTTGTATTACATTATTTGGGTATTGAACACTTTTTAGTCTTCAATATGATCTTCATATTTTTATTGAGCTTTGTATTATTCCTTTGCATTCTTTGTTTAAGTTCTAAATACAGTTTGTATCTTCATTTGATTTAGAGTGAGTTGGAGATGAGCCTTCTTCTTTCAATTGACTTTGCATTGTATTCCTCCTTTATATGTTGGTTCCTCTTCCACTATGTTTTCTTCTTCATCTCTAGCTTTGCCTTTGATTTTGGTTTTTATGTTCTCATAGGAGGTTGAGCTGCTCCCTGGTTCTTGTGAATATGGTTCTTCTTTTCTATCTTTAATCTGTACAGAAGTTCCTGAACAATCACTTAAACCATCATGATAATACTTTGAGTTAGTAGAATATGAAGTGTTGATGCTGCATGAGGATTGAAAAAGTTTTTCTAGATATGATTCGTCAAGTTCTAACTTCTTTTTGAGTAACTATATCAATCCTTTTTACTCTTGATTTTCTACCTTGTAGTTTTTATATGTGAGCAGTGCCATATATAATATGCCTGCAAAGTATAATGGAAGTAAAATATTAGTTTTTCCATTGGCAATTTTTTCATTGTGTTGAGTTTTAAGATAGTGTGCGACCCTAGGAAGCGCGCACCTCGGCTACCCTACTTGCAATATTAATTTATTATGTATGCTACCACTTGCAAAAAATGAAAATATTGAAAGCACATGCAAAACAAAAAATAAGAAATAAATAAATATGCTCTATTTATTGATATATTGAATCCTCAATTAGAATTTCGTTCCTATGAGGAATACCCATCATTTTTATATAAATATTTACAAAATATAGAGCAGTGATCAGATGTATTCCCCGCAAGGGAATGGTGTGTCTACGCAGGCCTTCTAGTTCCACACATAAAACTATATGGGGGCTTACATATGCCCCCTTCTCTAGGTCTAGTCCTAGAGAGATATTTGTTCTCTTGCTGCTTCAACCTGGTTCTAGAGATCTATATCTACGCTCATGAAAACAATAGAGCACACTTAGTAGGATGGGCCACCTCTTTGAATAAGGCCTTTGTTAGTGGTTCTGAATACTCATGATAATGATAATGAAATATGAACATAAGCAGAATAATAAATTCTTGGTAAGCTAAGGAAATATGAAATAAAATCATTAATAAAACCATATCTAACTATGATGAAGCAATAAATTAAGTAGTAATGAATCTAGGCTAAAGCAAAAATAAATAATGCCTATGCCCTAAAATATGCTTGTGGGCCACTTTCAGAGACAATGAATACGATGTGAAGCTCTTACCCTTGTGAATCAGGGATTTGTACGCTATCCTCCCTACTGTAATTGATGTTCAAGGATCATCAGGCATGTCTCCTACACTAATTGGTGGTTGAGAAAGGTGAAACTAAAAATTGATGCATGGATGTAGCTCATCCGGATGGTGCTCCAATGCTCCTTGAAGGGATGTAGATTGGTTTTCCATTTTGATAAGGCTTAACTGCTTAACTCTAGAACTTCATGGATCCTTTAATTTTTGTGGGAGAGTCTTTATGTAGACTTACCTCTTAGATTTGGATCTTGGCTTCCTGGAGAAGCTTCAATCCAAATTACATGCAATTGGCCATTTTGAGAGGGAAGCATCAGTCACAAATCTACATTAAAGGGGTAGTTAGGATGATCTCAGGGAGTTCCTCACAAAAATCTACCCAAAATCAATACAAAGGTGCATTTGGACTGTGTGATCTAGGCCCATATTCTTGGCCAGACTGTGTATGATTCTGGATGCTATCAAGTTTAGCGACCATATTTAGCCGATGTAGTCTTCAGCAGCCAGGTTGCTAGCCTCTCTACTTGAGAGTGGCCAAGCCTGGATGGGCTAGAACTACCATGCTTCAGTGGTTAGGACCACTGCTTGCTCTTGGATAGTTCCAAGAGGGTTCATATGGTCTATTAATGTGTCCATATGGGTAGTCTCCTAAACATGATGTGTTTTAAGTGTCTAAAAATACCTCTTTTTGGGATGTGTTGTGGGAAAACATAGTGCAAAGAAAAAATAGACCACCTAGGGTCACATTATAGGTTGGATGATCATTGATTTGATCAACATAGTATGCCCCAGTCATGTGGGAGGGCACAAATCCTAAAATTATTGCTTCCAATGGAATGGAAGGCATAAATTTGTGGAAGTTTGCACTCGCTCATCAAGCAATCGGGTAGCTTCAGTACTACTATAGATCTGAAGGGATCAGAGCTACAAACTTAAATATCATATTTACTTTTTTGCCCAAAAAAAGGTAAGCTTATGATAGTTGTTGGTAATGATTCGTAAGACGAACGCAACTCTAACATGATCGAGATGATCTTTTGTTGAATTTTATTATGATATATTGAGAATTTTGACTACCCCCTCAAGCGACGAGTCGATGAGGAAAAGACAATTACTAAAGTGATGAGTCGCTTGACCAAAATGAATAATTTGGACCTATTTAGAGGGTTGCATTTTTTTTATAGATTAGTTCCCATCCAAGTGTGATTTCAACCCTGTTTGGTAATTGTGCATCTCTATCCCTTGGGGCGGTCCGACCACAATAGCCATCTTAGGAAATCGAGGTGATGGCAATCATATTGTAGTGTGTGTTGAAACACTATTTGTTATCGAAGAAATTAGAAGTATCCTCACTCACGTGGGGCATTCCATCCATCATGGCATTCTTCGGGTTTGAGATGAAGCGTCTCAACTCCACCATAACTATTTTTTCCCAAGTGGTCATATGGTAATATGCTCATCTTCCCAAATTGCATGGAGTGCTTATCACTGCAATCACCAAGTGTATAGAGTAAATGACTAGCTACAAGGCTTATTTAGGATTTGATTATTATTTGATTTTTAATTTTGATTTTATGATGTTTTTGGATTTTGATGTATAAATACAATTATTTTGGTATTTGTTTAGATTTTGGCTGCCTTGGACCAATATGTGCATTTTATGGTCCATTTTGAGATGCTTTGGGGTGGCATTTTGATGAAATTTCTCTTTGTTTTCTAGCCACTGTCAGGTCCAGTGACCCCCAATTGTTGTTCGTGGCCGCTATCAGGTCCAACGACCAAGAATTGCAAGCCACTGATGTCGATAGTAGCTAAGGTACAAATTAGAGAAATAAAAGGAAAATTAGAGTTTTAAGTTGTCATTGTTACCAATTTTTTGTTCTGATTTTGGAGCTCTAAGGTGATAGTGACTATTTAGTGGACCAAGACACTGTCGGTTTGACATCATGGTTGAGCAAGGCGAGGCTTCGTATATAAAAGGAGCTGGAGCTTCACGGGTACCTCTCTAAACCCTAGTCTTCTCATTATTTTGGGTAAAATAAACCAAATTAAGAAATTCGGTAAAGGAACCTCACTAACTCTATTGGCAATGAATTTCACTAGTAGTTAGGCTTAATCTAGGTTTTAATTAGTTGGGATTCCTTTAGTTTTTCTAGTTTTTGCATTTTTTTTGTGATTTTTGAGCCTGGGGGAAACACCATTGGTGTACCGCCCGCTAGCCACTACCACTCTGAGCGGCTAGCTTGAACTGATGTTGGTCACTGCTACTGCTAGTGATTAGTTTGAAACTCCAATGGTCAAAGTTTTGACCATTGGAAACTATTCGCTGCCAGCTTCAGTGGCCATGTCATTGCTGCTCCTGACGTGAGCGGTAAGGAAACCTTAGAATTATTTTTAGATTTTTGAAATTGTAAGCAAGTTAATTGAATTTTTTTTTAATTTTGAGGTGCTTGTATGAATTTTTTTGCATGATTAGTTGCATTTATTTGGTTTTTAGTGCATTTGATTTAGGATTTATTTTGCACTCTTAGATCTTGTCTACTTAGGCTCAAGACTTGAATTTGCTTTATGACCTTTTGCATGAGATGATTGACTTGAAGTGGGCCTGGCTCAAGGCTCATGGACTCTAGTATGTCATAGGCCTACCCATGCTCATGTCGAATTAGGCCTACTTGATAGTCCTGGACCACCAGTGGGATTCCAATACCAACACCTTCCACCTTCCTATCGGTGAGATGACCATTACATCGGAGGATGTTTACAGGATTCTCAGGGTCCCTTTGATGGAGTGCCCATTGTTTGTTCCCCAACTACTACACATGGTGCAATGTTAATGAGGATATTTGAGGAGCATGTTGCTATTGCCTTCAAGGATACTCATTCTGGGGGGACATTTGTTGCTCGCTAGTATGAGAAGGATATATTTTCCCATCTGCATGCCATTTTGTTGATGGTTATCAACAAAACCCTCATACCTAACTACTCTAGATTGAGGTTCCCATGGAACCTATTGGCAATGGTCCAGGATTTGATTGACAACGAACAACCCATTATCTATGCCTAGGGGAGTGCACTTTTAGCATAGTGTTATGACGAGCTATACCGTATTCAGTGCTATGAACGGGCCAATATTACTTGTAGCTTACTCCTTCAAGTCTAGGGATGTAAGCACATCAATATTGATCACACAGGAGGACTTCCAATGGAGATAACTGCATTGGATGATGATATCCAGTACTATGGATCCAGGTGGGCCAGAGAGCTGAAGGAGTGCAAGAGCCAATGTCATGCAAGGGAGATTTCCCACTATAGGGTGTCTTTGATAGGTTTACGGGTTGGAAATATTATTTGGTGACCTTATCATGAGTGCCCTGCCTGGGATGATCCTGCTAGCTTCACAGTGAGGACTCACCATGATCGATGGTTGATCAGTCGTAAGGACATCATTAGGGAGTTCTACTACTCCAAGGTGCTATGATAATTTGGCATTCAATAGTATGTTCCCCTTAAGATGGTTTTCTATTATCGAATTATTGTCAAGAAGAACCTTCCACCACCATGAGTTACGGTAGTTCTTGATGAGGATGACCCTCTTGTAGTTGATCCTGGTGTGGCTGATGCTGGAATGATAGAGGCATACAACCTCTAGTGGGGTACACAACTATGGCATGGTGGTGGCCACTTAGGGTGGTCCTTGGTTGAGAGTGAGGCTAAGGATCCTGATGGGTATCGAGTGCGAGCTCAAACAGATGACTGGGGCAGGCAGGGCAGCAGAAGCAGGTGGTAAAGTAGCAGGCTACAGAGGAGCAGTTTTCCCTTGAGGAGGAGGGGGATCTAGATCCTAAGGAGTAGGAGTATCCTTTCTAAGCTTAGTTGCAACAAGTTGAGGTTGAGCTGCATACTTTCCATATACATGTTCAGTAGAGGAATGCTACTATTTTTTATATTCAAGGATAGGTTGCACAACTTACCATCGAGTGAGATACTTCTTAGAGTCAAATTGCCTCATTCAATCCTATTACACAGGATCCTACAGGTGTATATCTTAGGATTGAGGTGAGACAACTTCAGGTGATCATAGAGGAGAATTATGATTATATGTCATTAGACATAGCTTACATTTTTACCCTCAGGTTGTAGGTTCGGTTACTAGGTGCTATTCCTTAGGAGAGGCCCACAATTGGGGGTTCACAACGTAGCATGCAGAGCACTTCAGGGCAGTCTTCAGCTTGGTCGAGTCACTGGACTAGGTCCGATACAGAGTGAAATAGATGTGCAAGTTCGATGTCACCTCCTAGATGGGGTGGTGAGGGTGGTGGTGAGACTAGTGGTGCAATCCACTCCTGATTCTTATGGTTGATTTGATACTTTGTACCTATTTTTAGGTGTAAGGTCATCTGAACTACATGGTTATAGCCTTATTGGTGATTCTTGTACCTACATGTACTTATTTGACACATGTTTATATGATATCTAGACTTTGAGACTCACCATGTGTTTTATTTAGGATTTTATGTGTATGGATGTAGTTATGATCTTATATGATGTGATTTATTGCTTTAGATGTTATGATGTGGATGCAATGCTTATTTGATTTGATATTTGCTATATGATGTGATGTAGTGATATACCTCATGCTAGATGCTAGATTTTGTTGTGATGTGGGTGGATTGCTTATGATGTGTTATTATGGATGCAATGATTGGTCTGCATGTTTAATTTTGTTCTTGGTTTACTGGTATGCATCTAACTTATATTGTTATTGTATGGTAAATGCAATGTGTACTGCAATATGATGATGGTGATCTAATTGTAAATGAACCTGCATGATTTAATCATTTAAACATAAGGAATGCATGTGTTATGAATTTTACAATCTAATGAACGACATCACAAGACATATAACAATCATGAATGTAAATAATAACTCTTAGCACAAGAATTAATTATTTAAGCATCTAAATGTGAAATGAGATGATGTAATATGTATGTATGATTTGACTTGGTGGAATGATTTGTTGCTATAAGAGGATTTTTGAGGTTTTCCATGAGACTCAAAACACCCTAGTTGCATCATCAAACGGTTGTATACTAATCATATAGATATCTTAAAGTATAACCCTTTGTTATGCTGCCCTAGATATTCATCATCCCTATGTGTGCAAATAAATATATTAGATATAACATAAGCATACCTCAATGTCAGGCAGGATTCATTCAGCCCATTGCTATATTGGGGATCCTCAAATTTTTATCTTGATCCTAGGTTGGACTCAGTTAGACTAGACCACTAGGCGGTACAGGACACCTAAAGCTAGCTCTTCCACATGCAAACATTGGTCTGTACAAAAGCCAGATGCTAATATGATAGACATATCATCGTGCATAAGTCTCATTCACGCTGAGAATTCCAGGGATTCAAGTTCATACTCCATTCTTTTCTTCATATTTATCTGGGATACTTTCTCATGATTTAGTGATGAAAACCACTGTTTATTTTGAATTTTTGTCTTTCCTTTGAGCAAGGGATTTGTGTAGTGATGATAATCACTGTTTACTTTGTTTTTGAATTTTTGAATTTTGCTTTATTTAGGATTTTTGTAGTGATGATAATCACTTGTTTACTTTGTTTGTGAATTTTGCTTTGTCCAAGATTTTGCTTGTTTTGATTAAAGAAAGGGATTTCTTTGGGTAGGGCTGAACTTTTCCTTTTTTCAATTCTTAGCATTTTTGAGCCGATCACACAGGGGGATGAGCGAGATAAACCTTTTTCACCTTAGGATACCTAATAACACTTCACAGTATTCATATTTTCCTCATTTCAACTAGGATTTTAGTGTTTTTATTAGTGATGGGATTCTGAAATATACCATGTGCTATCAACACTAGGCCTTATCCTTAATTATCAAGTTCGAGTTTGTATTCGAGTTCGAAACTCTTGAAGTTCGAAAAAAATTGACATGTTTAAAAATTTAAAATAAAATTCAACATAAAATTTGATTATTATAAATGCACATATATTTTTTGAAATAATTTTATTTTTTATTTTTATATAAAATTTGAAAACCAAATATACTAATATTTGATTTTAATATATATTTTTAAATATATACTTTAAAATATTTTTAAAAATATAAACATTTTTATAACTTTATCTAAATATAGTAATTTTTTAATAAATAAAAAGATTTTCAAATGTTTAAAATAATTTTTTTAAATAAATTACAAGTTTTTTATCAATTATAATAAAAAATCAAATAAAAAATTCATTCATCACACATATTTTTTTTTGATACATAAGGAATTGGAAACTGCCTTTCCTTTTTGAACAACTGGTCACAGGGTCAAATCACATTGCCTCTTATACACTCGCCATGGTGTCCTCTTACATAGCACAAACATAATTACCCTTTTATTGGGGTTTGGAAAAAGTTTTACCCTATAATATATTCGTTGGAATTATCAATAAAAACAAAATAAAAATGGAGTCACGAATAGTATGGCCATGCTTGTGCTACATACATTTCACAGAATTTAAAATAAGGTTTGATAAAATCAAAATAAAAATTTTAATCACGAGAATGGTCATGCTTGTGTTGCATTTGATAGAATCTTTACACGGATCGAAGGAGATAAGCTGCACAAAGATTTGAAAAAAAAATCAAGAAAAGGTCACATGATAAAAGGAGCCATTAGAATTTTGGTCTAATCCTAGCTATTCGAAAAATGACAAGACCAGAGGCTTGGAACACCACTCCCGGACCCTTTATCACATCCTTCCTAAACACAGCCACAAAATCCATGTTTTCACCGCAAATCATGCGACCTTGTTCATTTTAGGGTTTTTTATATTTTATTTATGTTCATTTTTTTAATCAAATTTAGGGTTTATTCGTCAAATTTATTCGTTAGAGTTTTGAATTCGATGAATTTCAAATTTTATAGATAAAATTCGATGAATTTGATAACTAAGGCCTTATCTATCAAAAGCTAAGGCAACTTTCTACAAAGTTTGATAAATCCACTCGATGTGGTTGAGTGACCGAAAAACCCTAGTATATTCTTTATAGCAACAGGAGGGGGTTGTGTTGAAAAACACAGTAACACACATGGGTTATGGATGATGGTGGATTTTGAAGATGCATGATTGAGGTACAAACGCGGTGTTGTTTATAATATTGCAAACACAAATGCACCTAATGCAAATGTAATGGATGGAAATGCTTTATGCAATGCATGAATACAAATGTGGAATGCAAATATTTTTGTATTTTTGACGCTTTCAATTTTTTTTTGAGCTTTTGATTATTTTGAATTTTTTTGATATTTTGAATTTAAATTGTTTTTGAGATTTTTACATTTTGATTTTGACCAAAGGGTTTATGGTGCCTTTGGGAATTTTGTGAATTGACCAAAGGGAGGATGCCTTTGGAGCCTTTTGTGATCTGACCAAATGACTTGAATATGCCTTTGGAGCCTTTTGTGGTTTGACCAAACGGCTTGAAGAGGCCTTTGGAGATTTTTGTGGTTTGACCAAATGGCTTGAAGATGCCTTTGGTGCATTTTTGTTTTTGTTTTTGTTTTTGATTTTAATGTTTTATGATTTGTTTGGACTTTTATGATTTCTATTATTTTTTAATCTTTTAAAGTTATTTGAATTTTTTTGATATTTTTTTTATTTATGTGTGAAACACCTTTAGATGAATTATGTTGAGAGGATCTAGCTCCTCAACACCCTCCCGCATTGTTAGGTGATATTCCCCAGGCCCAATATTCTCAGATATGATGTATGGCCCTATCCAATTGGCCATAAATTTATCTCACAGATGCGATGACAAATTTGAGTTCTACTGGTTCTCTTTAAGTACAAGATCACCAAATTTAAAGTCTCTTAAATGGACTCTAGTATTGTAAGCTCGCGTTTGATGATCCAGGTAAATGCAAAGATGCTAAAGAGTATTTATGCGATGTTCATCTAGAAGGGTCAACTGATATGGGTGAGCTTCTCGTGCAGTGTCATCATTGATTAACTCTTTCAATGCAATGCACAATGTTGGAATTTCCAACTCAACGCCATATATAAGCAAAAATGGTGTTGCCCCAGTGGGCGTCCATACGCTAGTCTAGTAATCCCATAATGCTAAGGGTAATTGCAGATGCCAATCCTTGTGATTCTCTTTCATTGTCTTCTTCAATATGGCTAATATTGTCTTGTTTGAGGCTTCTATTTGCCCATTTTCCTGTGGATAGTATGGTGTCGCAAAACTATGTTGAATTTTGTATTTGGTCGTTAAATATCACATATTTTTATTTTTTAATGATGGACCATTATCCGAGATTATTTTGAAAGGTACCCCAAAATAATAAATGATATTTTGGAGTATGAACTCCATAATACGAGGACCAATTATTGATGTCAGTGGGACCGCTTCCACCCACTTGGTGAAGTACTCAGTAGTTATTAAGATAAACGTATGTCAACCTAATGATGGGGGAGATATTGTTTCTATTAGATTGAACCCCCATTGAGAAAATGGCCAAGCCACCTAAATGTGTTGTAAGGCCTGGGATGGCAAGTGCGTCAGGTTTACATGATGTTGATATTTAATGCATTTATTGACATACTTGTAGTAATCCTTCTCCATTGTGGGCCAGTAGTAGCCCATTTAGAGGATGCATTTGACAATGGCCATGCCGCTAAAGTGGCCACTGCACATACCATTGTGAGATTATGAAATAACCCAGGCTAATTATTGGAGCTCTAAGCAACATAGGATAACTCCATCATAGCTTTGATGATACAATATGCCTCCTAGCAAGATATATCTAGTCACTTTTTTCTTGAATTTTTATCTCTCAACATGCGACAGTCCCTATGGGACACTTCCAATCCTAAGGAAGTCTTGTAATTGGGATAGCCAATCCTGATAGGCTATAGCCTTGACAGATAAGATGACTTATTCCTCCTGCAATTTGATCTGTATGAACGTAGATTGAGAAACAACCTTGTGGTGAATAGTGGTGCCATTCCCCATGGGACCCTGAGAGATCAATGATCCCCAAGGTGCCTTCTTTAAGAATTTTTTAGCTTTAGAGAACTAGTAATGGTCTAGTTCTATATGAATCATGTTGACTGATTTCTTGTTATCAACAACCTCACACTAGATCCTTGAGTGCAAGAGTGTTTTGACATGAATGGTAGTAAAATCAGCAGATGGATTCTGAGGGATTAAGGAACCCAAAGATGCCATGGTGTCTATGAATTTGTTTGACAAATGAGGGATTGCCTTGATGTTGTACCACTCTAATTTGGCTAGATATTGTCAACAAGCTCCTTATAAGCTTTCAATATTGGATCCCAGCATTGAAATAGTCCTTTAACCTTGTTGACTATGAGGAGGGAGTCACCAAAGATATTTAACCTTTTGATTTTCATGGAGATGGTTGTTTGGAGATCCAATATTAGGGCTTCATATTCGGTGTTGTTATTGGTATAAGGAAAGTATAGCTTGAATTACAAGGGCATTGGAGCTCCTTGTGGTATGAAAAAGATAATCCATGTGTTGCCTCCTTGCTCACACTTCGAACCATCGAATAACAAAGTCATATTCACTTCATTTTTTTGTTCTTTAGGTTTGGGTGCTTCTAATAATGAAAATACTGCATCATCACGAAGCTCTATGGTAAGGGGCCTACTATTCTAGAGAGGCACCTCAACCAACTAATTAGCTATGACCTGTCCCTTGATGGACTTTTGACTTATGAATTCCAAATCAAAATCTATCAATAACATGATCCATTTTGCAATTCATGTGTTATGATATGTCTTGCTCATAATATACTGCAAAGGATTTTTTTTAGATAGTACATATGTCGTATGGCTCAATATGTAGTGGCACAATTTCTTGGTTACGAAGACCACTACTAAACATAGTTTCTCTATGTATGCATATCCAAATTTGTAGCTCACCAAGGTGCGACTGATGTAATATATCACTTGATCTTTGTCTTGTGCATTATTTTGAGCCAACATGGTGCCCAAAGAGAAATTTATAGCGAATATATATAGCAAGAATGGTACATCTGGCCTTGGTGGAGCTAGGACTAGCAGTGTTGCTAGGTACCCTTTGATCTCAGCAAATTCTTGTTGAAATTCTTCATCCCATTGAAAAGGGACCCCCTTGTGTAGAAGTCAATTCATGTGTCGACATTTATTCAAAATTTGTGCGATTAATCGCTTTATGGATGCTACTTTACCCTATAAGCTTCTTATTTCTTTGATGTTTATGGGTGGTTTCATTTCTAGGATAGCCTTTACCTTTTTTGTATCTACCTCGATGCCTCATTTAGAAATGATGAATCCCAATGGCTTTCTATAAGTTACACCAAAGATGCATTTCTTGGGATTCAACCTGACATTGTGCTCAATCAGGCGATCAAATACATTTCTGAGGGTCTTAGCATGCTCTTCTCATAGCAATGACTTGGCTAGCAAGTCATCAATGTAGTCTTCCAAAATATTGTGCATGTAGTCATCAAAAATGTATGTCATAGCCCATTGATATGTGGCACTAGCATTTTTAGGGAAAAATGGCATCACTTTGTAACAGACTGTCCCCCATGGAGTGGTGAATGTGTTTTTGTGTTGGTATTTAGGTTTAATTTGAATTTGATTGTAACTAGAAAAACTATCCATTAGGGAGAGCATCTCATGACCTGTAGTTGCATCTACAAGAGCATCTATTTTGGGCAATGGGAATGAATTCTTTGGGTTTGCCTTGTTGAGATCCCTAAAGTTTGTGTAAATGTAGACTCTTCCATCAAGTTTTCCTATGGGCACCATGTTTGATACCCACTCTGGATAGTCGATGGGAATAATAAAGACTACATCCAATAGTTTTTGCAACTCATTTTTAACCATCAAAGTGACGGTTGGATGCATCTTTCTCAATTTTTACTTGACCGGTTTCTTTGTGGGGTCTATCGACAGGTTGTGGACAACCAAATTCGGATCTAGCCCTAGCATGTCTTTGTATGTACAAGGAAAGAGATTTGGTCTCTCTTTTAGTAGAGGAATTATGATGGCCTATTCTTCTGGATATAATCTTTCTTTGAACTTGAATTTATTTGGTTGAGAAATATCATTGCTAATTTCCACCTAGAAAGTATCCTCTATTGCCATATGGGACCATAATCCAACTGGTGAGGAGTAGGGATTAAATGAATTTCATCTGCTAGATTTACAGTTCCCACTAACTCGAGGTCAAAACTAGCATTATAGACATCATGAGAACATCTTGATACAAAATGTAATGGTTGTAACATCTCTTCGTTAGGGAAGAAATCCTCAGGATCTAGGGGTGAATCAGTGTGATTCCAATAAATAGCATCTAGATTAGGACACAATGGATTTTTTAGGATCTGTTGGGTTATGAAGTGGAGTGGTTAAATCAATGGAGATCATGTTGATGGATGGAATGGAATATCCAAGACCATGCGGGTGAAACTCTATATCCTAGGTGTGCCCTCCATACTCGTGATGAGGCTCTATGGGCATGGGCATCTCAGGAACCAGTATATGAATAGATGGGATGATGGGATCGTTTGGCAGTAGGTACTCTATAAAGATGGGTGGATTTGGGTTGACCATGCAATGAATGGCATCTAGGTTTACTGGTTTCCTTAGGAAGTAAATATTAGGATCGATGGCATAGAGTGCCACTTCTCTCTCCATAATAAAATCAACTAGTTGCAAGTGTCGACGTCCAAGATAAGCCATCTCGGTCTCATATTCAAAGTTTTCATCACTTATCCAAAAGCCATTGGAATTGTTTTTTGGTCCTAGGATGAGTTTGTGGCTAGCTTTATGATGTCCTAGATAGGCCATCTTAGTCTCATCTTCATAGTCATCATCACTTATGAAGAACCCATTGGCATTTGTCTCTGGCCCAACAACATGGCTCATATATCTAGGTCGTAGGTAGGCCATCTCTATTGAGTCCTCCGACTCATAACCACTTTCATAAAACATGTATCCACCCTCACCCAAGATGTATTCACTCTTGTCTAAGTTATAACCACTTTTTGTGTGGCCTAGCCAAGTAAGGTTTTACACATATCGAGTCCCATGGTAAGCTAGGCTAGTTCCATCTTCATCCTCGCTTGGAACATAATCATACTCCTCTTCCTCATAGCCATGCATTGGCTCATCCTCCCATAGGATGGCTCCTAATGGGGGAACTTCAAGAGAGGATTCAGGGTGATATATCTTAGGTGGTGTGATATTGATCGTCAATACCCATTCATCACCCCAAAGGTTTCTACGTGGGGGCGATAGGGGTTCCAATCGATGTCCGCCTTGAACCCAATGCTTAGCCTATCTAAGATTACTTCCAGAGAGTCATCACGACTCTACATTTGATAGCCTAAACCACACTTTTTGGTATGTAGTTAATACTGTGGTTGAAATGGTAATCTACATCCTTGTTTATATAGGCCTAGGCCATAGCCATTCCAATGACACTACTTGAAGTATCTTAGCACAAACTCAGGGTTTGATAAGTAGTGAACACAAGTGGTGAATGGCTTATCCTCATCCCTTTATAGATCAAGAGTAGTGTGGACATAATCTAGACCAACATATATAAAAACAGTCTGGTTGGGTGGCACCCCAAGGGAACCACTATCCCTACTAGCAGATTTGGGACTCTTGGCCATCCCATGTCTTGTGCAGACTCAATGATTGGTGTGAAAGTTACATTCTACATAAGTTACTCACCTAGCATTGTGTTGGCTAGGTTAATTGTTACCTGTAGTGAATATGATGTTATTCATGATGCGAGCAAGGCATACTGAGGTACTTGTTGGAGCCAAATTTGACTCAACTTTGAAACCCCCAAATTTAAATTTTTGGTTTCAATCAAAATGTTCATAATGCTGGCTACTTCTTCAGTTGGTGTGATCTACTTGAGTTTTCATTGGTTGGTTTGATGAAGTCTAACCTTGGGTGTTAATAATGTGTGCCTCTTTTTATTACTCAAATATCTCAAAAGGAATAGGGCAAAGTTTTATTAATTCAATCTCTAAAGCCAAAATCCGACCTTCATATAATAATTTTCCTTGGGCTTAAACCAACCGATAAACCTTTAAGTCCTAAGGTATTTAAAAGTGATTTAATTAAACATCGTGGTCTAAAAACCCGAAAGGCTTAAGTCCAAAACAAAAATCTTAAGTTAGACTTGAGGGTATGCACCCCATTTAATTAAAAAATGAGCACCTTAGATCTAATCCAAGGGCCACGCTCGATTTAGGTTTAATCTAACGGTTGCGCTCTGATAAACCAATTAAATATTAAATCGGTAGTCAAAGTCCTATTAAAATTATAACCTAAGGTCAAAAATGATTAAAACCCATGCAACTCTACCAATCTGGATGGATGCGCTTGAACCAGGCCAAATCTAATGGTTGCGCTATCTCCAAAAAGTCAAAACTTTAAATGAAGTCATCATAGGTCAAAGCTGCCAGTTAAACAATGAGCAACTCTGATAGATCGGACGATAGTGCTCGAGTGAGCTCAAGATCGATGTTTGCACTTGATTTAATTAAACAATGCATTAAAATACTATGGTCAAAAAATAATTAGTGCACCCCCTTTGAAATAATCATCGAGCAATTGGATAGATCAGATGACAGCGCTTGATCTAGACCTGATCCGACGATGATGCTCTTACAAAGGTGCATTAAAGAGGTAAAGATCCCATGTGATTAATTAAAAATATTAAATGAGATTAACAAGGGTCTAAACACATTGGCTAATCATCCCCCTTTTGGCTTAATCAGGGTTTAAAATTATATGTCCTTAAGTAACTAACCCCATAGGTTGAAGGAGATCAATGGTCGTGCCGACATTCAATCGAAATCTGATGGTCACGCCAAATCGGAATCTTGGTAAAATACTGGGTGAAATGAAGGTAAAATGAAAAATTAATTATGTAATTAGCAAGGGTATAACACATTGGATAATCATTCCCCCTTTTGGCTTAATCATGATTAATCAAATCTAATGATGCACCCTTTTGATTATTAAGTATACAGTTATAGGAAATCTGATGGTTGCGCTCTGTTTAAATCCTGATCGAACGGATGCGCTCAAACATGGTAAAACACCATGAAAAATATTGAAGGAATCAGATGATAACATTTCATCAACATTTGATCCAATGACAACATGATGTTTAAAATGATCGAATGTTAATGCATGAAGTTTTGGTAGTATAATTGATCAAATGCATAAGGTAGACTAACGACCATGCAGGTCCCGAGACATCAACGGTTGTGCTAATCCTTTCAAGATCTGATGGTAGCACGTGAATCAAAGACTTAAGTGATAAATCAATCACTTAGATATGATGGTAGCGCTCCATTAGGATTAAGAAGATCTGATGGCCATGAATGAGTTAGAGTCAAGATAAAAGAACATGAGTGGGCTAAAACAATGGGCATCTTCTGATAGATCCAATGGATGCACTCTATCTCAAATCGATCCAATGATAACGCATACTCTAAAGGTAAACCAAAAGGTAAGCTTAAATTGACATTTGATTAATTAAATCTTAAAATATATTTAATAGGTTATAAACCCATTATTAATTACCATCCTTATTGGTCAAAATTAAAAAGGTTTGAAGCATGTTTTCTTTTGATATCTAACCTACAGGTTTTAAAATATCCAAGGTTGCGATAGAATAGGAGTACATCCGATGGTTGCGCTCGATCATGGTTGACTCAGGGAAGCTAAATATTTCTAAAATAATAATGGTAGGCACTCACACCAAGAACCAAATCTTGTGAAGATCCCGAGGGTGATTGTTGCCTAAGTGAAGTATAATCAATCCCAAATATTTAGTTATCGTTCGGGTCCGAGGTGGCATGAGATTCAAAATGGAAACCATCCCCATCACACATCTCAGTTCCATGTCAGATAAAAAGGGTTCCAATGACAAATAGCTGAAGTCTTGATGATTATAGGCACATAAATCAAAAGGTCCCAGGGCACGTAGGATGAAGGACATTACCCATCATAAATGCTCAATTCTAGAAAAAGGACGCGTTGGCAAAATCTCTTTGGCTAATTTTAAATAGTAGTTGGTGGCATCGTGTTGATGACAAAATATGTGAATTTATCGAACCCATTCCGCCACCCTGTATATGAGCTCATAAAACCAGTCAAGGCTACTACCTTGGTGAGCTAAGAGTAGAAGTTGATACACAAGAAGTATAGAGAGGAGAAGAGCTTCAAACTTTACTTTTAAAGAGGACTATACCCACTACCTTGAGCAAGATGGCCTCATGGGGAGACATTTTTGTACCAGAAAACACTAGGGAAGCAGTAAAATTTGTTATAGATCGGTCCCCATACACTGAGATAGCTGGACCACATGTACCTAGTAGCACGATGCATGAGTTTGCTCAAAAATGTGGAGCTAATAAAAAACTTACTCCAACACAACAATACGAAATTGACAATGCTTGTATCAAGAGTTTTGATCACGTAATGGAGAATGATAATAGGACACCATGGATAATGGTTGATCTTCATCACAGAGCATAAAGGTTACAATACAAGGGTTTTCCTAGGGATAACAGATGGAATAGTAACCTTGGGAAGTTGATATGCCTAAAGGTTCACTTCTCATCAGATTTAATGGTGTGGATGGTAGTGGCGTATGATGAGAGAACAAGGACATTTCGAGATAATAAGAATCGATCAGTATTCAACATCAAAGTTGAACACATCCAAGAAGTCTTCAATCTGATAGAGTATACCACCTTTCTGGTGCAAAAGGTAATCGAACACCAATCTCGTATGTTCACAGACATGGAAGTTTTTAAAACTTTGTTTGATACACATGAGAAAATAGAAAAGAATTTTCCAATTAGGAAAACTGCTTTAAAGCCATGGGTCCAAGATTTTTGTGATATGATAAACATAGTTTTAGGAGTATAGGATCTCAGTACAGTAACTAAGAGGACTTTATATTTAGCTGCACAATGCAATCGAGCACATAACACCCCAATTTATGCCTAGGAATTAGAATTGAGTAATCAAATACATGAAGAAATGATAGAATTGAAAAAGGTAGTCTTTGAACAAAGACAAGAGATGCCCCATTTCTCTCAATATTCATTTTTTATCCACCTGATAGTGGGTCAATTGGGAGAAGAAGCCCGAAGAAGAGTAGAAGTCATTGACAACCCCTATGTTCAGACTAGTTTTTGGAGAATACATGAAGGATGAACTCATTTAGGTTGGTTCTGTGATCATTTTATGGTAGAAATCCATTGGCTTTTGACTGGGATGCTCCCTGAGAGATTAGGGCTAGGAGTAAGGGCTTTCATCAAAGAAAAGGAGATTGGGGATTTCTTTTTCATAGAAGGTTTTACCTATATCAGGCTCTATGGGGCTAAAATTCCCCCAAAGCTATTGCTGAAGTATTATTTGTTGTCTATAGTAGCCTTGGAATTATGTAGATAGGTAGTCGAAGAGGCCAAGATGAGATTAGTGAAAAAACATGGTAAAGTCCCTTGGCTCAATGTTCCCTGTCACTTTGGAGATTATATATTTGTTGGCTACCCTACACTGCTCAAGGGAATGTTTGATTTGGATACTATGGACTTCGATGAAATAGCTTGGAGATTTTATGACCCAAAAGGGATATACAGTAAAATGATGGAAAAAAGAGACTATGCCCGAATAAAGCATCGACAGGATGATTTTGAAGAGAGGTTATTAGAAGCCATGGAAAAAGGAATAGATTTACAGGTTGTATGGAATGAATTCCACCTAGAGAAAAGGGCCAGTACACAAATTTGTGATGCCTATGATTACCCTATAGAATTAAGAAGGCTTCAAGAAATTTTAGTAGAATCTGTAGCACCCATTTTTCTAGGTGCAGTACAAGCAATCAAGGAAGACCCCCTGTTAGAATTGATAGAAGAATAGGGTATTGACCTAATGGAGGTCACTGTAAATACTGTAGACATAGTAGAGCAACAGGTTGGGCCTTTCGAAGGTGCTCACCTCAGAATAGAAGTGACACCAAGCACTTCCCAAGAAGCTTCCAAAAACTAGAGTATAGATAAAGGGAAGGAGATTGTAACAACACCTACTCAAGAGTCTTCTCTCCTAGAACAAGCCATAGTTCCTATTTCTGATAGAGTCCTAGCTGTAACAAGTGTAAAGAAATTGGCACCCATGGTTGTCCCTACCACTATAACAATAAGGAATCAAGAGATTAAAATTCCATCAGTGGTGCAAATGAATATGAGAAGAACAAGTAGGATTGGAAGCTTATTCAGAGGCCACTAGGTGAAGAAGCAAATAGAGATTACCACCTTAGAAAAGAAGAAGCCCAGATTATCTTTACCTTCTACAAAGGTTGTATTAGAAAGGATATATGAGCAGAATATTTTCACTACTACAAATGAACAAGAACTACAGTTAGTGGTAGGGATGGGAAATATAGAAGAGCAATTTGTAGAAGAATCACAATTGGGAGCAGTTGTATCAGATATAGCAGAGATAAATCTTCTTGCTCTACAAGACCCACTAGTCTTCAGAGTCAATGAGGAAATATGGGGCTCATCAGTACTAGGGAAAGAAGGTGAAATGGCCAAAGTTGTCAAGGCAATGCAAAATCAAGCCATAGACCAATTCATTGGGAAAATTGTAGAGCTACAGAAACAATTGGAAAAAGAGGAGAAGGAAAAGGTAGAATTGAAAGCATTAATAAGTAAACAATAGGAAGAATTGGCCAGAAGAGATACTTCAAGTGCACAACCCCCTTCAATGGTGAAGATTCAAGATCATGTCTATTATCTAAATGCAATGAAGAAAGACATGTTAATAAAAATAAAAGCTCATGCCAGTGGGTTTTCTGAGATGTTTAGACAGATGAGGGTGATCCGAGTAACTACTCAAGAAATTCTGACATTATTACAAGAAAGAAGAGAAGATTTTGAAGTCATCCACCCTACCCTAGATTTTATAGGAGACCATTTTGAAGAACTACAAGGACAAGAGATAATAACAGATGATGGCCACAAAATTCAGCTTAGTTTTGAGTTTTTCAAAGCAGCTCTATTTGGAGCAAACCAAATAAGTGGATAGATGTTGTAAATGAAATGGATAATCTGATCAAAGATGCAATAGAAATATGGCAGATATTGGTCTCTCCTTAGATCAATGCTTAGAGGCCTCTGATATAGAAGAAGTATTCAAGTATACCATAGAAATATTTGAATGTGAAATAGGTGATGAAGCTGAAATGATTAGACAAACTACTCTTGTGGTGAATATTGTGGAAATGTTACTCTTTCAATATGAAATGAATAGGCACATTATTGCCACATAGAAAAATAGAATTTTGCAAGAGATGAATATGTTGAGGATTGCAGCAACATTTGATACAAAAGTATGGAGATTAATAACTAAGCAAATAAAAAAGTTGCAAAAAGCCCAAAAAGGGAAAGGGGTTAAAACTCAGGATCAACATCTGGAAGCAAGTTCATCACAACAGAAACTTGAGCCAACCAAAAAAGTCCCTGAAGTAGTAAAGGAGACAGTCCAAGAGGAAACAATGGGAACAATTGTGACGGAGGTAGCAGAAGAAGAAATAGGTTCTCCCAACACTACCATCACTGGTTAAATTGAATTACTATTTGAAAAATTCAAAGAGGAGAGCACAATCAGAACAATAAGGGTAGTGGAAGCCAACTGTACCAATTTTTGAAGTTCAATCAGATGTTGACAAGTGTAAGGCCAGATATGAACCAGAAATAATAGAATCAAGAACCTACAGCTATAAAAGGAAGCAATTAGGTCAAGTTCTGCATCAAGCAATTAGAGAATAACATTTTTTCTAAGAGGTATTCTTGAGTGCCCAATTAGTTGTGTTGTTGTATCCCCTTCTGTGTCTATTTTTCTTTCTCATTTCTTATTCTTCCCTTTGCTTTGCAGGATTGTGATAGGAAAGTGTTCAAGAAGCTGAGATCATTTCCTACCTTTTTGAGCCTGAGATTTAGAGACTCTGTTGTTACCATATTGGAACAAGGAGAGTAGGAGAGACCTGTTACATTATTTGAACATGATATTTTCATTGTATTGATATATTTTCTTTGAGAAAAATAGAGTTAAAAGGCATTCTGCCCACTCTACATGTAAACTTTATGAAATCAATACAATTATGAGTCTCTTTTCTATTATATCTTTTGTCTTAGCTCTATGTGTCACTGTGTAATGGGTTACATTATTTGAATGCATTATATACGTTTCTCTCATTGGTTAACTCTTGGTTTTATTGTGATATTCGAATAATATTAAGAACACCAATTTTTCTCCTCCCCTTCTTTCTGTTTCATGATAGAATTGTTGTTAAATTGCTATAACAACCCAATGAATCTAGGCACCGGTCTACATAAGGCATAACAAATGGTTGTTTTCATGCTTGGTCATTTTAATACATATAGTATAATATAAATCTGGAGCGTGTAATTAGAGTTTTAGTCATAGAATTACCGTTGGGGTTTCCTTACCCGTTCTGTAGTTTTCTTTAGCAATATTTGTGTTTAACAGAATAATGAGGCAGGTCAACCAGAGCCTGTAATAGCTCGTTGGTTTCAAACGGATTCTTGTAGCATGACAATTGAATTCCTATGGATGCAAGAATCGGTTCCAATAGTTTTTTGTGCCTTGGATTTAATGACATTATTTTTAATCAACGGGTGGCCAATTAGAATAAAGAACGTTTGTTTTAATTTTTACATTTTCTACGTTCTTTATTTTACCCATGTTTTTCAATTTTATTTTCTTTACGTTTCTTGATCTTCTTGAAATTTTTTTTTCTTGATTTTCTTGAATTATCCCAAGAACCGACTCCTATGAGGATGAGTGATAATATCAAGCATTCTTGATAAAAGCATACGTTGTTCTTTCTGCACCTAGTGTTGGCGACTCTACTGGATGAACCTAGAAGAAAAAATAAAAATGAGAGAACAGAACATGTTGGCTAACACCAGGAGAAGTGGTAAGGAGCTATTTCCAGAACTTGAGAATCTAGAGGTATTTATACATACTCAAAAACTCCACTTTTCAAGAATACTATTTATAATAGTAGATCAAATTCTAGCGGTAAAAAGTACGTAAAGAAAAATTAGAATACTATTACTAGTATAGTAGATGAACATTTAAATTATGTTATAGAAGATATATGTGATTATTCTTATAATAGTAATACTAAGGTAAATAATCCATTAGATCATATCCAGATTACTCAACCTCACATTCCTGTAAGTGTTACTATTGTGAATCTGAATCCTATAGTAGCAATGGCCCAGGTTAATGTTCATTTATGGAGGACTAACAGATATAGGCCTTTTGCATTACCAATAAATTTAAATGCCTTACCCAGTAAAGCTCACAAATACCTCCCTAAATTTTTAGGAAATAGTGCAGTAACTGGAGAGGATCATATCAAAAGTTTCTTATATGCAATGGATAGTCTAGAAGTTGAACATGAAGATGTAGTATTAAGACTATTTTTACAGACTTTAGAAAAATATGCTAGAGAATGGTTTAATTCCCTTCCTAACAATGATATCCCAGACTTCACCAGAATGGAAGATGTGTTTCTAAAGAAATATGGTGAAAGGAAAAATGAACAATCATTGTTAACTGAGCTAGCCACTATGAAGAAAAAATAAAATGAGGTTGTTAGTGATTTCAACATAAGATTTTCAAAGACTAGGAACAAAATCCCTACCAACCTTAGACCTAGTGATATTCAGTCTATTTATTTTTATAAGAATGCTTTTCAAGGAGAGTTTAACTATGAGTTAAGGCAAGAACAAGCCACTACCATTGATGGTTGTATGGAAAAAGCAATGGATATAGAAAGAAATATGCTTGATAGTGGTAATATGAAGCCCTATTCTCTAGAAGTCAACCTACCTGAGAGAAAACCCAAAAGGGTGGCATTTGATATACAAAGAAGAACCGAAATTGATCCAATGGAGAAATTGACCAATCAAATGACTGAGATGTTCAATAACGTGAACAATAGGTTAGCAAGAATTGAAAGAAATGGAAATAATGATGAATCTTCACAGATAGAGCGACCTCATGTTGACAACCGTCCTCCTTTTAAGAAAAATTTCAATAAGAATTGGGGAAATAACAATGGTTTTGAAGAAGGAAATAGGAATAGAGGTAATGGGAACAATAACTAGAAAAATAGAGATTCTGATAGGGATCATAATAATGTTCCTAACCCTATACCATCTGCTAATGTAGCAGAAGGGTTTCCCTATTTTTGCTCTACTTGTGATGCACCCCATAACCCTGATGCATGTGGAATTCACCTAAGTGATCAACGTAATGTAGATATGCATGCAGAATCAGAAGAGGATATAAGAATCAATGCATGTTGGTCTATTGAAGATGAATCCAGAGAAAGGTTGTTTGAAGAAGATATGGATAAATATGCTTCAAATCATCATCCTCAAATTTTAGTAACTGAAGGAACTAAAATCTTGTAGAAATCACATGAGTCAAGATATGATAAGATGAAGCAAGGGAAATTAATCCCCACTGCTCAAGAGGTTGAAGAATTAGAGGCAACCCATGTTCTAAATTTAAGGAATAGAACAGTCCCTGAAAGGATAGAGAAAGCCTCTACAAGTGAAACAAGAAAACAAACTTTCACCAATAAAAATATCAGTAAAGAGAAAACTGATAGGAACCTTAAAAATATTACTCCTGAAGTAATAGAATTAGAGGAAGAGATTCCCAAAGAAGAAAGTAATAAACCATTGGATATAAAGAAGATAGAATTTGATGTTGGGTCAGAACTCAGTAAGCAAAAGGTTAATATCACATTTGGAGAACTTATGAAAGTTCAATAGTATAGAGAACAAGTCTGTAGAGCATTTGGATTAGTAGAACAAAAAGAAGACCCAACTTGCCATGTTGCTAGACAAAATCAACATGATACAAGATCACCATCCTCTGTCAGACCCTTCTATGTGTCATTAAGATATAATTCAGATGAAGGGGAAAGATATGTGATTCATAATTGCATGCTAGACAGTGGAGCTTCACATAATATCATGCCTAAGCTAATAGTTGACCAAATGGGATTAATCTGTACTAGAGATTCTGCCCCTATTTTTGTAATGGATAGTAGGCAAATTCCTTGTGTAGGGGTGATAACTGGATTGTTAGTTTTCCTAGATCAACACCCCAAAAAGGGCATTGTCATGGATGTTGCAGTAGTTGACGTTGACCCATTTTTCTCATTATTACTCAGTAGACATTGGGCAGAACAACTAGGAGGTTCAATTCAATTGGATTGGTCCTATGCTACAATCCCAATATCAGATAAGGAGAATATAATTTTGAGAAGGGAACCATTCAACAAACACTCTATAGAGTTAATTCAAATAGATGAAACCATGATTAACTTAGTAAACTCTATGGAAGAAAAAGGGATGGGAGTTTATTCAATATGGCACAACCCATTCCTGGTGGAAGTACCATAAGCAAAGAACATGGATCCAGAAGATATAAAAATAGTAGATGCTGAATCAGATAGAGTTTTGACTCAAGAAATGTGGACCATGTCTTTTGATGGAGCTAAATCCCAATCTGGAGCAGGTGCAGGTGTTAATTTGACTGATATAAAAGGAAATTACCTTAGTATTCCTTACAGATTACAATTTCCTTGCACAAACAATGTAGTTGAGTACGAAGCTTTACTACTAGGGCTAAGGAAAGCAAAAGAGCTAGGCATTAACTACTTGACTGTAATAGGGGATGCAGAGCTTATTATACTATAGATCAAAGGTAAATATCAGACTAAACATCCTAGGCTTAAGCAATATAGAAATGCAGTGTTGGAAGAAATTGATAAATTCTTAGCTTTCAATATCTCATATATTCCTAGAGAACAAAATCATGTTGCAGATATTTTAGCTGTAAATGCCTCAGGTCTAGATCACCCAGAGATAACTACAGAATATATGGATAGATTCCCAACTATTTCAGTTTATAAACCTTCTGTGCTAGATAACATAGTATATCTACAGGTCTTTCAAGATGACATAGATATTAAAGATTTTATGACTCTGCAAAATCAGTATGCAGATGTAATCTATGATGAAAAATATGAAGAAAAGCTAAAAGACCAAATAGGAGAGCCAGTAGAAGTAATCCAGTTGAAAACTAATAGAATACCCAAAGGATTAGTTTCTCTAGAAAGTCTATTTGATGATTTTGACAAAGCTTATAAACCTTTACGTAGAGAAGTAATATCTGAAGATATTAACATTGGTTCAATGAAAGAACCCAGAATAGTGAAAGTAGACATGGCTTTACTTGCTAAAGAAAAAGTTGGATATATCAGTTTCTTGAAAAAGAACAAAGAACATTTTGCTTGGACTTATGAAGATCTGAAAACATTCAAAATAGATGTAATGACACACATAATACCCCTGAAAGAAGATTCCAAACCATTTAGATAGAAACAAAGGAAATACAATCCAACTCTGCACCCAATAATGCAAAAGGAGGTACAAAAGTTATTGGATTCCAAAATAATTAGAAAGGTAAGATTTTCTTCATGGATATCCAATTTAGTACCAGTAAAAAAGAATGGGGATATTAGACTCTGTGTAGATTTTAGAAATTTAAACAAGAGTTCATTAAAATATAATTACCCATTACCCAACATGGAACAATTATTGCAAGCAGTAGTTGGCTCAACAAGATTGTCTCTGTTAGATGGATTTTTAGGGTACAATCAAATTTAGATAAATCCAGAAGATAGACATAAGGCAACATTCACTACACCCTGGGGCACATTTGAATATTTAAGGATACCTTTTGGACTAATGAATGCAGGTGCTACTTTTCAAAGAGCAATGGACTTTGCCTTTAAAGGATTAATGTTCAAAATTGTAGTTGTATACTTAGATGATATCATAGTATTTTCTAAGAATCCAGAAGATCATCTAGAACATTTAACTACAGTTTTTGCTCGATGCAAGGAATTTGGAATTTCTTTAAATCCCAAGAAATGCATATTTGGGACTACACAAGGAAATTTGTTAGGACATATAGTTTTAGAAAAAGGAATAAGCATTGATCCAGACATAATTGAAGCCATTTCCAAAATTCCCCCTCCTAGAAATTTAAAAGGAGTCAGGTCATTCTTTGGCAAGATAAATTTCATCAGAATATTTGTCCCAAATTTTGTAGAGATGACCAAACCCATAAATGACATGGTTAAGAAAACTGGAGAAATAAAATGGACAGTGGAAAATATGGAAGCATTTAACAAAATTAAAGAAGCCATATCAACCACTCCAGCCCTAAGTTGCCCAGATTATGCCAAATATTTTAACATCTATTCTTATGCATCTGAACATTCTATAGTTGTAGTTCTTTCATAGAAATATGATGAAAATAATGAAATGCCAATAGCCTTCATGAGCTCAGGACTAAAAGGAGCACATATTAAATACACCTTGCTAGAAAAACATGCTTATGCAGTCATACAATATTTAGAACACTTCAAAGGTATATTTGGCTCAAATAAGGTTTATTGTTGTATTCCTTTTATAGCAATAAAGGATATTTTTCCCAATCAGAGCCATTAGGAAGACCAACAAGGTGGATGGTAAAGCTTCTGCAATATGATGTTGAATTCAAAATAGTTAAAATTGTCAAAGGGCAGGGTTTAGCAAAATTGTTGGCCAAAAAAGAAGAAGGATTTGAAAATGTTCTCACAATAGATGAGGCATATGATGTCAGAAGAATCAATAATACTGAATGCAAATGGTATGAAGAAATATTGTCATACTTACAAACTCTGTCATTCCCTAAAGATATGTCAACAAACAGAATGAGGTCAGTTAAGCTTCAAGCTCATAAATATTACATACAGGATGGTGTGCTATACTGGAAACACCCTGATGGAATATTATTAGTCTGTTTATATGAAAGTGAAGTCCCAAAAATAATCAATGAATTTCATGATGGTTTCTATGGAGGACATTTTTCTCCAAGAGCTACAACTAATAAAATTATGAGAGCAGGATATTATTGGCCTTCCATTTTTAAATATGTATATAAACATGTTAGGAACTGTCATAACTACCAGGTTTTTGTAGGAAAGAAGCATTTGGCTGCCATGCCCCTCAAGCTAGTAATCATTGAAGCACCATTCACACAATGGGGTATTGACCTAATTGGAGAGATCAAGCCTAATTCATCTGGCCAACACAAGTGGATCATAACTGCAACAGATTACTTCACCAAGTGGGTAGAAGTTGCACCATTGAGAACATCCAATACTACCACTATCATCAAATTCTTGGAAGAAAACATTCTGACCAGGTTTGGGGTTCCTCAAAAGCTAGTTACAGATAATGCACAATATTTTGTTTCATATGAAATGGTAGAATTTTGTGCTGAATATGGAATTGAATTATCCCATTCTGCTAATTATTACCCCCAAGGAAATGGTTTAGTTGAGTCATCAAATAAGAATGTAATAACAAGAATAAAAAGGTCATTAGGTAAGAATAAAATGGGATGGGATAGTGAACTTAAATTTGCTTTATGGGCTGATAGGTTGTCTATTAAAAGAAACATAGGAAGAACCCCCTATGAGATGGTTTATGGAGAGAAAGCCTTATTACCTTCAAAAATAGAAAAATTGGCACTTTCCCTCTTATTGCAAGACCATGAAAACCCCAACCCCATACAGAGAAGGCTTGACCAAATTGTCCTATTGGAAGAACAAAGAAGAGAGACCCTTAATAGAATGATGGAACAAACTCAGAAAACCATGAAATTGTTTAATAAGAAAGCCAAGGGTACTCCTTTTTCTCAGGGAGATATAGTCATCTATTGGGATCCTAAAAATGATAAACATGGTGAAAAAGGTAAATTTGAACCCAAATGGATTGGTCCATACCAAATAGCCCATGTTATCAGCCAGAATACATACAAGTTGTAGACCTTGCAGGGTGAAATGATGGCTATCCCTATTAATGGCCAACACCTCAAAATGTACAATCCCTATTGAAGGTGAATAAAATAAAAGAAAAAAAAATGAAAAGAATAGAAAACCCCAAAAATAGAGTGCTTTACTTTTTAGCTTTTCTTTTCTTGTTTAGTTTAATGTTGAGTTTACTGTACACATGATATTCTTAGTTTGATGAGTATACATTACTGTTGATTCCACCAAAAATGATAAGGAAAAAGGAGATTTATTTTAGATTTTGATGAGTTTTACAATTTTCAAAATATGAGTGTTTATGCAATAGTTGTTTGATATGAGATAAAATAGAAGGAAAACAAAGCTGATTGAAACATCATGTCAAAGCCTCACATTACAAATGATACTTAAAGTGACTTCAAAGGTCCAAAGAGCCAAGTTATCTTTGAGAGGGTGGTTAAGCTAAAAATCATTACACTCATCCTTTTAGCTAAAAACTAATCCTCAACTCAGGCATACTCATTGCACAATTTGCTTATATATCCAAGTACTTCTCTCACGAGAAAGAAAAATAAAAAATAAAGTTAAATTGAGTCACTACCTGAGATATCTTGGAAAACCTCTACCGAGGCTATAGACGCTTGACTGGCAGTAGGGTAAAACCATATGGGATTAGAAGCAACTCCACCGGGGCTATAGACGCTTGACTAGCAGTGGAGCCCTACAGAATGGTGAAATTTTTTTGAGTGAAATCACATATTAGGCTTAATTGTTTTGCTCAGATATGGCAAAGTTCTGAAAGACTTAGAAATAAAAATGAATACACAAACACACACATGGGCTTAAACATGATGAAGCAAAAGGCTTTGACAAATTTTGTGTAATCATATCTTATAACTTAGCTAGAACAAGCATTACAATAATCTCAAAAGCTCATCTGTTTCTAAAATTTTGGCCCTACTTTTCCAGAAAGTGAATGAAAGGAAATTATAGTTTTTCAATACTCTCAGACCCTGATGTTTGGTCACTAGAATAGTTTTTCAGTTTTAAAATTGTAATGTTTTGTTGTTTTTAAGTTTTGTTTATCAGCCTTGAAGTTTTTGATTTTTGTTCATTTTTTACAAATAAAACTAGGAGATTCTGTGGTTCTCAAGTGCCTCATGTTTTCAACACTTTGTCCCAGTTAGAGCCTATGTTGGAGCCAAATTTGACTCAACTTTGAAACCCCCAAATTTAAATTTTTGGTTTCAATCAAAATGTTCATAATGCTGGTTACTTCTTCAGTTGGTGTGATTTACTTGAGTTTTCATTGGTTGGTTTGATGAAGTCTAACCTTGGTTGTTAATAATGTGTGCCTCTTTTTATTACTCAAGTATCTAAAAAGGGATAGGGCAAAGTTTTATTAATCAAGATCTTTAAAGCCAAAATCTGACCTTCATATAATAATTTTCCTTAGGCTTAAACTAACCGATAAACCTTTAAGTCCTAAGGTATTTTAAAGTGATTTAATTAAACATCATGGTCTAAAAACCTGAAAGTCTTAAGTTCAAAATAAAAATCTTAATTAAGACTTGAGGGTATGCACCCCATTTAATTAAAATATGAGCACCTTAGATCTAATCCAAGGGTCATGCTCGATTTAGGTTTAATCTAACGATTGTGCTTTGATAAACCAATTAAATATTAAAGGAGTCAAATTTATTAAAATTATAACCTAAGGTCAAAAATGATTAAAACCCATGCAACTCTACCAATCTAGATGGATGCACTTGAACCAAGCCAAATTCGATGGTTGCGCTATCTCTAAAAAGTCAAAACTTTAAACGAAGTCATCATAGGTCAAAGTTGCCAGTTAAACAGCGAGCAACTTCGACAGATCGGATGATAGCGCTCAAGTGAACTCAAGATCAATGTTTGTGCTTGATTTAATTAAACCACATATTAAAATACTATGGTAAAAAATTAAGGGTATCCCCTTTGAAATAATCATCGAGCAAGTTGGATGGATCGGACGACAACGCTTGATCTAGACCTGATCCGATGGTGGCGCTCTTACAAAGGTGCATTAAAGAGGTAAAGATCCCATGTGATTAATTAAAAATATTAAACAGGATTAACAAGGGTCTAAACATATTGGCTAATCATCCCCCTTTTAGCTTAATCAAGGTTTAAAATTATATGTCCTTAAGTAACTGACCCCGTAGGTTGAAGGAGATCAATGGTCATGACATTCAATCGAGATCTAATGGTCATGCCAAATTGGAATCTTGGTAAAATACTGGGTAAATGAAGGTAAAGTAAAAATTAATTATGTATTAGTAAGGGTATAATACATTGGATAATATTTCCAACTTTTGGCTTAATCATGATTAATCAAATCTAATGATGCACCCTTTTGATTATTAAGTATACAATAATAGAAAATCTGATGGTTGTGCTCTGTTTAAATCCTGATCGAATGGATGTGCTCAAACATGGTTAACACCATGAAAATATCGAAGGAATTAGATGATAGTGTTTCATCAAAATTTGATCCAATGATAGTTGATGTTTAAAATGATTGAATGTTAATACAAGTTTTTAGTATAATTGATCAAATGCATAAGGTAGACTAACGACCATGCAGGTCTCAAGACATCAATGGTTGTGCTAATCCTCTTTAGGATCTGATGGTAGCATGTGAATCAAAGATTTAAGTGATAAATCAACCACTCAGATCTGATGGTAGCGCTCCATTAAGATTAAGAAGATCCGACGGTCGTGAATGAGTCAAAGTCAAGATAAAAGAACATGAGCGAGCTAAAACAATGGGCATCTTCTGACAGATCCGATGGATGCGCTCTATCTCAAATCGATCCAATGACAATGCACACTCTAAAGGTAAACCAAAAGGTAAGCTTAAATTGACATTTGATTAATTAAATCTTAAAACGTATTTAATAGGGTTATAAACCCGTTATTAATTACCATCCTTATTGGTCGAAATTAAAAAGGGTTCGATGCATGTTTTCTTTCGATATCTAACCTACAGGTTTTAAAAGATCAAAGGTTGTGATAGAACAGAAGTACATCCAATAAATGAGGCACTCACACCAAGAACCAAATCTTGTGAAGATCTTGAGGGTGATTGCTGCCTAAGTGAAGTATAATCAATCCCAAAGATTTAGTTATCGTTTGGGTCTGAGGTGGCATGAGATTCAAAATGGAAGCCATCCCCATTACACATCTCAGTTCCATGTCAGATAAAAAGGGTTCCAGACAAATAGTTGAAGTCTTGATGATTATAGGCACACAAATCAAAAGGTCTCGGGCATGTAGGATGAAGGACATTACCCATCATAAATGCTCAACTCCAAAAAAGGATGCATTGGCAAAATTTCTTTGGCTAATTTTAAATAGTAGTTGGTGGCATCGTGTTGATGACAAAATATGTGAATTTATCAAACCCATTCTGCCACCCTGTATATGAGCTCACAAAACTAGTCAAGGCTACTACCTTGGTGAGCTAAGAGCAGAAGTTGATACACAAGAAGTATAGAGAGGAGAAGATTTGAACTTTGCTTCTTTTAAAGAGGACTATACCCACTACCTTGAGATCAATGGCATCATGGGGAGACATTTTCATACCAGAAGACACTAGGGAAGCCATAAAATTTATCACAGATAGGTCACCATACTCTGAGATCTTTGGACCACCTGTTCCTAGCAACATGATGTATGAATTTTCTCAAAAATGTGGAGCTAATAAAAAACTTACTCCAGCACAATAGTACGAAATTGACAATGCGTGTATCAAGAGTTTTGATCATGTAATGGAGAATGATAATAGGACACCATGGATAATGGTTGATCTTCATCACAGAGCACAGAGGTTACAATACAAGGGTTTTCCTAGGGATAATAGATGGAACAATAACCTTGGGAAGTTGATATGTCCGAAGGTTCACTTCTCATCAGATTTAATGGCATGGATGGTAGTGGCGTATGATGAGAGAACAAGGACATTTCGAGATAATAAGAATCGATCGGTATTCAGCATCAAAGTCGGACACATCCAAGAAGTCTTCAATTTGATAGAGTATACCACCTTTCTGGTAGACAAGGTAATCGAACACCAATCTCGTATGTTCACAGACATGGAAGTTTTTAAAACTTTATTTGATACACATGAGAAAATAGAAAAGAATTTTCCAATTAGGAAAAATGCTTTTAAGCCATGGGTCCAAGATTTTTATGATATGATAAACATAGTTTTAGGAGTACAGGATCTCAGTGTAGTAACTAAAAGGACTTTATATTTAGCTGCACAATGCAATCGGGCACATAACACCCCAATTTACGCCTAGGAATTAGAACTAAGTACCCAAATACATGAAGAAATGATAGAATTGAAAAATGTAGTTTTTGAACAAAGACAAGAGATGCCCCATTTCTCTCAATATTCATTTTTTATCCATCTGATAGCGGGTCAATTGGGAGAAGAAGCCCGGAGAAGAGTAGAAGCCATCGACAACCCCTATGTTCAAACTAGTTTTTGGAGAATACATGAAGGGCGAACTCATTTAGGTTGGTTCTATGATCATTTTATGGTAGAAATCCATTGGCTTTTAACTGGGATGCTCCTTGAGAGATTAGGGCTAGGAGTAAGGGCTTTCATCAAAGAAAAGGAGATTGGGGATTTCTTTTTCATAGAAGGTTTTACCTATATCAGGCTCTATGGGGCCAAAATTCCCCCAAAGCTATTGCCAAAGTATTGTCCATTATCTCTAGCAGCCCTGGAATTATGCAGATAGGTAGCCGAAGAGGCTAAGATGAGATTGGTAAAGAAACATGGTAAAGTCCCCTGGCTCAATGTTCCCTATCACTTTGGAGATTATATATTTGTTGGCTACCCTTCCCTGCTCAAGGGAATGTTTGATTTGGATAATATGGACTTCGATGAAATAACTTGGAGATTTTATGACCCAAAAGGGATATACAATAAAATGATGGAAAAAAGAGAGTATGCTCGAATACTGCATCGTGCAGACCCTTTTGAAGAGAGATTATTAGAAGCTATGGAAAAAGGATTAGATTTATAGATTGTATGGAATGAATTCCCCCCAAAAAAAGGGGCAACACACAGGTTTATGAGGCCTATGATTACCCTATAGAATTAAGAAGGCTTCGAGAAATTTTAGTAGAATCTATAGCACCTATTTTTCTAGGTGTAGTACAAGCAATCAAGGAAGACCCCCTGTTAGAGTTGATAGAAGAATAGGGTATTGACCTAATGGAGGTCATTGTAAATACTATAGATATAGTAGAGCAACAAGTTAGGCCTTTCGAAGGTGCTCATCTCAGAATAGAAGCGACACCAAGCACTTCCCAAGAAGCTTCCAAAAACTAGAGTACAGATAAAGGGAAGGAGATTGTAATAACACCTACTCAAGAGTCTTCTCTCCTAGAACAAGCTATAGTTCCTATTTTTGATAGAGTCCTAGCTGTAACAAGTGTAAAGAAATTGGCACCCATGGCTGTCCCTACCACTATAACAATAAGGAATCAAGAGATTAAAATTCCATCAGTGGTGCAAATGAATATGAGAAGAACAAGTAGGATTGGAAGCTTATTTAGAAGTCCACCTAGTGAAGAAGCAAACAGAGATTACCACTTTAGAAAAGAAGAAGCCTAGATTATCTTTACCTTCTACAAAGGTTGTTTTAGAAAGGATAGATGAGCATAATATTTTCACTACTATAAATGAACAAGAATTATAGTTAGTGGCAGGGATGGGAAATATAGAAGAGTAGTTTATAGAAGAATCACAATTAGGAGCAACTATATCAGATATAGCAGAGATAAATCTTCCTGCTCTACAAGACCCACTAGTCTTCAGAGTCAATGAGGAAATAGGGGGCTCATCAGTACTAGGGAAAGAAGGTGAAGTGGCCAAAGTTGTCAAGGCAATGCAAAATCAAGCCATAGACCAATTCATTGGGAAAATTGCAGAGCTACGGAAACAATTGGAAAAAGAGGAGAAGGAAAAGGTAGAATTGAAAGCATTAATAAATAAACAATAGGAAGAATTGGCCAGAAGAGATACTTCAAGTGCACAACCCCCTTCAGTGGTGAAGATTCAAGATCATGTCTATTATCTGAATGCAATGAAGAAAGACATGTTAATGAAAATAAAAGCTCATGCCAGTGGGTTTTCTGAGATGTTTAGATAGATGAGGGTGATCCGAGTAACTGCTCAAGAAATTTTGACATTATTACAAGAAAGAAGAGAAGATTTTGAAGTCATCCACCCTACCCTAGATTTTATAGGAGACCATTTTGAAGAACTGCAAGGACAAGAGATAATAACAAATGATGGCCACAAAATTCAGCTCAATTTTGAGTTTTTTAAAGCAACTCTATTTGGAGCAAATCGAAAGAAGTGGATAGATGTTGTAAATGAAATGGATAATCTGATCAAAGATGCAATAGAAATACTGGTAGATATTGGTCTCTCCTTAGATCAATGCTTAGAGGCCTCTGATATAGAAGAAGTATTCAAGTGTACCATAGAAATATTTGAATGTGAATCAGGTGATGAGGCCGAAATGATTAGACAAACTACTCTTGTGGTGAATACTATGGAAATGTTACTCTTTCAATATGAAATGAATAGGCTCACTATTGCCACACAGAAAAATAGAATTTTGCAAGAGATGAATATGCTGAGGATTGCAACAACATTTGATACAGAAGTATGGAGATTAATAACTGAGCAAATAAAAAAGCTGCAAAAAGCCCAAAAGGGAAAAGGAGTTAAAACTCATGATCAACAATTGGAAGCAAGTTCATCACAATAGAAACCTGAGCCAATAGAAAAAGTCCCTGAAGCAGTAAAGGAAATAGTCCAAGAGGAAACAATGGGAACAATTATGATGGAGGTAGTAGAAGAAGAAAAAGGTTCTCCCAACACCACCATCATCGGTTAGATTGAATTACTATTTGAAAAAGTCAAAGAGGAGAGCACAATCAAGACAATAAGGGTAGTGGAAGCCAGCTGTACCAATTTTTGAAGTTCAATCAGATGATGACAAGTGTAAGGCCAGAAATGAACCAAAAATAATAGAATCAAGAACCTACAGCTATAAAAGGAAGCAACTACGGTCAAGTTCTGCATCAAGCAATTAGAGAATAGCATTTTTTCTAAGAGGTATACTTGAGTGCCCTATTAGTTGTGTTGTTGTATCCCCTTCTGTGTCTATTTTTCTTTCTCATTTCTTATTCTTCCCTTTGCTTTGCAGGATTGTGATAGGAAAGTGTTCAAGAAGCTGAGATCATTTCCTACCTTTTTGAGCCTGAGATTTAGAGACTCTACTGTTACCATATTGGAACAAGGAGAGTAGGAGAGACCTGTTACATTATTTGAACAAGATATTTTCATTGTATTGATATATTTTCTTTGAGAAAAATAGAGTTAAAAGGCATTCTGCCCACTCTGCATGTAAACTTTATGAAATCAATACAATTTTGAGTCTCTTTTCTATTATATCTTTTGTCTTAGCTTTGTGTGTCACTGTGTAATGGGTTACATTATTTGAATGCATTATATACGTTTCTCTCATTGGTTAACTCTTGGTTTTATTGTGATATTCGAATAATATTAAGAACACCAATTTTTCTCCTCCCCTTCTTTCTGTTTCATGATAGAATTGTTGTTAAATTGCTATAACAACCCAATGAATCTAGGCACTGGTCTACATAAGGCATAACAAATGGTTGTTTTCATGCTTGGTCATTTTAATACATATAGTATAATATAAATCTGGAGCATGTAATTAGAGTTTTAGTCATAGAATTACCGTTGGGGTTTCCTTACCCGTTCTGTAGTTTTCTTTAGCAATATTTGTGTTTAGCAGAACAATGAGGCAGGTCAACCAGAGCCTGTAATAGCTCGTTGGTTTCAAATGGATTCTTGTAGCATGACAATTGAATTCCTATGGATGCAAGAATCGGTTCCAACAGTACCTCCTTGGTTATTTCCTGGGAGTGTTCCTCCTCCATGGGAGTAGGGACTCCTACATTTGCTTTGGTTGGATGCTCCTTGGGTCCTTCCTCCACTAGGGGTGCCTTCAACTTCTATTTATCCCTAGCCTTATCTATCAAAGGCTTTTCAGAAGCACCAATGGCTTTGGATGTAGGAGGTGGTGTCGATGTGGATGGGTCACCTTGCACTGATCTATTTTTGCTTCCTAGCTACGTGGTTGGAGATGAAGGTATGATGTACAAGTGCGTTGATGGCAGGTCAAAGTCCCCCAATAAGTTGACTTGATGCACATACTTGAACGAATATTCATCAGATGGAACCACATGTACTTGTCCCTCATGTACATACTTGATGCATTGATGCAGGATCGAGGGCCTGCACTTCATGTCCCTAATACAGGGATGCCCTAGGAGGATGTTATATTGCATTTCCCCTTCCAACACATGACACATCATAGGGATGGTCTTATGCCCTACCTTTATAAGTAAAATTATTATACCCACGATGTTGCACAATGCATCATTGAAAGCCCATAGTGTGTAGGCAGTCAGAACAATGTTGGACTTGGCTATATTCAAGTGCCCTATAGCCTTGGCAGTGATAATGTTGATTTATGAGCCTATATCAATCAGAAACCACTTGAATGGTAGGTCATTGATAGATGCAATGATGTGCAAAGGTGGGTCTACTATAGTAGTTGACACTTCTTTAATTTTGTGATCGTAAAAGTGGATCACGGGCTCTTAGCACTATTGAACTTGCCCCACAAAATGCATGAACGCATCTGGATTCTGGAGTTGGAGTTCGATTGATCTCAAAATTTTCATTAAGGTCTCTCTATGCCTAGGGGACTGTTGTATGAGATCGTAAATGGAAAACTTAGCTAGAGTCATTTATAGATTATGTTCTAGTCTACTTCGAACAGTCATCATAGGTCTTGCTGGTGGACTTGGAGGATTGTTTTGCACCTGTGTTTATCAAGGTATAGCCAGGAGTCGCCGGTAGTTGTGGTTGCCCATATCTCTGACTCCTAGTTTCCATGTTAACCAACTCAACCATTTCAATGCACCCTTGAATAGGTGGTTCGATTCAGACCTGATTGACCTGGGTACCCTGATCCCTAGGGGCTTCATTATTAGGTAGGGGGTTTCTGTATATATCTATATCTCTATTTTTGGGAGCTAGCGGGTTTTCAACTTTGAGCTCTCCCTTCTCAATCATGTTTTGCACAACATTCTTAAATCCTATGCAATTCTTGATGTCATACCCCTGTATCCTGTGGTATGGGTAGTGATGATCTTCCCTGTATCCCCTTGGCTTGGGATGGTTAGGGTCAAGTAGTTGTATGTCAAGAAATATTATCCTTTGTACCTCTTTAATTGGTTGAATATCGATTGCATCAATTCATTCAGAGGCATGAAATAATGAGGAGGTCTATGTTCCCTATTTTGGTATTGGTTTTTCTTAAGATCATAGTTAGCCGACAAGGGCTGCACTTGATAATTTTGTGGTTGTTGTATGTTCCCCCCATGTGGCATGGATAATACGACCTGATTAACATGAGTAGGCTTGGCCTGCTTCTGCTTGTTTTTGTTATTTTGATTGTTCTTGCTCCATTATTTCTTGTTACAGATCTTGAGGTCTCCTTCATCGACCTTGATGTATTCGATAAGCTTGGCTTGAGCCAAGGCTTCTTTAAATGATTAAAAATACTATAGCTATAGCAGCAGAGATATATGCTTTGCATAACTCTTCATGAACATTCGAACGAGCTCTTTTTTGGGGATGGAGAATGATAGCTTTGCCATGATCTCCATCTATCCCCATAGTCTATCACTGGCTTGTCATTATACTACTTCAAATTAGCTATATCGGACAAGTTCACCTTATTCTTAGCACTAAAGGAGAAATATTCTAGGAATGCATTTACTAGTTTCTCGAATCTAGTAATGCTATGCTTAGGCAACTGGTTGAACCATTGAGTTGTTGCACCTGAGAATGTCATGATGAATGTTCTTAGCATTAAGGCATCATTTTTATCAACATAGAAGTACGCATTCATGAATTTGGTCATGTGTTCTTGCACATCTCCCTCTCCCTTAAACTTATCCAATCTAGGCATATCAAAGTGCCTAGGATATGCAGGACTTGGGACTGATGGGCACAAAGGCTAGTTGTGTATATTTTTTAATGTTTCCTTTTGTCCACTTGTGTCCTTCTCGAGAGACTTGACTCTTTCAATGAGCATTTGGTATGCCTTCAAGGATATAATCTCATGCTCTTGAAGAGGTGCTCGAGGTGGTAAGGGGGTATTTTGGTGCTTTTCCCAATCAGGCATCTATACTCATCTCCCATGACCACGTTTGGAGGTTTATGATGGGTTTGTTCCTGATCCTCCATCCTTGTCTGGTCTTCATTGCATTGCATTTTCTTGGGGTCTAGGTGTTGTTGATGTTATAGAGAATGGTAAGTGTGCTCATATATTTTCCTAGAACCTCTCTCTTATGGAGAATCAGCACATCTTCCATGTTGATACCTCTCACCAACTATGTGTGCATATATTCGAGCTAGCCTATCTACTATCTCCTCATGATCCTATATTTCTTCTCTTGAGAGTTGCTCTTGTAATAGTATATGCCTTTTCCTATGCTCCTCTTGCTCAAAATATTCCATGTGTTCTCGCTCAATGCATAGTTATTCTTCCAACCTACGTAGGCGGTCAAAGTGACCTGCTATTGAGGGGTCATGTATTTCTACCTTTGTACAAGGAGTTCTAATGTTGTGGCCTCTCAGGGAGACTCCTGTTGTGTGCCTACCCTTGTATGCTAGGATGAATTGCTATATGTACTACATTAAGGGTTGAGTATGCTCATGATATGAAGCAGTGTATGTGTTACAAGGTCTCTCTGAAACTTCCCTTGGTTCATTGGTGTGTCTAGTGGCTACACTATGTGAGCTTCCTAAAGCATATGTGCGATAGTGATGCTTCTCAGAGTTGGTCTCGAGGGAACTTGATCCAAATTGTCAATTTGTCAGGTTCTCCACGGTTGATCCTATGGAGTCCTATTGGCACCAATGAACTCATGGTCTAAGGGTACCCTCTCATCTGTGAGGAGGATGTAGGATGTTCAGGGTCTATGACTAGGTGTAGCCCTATGGTCTTACCCATCAATGGGTGTATTTGTCCTATGTGTTTCCTGTGAAGCTTGGGGTCTTTTAACCCTTGCAATACTATGTCATGATGAAGCCCTTGCAATACTATGTCATAATGAAGTCCTCGATGCCTTTGTATGTTTGTGCAATGAGGGAGGTCATGATGCCCTTGCATTTTGATGTGAAGATGGAGGTCATGATGCCTCTGCTTGTCTATACAATGAGGAAGACCTTGAGGTCTCCTCATACCTATGTGATGAAGGAGATAATGATGCCTCTGTGTGCCTGAGTGAAGAGAGAGGCCATGAGGCCTCCTCATGCCTATGTGAAGAGGAACTAGAATGTCACTCTCTTGCTGGTATTTCTCGTGGAGTCCTCCTAAGGGTTGAGTTGTCACCCTTGAGACTTTTTGAACTTTGTTTGATGACACTATGGGTAGGAAACTCAATTTCAGTGTGAATGTGAGTGTGAGGAGCATTAGTTTACCCCTCAATATTAGATCGAGGGTGGTTGCTTTATGTGTACACCATCCTGATTTATGTTTTATCTTATTAATTGGATTCCAAACCATACAAACAAAGCAAGCAATTTTTTATCTCTTTTAAGGATTAATGTGTTCCCTAAACTGTCTGGTGTGTTTGGATTTGTTGATGATCTTGATTTCTTGTCTATGCTTTGGACTTGGAATGAGGGAACTCAATCAAAGTGGAGACTAAGAACACTAGTGTCGAACATGATTTCTCAAAAGAGTCTAGGGTACACCACTTAAATCTCAGTGGGGGGTTCGTTTAGCTCTTCCACTATGAAATAGTGGGAGACATTTTGAACACAAGTGACTTGCACCAGCTTAAAAGGAGTTCTCTATTCCGTCTAAGGACATCTAGGGGGTAATCCAGTGGAAGGAGATGAATTCCAATGTCACCGGTCTGAATTGGGGGTCAGTGATGAAATCCAACCTTACCAATGTTATTGTATAGAGTGCAAGTGTGTGGTGTTCTTTTTAGATTTTGAAACATAAAATGATGCATCAACCAACATTCATGCTTTACTTCACTACATGCCTAAAAATAATGTTTTGTCATTAGAAAGATGCATATCTGATGTAATCTAGATAACTTTTATGTAATGCACTTCCTACTTTGTGAATGGGCAGCCACTGGTTGGGCCACATGCAAGAAGACTTATCACACATCAATCTAACATACTGGAGACTAGGGCAGACCTTACAAGCATAGGTCCACTATTCCTAGCAGTGCCTAGAGAAAACTAAAGAAATCTAAGAAATGTACAATGCAATTTTCTTATCATTTTATTCATTTTTCTCTACTTAACTATGTTTTTTCTTGTTGTTTCTGGAAAATGAATGTAGACATGAAATAATAGAGAATCATATATGTGTACCAACCTCAATTCCTCATATGATGATGATCTGGCTGACCTCTATCTCTATTATTTTGCTAGTCACTATCGACCAGAGCGACTGAGTTTGGCCACTGACAACTATAGTAGCTAAGATCTATTGGCCACTATTGACCCGAGCAGCTAGACCTATACAAAGAAAAATTCTCAAAACATTAGTAAAATATCCAAAAAAACAAAAACCTAGTGGGGGTCCCACTATGATCGCCATATGTACGACCGTGGGAAGTGCGCATCCCGACTACCCTACTTGCAATATTGATTTATTATGTATGCTACCACTTACACAAAATAAAAATACTGAAAGCACATACAACATGAAAAATAAGAAACAAATAAAGATGTTTTATTTATTGATATCTTGAATCCTCGATTACAAGTTCGTCCCTATGAGGGATACCCATAATTTTGATACAAATATTTACACAATATAGAGTAGTGGTTGGATGTATTCCCCGCAAGGGAACAATGCATATACGCAGGCCTCCTGGTCCCGCACATGAAAATGTATGGGGGCTTACAGATGCCCCCTTCTCTAGGTCTAGTCTTTGAGGGATCTTTGTGCTCATTCTGCTTCAACCTAGTTCTGGAGATCTGTACCTACGCTCATGAAAATAATAGAGCATGCTCAGTAGGATGGGTTACCTCTCTGGATGAGGCCTTTGTTAGTGGATCTAAATACTCATGATAATAATAATGAAATATGAACATAAGTAGAATAATAAATGCTTGGTAAGCTAAGGAAATATGAAATAAAAGTGTTAATGAAACCAGATCTAACTATGATGAAGCAATAAATTAAGCAGTAATGAATCTAGGCTAAATAAAAAATAAATAACACCTATGCCCTAAAATATGCCTATAGGCCATTGTTTGAGATAGCGACCATGATGTGAAGCTCTTCTCCTTGTGAATCAGGGATTTGTGCACTATCCTCCTTACTACAATTGATGTTCAAGGGTCATTGGGCATTTCTCCTACACTGATTGGTGGTTGAGAATGGTGAAACTAAAAACTAATGCATGGACATAGCTCAGCTAAACGACACTCTAATGCTCCTTGAAATGATGTAGATTGGTTCTCCATTTCAACAGGGCTTCACTACTTAACTCTAGAACTTCGCAGATCCTTTGCTTTTCGTGGGAGAGTCTATATGTAGACTTCCCTCTCAAATATGGACCTTGGCTTCCTAGAGAAGCTTCAATCCAAATTACATGCGACTGACCATTCCAGGTGGGAAGCATCAGTCACAAATTTGCATTGAAGGGGCATTTAGGAGGATCTCAGGGAGTTCCTCACCAAAATCTACCCAAAATTAATGTAAATTTGTAGTTGGACTGCATGATCTGGGCATGTACTCTTAGCCATACTGTGTGTGATGTTGGATGCTATCAGGTTTAGTAGCCAGGTTTGGCCACTATAGTCTTCAATGGACAGGTGTGTTGTTCGCTCTGCTTCAGAGCGGCCAAGCCTGGATGGGCTAGAATTGCCCTGCTTGAGTGGTTAGGACCACTGCTTGCTCTTGGAGAGATCTAAGAGGGCTCATATGGTCTACAAATGTGCCCATATGGGTAGTCTCCTAAACATGACGCATTTTAGGTGTCTATAAATAGCATTCCAAAGTATCAAAATTATCATCTAAAGCTTCACTATGGATTATTTTTGAAGCTAGGTCTAACCTTCCTTCTGATTTCATGATTAGATTCATGATTCCAAATTTTATGGAATCTACTTTTACCTTTCTGAAGCACTTGTTAGTAGAAGAAGACATTTTCAAAATATGTGCTCCTTAATTGAAGTATATAAGCTTAATTTGATGAAACATTTAGATTTATAGGCTTACTTATGTCTCCATAGTAATTTTAGTATGAAAACCTAATTATAGGTTTTGAATAAAGCTTATATCTTCCCAACTTGATTATCTTTGATCAAGTTTTGTAAAATTCCAAATAACTCCTTAATATTTTGGAGTATGATATAGTGCTTTTTGTAAAGATAAAGTTCAATTTTATAATTGATTTTGTACAATCAAAAATCAATTTATATAAAACCTTATTTCTACTAATTGAACTAAGCACTTTTATAAATTTTAAGAGGTTTTAATGTTGGAATCCTTTTGTCTTTTTTGAGAGATATTTAAAGACAAGTAAAAATATAATTTCCAGCATTGGGGGTGCAACGCAATGGTTCAACCTTTGGCTCTTCTTCAAGATATCCAAGGTTAAAACCATGACGTGGGCAAGTGTGTGAGGGGGTGGGTGTGTGTTAAATTTCCTATTGATAAGTATAGCTCTCAAATTTAGGAGGGATCATGGTTGGAAGGAGACTGCTCAGCCCCGTACGTCTGTCATAGGGGGTTTCTCACAATAACCAAATCCAAATATCTATATATATATATATATATATATATATATATATATATATATATATATATATATATATATATAATTTTCAACTTTAATAAATATTTAATAACCTCTTTTATGACCCTTAGGTTTCAATTTCTAATTTCCAAATACCTAGTTTGATGTTGTAACCCTTATCACTCCAAAGTTTATATAACTAGAAAATTAATAATATTTGTAAAATATCAAAGAAATTAATCCAAGTTGAATTCCTTATTTCTCGTAGGTTGAGATGCAAATATTATTTTAATTTGGTAAGTTGTACCCTATAGTTTTGCTTTCTCTAAACTAAATTTTATACCTTAGTTTATAACCATTATATCTCCAAAGTTGAAAGAAATAATGAGATGGGATTTCACCCTTACCTTTTTTATGCTAAAATCCCCACTCTTCAGTACTCCCTTTGACTAAATAACAATGATGATGTGGTACCCTTGGGCACTAGAACCAATGGAGGTAGACATATTTAAGTCTAGAACTTATACGCTGCTAAATATGGAGGATTTAAAAACATTTTCTTCTTTATGATCTAGGATGTCCCTAGGTTTTTCTGGGACATCCCTGGGTCCTATCCCAGTTCATTGGCATTACTTTTGCCCTCCTTCTTGGTTGGTTGGTGTTGTAGAAAATATCCTTGGGCTGGGAGGTCCCTTATTCTCTTATTTATCCCTTTCCTTGACTTTTGGTGGATTTCCCTTTTGGTGCCTATGAACTGGGATGTCCTTGGATTTTTTTGGGATGTCCCTGGTTTTTTCTTGGATCCTCCCTTGGGTTTTTTGAATTTCTTTAGGAACCCTTTTCCTTTTTCTTGCAGGTTCCTATTTGGTGCCAAGGATTAGAGGTTCTTTTGGTGGTGTGTTGTGGCTAGGGTTTTTTGGCTTCATGAGAAACTCTTCATAGTATCTTTTTGATTGGGATGGGACCTCATGCTTATTTCTATGGTGTTGCTCTTTGGGTTTCTAGTTGTAGGTTTGATGGTAGGTTCTCAGCTCTTCATGGATTATGGAGAGCCTCTATGCTGATCATTGTTGTGTTCTTATGGGTCATCCTCTTCTGGATCCCTGAATTTGCTCATCGATGGCATTGGTGGTTGTTGTGGAGCTCTTGTTGCTTTTTTTCTAACCTGTGATGGGGCCCTGCGCTTTTAGGTGGTAGCTCATGTTTCACAGTTCCACTATTGAGGTTTCCTGGGGCCCTCTCCACTATTTTCCTTGGCTCACATTTTTGCATTGTTGTTTCATCTATCTCCCTTGGCCTCTAAGTAGTTTTCCCTATTGTAACGAGATTTCATGGCTTTTGGAGTCCCCTACTTGTTGTTCCTCTTGCAAGCATGTTTCGGATGTCGATCCCTATTGTTGCATCTTCCTGCTACATCCTTGTGCATCCTCAAGCAATAATTTTATATGTTTTATGCTTTAAGTTAAAATTTAAATTTTTTCATATCATTGTAATGGGCGGGATAGCCCTATTTCAAATATCTTTGGGCAGGATTGCCTTTTTTTTAATTTCCTTAGCACATGTTGTTTGGGCAGTCATTTTTCATGTATTTTTTGTTGTTCTAGGTGGGGTGGCATTGTCCTAGACTTCAATGTAAAAATTCAAAAAAAAAATTAATTTATCCTTTAAGGCTATCCTCTAGCCTTTCCTCTAAGGTTGTCCTTAAGCATATCCTGAAAGACATTTCTTATGTATTTCATATGGATTTTGGTGTCCTTTCCTTTGGCCTTGTTTTTTTTCTTCTGAATTGTTGTAATCAGATTTTGGAATCCTTGATAAAAACCCATTTTTAATTTAACTAATAAAAAATAATAATATGGAGGATTTGATCTTTGAATAGCTTGGAGTATTAAATACTCCTTCTTCCATGTTGTGTTGAATGGCTTTGACTACATTTTTTCTCACTCTCTATCTCTTGTAATATTCAAACTTCTTGTGCTTGTATTGGAGGAGCAAAATCTACTTTGTGACATGTCACATCCATTACATATGGGTGCCCTTCTACGTAACACTTTCTTGTTGTTGGTCGCTATGTAACACTCGCTCCTTTGTGTGGGACTTATGGATAAAAAGTATCACCACTCTACTCATCCACTGAGAATCATATATTCTAGTAGCGCTTGAGAGATGAGGCTTCAAAAAAATATTGATATTCAAAGCTTCTAGTAATGCTTGAGAGTGAAAGCTTCTAGTAATGCATTGAGGGTTAAATATTCTTGGTAACACATGATAATTGGAACATATTTTGAATGCGTTTGAGAGGTAACATTATTGTAATGCTTGCTCTTGGAGGATAGATGCCAAGTGTCATTCACTCTCTCTGCATGTAGATCGTAACAACTTCCAAGGAGATTATAACTCTTTAGGTATTTTAGTTTACTATTCCTTTGGATTTCCTATATTTTTTTATTAGCAAGCAACCTTGTTTTTTGTAGGTGGATTGATGAGGCATCGAGTAGTAATTTTGATGATTTGTTTGGTGGATGATATTCACTGAGATAGTTTCTCCTTTTTCTTTAATGCTTCCAACGTTTGAAACTTGTATGTCCTTGTAGAGTAGATGTTGTTCATTTCTCCTTGGTAGATATAGAAACCTTTTAGATGTTGTCCATGTTGTTTTTCACCTTACATTGGTAGGAGTAGATTCCCCCTTTCTTTTTCTTCGTAGTGTATGTGTTATTTGTTCCACTTTGTTATCCATATATTGTGGTTGTCTGACTATCCATATCATATTTTTTGTTAGTTAATATGCACTCCTTATGGGCTTTGTTTTGCAGGTTCATCCATCCAAGGTGCGCTCTTCGAGTGGCTACTATTTCTTGGGTAAAAAGGGTGCTTATGTTGGATGTCTTTCCTGTTGAGATGCGTACAAATATGCTTTTTGGACTATAAAAAACTAGATTTAAATGGTGCAATATAATGTACTATAGATTTTACATTAGCCTCCTTTTGCACTCTTATCTTAGATATATATTTTTGGTTTCATGGCAGATTTATCTTCTTGCAATGCAAGGTTTTTGAGGTTGTCTTTTATGACTAGACACCTTCCCTTTTTTCTTGGACACTTTATATTAAATCCAAGATTTAAAAAACAGTAGATAGAAGCTTTTAGTTTATGCAACTTTTTGCATTTTATTTTCGTACATTCTCTCTTGAAATGCTTTGGATATGAGATTCACCAATTCTCAATAAATATTCTATTTCTATTTTAGGTTCTTCTCCAGGTTTTGGAGGACTCTAACCTTTTTTGGTTGGCTTCTTTTAGCCACCACAAGTTGCATATGTTAGTGCTTCAATAGTGTCTTTAGACACTTGATACCAATCATATTTTTTGCCCTTCAAGAACACAAAAGCTAATTTTATTTTTATAGTGTACTAGTGCGTAATAAATTTAATATACCATTTTTCAATGTACTAATAATTTCACCTTACCACTCCAATTTTTTTTTTGTTTTAAGCAAAAAACCCCTTGCGAATCCGCCTTGGTATGAGAGACCATGAACAGGGGGTTATACACCGTCAAATTCACTTGGGGGTTTCACCCGACCTTGCTTGCACCAAAATTATCAATTGGATTTTGGATACCCAATTCAGCTTTTTGGTAGGGTGGAGATTTGAACCTAGGACCTCCCTTGGAGGATTGCCCTCTCCTCTCCAAATAACCTACAACACCTGGGTTTACCACTCCAATTTAACTCTCAAGATAATGTACTTTAATTAATCTACTACAACTATTCAGGAATAATCTAAAATGAATCTTTAGAAGTTATTCTACAAATTCACTAAAACTAATATTGTAGGACTTAGTCTTATTTTCTATTTTCTAAGTATATGATAGGTAGTTGATAGATATAATTCTAAAATATAATAAAATCCTAAATAATGTGCAAATGAACCTTAAAATGAACCTCTTTCTATTTGCACTTTTGAAGACTGTAATCTACTTTTCTTTATGCAACTTTTAATCCAGATAATGTGAGAAAATGAATCTTAATTAATAACTTAGTTAGCACGAGTAGTTGCATACCTTTTTTAGTATCCTATAGCTCCTTATTTCACTTTTGGAGAGGATGTAGATCTTGGTGCCTAAGATCACCAAGTTGCTCCTCTGAGTAGGATTTTCCAGCTCTCTATATATTGTTCTTGAACAACCTTTTCTTCACCAAATGAAGGTCTTGAAATTTCTTTTACAAGCCTAGGATTTGGTGGTTTATTCTCCTCTTGTAATATTCTTCTTCTGTTGTAGATTTTCTAGAAGTATCTATCTCTGAAGTGGTGCCTTCTTGCTGTGAGAGACAATATTCAAATCTCCTAGATTTGATGAGCTTATTTTGTCTTCAAGTTTCCTTATCAAATTTTGACTTCAAGCATGATCTTCCTCTTAAGATTTTGAATATCTCGAGATATTTCATTATATTATTCTTCTAGAATTTGGTACTCCTTGCCAAATTCTCCTTCTCTTATGCTTGTTGTCGGATGGCGATAATTATCCCAAGTTCTTCATTATCAAGGGCTTCTCCTTGGTAGTGTATTTCTCTAGTGAGATATCCTTTGATGATTTATTTAGGAAGGATTTCCTAGAATTATTATTTATTCTCAATGAGACCCTTTTAATTTCTTTTATATTGTAGCTTTTTATGGTATTTACTTGATATCTCTTCAACCTTCTACTCCCGGAAGTGTTGGCAATGTGATCTTCTCCTAGATCTTTGATTCTGTTGCTTCTGGATTCAAGCAGGACTATCCTAGTCCTTCTTCCAAGTATGGAAGTCCTTCAATGAGATATTCTCCTAATATCCTTTGCTTCATGTGTTGAATTGATTCTTAAGAAGATATCTTTCCTAACTATTTTGTAGGAAGTTTTCCAACTCATTGAATCTTATTTCCCTACAAAAATATGCTAATACTAAAATATTAATCTACTTTTAAATCAGAAATTCTTTTCAAATTACTTTTCATGATCAAGGCTTTTGTGGCCTTTTTCAATATTAAGGCTCTTGTGGAATTTTTCAATATCAAGGCTTTTGTGGCCTTTTCAATGTCAATACTTCAATGGCCTTTCCAATATTATGGCTTCTATGGCATTTTTAATATCAATACTTTTGTGGCTTATGCTTCAAGGCTTCTATGTACTATTATCCAAGGCTTCTATAGCCTTTTGTATCAGGCTCCTATAACCTATTCTCCAAGGCTTCTATGGCATTTTTGTATCAGACTTATATGGCCTATTCTCCAAGGCTACTCTAGCATTTTTGTATCAGGCTTCTATGTCATGTTCGTATCATGATTCTATGGCTTGTTCTTCAAGGCTACTATGGCATTTTCAATATGTAATGGAGATATTAAATATCCTAGCTTCACCACAACTTTTTCTTCAAAAGTATTCTTCTGGAGTGTTCTTCTCTTACACAAGAAACCAATCTCTATACTATGAGGGCACACCAAACTTTGGGAAACGAAGTTGGAGTCTCCTATATTTCTATTGTAGGAGGAGTACCAATCCTTTGAGAATTAGTTATCTACAATAAATAAACTTTAGGAAATAGTTAGAAAATATATATATATATATATATATATATATATATATTCCTATATCTTCACTAGATGATCTATCAATCTAGTGGATCGAATGTTGAGTCTTGGTCTTCACGAGTTTTCTTGTAACTCTATGGAAAGACTCAAGTCAAATGCAATCTCAAAATTTTACAGGACTAAGATATTCTTCAGTCCTCACTTGTGACTTTCCCTGATTATAGCATCAGGTTGACAAAATACTCAGGCTTAATAATTATGGTAATTTTCTTATAGACTTTCACAAATTCAATCTACCATAGATTTAATACCACTGTTATCTTTTGATACAATATCCAAAGGAGATAATAATCACAACATGTAGAATTATATTAATGAAAGTAAATATGCAAGAAGAATGAGATATGTAATAAACATAAATGATATATAAATAAATACAATGTAGCTATGGAGGAAATTATCACTTCATCAATATAGTTATTGGATTACATTGCATCCATCACCAATGGATGGTGATCCACATAGAACTAAACTAACTACTAAAAGCCCTAAGCTATTATTTCACTGACACTCCTCTTTATCTATATGCTAACAATGAGGCCATACTTATATAGTTAAAATAGGATACTTGGCCAACACTCTATCTAGTTGTACAAGTGACACCTTGCACATTTACAACTTGCACCTGGAAACTTGTGCATTTATTACATTGCATGAAGTAACTAGATCACTTACCCCTAAATTAATATAATGTCCTAAGTATGTACCTTTGAATATACATTTACATAACCCAAATTATGGAATATAAATTATTTCTAACATGTTTTCCATTCACACTATAAGGTCAGAATAGGATGAAGTGGAAGAGCTACAAATTTTGACACGTCACTCCATAGTCATTGAAGCACGACAAGGGTTTTCCTCACACAATCATCATGATCATGCTATACAACTTCTTCCTATATATCACCCATAAACTCTTTGACCTTATAGGTATCCCTACTTACAGAGAAGTGGCATTAAAAAACTTGTGCAGATGCTACTTGGAAACTGCTTCATCAATTTCCACAATAATTTCCTTAGTCTTAGCTTTTATGATAAAGCTTTTTCTAGGAATGATGGTATGTTAGGATCCTACATCCTAACATTATTATTTAATATTACTAATCATTTAATTATTATATTATTAACTCATAACACGAACCATCACGTATCTTCACCAACGTAGCTTTAGGGTAGATATAAATATTAGGTTTGGATATGCACATAAATCATAAAGAACAAATAATATTTTATTATTTTAATTTCAAGAGGGATCCCCCTATAAGTGACCTACAATTCCAAGGGAGCTCCATTTAAAGTGGCCTACGATTACTATTGTTCATATAAATTTATTTATTAAATTTATAATAAAAATTTTGAGGTCATCACATCACTCAACTATTGGATCAATAACTCCAGGATGAAAGTGAGATTGAGCCACTATCAAAAACATTGGTAGTAGATAAAAATTTTACAATCTTCCAAAAACTCTCCCACCTCCTAGCAAAATTAGAATAAATAGCTAGAATATATAGTGACCCCCTTATGGGGATCATTTTAGATTGCAAAATATTTTATTCAAGCTCAAGGCGATTCTAGTACCTCCTACCAAGACCTTGAATAGGATGTGCAAAATATTTTATATCCCTATAACTCCAATGACTCAATAAATTACTCATTAGGGTGAGTCATTAGAAGTGGCTTCATAAGTGTAATCCTAGTAGTATGAGGAGATAGCACACCCTTCAAAGTAGGATGATGTACAATAGGCTTGTATAGATAATAATTTTGTGTACTCTAATAATTTTGATCTTGTATAGTTGTTCTATAGTTTCATAGAAATTATAACTTCATATCCCAATGGATAATATCAAAAGAAATTAGGATTGAATGTGACATAAATAGAACTAACCAAAAGATCATCACAACACTATCAGTTCAAAAATATGATGTAAGCAGAGTATAGAATGACAGAGCTATTAGAGATTTAGTTTGATAGAAAAAAATAAACATGGAAGAAGTAAATTCACACAATGCCTAAATTACAATCATGACATAATTGTCAATAGGTACAAGTGAGATCTATGAAATAATCTTATATAAGGCCACATCCACTACTAAATTCTAGAAAGTTATCAATGCTAAGAATGAGTCTGCTAAGAAAGATGAAGAAGCACATATTTTGGAGCAACAGAGAGGAGTTCCTACTTAACTGTGTGATAAAGAGAAGAGAGCATGAGAAGAGAAAAAAGTGGAAGAATGGTGATTTCCTAAGACACCTTGCTTGGACCTAAAATAGCTATAAGCTATGCTAAAGTATGCTCATGGAGTTACATTTTTTTGAGGGTGTCCCATGTTCCAGGTATCCCCATGCACCATATCTCCCTCTTTTCTTCCTTTGCAATAGATATATACACCTGTAAAATATGTCACAAAATCCATCCTTTATATTTCTATTAGGGTTTTCTAGGGTTGCACCATATTCTAGGTATTCCCATGCTCAATTTTTTCTTCATATTTTCCATTTCTTTGTGTGTAATCGGCTATAAAATTTACCACAAACTCCATATTTTTTAGGGTTTTGTTTTCTATTTTCTCTCAAAATATCTTTCATATAATGTCATCCATATTCTTTCCATGGGCAGAACTTTTGTACTTCTAGTTTACCCTCTTTTTCCATAGGATTTGTGTTGGTCTATAAACAACTATAGGTATTTTTTCTCTTAGGGTATTTTTCGTAAGATGATGTCCCTATCATTATCATTGATAATATCTAATGCGCTATATTTTTTCCTCCATTTTGCACATATTTTTACTAGTTTGCATGCACTGCTAATAAAATACTAGTTTGAGTTCTAATTTTCCACTAAGAAAAAGCCCCTATGAGTCACCAAGAATGTGCATAATTTTGGTCATCACCCACATGCACTTTTGGTTGAAAGTGTAAAATATTGTAGCAAAATCTAAAAAAATCAAGTATGATGAATGGTGGATGTTTCATATTCAAACTTGCAATGGATGGGTCCTTAAAATTCTAACGCTTGATGGGAGGCAAGACATGTAATTTTGACCAAGTCTCGTGACTACCAAAACTTTTGCACTTTAGGTAGAGGGAAATAGGTCCAAAAAATTCATCCCTCGTATGAAAGAAAAAAAGGGGCCAATTTTGGCCAAGTATTGAAGATGTCAGAGATTTTGTACCTAGCCAAGAAGCAGATAGGCACAAAAATCCCATCTATCGATAACAAGTCCATCAAAAGTAATCCAAGTGTGAAGGCTACCAGAACTTTTGTACCTTGTCAAGAAAGATATGGGTACAAAAATGCATCGCTTAATAGCAGATAATAGATAAAAATTACTAAGTATAGAGGTCGTTTAAAACTTTCCCCCTCAATGGATATGGATGGGTACACAAAATTCATCGTCTAGCAGTGAAACAAGCAAAAAGATTAAAAAATGACTATGTGATAGAACTACTAGAAAATATACCCTTGACTAAGTAGCAGATGGGTACAAAAAACTTGTCACCTAGTGGCATGAAAAATAATAGAGCTTATATTTATCCTTGTGGCCAAAAATATTGTACTCAACCAAGAAAAGAAGATGTACCAGAAATATATCCCTTAGTAGAGAAAAGAGAAAAAGAGCTAAAATTGATTAAGTCTAGAGCTCACTAGACTTATTGTACCCCTCTAAGTAGCAGATATGTATCCAAAAATTATCACCCATATAAATGCTAAAAATTGGCTAAGTCTAGAGAGCACCAGATAATTTGTACCTCACTAAGAGGGAGTGAGTACAAAAAACCTATCACTCGATAACCAACAACAAAGGAAAATGGCTAAGGGTGGAGGCCATCAAAAAGTTTGCCCCCTTAGTAAAATGGATGGGTACACAAAAACCATCACTCAATGGTATGCAAATTATAAATACCATTATCATATAAGTTCTCCAATTGCCAAAAAATATGTACCTAACCATGAAAGGAAGGGGTACCAAAAATTTATCGTCCAACAACATAAAGAAGGAAGGAAATAACCAAGTTCTAGAGTCATCGGAGATCATGTAAGATATATAAAATATCCATAACCTATTTATATTTTTCCATCACCTGGTAATCAAACTAAGATAGGGGTGACAACTGGTATAAACCATAGAAAGGGCAACAACCGACATGGTACATTCATCTATTAGAGAATCTCAACAATCAACCCACTAGTTGCTTGCTCGTGCGGGTGTGTAATCATGATGGAGGTTGTGGTATAATAGAAGTGTTAGAGAATCCACTGAACCAAATTCAAACAACATGGCTACTACACCATTAGATGATGCATAATCAAGCCACATCAATAGGCCATAACTAGTCAGTTATAATAAAATTATTTTTGAATGCATGTACAAGTTGGCAGATCATTTGACAAAGTAATAATCCATGATTGGGGTAATGATATCCTAATAATATAATTCATTGTAAAAGGCTATATATACTAGAATGTAAGAAGTGAAAAAGGTTAGCTCTTAAGCTTTTACAATTTGCATGTATGAAAGCACATTATACTTTGAGAAATACAATTGGATTGTTGTTTGACCTCTGGTTCAAATCTTTGTAGAACATGTATGTATGAATGGTTTTTTATTTCTATTATTAGCTAGTTGAATGAGCATAGTATTAATTTTATTCTCTAGATTTTTGCATATGTTCATTCTCTAGTTCTGGAATTTGCAATCAAATAGCTCATCAAATAGATAAATGTAATATTTTGTGATTGATAAAAAACTAGTTGGTTTGTTAGGTAGTTTAGGGAATTTATCATCTACATAAGTTTTCATATGTTTTGTGTATTTATGTGGCTTAACCTGCACCATTATAAGTTCTAGATTTAGTTTCCTGTATTTCTTTTAACACCCTTTTCCCCTCAAATTTTTAGATTAGTTAGTTAGGATCCAATAGCAACCAACCTACTCCAAAGATTAACCTTTTAAGCTTCACATATTTAAGGTATTTCAATGTTGGTTAAAGTCTTAGGGTACACAATTTATGCCTAGGCAAATTTTTAGACCAACATATTGGAGTAAGTCATTAGGGAAAAATCTTGGGTGGAGATTATTCAAATATCAAGGAAAGAATTGGATAAAAATATTACTTCAAAAATATATAGATTCTCTTGATGCAATGAAATTATTTAGAAAAATAACCCTACCCAAAGTATTATCAACATGGAACTTCATATTAGATAGTTTGTAATTGATAAAGAAACATATTAGATGGTTAGTTAATGAGGGGAATTATGTAAATTTTTGGTTTGATGCTTGGTTGAAGTCTTATCCTCTTGTCTTTGACATGAAATGACAACCATTGGCTTAAGAATGCCTAGCATATAAAGGTCCAAAGGTCAAAGACTATATTAATATGAGCAACAACTTCAAATCATAGATTTCTTTTAGTAACTTGGTTGAAGGAGAGGAACTCAAACAAATTGTAGATGAACTTCAAAAATATTCAAGAGTTTATTTGTAAATTTTTATACTAAAGGATGAGTTGGTTTGGATTTTATTAAAGGATGGTGGATACTCGATCAAATTGAGATATGAGTATTTAGAGGCAATCAAAATTCTCTTCTCCCAAAGTTTTTCCTTGGATGAATGTTTGGTCATTAAAGGATTTCTCTAAGGTCTCAAAATTTCTTTGGTTAGTAATTCAAAGTATGATTCTTATGGGAGAGAGTCTATAAAGAAGAGGATATTATGAACCTTTAGATTTACCTCGTGTGAGAAGGATTTAGAAACATTGAACCATTTACTTCTTCACTGTCCCTTTGCTCACACCATTTGATGTTACTTTTTTTAAAATATGAAACTATATTGGGTAGATCCATCAATATTGAAAGAGTTGATGAAATATTGAATTAATTATTTCAAAGCTAAAGCATTATGTATTTTATGGAGGATTGACCCTGCCATTATTTTTTGGAATTTATATCTTGAAAGTAATAATAGGTTTTTTAAAAATAAATCTAAAATTTTTAAAAAAACCTATTATTACTTTCAATCTCAAAATCATGCCCAAGTTTGGAACTATATTATGGGTTGGAAATTAATTGGTATATTTATCATAAGAACAAGGTCCTGCAAGACCTGAAACTACTTTGGGAGGGGGGCTATGCAGGTGACTTCCCATGGAAATCATGTTCCTCTTTCCTACATCCCTTCCTTTCCCCTGTCCCAGGTCCCTGATCCTTTCCCAGTTTCCTTGGCACCTTTTCCCATCCTTCATGGAAGGAAGGTGTTGTAGATGATCTCCTTTTGGGGGGAGATCCTTGATCCACTGTTCTGCACATTTCCTTGCCCTAAGGTGGGAAATTTTTTGTCCCATTTCTGTCCCACTGTTCCACCCTTTTCCTTCGATGTCTGGTTTCTAGGATTTTTAGGTATAGGTTCTTCCCTAGGACTCTTCCTGGGTTTTCTCAAGTTGCTTTTGGAAGTCTTCTTGACATCTACTCATTGAGGATATTCAATGGTGAATGGCTGGGTCTGAGGAAAAATGGCTTCTTGAGCAGTTTTGCACATCCTTTTGGTCAGTGGCAGGACCATGTACTTGATACTATGACTATGCTCTTTTGTTTTGAGGTGGTGGTCCTTGTAGGATTTTAGTTCCTTTCATGGCTTTATAGCCTTTGGTCTTTTTGCTACTGAATCCTTGTGGGTTCTCCTCATTGTTTCCTTGAAGCTATTTTTTTGTGGGTCTGAGGAATTTTAGTTTTATGAGTAGTTTTGCACAACATCATTTTGGGCTTGAGGGGTTGCCCATGTGCTTTCTACTGTGACTCTACTCTTTGGATCTAAAGTGGTAGTTCCTGCGGGTCTCAGTTCCTTTTGTGGCTTCTGGGGGCCTTTGGTTTTATTGTTGTTGATTCCTTAAGGGACTTCCTTTTCTTTGACCCTGAAGTTGTTGTTGAAGGTTGTATGGGATATATGGTTGCTATTTTTTGGTTTGTGCTCTAATTTCTACGGTCATGCATCCTCATGCTTCCATCTTGGTGAATTCTTCTGGCACTTTCCCATCCTTTCGTTTAGAAGTACTATTTTATTGTTGTTGCTTCCTTTACTGGGTAGGTATTTTTGGAGTCTTCCTTTTCTGCATAAGGACCCTATGGCCTAGGGTGTTCCTTTTGCTATTGAACCACTGCAGTACCATCTTCAGGCTATTGTTCCATTTTGCTTCTTTTTGGGCTCCCCTGTGTGGGATGCTGGTTTTCTTCAGATATTTGTTTCCCAAGGGTGGTTTCTAGTTTTCCCACCCTTGGGATGTTTCAAATTTTAAAACTTTGGCTTTGTTTCCTTTTCCCACCCATGGGAAAGTTTCAAAAGGATTTTTCATGGTTGGGGCGGTTTGGTGCTTTCTCCCGCCCTTGTTCAGTGCCTTGTGATTCAAATTTGGGTTTCTGGCGGGCTTTCCCTTCCTGCCCATTTTTCCTTTGGCACAAAGGAAGACGTCTTCCTCTGGCGCAAAGGATTGTGTGTTCCTTACTTTGTTCCTTTGGGATGTCCTTGCCTGTCCTTTTGTCCATCCTTGGACAAATTCCTTTTGTTTCATTCTGATGTTGCATGTTGTATTTTGATCCTTTGTAATCAGGTTTTGGGATCCTTGACAAAAACCCACTTTTAATCTACCAAAAAAATAAATTGAAACTATATTATTGCCTCTCTTGTAGAATGTCTACAAATATGGTGATCATCATGGGATGTATCAAGTGCAAAAAATAGGTGCTAATATAGGATTTGAACATACATGGAAGAGTCATCTATGATAATGGAATTAAAACAAAGGATCTACTTTGATCTAGGGTAAAATAGAAATGTCCAAAAATTGGGTTTATCAAAATTAATTTTGATGGTGCTTCAAAAGGAAATTTGGGAAAAGTAGGTGGAGGTGGTATTTTTAGAAATAATGATGGCAAAAATTACCCTCACTTACTCAAAATCATATGGAACTTTGACTAAAAACTATGTGGAGGCTAGGGTAATTCTTACAAGGATTAGAATTGCAATAGAAAAAGTATGGTAATATATTTAAATTGAGGGGGATTCACAAATTATCATCATTATTGCTAAAAAAATGGTTGTGGAGACTAGATAAAAAATAATATTATTGTTGATGTTCGTCACCTATGACTAAAGGAAATATCTTGGGAGTATATGCATATTTATAGAGAAGGAAATATAGCAAACATATAATTTAGCAAATTAGGGTGTTGATATTCATCTTGGTGAAATTCAAATTTTAGAAGGCAACTATCCAAGTGAGATTTTATCTCTTACTCAAAACAATGTCAAGGCTCTAATAGTGGAAACATAACACTTTAAGTAAGTTGAAGAATATATTTAATAGATTAAGAAATGAAAAAAGGTGATAAAAAGGTATGCTAGATATGGTTTAATTGACATAAAAAATGTAATATTTTGGTATTTTGATGGAAGTGGCTTCCAATAGAAGCCACATATAACTTATTAAAATATATTATTGTATTGGTATTTTGAGATTTAGATGCAACTAATTAATGTGATAGGAAAAGACTCTTCCTATAATTTTAGTTATATATTGTTGGTCAAGAATTTGCCTAAGGATAAAATGTATGTGCACCCTAGACTCGGTCAACATTGAAAGGCTAAAGGAAAGAGATGTCCCTCAGGCCAATATCCATAGAAGGATGGTTCCCTTGCTATTCTAATACTGGTATTAAGTTTAGGGAAAGAAATTACCAGAAAGATATGGTAAATAACAAAGAAAAATGGAAAATAACTGAAATAAATGGGAAATATGGTTGTAATCCAGAAAAATAAAGTGGGGATGAACTAACAGCTATATAACCACATCAAGTTTTAACCAACATTTGATAGAAATAACAACATAGGAACTAATCACAGATTGTAAATATGACTTCCAATTAGCATTTCAACATTCACTTATTCATCAAAAATTAAATTCAAATGCAAAATTCAATCTATCTAACAAAGGTATGAATATAACAGAAATGATTGGCAGAAAACAATCATATACACAACTGATCCAGGAACCAAAGTCCAAAATATTTCAATTGATGAAAAAATTTAAACTCAGAGTTTATTAGCAGAATGTTCCTCCCCAAACTTATTAAGTTTTACAATATTTATAGAGAATTTCACCCTTAGAATTTAATAAGCATTAAATAAAATGGTGGCAAGTTGGTGACATAGTCAACAATATTTTCTTCCTCGATAGCAACAACGAATCAATCAAATGGCACCTCAGAAATCAACGAGCATTTACGACTGGTAGCATATTGGAACTCAACAAGAATCATCGGTAGAATTTTCACCTTCATGGGCGGTGCCTCGAAAATCAGCAACATCGTATAAGAGCAAATCATTTTGGGAAATGATGACATTTAATTTTGGCTACCCCTTGGTCATTTTTCAAAATTGGTCTTTACCGAAAATAATGCTTGAAAATTTAATTTTGTTGCCCGAAAATCAATTTTGCTAGAGAAATTGCCTGAAATTGATTTCGTTGGAGAAATTGCCTGAAAATCAATTTTGTTGGAGAAATTGCCTGAAAATCAATTTCACTAGAGAAATTGCCTGAAAATCAATTCCGCTGAAGAAATTGCTTGAAATTGATTTCGTTGGAGAGATTGCCTGAAAATCAATTTCGCTGGAGAAATTACCTGATATTGATTTCGCTGGAAAAATTGCCTAAAAATCAATTTTGCTGGAGAAATTGCCCAAAATTGATTTTCGCCCAAAAAAGTGCTTGAAAATTATTTTTTCCACAAAAGTGCTCGAAAATGGATTTTCGCCAAAAAAGTGCCCAAAAATGATTTTTGGTGGTACAACTTCTCGAAGCCATAACTTTTGATTCGTTGACCCGATTGTCTATTGTAATATATTGTTGGAAACTTTGGGAAGAGATCTACAATGAAAAAATTGATGGAACATCCATTTAATCCATTTTTATCCCTCTACGAGGCCTCCAAAGTCTTCATATTGTATTTTTAAGCTATGTTGGAGAAATTTCTTGAGACAAAAACTTTAATATCTCTCAAACCGTTCAGGATATTGGGGTGATTATTTCACCACTAGATGCATTTCATACTTGGACGAATTTAAAATTTTATTTTTAGTGTGGCAAAAATGCCAATATATATATATATATATATATATATATATATATATATATATATATATATATATATATGTTGTGGTTTAGGATACTTTTCATATTTTTTTATCTTTGGATAATTAAGGTCATATCTAAAATATAATTGATGGCTATAGGGTTGAAGTACCAAAATAACACTTTATAAGATGACTAAAGGCTTGCAACAAAGTTGATATAATTGTAACATGTTTGATTTAATAAGACTTATATGAGGGTATAAAATACCCATATCATTGTATTTTTTTCAAACTCTAAAAATGAAAGTTACAATTTTTTTCAAACCCATATATATATATATATATATATATATATATATATATATATATATATATATATATATATATATATATATATATATATATATATATATAATAGAGTAAAATCTAAGTTTTTGAAAGGGCTTGAACCCTTTTACAATCATATATTGGTCTATCTAGTCTTACCAACTAAAAAGCCTCATCTCAAAAGGTTACAGGATATTCAAAATATTGAACTACCTTGTTTCAAAAATCTACATATTTACATTCATTACTAGTCTCTTTACATTCATATCTTTGAAGACTCTCTAGAAAAGGGAACCCTCAATAAACATGTTAAATATTTTTCTTTTTAAATTCTCTTATTTATTTCCTTCATACAATTTATGTCTCTTTCATATCTAATATATAGAGAGAGTTATATATATAATCAATTACAAGAATAAAAATGATAATTTTTTTTTATCAATTATATGGAATTAAAATAAACTCCTCTCCTATTACCCCTCTTAGATTACATTAATAAAATTATAAATTAAATCTTAAAAAATAAAAAACATAACCAATTAATTTTATATAGTTAATAATTATTAACCATAGATTATATAATATAATTTAAATTATAAAAATAAATATTTAAGTATATTATTATAAATATTTGATGATTGAAGAGAAAACTAGGGCATCAATTGGGTAGATGAAGTACTTTTTGGTTGTAGAATTGAAGACAAGATTACTACCCTATAAGGGCCCAATGGGGATGCCTCTAAATCCTCTTATAGATATATAGAGTTCTTTTGTAGATGTATCGAAGAAAAAATCTCTAACAAAGACTAAGGAAGTACTAGAAATGCTCTTTGTAGTTGCTAGAAAATATCAACATTTAAAAGAGTCAATGGATGCTTGCCACAGTAGAAATCAAGACCAAAGATTATAATTGAGCATAGGATAGTAAAAGAAACAATCTTATATAGAGTCAATCATGACCTAATCTATAAATTCATGGGCATTCACCCTATTCCTATTTTTTTTGCATTCATGGGTTTGACAAAACTAGGAGCATCTTGGTGAGTATTCTTTGTGGATTATTAATAATGGATATTTTATTGTTAGTTTTTCTTCATTTGTCGACAAAAATAGGTATTTTAAATAAAAAAAGAGGAATTATAGTCCAACAAGATTATTTGTTTAGCCCTGGAGAGTGGGATTTGATCCCTGAATTGAACTCATTACTGTCTTAGTTTGGATCTGTTTGTATACAATCCCAATGGAGTTTTGGAGTGATAAGGTATTGGGAATCATCGATAATTCTATTGGAATATATTTGAGTATTTTTAGAGACACAATGTAACAACCCAAAAACATGAAACAAGAAAACACACAAAAATAAAAGTTTATAATTATATAATTATTATTTTTGATACTAAGGAGAAGGATTCATAAATCCTCCACCAACCGAGGCAAATAAACCCATTTTCATAGAAGAAGTAGCAGTTTCAAGAGAAATCCCCATAGGAGAAGGGGAACAACCCCCAAAAATAATAGATTCTCAATAGTTGGAGCAGCAGAACAACCAAATTTCGATACAGCCTGGAGTAGCTACAGAGGAGACAGATAGGCCAACTGTTATTCAATCAAGTAAAGGTAAAGAAGTTGTACAGGAGGAGAAACAAAAGGAAACTGGGGCCGAAGAATTTTTTGTACAGGTACCCAACCTCATGGACCCATCACCTTACACCAACTTACAGTTTCACACACCCTAATTTTCTTAAGAACTATACCACACAAGATTCCCTTCATGCAAGTACATTCTACACAAGCCTATCTAATATTGTGCACATAAGTCCATCTCTCTCATCGGTCTTGATGAGATAGACTTACCACCTTCAATAGTTATAAGGTGTACATGCATATCCATATCCACAAATGTTGTTATGTGTGGGCATGCTATGTGTACTACGAGCGAATATATTCAATATTGTCTATTGATAAGCTATCTTAGCTCAGGTACAATCTTCCAAACCTAGACACCAATCTCCCTAAGGGGGTCTCAAGCCCTTAGGGTATCCTCTAAGTTCACCTAGAACTTACTACCATTTCTTTCTCTTTTTACACAAGAGCACAAAAGGTCTAGCTACTAAATATAACAAAATGAATTACCATAAACAAGAATAATCAAGCATAAATAAACAATCACCAATTAAGCATACTAAAATATTTAAATGTAGTAAACTAAATAACAAAGTACTAAATATAGAAGTTGCAATATTCATTTAGGCACATAAGTAAGTAAGGTGCACCCCATATTTTTCCACAATACTTTACATCGATTAATTCGAAAAACTTTCCCTACAATCTAATCTATTGGATAAATAACAAGATGTAAGGTAGAGAGCAAACTTGTGGATTGGTCCTTCTCATGAATTTGGTCTTCCTACTCTTCCATCGATCAAGTGAGGATAGTAGGGAATCAAGACACTCATGGATCCGGATAGACATACTTCTATATGTACTTACTTAATTCATTGCCAAATTACAACTATACAAATAACCCAAGCAATTCAACTTACTAATGCATAGTCCTTTATCATAGAAAGTACCTTTTCCATTTTCTCTCTCTCCAACTTGAGAGAATCAGTCAACCATGCATTAGCTCACGTTCTCAATTTGTAATTAATGAAGTAACATTTTTCAATTCATTTCATAGCATAAGGTCCCACACCTTTAAATTACAAAATAACCATTTATTCGGTTTATTTCATAACATAAGGTCCCATACCCTTAAATTATAAAATAACCATTTATTCCATTTTATTTCATAACATAAGGTCCCATGCCCCTACATTACAAAGTAATCAGTCAATTCCATTTTATTTCATAACATAAGGTCCCATACCCCTAAATTACAAAATAAACATTCATTTCCATTTTATTTCATAACATAAGGTCACATACCCCTACATTACAAAATAAACATTCATTTCCATTTTTTTTCTTTTTTTTTTCATAGCATAAGGCCTCATACCCATACATTACAAAATAAACATTTATTACATTTTATTTGACAACATAAGGTCCCATACCCCTACATTACAAAATAATCATTCATTTCCATTTTATTTCATAACATAAGGTCCCATACCCCTACATTACAAAATAAACATTCATTTCCATTTTATTTCAAAACATAAGGTCCCATACCCTTACATTACAAAATAATCATTCATTTCCACTTTATTTCATAACTTAAGGTTCCATAACTCTACATTACAAAATAATATTCATTTTATTTTAAAATATATAAAGAAGACAATGAATAGTAGATAAGCTTCTACCAACTGCAATGAGCTATCGGATGGCAAAGCATCCAGATTCTTGGCTAGCGTAAAACACAACCATCTATGATGTTATGCATCCTCTAACATAGGGTTACGATGCTCTAATACAGAGCTATGATGCTCGCTTTAACACAGAGCTATAATTCTCTTTACATAGAGCTTCAACGCTCTTTAACACAGAGCTTCAATGCTCTTTTACATAAATATATTAATGCTCTTTAACATAGATCTTTCATATTATTTAACACAAATCTTCAACACTCTTTGACACAGAGCTATCAATTCTCTTTATACAAAGCTTCAATGCTCTTTAATATAGAGCTTCATCACTCTCTAACATAGAGCTTTCATGATATTTAACTTAGAGCTTCAAAACTCTTTTACATAGAGCTATAAATTCTCTTTAACACAGAGATTCATCGCTCTCTAACATAGATATTTCACACTCTTTAACACAGAGCTTCATCGCTCTCAAACACAAAGCTTTCACACTCTTTAACATAGAGCTTCATCTCTCTCTAACATAGAGCTTTCATGCTCTTTGATATAGAGCTTCCATGCTCTTTAACATAGAGCTTCCACGCTCTTTAACATAGAGATTTATCACTGTCTAGCACAAATATTTCATGCTTTTTAACAAAGAGCTTCAATGCTCTTTTACACAGAGCTATCAACACTATTTAACACAGAGCTTCATCGCTCTCTAACACACAGCTTTCATGCTCTTTAACACAGAGCTTCATTGATCTCTAACACAAAGTTTTCACTGTCTTTAACATAGAGCTTTATAGCTCTCTAACACAGAGCTTTCATGCTCTTTAACATAGAGCTTCTACACTCTTTAACATAGAGCTTCCATGATCTTTAATATAGAGCTTCATCGCTCTATAACACAGAGCTTTCACACTCTTTAACATAGAGCTTCAACACTCTTTTACATAGAGCTATCAATGCTCTTTAACAAAGAGCTTCATCGCTCTCTAACATTGAGCTTTCAAACTCTTTACCATAGAGCTTCATCGCTTTCTAACACATAGCTTTCACACTTTTTAACATAGAGATTCCACACTCTTTAACACAGAGCTTCCATGCTCTTTAACATAGAATTTCATTGTTCTCTAAAACAGAGCTTTCATGCTCTTTAACACAGAGCTTCAATGCTCTTTTACATAGAGCTATCAACGCTCTTTAACACAGAGCTTCATCGCTCTCTAAAATAGAGCTTTCATGCTCTTTAACATAGAGTTGCATCGCTCTCTAACATAGAGCTTTCACACTTTTTAACACAAAGCTTCCACGCCCTTTAGCACAAAGCTTCAAAAAAATTTAACACAAATATTCATCACTCCATAACATAGAGCTTTCACGCTCTTTAACACAGAGAATAGCATAAAAATTAGCTTTGCACGATGACCAACCTGGTTCACCCATGGTAATTGGGTTGCCTGCACTTCTTGATGGTCACTCGTCGCTTGTTGCTCTTCCTTCGCTCCTCCTCGTACTTCCTCCTTTGCCTCTCTGCATCTTTAGGATTTTTCTTCTATGTCTTCTCTCCCTCCTCAGTCCACACTCTTTCCTACCTGCCATTACTCCTTAACCACCTTTGACAGGAGGTAGGGTGAACACCCCTCTCTTTCTCTTCCCAAGGCAATCATAATAAAGAGTTTTCCTCTCACGTAAAAGGAGCTTCGTGCATTTGACCTAATCGGGTCTCCAAAGGGTAATCTAGCTCATTCTATCGAATGTCATCTTGTCGCAATAACACCTCAAGAGGTTGATCGATGGGTGGGTGGTGGCTTCTCAGATACACCAAGGATGGAGGTTTAAGGAATTCTACTTATTCTTCTTATTTCCTTAATTCAAGATAAGTTTCTTGTTAGGCAATAGTTTTGGTAAATTGATTACCTTTGATTATTTTAATCTTAATGCTATTGAATAAATCAATCATTTTATCATACAGACATCTACCAGCATTATTTACATAATCAACAACTCATTTTTCACGAGACCTCCTTCTTTGATTTATTTTAAATAATCAACTATTTAATTAAACATTATATTTTTTCCCTTTTTAAATAAATAAACTATTTATTTAAACAATGTCATTTTTTCCTTTTAAATAAATCAACAATTTATTTACACAATATCCTTTTTTCTTTTTAAATAAATCAACTATTTATTTAAACAATATCTTTTTTCCCTTTTAAATAAATCAACTATTTATTTAAGCAATATCTTTTTTTTCTTTTAAATAAATCAACTATTTATTTAAACAATATCTTTTTGCCCTTTTAAATAAATCAACTATTTATTTAAACAATATCCTTTTTTTCCTTTTTAAATAAATCAATTATTTATTTAAACAATATCATATGAATTTTGTGAAGGTAAACCATCTACTCCATGATCATCGGTTATCAAAGTTAATAATGCTGAAGTAAAAGACAATCATGCAAGTACATCAAACAAAGAGGGAGTCTATCCATCAATCCAATCACCTATCTCAACCTCTAGAACTTACGATAGCTACTAGGTCATTAGTTTAGGGCTCAAGTTCGTTTATTGACGATTATTCCTTAATCGAATGCATACCTATATGAAGGTATCTATCCATACTACCTTCGAGTTGCCTTATCATCATTTTATCTTCCTCAAATACTCTCGTCTTCGATGGATGACTCACTTTCCTCCACTCACGAGTGCACATGATCCTACACATTGGCAAATAATTAGCAGTAACATATCCTTTATTACTTATCTAATATAAGGAGGCTACCTAATTGCACAAAATCGAGTGTTATTCATATTTGTTAATACATTGTTTTTCCATGTTTTGAAAGTCCATCTAGGAGGTTCATGACACACAATGGGAGGAAACATAGTTGTTTATGCTAGATTATGCATGGAAATGGATCTCAATAAGCCTTTGTTGGTAGAGGTAGAACTTGAAATTGTAGGACTATCTTGGATTCAACAACCGATTTATGAGGCATTGTCCTTCAAGTGTAGAGTTTGCCACAAATATGGATATTTGGTCCAGTCCTACCCAAATTATATGAACACAAAAATGGAGGCTTCTATAGGAATGTTAAATCTTCCTGAAGGTAAGTTAACAGTCAATAAATAAGCAACCAACATTTCTCAGGGTAAAGAAGCACATGGAGATGGTTTTGAACAACCCAAAAGAAGAAGGTAAAAGAAAATGGATGGTAAAGAGCAAATCCAACTCAAGACCTCAAATAGGTATGAGATCTTCAAGATACTAGTGGAGCTAGAAGAAGAAAAATCCATGGAAGGAGTGGATGGGAATAATGAAAACAATAACAATCATGTTCAAGCCCCTCTTTTGGCTCCTCCTATCCTAGAGCAGGTAATAAAGTACAGTGAGTTACCACAATAAGATATTACAAGGATATTTATAGTGCATAACCAAGAGCAACTAATAATAAGGTATATCATCATAGGTGTGGTAGAAAAGAACAAAGAAAATCCAACTCTAGAGATAAGCTAGGTAGAGAAGACATCAAAGAATATCAACTCTTAAGGAGTGGGTAGAAAAGCAAATAAGGAATTAATAGCAACTCAAGGAGATAAACTGATCACTAGGGGATTGGTGAAGCCAATAGATTCTTACTGGTCTCAAGGTAACTAATTTTTATACAATATTGGAATATTAGGGGTTTAAATTATAGAACCCATCAATTTGTTGTTCGACGACTCTTAGAAAAAGTAAAACACATATTTTTCTTATCCAAGAGATAAAAATATCATTGGATATTATGTTTTAAATAGTAAATAGAATTTAGAGGTGTGTTGGTCATATGGAAGTGGTTGCCCAAGGGGATTTAGAAGAGATAGTTACCTTTTGGAACTCTCTTGAATGGACAACAATAGAAAATATAGCTTGGAGGGGTGTCTTCACATCATATTTTAGGAACACTATGATAGTTGAGCAGGTCTCAATCATAAATTTTTATGGGGCTCAAAACCTAGATGGTCCGATTTATCAATGGAAAGGGGCACATAATATGAGATTCTCGAGGAAGGATTTAGAGCGGATTTTTGTTGGGGATTTTAATGCTAAATTATCATCCAAAGATTATGAAGGGGGAACCCCAATTTTGGACCTATCGACTTATGATTTCCTAAGTCCATGCATTATACTTGGTAGATATTAAATGTCCTAGAACCAACTATACTTGAACTAATAAGAGGAGGGAACCACATAGCAAGAAGGTGAAGTTAGACCATTTTTTAGTTTTAGAGGAGATGTTTGTGAAATGGAATCTAGAATTTAAAATTTTAGAGGGTCTAGTTTTAGATCACTTTCCCATTCTGTTGGAAGGAGGGTGAAGATAGGGTACTATCAAAAACTATTTAGATTTAAATACTTTTGGTTACAAAAAGAGGAACTTCAAAATAAAATCCCACAGTGGTGGGAAGATGGAAACCCCATATATGGGATAACAATGTTTAGATTCCACAAGTAGCTTCACTATGTCAAGGATCAACTAAAATAATGGAGGTAAGCTAACAAGATGGACTTCCAGGTCCAAAGAGCTCCATTGGTGGCCATATGGGATGAGGTGAAAAAACATTTCAAGGAAGGAACAATTACAAAGAAACTCAAAGAAGAGGATGATGTATTATGTAAAGCAATTGAGGATATTGAGAACCAAGAGGAGATCTACTGAAAATAGAAAGCAATAACCATTTGGTTATTAGAAGGTGATAGAAACACCAAATATTTCCATTGGGCTACTTGTGCTAGGAGATAAATGAACAAGATGGAAGCTCTTTGGGATGATAAAGGGTACTCTTTTAATAAAATCCTATGTATGCATTCCCATTCAATGGATTATTCTGCTAAATTGTTTAAGAAAAGTATGGTGCAATATGAAGAGGCTTAGAAAGAAGTTCTTGTTGTCATACCCTCTATTATCTCTAAATAATAAAGTCATGGTCTACTTTAAACTTATTGATAGAGAGGAACTAAAGAAGATAGTCTTTGGAATGAGTACAGAAAAATATCAGGTCCAGATGGATTCTCAATTGAGTTCTTTAGACCTTTTGAGACAACTTGGAGGAGGATGTAATGGTTGTTATAGAGAAGTCAAAAGGTAGTAAAAGAATGCCTAAGGAATAAAATCATATATTTTTTGCCTTAATTCTAAAAGGAGAGGAGGGTGCATATTTTAGATTATAGATCTATTGCCTTATGCAATGTCATATATAAAATAATATTGAAGGTAATAACTGAGCACCTAAAAAATATCCTACATAGCATTATCTCCTTGAAGCAAGGAGGTTTTGTAGATGGCAGGTAGATCTTGGATGGTGTGGTTCTAGCTTAGGATATAATCCACTCAATGTAAAAATCTAGCAATAGAGAAATATTCATAAAATTGGATATGTCAAAGGCTTATGATAGGGTAGAGTGGAGCTTCTTGTCAAGGAAGATGACAACCTTTAATTTATTGTAGGATTGGATAGAATGAGTTATGAGTTATATTTCTACTTTGACATACTCTGTTTTAATAAAAGGCCTTCTCTTACAACCATTTGGAGCCACTCGAGGCCTTCATCAAGGAGATCAATGTTCCCCTTATTTTTGCTCATATTGGATGAAGGCTTGGGTAGACTCATCTTGATGAGAAGACAATACTAATAGGCATCAAGTTGCATAAGGAGGTTTTGACTCACCTATAGTTTATGTATGGCACAAGATTGGTGGGAGTGGCCAACTTCAGGGAAGCAATAATGATCATAGATACTCTTAATGTTTACCTTAGGGCCACAAACCAAGTTATCAATGATAAGAAATCCAAAGTGGTCTTCTTCAATATTGATCAAAGGCTTCAATATTAAGTTTTTGAGATCTTAGGATTTACAAAGACTTCTTTCCCAATGGTATATTTGGGATCCCTTTGTATTTAAAAAATGAAGATAGCCATCTAGAGGAATTTGTTGGATTGTATCAAAGAAATAATTAACCACTAGTCGCACAAATGGTTAACCTTTGGAGGTATATTAACTTTTTTGTAGTCGGTCATTTAGGCTATGCCAATTTATAATTTTTCTATTTTTGTTGCTCCACATACCATATGGAAAGAGTTGGATAATATGACTAGAATTTGCTTATGGGGAGGAGTACAAGGAGAGATAAAATAGGCCTTAGTAGGTTGGGAGAAAGTAAGCCAACCCAAGGTAAAGGAAGATTTGGGACTAAGGAGATCAAAGTTAAATAATAAAGCTTTAGTTGAAAAGCTTTAATGGAGGTGGATCTTCCAGTTAACTTCTTTATTTAGTAGAGTTTTCACTAGTAAATATTTGGGACAGGTGAGCCCAAATGAGGTGAGTCATTTCTCTTTTGAATGGTAATAGGTCCTTAGTGTGGCATGCTCTAAAGTTAGGATCTCAGGTAGTGAAAGATGAATTATTTTAGAAAGTGGGGAGAGGAGAGAAGACACAATTTTAGATAGATTCATGGGATCAATACCAACCTATCATTGTTGAATTTCCAAAATTATAACCAGTAAAAACAACTATGGAAAGAAAGGGTTGGATCCAGGTTGAAAGTTATTCCAACACTAGTCAGCTAGGGGATTATAGGTTTAAGCAGTTTAAGAAGTTAGATGAATGACCAATTCTAATCCCTCCAAAATTGATACCCATTATGACTAAGATCTTGATAAAAATATTTCTCATAGGTAGATATGAGGATGATGAATTATCTTGGGGTTATGGGAGCCCTGGAGTCTACACAATGAAGGATGGATGTGATAAGATCCTTCTAGAACCTCCTCCTCATGCATATCAAGTTGACGATTGAAAAATATTTGACAATCAAAGAGTTGGTTGAAAGTAAACTTCTTTGCTTGGCAGTTCATGCATAATAGAATTCTTCCTTTTGATAATATAATACGTAGGGGAATCGTTGGTGCATCCCAATGTATTTTGTGCTACAAAAGCAAGGAAACATCTGACCACTTGATGTTTGAGTTCCTATTCATGCACAAAATCTTGGAGCAATTTTTTTTAGCTTATAAAATCCGATCCAATAGTGATTTGAATCGAATTAATATTTGGACAAGATGGAAGAGGGGTAGATTTAAATTTGAAGCTCTTTGTATCAGGTGGAAGCTTAGATTAAACTTGATTTAGTGACAAGTATGGTTGGAGAGAAATAGCAATTTTTTTAGAGAAACCTTTTCATCCTTGGATGGTGTTTGATAGGTCATTTGGAGCAAAGTCACGAAAATTGAGGCAATGTATGCTAAAGAGGAGACTTAGGCTAATATATGGACAATGGAAAATGAATTCAAAGTGCAAGAGGGGCAGGATAAAGCTAGTTGGAAACCACCCAAGAAGGTTGGATTAAAATTAATATTGATGGAGTTGCAAAAGGCGATCTAGGTAGAGCTTGAATTGGAGCGGTCTACATGAATCATGTTGGAACAATGATCTATTAGGAACTACAAGGCCCAAATGCAAAAGCCTTAGCTATCAAATATGCTTCTATCTAGGTAGTAAGACAAGGTTATGGGAAGATAATCATAGAATCAGGTTCTCAAATCTTTGTAGAAGCTTTGGATTGCATGAGGAACATTGCTTTGGAGACATGGAGGTTGAGGATTCTTGTCATCCAAATTAAGGAATTGTGGAGGAAATTAGATGATGTGATTCTAATTAATGTGGGTAGAGCTATGAATAAAGTGATAAACTTTCTGGCTAAAATGGGTACCTAGAAGGAGGTAGGGGTTAAGTGGCACAATGGCATAGTTATTGAGGATGAGAGGATTAGATAGGTTGGTAAGCAAATACAGTGTTTAGCTAATTTGGACAACCATTGTAGACATATGGTTTAGGAGATTTAGTTCTAATGCATATCTATTTTTGCTATTATAAACAGGTATTCTTGTCGATTAAAGCTAAAAGAAATCTCAACCTAACTTATTATAATCTTATTTTAATATAATTTTTTCAAATTCTTTTTCACAAATATTTATTTATTTGATGATTAAATTATTACTGAAAACATTATAGACATGGTAACATGATAGTCTCGTGATCAAAGCATTTCCATTAAAGTCCTTGGTTTGAATTTAAAATAAATAAATAAATATTAATATAATTAAAGTAAGGTTCACACATCAAACTCTAATAGCCGAAATCATTATTAGCATTATGTTTTGAACATTGCGAAAAAACGAATAAATATATTTTTAAAATAAAAGAAAGGAACAACACCCGACCAGGTAATTTAGACGATATGGTAATGAAAGAAGTGATTATTATGTTTTAGCATTGAAAAAATAAATATAATTATTTATAAAAAAGACTATCAAAGCATTTCCATTAAAGTCCTTGGTTTGAATTTAAAATAAATAAATAAATATTAATATAATTAAAGTAAGGTTCACACATCGAAATCATTATTAGCATTATGTTTTGAACATCGCAAAAAACGAATAAATATATTTTTAAAATAAAAGAAAGGAACAACACCCGACCAGGTAATTAAGACGATATGGTAATGAAAGAAGTGATTATTATGTTTTAGCATTGAAAAAATAAATATAATTATTTATAAAAATTAGGAAGACCAGGCTATTAAGGGGAGATCGTAAGAGAGGTAGTGATTCTTGTACGGAGACAAACATAAGCAGCTATGCGATAGGCCAACGCCATGCATATCAAAATGCAAGTTTCCACAGCTCCGCCGCCAAGGGTTACGGTGTCCAACGATGGAGAAGATTGCACGCTTCTGCACCCTCCATCTCTCCCACAGTCATACAGCTCATCCGCTGAATACTGAACCTTAAGCAGCAGTCGAAAACCGTAGTAGAGGAAGGATGTGTACTTTAACCACTTTATAAAAACTGGTAGATGCTGTAATATAACGGCAAGCAAGGAAATGCTAATTAAATATTGCCAATTGCAAGTGCTAACTGGTTTTCGCTAAGTTACACACAAAATAAATTAGTTATGGATGAAATGATATTGTTTGCAGCTACCTACCTGGACGTAGTATCCTGCAGTTAGGAGGAATACGAGTAGCATGAGCGAAGCAACCGTGCCCACTCGCTTTATGCTGAGAATCGCGGCTCCGAAAAATTCTCCAGCTCCCTGCACGCATGAGACATTAAATATAATTGTGTGCATTGCGCTTCCTCTGGACAATTCCATCCCATGATTGAAAGTTACTTTAGTTTACCTGACCCGTGATGACTATTAAGAGGACAGCGAGTAAAGTGAGGATAAACGCAGAAGCTGTCCTATGAAATCCAGCCATAAAATAGAGAATGGACATAAAAATAATGGGATACAGAAGATGGGCCATCATATCGCACAGGGTACTGCATATATAGTATGCACTGAGCCTGTACATATTGGCCGTCCTGTCCTTCACCAGATATGATTGCTCAAAGGGGAACACGTAAACCGATCCAAACAACGAGGACGATGTCCAAAATATACAAATGTAAAACAGCAGACCGACCTGTGACAAAGTGGTATGTTTTCTCTTATTATGACAATTCCTTGATTAAGATAATGCTATGAATTAATAGAAATCTCATCTTGCCTGATCTCTGAGTTGAGCTTCAGTTTCAATCTCAGATTTCCACCATAGAAGTCCAAGCAGAAGCGCAACTCCGATGGCTTGAAAGAATCGCAACTTATCGAAGTAGTCTCTATAACGCTCCCTGAAGTTTCTTTTTGACAGAACATGAAACTGCTCCCACCAAGATGCGGTCCAGTCCTTAGGAACTTGAACAGCCGACTGCAAATAATCGGGAGCTTTACCAAACCTCTGCATGGCTTCCTTCTCTTGAGCCTCCAATTCAGATATATATTTCCTCTGCAAGTACTGTCACTCCACTGACAAGAATTAGTTAATTACTTGTTTTAGACTCTATATTGTCAATCGACATCAATAATCTATGCGTACCTTGACTATCTCTCTCTGCAATTCTTGATGTCGTTCAATGGAATTGGAGGTTTGGAACTCTTCCGGGAGCATAATGTCGTTTACTTGTCCAGTTGCTAAATCCAGTATGAAGTCTGCGGGGTTCATAGCCAACTGCGGCACGAATCTTAACGAAGCAAAGTAGTCCATTGCCTCTTTTGCTTGTCCGGAGTAAATTGGATAACCTTCTGAAATGAGCAAAAGCTTGTCGAACATATGGAACATGCGGCTCGATGGTTGATGGATTGTGGTGATAATTGTTCTCCCACTCTGTATGATTCATTTCATTCGTGAAATTAGCATTAATTTTGACATTAAATCAAGTAATTACAAGTGACGGTTGAAGAGATCACCTGCGCTATACTTTGCAGAAGTTGAAGAAGTTTAGTGGCAGTTGTGGAGTCGAGTCCTGAAGTTGGCTCGTCTAGCAACAGGAGGGAAGGATCAACTAAAATCTCGACTCCAATACTGGTTCGTTTTCTCTCGCCTCCTGAAATTCCCCTCACGAATGCTCCTCCAACTCTGGTGTGCCGGCACCTGACCAAATATTCATTTGTAAAGTTATCTTAAAATATATCGATTCTGTAATCGATGGATCGATAGATTTTTATATAGAAATGTCCTATGCAACATAAATGTTTAAAGTATAAAGTGAAATCACTGTCCAGGAAATGATATGTTTTATTTCTTTCCTCCACGTTCTTTCTCTCATATGCTTTGTCACTTATGATCTGCATTTTTTTGGTTCACCGATTTTATATATATATAAATATAATATATATAAAGAGAGAGAGAGAGTCAGTTGATTACCTTTCTAAACCCAGATCTGTAAGGACAGTCTCGGCTCTCAAAATCTTTTGTTGGCGACTCATATTGTTTGGAAGCCTCAGAAGGGCAGCGAAAACCAGCGATTCTTGGACAGTTAGTTGAGGAAACAATATATCGTCTTGAGTAACAAATCCAATTCTGATAGAGCAACAGTGAAACCATTCCCATTTTATAGTCTAAATTAAGATCAGCAAAAAACAGGTAAAGATAAAGATCAAGGCATATATATAGTCTTTTTAAAGCTATGTTATATGGAATATCGCTGTAACAACGAAGCCATTCCCTAAAATTAAAATTAGGATAAGACAGGTAAAGATGAAGATGAGGGCATATATACAGATATACCGCCTCTTTAGAGCTGTGCTATATGGAATGTCATTGTAAGTTATGTTTCCTTTAATATGTCCCCGTAGTCTTCCTCCCAGAATTTTGAGGAAAGTAGTCTTCCCACTGCCAGAAGGGCCCATCAACGCAAGAATCTGGCCAGGAGCCACGCTTCCAGTAATCCCATTTACAATACTCTTGTACGTGGCCACATTCTGGCTTCCACCAATCTGACAAAGCGGATTCCATGTTTTTGGCAAGTTCTGGTTTTGCACTCTGTACTCCACGTCCTCAAACTGCATTCATTAATTTTTCATTCTTATCCTACCAGCTCATAAGGTACAATTATTCAAATTAGAGATAAGCTTACAGAGACGAGCTTTGACATGGGCGTTGACATTAGATACCTTAAGAAATATCGGAAGGGGAGTGGAACTTGCACTTGTACCTTCAACGTCGTAAGAGTGTCTATGCGGCTTGCTTGAGGAATGAAATTGGGCGATGTCTGCAACTCCATGATAAAAAATTAAGACCGTTAATTGTTTCAAGAAACATAACATAATGGGGTCTAATAACTCTATTTCTATTCCATGCTATATCTCAAAAAGTTGAAAACAATACTGCAAGCGAATGTGCTAGTTTCGGGTATTTGAACAGCCCCAAACACAGGGAACACTGCAGATCCTTGGTCCCTTAGGCTTTCTCTTTCTCTTTCTCCATCGAAATCTCGAGATCCAAACATAGACATCTCACTTGCCATGGAATCTCTTATTTTGTTATTGTTATTAGCCATTTTCATCAAACTCCCTTCTTCTTCAGGTTGTGAGGGAAGATGGTAAATAAAATTATAAGTCAAAATTCCAATTCCTCACAATCTCGCACACCTCACACAATATGTATTCCCTCAAAAGAAATCACACCGAACAATGCACTCCTTTCTCGTGAAACAATTTGTGGGAGTCATGATTTCTTCGGTTCCCAACAACCACACCGACATAGGTTTGTAGTTGAGAGTATATCTACGTAGTACATAAAATATATCGGCCGTGGTAAGTTTATCGTATAAATTAAACTAAAACATTTTTTCAAAAAGCGAAATACAAAGCTAATTTTGAAACCAGCCCTCGCTCGTTGATGCAAAGGAAAATAACAACTTCTTTAAAAAGTAATTTGAAAATATTTTTGGCACAGCCAAACGGTCTGGGTTTAATTCTGAAGCCTTCTGTCTACCACGCATTCCGTCTTACCATTATACCTACGCACACATCTAATGCTTGTCGCAATTTTTTCTCGTCTTATAACATTCGCATACAAAAAAAAATTATCCATTAGGTGTTCCAAAAATAATATACATCAAATTTCAAGCTACCAATATTTTGGATAATGGTGATCAATGTTTATAATAATTGCTTTTAGCAGTATTTTCTTATAATAAAATTTTATTCCTCTGTAATATTCGGTTCACATCTAATGTTTGTCGCAATTTTTTCTCGTCATATAACATTTGCAAACAAAAAAATTATCCATTAGGTGTTCCAAAAATAATATACATCAAACATCACGCTACCAATATTTTGGATAATGGTGATCTATGTTTATAATAATTGCTTTTAGTAGTATTTTCCTATAATAAAATTTGTATTCCTCTCTAATATTCGGTTTCTTTATTGAATGTCTCAATTTGATTGAATATAATTTTATTAATAGTCAAGACAAAATATTATCTTGCATAAAGATAGATACGAAGTATATAAGTTTTGTATAAACCCTAGGGAGAGGGAGAGGGAGAGGGAGAGGGAGAGGATCCTATAGATTCGGAGCTAGTTTTGGAGTGTGAGTGGGGTTGGAGCCTATTAGGATTGGGGTGATCCATTCTCCTGATTTAATGGTTCTTGGAGAGTCCTTTTTAAAAATCTTATCTATGTTGTGTGTTTTGAGTGGGAAGTTTTTCCTTTCATTGGTTTTGAATAGGAATTTGTTTTTAGTGTTGTTGTGAGCAGGTTGGTGTTCCTGAGGTTGATCCTAGAGTTGACCTACCTAAGAACATGGATTGAGTTTGTGGATTTTGTGATGCTCTTGTGAGATTTTTCTTCTATAGTATTTGTGTTGGACGAGAAAAAGTTACAAATTTTATTTATTGATGTGAGCAAGATTCTGGCTATTAAGGGTTTTGTTACTAGTCCTAGAGTGGTTTTGTCGAAGATTGAGGATCATCTCATGGATCTTGAGTTTTTAGAGAAGATAATCCCATCCATGATTTTTGAGCTAGGGGGGAAAAAGGTTCAAATTTACAATGCTGACCTGAGTAGGATTTCGAAGGTTTGTGGCAAAGTTATGGGTCATGGAGTTGTTCAACCTGAGAATGTGGATCCAATGTTTGTGGATATGTTGTTGTTCCTATAGGCTTTTCCTATTGTGGTCATTGTGCTAGGTAGGCAAAAGTTTCAAATTTCTAATGTAGATGCAAGTGGTATTTCGATAGTGAAGGATGTTTTTGCTTGCTCCGGAGCTAATTGGGCTAATAATATGGATCATGTGGGGTTATCTCATTCTCTACAATAGTTGATCTAGAAATGGATCTTTTTGAGTGTTTGGACTCTGATTTTGTGTTCTCTGAGATCTTTGTTCGGTGGTCCTAAAGATGGTATGCTTTCTATATTTGTACCTTTCAAATGCATTATTTTTATACCCCCTTATAGGACCAAGCAAATCCTTGGATTCTTGGATCTAGGAAAGCCTTGGGAGGTTAACCCTGTGGATGGAGTCCTAGGGTTAGTGGATCTAGTGAGACTTTATCAGGTGGTCCCTGGTTTCAATGATCTAGGGTATGTGGATCCAGATTTGTTCCCTCTAAGGTTGATCTTGGAGTTGACCTACCTGAGAACATGGATCCTTAGTTTGTGGATCTTATGATGCTCTTGTGGTATTTTTCTTCTATAGTCTTTGTGTTGGATAAGAAAAAGTTATAAATTTTATTTGCTAATGTGAGCAATATTTCGGCTATTAAGGGTTTTTTGGCTGGTCCTAGAGTGGTTCTATCAAAGATTGAGGATCATCTCATGGATCCTAATTTTTTAAGGTAAATAATCTCATTTGTGGCTTTTGAGCTAGGTGAGAAAAATGTTCAAATTTACAATGCTAATGTGAGTAGGATTTCGAAGGCTTGTGGTAAAGTTACGGGTCTTGGAGTTGTTTGTCTTGAGAACATGGATCTAGTGTTTGTGGATCTTTTATTTTTCCTATAGGCTTTTCTTATCACAGTCGTTGTGCTAAGCAGGAAAAAGTTTTAAATTTTTAATATAGATGCAAGTGGGATTTTGATAGTGAAGGGTATTTTTGCTTGACCTAGAGCTGAATGGGCTAAGAATATGGATCTTGTGGGGTTCTCTCAGTCTCTATAATAGTTAATCTAGAAGTGGATATTTTTTAGTCTTTGGACCCTGATTTTGTGTTCTTTGAGATCTTTGTTCAATGGTCCTGAATATGGTTTACTCTCTAGATTTGTACATTTTTATTGCGCTATTTTTATGCCTCCCTTCTAGGACCAATAAAATCCTTGTATTCTTAGATCCAAGAAAGCCTTGGGAGGTTAACCCTGTGGCTGGAGTCCTAGGGTTAGTGGATCTAGTGAGACTTTATCAAGTGGTGTTTGGTTTTAGTGATCTAGGGATGTGGATCTATATTTTTTCCCTCTGAGGTTGATCTTGGAGTTGGCCTACCTGAGAACATGGATCCTAAGTTTATGATGCTCTTGTGGGATTTTCCTTCTACAAATTTTGTGTTGGACAAGAAAAAGTTACAAATTTTATTTACTAATGTGAGCAGGATTTTGTCTATTAAGAGTTTTGTTATTAGTCTTAGAGTGTTTTTGTCTGATATTTGGGATCATCTTATGGATCCTAATTTTTAAGGTAGATAATCCCATCTGTGGCTTTTGATCTGGGTAAAAAAAATGCTCACATTTACAATATTGACGTGAGTAAGATTTTAGAGAATGATGGCAAAGTTGTGGGTCTTGGATTTGTTCAGCCTAAGAACGTGGATCCAATGTTTATGGGTCTATTTTTATTCCTACAGGATTTTCTTGTTGCATTTATTGTGCTAGGCAAGAAAACATTTCAAATTTCTAATGTAGATGCATGTTGGATTTTGACAGTAAAGGGTGTTTTTGCTTGCCCTAGAGCTAATTGGGCTAAGAATGTGGATCCTATGGGGTTATCTCATTTTATACAACAATTTATCTAGAAGTGGATCTTTTTGAGTGTTTGGACCCTGATTTCATGTTCTCTGAGATCTCTGTTTAGTGGTTCTAAATATGGTTTGCTTATTGGATCTGTACCTTTCGATTGCATTAGTGTATGTCCCCCTTCTACGACCAAGGAAATCCTTGGATTCTTTGATCTAGGAAAGCCTTGGGAGGTTAACCTTACAATTGGAGTCCCAAGGTTAGTGGATTTAGTGAGACTCTATCAAGTGGTGTCTAATTTCGATGATCCAGGGTATGTGGATCTAGATTTATTCCCTCAAAATATCCCTAGGATTGTGTTTCTAGAGAAGGATCTACTGGTACTTAGTTTTGGGAGACCCCAACTATTTTTTATTGAAATTTGAGTGGGATCTAACTTTGATGCAAGGATTTTCCTTCCCTCCTTAGAAACATGTTTCCTAGCTTAGGCAAGAAATTTTTAAAATGTATATTTTTTATTTTCCTTGGAGTAAAATGTGTTTCCTGATTAAGCGAGAAATATTTTATTTTTTATTTATGTTTTCTAATGAAGCAAGCTTTTGGTTGTATGGGAAAATCCTAAGCCTTTACTTGGGATTCTCTTCTTGATTTATATAGATATCCTCACTTCAAATATTGTTTGGTTTTGGTTTGGTATCCTTTACCTCTACTTAATTTTTAATTTTTTAATCTTCTCTATGGTCCGAAAGTCGTTGGCTCATGGGTGCAGTTGCATTTTCAAATTTTACAACCTACTCTTTTTGTGGCAGCTTGGGTGGGAGCTTTTTTTGTAGGTTTAGAATTATCCTATTCTAGACCTAGTATTTTCAAACTTTATAGGTCATTCTCAAGGTGGCAGCTTGGGTGGGAATTGCTTCTCTTGGTTCCCTGGGTTCTCTGCCTTCTCTTGTTTCCTATTGTTCTTTGCCTAGGTCTTTTGTTTCTTATTGTGGCTTCTCGCTTGGATTCTAGATCCCCTGGGTGGGATAACTCCTTTCTTATTCTCTTTGGTTTTTTTGTGGAACTATTTTCTTTTAGTTTGTATAAGGTTTGAGGACCCTTTCAAAATCCCTTCCATTACATAATCTTAAAAATATTTAACACAATTTAATATTTATATAATTTAGGTTTTTAACTTTTTTTTTTTTAATTTTAGTATAAGATTGTATTTAATTATTTATTTATTATTATTATTTTCTTTTTATTGAACTTTATATGTCTTTTATCATGATTGTATATTATTTTTATAATAGTTTTCCTACTATTATTTTTATCTTATTTTTTACTACACAAGCTCACTCACACACACCATGCTTGGTCATGGTAAGCCCAAATCCCTAACCACTATGATGTCCTACAAACACACTATTATGTATTTTTTAATAGGAAAAAATCAAATCTAAGTGTCCTCAAAAATTAAGAAATTTAATTGATTTAACTTGTGTCATTTTATTAGACTTATCTTATTTATTTAATAACATGTAGCTTTTATTGGGGCCACTTCCATCAAAATCCCAAAATATTACATTTATTATTATTAAATTAAACCATATCTAATATGCCTTTTTATTATAAATATCTTTTCTTTTTGTTTTATCAAATATTATTCAATTTCCTCAAAATGCCATGTTTATATAATCAATTCCATATGTCATTTTGATTAAGAGATAAAATTTTACTTGTCAATTGCCTTCTAAAATTTGAATTTCACCAGGATGAAGATCAACACTACGATTGGCTAAATTATTTGTTACTTGATTACCTTATTTATAGATATGGTCTTATTTTCAAGATATTTCCTCTAATAATAGATGATCAACATCATAAATATTATTATTTTTTATCCAATCCCCATATATGTTTTGGTTGATAGCATTAATGATAATTTGTGAATCCCTCTTAATTGCAATATATTTCCATCCCCTTTCTATTGTAATTTTAATCCCTGTAAGAAGCATCCTAGCCTCTACATAGTTTTAGTTAAATTTCTATATGAACCTGAATAAGTGGAGAATTTTACTCTCATTATTTCAAAAAACATCATCTCCTCTAGATTTTCCTGAATTTCCTTTAGAATCACCGTCAAAATCTATTTTGATAAACCCAATTGTTGCACATTTTTATTTTACCCTAGATTGAAGTAGATCCTTTATATCCTATGTATATTCAAATCCTTTAACCAATTTTTTACCACCTCTTTTTTTGCACTTGAATTTCCATGATGAGTGTCATATCTATAAATATTTTACAAAAGAGACGATAATACAATTTTAAACTTGGCCATGATTTTGAGATTTATTTTTAAAAATTGCATCATCCTTTCAAGCCATATATTCCAACAAATAGTGATAGGACCAGTGCTTCATATTTCATCAACTCTTTCAATGTTGATGGAACTACCTAATATATTTTTATATTTTAAAAAAATAACCCAGAATAATGTGAGAAAAGGGGCAATGAAGAAGTCAATAGTCTGATGTTTCTAAATCCTTCTCAAAAAATGTATATCTAAAAGGTCCTGGATATCCTCTTATTTGTAAATTCTCTCTTGTAGGAATCTTACTTTGAACTGCTAACCAAAGGAATATCCAGGCCTTAGGAAGAGCCTTTAGTGAACAAATATTCTTCCAAGAAAAATATTTGGGAGTAGGAAACTTTTATTTCTCTAAATTGTAATATCCCAACTTGAATGAATATCCACCATATTTTGATAGATTCCAAAACAAATAATTATTTTGTGTAAAAATCGGCAAATAAAACTCTTGAAGCATTTTATGAAGTTTATCTACAATTTTTTTGAGTTCCTCTACTCCAACCAAGTTACTAATAGAAATCAATGATGTACAGTTATTGCTCGTATTAATATATTATTTGACCTTTGGACCTTTACAAGATAGATATGTCTGAGCTAATAGTTATCATTTTGAGTCAGAGATAAGAGGATAAGGCTTCAACCAAGCATTGGACCAAAAAAATTATATAATTTCCCTCATTAAATGGCCATCTAATATGTTGAAGTTCCATGTTACCAACCCTTTGGGTAGGGTTTTTTCCCTAAATAATTTTTTTTTTTGATAAGTAGCTATTGTATTTACAGCGGGTTTTAACTAGAATCCCAAAACCTGATTACATAAGAGTTGGAAATAACATGTCGAGAATAAGCCATTACAACAAAATTCTGGGCCCAAGGCGCCAATACCCTGAAAATGAAAAACAAACAGAAATCCCGCCCAACGGGAACAGGTAAATTTGAACAATCTCGCCCAGCAGGAAACCACCAATTTCGAAGGAAGGTAAGTTTGAATATCCCGCCCAGCGGGGAGCAGCTGAAAACCGCCATCGTGTAAATCCCGCCCAGTAGGAAGCAGCAAAAATCCATTATAATATAAATCCCGCCTAGAGGGAAGCAGTCGAAAAACCACCAAAGAGTGAATCCCGCCCAGCGGGAAGCAGCTGAAATCCATCCTAGTGTAGATCCCACCCAGTGGGAAGTAGTAAAAACCTCTACCAAGTGAATCTCGTCTCCCAAGAAAACCAGCAGGAAATGAGAAAAACTCGCCCAGTGGGAAACCCAGTGGTTCTAGAGAATCCCGCCCCGCGGGAAACCATCCCACCCAGTGGGAAACCATCCTACCCAAAAAAAAGGGGGAATCCCACCCAGTAGGAGGCAGCTAAAAACCAGCAAAGAGGAGATCTCGCCCATCGGGAAGCAGCCAGAAAGCACCACCAAGAGAATCCCGCCCCCAGGACAACTAGCAGGAAAAGACAACAGGTTAAGGGACCAGGGATACAGGGACTGGGGATCCCAGGAGGGAAGAGGTAACAACCACAAATATGGGATCCCTGGGAGCCTAGCCTAGGGGATACAGGGTCTGCATGCATAGATCAGATCCCCCCATGATTTGAAAAATGTAGTAGAACCCAGAGAACCCCAACAGCAGGGGCCAAGAATCCCATCCTTGCACAGGAGAAACTTTAGGGAACTAGGACTGAGGCTGGGAACAGCCCAGGCAGAGAAAAAGCCCCCCCCAAGGCCAAACAAATGCCCAAGGTGTCCACCAAGGAGCAGAACCAGCATGAAGAAGCCTCCAAGTGGGAAATCGAAGAGGGCCCTCCCCACAGGGATGGGACCAACAGCAGCCACAGGATCCCAAAGAGGATTCACTAGCAAAAGGGGGAAAGAGGCCCCCCCAGACCACCCCCAAAGTAGTAAGGACCTCAAAGGAAACCCCAGGAAGTCATCAAAAACCCAACCAATCACCCCCACCACCCAGAGAACCGCAGGGAACCAGATCCACGCCAAAAACCTGTAGAAAACCCCAAGGGGAAGCCTGAGGGAAAAAAAATGGAAGGGATCCCAAAAACAACAAGGAACCCTGGGAAGCACCAGGTCAAAAACTCAAACAAGGAAACCCTGACCGACTAGGAGAGGTGCAGAAATAGGAGAAGGATATCCCTCAAGGAGATCATCTGCAACAAACAATCCCAGGGAGGGATGACCTGGGATGAGCCAGGGATTGGGCAGGAACCAGGGGAGGGGGAGCAGGGAAGGGATCGGGACCCTCCCCTCTCTACTTTTTTCCCTCCTCCATTCCCTAAATAATTTTATTACATCAAGAGAATATATATATTTTTGTTTAATTCTTTCCTTGACCTTTGAATAATTTCCACCCAGGCTTTGCCCCTAAGATTAAAATTCCACAAGCTTGCTCCTCCATTATTCTTTCCTTTGCAAACACTATCTCACTTACAAAGAGTAAACCTAAATTTTTCCTTTCATCCTTTCCACAGAAAGTCTCTTTGAAATTTATCAACTTCTAATGCTATACCCACTAGCAATCTTAAAGTGACATCATATAAATAGATATGGATTGCAATATAGTCTTTATAATTTGTATCCTTCCTGCAGTGGTTAAGAACTTAAATTTTGAGCCTATGAAACATGATTTCTTTCTATCCAAACAAGATATCCAAAGCTCCTTTTTATTTTCTTTAGAGACAAATTATTATCCAATTAGGTTGATGGAAATTTAATTTTAAACCCTAAAATATCTATAAAAAATTATTGTAAATCTAGGTTAGTCTTAATGAAAATCCTAAATTTTGTAATATTAACAAATTTTCTAGTAGCCTTCTCATAGTATGATAATATTGATTTAAACTGCATAGCCTCACTGATTAAGGGATGGCCCAAAACAAAAGTATCATCAACAAATTGGAGGTGATATTTGAAGGGATCAATTTTTGCAATCTAAATACATTTAATTTTTTTTCCCATTTTTCCATTTGACAAAGCTATCCCTAATGCTTCTACAAGAATAATGAATATATAAGTAGATAGTGGATCACCTTAGTAGGGTCTATAAGATGAATTAAAGTAACAAGTAGGAGAACTATTAATCAAAATAGAATATTTTATAGTGCTATAACCGATGTCTTTTGAAGCCTTAATATTAATGTAAAACTCATAGGATAAATATCACAAGATCAAATATATGATAGCCACAATATAGTAAGATCAAGATAATGATGTAAAAAAAATAATATGAGCCAACTAATATGTAAATCAAGGCTTATAATAAATCAACTAACATTCATTAATAAGCAGCAATATGAATGTAATAGCCTAAATCATACATGTACAAAGCATGTAGCACAACTTACAATATTAGTTTCTCAAATGTATGTAATCTTTATTACTCCTCTTTCTCTTACAAATGTATCATAAAACTCTATTACAATAAGGACAACTATACTCACAATACTTGCTATGATCACTATGCTCACTATGCTTACTATGTATGAGATATATGAGATGTTCCTCCATGGAGTAATATATAGCCATTGTAGAATGACTCTTTGGTTACTTGAATCTTCCTTTCCTTATGCCAAGTCTCGTGACTCCTGGCTTCTCTATTTAACACTTGCATACACATGAATCTATCTTGTATGCACACCTAGACATGAATCTTCACTTAGCACACTCTAATCTAAAGATATTTGTGCATATATACTCACATTACACTTGTACACATGACACTTGTACATTTCCTACACATTATTACATTATATAAAATATTTACTCACACTCTAATCTAATTTTCAACCCTAATATAATATTTACAATATGTACCATGAGGATACATTAGCATATACTAAATAATATTATATTCTCCAACACCCCCCTTGTATTACTGTTGGCATTTTTACATTGTGCCACATTACAATTCTGATGGAATTTTTTTGGATATTTTTTATTGTAAAAGCGGTGAAATATATTGAATCTATGTTGCAGTTCATTTTTTGTGTGCTAATTTTCTTTCTAATTTTCATGGGTCTCATGCTTAGGAATAATGGGTGCTACAAGGTAAATTTTTTGTGGAGAATGGTGTGAAAATCAGTGAATATATCCCAAAGACATCGATGAAAACAACACTTAAAAGACCAAGGTTAAAAAGTACATAATAGCATTTTCCCCCCAAGTGAAGGGTGAAAATCCTTATCGCTCTTCCCCGAGGTGAAGACAATCTTTTTTATTCAAAAAATCTTGTTGCCAAGCAAAGGAAAGAGAAGAATTACGTTTTCTCCCAAAGTGAGGGTAAAGAACTCATTCGCCATGCTTTGGTATGAATGTAAATTTGAAAAATAAAAAATATGTTAAGTCGGAAAATATGACTTCACCCCAAGAGAGAGGCAAAGTCCCTTTTGCCCCTCCTTGGGGTGAAAATGCATTTAAATAAAAGGAAGGTGGTGGGCCCAAAGTTGAAGAACAACATGTAAAGAGCAACGAACACCATTCTATTCCATTAAATCAATTAAATAATACATCGTAGGTTCAAATTAATCTGTATGAAATGGATCTCGTTAACAATAACGAGCCCAAATAATATATGCTATCTAGATGCTAACAAACAATAGTGTGCATATAACAATAATGTAATAGTAGCTAACTGAAATCAAATATACGCTAACATCCCCCCCTTATTACATTATTTTGCAATACAAAGAGAGCTATGAAACAACTCAAATTTGATATGTGCAAGTGCCTTAGTGAAAATATTCGCAACTTGAGCATTGGTGGGAATGTACTGAAGTTGAATTTAATACCTTGGAACTTTATCTCAAATGAAGTGGCATTGTGTGTCAATGTGTTTGGTTCTTTCATGATGCACTGGATTCTTAACAAGGTTTAAAACACCTGGTTGTTGCAGAACAAGTGAATTGGAGATTTGGATGGATGATCCATACATTTCAAGATGCGATCCAACCATATCGTCTCACACACTGCTTCATGTGTGGTGTGATGCTCTGCCTTTGTAGATAAAATAGCAACCACCTATTGCTTCTTATTGTGCCAAGAGACAAGATTGGATCCAAGATGAAAAATATATCTTGAAGTTGAATTTTGATCATCATATTATCCGGCATAGTCAGATTTTGTGTATCCTTGCAAGAAGAATTTATAATTCTTATTTTACTCTAGGCCATATTCAATAGTACCATGGACATAGTGAAGAACACATTTTGTTGCTTTCCAATGAGTGGTCTTAGGCTCCTGCATCAACCTCGAAATATAGTTGACAGCAAACATGATATCTGGCCTAGTTTCTGTCAGATATATGAGACTCCTGATCAGCTATCGATAGAGAGTACCATCTACCTAAGGTAAATCATCATACCATGATAACTAAAGCCCTGATTCCATAGGAGTTGCCATTGGCTTACAATCAGTCATGCGATACTTTTCTAACAATGTCTTGGCATAATTTTTCTGTGACACCTTGATGTGGTGCTTCTTCTGGTTCACTTCCAAGCCAAGAAAATAGTGGAGAATTTTGAGATATTTCATATTAAAAGATTTGCACAAGTCACTTTTGACAAAATTATCAAATTTTTTGAGTTGTTTGTGATAATCAGATCATCCACATAGAGTACAAGAAACACTATTTCAGAAACTTGTTTCTTGAAATAGAGGTTTGCATATGATAGACTTCTCTTAAATCCATGCTATAGTATGTGATCATCCATATTTATATACCAAGCTCAAGGAGCTTGTTTCAAACCGTACAAGGACTTGACCAATTTGCACACTTTATGCTCTTGGAATTCCACTTTAAATCCTTTAGGTTGTGTCATATAGACTTCTTCTTGGAGATCACCATTCAATAAGGCACTCTTGACATCCATATGATGAACTTTCCACCTGAATTGTGCTACCATAGCACAAATAACTTGAATGGTTGTCATCCGAGTAGTAGGAGAAAAAATTTCCTCATAGTCGATGCCTTCCTTTTGCGCATAGCCCTTTGCAAGGATACGGGTCTTATGCTTATTAATTGTACCATATACCTTCTACTTGACTTTGTACACCCATTTGTATACTATGGGATTCTTTCCTTGTGGAAGATTGATAAGCTTCCAAGTCTTGTTTTTTCTTAGAGACATGTACTCTGCATCCATAGCAATCTTCCATTGTGGCTCACTAAGGGCATCTTGTACTGTGGTGGATTCATGCTCATCAAGTGAATACATAAACACCTTGTCATCATCCACATCCATATCCTCTATTTCTCTCTTTGGATCTACTGAAAGCTCCTCAAAATATTGATAAATGTCATCAACATCAGTAGTCTCTATTGTTACTCTATCCTGTTGAGCCATACTACGAGTACGAGGTCTATTCAAAGTCAAACCTGGTGGTGTGGATAACTTTGAGTCTCTTGATAGTACTTTTTTACCATTTAGGAATCTTATTCTATGGTTATGAATAAGAAGGTCCTCCTATCTGAGGTGACGAAGGAGACTTCTTATTTTTAGATTCTATAAAATCTAGGTATACATCAAATGTGCTTTGTGATGTGAAAGCCTCATCAAAAATAACATCTCTACTAATATGAATCTTCTTGGTCAAAGTATCAATAAAATGATAACCCTTAGAGTGCTCATCATAACCAAGAAGAACACATTTCAAGGTCTTCTCATCTAGCTTCTTCCTTTTCTCTTTTGGTATGTGCATAAAATCCTTACATCCAAAAATGCGTAGATGAGTATGGAGGGTTTTCGACCACACCATTATTCCTATGGATTTATTCCTTTTAGGGCATTTATGGGTACCCTATTAAACATGTATACTATTGTGGTGACAACTTCTACCCAAAACTATTACTTTAGATGAGCTCCTGTGAGCATACAATGAACCATTTCCATGATGGAACGGTTCCTCCATTCAACAACTCCATTTTGTTGAGGAGTATAAGTAGTAGTGAACTATCTCTTGATACCATGTGCAGTCAAATATGCATAAAATTCTTTAGAGGTGAAATCCCCCCCTCGATCTTAGCAGAGGGTCTTTATAGAAGTCCCTAACTCCTCAACAAATTTCTTGAATTGTTGGAAGAAACTAAAGGCTTCATATTTTAGATGAAGAAATAAAACCCACATATTTCATGAGTAATCATCTACAAACAACTGAAAGTACCTCTTCCTATATAACTATTTGGTGTGAAAGGACCACATAGATCGGTGTGAATTAACTCCATAGGTTTCTTTTCTTGTGTAGAGCTCTTTTCAAATGGTACTCTATGTGCTTTTCTTCCAAGAAATCAGAGCACACTAGTAATGTAGAGGAAATGGAGGGAAGGCCCTTTACCATCTCATATTTACTTAGCTCAAGTAAATAGCCAACACTTAGATACCCATATCTCTTGTACTAAAGTGAAGTTGCCTCCTTTGTAGAGACTGACATGGCAACATGAGGGGTAGAGATAGCATCTAATGCAAACAAGCCATGCTTGTATGAAGTTGGTGCAATATTTTTACCCCTCTTGGTGATAAAACAACACTTCTTTCCATCCTCAACATGAAAATCAACAACCATATCTTTATCCAAAATTTGTGTGACTGACAACAAATTATTTGCCAATCCTGGAACATATAGGACTCTTTCAATATGAATTTTGCCATCGGGAAGGTTTACTAAAACTGTACCCTCACCCTAAACTTGGTAGATTTTATCATCAGCAATAGTGAAGGGTTTGCCCTCCTTGGCTTCATATGTCTCAAACCTCGATTTATCGTCGGTCATATGCTTACTGGTATCAGAAGCAACATACCATATAGGATCCTTCTACTTGGAGGTTGTGGTAGTCATGAGCACCTTGTGTGCCCACTCAGAATCAGAGTCATATTCTTCAACAACAACATTTATCTTGGGTTGCTTGTTTTTGTTATGTGGTTTTTTAGGGCCCTTGTTCTTAGGTTGTTTGCTTTTGTGCCAACATATATTTGTGTCATGGGTATCCTTGTCACAAATATTACAATATATATTTTCTTGTTGAGATTTTTTACCCTTGGAATCCTTGGAAGAATTTCCTCCCTTCTGAAAATTACCCTTCTTCTTAGAACCCTTATATTGGTAAAACATCTATCTAATCAACAAAAACTGCATTTGTGCGCCCTAGATACGACCAAAATTGAAAGTTCAAAGGAAAGAAATGTCTTTCATGCCAATCTCCAGAGATGGTTGGTTCCCTTACTAATCCTAAATGGTTAAGATAAGAGTTGCAAGAATGAAATGAAAAAGTATAGAAAGAAATGGAAATATGGCCACAGGCCAAAGTGTAGAATTTAGGGCAAACTAGCAACAAGAATTCTCACCGAGCATTATATAGCATATCATAGAAAGTAAGCAGCAGAATTAAATCACAATTTCACAGAGACAATTTTTGAAATCACACTCTAGTACTCACTCCCTCATCGATAATTTTTGAACTCAGATTGTAGGATTTAAACTTTACAACAGATAATGAACACGAGCAGGAAATAGAAGTGCTAAAATAGAAAGAAATCACACAAAAATCGCTTGCAAAATTTTGAAGCCAAGTTTCTTATTTTTATTCAGAGAACTTGAATATTTTTGTCGTAAAATGTCTCCGCACACCTTTACAATGAAAATGTGCTTAGTATTTATAGAGGTTTGCACCTCTTTCATTAAATACATGAAAGGACCCAATGTCCATAAATCAGAGACATGGTGAGTCATTATTTCTTGGAAGTATCCTACTGATAATCATGATCTAAAAATGGTTATGGATGACAAGGCATTCGAGCACAAGGGCATTAAATTTGGGCCACCTCCATCCTCTCAAAAATCAAACATGAGCTTCATTAATTTACTATGTATTGAATTTGCTTTGGAGAGGGAGTAAAATCACCGAGAAGGCGTTCTTGAAAATGACAAAAAATCTTCCACTTCACCACCAATATTAAATTGTGGCCCTTATCTAAGCATATCCTTGATTGGAATTCACATTTTAAATATTGCCCAAGATGACGGTAATTAATGACCAAATATACATATTTTAATTCATCATATGTTATGTCATAAATTTGCATTTGGATGAAGAATAAACCAACTGATATTTTAAAAATACCATTCGCCTCCCAAGTGGTGCAACAAATAAAAACACCTTTACCCAAACTTAAACGTTGTTGAAATACATTTTTCGAAACTTATTCACCTAAAATTTAAAAAAAAATTTAATGACGTTCACCCCTGAAGTGCATTCACCCATCATAGTTGCCCATTATAGTCACCCATCAAAGTTACCCATCCAAGTCACCCATAACAATCGCCCATCAAAGTCACTCATCACAATCGCCCATCAAAGTTGCCCATCAAAGTTGCCCATCAAAGTTTCCCATCAAAGTCGCCCATCACAATCACCCATCAAAATTGCCCATCACAGTCGCCCATCATAGTCACCCATCAAAGTTGCCCATCAAAGTCGCCCATCAAATTCACCCACCATAGTTGCCCATCATAGTCATCCATAAAATTCGCCCATAAAATTCACCCATCACAGTCGCCCATCACAATCGCCCATCAAAGTCGCCCATCACAGTCGCCCATCAAAGTCGCCCATCAAGTGCTTTCACCCATCAGTTTCATCCCTGAGAAGGGCAAAAATAATTTTTGCCCCTCCTGAGGGGCAACTTTGACTTTGACTGCGCCCAACAATTTCTTCCTTCTATTTTCACCTTGAAGATTGATTTTTGGTGATAAAGCTTCTTGGAGCCATAACTTTTGATCCGTTCACCTGATTGGTTATTATAATATATCATTGGAAAGCTTGAGAAAATATATATCACAATGAAATATCTAAAAATCATTTCATCTAATTTTCCTTTCACTACTAGATGTACTTCACTTGATGAATTTAAAATTTTATTTTTTAGTGTGGCAAAAATACCAACACTTTTGGTGGCTCATGGGGTATTTAGCTCATCTGGATGTAATCGATCCCAGTGCCTTTATCCATTGGGAAATAGAGTCACAACTACCTACTGCATCAAACTATTTACTGCTTGCATCAGATTCTTCATACACTACCTGATATTGTTCATTTTTTTACCCCATGCGAGGCACTTCACCGAACTCAGCTGATTTTCTCTACTTCAGGGTGCTCTAGAAAGATTGTGATTTCTGATGCCAACAACTCCTGTAATCCAAAAACAAACTGGAAAAAAATAAAATAGAGGTTGTTGATGGTTTAGCTCAACATAAGGAGTAAAAATAGACTAGTCCATGGTTACGCTCACCCTTAACGAGGTTGGTATACTCACATTGATGATGGAATTAACGGGGGTGAAATATGAGGTAGATGATGGTGGAACAAAAAATGAGTTAGGGGTAGAGGCAAAAAAACTAGAATATAAAGGAAAGGAAATGAAAATGGTGGAAGGAGCAATGGTGACTAATGACTATGAAATGGGGAGGGGAATAGAAGTGGTGGGTACAGTGAATGAAGCATCAAGGGAAGAGAAAATGTGTACCTACGGGCTCTAACACCATGCCCTCAACACTTTATTTATCAACCGATCTATTTACAATATTTACACAAAAAATTATGACATGATTGGCATACCGCCACCACAAACCTGGATTTGGGTTCATATCCAATGAATCTGCAGTGTCCAGACCAGATATGATTGTACTTCAAGCAATATTTGAAGTTTGTATGTCCTCTTACCAAATTTTGCCAAGTTGCAAGCCAACTATAATGTGCTAGGTTATCATGCATGCCAATACTTATACAATTATTGAATAATATGGTAAAAATATTTACCATATGGGAATGTTCTTCGAGTACTAGTTGTGGTGATGACTGGAACCAATATCACCACTCTTGGGGGTCCATTGGCTATGGGATCTTGGGTACATGCTCCTCTAACTCCTTTATGTGATAGCAGGATCTTTCTAGTGATAGCCCTACTATTAGTATCTCCTTAGTACTAGTCTCCCGATGAGGTATGCTTATTGGGTCTCGACCACGTATTTGCGTGCTATGCTTAGGGATACAAAAAGGGTACAAAATTGTGCCCTCTTCATACTCAAATCTTCTTGTTAAACTCTTCTCCACTTCTTGGTCCTTTTCTTCAAGAAAGTTGTAAGCTATCATATTGTTCATTATTGGAATAATACTTGCATATTTCGTCTGCTGGTGTTGGGATATATTCACCCCTTCTCTCTTCATCCCCTAATGGAAATTGCAAGTAACCATATTGTTCATTGTTGGAGCAGTGCTTGCATATTCCCTTCATTGGCCCTAGATGAGATTCACCTCTTGTGCTCCACACAACTACGTTCCAGGTCTTTGCACAGTTTGAGGGATCTGCCATTGTGAATATTGTGCAAGACATATGGGAGCAACAACTATCAAAGAGAGTGATGGAAAGGCAGTTTCTCTCCACTGTATTTTTCTCGATTGGAGCAGGAGCTACTCTACTTGTATCACTTATTGAAATATTTGAGGGAATATTTGTTCCCCAGATTGTAGTAGGAGGAGGCTTATGTCCGAGTGGAGAGCCCGAATATAGTAGAGGTGGGCCTGGGCAGGTGTCAGCTGGATATTCTCTAGAATTATCCTCCAACTCCTCCACAATTGAACATTAAATTCTATGATGCTCTCTAGAGGTGCTCTTGTGATGGTGGAGAGGTGCATCAAGAGTTGAAAGGGATCCTGAGAGCCATCAAATATGTTAACTACTACTCCTGCCAAGTCCACCCATAAGCAAATGCTCTTACGCTCGATCATTTTGCACCACTACAATGCCCTTCCTTCTAGAGAGAAGACCAAAAGTTTGATCATGACATCTTCTTGTTCTTGCCCTCATCCCTGTTCTTGTCCATGCCTTGATCCTTGGACCTGATCATGCCACTGTTCCTGTTCCTGTATTATGGAATTTTAGCTCTACACTGTCTGATTATGTGACCTTCATTGTTGCACTTGAAACACTTGACGATGTTATTTCTCTAAGGTAAACCTGATCTTTGAATCCACCAGTTCTGACCAAACCTATTTTGACCAAACCTGTTCTGACCAAACCTATTCTTGTTATTTGCCTTGCAATAAACTGCCTTGTGCCCAAACTATTGACAAGAGTAGCAATACCCTTGAAAGTAACTAGCACTTCTAAAACTGTCATTTACCTTCTTCACTTGAGCCATGCAATGTGAAGCCATGTGACCAAACCTGTGACAAGAAAAACATCTGCCTTGAAAATTTCCTTTATTTGACCTCTTAGGTTCTGAAAACTTCTTCTTCTCATTTTGAATTCTGTTTTTTGTTTTTGTGCATCTATCATTCAAGGACTCATTTTCTAAAATACTTTCCTCATCAGAACTCTCTTCCTTTTGGAGTCTCTTACTAGACTCTCCAACTTGTTCCTTGTGTGGCTTAACAAAACCAAGGCCTATTTTATCTCGTTGTCTTTCTTTGACCTTTGATGAGTGACTTAACCTTTTTGGAGCTATCTTGGAACCTGTAAAGCTTATCCTTGTACTCTTTAGTTTCCTCTTTCAAAGAAGCCATTTTCTGTTCTAACTCACTATACTCAAGAACCTTAGACTCTAACTCATCCTTGAGTTCTTGTGTCATAGCTATAGAGAAGTCAAGACTTTCTATAAGATCATCTCTCTCCATACAACATTCATCTAACTTATCCTTGAGTCTAGCATTCTTCTTTCTTTCCTTTTTCAAAACACTAAGAGCACTAATAAGTTCACCTTTAAGATCTACTTCTCCTTTCTCTATATCTTCCTCTATTTTTTTGCTTTTTGAATCATCAAAGCCTTTTTCAGATTTCTTATCACTAGAGGTGCTACCCTTTTCAAAAACCATACATGCATCTTCCTTATAGTTTTCTGAAGCATCCTCATACATACTAGAAACCAAATCATTATTTGTGTAATCATCCTCAAGGTGACCAAAGTTTCCACATCTAAGACATTTCATGATAATGAATCTATGTTTCGGTTCTTCCTCTTTTTTTGATATGAACAACATCTCATTTTCATCATCACTTGAAGAACTTTCACTATCACTACTAGAACACTTACTTGCTTTGTCTAGGTAGAAACTCTTCTTGTGCTTGTGAGAATACCTCTTCCTTGATTACTGTGCTCATCTTTGTTTTTCCTGTGATGCTTGTGCTTTTCAGAATTCTTGCTCTTAGAATCCTGTTTATCTTCATCACTTTCATTCTTGGGAATAGTGCAGTCAGTAGCATAATGACCAAACTTTCCACAATTGAAACATCTTACATTTTTCATACTTTTGTGCTTTCTAGAGAACTTGCCTTTCTTGCTGTAATATGCCTCTTCATCACTAGAAGACTCATCACTATCTTGAAGCTGTTTACCCTTGGATTTCTTGGTAGCTTTGAAAGCTGCCTCTTTCTTGACATCAACCTTCACTTGAGTTCTTAACTCAAATGCTGCAAGTATACTATGGAGCTCATCCTTTTTCAACTTATCCAAATCTTTAGCTTCCTCAATAGCAGAAATCTTTTCACTAAATCTATTAGGAAGAGATCTTAAAATCTTATCACAAACATCATTTTCAGCAAGCTCAAGACCTAAGTCTTTCATGGAGTTAACAATCTCATCCATACGAAGCATGTAGTCACTAATATTTTCATCATCATTCATCTTGATTTGTTCAAACATACCTTTGAAGTGTCTCAACTTGGCCTTTCTGACATTTGTATCACCTGTATGAACCACCTTCAACTGTTTCCACATTTCACTAGTTGTCTTGCAGTGAATCACTTTGGTGAGATTTGCTTTCTGTAAGCCTTTAAGGATTGCATTCATTGCTTTTGAATTGCTGTGATGTGGGAGCCTTTCTTCTTTAGTATTAGGACCATGTTCAGGAATAGTGTACTCATCTTCAATCACTTCCCAAACCTCATTCCCAAGTGCCATTAGATGAACCTTCATCCTTGCACTCCAAAGACCAAAATCTGACCCATCAAGAATAGGTGTTGCATTGCCACTTGAATGATCCATTGTGTTCTTTACTAGCTTTTCCTTCAAGTTGTTAAACTTTTCGAAGGCACCTGCTCCGATACCAATTGAAGAACACAAGCTTATACTGAGAGGGGGGGGTGAACAGTATAAGACCTCTTTTTACTTTTTCCATTATACTTCAAAACAGTAAAGCAATATACCCAAAACAATATAAAAGCAATGCACAATATCATCCACAAAGTGACATCAATTTTAACGTGGTTCACCCAGAATGGCTGGGCTACATCCACAAAACTTTTCTCTAAAAGTTATCTCAAAGTTCTTTGGGAATCCTTCCCAATTACAATGTTTATGAGCCTCGGCCCAAAGGAGATACTTTCCCCCAATCAGAATTTATGAGCCTCTACTCAAAGGAGATACCTTCTCCCAATCAGAATTTATGAGCCTCTGCTCAAAGGAGATACCTTCCCCTCTGCTCTGGAAATGATCCCTCAGAAGATCAACTACCTCTACCTCTTGCCGGCCACGTGGAACTCCTTTCCACCGAAGACCTCCTATCCTCAATGCTTAGCCTAAGAGACCTTCGCCTTCTATGATCACGTCCACAGTAGCTCGACGAACTCTGTACCAAACATAATCGGTTGGTCTATTACAAGTCTTCATCCTGTCCGTCGGATCTATCCAACTCTTGAACAAATCAATCCTCTCGCATACAAGCCTTCTCAAAGACTTGCCAAATCTGTCCTCGGGTTCTTCTCATAGAACCAGATGCACCTCTGTCCTCAAGTTCTCCGAAAGAACTATCAAACTCAGCTCACAAGTCCTCTGCTAGGACCTGTCCAAATCTGCTCACAAGTCCCCACCGAAACATGTCCAAAACTGCTCACAAGTCCCCACCGGAACCTGTCCAAAACTGCTCACAAGTCCCCACCGGAACCTGTCCAAAACTCAACAAGCTCACCAAGAAAAACTTTCTTAGTAGGAAATCACAAAGTGAATTGTTAGAGACCCAATGTGATTTTTCAAACTCATAGAAGCATAAAGAGAATTGTTAGAGACTCAATATGTTCTATACTCAACTCCCAATCTCAAAACTCAACTCAAATCAACTCAGCTCAATCTCAATCTCAAATCTGAAAACTCAACTCAATATCTAAAATGGATAGGATAAAATTCTTTCATTCAAGAACATGAAACCCCAACAATTGCCAACTATGCAAAGAATCACATAACAATGATACTCATGTTCTTTTCACCATCAATTAGGGCTTCAACAACAATGCTCATCAAACAAGGTTCAATCAACACCATTCAACTCAAAACACAACCTTGAAGCATTTCACAATCAACATCAGAAAAGGAAACAAGTAGAACTCCTTTTCTCTCCAACATTGTTTGAACAAAAATCATCCACCAACTCAAATCTCAATAGAACAAAACAACTTTTCAAATCATCAACAAAGAAGTAATCCCAACACTTTAACCAAGTAAAGAATAGCTTGATTATAACCAATTTAATGAAAGATAATGTCAATCTCAAAGCTGCCCACTTAAGGTTTCACAACTTCACACAAGAAGCAAATCTAACCTTAAAACATCATGCTTTCATTTCCATAATCAACCAAAAGCACTCTCAAAATTACAAGAAATATTTATCCCTTATACACCTTATTTCTCCCTTATAGTCTTATCAACAAAAAACTTTATCTCACATAAGAATGCAATAAGATAATGCAAACAACACTTTCAAAAGAATTTTTTATCAAAATTGAAGCAAGCTTCAAACTCCTTATAACTCCTAAGTTGTTTTTCTCTCTAATAAGCTTCCTCCATCCGCAAAATACACTAGCAAAAATTAATTTCGAAAATACCTTGGCCAACACCAAAAATTGCGCTATGGAGAAATTGCGCACGAAATCTAACACCACCCGTTGCGTCCACTTCAACGAAGAAAAACCCTTTTGCGTTATTCGAATGCAGAACCTCTCGTTTGGGTAGCATGCCAACAGCCTAGCCGCTATCGATATGCCAAAGGCGTTCGGTGAGGTTTAAACCTCACTTTGTTTCCCTTGTACCTTCTGTGCTAGGGCTAAAATAAACAACAGGCCTCCCTGTCGTTTGATGCAAATGACAACGACGAAACCTTACGACGGATACAAAAAATGAACGATGGATATCCAAACAGCGGATCACAAAATCTCAGCGAGGAAGAAGTCGAACATCAGATCGTGAAATTACAGCGAGCAACACTTTTCAAAAATGCGGATGGGATAATCTTTGATCTTCATCATGGGAGATTTATATGCAATCTTTCTCATAAACTCTTGACATCGGCGGAGGAGTTTAACACGTCGGCAGAGGAGTTTAACACGTCGGCGGAGGTCTTGGCTAGCGCCCATAATCTTAGAACATAGCGCCATCATAGTTAAGACATTTGTGCCATGGGTTAGGAGAACCCAATGCAAACAAATATTTATTTAAAAATAATTAAAAGGAACCTTAACAAGGTTTTTAATTATTTAAATAAATACTTCCTCCTGGACCCAAATGCATTAAACTAATGCATCCACCTGTAATCTTTAAACTTGCCAACTTGGAGTTTACAAAAGACCTTTGAAACTGTCATGTCGTAACCTTCATCAAAACAAGTTATTTGACATAAAATCAAATTCCTTCAATAACTTCTTGACATCAATGACAACTTATACACTTGAGCAAAGGCAATGTACCCAAAGTACCCAAAATTGCCAACAAATATTCTACTGATAGTCATGATTCTAAAAATAGTTATGGATGACAAGGCATTCAAGCACAAGGGCATTAAATTTGGGCCACCTCCATCCTCTCAAAAATCAAACATGAGCTTCATTAATTTACTCCGTATTGAATTTGCTTTGGAGAGGGAGTAAAATCACCGAGAAGGCATTCTTGAAAATGACAAAAAATCTTCCACTTTGCCACCAATATTAAATTGCGGCCCTTATCTAAGCATATCCTTGATTGGAATTCACATTTTAATGGTAAAATATACATCTTTTAATTCATCATATGCTCTTTCATAATTTTGCATTCGGATGAAAAATAAACCAACCGAGCTTTTAAAAATACCATTCACCTCCCAAGTGGGGCAACGAAGAAAAATACCTTTATTTGAACTCAAATATTTCTGAAATATATTTTTTAAAACGTCTTCACCCAAAATTTAAAAAAAAAAACTTTTAATGACATTCTCTAGAGCCAAAGATAGTTTTGAAGGTTGGTCAAATGAGGAACCCATATCTTGAATATCAGATTGAGTTGATTGAACTTTAGGTTGCTCATTTGTAGTTTCTGTTACAATATTAATAATATCATCATGATGGGACACATTAACATGCAATATTTGATTGGTTTCTTATTTTTGATAATTGAATAGGGGTTCTTTGGAGATCCCCATGTCTTGATTGATTATTGGTATTTGTTGTGTAGGAGTTTGATTGTTTATTGGAGATTTATAATCAGTTGTAGATTGTAATTCCTTTATATTAAAAATACCCTCATCAATCAAATCTTGAATTGAACATCTTAAATCTTTACATTTTTGTGTCATATGTCCATCCACTCTATGATATTCACAATGTAGTTCAGGTTTAAACCAATCTGTTGTGGTATCAGGTTGTCTTATGTAAGGGAGTTCAATCCTATTTGTGTCAAGTAAATACTTGAGAATTATATCCATTGGTTGATTAAGCTTTGTAAATGTACGTGATGAAGGTTTTCGAGAGGTTTTTGATATGTGCCTTAGGAGTTCAGTCATAAAAGGACCTAATGGTTTCTCACCTCTCTTTTCTTTGTTATGGGTAGAATGATGATAGGAAGATTGTGAAGTATGATGTGAGTGCATAGTAGGATTGGAAGAATAAGTATTTTCTTGTTGAAATGGATGTGTTGTATTGAGAGAAGAATATTGAAAAGGTGGAGGAGGATTGTATGTGGATTGATAGACATAATATGGATATATGGGAGAGTTATGAAGAGGATTGGAAAAGGGATTGTCCTGTTGGGTTAAGGATGAAAAATGAGAAGAGTGTGATGGAGGTGATGTTGAATAGGGATGAGATGGGTCATAATCAATAAATGTATTTGGCTGAATTCTTCCAACATTACTGATGGGCTCATATGGATTTGAGTAAAAATTCATGGTTTCTTTAGTACTTCTGAAAGTAATATTTAATATCTACTATTTAGAATTGAATCTAAAACATACAAACTTGAAATGATGATTTTGTTATATTTTTTTCTTGTATACATATACATTTATATTTTTATTTTTTTATTTTTTTTTTTCAAAAGGTTTTTAGTTTTCACGTCGGGTTCACCAAAATGTATCGCTCCAAATTTTTTGCACCCTTACGTTCAGGCTATAGGATCCGTGCCCAGAAGTGGGATGTGAAAAGGATGGGACAATACCTCGGACTGAGAGGCCCTTTGAAGGTCTTGCCTCTCGGGGGAGGGGTATTAAGGTGATTTTTTGACGGATGGTGGGGTTCACCAGGAAACGTTTAGTGGCAGTCTCCACGCCTAGGTTGAGAGGGTGTTTGATGTGTTCATTTTTATGCTTGATCATCCAAGTCCTAGGTTTGGCCAAATGAATCTAAGCTGTTTTATATGAAATGCAAATTAAATGAGTACAAAAAATAGATTTGAACAAAAAACACAGAGAATAATCTAGATGAGAAAAGTCATACCTGATTCTGGATGTCTAATGGACGTTCTGATTTTTGAAGCAGTCCAGATTGTCTGGAATTTTATAGGATCGTCTCTAATCTGACAGGATCGTCCCTGATCTACTGATTTTACAAGATCGTCTCTAATCTGACAAGATCATCTCTAATCTGATGATATCGTCTCTAATTTGACAAGATCTTCTCTAATCTGACGATATCGTCAGACGAATTACGTCGAGAGACCCGCAATTACGTGAAATGGATACCAAGAACAAAAAATACAATTGCAAAAGCAAGGGAAAATGATGGAAATGAAAGTATGAATGCTAGAATAACAATTACAGATGATAAATTAAATGAAATGCATTATCTTAATGACTGAATTTAACCTTATCATGCATCTAGGCTACATGAGGTGAACTCCAAGATGCAAAGCAGTAATAAGCTTAACTAATGCAAATCAAAAATAGTAGATAATGGACAGAGAATGCAAACTCAGGGCATGGATTGCCCCCAATGTTGGCTGTAGTCGAAATCACCTGCAAAATACAAAATCGTCTTGAATTGTGACGTGATCGTCCGAGATCGTACAGGATCTTCTGCGACGATCTGAGCTTGCTCCGGCTAAAGAATGACAAAGTTCCTACAAGAAAATTTGAAAAGGGACAAAGGCAAACAGTAGTCTAAGACATTCTAATGCATGTAAAACTCGAAGTGCAATAAAATTCAGCCAGGGGAATGTCAAGGAGAGGGCCTATGATTAAATAGGCATAGGAAGGAGGTTGGGAGGTTGGAGATCATCCCAATTTGGGAGATCTCTAATCTGAAGATATCGTCAGACGAATTCGTCAGAGACCTGCAATTACAGAAATGGATACCAAGAACAAAAAATACAATTGCAAAAGCAAGGGAAAATTATGGAAATGAAAGTATGAATGCTAGAATAACAATTAGAGATGATAAATTAAATGAAATGCATTATCTTAATGACTGACTTTAACCTTATCATGCATCTAGGCTACATGAGGTGAACTCCAAGATGCAAAGCAGTAATAAGCTTAACTAATGCAAAGAAAAAATAGTAGATAATGGACAGAGAATGCAAACTCAGGGCACGGATTGCCCCCAATGTTGGCTGCAGTCGAAATCGCCTGCAAAATACAAAATCTTCTTGAATTGTGATGTGATCGTCCGAGATCGTACAGGATCGTCTGCGACGATCTGAGCTTGCTCCGGCTAAAGAATGACAAAGTTCCTGCAAGAAAATTTGAAAAGGGACAAAGGCAAACAGTAGTCTAAGACATTCTAATGCATGTAAAACTTGAAGTGCAATAAAATTCAGCCAAGGGAATGTCAAGGGGAGGGACTAAGATTAAATAGGCATAGGAAGGAGGTTGGGAGGTTGGAGATCATCCCAATTTGGGAGATCTCCAACGAGGGAAGTCTCTAACTGCGCAGACACGCTTTTGCCCCGGTTAGAGACGTCGTTGAAACATAAGCTAATTATGAAAAATCAGTTTTGGGACGAAATCGTCTGGACGTTCTTCTCCAGACGAATTCGTCCGATCTGATGCGATATCGTCTTATCGGCGACAATATCATCCAACAGTCACAACAAATCCTAAAAATGGCATGAAAAACGAGGAAAGCGGTTTAACAGGCGGTTTGGGGTTAAAATTTAAATTTTGAATTATTACTAAGGTAATTTTAATTATTTGCTAAGGTTTACTGCACCAATTTTAGGGTGCTACATTTTTCCCCCTCTTTAGTGAATTTTCCAAAGAAAATGCGTTAAATATGAGTTCTTCTCGATCTACGAGAAAGCAAAAATTATTCTCATTTTTAGGCGACGATTCTAGGTCGAATCGTACGACAACTTACTATGGTGCCCCCTCCGTGTTTTTACCCAAATCGAACATTTGAGGTAAAAACGCGGAAAAGAAAAATTTTAAAATGTTGTTAAGTGTTTTTGAATAAAATTAAGAAAAATAGGGAAAAACCCTAATTCATTTGTACTATTCACTTTGTCTGTTTTGGTATGATGTACATAATTTTGATATATATTTATGATCTTTTTTGTGATATGACTTGTGTATATGTTTTATGATGCTTTAATGTTTTGATTTGTTTGTTGATTGGATTGATGATTCATGTAATTATGTCATGTTGAAATATTATAATTTGATGTCATGCTGTAAGATTTTAAATGAAATAATCTGATGTGAACAATTGGTTGTGGTGGTGTGATTTGATAAAAAAAATAAAAAGGGACTTCTAACAATAATTTCAAAGGACATTGTCGCTGTTATAGACCATTTCATGGAGTCGCCGCTCACTCGGTCGTCAAGCTAATCCCAGTATAGAAATATTGTTAAAAGTAAAAGAGTGCTTAAGAGACTGTCTTAAGACTTTGTGTTGTGATGATAGAAATGATGGTTTTGATGATTTGTTTTCAGATTTTCATAAAAAAATAGTATGCATGAGATACGAAAATATGATTTTGCTAGGCATAAATTCCTAAGTGTGATAAAATTTTGAACAATTCCTTAGAATTTATACCATGGTTGCAAAATTGAATAATGAACATAATGACATGAAATAGAATAAGTGTTCGTTTGTTTGTAAACCATAATTGTGTAACATAATGATGCAAGTCATATGTGTTTGATAAATTTATTTTAAAATAAATGGAACATAAAATTAGAACAATGGTTTACGCTAGGCATAGAATTATAGGTATAGACTTATACCATCATCGTGAAATCCAAAAAATAAAAAAGATTGTTTGTTTTATTGTAAGATGAATTTATGACCTTTGATAAACAGAAAAATAATGAAAATTTTGTTTGAAATTATTTTTGAGATTTTGTGAGAAGATGTATGTAATTGCTCTTATAGAAAATAAGAATTCTGAAATAAAAGGATAAAATTATTCTGAAAAGAGTTACAAAAATATCTTAAATTATCTCAAAGAGAAATGTAGATTTATAAGGAATCCTCATGTGCAAATGTGAGTTCATTACCGATCTTGATTTATCATAATGATACAAAATCTCTCAAATACAAATGTGTGTGCGATTGTATTGTTCATTTACCAGTTTTGAGCAAGATAATTTGATACAAGTGATTTGAATTAACCAAATAAGTTTTCATTAACCATGATTTAGATGCATATAACCGTACCGGACTACTATGTAAGTTAGGTTATCAAGAGCTAGCTAATCCATAAGCTGACAGAGGTCTGTACAAAATAAGGTCACTAATGTGACAGACATATCGCCACGCTAGGATTTACCCAAGGCCAAGTGGGTTGGGTACAAACCACATTGTTATGGGGCTTACCTCACGGTTTCGAATAATTGAGAATTCCAAGGATTCAAGCTCATTCACCCTTCTTTTCTTTTCAAGGGGTAGGGAAAGGATTTTATTGCATTTTTGCTTTTGCATTTCTCTTTTGCTTCTTCTTTTTTCTCTTTTTTTTTGTACTTTTGTATTTTTGCTTGATATTTGAGATAATGCTGAAATATTGTTGTGATGATTCAAAATAACATTTTTCTTGTTCTCTTTTTCTTTGACTTTTCTTTGCTTCCTATGCTAGGGATATTTGCTCGGGTTAGCTGTAGAGCAAGGGATTTTTATTCTGGGTAGGGGTGAGCTTGTCCTTTTGTCAATTCTCAAATATTATAGACCATGTGCATGATAGGATAGCAAGGGAAACTTTTAGCTCAAGAAACCATGTCTACTATGTAGCATCATATTGAATTTGCAATGAAATCATTTTAATGTGAAAAAAATATACTTGGTTCAAGTAAATAACAAGATCAGTTCTCTATGCTCAAAACTTTATTTAATTCAAATGTGGACTTTGATATAAGAGAGATAAGTAATCATGCCAGATAAAATCAAGATTTTATTCATGTGTTTGTGAAATGTGAGGGATTCCAAATAAATGCTAATTTATCCGAAATAATATGAAAATATAACTGCAATATTTTAAGAATGTAACAAGTACAATAAGTAAACATATACAACAAATGTTTTTGAAGCTTTTGATGATTTTGATGTTTTTATATTTTGATTTATGATGGAATTGGTGGTATATACAAAATGATCTATATACACTATACAAGGTTATTTGAGTACAGTGTCTAAGGTTGCTTCAAAATCAAAGGAGGTTTTGAAGGATAATTTGGTTGAGGTGAAGGTAAGAACAAAAGGTGATGAACAAAAGGTAGCGATAACAAAAGCTTTGTTATAATGTAGAATAATGTAGCAAAAGATTTTACTTTAATATGTGTAAAATTGATCATGTTACAAAATAAAATGTAAGAAGGATAAGAAAGTTCTTCATTCTTATCACTATCTTCCAAGTCTTGATAAGATGGAGGGAGCATATGTGAAAGATATGCATGAGTGTTATTTGGTAAACAAGGATGATCATATATGGATGAAGAAAAATGATGGATAGAAGGTAATTGTGACAATGGAGAATGTATAGAACTTGATGTTTCTTGAATTTCAGTATTAAAAGATTTTATAATAACATTTGATTCATTAAGATCTTCTTCCTTTAATTTTATTTTTTGTAATAATTGATAAGTGCATAAACTAAGAGAGGAGCCATTATCTACCATGATAGTTTTAACAAGTATTTCTTTACTAGATCCTGTAATGTAAAGAGATAAGTCTTCTTGTGGAGTAGAGGAAGGAATATCCTCATCATAGAATGAAATATGATTAACCTCAAGAGGGTTTACACCATTAATTATGTTCTTAGAGAAAATATGATGAGGAACAAATTGTTGGCTAGGTATTTTGAACAAAGTTTCCTTATGAGAACTTTGTAATACTTCTAAAAGGGATATCTTTGCTTGAGGATTAATCACTTGTTGTTGGTTATCAAAGTGGATTTCAGATTGATATTTTGATTCTAAAGATGAGCTTTCTATGCTTACATTCCATTTTGGATCATTCTCTAGAGCCAAAGATAGTTTTGAAGGTTGGTCAAATGAGGAACCCATATCTTGAATATCGGATTGAGTTGATTGAACTTGAGGTTGCTCATTTGTAGTTTCTGTTACAATATTAATAATATCATCATGATGGGACACATTAACATGCAATATTTGATTGGTTTCTTGTTTTTGATAATTGAATAGGGGTTCTTGGGAGATCCCCATGTCTTGATTGATTATTGGTATTTGTTGTGTAGGATTTTGATTGTTTCTTGGAGATTTATAATCAGTTGTAGATTGTAATTCCTTTATATTAAAAAGACCCTCATCAATCAAATCTTGAATTGAACATCTTAAATCTTTACATTTTTGTGTCATATGTCCATCCACTCTATGATATTCACAATGTAGCTCAGGTTTAAACCAATCTGATGTGGTATCAGGTTGTCTTATGGAAGGGAGTTCAATCCTATTTGTGTCAAGTAAATACTTGAGAATTATATCCATTGGTTGATTAAGCTTTGTAAATGTACGTGATGAAGGTTTTCGAGAGGTTTTTGATATGTGCCTTAGGAGTTCAGTCATAAAAGGACCTAATGGTTTCTCACCTCTCTTTTCTTGGTTATGGGTAGAATGATGATAGGAAGATTGTGAAGTATGATGTGAGTGCATAGTAGGATTGGAAGAATAAGTATTTTCTTGTTGAAATGGATGTGTTGTATTGAGAGAAGAATATTGAAAAAGGTGGAGGAGGATTGTATGTGGATTGATAGACATAATATGGATATATGGGAGAGTTATGAAGAGGATTGGAAAAGGGATTGTCCTGTAGGGTTAAAAATGAAAAATGAGAAGAGTGTGATGGAGGTGATGTTGAATAGGGATGAGATTGGTCATAATCAATAAATGTATTTGGCTGAATTCTTCCAACATTACTGATGGGCTCATATGGATTTGAGTAAAAACTCCTGGTTTCTTTAGTACTTTTGAAAGTAATATTTAATATCTACTATTTAGAATTGAATCTAAAACATACAAAATTGAAATGATGATTTTGTTATATTTTTTTCTTGTATACATATACATTTATATTTTTATATTTTTATTTTTGTTTTCAAAAGGTTTTTAGTTTTCATGTCGGGTTCACCAAAATGTATCGCTCCAAATTTTTCCTACCCTTACCTTCAGGCAATAGGATCCGTGCCCGGAATGGGGATGTGAAAAGGATGGGACAATACCTCGGACTGAGAGGCCATTTGAAGGTCCCGCCTCTCGGGGGAGGGGTATTAAGGTGATTTTTTGACGGATGGTGGGGTTCACCAGGAAACATTTAGTGGCAGTCTCCACGCCTAAGTTGAGAGGGTGTTTGATGTGTTCATTTTTATGCTTGATCATCCAAGTCCTAGGTTTGGCCAAATGAATCTAAGTTGTCCTATATGAAATGCAAATTAAATGAGTACAAAAAATAGATTTGAATAGAAAACACAGAGAATAAGCTAGATGAGAAAAGTCATACCTGAGGATGTCTGATGGAGGTTCTGATTTTTGAAGCAGTCCAGATCGTCTAGAATTTGACAGGATTGTCTCTGATCTGACAAGATTGTCCCTGATCTACTGATCTGACAAGATCATCTCTAATATGACAAGATCATCTCTAATCTAATGATATCGTCTCTAATTTGACAAGATCGTCTCTAATCTGAGACCTGCAATTACAGAAATGGATACCAAGAACAAAAAATACAATTGCAAAAGCAAGGGAAAATGATGGAAATGAAAGTATGAATGCTAGAATAACAATTACATATGATAAATTAAATGAAATGCATTATCTTAATGACTGACTTTAACCTTATCATGCATCTAGGCTACATGAGGTGAACTCCAAGATGCAAAGCAGTAATAAGCTTAACTAATGCAAAGTAAAAATAGTAGATAATGGACAGAGAATGCAAACTCAGGGCATGGATTGCCCCCAATGTTGGCTGTAGTCGAAATCACCTACAAAATACAAAATCATCTTGAATTATGGCGTGATCGTCCGAGATCGTACAGGATCATCTGCGACGATCTGAGCTTGCTCCGGCTAAAGAATGACAAAGTTCTTACAAGAAAATTTGAAAAGGGACAAAGGCAAATAGTAGTCTAAGACATTCTAATGCATGTAAAACTTGAAGTGCAGAGAAATTCAGCCAGGGGAATGTCAAGGGGAGGGCCTAAGATTAAATAGGCATAGGAAGGAGGTTGGGAGGTTGGAGATCATCCCAATTTGGGAGATCTACAATGGGAGAAGTCTCTAACTACGTAGAACGAGGTCAGGCACTAGAGCAACAGGACGTGAGGTCTCAAGAGGAAAGACCAAGACCATATCCCTCACATTAGTGAACGAGGTTGTGAAGTGAAGACGCACAAGATTTTTTCACTGAGTGGCAGGATAGAACAAGATACCTTGAATTTATACTTCTAACGAAAATGGGAGTAGGACACCCCAAGGAGGAATTAGTCAGAGATTCCATGATATGCCTCAAGTGATAGTTATGACTCTCCTACGATGGCTAACAAAGTAGCCAATCAAATATGTCCATCATTTTTAGGTGAGGGTAAGGAAGACCCCACACGACACATAAGAACTTGCATAAAAATTTGGTGATCAAATTGTGTGGATAGACCAGATGATTGGGTAATATTATTTCTTAATACCTTGAGAGGATTGGAAATTTATTGGTATTTGAAGAGAGAAAATACTATAGATTTTCAGACTTGGAACCATATTAAGGAGAAATTCATTGAGGAATTTTTATCTTTGAAGGATGATGGAGATATTTTTATGGAACTTTGTGTGACAAAGCAAAAATCTGATAAAGATGTGAAATCCTACAATCGTAGACTAAAGCAATTAGTCGATAAGATGCAGATACCTCTGGCAGATGTTCTAGTAAAGTGGTGGTTTGTAGATGGATTGCTTCCAAAGTATAAGAAAAAGATGAAATCAGTACCATCAGAAACATATGAAGAAGCACTAAAACATGCAAATAATTTTGAGAGCAAATCAAAACAAATGTATATAGGAATCCTGTCTCGTCCCAAGTCGAATTATTCGTAGAGTGGAGAAGACGACATTATACAAAGGACAATAGCATCATTTCACAAGTGATGAGTGGTTATTTGCCACATATTTTTATACCAAAATTGTTTCATTTATATGATTAATTGATATGTTTTATATAAATTATTATTAATAAAATGTGATTTATTAGTAAATATGATTAATTATAGTAATCTAACATAAGTGTTTGATTTATATCAAATTTGTCCGAGTTTTGAGAAAAATGCAGGAAAACGTATGGATGATCAATGAAGAGATTGTAGAACTTTGGAGTGCACCTCGGACGAGAAGAAGAACCAACAGAGTTCAGTGACAATAGTAATTGATCTTGTTACAAATGCTGATTACTAAAGGTAATTACTAAGGGTAACTACTGAAGGTAATTAACTGAAGGTAACTACTGAAGGTAATTACTGAAGGTAACTACTGAAGACAGTTACTGAAGATAATTATACCAGTAGTTACTGAAGGATAATAAATTTTGTTGACTTCAACATGCCACATCAGATTTGGATGGCACATTAATATGGACGACACATTAAAATGGATGGAAATTGATATTTTCTATCTAGAAAAATATTCCATTTCTCACATACTATCTGCAAGAATATTTCAAGTTGACAAAGTTATGATTTACTTTATAAAGCTTGTAACCAGTTTATTTTGGAAAGTTTGATATATAAACGTAAATATTGTTAGACTTTCCTGGAATATAGGACATGATATCCTAATGTATATCTTGCGAGTCAGTTAAAGTAGCATTGTCTTGTTAGGATTATTAGTAGGATGCCACTTGGACTAGTAAAAATATTTGTAAGTCCAAGTAGGAGCACATATTATGATTAGGTTTAGATTATTCTTGATTAATGTATAGTCATCAATCCATAAAATCCACATTTCAAATACGTGGAAAATACTGTTTAGAATTATATTAGTTACAGTATAAATTACATAGAAGACCTGGAAAGAGGTCTGTATGTTGGACTTTACACTCTAATGATATTGCTTGATACCGTTACATTATAGTTTGTTCTAAGTTACAATTCTGAGGAATCATGTACAGTTGAAGCTCCAGTAATAAAACAATACTTTGTTCTTCAAATATGGTAATCTATATCAATTTTATGGATTGTTTGAATTTTGTTTTGTAAGTTGTGTATTTATTACCTGCATTCATAGAATATGCATAAATATTAGTATGAGATATAAAATTTAGTTATAAAAATAAGGTAAATTAGGGGATAGAGTCTTACAATGGCCTTTAGGAGGTAGGGCCCACTCCTAATAGATAGTCCCTGAGCTCTCGTCCCTGCATTAGGTTAGGATTAGTTAGAATTGCATTTCAAATTACATAAAATAAAATAGATTGAACAAGGATCCTCACAAATAAATTAAATCATGTTTACAATAATTAAGTGCATCAAGATGATATCTTGAAATGGAATGGGGTGAGGGAAGAAAGTAGAGAGGGGAGGGCTCTGGTCCCTCCCCTGCTCCCCCTCCCATGGCTCCTGGTTCCTACCCAGTCCTGGCTCAACCCAGGTCATCCCTCCCGGGGAGTGGTTGTTTGCAGATGATCTCCTGGGGGAGATCCTTCTCCACTATCTATGCCCCTCCCCGACCGGCTAGGGTTTCCTTGGTTGTTTTTTTGGACTGGTGCTTTTCAGGGATCCCTGTTTGGTTGGGGATCCCTTCCATTTTTCCCTCAGGCTTCCCCCTGGGGTTTTTTGCAGGTTATTCGCATGGATCTGGTCCCCTACGTTTCTCGATGCGGTGGAGGTGATGGTTTAGGGTTTGGACAGCTTCCCCCTTTTTCTTGTGAATCCTCGGTGGGCTCTGTGCTTGGACGGGATTCTTGGTCCCTGTTGCTGGGATCCTCTTTTGTTTTCTCAGGGCGGGTTCTTTGTGGTGCAACTCTTTGGTCATTTCCTGATGGGCTAGATCCTCTCTGTGCTGGTTGTCGGCTTCCTGCAGGATGGCTCTCGTTGAACGGAATGTTTTCCCGGTGGGCGGGATGGTTTCTCCACAGGGCGAGATCTGCCAAATCCGCCGCTTTTCCGCGTTGCGGGATCCTTTCTTTTCTGCTGGTTTCCTGGATGGCAGGATTTCCCTGTTGCTTCCCGCTAGGCAGGACTATTTGTGGTGGTTTTGACTGCTTCTCGTGAGGCGGGATTTTATTGTAACGGTTTTTCTTTGCTTCTTGCTGGGCGGGATCTTCTTGATGGTGGTTTTTGGCTACTCCCCGCTAGGCGGGATCTCCAAAACTACTTTCTTTCTTATTTGTCTGTTTCCTGCTGACAGGGATTGTTTCATGCTTACTGTTACCATTGGGCGGGATTTCTGTTTTGGTGTTCAGTTTCAAGGGATTGATGCCCTAGGCCCATTGCTTATGTAATCAGGTTTTTTTAGGGGTTACGTTTTCTGTAATAGGCTTATACATAAATCCAGGAGGCATGATGCAAGGCTGATTTTGTACATAAGGTTTTGGGATCCTCTATAAAAACCCTTTTTTAATCTACTATAATAATTACCAAAAAAAAAAAAATAATTAAGTGCATCAATAAATCGATTCATCAGTAATTAAGTGCATCAGTAAATCAATTCATTGGTAAAAGTAAAACATAATTACATTCATTCATCATATCTTGCATCGTTCATTTATGCACAAATTTAATTCTGTTCATTTACTTTTTTGTACACGTGAAGCCTAAAAAAGAAACTTGAGCTAAGATTAGTATTAACTCTTATGATATATTTCCCTCGAATTGATAAAATTAAATGTAAGCTCTACAGCTGATCATTTTGGTGTCGTTGCCTGGGAGAGTAGCATCGTAGTGGTTAGTCAGAAAAAATTTTTGGTAGTGCAAAGCGAGAGGACTTACTTGTATGTGAAAAGGGGTACGTACGAGATCTTGGTGTGCATATGAGTCAAAGTGGTCCGTAGATGGTTCCAATAAGCCCCGCATTTTGACGTTGCCAGGTTCATTTTTCATAAGGGTTTTATTTTTATCGCTTTCCTACATTAAAACTTTATTTCCTACAAATTTAATTCCTACAAATTTCAATTCCAACAAATTTTATTTTTTGCAATTTCCTTGCTTTGGGTAATTACTATTGTAAATTTGATTTGGGACCTATAAAAAAGAATAGGAAGTAGGTGAACGCTGAAAACAACCTAATATTGTTTTAGGAACCTATTTTTATTTTATAGGAAGTAGGTAGGTTGAGTGACACAACTGTAATAAAATCCCTCCTAATAGTCAAAGAAAAATAGTAATTTACCTTTTAACTTCAGCAGTTTTATTTCCAGTAAAACTTTACTTTCCAAGTACTTTTATTTTTTCCTAATTATGCTGAAATTAGTTGTATGATGCATCTAATTTTAGTAGCATTAGGATTATTTAGTAATTTTAAATATATTATTTTCTACTATTTTAAGAGCATTTATAAGTTCTGAATTTTACATTAAGCTTAGCAAACCGTAGGATTGAAATAGAAAAAAATCCAAACCCAAACAGAAAAAAAAAACACAAAAATCAAAGAGAGCAAATAAAGAGAAAATAAAAAAATTGTCAAATGGTTGAAAGCAGTCAAACATAATTTATAGACCTTAGAAAATTACTAATACAACAAGAGGTTAATCTTCTTCTTGACCAATATTACAGAACAACCAAACCAGAGTGGGAAGAACTGTGTGAACGCATTGACACTATCAATAATAGATCAGATGAATTAAAGAAAATCAAGAGGATAAATATAGAAAAAAATTTATGGGTAAATCATTCTTCACCTTATCAAGATCTTGGAATAAGTTGTGAAAATTGGTTGTGGGATAGGAGCAGTATTGCAAAAAATAGAAAATAAAATACCTTATGCTATCTATTATGTAAGCAAAAATTTGCATGGAGCTGAACTTAATTACACTGTTACAGAAAAATAATTTTTAGCTATAATTCATGCTCTCAATAAATTTAAACATTACATAACATGGTATGAATTATTTGTTCACACTGATAATTCTACCATTATATACTTAACGAACAAAGCAAAATTGGGTGGTAGAGTGATTAGATGGCTTCTTTTACTACAAGAATTAATGTCACAATTATAGATAAAGCAGGAAAATATAATGTTATTGCAGATAATTTATCTTGCATGCAGATCTTTGATGATAATGAGTTAATTCCTGATAATTTTCCAGACGAACATTTGTTTGCTATTTCTATTTTTACCCCTTGGTATGCTGATATTGTAAATTATTTAGTAGCAGGAAAAATACCTCAAAATTTTACACTGCATGAGCGTAGGAAATTAGTACATCAAAGTATTCCTTTTACAGGGATTCATGGAATTCTATTTAAAAAATGTCTTGACCAAATCATCAGGAGATGTGTGTAATAAAATGATGTATATGATATTATCAGGGCAGCACATGAATAACCTTGTGGAGTTCATTATGCTACCCAAAGAACAGTTATAAAAATACTTCAAAGATGTTCATCAATTTATTGATAGATGTGATGCTTGTCAAAGAGCTAGGAAGCTTACACCTTCTATGGAAATGCCTTTGGTTCCACAGATAGCTCTTGAACCATTTGAAAAATGGAGAATTGACTTTGTTGGACCAATAGACCCTCCAAGTAATGGTAATAAACACTTATTTTTATGTACAAATTATGTTACCAAGTGGACTGAATTTAAAGCTCTTCCACGAGCTCAAGCTGAACCAGTAGCTGATTTTCTTTATGAAAACATAATGCAACGCTTTGTAGCACCAAGAGAATTAGTTTAATATTATGGACCTCAATTTACTTCCAATTTGATTGATCATTTTTTCAACATCTATCAAATAAAACACAAGAAAACCTCACCATATCATCCTCAAGCTAATGTACAAGTAGAAGTTACAAACAGAGAGCTTGAAAATATTATCACAAAAACTGTAACTGTTAATAGGGGTGATTGGGCTGAGATATTAAAAGAAGTTATATGGGCATATAATACAACTTGGAAAACTACCATAGGTTTATCACCATATGAAATGGTTTATGGAAAACAAGACATCATGCCCATTGAATTTGAGATAGAAACCTTACGCATATCGGTACAACTTAACATGAATTTGGATAATGCACAAAAATAAAGGTTGGAAAAATTGAATATTTTGGATGAGAAAAGATTAGAAGCACTACATAGAACATAAATAACTCAACAAAAATGAAATAAATGGCATGATAAACACATTGTACCACGTACATTTCAATCAGGAGATTGGGCCCTGTTATTTGACTCTCGTTACCAATATTTTCAAGGTAAATTAAGAACAAGATGGCTAGGACCCTATGAAATTGAGGAAATATTTGAAAATGGTATAGTGAAGCTTAAGCCTATAGATGATTCAACAAGAAAATTATTAGTAAATGGACATAGGCTTAAACTTTATAATAAGCCAGTATCTAAGGAAAAATTCATACATTAGTTTAGACAACACACTAATTTGCAATGTATTTTTTAACTGCAATCAGTTACTATTATATAAACTCTCTCTTTGAAAAGAATATATATATATATATATATATATATATATAAACAAAAAATGATTATGCTTCCTTTATTTCATCATAAAGTATCTACATTCTTTTCCATTTTCAATCTTCAAAGTTTTTCAAGAAAAATGCTTTATTATAAATCTTGTAGGAAGATGATTACCACGTGATGTATAGTACCATGTTGTTATATGAAATCTAGGTATTTTTCAAAAACTCAAATTATATATGGTATACTAAACAAAATTTTCATTGAAAATAGAACAAATCTTTTGAAATGTTATAAGTAACTTCTAGATGATCAAGTTTTTCTTTTTTTGACCACGCACATATACACATCTAAAATATTGTATAGTTTTGGAAAATTAACTCGTGTTATATTCGCCATAAGTAAAAATTTTCCCTTGCTTATTTATTTATATGCATGGTCTAGATTACTAATAAATTGGCAAAAGGACAAGCTCGCCCTTCACCCTATTAAATATATATATATATATATATATATATATATATATATATATATATATATATATATATATATATATATATATATATATATATATATATATATATATATATATCCCTTGCTCCTCATCTAATCGAGCAAGTATCCTAATAAAAAATTTCTTGCTTCTCCTTAAAATAAGCAAGAACACCAAAAAGTAATGAAAAATTCCTTGCTTCTCTTCAAAATAAGCAAGAACCTCAAAAAGCACTACAAATCCCTTCTAAGCAAGTATCTCAAATAAAGCATAAAGCAAAAAGGGTAAAAGGAGCTTGAATCGCTGGAATTCTTAGTATTTCAAATACCATGGGATATTCTTTATTAAGGTATCCTTACGTATTAGCAATAAGTCTGGACAAGACCTCTAGATGCTTATAAGATCAGCTAGCTTTTGGCATATATAATCCTTGTTTTTCAATCCTTACTCATAATGGGAAATGAATCCTCATTGCACACACAGTTTGTCTTGAAGGAGGCTTGAAAATCCTAGGATAATTTTGACACTAACTTGATTTGTGATAGAAGTAAATGGAGTTTGTTTCAACATTTCTAGAATGTTGTTTGACGACATTGAAGAATCAATTTAGAAACATCATATACAAAGACCAATAGTAAATCCTTATGACAGTACTATGATTTCAAATTTTCTACAAAAACATGGTATATATCCACCACATTTTATCCTTTATAAAATAGCCATATTAAAATCTATTAAACTTTTTCCTATATTTTTAGATATCCTAGAAGACTGAAATCAGATTTTTTTTATATAACTTTTGTTTCTACCTTGAGAAACTTCTTAATGACATACAGGAAGCACAGTCCCAAACATAATAAATAAACCCCTATATATAAAAATATTATTATATTATTCATAAAAATAAGTACCTTTCCTTTTGTTTTGGCTATATAGCCAAAATTAAAGTTTGGGGGGAGGATAAATAAATACATATATAACTTATAATATAGTTTGGGGGAAGAAACAGGTAAAGTATTCCCTTAACCTTAATAATGATTTTGGTAGATGCCTTTTGTAAGTATCTTCCGTAAGTCCCTTCCATAAGTACCTTTCGTAAGTATCTTCCGTAAGTGCCTTCCATAAGTATCTTCCGTAAGCATCGTCTGTAAGTAGTTTCGTAAGTATTTTCTGTAGATACCCTCTGTAAAATAATAATTGTTTTTATATAAATATTTTTTATACAAGTTTTCGTAAATACCATTATCAGTAATACTATTCCGTAATACTCGTCTGTAATTACCACCTGTAAAAATCTAATATATATTTATATAATAATTAAAATATATATTAATAATAATAATTAAATTAAATATATTTAAAATTAAAATACGAAATAATATTATAAATAATAATACTTGTAATATATAATAATACTATATATTGTAATAATAATAATAAATATATTATAACTTTACCATATATACCTTAAAACATTAAAAACAAATAAATATATAATAACATATATAATATAATGTATTAAGCTATAATATAATAATATTAATAATAAAATTAAACTATAGGATACAATATATGACTAACGTATTGTTGTGGACCTTTTTCATACGCCACGAATACAGCATAATGAAGCGCGACATCTATGATAAATCGTACCCAAAACAATCAAAGTGTGATACTTTCTCACTCCAGCCATGTGAGGTGTTGCATTAGTAGGACACGTGACTCTGCCCGACCAATCAAGAGAAATGACATGGATCAAAGTTTTCCACCGTCTATTAACACACGATTAAGGTCTGAGGAGGAAAGGAGGAAAAATACAGGTATCACGATTGTGTTTGATCTCTCAACGACATGTACCCCTTTCTTGTCCAATCAAGCGATGAATATGCACTATTTAATTACCATCATCAATTAACATAGGATCGACAAATGACATTGCCCCGACACTTAAAAACCCTAATCGTCATAGATTTTAGGGTAAATACCATTGTCGTCGATAGATTCTCAATATTTATCTATCGTCGATGATGTTAGGGTAATTTTTCTCCATCGTAGATGAGTTTTTATCTGTCGTAGATGAGTTTAGGGTGACATTTATGTCGTTGGGTAAAATTTTTATCCGTCAACGCTACATGCAGCCATGCAGAGGGAAAAATTCAAACACCATGTCGAAATCCGTTGCGAACTATAATAGAATTATGAGGGTTTGTATAATTGTAGACATTGTTTGAGTGAAAGGCAAAAACACGTGATTTTGAGAGATTTTAGTGTTGAATTCGGATAATTCTTGGAGGAAGAAAGTATTGACGACGTTGAAATGTGGCCAAGTTTTAGCGAAAGCGACAGGTAAAGACCTTTTTCTTTTTCTTTTCCTCTTTTCTGATTCCTTTTCTCTGTACATACGAATAAAATATTTTAAAATTTTGCAATTAGATAGAAATTAGGGCTAATCTTGGAGTTGGAGAGATTAAGGAAAAAATTTTGAAATTAGGTAGAAATTTGATTATAATTATGAAAATTGGTTTTAGGGTAACAATAGGGACATGCACGAAATTTCGTTCTAAGTTAAAATTAGGGAACACTTTGAAGCTATATTTAGGATAACATCAGGGAAGTATGTGAAATTTCGTTTTAAGATAGAATTCAACAAAAATTTGAGACTGTATTTTAGGGTAAATTTGGGGAAAAGGATACAATTTTATTATAGGGCCAAATTGCGTTAATTTGTAGTGATTCTTATTACCAAAATTATTTTTCTTTGTAGGAAATCCTTTATTTGGTAAAATTGTAGCGATTATCTTTCGTCTTAAGAAATCTCTTATATTTTCTCGAATCATGACGACTATCTGGTAAATTACACCAAAACGTTGTATAAATTAGGGATTTTTTGATATATGAGCATTACATGTACAATTCATATAAATTAGAGATTTTATTTTTTATAAGTAGGATTTTGTATCTTAATTTTTTATGTTTTTTTGATGTTATAATAGTAAGACTTTGTTTTAAAAGAAAAACATTTTTGTATTATAAGATTTACATTTTTCGATCTGATATCAGTATGGTTTTAAAAGTTTATATGTTATAAATTTTTACGTTTTTGTTTGTTTAAATATATATGCTCAATATTTATGTTTTTCTCTATTTAAGAATGAATATATTGTATTTTATTTTTGTGGTAAAATAAAGAAAACATTCTAAATAATTAAAAATATAATAAAAAAACAAGACAATAAGTTTTTAAGGGTTTTACCAACTTCTAAACAATACTTCTGTTTATATATAACATGCAGGGTTCTTGGTGAAAAATCAACTCCGCTCAACCCTTAGCCATCACCATACCTAAACCTATCTTCCAAAAGCGTAGTGAGCCATCGTCCGTCGACACACAAAATCCGAGCGACTTTGTAATTGAACTGTTTGAAAACGCTCGATGGTGGGAAGCATTGAAAAAATTTAGAGGCCATGACTTAAGGATGGCAAGACAATTTATTTTAAACTGTAACCCTAACACTATGCTCACCCATGTTGGAGGTTCGCAGTTAGAATTAAACCTGAGTCTGATTTTTGAAATATTGGGTTTACCTGAGGTTGGTTTACCTTTCTATAAAAATTCAAAAAGTGCCACCTAGTTGGTGACCAAATTCGGTGAGAAATGTACAATTTTGAGAGATAAATAAGGGTAAATCAAAGGAGTTTCAACCTCTACACTCCCCCTTATATGGCAATAGGTCATTGGCCTTATCATTAAGTTCTTCACTCTTGAGTGACGAATGTTTGTTCTATCAGCCTATCACATTCATATGTTAATAAATTTAAAATATCTACATAAAACTATGTTATCAACCTCCCTTATTTTTAGTTCAAATCTTTGAAGTCAATTTTTTTAAGGGTAAAACCCATAAGTTCTCGAGAAAAACCTAAGCCGCACCTGATTGCTCACCATGGCTTAATTAAATTAATTATTTTGAAAAAGGCTCATGAAATGAAAGTGTCTTGGAATCATATCGTAGAAAATCTAGCGTACCTGAGTGTTCAAAATCCACTAAGTCTGAGGTACAACAGTCAACAGAGGAAGAGCATGACTCTGATAGCTAGGATGAAGAGCCTAAAAGCCCACAATGAAAACGTAAACCTGGTAAATATAAATCCCAACCATATATCAGAAGGAAGAAGAAAATTGTATAAAATTTTAAATAAAAAGATGAATAAGGTCCTAAACAAGAGCTACCTATAAACGAGTCTACTGTAGAGACCCTGTCCTATCTTCATGCACAAAATACAATGCTATAAATGAAAATTGATAGGCTAAGAGAGGATTTTGTAAAATAATATAAAATTATCTAGAGATCCCTTGTTGTTTAGATTGAATTAATTAAGCAACTTTATGTGGATAAGACACCAAATCCTGTGGACTCTATCAACTGGCCGCCACCTGTTGAAGTCTCCCCACATAAGAGCTCTAATTCTGGTAAGAAGCCTAAAAAATCGATAAACTTTAGCAAACAGTTTTACACTAATAAACCAATTGACTTTTCAAAGATCCTCGAGGAGGACATTTCCCAACAAATTCTTAGTATTACGTAACAAAATCAACCTACAAAACCAGATCTGCCCACCAAGGAAGGAAATACATTAAAAAGTCTTGTCTTGGATGTAGGGATACATTTATAGCCTGATTCGAAGATTAAAAATGAGGAACTTCATCCTTCGCTAATAAAGAATACAGAGCAGAAAGGAAGTGCTCAAGAGGTTGAGCATATTAAGACGATTATGGTAGAAACACCAGTTGCAACAGTCGTAGCATCTGTAGATCAGAAGGTTAAGGAGCATGTACATAAAGTTAAAAAGGAACGAAGACTACCGGGAGCAAGACCACGATCATCTCAAATATCTTCTCGAATCTTATCTCAACAGGCTCAGAATTAATGAACAGTGACTAAATATTTTCATTAAAATATTTAGACTTATATTTTTTATATCTTATTTTTTATATTTTCTTTCTAAAAAATATGTTTGCTAATATAGATTGTATTATATCTGTTTTATATATGATTTGTACAGATAATATTTGAAATATTATTGCTAGTATAAACTGTTTTGTTTCTTAGTTTTATGAACTTTGTAATTTCTAATAAATGAATTATTTTATGTATTTTAGGTTAGTCATTATGTTTAGTTTTCCAAAAGAACCTTAGTACAGTTCTATTAAAAATATATATACTTAAACTGCTTTGAAAGAATTCTGACAAAAGTTATGTGCATGTTTTATAAATTTTATAAAAATATTCATTGGAATTCTGATTATAATGTTATTTTTTCGATATTTGATTAATGCATAGGACTGATTATTTCCCTTTCATTTGATTTTTCTGCATGCATGAGTACATGCATGAAATTCAGTTTGGGGGAATGATGAGTGGCTATCTGCCACATATTTTTTTACCAGAATTGTTTCATTTAAATTTTTAATTGATATGTTTTATATAAATTATTATTAATAAAATGTGATTTATTAGTAAATATGATTAATTATAGTAATCTAATATAAGTGTTTGATTTATATCAAATTTATCCAAGTTCTGATAAAATGCAAGAAAAAGATATGATGATCAATGAAGAGATTGCAGAACTTTGGAGTGCACCTCGGACGAGAAGAAGAAGCAACAGAGTTCGATGACAACAGTAATTGATCTTGTTACAAATGCTGATTACTGAATGTAATTACAAATTTTGATTACTGAAGGTAATTACTGAAGGTAAATACTGAAGGTAATTACTAAAGGTAACTACTGAAGGTAATTACTGAAGGTAACTACTGAATACAATTACTAAAAAATATTTTACTAGCAGTTACTGAAGGATAATAAAGTCTATTGACTTCAGCATACCACATCAGATTTGTATGACACATTAATATGGACGACACATTAAAATGGATGGCAACTGATATTTTATATCTAGAAAAATATTACATTTCTCACATACTATCCGCAAGAATATTTCAAGTTGACAAAGTTATGATTTACTTTATAAATCTTGTAACCAGTTTATTTTGGGAAGTTTGATATATAAACACAAAGATTGTTAGACTTTTCTGTAATATACGACATGAGATCCTAATGTATATCTTGCGAGTCAGTTAAAGTAGCATTGTCTTGTTAGGATTATTAGTAGGAAGCCACTTGGACCAGTAAAAATATTTATAAGTCCAAGTAGGAGTACGTATTATGATTAGGTTTAGATTATTCTTGATTAATGTATAGTCATCAGTCCATAAAATCTGCATGTCAAATACATGGAGAATACTATTTAGAATTATATTAGTTACTTTATAAATTACATAGAAGACCTGGAAAGAGGTCTAGATGTTGGACTTTACACTCTAATGACATTTCTTGCTACCGTTATATTATAGTTTGTTCTAAGTTACAATTTTGAGGAAGCATGTACAGTGGAAGCTCTAGTAATAAAACAACACTTTTTTCTTCAAATATGGTAATCTATATCAATTATGTGGATTGTTTGAATTATATTTTGTAAGTTGTGTATTTATTACTTGCATTCACAGAATATGCATAAATATTAGTATGAGATATAAAATTTAGTTATAGAGATAAGGTAAATTAAAGGAAAAAGTCTTACACTACGCTTTAAGAGGCAGGGCCCACTCCTAATAGACAGTCCCTGAGCTCTTGCTCCTGCATTAGGTTACGATTAGTTAGAATTGAATTTCAAATTACATAAAATAAAATAGATTGAACAAGGATCCTCACAAATAAATTAAATCATGTTTATAGTAATTAAGTGCATTAGTAGATCGATTCATCAATAATTAAGTGCATCAATAAATCAATTCATCAGTAAAAGTTAAAACATAATTGCATTCATTCATCATTTATTGCATAGTTCATTTCTGCACAAATTTAATTTTGTTCATTTTCTTTTTTGTACACGTGAAACCTGAAAAAGAAACTTGAGCTAAGCTTAGTATTAACTCCTACGATATAATATATACTAGATTGTTACTCTTTAAATCTGACCTTGATTTCCCTCGGATTGATAAAATTAAATGTAAGCTCTACAATCGATCAGTAAGGAGTTTGATAAGATGATAAAATACCAAAAGATCAAACCTGATAGAAATGACATGTGGTGCACGGAATGCAAAATGGAAGGCCATACAAATATGAAGTGTCTGAGGAATGACTATTGCCACATTTGTAATGTGATGGGGCATGAGGTAATGCTATGTCCGTATAATGCAAGAGTACATCCACAAGTATTGTCAATCCAAGAGCAGGAAGAGAAATCGAAGGCCCAAGAAAATGGGCAACAAGCAACAAGTGGCGGTTACAGAAATAGCAAATGAGGTGGAAGACCAAACCAAGGCAATCAACAAGGAGGGCAAAGTCATTTTCATTATGATTCAGAAGGAATACCGATCATACAATGTCACAATTTTTAGGAATGGGGGTATTTTGTGAAAAATTATCCTTCACCTCAGAGGTAGGAAACATCACAAATAGGCACTACACACATGTGTAGATGGTGTGGTCCGAGAAACCACAAAGAAGAGAATTGTCCAAAATAGGTGAGTTCAAGTAACCCGTAGAATGTCAGTTATCTAGACATCAAAGTTCCTCAAGTTAAGGAGGAAACCCAAGAAGTTTTAGTCGTGATGAGAAATCAGGCTAAGAAGGATAAGTATCCAGAGCCAACAAAGGAAAAGCAATGTTGGCAAGTAGCAAAGAAAATATTGCAAGAGGAAGCTAAAAAGACTAAGCGAGTAGAGTCAACAACTGATAAGGAACTAAGAAAACCATCAGATCAGGAGATAGTTGTGCAAAATCTGGTAGCATAGGTTTTGGATACCACAATGGAAATTAAAGTATCAAACTTGTTGGAAGCTATTCCAGCATTGTAGAAAGTAATGGTGGAAGAAATACAATCACAGAAGGTGATGGAAGTGCAGAGCCAACCGATTCAAGAGAAGGAGCGAAAGGATCAGTTTATGGATCCAACTGTATTAATGATTGATGTGGGAAAGAAACTCGTATTAGTTCATATGGATATCCTAGGGCACAAATTGACACAAGTTATTATGGATGGAGGATCCAACGTCAATGTGCTACCTAAAAGGACATGGCTAGAACTAGGTGCTCCATCCCTATGGGCACCGAGCTTCTGATTATATGGTGCTGACCAGAATGGCATCAAGATAAAGGGAGTCTTGACTGCACAACAAGTGGTGATAGCTAAACAAGAGTTTGTCTTGGATTTCATTGTGATTACAATGCAGAAACCTACATACGATGCTCTCTTGGGGAGAGGCTGGCTACGAGTAGCCAAATTTAATCACAACTAGGGAAAGAATCAGATCACTTTTAAGAAGGGACAGCACAAATATATGATTAATCTAGCTAATCAAAAAGTTAGTGAGGATGTAGCTATGACAGATGAATCAAAAAATTCCTCAGGGGATGAAGGGCACAAACCTGATGGAGAAGGAATGTTGTACCTAGATGAATGTAGTGAAGATGAAGCCAGATATGATAGCGGACTTCTTCATTGGAAAATGGAGGAGTACAAAATGTTTTAGCCCAACTACCTCTGTATTGAGTCAGAGGAGATCAAGGAAAAACAAGACAAACCAAAAGTTAGCCAAGAACCTAAGAAGGAAGCAGAAGAGAAATGGACATTTTTAAAAAGTTTTGTAGAATATACAGTAGGAGATGCGGAGATTGATACAAGGCCAACACACCCAGAGAATGTAGAGAAAGCTACAAGTGAACCAGAAAATATCAAATATGAAGGACCTTGGATAGTGGACATCAATCTAGGAATAGAGGAGGAACCTAGGATGATTCACTATGGCGATGATTGGAATCCTGTACTAAAAGCGGTGGCTTTTAAGATATTCTTGGAATATAAGGATGTATTTGCATGGACATATAAGGACCTGAAAGGAGTACCACCAAAATTGTGTGTCCACAAGATTACACTAATACTTGGAGCTCAACCGATAAGAAGGAGGCCATATAGAATGAACCCAAAGTATGTTGCATTAGTGAATGCAGAGATAGAAAAGATGTTGGAAGCAGGAATCATCTTCAGGGTGATAAACAGTGAATGGGTCTCACCTATAGTGATCACCTTGAAGAAGGAAGTAGACAAGATCAGAATATGCATGGACTTTAGGAGTCTAAATGTTGTAACTATTAAGGATCCCTTCCCTATTCCCTTCATAGATTCTATCTTGGAAGAAGTCACAGGACACGAGATCTATTCATTTTTGGATGGGTTCTTGGGATACAATAAAATCAGTATAGCCAAGGAGGATAAGTTGAAGACCACATTTATTGTGGAGAATGGCATTTATGCATACAACCGAATGCCATTCGGGCTCTGTAATACCCCAACTACATTTCAGCGTATCATACTGTATATATTTGATCAGTTAGCAATAGGGAACTTTAAAGCATTTTTGGATGATTGGTCCATTTATAGGAAGATCAAGGAGCATCTTCCTACCCTCAGTGAATGTATGAGTAGGTGCAAAAATGCACATATATCATTAAACCCAGGGAAATGCTTTTTGATGGTACCATATGGGAAATTTTTGGGACACATTGTGTGCAGTGAAGGATTGAAGACAGATCTTGATAAGATCCATGTGATATTGCACATGGAAGAACCATTTGATGTGAGTTCACTTAAAACCTTCCTTGGATCGATAGGGTACTATCGAAGGTTTATCAAGAATTATGCACATGTATCCTACCCATTAGATTCTTTGACGAAAAATAATGTTCCTTTCAGATGGACAGAGGAGCACCAAGGAGCCTTCGAGGAGCTGAAGGCTAAGCTTGTGAGTAGTCCAATTTTGGTGTTCCCAAATTGGGATAAGGAATTCCATGTCCATATTGATGCTTCAAATTTTGCAATTGGATGCGCTTTAGCACAAGAAGGGTAGTTTAGGCTAGACCAACCTATTTTCTTTGCTAGTCACCTTTTGTCAAGGCTAGAGAGAAATTATAGTACAATAGAAAGAGAAGCTTTGGGAATGGTATATGCAGTTCAGAAGTTTAGGCATTACCTATTGGTGAATCCCTTTGCCTTCTATGTCGATCACCAAGCCCTATTGTACTTGATAAATAAGTCGATGATACAAGGATGAGTTAGCAGGTGGCTCATCACCCTTCAGGAGTTTGTATTTCGAGTAGTGGTGAGGCCTGGTAAGAAGCATGTGATTGCAGACCAGTTGTCTCGGATACGATCAGGGGAACCTATAGGAATAGGAGTTCCTGATGAATTTCTAGATGCACAATTATTCGCCATCAATGTTGTTCCATCATGGTACAAGTTGGTTGGCCAATATCTATCCATAGGAGAGTTGCCACAAGAAATGATGGCAACCGAGAAGAAGAAAGTAATAATGAAGTCAACACCTTTCCAGATAATAGCAGGATTGTTGTATAAAATGGGAAGTGATGGTATCTTACGAAGATGTGTGATGGATGAAGAAGTCAAAGTGGCATTGAAAGAAGCTCATGCAGGCTTAGCAGGAGGGCATATGGGACTAGATGCGACTGCTAGAAAGGTATTTCTAGTAGGACTATGGTGGCCCACATTGTATAATGATGCAAAGGAGTATGTGAAAGCATGCGACACTTTCCAAAGAGTAGGAAAGTCGGTAAAGAGGGACTTTATGCCCTTGCACCCATCGCAACCACAAGAGTTATTTGAATGGTGGGGATTGGACTTCGTAGGACCATTGAAGACATCTCGAAGAAGGAAGTGTAGATACATTGTAGTAGCGATAGAATACCTAACAAAATGGGTTGAAGCAAGAGCATTACCTGATAACTCGACAAAAAGTACAACGAGATTCTTGTATGAACAAGTAATCACAAGGTTTGGTATTCCACTACAAATAACAAGTGATCGAGGAGGACACTTTGTTAATGAGATTATCAAGATGCTGACAATAGAGTTTAAGATTTTACACTCATTGTCTAGTCCGTACTATCCCAGAGCGAATGGGCAGGCGGAGGCAACAAATAAAGTCCTAGTATCTACTCTGTATAAAACCTATGGAATAGAGGGAGCATATTGGGAGGAAAGGCTACCATCCATTTTGTGGGTATATAGAACAACTTTTAAACCTACAACAGAACATACACCTTTCCAATTAATGTATGGACAGGAAGCAGTGGTGCCAGTTGAATTCTTGATACCAAGTTTGAGAGTCATGGTAGAGCATCGCTTGGGTGATCAAGAAAGTTTGAAAGAGCGACTGATGACACTGATCAAGTTAGATGAAAGAAGATTCATGGTGCAATGGGCGATTGAGGTAGCTCAAAAAATATGGAAGGTGTGGCATGACAAACATTTGAGGAAGTTGGAACTTAGTCCGGGTGACTTAGTTCTAAAGTTTAATGAGAAATGGAAAATCAAGCTAGGTAAGCTGAAGATGTTATGGCTTGGCCCTTATAAAGTAGTTGAAGTAATGAATAATGGAGTAGTCAAGTTGTAGAACTTGAATGGGATAGAGGTGCCCGATACTATAAATGGCTCGAAGTTGAAGCCTTACAAGGTACAGTGCTTATTCATTGCTTTAGAAGAAATTGAATGACGAAGACGAGCGAAAGCTCAAAATGAAGCTCACAGTGAGCCAGGTCCATCACAGGAGGAGCCTGACATAGGACTCACACACTTATTTGTAGAAGGGGAGGAACCATGACCAACCATAGAACAACAAGAGTTGGTACCTCAACATGGAGAAAGAAGAAGACTACGAGTACATGTCATATTTGTTGATGGAACCGAGCGAATTGAAGAAGAAGATGAAGAATGGATTCCTCCAAATGAAAGAGAACATCAAGAGATAGTACTATTACCCAAAAATAGGGGAAGGTAGGAAGAAGCAACCCTAGCAAATAGAAATAGGATGTATCCTTAGGTAGAACAAAGGGAACTACCCCAACAAGTGGAAGGACGAAGAAGGATATGGCTAACAGTACGATACGAAGATAGAGTGGACACATTTGAAATGGAAGTTTCGGAGGAAGATGAGAATGAGACCATTGATAAGGAATTGGTTGGACTTACTCCACTGGCTCAGATAGGGCTATTATAGTAGAGAATGCGATTGTAGACTCAAAAATTGCAAGAAGAATATCAAACATTGCGAGGTCATAATGCAATGTTGAGAGAGCAAATTATCCAGGAATTGGATGGCACAATACAAAGGTTGGAGGAACAAAGGGTAGCTAGGCTACAATAAATTGAAAGGGAACTTGAGGAGGTTGAGGGATTAACTCTGAGAAGTAGTGGAGGAAATTATGGCACAAGCACAAGCTCACAGGTACCACCGAGTGATCCACCAATGACAAATGAAGATGTGGAGATATTGTGGCGAGACATTGAAGAGGCAACTACATCACCCAAACCACAAGGTAATGTATGACTAGATTTGAGTGACTCCAGTAGTGAAGGCATGCCTTGGCTTGTAATGGAACCTAGTACAGGAAGTAGTGATGAAGATGATCATCCAGAAAACCCTCAGAACCCTTGAGGTAATCGTGATCCCCCAACATGTACAACAACACACTGACAAATAGGGAGACCACAAGGACATCAAACCAACCTTGAACCACAAGCATATATAATAGCCTATCGATAGTTGAGAAGACAAAGGAGAGAAGTATGAATATTGGAGAGAATGATGAATTTACCAATAGATTGGGCAGAATAGAGAGAAGAGAATCATAATCACTCAAGTTCTGAGATGAACTTTTCTGATGCATATAGAGAAGTTTTGGCAACATCATCCCCACAAAGAAACTTTGAGGAAAGAATATGGAGATATCACCTAGCATGTGTAGATCAGAGAATCAAAGCACTATGACAATTATCACCAAGTACAAGAAGAAGTAGAAGTCCACTAGCCAACATTGAGTTGGTAGAGATAACTCTTGATACCCGAACAATAGGAGGAAGAAATAGAGAAAGACCCCTAAGGCTTTAGCTAGGAAAGGGGGGAGGTATTCAACTACGAAATGAATAAAGACAAGGTGATGTTACAATTAGAGGAGGAAGAGGGCAAGGAATATTTTGACCCCCTACTCCTAGATGGCTAGGAGATACACCCTTAGCTTGTATGAACTGGACAAGGAATCTACGAGGATTACCAAGAATTAGGGGAATCTTACCAAATCTTGCAAGGTGATGAACATGGGGACAACCATCCTTAATACGACAAGGACCCCAATGAGTAATGGGTGGTAGAGGATTACTCTAGGAAAGGGAGGAATCACCACTAGCATAGAGAAACCCAATGTCAAGAGGAATAGGATGGGGGAGACACTCGCATGGAAGAGGCCTTGCTGGTAGAGGAAGAGTACAGTTTGTAGATGAAAGAAACTAGGGACAACTAAGAATCCGATCACCAAGTTTGGAGCTAGAATTGATCTAAGGGGATAGGTGGAGAAGTCACTCGAATGATAGTAGAGTAGTAAGGACACCGCTACCAAGGGACCAATCACCTATGCGATAAAGGGAAAGGACACCGAGTGAGGATACTCCAGCTTGCAATTGTACAATTCCAAATTGTACACACAGAGGAGGAAGGCCAAGGAATTTGGTAACATCACAAGTGGAGATGAATCAGCCTAGGGAACAAATATCGACAGGCGATACAACCACTCAGAATGTTATAGTTGAACCTCCAAGAGAAGAATTTTATGGGATCGTACAAGTGAATGTCACTGTACGATTGCCAAGATGGTAAGTGTAAATAGATTAGGATTGAAAAAAAAAATAAAATAAAGTGCCTTAATTGTGAAAATCCCTCGGGATGCAATTAAGAAGGAAGTAGGTTGAAAATCGAAAACGACGGCCTCTTTAGAGAGAAAGAAAATTGAAAAATTTCTCTAAGTATAAGATCGTACAAGTCAAGATTGAGGATGAAAAAAGCAAAATTATGAGATCGTACAAGAAAAATTGACAAAAGGACATGAGAAATCATACAAAATGACATGTTGTACGATTTGGATCGTACACTATATGATTTTAAGCATGTTGTACGATTTCCAACTACCCATTTAATGCGGCATGCACGGGAAAAAGCAACGGTTGGAGGAAAAAGCGGGAGAAAAAGACAAATTTTTCAAAAACATGCTGAGTTGTCAATCATCCATGCAATATGGAGGGAAAATGTGTAAAGTGGTGCAATTTAGGGTTAACTGGATTAGGGTTTAGTTACGGTTTCAAAATTCTTTAAATAGAAGGTAAAATTGCAAATTTCATGAAACCGTACAAAGAGATTTGAATTTCTTTCAGGAGGACGAAGGTGGAAAGCATGCACTTAACAAAGGAGACTATATGGGTAGAAAATTTCATCAACAATCCAAATTTATGAGGACCCATTTCAATTAGCACCAAGGAGTATTTTCATTTTTGGAGAAATCGAACCGGAAGAGGTAGAGAAAAATCAGGGTTTAACTCCATGGAAGGGAAATTTCAAAGTACAACCACAAAGTACGGAGAAATAATGGAAAAAAGTGGCCAAGTATGGACCTGGTGATGAAAAATTGTGCATTAAGGTTTGCAACAGTGATAACTTGGAGCCGAAAGGGGAATTTGCAAGGAAAAGAGATATTGAAACCCTAGAATCGAACAAATCGAGCAAAAGTAGGCTAGAAAAAGGTAGTGGAAGGAAGGAGAAGTCCGTACAGCCATAGAGTACAACCAGAAAATTCATCATTTGAAGATAAATTGTGCTAGAGGTGGAGAAGTTGGAAAATTGCTACCAAAAAGCACTGAAAAGGAAGATCGGGGCAATCTGAAAAATGGGTTGGTGAAAGATTCGACAAAGGAGGTCAAATTTTTAAATTTTTTTACAAACTAGGGTTTGGAAAGTCGTACTGTATGATTTGGAAGGTGAGTTGTATGATTTTAGGAGAAGATAGTATAGTTCTTGGCAATTTTTAGGTCATTTTGGGTAGTTTTAACAAATCATATAGAATCGTACAAAATTGTATATATTCCATAGAGGAAGGTAGCCAAAAAGTGTCAGTGTATGGAGTAGTGCCACTCTGTACGATTTCATGTCGTAGATGTACGATTTGAGGAAGTTGTGGTAGTTTGAGGATTGAAGGCTAAGAACTGAATGGTGAGAAGTAGTGTACGATCTGGAAGTGGTTGTGGAAGGTGAAATCGTACAAGCGTACAAGGGGGAGCATATTGTACGATTTGCAGTAAAATTGTATGATTTTGGGAATGCTTCTGATTGTGGATATGGTGATGTTTGGATGATAAGTTAACCAGGAGAATGGCGAGAGAATGATCTCAATGGAAGAGTTTGAACGTTGGTTAAGGTGGATTACGGCCAATAGAGTAGAAAGGTCACCTAGACCCCTACACGAGAGAGAAGCATATCCATGATAGTATCAAGGGCAATAGTTTTCAGTCCCATGATTGGCATGGTACTCATCCTTGGAGGAGAGGAGGATATAGGTCATGGAGAAGGCAGAACTATTGGTGAGTTGATCAAAGAAGAACACCACCAAGGCACCGAGAGGAGAGAATGGCACAAGAAAGAACCTCAAGAAGGGAGTTAAGAAGTGAAGTACACATTCCAGATCAGGATGAGGATCTGAGTAGCGGACCTGAGGAAGGTCAGGTGGAGATCACAAATATTGCATTTGTGCAGCATGGAGCAGATACATGCAGGCGATGGTGGAGTGATAAGAAAAATAGGAACCACCCATGGAGAAAATAGTTTGAGAAAGCTAGTGTAGCTATTATAGCACAAGTACCACCACACAAAAAGAATTTCTTCTACAACTATTTGTTGCAGATGGTCTAGGCGTATAATCCTACGACCCGAACTACTTTCATTAATGTGGACAAGAGGTCGGTGAAGATAGAAGTGATCACAGATGCATTCATAAAGACATTCAGATTGCCAGCATATGGCACGAAGATAGTTAAGAAGTTGGTGGATCTGATTGAATCATATCACATCATTACCATATTGACTAATGTGAAGTCACCGACTGCTACAAAGATCTTGGGTGCGGGGACTCGAGGGATCAAACAGAGCCAATTAAAAGGAGATGATTGGCCATGTGCGATGAATATAGTTATGGCTCGACTGTCAGGTGACACAAGGTCCACAGAGATGCCGATTTGGATGGCTCAGTATGTAGAAGGTATAACCCAAGGAATCTAGTATGATTGGGGTACCTATCTAGAAAGAAAAATGCATGAAGTACTGACGAAGAGACCGAAGAATTTTGGAATGACCTTCCATGCCATTGGATTATTGTTGAATGCTATCACGAAATGGGGGATCCACTTTCCAGGTTTGACAGAACCTCGAGAAGTTGGAGAAGGATAGCCAACCATATTGAGATGGGTAAAATTAGTACCCATTAAGAAGGCAACTTCGGAGAAGCCTCGAACCAAGAGGGATCAGTAGGCTATGGAGGTACCAGAAGACACCCCTTCGGATGATGAGGATGTACATCATCGAAGGAAAAGAACAAGAAGATTAGAACCTGAATTGGATCAAGCAATGCAGCAATGGCAGCATGAGCAACCACCAATTTAGGAAAGGGAGGAAAAGGTGGAGAGACAAGTAAGCCCAATTCAAATAAAAACAAGATGACAACGGGAAAGAATGACAAAGAATCCCATTTCAGAGAAACAAGAGGAGCCTGCACAAAAGGATCAACAGGAGGAAGAATAGTCGAATTCATAAAAGATGGAGTTGGAGGACTGGAGTTGGGAAGCAGCTAAGAATATGGTGGAATCTCCACAAATTTTCCAAAGGGATGAATTCGAAATCATAGATGCCTCAAAATTTTTGAAGGATATGGAGGTGAGGCAAATAGCACAGGAAGTGGTAGTCACCACTCAGAAGGACACTGAAGCAAGAAAGGAAGCTTCAAAAGAAGAGGATAAAAAGAAGAAGAAGCCCCATTACAAATTTGTGATGGGAGGAAGTTCAAAGCAGAATAACCCAAGTGATGCACAAGAAGAGGTAAAGGCATCACAAGAACAAAAAGAACCTGTTGTTGAACAAATCGTAGTGATAAAAACTCAGCCCAATCAGGAAGAAGAACAGGTGATGGAAGAACAACAGGAGGGCAATGTGGAACAAGAAGTAGCCCAAAAGTAGAATAAGAGCAATAGGTGGGCTCTACTGAGCAAGAAAAATCCTAGGAATAGATAGAACAATAACAATCTCAATAGGATATTGTGTACATAAAATATGATGAGGAGGAGAAGATTGTAAAATAGACTCCACCTCGAGAAAATATAGATACAGTGAGAGCACTTTGAGAGCTTGGGGGAAGCTCTAGCCACCACATGGAAGAAGAAGAAGAACAAACTCCTATAGAAGAGGAATGATGGAGAATGAGAACAAGCTACCTTTTGAAGGTACCATAGTTTAGGATAGAATTAGAAGAGGATGCAAGTGGAGTAGAAGATGATGTGGAACATTTCTTCTCACAGATAGGCGATGCCATAGCCAATGCCAAATTATAGTTTTGTATTGGACATGTGGGAGAATTAAAATTGTGGGAGGAACAAGTGTCTCACGAGCTGGAGAAAATAATAGAATGGGTGAGCAACAAGGAGCGTACAAGAAGAATCACATATATTCATGTACAACACCCATGGAAGTTACCTAGGGAGGAGGTAACTACAATGGTGGAAAGAGATGACTTGCCGGAAGGAGTGATGACCAACTACAGGTAGTATCCGAGATTGTACTTGGATAGAACTAGTCACCCGACTTGTCCAATGAACACAGGAGAATTGGAGTACAAGAGGGTCACTACAAATTTGGCTATCACTCTGAGGAAGTTGAACTTTCTCACGCATTGGATAGAGTGGTTGAGCATTGGATTGGAGCATGTTTATCAGCTCAAGGAAGCTCAAAGGGGGGAGATGAAAGCCACTCAGACTAAATTGATTACAATGGAGGAAGAATTGCAAAAGTATAAGGCTGTAGCAGAGGAGAAAATAAAGAAACTAGAGGAAGATCTGACAAGCATAAATACTGAGTCTAAAACCAGAGTTAATGTGCTTGAAGAAGAGAAGCGACAGATCTCCCAAACAGTAGAAGACGATTAAGGAGTTGGAGGCACAACTCAAGGCAAAATATGATCAGATGGCAGCTCAGTTGGCTGAGAAGAATGAGCAAGTGGCAACACAGGCCAAACAGATTGAAGAACTCCAAAAGGACAACAAAAGATACAATGAATTGGTCCTAGAGAAGCAAGTACAGTTGAAGGCCAGAGATGAGACTGTTCGTGCCTTGGAGGTAGATATTCATCACCACCTGGAGACTATTGCTGGGAAGAATGAAGAACTTCAGGTGGTGGCCCGAACAGAAGCCCACTTGAAGGAAAAATTGAAGAGTAGTGCCACTGACCGAGAAAAGCAAATGATGGAATTCCTAAAGACTACTGAAGAGAAGGCCAATTTCCATGGGGCGAAAGCAGTGGAAATGGGAGGCTACACAGCCAAGTTGAAGAATGAATGTGCAATTATTTAGGGCAAAGTATCTGACTTACAAGAGATAATTGCGGGCTATGAAGCTCAATTAAAGCAGAAAGGACAATCGACGAGGACACCGACCAAAGTAAAGGGGGGGTAGATGTAGGCAACAAATCCTCCTCCCAGAAGAAGAGAAAATGATCAAGGGATTTGCTCCATTTTGATAGTTTTGATAGTTTACCCAAGTTTTGGTAAATCTTATAAGTAGGGAGACCAAACCGTACAAGGTAGGATCAAACCATACAAGGCACACCGAAATGTAATGAAATGCACAAGAAATGTAATTTTGGGATAAAATGGTGCATGAGTTTGCTAAAATAAGGTTTTAGACTTAGTAAAAGTCTAATTTCATGCATTCTATTATGGATGGGCAGTTGTAAATAACTAATTGCCTCAGGAACCACTTTGGAATGGCCTGGGAAATGTTATATAAGGCCCCATTTTCAAATTTGTAGGTCTAGTTGCTGATAGATATGAAGAGAGTACTTACTGGTTGTAATAGCTAGTTTACTTCTGAGTTATTGCAATAGATTGATAGAAAAACCTTGTTGTAATGCTATGGATGACATAATGGAATATAAATATGTTATTACAAGTTGTGTACGATCCTGGCAATGATGAATGATGAGTTATGGTGAAATCTTGATTGCATGTGTTTTCTGGTAATTATTTTAGCTTAGTTTTATGCATTGTTGCAACTTCTTGATAGAGATCAGCATTGGTGAAACTTGAGGAATGATATGAGAGCATGGCAGCATTGAGGAAGACGTTATGAACCCTGTTGTATGATTTTTGTACGTAATCAGATGAATGGAATCTCTCACAAACCCTATTAAGATGTCTTGCATGTCATGGAGAATGGATTGATTGGCATATTAAATCATTACAAAACCTTCCTAAGAGAGATTGAGGCATAGGAGCATCTGATTTGACACCTAATTGTACCTTCAATTCATGTAAATCGTACACCAGAGTTCGTACAAATCGTACAAGGAAAACTTACCCGATTTGGTAAATAGAGCGATGGAGATAAACTTACCCGATTTGGCAGTTTGAGGAAATCGACTTGAACGGTTACAAAACTGTGTACGAAAGCCTCCAAAACTGAATTTGTCAGTTTGGCTGAGTGTAAAAGTGTACAACCCTTGCCACTGTATGATTTGGAATCGTACAGTGTGAGAGTTTGACATCCGTACAAGTTGTTCAATCATCATCAAAGGGTAGTTCGGAGGACTGTACGGTTGTACGATTTGGTAACCGAGTTGGAATTCATACATTGATCATTCATAGCTTTAGAAAATCACCTCCCCACTAGGAATACTACACCCTTGTGCTACACGCTCGGCCTTCAATCGATTGAGCTGCTAGCCTCGACATGAAGAAAATGAGAGCTTTTTCTCCTTGATACGTCACCACCTAACTACACCGGGCTATGTGGCTGCCAAGTGGTGCTTCAATGGGGCGATGATAGTGGTATCCTATGGGGTGGTGGTGGTGGTGTCCTACAGGGTGGCGATAGTAGTGTCCTACGGAGCGACGATGCAAAAAATATATAAATTTATGTGGTGTCTAGGCAGGGGTGAAACTTGAATCGAACCGCAACCACCTTTGAACACCTTCCTCGATCATCAAATGGAGGAATTCTACACTAGGAGGAGGATCACATAGTAGCCAAAAAATAGAAATGGATCATCAAGCTGGTTGGGGATATTCAAGCAACTAGTTTTAAAAAAAACTTTCTTCAATGACCAGCAATCGCAGAAAATTGGTCTTCCGAGGCGGTTACAAGGAGCATTTGCAGTGTTTCACTATTCTCGACTGTAGGTGATTATTGTTCTCAACGGTGGATGGCAATGGAATACTGAAAATCCATCACAATTCAACTTCGTATGGTGGCAATGTCTTAGCTTCTATGAGTGATACTATGTGATCTGTTGTGCCTGTATCTCCTTAGCGATGCCTAGTGAGACCTTGATTTGACGGCTTCCTTAATGCAAAAAATCACGTCTGCTGATGAGAAAATTTCCATATAATTATATATCAGGATTGCAATCACATGTGATGTACCAATATATTAAAAAAATAATGACACAATGTTTATAGCAGTAAGTCAGAGTGGGCATATCATTTGCATTATCTCTAGAAACAGTTGCGTAATGGAAGGATCGAGGAGGATTGAAACAAAAAAATATACTTCTCGACTTTAGTCCCACATTTGGGATGTCATGGGAGCAAAAAAAAATTAAAAATAAAATGTCTCAATTTTTTAAATGTCCACCAAACGATGGACGTTACTTCCTCTCAATATTTTATCATGTACCACCATGCTTAGGAGTCCACCCTAGCCACATCGCGTCACCCAGGGTCTTTGTCTAGTCCAAGAATTAGTCACCCATACTCAGTCGGCCTGTGCTCGTAGTCCAGTGATCCGGTCCAGTCCAGTCAATTACTAGAGATCGATCCTCAATCTATTGTCCAGCTTAAAAACTAAAGCTTCAAGAGTCAAATCTAAAAAAAAATTAATCGAGCCAAGACCAAGACTTCAACATGGCTCTTATACCATGTAAAGAGCAACGAACACCATTCTATTCCATTGAATAAATTAAATAATACATCATAGACTCAAATTAACCCGTATGAAATGGATCTTGTTAAAAATAACAAGCCCAAATAATAGATGCTATCTAGATGCTAACAAACAATAGTGCACATATAACAATAATGTAATAATAGCTAACTAAAATCAAATATACGCTAACACAACAGTAATGGAAAGAAGTGCTTTCACCCCAAAGGTGGGGTGAAAGCAACGTTCACCCCAATTTTGGGTGAACATCTTCAAAAATGGAGGATGATTCACCCAATCAGCGCATTGACAAGTCAACTGGAATTTCACCTCAGGTGAGGGGTAAAACTCTCTTTCACCCCTCATTGGGGTGAAATCCTAGCAACGGTGAATTTGGATGTGTTGTGTCATGAGTTCCACTAAGGCACCTTTTATGAAATGATAATGATTTTTACCCTCATTTTGGGTGAACGCCAGCCAAAGTTAATAAGGTACCAAGTTACGGTATTAAAAGGTTAAGGTTATTTCACCCCAAGAGAGGGGCGAAACTACTTTTCGACCCTCTTTGGGATGAAATCATATGGGAAAGAAGAATGTTGTGGGCCCCATAGTAGTGCATATTGAAGAAGTTTTAAATAGTTTCACCCCAATAAAGGGGCAAAAATCTCATTCGCCCCTAGGCGAACATATATTCCAAAGTAAAAAGGAGAGTTTCTAAAGGAAGCCACCAGTAGCACTTTCACCCCAAGTAAGGGGCAAAACTCCCATTTGCCCCTCCCTATGATGAAACAACATGAAGATAGGTAAAAGCATAAAAAATGAAAATTAAGGCATAAAAAATGGTGTTTCATCATAGGGATATTATTGTTACGATTATGGGGTGAATGTGATGCATTAGTTTTAAAATTAATCAAGTTGTGGGTTGTGTATTCGGCTAAATTATATGGAGCAATGCAAAGTGCGACTTAGAGGTGTAGGTTGATCGAAATTATTAAAATTGCTACTTTGTGGGTGCCCTCTCCACCAGGAAGCGCAAATAAGGAGAAAGTGATGAAATTTAAATGGAACACTTTCACCCATCGCTTCGTATTGGGTGAAGTTCAAAGAATACATTTCAAAGGAACATCGATCGGATAAATAATGAGAATTTAATGATTGAGGCAAAGAGTGATTGATGTTAGGACCCTGTTCCTAACACAACATATTTTTACTTCACTAATTAATTTAGGGACTAATGTGTCCCTTCATTCACAACACTTCATTTATATTTATATTCATTTTGATTTGATGTACTTGTAACACCTTAAAATTGACCCATTTGCATAAAAAGATAAAAATATTGAAAAATAATAGTCGTTGCATTTATTACCTCAAAATTTGTGCTTAGCCGATGAGATCGTACTACGATCAGCAAAATCATAGTACGACATATGAAATCATAGTACGATTTTGGCATACAATCGACATACAATCTCTACGATCGTAGTACGATATTGACGATCGTCATACGATCTTGCTCAAAAATAGAAAATTAAACTTAGAAAAGTGAGATTTATTTCAATGATTTTTATCCTTGTCTATGTAACCGTGCAAAAAATGCGGGATCGGATTTACCCGATCATGCCCAGCTTGTAATAAAATTCTAAATAAATCATTTACCCCCCTATTCTGGTTACTCTACCTAGCCTATTTAACCAGACCCCTCTCATTCAAATTCCTCCTGGATCCTCGTATTTTAAAATACTTTCGCTTAATTTCGTAGTTTATTTCTAGTTATTTTGATGTTGCATGCAGGATCGGAGGACATTGTTGCAGATCGAAGGGTTTTTTAACATATAGGAAGCATATGATATCGCTATCAACGTATGATCACATGTGCTCAGCGTACGATTTCACTCTATAGGCTATGATATTGCCTGCAACTTGCTTGGGAGAAAACCCCTAGTTTACACATTTTGATATTGTTTTATTAGATTAGTATTTCATTTATCATTATTTATTATATATAATATTAGACTTATGCATCTGCATTCCTGGAGTTCACCTAATCTCATGTAATTGCACATTTTATGTAGTTTATAAGCATTTACTTATTAATTCATGTTATTATAGCTATCTAATAGCCGACATTAGATCTTAATTATTCTTATAAGTATTAGTATGATTCTTTGTTTTCTGTTTTTTGCCTCTACTTGTGAATTTGTTGGTTCTTGCCAAAATCGAAACAATCTATCTCTATTCGTAGTACGATCCTATAAATCATAGTATGATATTGACCTATTGTGTACAATCTAGACTGCACTCAAAAAATCAGAAACTTCAGGTGACTTTTGGATGTAGGTAAGGATTTGAAATTACTTTTAAGCATTATATTTGTCTTTATAAATTCTTTTTGTTGTCTGCATATAAATCAAACATGCATATAGGATAGAATAGTTGCATTTTTTCCAAACTAGGTATATGTGCGATTTGAATAAAAGGAACACATCAAAACAAATCCCAAAACCTAGGCATGGAAACAACCATAAATGTTTCCTGGTGAACCCAAAATAATTTGTCAAAAAATCACCATTTAGAAGGTTCGATCAAGTACCTCTCTTCTGAGGTGTAGATCATTAATTCTCCCATTCCCCTTTAAGGCATGGATCCATTAGCCTTGAGGAAAGGAATGCGAGAATTTTTGGGATACATTCTTTGGTGAACCCAACATGAAATATAGTCTTCCTTCTAATTTTTAAATAGTCACAAAACAAAACAAAAAAAACAAAAAACCAAAAACAAACACTAGTTTAAATCATATAATCTTGCATTTCATAGATGGTAGATTTCAACATAAGGAGAGCCATTCAAATTAATTTTAGTATAGTACTAGCAAACCAAGAATTTTCTTCATTAGGAAGTGTGCCATACACTGATATTTGGAGAAGGTTAGAGATTATAAGAGCTAAAGAACCTGAAATTAAGAAAATCATAAGGTTTGACTTCTCCAGAATTCTGGATCCCGATAGTGTACCTTTTTACTTTGACCTTCAAAGAGCCTTGAGAGGTGGCTAGTAGATAAGAGAGTTGTAATTTCTCCAAGTCTTTATTCCTTTGAAGATTATCTTGAGAATGCAATAGTGGTACATCAATTTCTATCACAAGTGGAAAATCAAGAGATTGTTTTAGATGACAGAAGAAGATTTAACAGAGTTCCTAAAGTTGTGCTTTATCGAGAATATTGACATGAATTACACTTTTATACGTCAAATTGTAAGGTTGATTGCCTCATTGTAGCACATTTGATAAATTTCTTAAAAGCCAACTTCCAATTTGAAGAAGAACACTACATGTCACCAGACCAACTTGAACCTGTTAATGATATCTATAGGGTTTTTCAAGAAAATTAAGATATAATATCTGTAATATTATAGTTGTGTTTGTTTTGTTGCTTGAAATCTAAAAGTACAAAAATCTAAAAATAATCATATTATATTTATTTAGTTAGGTATATATAGCATATATACCCCAAAATTTTAGCACATATATATAATATATATCTACAAAGAGAAGATATTCTAAAATCAAAATGCCTATATTAAGAAGTGGTAAACAGGTAGAAAATGATAATATGGGAGAACAAGAACAAGAAAATATTGAGGATAGACCACATATTGAAGAAGATGTATTTTGAGAGAGGGGAGGGTCCTGAGCCCTTCTCTGCTCCCCCTCCCCTGGTTCCTACCCAGTCCCTGGCTCATCCCAGGTCATCTCTCCTTGGGATTGTTTGTTGCAGATGATCTCCTTGAGGGAGATCCTTCTCCTCTTTCTGCACCTCTCCCAGTCGGTCAGGGTTACCTTGTTTGAGTTTTTTGCCTGGTGCTTCCCAAGGTTCCTTGCTATTTTTGGGATCCCTTCCCTTCTTTTTCCCTCAGGCTTCCCCCTGGGGTTTTCTACAGGTTTTTGGCATGGATTTGGTTCCCTATGGTTCTCTGGGTGGTGGGGGTGATTGGTTGGGTTTTTTGACGGCTTCCTAGGGTTTCCTTTGAGGTCCTTACTACTTTGGGGGTGGTCTGGGGGGGCCTCTTTCCCCCTTTTGCTAGTGAATCCTCTCTGGGATCCTATGGCTGCTGTTGGTCCCATCCCTATGGGGAGGGCCCTCTTCGATTTCCCGCTTGGAGGCTTCTTCGTGCTGGTTTTGCTCCTTGGTGGACACCCTGGGCATTTGTTTGGCCTTGGGGGGGTCTTTTTCTCTGCCTGGGTTGTTCCCAGCCTCAGTCCTAGTTCCCTAAAGTTTCTCCTATGCAAGGATGAGATTCTTGGCCCCTGTTGTTGGGGTTCTCTGGGTTCTGCTGCATTTTTCAAATCATGGGGGGATCTGATCTATGCATGCAGACCCTGGATCCCCCAGGCTAGGCTCCTAGGGATCCCATCTTTGTGGCTGTTACCTCTTCCCGCCTGGGATCCCCAGTCCCTATATCCCTGGTCCATTAACCTGTTGTCTTTTCCTGCTGGTTGTCTTGGGGACGAGATTCTCTTGGTGGTACTTTCTGGCTGCTTCCCGATGGGCAGGATATCCTCTTCGTTGGTTTTCAGCTGCTTACTTCTGGGTGGGATTCCCCCTTTTTTTGGGCAGGATGGTTTCCCGCGGGGCGGGATTCTCCAGAATCGATGGGTTTCCCGTTGGGTAGGTTTTTCTCATTTCTTGCTGGTTTTCTCGAGAGGCGGGATTCACTTGGTAGAGGTTTTTGCTACTTCCCACTGGTGGGATCTACACTGGGATGGATTTCAGCTGCTTCCCGCTGGGCAGGATTCACTCTTTGGTGGTTTTTTTACTGCTTCCCGCTAGGCGGGATTTATATTATAATGGTTTTTTGTTGCTTCCTACTGGGCGGGATTTACACGATGGCAGTTTTTAGTTTCTCCTTGCTGGGTGGGATCTTCAAACTTACCTTCCTTCGAAATTGGTGGTTTCCCACTGGGCGGGATTGTTCAAATTTACCTGTTCCCGTTGGGCGGGATTTCTGTTTGTTTTTCATTTTCAGGGTATTGGTGCCTTGGGCCCAGAATTTTGTTGTAATGGCTTATTATCGGCATGTTATTTCCAACTCTTATGTAATCAGGTTTTGGGATCCTAGTTAAAACCCGCTGTAAATACAATAACTAATCAAAAAAAAAAGATGTATTTTAAAAAGACGAAGGTGATAATGGGAAAGCCAAAATAGAAGATCCTAATGAACCTATAATGGATGAAAAAGAAATGTTAAATTTTGAATCTCTTAGCAAATTTACCCAATTTATAAAAAACCACATAGGAGAATTTAGTCAAGTAGTACAAATGGATAATTCAGGAGAAGGTGATATGGATTCAGCCTTAGCAACTGCATTTCGGATATATACAAATCCATTATCATACATGAACTCAATAGATCAAGATAATGATCAAGCATACCTTTAAATCAAAATATTCAAAAACCAATGGTACAAACATCTAAAATTGTTGCTAACAAAATAATCATACACAACAGAAACAACCATTCACATCCATATTCACTCAAGCTCTTAATCAACAAATGGTAAATCAACAAAAATCTAAACAAGTGCAAAATACCAATCATTATCAACAACAAGTTCAACAAAACATAATCCCTCATAAGCTCCATAATATTGTTCCCACACAGACTTTACACAATAGTATTTCAGTTGGAAATCCTTACACAACAACACCTACTTATTATCAAAGACATAATAGTATGGTGCAAAACAATTAGCTTGGTGGACAACAACAGGGACTTGAAGCTATGGTTAAACAATTAGCTTCTTGTCTAGACCAAATGGATCCCTATCGTCTCTCATACAGTTATCAAGAGATGTGTAGTCAATCTTTAGATCCTATTGTGGTAGCTCAACCTTATCCTAATCATTTCCCTATGCGAGTCCTCCCTATATATAAAGGAACTGAAGATCCTATAGAGCATCTTCGCATGTTTAGGATAGCATATCATGATGTTTCTCATGATGATTTGTTATTGCTAAAGATGTTCTCTAAAATTCTAGGGAGTATGGCTCTAGAGTGGCATTATCAATTACCCACTAATTCTTTAAGAAATTTTGAGGAGACAACAAAAATGTTTGTCCACCAATTTAGTGCCTATATAGAGAGGCATGTGACCATTAAGGAATTATACAACCTGAAACAAGGAAAAGATGAAATTTTTGCAAAATTTTTGGCTAAGTGGAGACAACTTTTGGGTAAACTACACTTTGCATTACCTCATCGTGAAATGTTGGACATATTCATAAGTAATTTGCAAGAACAACTATCTTATGAACTTTCTACTGCTACAATGATATCCTTTGATCAAGCCATTGATTTAGAAATGAGGGTAGAAGATGCTCTTATTAGAAGAGGTCAATTTAAGAAGAAGGATGAAGACAAAACTTCTAAGAATCAATATAAGAACAAACAGGTAGTAGGTGATGGAGTCACTGACAGTAGAAACAATTCAAATGTTAATCTTGCTGAAGTTGTGAAGAAATTTGTATTAAAGGTTCCTGATAAACCACCTAGAGAATTTACAAGATTAAATCAGCCATTAACTATGATTTTACCTCAATTATTGGAACAAGGTTTGATATGGTTACCTAAAATAAAATAACCTGATACAACTATAGTTGGATTTAGGGTTGATTTACATTGTAACTTCCATAGAGTTGATGTTAATTCAACTAACTCATGTAAAATATTGAAACACATGATACAAGTTTTAATTGATAATGGGAAAATGGAAGTAGATCATTTCCCTCCAAAAAATGCTCAAAATAATATAAAAAAAAACTCAAAATCAAAATGCAAATAAAAATTTGGATATCTTTCAACATCCTTTACCAAAGCATGATAAAGAAGTTGTAAATCAAGTAGAATATCATAATGTTCCTCATCCAACTCGATATGTAGGAACTATTAGCAGTTTTCTACCACATCAATATTTGCAAAAACACATGTGTAACTACTAAATCTCTAGTCACTATTAGGACTCTAAGAAATTGCCAAAGTACATCTTTAGAAAGTGACACAGAAAATGAAACAAGGAGTGATTTAGAGATTGCTTCAAATAGTTCTGAGTATGAATCAGATCAATTTATCCCTATTACAGATTTATCAGTTCCAGAAAAAACATTTCCAAGAAGAGTAACTACTAGATCATCATCTCAACAATGGCTTTCAAATGAGCAAATAGAAAATACTAGACCTTGATTTGGTGATCCACAACATGGAAATGTTGGTCATCAAATTTGCCCAGGAAAGGATTTTGGGAAAGTGTACGCGCCCTAGACCTGGACAAACATTGAAAGGCCACGGGGAAGAGATGCCCCTCGTACCAATATCCGGAGAAAGGTCGGCTCCTATGCTAAACTACTTCGGTGTTTAATATAAGGGTACAGGAAAGAGATAAAACAGTAAGGGTGCAGGAAAGAAATAAATAGAGTAAGGGTGCAAGGAAATAAAAAGGTGTAAGGGAAGAGATGTTGATAATTTAAAGTGGGAAAGAACTAGAAGCACGATTGTTGGCCAATAGCTTGAAATAGCAGCAAGAAACACCAAGAATAAAATGAAAAGAACACGATATTAGCCTTCCTATGTATCCTCTAGACGAGTTCCAGGATTACCCTCCCCTTTCATCAAAATTTAGAGTTCGAAGTTACGACGATTAGGACAAAGTGAATATAATAAAAACAAGATCCACAGGCAGCATACAAGAAAACTAATACAGCATTTTCCTCTCCTATGTATCCATTGGGAAAATTTTAGGGTTTCGTCCCCAATCGCGCACCTAAATCCAAAATGCAGAATTACAGCATGCAAATGAAGAAAGAGATAAAATAAATAAACACAGAAGGCAACATACAAGAGAGAAATTAGGCTCAAAGCTATTTAGTATTAATCGTAGGGATTCAAGTTACAACAGCTTTCTTAGCAGAAAGTCCCCCCCCATTTTTTCATTACAATGCTTGGGTTTTTATAGAGGACCCGACCCTCTGAGCCATCAATGCACAAAATGCAGGAGTACATCCTCGAAAACTTGAGAAGTTGGCTCTCGTAGCTCTTGTGACTGAGCTCTCAAATCCTTTATCAAAATTAGTAGCTACGACCGGGTCAGCCAGGGAAACACTCATTAATGAGCTGCCTGAACATCCTTGACCTTTGGGTGCAGTGTTCGAGTGGCCACCATGCTCTCGAGGCTCTATTTTAGGAACTGATAACTCATTTCCAATTGCCAAAAATGAGCAACAAGTTTATCGAGCACGTAAAAATGCATTTATGAGGCACTTGATTGCCTCAAAAAAATACCTAGCTTGGAGTGTGTGCCCTTGAAGTGCTTCGCTGTATTTTTGCTCGCAACTCCGCTTCATAATGGATTTAAGCTGAAGCAGATCTTCCTTCTTGGTTTACACTTCACATGGTGGAGCTTCGCAAGACAGCTTCGGGGATGCCAAGTGCTGAAGCAGGTATTCCTCCTCAGAGTGGGGCTTCTTTATTTCTCACTGCTTCGCTGGAGAGACGTGTCGAAACTGCTTCGCTAAGGTTCTCTGTCCGAAGTGGATGCTTCGTTGGTGAGTCTTCAAAATGCTTCGTCGTGATACTCCCTTAAAACTACGGTTAGAGGGAATTTTTGCCGAAGCGCATTCTTGCCTTCGAAAAATGTTTCGTTCTTTATGGCCGCTTTCGCTTCAGGTGAAAGTGTTTCTCATGAAAGTTAGCCGAAGCAGATGCTTCGCAACAACTTTCGATGAAGTAGAAATGGTTCGCTGGTGGGGAGGCCCGAAGTGGGTGCTTCGACGGTTTTTTGGTGAAGTACCTTTTAAATGTTTGCACTCTTTCAACTTTCGCTTCGCAAAACTTTCGCCCGAAGTAGCTGCTTGAAATGCTTCGGGCCCGAAGTAGTTTTCTCGCCTTAGCAAAGTCAGGCTACGATCTAGACTTTCGTTCTTCGACAAAGTTGTTCTTTTGGACTTCTCAAATGCCGCTTCGCAAAACTTTTGCCCGAAGTAGCTGCTATAAATGCTTCGGGTGCGAAGCTCTTTTCATTCCCTACTTCTTTCTTTCGATGAAGCTATATTCCTTTTCTTGCGAAGCTTTTTTCCTTAGAATGGTCAGTAGCGAAGCTCTTTCATATTCATTCTATGTACAAGGGGGATGGCGATGCAGTCCAAAATTGCTGCAACTTACAAATACTTTACAAAAGGAAACACTTTACAAACTTTTTTGATTTTTTTTTTCTACCCCTCTGTGCAATGTGACGAAATTGTCAACATTCTTGGCGGCTCGCGGGGCAATGAGCTCGTCTCGGTGGAATAACCCTTAGCTTTGATCTGTTAGGCCAGAGTTACCTCTAGAACCTTCTCCCTTTTCTCCTTTTGGGGGCACTTCCACGGCTTCTTCTTCTTCTTCTCCTGCCTCTCCCTCTTCTTCCTCCTCTAGTGAGGCTTCCTGTTGTAGTGATGGGAGGAGGTGATCACGGATGCGTTCCATGGTTCGGCAAACGTGAGCCCAGGCACATTTCAAGAAAGGCTCTTCGTCTTGTAACACTTTTACCAGGATATGGAACCGATCTATTTTCCCTATGTCGGCATGCTTGGCTCTTGTGCTTAGATTGTTGAGGCAGGTCATGATCTTGCAGTGTCTCAGAATGAAATTTGTGACTTGCCCTTCGGTAATCGGCTCTTCCCAGCCGTCTATCTCTGCGACATCACTCTCAAAATGTAGCCAAGCCATCTTGAGCTCTTCCTTGGTCAACAGGTTCCCATCCTCATTCGTGAAACTCAGGAAACCTAATGAAGAGAGGTCTTGGAAATACCCCAGTGATGTATGATGCTCGTGTTCAAATACATCCAGGAGGTCCTTCGCCTTCTGTTTCTTTCTCACCTTGGATAAGAAAGCGCAGACCGTGGCTTGAGATGTAGACTAGTCTCTAGCAGTTTGGCTCATTGCGGTGACCTGCAGGTCCTGATATTTGACACTTTGGACCTCAAAAGCCAATTTAAGTCACCTTTTGATTTTCTGGATGACCTCATCTACTATCATCCCTTCTTGAGAAGTTGCATATTGGGCTTCGGTAATGTAGGTCAAAATTGACAGGGCACTGGAGGCCCGAGATCTGAAGTTCTTGAGCAAGTGTGAGTGAATTTATTTTATTCGGCCCCTATCAAATAGATCCAAAATTTCTTTCTCATACAACTGCTGCTACATCTCCAAGATTTTACTTTCAAATTCTTTGGCCTTCAGATCAGCTTCGGCCTGTACCTGGCTCTAAGTTTTAGTTGCACTTTGTAGTTGTCTCACTTGCTATTTCAGGGCAACTACTTCCTTCTTCATCTGCTCACACTGCTTTTTTGAGTCCTCCAGCTTGGAGCGGATCCTAGCTAGCTCCTCTTCCAACTTGATATTGGCGCTCTCAGCCTCAAATCTACGCTGATTGGCGATGTTTGCATGCACGCGAAAGGTTTCGATCCTTACATGCATGGATGCAGATTCATTATCTACATTTAGGTGCTCCAGGTCCTTGGTCTTCTCTTGATAATCATAATCTACTGGAGTCATCTCATCCAGAGGTTTTTGGACCTTAGGGACCTTCTTCACCTTATGTAACTTTTTGCCCTTTAGGTCAAAAATGACACATTTTTCTACTTCGGCCAGAGAGTGCCCTCTCTTTTTCCTGGCACCCTTCAAAATATTTTTGGTATTTTGTCGGGCCTAGAGTAGCTTCTCGGCTAGAGGGAATTCCTTAATCAAGGACATCTCTTATTCAAATGATACTGGATCTCTAGCCAAAGGGGTGAACAAATGCAAGGAATGAATGGGGGATGCCTCACCAGTAGGCTCGACGATGGGTGTGACAGGAGCTTCGACGAAAGGAATGATGTCGTGTGTAACAAGGGAACAAGGAAGGGGGTTCGGTATTGGGGTACTATCTTCACCCTGGATAAGAACCAAGGGGGTGGTGGCATGGACAGGCAAAGTAGTATCAATAGACTTGTCTCGGCCAGACGACTCGAATGAAGTGAGGCTAACAGAATCATGGGGCAGACTCGAGGTGGCGAGGGGAAACATGCGAGAGGGTGATGGACCTTGCGAGGAAGAGGGAGACTATTGGGAACTCACAGTCGGGACCATGGTGGACATGCCTTGAGAAACCAGGGCAAAGGGTGGAGAGTGTGTTGGATGTGTCTCATTCTTTGTCGAAAAGCTTCTCCTTTAGGAAAATGTGTTGCTTCAGGGAAAACACTTCAACTACCCCCATTTTGAAGGGGAAGTCACAGGTGTGCACCCATTTTCAACCGTGATCATAGATGACATTTGTTGCATCGCTCTGCCAAGCGACCTCTAATGTGAACTGGTACTCAGAGGGGTAGACGGGAAGTAGGAAGGGCTTTCTCATGAATCCAAACAGGTGAATCACAAGTCCTTATGTCAATTGAAAAACGTCTCCCTTATTCTCCATTACCACTTTGTCTCTCAAACTGAGGGGCACCCGAGGGCATGAACCCTTCAACAAATGCATAGCAGGTCCCAAGAATTTTTGATTAAAAGAATAATAAGACTCTGCCCTCAATAGGAGGGGAGTCCACTGGTACACAGGCAAAGGATTTCCATCCTTGCCGCTCGAAGAAATGGTAATGTGGGGGAATTGCTTATGTACATGGTAGAAAAACAACCAAACAAGGAAAGAGTAGGGTGTGAAGTACTGGCCCATCCCAGAATTATTCATGTTGGTAAGCCGTGTGTGCAAGGTTCGGGCCACCCATTCTTCTCAATCAAAGAAGACTGGGTTGGTGTTTGGCATCGAAGCATCAGGGGCATAGAATTCCCCTCTCAAAATACATTCGGCCAAAGACACCTGCTAGGGGTGCACTGAAGAATCAGTTGATAGTCCCGCCACCCATGCAATGATGGAGAAGATGTCAACGCTCTTGAAATCTATCAGGGGGAGGGGCATCTACGGTAGCTTGCCTGAAGGGAGCCCATTCTTGAGGTTCTATCTTAGGAATTTCAAAATATAGGTAGAGGTAGTGAATCTCTCCATTTTTTCACTCAGGATGACATTGCGAATGAAATAGCCCTTGGGTGGTCCCTACTGCAGTGCGAAGGCTGCTTGCACATCTTCTTTTAAAATTGAAAACAACTTATGGCCCGCAGCATCCAACACCTGCCTATAGGAGGGTTGTTAGTTCTGCACGATGGCACAGATTAACTCGGGACAATGGTGAGCAGGCGGGGTTATATACCAGTAAATTTGAGAATAGTATGTGGTAGCCCTCTTGCTCTCCGGGGAAAGTCTGCTTGTCATAAACTCGATAGTGCATCGGAGCTCGGCCACACTCTTCGAGAGTTTAGTGTCCCAAATTTTTTCCCACCCATCAATTGGTGGTTCTTCAAGTTGTTCTTCTTCAGAGTCCTCTCCTTCTTCCACCGGTTGCTTTTTTGGGTGGGGGTTGAGATTGATCTTCTTGGTCTATGTTTTTGCTCTTCTTTGCCCTTCTTCGGGGCTGCTACCATAGGCTCCTTCCCCTTCTCCTTAGAGTTATTCTTTCCCATTATGAATATGGGTGGCGATAGATTCCTTTATGTAGAGAGCTTTGACATGAATTACTTCGATGCGAAGGGCAGAATAATTGCAGAGTGACAACGGGGCTCTTAATCTTGCATTAGTAGTTGGCAAACACCCCTCTTACCGCTGAGCCTTGCATTTTATAGCCTTAAAAGGCAAATACCTTAATTTATGGAATCTGCCATAATTAAATTTACACTCAGATAGAGAAGGTTGTCGTGCCTTTTTATTGGCTTTACAGTGGCGTAGTACATGAACCCATGTGGTTCAATGATTTCCCCTGCATCGGGAACTTAACCTTCTGCCACCTCATACCCGGGCGAAAACTTTTCTCGCAACAAAATTCTCTCGAGATGTGCTCTACCACCTTGACATTAAAATCATTTGCCTTGAAAATTCCCCTAGGTTGTCATTGGCATGTACCCCAAGACACATTTTAAATGCTTCTTGTCTCGCGTGTCATTAGGTTGGCAAAGTGAAACCGATGCTAAAACTGCTTCACGGTGAACCTCCGATGTGGGTAGATTTTCTATGCTTCGGGCCTGAAGTAGTTCTCCCTCGCTGCATCACTACTTTGCTTCACGGAAGGCTAGTCCCCCGAAGCTCGTTTTCTTTGAAAAATACTTCACTAGACTTCCTTCAAAAACTGCTTCACTCATACTTCTTTTACGAAGCATTTATTATACCTTTGTTTCTTTTGATGACTCCGTCGGTCTTTCGAGGACCTTTTTGAAACCAAAGTGCTTTGCTGTGAAGCATCTCGCATCAGTTGCTTCGTACCAAAACCTCCCGAAGGAGATTCCGGCTATGCTTAGCGAAGCTGGAATTTGTCACTATGACACTTAGCCTTTCGGAGATCTTGAAGCAGTGTATATATAGGAATGAAAAACTATATACAAAAGTAAAATTTGAACATTTTTTTTTATTACATCTTCAGTGATGAAAAGTCTTCAAGTGAAGACCATTGACAAAAATTGGCAATACCTGGCCATTTGCATCCTTGAGGATGAAAGAATTGGTCGAGTTTATCTTCACAACTTCAAACGGTCCGTTCCAGAAAGCATCCAATTTGTCATGATTCCCAGGCTTGGCCCTCCAAGAATCCCACTTCCATACTAGATCTCCCTCTTTGAAAGTGTGGTCGAAGGAATTCTTCTTAAACCAGTCTCGGGTGATCTGGGCATGTTTAGCGAAGCTCTGGTAAGCCTTCTCACGATCTTCCTCTAGTTGTAGAAGCTAAGCCAGTTTTTTTTCCATAGTATCAACTTCCTCTTCATCATTCAGTAGCTGCAACGCAGGGATCTCTATGTGAGCAGGTAAGATGACCTCCTTGCCATACACCAGGGTGTAAGGTGATGTCTTGATTGACTTCTTGATAGAAATTCGATCGGCCCACAAGGCCCTATCTAGAAGAAGGTGCCAAGTTATTTTTTTCATCTCTATGAGATTTCTTAGCACCCTTAATAGAGTCTTTTTGGTAGATTCTGCCAATCTTTTACGCTGTGGATAGTAATTAGAGGAAACTTTATGATATATCCCTTATTGGTATAGGAATTCATTGATTTTGGTGCCTAAAAACCTGGGACCATTGTCCGTAACGACTACTTCTGGGAGGCCAAACCGGGTGATCAATCCCTCAAGGAAGGCGATGACGGTCTCCTGATCAGCATTCTTCGTGGGAACTGCTTCGGCCCATCTAGTGAAGTAGTCGATCGCGGTCAGGATGAACTTATGCCCGACATAGGAGTTAGGCGATATGACCCCTATGAAATCCAACCCCCATTGTTGAAAGGGTGTTTCTACTTGTATCGGTCGGATAGGCATAGGAGCACTTCTACTTTAGCCGATGAACTTCTGACATTGCTCACATCGGTGACAGACCACAAAGCTATCGATGAAGAGTGTAGGCCAATAATAACTAGCTTTGATTATATTCAATGCTGTTACTCTTCTTGTGAAGTGACCTCCAGACAAACCTGAATGAAATTCTCCCAGGACTATCTTCTTATCATCTTCCTGTATGCACCTGAGGATAATGCCATCAATGTTCTTAAAAAATAGGGCTTTAGGGCACAGCGTGTATCGGAGGGATCGCATCCTAAAATGCCTCTGCTATGAAGCATTTAGATGCAAAGGACATCTATCGATGTTGAAGTATTTAACTATCTCATCGACCTAGTCCCTCTCATTCTCTTCCTAGTTTGTGAAGCATCCTTCTGCTACCGAGTCATCCCACTGAAGAGCTGTCACTTCGATCGCTACTCTCTTCGCTAGTTCTTGACACAATACGCGATCGTGAACCAATTTAGTGGGTCTGATCTCAATGTCGAACTCTTGTATCTTGCTGACCCAACCGGCTCTTTTGCTTCCCAATTCTCCTTGGATAATGAAATTGTGCACATCTGGGTGAATGACAAATACTGTAACCCGACTTTGGGAAACAAATTGCTTGAACTTCCTAAGAGACTTCATTGTTGCATGCACCTGCCTTTCTATGAAATTGTATTTTTCTTCATGGGGGTTTATCACCTGGCTTAGAAACGTGATGGGGCGCTCTTCGCCATCTTCCCCCTTTTGTGTTAGTACTGCAGCATAGCTCTCAGGTTCTCCTATGGCATATAGGATGAAATCTCGATTGTAGTCAGGGTTGGTCAGGACCGGCGCCTGAGCGATTCGGGCCTTGATCTCTTCAAATGATTCTTTTCTCTCCTTCGTCCAGATGAATTCGGTGCCTTTCTTCAAAATTTCAGACATCAGTTTGATGACCTGGGCAAAATCTGGAACAAACTTCCTCACAAAGTTGATCTGACAGAAAAAGGCTTGAAGTCCTTTCTTGTTCACTAGGATTGGGAGCTTCAAGAGAGCCTCAGCTCTATCAGGATATACAACGAGACCCTTCTCTGATATCACATGTCCCAATAACTTCCTTTCGCTGACCGCGAATATGGACTTCCTTAGATTGATTGAAATGCCAAACTCTCAGTATTTTTTGAATACCTGTTGTAGATGAAAAGGATGATCCTCCCTCATTCGGGAGAAGACGATCATGTCATCTAAATAGATGGCAATAACCTTATTCAAGAGCTTGCCAAAATCTAGATCCATGGCTCTCCGAAAAGTGGCCCCCGCATTCGAAAGGCCGAATGGCATTCGTTGGTAAGGAAATGTTCCCCACTTGGTCGTGAATATGGTTTTATGCTGGTCTTCGTACCTAACCCAGATTTGATTGTACCTTGAGAAGCTGTCAAGTAGGGAGAAGTGTTGAGCCCCAACCACTGAGTGCAAGATCTAATCTATCTGTGGGAGGGGGTAGTGATCTTTGATAGAAGCCTAATTCAAGTTGTGAAAGTCCACGCATAGTCGTATATCCATGTTCTTCTTTCTTATAAGGACTAGGTTCACCATCCAAGAGGAATGTTTAATGGGATAAATTATCTTTGCCTCGAGCATCTTCAGGAGCTCGGCTTTCATCGCTACCTCGATCTTCAGATTTACAGGCCTTTGCTTTTGTCAGAAGGGTTTGATCCCCTCCTGTAATTCAATTGTATGCTGGATCAATTGTCGGTCGTATCCCTTTAGGTCTTGATAAGACCATGCCACGATGTTTGGATACCTTCTGCACAGAGATCAGATCTGTTCTAGCTCCTCCGAAGTGCAATATGTTCCAACTTTTACTACTTTTTTAGGTTCAAGTTCCAAATCCTGATACTGCTTTGCATTGACCTTGATCCTATGAGGAACTACCCGATCATTCTGATCAAAGAGGCTTTCAAGAGTAATTAATCCTTTGGGAACATGATTATTCTTCAATTGAACTAGCCCTTAATATTTCTCATCATCAGGGCTTCTTCTTTCAATTGTGGCTGCTTCTTGAATCATAAAATTCACAATCTGCTCATCACTATCAAAAACTTGCCAATGCAGATCCCTGTTTGGGACAGAGGGCCTATAAATCATCCTCACAGCTTTGGGCTTATGCACCATGTCTTCTGCTGGAGAGTACTTGGCTGCGATGGATGCTAGAACATCGACATGTTGATTCTTTTCTCATGGAATAGACTACAAATTAAGAGATTCAAACTGGTCAAAAAAGTCCCATACTCTATTACGGTATGACTTGAGATAGTGCTTCTTTGAAGTGCACTTGTTGGTGACTTGATTGAATACTAATTCTGAGTCTCCAAATATTTTGATATGCATTATGCCTAACTTTTCTATTTTTTTGAGTCTTAGGCATAATTCTTCATATTCTGCTCCATTGTTGGTGCAACTCCACACCAACCGGTAACAATATTCCTTCTTCTCTCCAGAAGGTGATACTAAAATAATCCCTACCCCAGTGCCATTTTTGCATCGAGCACCATCAAAGAATAATTTCCATAATTTGCCTTGGGTAGAGACCTTCTCTTCCGACTTGATGTGTTTCTCAGGTTTGGCGATGGCATAACATCCCATCTCGGTTTCTATCATGGCATTAAAATCTGCCAATGAAAACTCATCTTCACAACTTAACTGTGCGAGGGACTCCTCGATCATGTCCACTCGCTCTACCCCCTCCACTATCGCATGCACAGGATCGCTGCTCTCTTCTTCAAACATTTTCTATACTAGGAAGGTAGAAGGCTTCTCATTGTAGATTTTTACCTTCTTCCCTTTGAATGGGATCTCCAAGTGCGAGTAATCCATAGATAGATATCCTCCCAGCTTTGTCATAAATTCTCTTGATAAGCACATACTGAAATATGGCTCCAAGTCGATGACCACCACCTCTTGTATAACTATGACCTGAGGCATCTTGTGTAGTCAAATAGGTATGTCCTTAATCACACCTACAGTCTTCATGGGAGTACCATCCAATTAGAGCACGTCATGACTGCTTCACGTATATTCCATCCCTATCTCTTTGCACACTGCTTTGGGCATGACTATCGTCACATCCCTAGAGTCAATCATATAGTTGTGTACAACATACCCTTCCATCTGTAGAGATAGGTAGAACGAAGGTGGCTGATTCTTCCCCATAATGGAGGTGTATAGGGTCTACACTAGTGCAAGCGGTGCTAACTTTTTTGCCTTAGTTGTCTTCAATGATTCTTGCAGCAAGTCCACTTTATCGGGTAGGTGTAGTGCATCATACAGACTGATCTTGGCCAGAATCTTCTTTAGCTCATCTACTATATTGTAAGCTAGGGAGTTGTGTACCTCAGGTTCTCTTTTCACCTTGTACCTGGTGCGATACTGCTCTATAGCTTTGACCCTTTGTCGCTTGGTTAGTGAAGGAAGCTTGAGCTTCTCTCTAGCTTGTTCTTTAGTTTCCACCTGAGGTGGATTTGCAGGGGCCTATTGGGCTTTTTCCTTGGCTGGTGTAGGCTGAGGAGCTTCGCTCGAGGCCTGAGAAGGTTGTTGTCCATTCTCATGGTGAGCATGCACCTTTAAAGGAGCCATTTGATTAGCGTCTATCTCTATCGACCTTTTCCCTCCTATGGTAAGGACTGCAACTTGCTCTTCTTCAGTAATTACCAGGTTCTGATCCAATTGTCTGATTATGTTGACTTGACCACCATGACTACTGCTCGTCAGCATTTGCACATAATGTTGGTGCAGCATGCAGGTATTCTCTTCATGAGGATCATTACACGTGGAGCACCAATGTATGTAATCGTAAGTGCTCGGAGCTTTGTCAATCACGGCATTTCTTGTCGATGCTCTCCCTTGCTGGATCGCTTGATCTTTGGTAAGCGCGGGTATAGGATAAGATCTTCTTGATAGAAACTCTTGTTGTGCTTGTTTCTTCTTCATAATGGTCATGTCATTAGATAGGGTCTGCACTATGGAGTTCAGAGACTAAACTTATTGCAGTATTTTGGCTTGCATATCATCGGTTTTAGGGATAGGTGGCAATGGAGCCATTGTTGGTATTGGAGGTAAGGCGAGGTGTGGAGGTGGTGCTGGCAATACAGGGAATACCGAAGATATAGTGGGCTGTGAAATTGAGAATGTAGGAAAATGGATTTGTGGAGTAGCAATCTGTGATATAATGGGATTAGAGTTCCAAGATGAGATCGGGTATGCAGGGGTCATAGAGATCTATGAAGCGGTTGTTCTCGCATACTGGGATTGAGGGAAATCAGGAAGTATGGGCATGAGCATCCTTTGGGAAAGCTTACCCACAACTATTAGATCCATATCCGCTCTCTGGGCTAACTCGTATAACTGGAGGAAGGTATTAATATTTGAATACCTCACCATAACACTGATATCAGGGTTGAAAGCCCAAAGGAAATAGTATGTTGTAGCTTCGTCAGTTGGCCAAAGTCCAACTAGTATCCTTTGCTAGGTTCGATCGAACCTAACATTAAAATCAATGATCTCTTCTTGTGGATGTCTCTGGATTTTTGTGAACTGGTGTAGAAGAGAAGATGGATCGGCGGACTCATTGAAGCTTCGCATCAACTATTTGGTTAACTGGTCCCATACCGTTATAGTATCAAGTGGTAAAGATCTATACCAGTAGAGGAGTTTACCTCTAATATATAGAACCAGAAGCTCTACCATAACTCGCTCTTCTGTGATATCATGAATCATCGCCAGAGAAACTATGTCTTGGATATGCTCTAGAGCAATCTTCCCAGTTCCATAGAACATTGGGATCTTCTTCATAGCAGTAGGTGGAACTTGCCCTTATCTCGCTAAATTTAGTAGTCCCAAAGAATTCCATGCTGGGAATAATCTGGGCGGCGGTTGCTGCTGCTGCTACTGCATTTGTTGTTGTTGTTGTTGTTATTGTTGTTGCACCATATTTGCTCCTGGATTTTGAGAAACATGAATTCCTGAAGCTCCTCCTTGGTTGCTAACAGGATAATTAATGCGAATGGAGGCACTAGGATGCTTCGATGAGTTGGGAGGATTAGGAGGAAAGCTAGCTACTGTACTATCCGAAGTTAATCCTTGTTCGTCAATAGTGGCTTCTTGCGAGGATGTTCCATGCAATAGTGACTCAGAGGTGACCAACCTAGAACGTTCCTCGAAGGCGTCAATATCAAGCTCAAAGAACTCAGTTTCCTCTCCTCTATTCCTAACTCTCCATATTGTTTGCATGAAGGCACAGACTTAGGTATCGGTCTCTACGACTTAAATATTCTCGGGTTGAATAGAGTCGCCAGATGCTACGAGTCTTTTGGAAATGAGATGAGCATCGACTCTCACCACCACTCACAAGGTGAGATTGACCGTGTCCCACCAGGCGTGCCAGAAACTGTTGGTCATCAAATCTACCCAAGAAAGGATTTTGGGAAAGTGTACGCGCCCTAGACCTGGACCAACATTGAAAGGCCGTGGGGAAGATATGCCCCTTGTACCAATATCCAGAGAAATACCGGATCCTATGCTAAACTACTTCGGTGTTTAAGATAAGGGTACAAGAAAGAGATAAAACAGTAAGGGTGCAGGAAAGAAATAAATAGAGTAAGGGTGCAAGAAGGAAATAAAAAGGTGTAAGGGAAGAGATGTTGATAATTTAAAGTGGGAAAGAACCAGAAGCACGATTGCTGGCCAATAGCTTGAAACAATAGCAAGAAACACCAAGAATAAAATGAAAATAACACGATATTAGCCTTCCTATGTATCCTCTGGATGAGTTCCAGGATTACCCTCCCCTTTCGTCAAAATTTAGATTTTAGAGTTACAACGATTAGGACAAAGTGAATATGACAGAAACAAGATCCACAGGAGACATACAAGAAAACTAATACAACGTTTTCCTCTCCTATGTATCCTTCGGGAAAATTTTAGGTTTTCGTCCCCAATCGTGCACCTAAATCCAGAATGCATAATTACAGTATGCAAATGAAGAAAGAGAAAAAATAAATAAACACAGAAGGCAGCATACAAGAGAGAAATTAGGCTCAAAGCTCTTTAGTACTAATCACAAGGATTCAAGTTACAACAGCTTTCTTAGCAGAAAGTTCCCCCCCCTTTTTTCATTACAATGCCTCGATTTTTATAGAGGACCCGACCCTCTGAGCCATCAATGCACAAAATGGAGGAGTACATCCTCGAAAACTTGAGAAGTCGGCTCCCACAGCTCTTGTGACTGAGCTCTCAAATCCTTTACCAAAATTAGTAGCTACGACCAGGTCAGCCGAGGAAACACTCATTAATGAGCCGCCTGAATGTCCTTGGCCTCTAGGTGCAGTGCTCGAGTGGCTGCCATGCTCGTCGGGCTCTATTTTAGGAACTGATACCTCATTTCCAATTGCCAAAAATGAGCAATAAGTTTACCGAGCATGTAAAAATACATTTATGAGGCACTTGATTACCTCAAAAAATACTCAGCTTGGAGTGTGTGCCCTTGAAGCGCTTCTCTAGATTTTCACTTGCAACTCCGCTTCACAATGGATTTAAGCTAAAGCAGATCTTCCTTCTTGGTTTGCACTTCGCATGGTGGAGCTTCGCAAGACAGCTTCGAGGATGTCGAGTGCCAAAACAGGTATCCTTCCTCAGAGTGGGGCTTCTTTATTTCTCACTACTTCGCTGGAGAGATGTGTTGAAACTGCTTCGCTGAAGTTCTCCGCCCGAAGTGGATGCTTCGCTGGTGAGTCTTCAAAATGCTTTTTCGCGATCCTCCCTTAAAATTGCGATTCAGAGGAATTTTGGCCGAAGCACATTCTTGCCTTCGAAAAATGTTTCGTTCTTTATGGCCGCTTCTGCTTCGGGTGAAAGTGTTTCACACGAAATCTAGTCGAAGCAGATGCTTCACAACAACTTTCAGAAAAGTAGAAATGGTTTGCTGGTGGGGAGGCCCGAAGTGAGTGTTTCAAAGATTTTTTGGCGAAGTACCTTTTAAATTTCTATGCTCTTTCAACTTCCACTTCACAAAACTTTCGCCTAAAGTAGCTGCTTGAAATGCTTTGGGCCCAAAGTAGTTTTCTTGCCTTAGAAAACTCGGGCCGTGATCTAGACTTTCCTTCTTCGGTGAAGCTGTTCTTTTAGACTGCTTGAATGTCGCTTCGCAAAACTTTCGCCCGAAGTAGCTATTGGAAATGCTTCGAGTGCGAAGCTCTTTTCATTCCCTACTTCTTTCTTTCGACGAAGCTATATTCCTTTTCTTGCGAAGCTTTTTTCCTTAGCCTGCTCAGTAGCAAAGCTCTTTCATATTCATTCTATGTACAAGGGGATGGCGATGCAGGCCAAAATTGCTGCAACTTACAAATACTTTACAAAAGGAAACACTTTACAAACTTTTTTGATTTTTTTTTTCTACCCCTCTGTGCACTGTGACGAAATTTTCAATAAGAAACATTGTAGGTACCATCGAATTTGTTACAAGATAACAAGCACAAAACCAAAACTCTCAAGATCAAAGTCAAAATGAGAAAGCAGCTTCATTTGTACTAAAATATCCTACTAAAGTAAATAATTTAATAAGTTCACAACAAATATCTCCCTATGATATTAATGAACAATTAGCTACCATCACAGCAAGAATATCTCTTTTAGATCTCTTAAGAACTTCCTCTATACATAGAGAAGAATTGATAAAAAGTTTAAGCAAGATGATGGTACCTAAAGATATTGAACCAAATGTTGTCAAAAATGTTGTAACTTTGGATGAAACAAATTTCATAGATTTTTGTGATAAAGATATTCTTTCTCAAATTTTATATCGAGATAACCCCTTATACATTACAACATTGATTGGGGATGTAGGAGTTAAAAGAGTCCTAATTGATAATGAATCATAATTAAACATATGCATATATGATTTCTTTCAAATATTTGGATTTAAAAAAGAAGACATGAAAAAGACTAAAATTATTATCAAAAAATTTAATGATGAAACTCAAGAAACATGTGGAGTTATGAAGATCCCATTGCAAGTTGGTCCAAGGATTTTGGATATGACCATGTTTGTTGTACCTTGTTTTACATCGTACAACATTATTTTAGGTCGATCTTGGATCTATGCAATGAGAGAAGTGCCTTCCACATTACACCAATGTGTTAAATTTGAGTTTAAAAATCAATTCGTCACCATTCATGGTGATACTAGGCTATTTGATATGTGTGCTATGACAAAGGCTATAGGAGTTCCGTTCTGTCCTGCTATGTCTTCTGTTCAGCCTAGTACACCCTCATTTTCAAAATATTCTAAATGTAAATCATCATCACCTTCTAAATCAATATTATTAAAAACATAGTCTAAATCATCAACATCAAAAAATTCCACATCATTATCATCATTACCTTCTGAGCTTATATATAATCCATTTCCTAAATCTATAATAACATACTCACCTCCTGAGTCCACATTATTTAAATTTATAGCATCTAAAGAACCAGTTAAGGAATATAGTCCATCTACTTCATATTCCATTTTGGATGAAGTATTATTAGATATATATTCAGTACTTGCCACTACAGAAGAAGTTAATTTTGCTACCCAAGATTCCTTGGTATTATCTAAGTTACCGCCATCTCCCCGAACATTAGGCTTGCCAAATAAAGGAAGCATTTTTCATAGCGAGAGTTGTGACTTTGTATATGTAGGGTATAATTGGGGTAAAATTTTAGTTGTAGAATTTATAGTTGATCAAGATGGATTTTCTAAATGTTACTTCTCTAATGGATATATAAAATCAAAACCAATGATGTGTAGTACGGGTTATAGAGGTAAAGGTTTAGGACCTCATGAAAATGGTATAGAATAACCCTTGGAAGTCAAATAATGGCTTTCCCAATGTGGTCTTGGTTATATACCTACAAAAATAGAACCATTCCCATATGAAGATGATGATCACCTTATAACATATCAATAGTATATGGAACAAAAAGAACTTCCTAAAATGATACATACTTGTAATATGTTGACTATGGTTTACCCAAAAATGATTGCTTCTATGGATGAATGCTTAGAAGGGGATATATGTCATGATATATCTCTTGATGAAGTTCTAAGAAATAAATTCTTCTTTGATGGATCAATGCCATGTATAGCTTATATAGAAGCTACTACTCCTCAAGAGGAGTTAGCCAAATGCACATTAGAAGAATTACAATAAATGGGTGTGTCACCCGCACCACCCAATTTTGAAAGAGATTTAAATATTGTTGTAGAAAATATTTTAAAGATCAATATTAGGACAGAGGAGAACCCTCGCATGGTCAATATTGGATCATAATTAAGTGAAGAAAAACAAAAGCTATATATTAAATTTCTTATAGAATATTTTGACATTTTTTCTTGGACATACGCAGATATGCCAGGCCTAGATCCTTCTATAGTTATGCACCATTTAGTAGTGCGCCCTGATGCTAAACCTGTAAAGTAAAAACTCAAAAAAATGCATCCTAAAGTAGCACTACTAGTTAAAAGTGAGTTAGAAAAGCTTTTTAATGTAAATTTTATACAAGTTATTGACTATGCTGAGTGGATATCAAATATTATTCTAGTAACTAAGAAAGAAGATACTAATATTAGGGTTTGCACAGATTTTAGATATTAATGTTGTGTGCCCTAAAGATGACTTTCCTCTCCCTAATATGGATCAAATCATAGATTTTATAGTAGGGAGTCCCTTATGGATGGTTTTTCAGGATACAACCAAATTCGAATAGCTCCTGAAGACCAAGCTAAAATAACCTTTATTACTCCTTGGGGGACCTTTTGTTGGAAAGTAATACCCTTTGGTTTAAAAAAGCTGGTGCAACTTATCAGAGAGCTATAACGTATATTTTTCATGATATGATGTATGATATTTTGCATAATTATGTGGATGATATTATAGCTTGTTCAGTTAAAGAATATGATCACATTAGTGATTTAAGAAAAGTATTTTATAGATTAAGAGAATAGTTGATACGTTTAAATCCATACAAGTGTGTATTTGGAGTAAAATCTAGAAAATTATTAGGAGTCATTGTTTCTATGCAAGGCATAGAAATAGATCCTCTAAATATTAAGTCCATCATGGATATGCCACCTCCTAAAACATATCAGAATTAATAAGCTTACAAGGAAAATTACAAGATATTTGTCGTTTCATTGATAAATTAGTGGATAGAACATAACCTTTTCTTAAATTACTCAAGAAAAACATTTTCTTTCAATGGGATAAATAATTTTATAATATTTTGATAGCATTAAACAATATCTTCTCAACCCTCCAGTGCTTGTTCCACCTAGACCATATTGTCCTTTCATTTTATATATTTTTGCTTCGGAACTTGCACTTGGAGCTATGTTGGCTCAAATTGATGATGAAAAGAAAGAACGAACCACACATTATATAAGTAAAAATTTAATAAGTTATGAAACAATATATACCCCATTAGAAAATATTTGTCTAGCAGTTGTGTTTTCTACGCAGAAGTTGTGTTATTACATGCTTAGTCAAAAAACATATGTCATTGCTAAATCTGATTCATTAAGGTACTTGATGAGTAGACCTTACTTATCAGTATGCACATCTAAGTGGGTTCTTGCTCTTAGTGAGTTTTAACTCACATTTAATGGCCAAAAATTCATAAAAGTCCAAGTTATAGTTGATCAGTTAGTCGTTGCACCTTTAGAGTCTACTCATCCTATGAACATTGAATTTCCTTATGAGTGCCTTAGTTTAGAAGAAGCTCATTATGAAACTTGGACATTATTTTTTTATGGATCTAGATGTATGAGTGGTGTAGGTGTAGGTATTATATTAATATCTCCTCAAAAGCACCTTATTCCTTTATCTTTTAAATTACAGTTTGCTTGTACTAATAATACTACAGAGTATGAGGCTCTAATTCTTTGATTATAAGTTGCTTTAGCTTTAAAAATTAACGTCTTGTTAGTTTTTGGATATTATTAGCTCGTGATAAATCAAATCAATGAATTTTATTAGACATGATATGAAAAACTCCATCCTTATAAATAATATGTGCTTAAACTTATATCATTGTTTGAAAAAGTAACTTTAGAATCTATTCCTAGAACTAGCAACCGTGATGTCAATGCTATGGTTGTGGTTGCTTCTCTGTTGCCTTTGGAGCTGGATGATGAGTATGTCATTATCATTATTTGTAAACTCCAAGAACCTACTTCTTCTAAGTCTTTATTAGAACCATTAGATGTATTTTTTATCATTGATATTACCCCAGAGCCTTGGTATATAGATATCTTTAATGTTTTGCAGAATGGGACCTTCTCGGAAGGACAAGATAGAAACCAACATAGTTTATTACGTAAGCAAGTTGTTCGTTTCATAATTATTTGTAACACTTTATATGGAATATCTTTTGAGGGTATATTTTTAATATGTCTTAACCTAGAAGAGTCTAAAAAAGCCTTAAGTGAAGCCCATGATGGATCCTATGGAGGACACTTTAGTGGAAGTGCCATTGCCAAAAATCTCCGTAAAATGGGATATTTTTAGCCTTCCATGGAAAAATATGCTAATGATTATGTGTGTCATTGTGACAAATGTCAGAGACATGTTGACCTTGTCCATGCTCCTGCTCAGGAACTACAAGCTATAGCCTCTCCTTGGCCCTTCTCTAAATGGGGTTTAGATATTATTGGTAAAATCAATATTGTTTCTTTTGATGGTCACAAATTCATAATAACAGTAATAGAACATTTTACAAAGTAGGTTGAAGCTATGCCTTTAGCCTCTTCCACAGGAGTTAAAGTTTCTAAATTTATTTTCAATAAAATCATTTGTAGATTTCGAATTCCATCTAATCTCATCTCTGACAATGGTACATGTTTTAAGAATAAAGATGTTAAGAAATTATGTCAAAAATATAAAATACAACATAGATGGTCTACTCATTATTATCCATAAGGAAATGGCCAAGCTGAAGCATCTAATAAAACATTAATCAAAATCCTAAAAATATTGGTTAATAAAATAGGTCATGGTTGGCATATACAATTATATCCTGCCCTATGGTATTATTGAACTAGCGTTAGTACCCCTACAGGTGCTTCACATTTTGTCTTGGTTTATGATACCAAAGCAATTTTTCCATTTGAGTTAGAGGTTCCTTCTTTAGTGCTTCTACTCCAAGATGTCAAAGTAGGAGATGAATATCGTGCTGGCAGATTAAGTCAGTTGGAACTTCTAGATGAAAAGTGTATTCATGCTTTAGAGCATATTTGTGCCTACCAATACAAACTTAAATGATCAGATACAAAGAAATTTCACAATAGATCCTTTGAATTTGGAGATTTAGTTTTAAAAGAAAATAAAAAAAATACTAATGCAAGAAAATATCTTAAAGGGAAATTTCAATCAAATTGGCTTGGACCATTTATCATCACTGCTAAATTTGGATTAGGTGCATACATATTGGCTACCTTGGAAGGAAAATATCTCAAGGAACCCATGAATATTATGAATATAAGACTCATCACTATACATAGTTGTAAATAATTTTCTCATGCATTTCAATATGTTATCAAAAACTACCTAAAAATTTTTGCAAAATCTGAAAATCTATAGAAATAGTTCTAAGGCATTATTAAATTAGTTTATTTTCACATTTATTACCTTTCAATATTGCAATTTATATTTTATTTTACTTCAGATAAATTCAAAATTATCTTGAGCCATGCACTAAATTTCATATATTTAATAATTTTGATTTTGTTACTTTGATTATAAATATCTCTTGTACCAAAAACCACTAGTACTTCATTAAATAATTTTTATTTTTATGAATGATCTTGCTACTTCTTGAACCAAGAACACACTTTCACATCTTAAAATGATTTGTTGCAAATTCGAAAGTGATACTACATAGTAATTCTTAATACCTTAAGAAAAAAGTCTCCCTTGCTATCCTATCATGCACATGGTCTAGAATACTGAGAAATTGGTAAAAGGAAAAGCTCCTCCCTACCCAAATAAAATCCCTTGCTCTACACCTAATCTGAGCAAGTATCTCGAAAAGAAAAGAAAATAAAAAGAAAGAAAAAGAGAAAAATAAATAAAAATGTTCCAAAATAATAAAATTCCCTTGTTCAAAAAAGGACAAGAAATCCCTACCCTATAAATGTGAAGAAAAGAATGGGGTATTGAACTTGAATCCCTAGAATTTCTTAGTTATTATAAAACCATGAGGTAAGCCCCATAACAGGTGATTTATGCCCAACTTGCTTGACATTGGGTAATTCCTTTCACATGGCGATATGTCTCACATTAGTAACCTTTCTTTTGTATAGACCAATGTTTGCATTTGAATTAGCTAGATTTTGGTAATTTGATTTACATCATAGTCCAGTACCAATGCATGCACAAAATCATGGTCAAATGAACATTTCACTTGCACACACATTGTTTCATTTAAGTTTACTTTATAATTAACTTACTCAAAATCGGTAAATTAACCTCACAAAAGCACACACATTTGTTACTTGAGAGATTTTGTATCATCATAACAATCAAAATAAATAATGAATTCACCTTTCACACATTGGTTCTAGATAAATTTGAATTTGTCTTTGAAATAAGTTAAAATATTTCTTTGGGATTTTGTTAGATAATTAATATCAATCCTTAGCATTAATTTATACAAATTATTTTTATCATTATAGCACAATAATTTATCTTAAATACTATTACAAACCTACAAATATTCATCTGGCATTTCATTTTGATTTTCATGATGATGGTATAGTTCCTAAGTAACTATTTCTCTTTAAATTTCACACTTGGGAATTTTATGCCTAGCGCAAGTCATCTTTCTAAATTTTCATGCCCAAAAATGATTCCATATATTTTTTATAAAATTATTATAAAAAATTTTGAACATGTGACATAATGATCTATCCAACATTAATTTTGCATTTTAAAAGAATACACAAAATTTATATCATCCTACATTTCATCTTGATTTTCGTGATGATGGTATAATTCCTAAGTAATTATCTAGGAATTCTATGCCTAGCGCAAATCATCCTTCAAATTTTTCATGCTTCGATCAATATATTTCACAAAAATTTATCAAATACATTGTTCCAAAACAACATCAAACATCTTTTTTTCATCATAAAATCCTTAATATTATTCTTAAGCATATGACCATTTTATTTAGCAATATCAAAATATTCCTCATAAACAGGATTAGCTTCATGACTTAGTGAGCTTTGAACTCCACCAATAGTCATATAACATCACAACATCCTTCGAGGTCTATTACTAAATCTATCAAAATTTATCATCACTCCAAAACACATTTTCAAAAAACAAACCATTTTTATTTTTATTTTATTTAAGCATGATTAATAACATCTCATAAATACCAAAACATGATCATCCAAAATTAAAATGCAAAATTAATTAATTAAAACACTTGAAGTCACATAAGATAAAAGATCTATATATATCATCATGAAAGTCTATATACAATATAAGGTCAACTGATATGCCACAATATCTATCATTGGCATACTCAGTCATCAAAAATACAAAAAGAGAACTAAATCATCCCTAGACTCCTCTAGAAGCCCTAAAGATCACAGCATCATCATCTCTACCATTAGGTGGTGGTGGAGGTTGGAACTGTCCACCAATGGTATCTATAACCGTCCTAACAGAAGTCACCCTAGAAGTAGAGTGGGATGACGATCCTATTCGAATAGGATCTGCAATATCAGGAGGCAAATACTGTCTCTACTCCACTGGTACGGTCATAAAATATAGATTCTGGTAAAACAAATTTTGTCTTATAGACCGTATTACCTCATCCCCTAACCCACTTTGCCTAGAGTGAGTAGTATGCGAATATGTAGGAGCAAGAGTCATAGCTCCCCGAGATCTACCTCCCTATCTTGATTTTGCTCTAGCCTCTGCTAGCTCTGCCTCCAAATCCTAAATCCTAGATCTCAACCCCTCCCCTTGTGCCTCTAAGGTCTCGATCCTAGTCTTCTAGGTGGCAGTCTCCACCCTCAATAGAGTGATCACCTCTAGGTCACCTGCCCTACTACTCTCCCCCACCTCCAATACCCTCTTGTCCTTCCTGGGTGAGCCTAGTATCTCCTCTTGATGAGTGGATGCTCCACCCTCTTGTTGGGGTGATGCTCTCATCTCCTATCTATCTCGATGGCTCCATCCCATCTGAGACAAATATCCATCCCGAGTATGAAGATCAGGTCTCCACAAAGATGTTTGTGTGTCCAACTACTACTACTAACTAGCTACATGTTGCTACATAAAAACCCGATCATCTGTCTATCACACTACGCTCATTTATGGTGTCAATCATACAAGTCTGATGCTAGCATACCAATGTTGATACCTATTTGTAACCTTAGCATCATCCCTGAATGTAGTCTCTACTAGAGCATCATCAGGCTTAGGGTCCAAAAATTGAGCCAAGTTGGAAGCCCCACTAAAAGTAGTAGGATCCCAAGTAGATCTAGCAAAAGTGATATTCCTATGCTGAGGAATATCCTATCAGAGCCCAAACTATCATTGCACTCGATCAGCATGGTGTAACTCTACCTCTCCCTCATGCATCTATACCCAAATGGTCCGCCTGATGCAGGCCAACACAAATGCATCCTCATCCCATCCTGGTAATCCCCTCCAAGACCTCCTTGTAATATCATCTGCCAATAGCTCATCCATGAGTCACCTCATGATACCGAGGCTAACACATCTCTCGTGTCCTCTTTATAGAGGCCAATAGAAGACCCTAGGTATGTCATCCTCTACATTAGGCTCACTATCTAGAGGGAGTCATGTAGGGCACTCGATAGCTATGTGCTCCCAACACCACACCTATAGAAAAGAGGTCAAAACTAGGCCCTTCCCATCCTTGTAGACCACCCTGTGTAAAAATCTATATAATCTACAAAGAATGAAGGGACACCAAGAAAATCGGATACTTTGGTCCCTCATATCACAAACCACCTCTACCAAAGTCCATGGCAAGTGCACCCCACTAAGGTGACATAACAGCAAGCCTCCCATAACACCACTCAACAGAATAGTTAATCGAGAGACTCTATCTATCGCTCCAATCCTCTCAAGAAGAACCCCACCCTTCTTTAGTACAAAGCTAGGATCCCTTGTCAATCTCATCATCGCCTAACCTTGGTTGCCAGATGCAACTATATAAGTATCCCTTAATGGTACTCTCAAAATCCTCCAGAAATCCTCTAAAGTTAGAGTCAACCAAAAATAGGATGATTCTGGATACCACCTCCCAACCAAAGCCATCAATATCCGCATATCTATTGGGATAATGATGTAGATCCGTATTGATTCTCAAACACACAAGCAAAATCAATGGAAAAACAACAATTCTGCAACTCGAATTTTATTATTTTCTTGGATCTCCATCCCCTTACAATGAAATCACTTCCTACATATAATATCCACCAAAAACCCTAACCTAACACAAACTTACTATTTTTAGTAAGTATCAGGACTTACTATTTTTAGTAAGTCTAAACTATCACTCAGATGGATCCAAAAAAAATATCATGCATCCATTATTCCAAAATTAAGACTTTCCTAAAATATCTCCCTAGACTGACTCATGCAAAAAAAGATATTAAATACCGAAAAAACTTAAAAAAACTGGGAAAAAAACTTCCAAGCCCATTTCTGGCCACCAGGTGATGTTTTGAGGCCCGAAAACGTGTCGAAATAGCCACTTCAACGATAGCATTTTTGAACACGATGAGGTCAACTCAATTTTGTGTGTTTTAAAAAGAAGGGCTCAAACGGACACCTGAATCAAAAGTTATGACCCCAGGAAGTTGGAACTTTTATTCGGCTCAATTAGGAAAGTATCACTGGATGTTACGGATGCATCATTCTCCTCTGGTTGAAAAGAACTCAGCTCTTACGAGTTCTACTGATGAAACTATTGAAGCTTATCCTACGCAATCTTCTTCAGCTCTCCTTCAGAAATCTAGGTACTTTCAGCTGATGATAATCCTTCCCACTATACCAAGTACTTACTGTAGTTGCCATTGCGTGTGGTGATCACCTTCTTATCCAAGACTTGCTCAACATGATACTTCTTCTTCTTGGGAATTTGTTGCACTCAATTTATCACTTCTGGTACCTCAACATCCCCTACATCTCCATGAAATTCGTACAAATCATAGACATTGAATATCGATGAGATATCCAGGTCCTCTGGCAATTCGACCACATAGGCATTGTCATTCCTTTTCTAAAGAATCCTATAGGGCCCAATCTTCTTCATTTTGAGCTTATTGTATGTGCCCTTTGGAAATATTTCTTTACGAAGGTGGACCATTACCAAATCACCTTCTTGAAACATCTTTGCTCGCCTATGTACATCTTTTGTTGCTTTATACTTGGCATTACTCTCCTGCAACCGCTATCGAACTTCCTCTTGCAATTTTTGTATATGTTCTACAAAAGCCTCTGCATCATCACTAATAGTTTCAGTAATCAAAAATTCCACTAAATCAAGCACACCATGGGGATTATGGCCATAAATAATCTAAAATGGGGACTTTCCTATCGAGCGATTTACTAAGCTGTTGAATGCAAACTCTGCTTGTGGTAACGCTTGATCCCACTGTTTTGGCTTTGTACCAACTATGCACCTCAAAATATTACCCAAAATTTGATTCACTACCTTCGTATGTCCATCAGTCTATGGGTGATACACACTACTGAACTGGAGCTTGGTATCAAGCTTCTTCTATAATGTCCTCCAAAAATGGCCCAAAATTTTGACATCTCGATCTGAAGTGATAGATCTCAGAATGCCATGCAAACGCACAGTCTCATCAAAAAATAGGACTACAACTCCTGTGGTATTTTTAGTTTTATGGTAGGGGATAAAGTGAGCCATATTAGAGAACCTATCAACAACAAAAAATATGGAATCCTTACCTCGTTGGGTACGCAAAAGTCCTAATACAAATTCCATGCTCAGGTTAGTCCAAGGTCCTGTGGGAACTGGTAAAGGCATATGCAACCCGGTATTCTAGGCATGGCCTTTAGCCATCTGACAGACTCTACAACGAGATACAAACCTAGTTATATCTCTTTGCATATTTGGCTAATGATACTTCTCCACCACAAGAGCAATAGTTTTATCCACCCCAAAGTGTCCAACTAAACCTCCATTGTGCAACTCTCTCAGGATGTTCTCCCTCATGGAACCAACAGGAATGCATAATTGTTTACCTCTAAACAGGTAACCATCTTGCATAACATATTCTGCAAAAATATTACTAGACACACCCCCTACTAGATTCTTATACTATGCCACAACCTGTCCAAAGTCAGCATCAACCTCGTATAAATTATTGATACTCTCAAATCCTACCACAACATTCTCCATGGTAGTCAACAACATTACCTTCCTACTTAAGGCATCTACCACCTTATTTTGTTTTCTTGATTTATGCTTCAAAGTAAACTCATACTCTTGTAAATATGATACCCACTTTGCATGTCTACTATTCAACTTTTTCTAGGAATTAACATACCTTAATGCTTCATGGTCCGTGAAGAGTACAAACTCTTTGGATAATAGATAATGTCTTCAGTATCTTAATGCTTGCACAATAGCATAGAATTCAACATCATAGGTGGAGTAATTTTTCCTGACCTCATTCAACTTCTCACTGAAGAATGCTACTGGATTTCCTCCTTGGCTCAACATAGCTCCAATTCCAATATGTGATGCATCACAATCAACCTTAAATAATTTGCTAAAATCAGGTAACACTAAAATAGGTGTGGTGGTTACCTTTTTCTTTAGAAGCTCAAAGCCCTCTCCTACTGCCTTTGTCCATATGAATTCCTTCCCCTTGGTGCATTCTGTGATGGGAGCCACAATGCTACTGAAATTCCTAATGAACTTTCTATAAAAAGTTGCCAAGCCATGGAAACTTCTAACCTCTATTAAATTTCTCGGGATGGGCCATTCAAAAATTGTTTTTACCTTTTCCTCATCCATCTTGAGGCCTTCCCTTGAAACTACAAACCCTAAAAATACTAAACTCTCTTGAAGGAAACTACATTTATTTAAATTGGCATATAGTTTCTCTTTTCTTAATAGATCTAGCACCAACTTCAAATGGTGCACATGCTGTGCTTTAGTCTTACTGAAAACTAAGATATCATCAAAATAAACAACCACAAACTTACCATTGTATTCTCGCAGCACTCTGTTCATCAATCGCATAAAGGTACTGGGGGCATTAGATAACCCGAATGGCATCACCAACCATTTGTATAATCCATCTTGAGTCTTGAAAATTGTCTTCCACTCATCCCCTTCTCTGATCCTAATCTAGTAATAGCCACTTCGTAGGTCAATCTTACTGAAATAATTAGCCCCTGCTAAAGCATCCATCATATCATCAATCCTTGGCATTGGGAACCTGTATCTTATAGTAATATTATTTATGGTCCTGCTATCCATGCACATCCACCATGATCCATATTTATTTGGGGTTAAAAGTGTAGGAGTCGTGCAAGGACTCATACTCTCCCTGACCAATACCTTTTGTATCAGTTCTATTACTTGTTTGCTCAACTCGATATTCTGTGTTGGATTCAATTGGTAGGCTGCTTGATTTGGAAGAGCTGACCTAGGTATCAAGTTGATATGATGTTGGATGTCCCTCTTCTGTGGTAGCCCAAATGGTAATTCATCAGGTATGACATCAACATATTCCTGCAGCAACCTAGACACCACTGGTGGTATGATAGTTTCTTCATCTACGACCTTCTTGGTTGTTAAGGCATAACACCAACCAAATTATTTTGCTTCTATAAAAAAATTCTTTGTAGTAAGAAAAGTTTTGCTTTGTCCATATTCCTTCAAAGCTAACAAAACCACCTTTACTCCCTCCTTCCAAAATGTGTATGTGTTCCAAAATCCATCATGGGAGGTCTTCTTATCATATTCCCACGGCCTCCCCAGCAAACTATGGCATGGATCCATAGGAATCACATCGGACCACACTTCATCCTTATAAGTACTCCCAACTAAGAATTTCACCAGACACCTCTTATCAATAGTCACATCATTCCCCTTTTTAACCCATGAAACTCGATAGGGGGTTGGGTTCTTCTCACATGGTAGATTCATTTTCTCAACCATAACATTTGACACCATGTTCTCACAACTACCAGGATCAATAATCACCTTACATACCTTTCCTCCTGAGGTGCATCTTGTTTGGAAAATGTTTGTATGCAGCCATGATTCATCGCCATTTTTTACCCGTATCTTTCCCTTCTTTGGAGCAATCAATGTCCTTCGTATCATGAGACTTTCACCCATATCAGCAACAACTTTTGTTTCATATTCCTCCTCTTCCTCAACCATATTAACTCTAGCTTGGCCTCCCCGCTCTTCAGCATCATAGTGGGGGTATTCAGATGCTCTATGACCTTCCTCACCATAGTTGTAGCAGATAAAGGGCCTGCATGGTCCACTCCCAGTGTGACCTCCCCCATTACCTCTACCTCTCGAGATTCCTCTACCTCCTCGATAGGAATCACGCTCCAGTTCAATTTATTATGATTTTTCTACATGCGTAGAAGATTCACCCTTGGAAAAATTAGATCCACCATGCCCATGACTTGAGGAAGATGTAGATCCTATCTTTTGATTTCTTAGCCTACTCTTTATCTTATCTTTGGATCTCATGGCTAACTCATATGTTGCATCTATTGTAGGAGTGCGATGCATGCGCAACTCATCTTGAATAGCATAGCTTAGACCATTCACATACCTCCCAGCCTTCTGATATTCTATCTCATTAAGTGCTACCCATATAGATAACTTGTAGAACTCATTGGTGTAGTCCTCCACACTGAGATCCCTTTGTCGAAGGTTCTGAGACCTACGAAATAAAGTTTGGGTATAATCGACAGGTATAAAATTCTCTTGAAGCTTCTTCTTCATCTTATCCCAGGTCCTAATCTTCTCTTTTCCATTATTTTGTCGCTCCTTTTGCAGATGGTCCCACAAAATCAATGCATGTCCCTTCAGCTTTGTACATGCAAGCCTCACCCTCTTATCCTCAGCAAGATTACTCCATTCAAAATATTTTTCCATACTGTTCACCTAGTCAATGAGCTCCTCTATTTTTAACCCACCAGCATATTCAGAAACCTCGATCCTGATACTATCTTGGTTCCCTCGGATTCCATCCAAGACTAGGAGCAGTTTTCCTTCAAAGCATGGCTTCTCTCTTGGGTGTTTTGAGTCTGCTTTAGATTTGTCCTCTCCTACCATGCCCTCGTCAGTAGACCCTAGATCTGAATGCAAGTTGGGGCATCTCTCCATCATGCGGTCAATCACATTGGTTAGTCATGCTACTTCCCCATGTAGATCTTCTATCTGCCTATTCATTTGAGCATAGTTAGCTCGGCCTCTCCTAGGCGGCATGATATCTCCACTAGCGAGATCTTACCCGCTCTGATACCAAATTATGTAGACTCGTATTGATTCTCAAACACACAAGCAAAATCAATGGGAAAAAAATAATTCTGCAACTCGAATTTTATTATTTTCTTGGATCTCCATCCCCTTACAATGAAATCACTTCCTACATATAATATCCACCAAAAACCCTAACCTAACACAAACTTACTATTTTTAGTAAGTATCAGGACTTACTATTTTTAGTAAGTCTAAACTATCACTCAGATGGATCCGAAAAAATATCATGCATCCGTTATTCCAAAATTAAGACTTTCCTAAAATATCTCCCTAGACTGACTCATGCAACAAAAGATATTAAATACCAAAAAACTAAAAAAAATTGGAACAAAAACTTTCGAGCCCATTTTTGGCCACCAGGTGATGTTTCAGGGCCCAAAAACATGTTGAAACAACCACTTCAGCCACAACGTTGTTGAACACGACAAGGTCAACTCAATTCTGTGCATGTTAAAAAAAAGGGCTCAAACGGACACTCGGATCAAAAGTTATGATCCCTGGAAGTTGGACCTTTTATTCAGCTAAATCAGGAAAGTGTCACTGGATGTTGTGGGTGCATCACTGCGGCATTTTTGCCACATGTCTCAAACCCACTACCTCCAGGAAGGCTCTCTCTTGGTCTGTAAGAGCACCCAAATCAGCCTGAAGAGAAGAATACCTTCATTCTCTGTTCTTTAATTCTGCCATCTGTCAAAAATAAAACACAAAATTACAAATAATTAGTGATCGAATTTAAAAGTCCTTAATCAGATAAATCAATGTAAAATCGTATTAAAATAGGCAATATCGTATTATTTTCGTGATATCGTAAACATACGATATCGCTGAAATCGATACGATATTGATAAAATCATATCGATTTCTTCGATATCGTACAATACGATATCGCGAAATCGTTATGATTTTACAACTAGTGATGATAGTCGTGCCCTAAAAAAATCAAATTTAAATTTAAGTTGACGAAAAAACATGTAAAATTTAAGTTTAAAAAGTAAAAAACACTTACCCAGAGTGCTCCATCTCTAGCCCGGACCAAATCAGCACGATGGGAAGCTCCCGCCATGTTTTTCTCTAGAGCTCTGAACAATGAAGCAGTAAAAAGAAAATGAATTAAAATTTTACCTTTCCTTTTCTTATTTACTCTCAATTTTCGAGTTTTTTACCCAAATGTCCAATTTGGCATAAAAACTCGAAGGGGGTACCATAAATATCATACCTTAAAACAACTTGCATTAAAACTTAAAATCATCAATAAAATTTAGAATAACCTTGGTTCTCATGTCAGCTCTCTACTTTAATTTTTGTTGCCTTAGCTCATCTGCTCCACCGTCGCTAGCCTTGGTTCCTACTGCCTTCTCTCAGTTGTTGCTCCTCGCTACCCCCGCTCAAGTCACTGCTCCTCTCCTCACTGGTCTTCACCTAAAAAGTTGACACCTAAATTTTTAAAAAAAATCAAAATTGAAAAACGTTGTCAACAACTTTTGAAACCAAAAAACAAAATTGAAAAAATTGTCAACGACTTTTGAAACCAAAAAGCAAAATTGAAAAAGTTGTCAACTTTTGAAACAAAATTTTTTGCAAATTTTGACAATAAACAAAAAGTGGAGTCATCAAACAAATCTTTTGGAAAACAAAATCTTGCAAATCCCACCATGGCAGAAGGAAGGAGATCGCAAGATATCACTCTCAAGAAGTTCTACCATGAATTTTGCAAATTCAAATAGGAGAATGTAGCTACAAGACAAGAATTGGAGCAAAGGATATCAGCAATTGACTTGAAAATGGACACCTTCAATCAGAATATGGCACTAGTTCAAACTAGCCAAACTACTGGAGGACCAACACACCAGACAACATTGGGGGGGCCACAAACGTCCATCCTTCCTAGGACTACTAAGTTGGACTTTCCAAAATTTGAAGGTGGTGATCCCACTAACTAGATTTATCGGGCAGAGCAATATTTTTCTTTAAACCAAATCCCTGAAGCACAAAAAGTTCATATTGCATCTTTTCACTTAGAAAATGAGGCTATCCAATGGTACCAGTGGTTCAAGAAGACCAACGACATCCCTACTTGGCTAAACTTTACACAAAACCTATTAGTACGATTTGGCCCTAGCAAGCTCGAAAATTTCATAGGAGCTCTCACCAAATTGTGTCAAACCACGTCGGTACGTGAATATCAAGCAAAATTTGAGAAATTGGCAAACCGCACAATAGGGCTAGATGCCTCATTTTTTTAGGATTGTTTCATCAATGGATTAAAGGAAGAAATCCGATTAGAGGTACAAATGTTTAACCCTACAACCATGATGCAAACTATTGGATTGGCCAAATTAGCCGAGGACAAAATCAATGCACAACGATGATTAGGGAAACCACCTATGGGGAAATCATCGACCACTTACATCATCCCCAAACCTACGCATAATGGAAGGGCACAAAGCACCTACACAACCCCCAAACTTAACCCAACCCTACCGATTAAACATCTCAGTTTTGAAGAAATGAAAGAATGACAAGCAAAAGGCCTCTGTTATCATTGCAATGAGAAATTTGAGAAAAATCATAAATGTGCTACACGAAAACTATATATTTTGGATGCAACTGACCCTGATAAGGCAATAGAAGAAGAAAACGAAATAGAAGTAGAAGTGGTGACGAGTGGAACAGAAGATGGCACTAAAAGTACACCAGAAGTCTCTTTCAACGCCCTTGCAGGATTTTCTTCTCCACAAACCATGAGAGTCAGAGGATATTTCAAACAACAAAACCTCATTGTGCTTATAGACTCTGGTAGTACACATAATTTCATTGACCCACGTGTGGCCAAACAAGCTAATTGCTATATACAACCCTATAATAGTTTTGAAGTTATGGTTGGGGATGGAGGAAGAATTGCTTGTAAAGGAAAGTGCCAAAATATTAAGCTCACCATGGGTGATTATAGCATGAAAAATAATATGTATGTACTTCCATTAGGGGGATGTGATATCGTCCTAGGGGTACAATGGTTACGAACACTCGAAAAAATCCAATGGGATTTTGAGGCATTATGGATGCAATTTACAATAAAATATCAGACATATACCCTTAGAGGATTACAATCAGGCCCCTCCCAAATTGTGAGTTCTCACTATATGGAGAAAATTATGCGCAAAGGAAGTAAAGGAATGGTTGCACAATTGTTTTCTATTCAATCACCTATGGCAGAAGAAAAGGAGGCACCAGAACTACAACTTCTAGAATACCATGACAAAGTATTTAAAGAACCAAAAGGATTACCCCCACAACGAAGTCATGATCACGCCATTCAACTTCTTCCAGGACACCAACCCCCTAATATTCGGCCTTACCGATATCCATATCTTCAAAAAACAAAAATAGAAAAACTAGTAAAAGAACTACTTAAGGCAGGAGTTATTAGACCCAGTAAAAGTCCTTACTCTTCTCCTGTGATATTGGTTCGAAAAAAGGATGGATCATGGCACCTATGTGTAGACTTTCGCGCCCTTAACAAATTAACCATCAAGGATAAATTTCCTATCCCAGTCATCGACGAATTATTGGACGAACTTCATGGGGCAGCATACTTCTCCAAACTAGATTTACGATCGGGATACCACCAAATACGAGTTAAAGAAAGTGATATTCCCAAAATGGCTTTCCGCACTCATGAAGGGCATTATGAATTCATGGTTATGCCTTTTGGTCTTACTAATGCTCCTTCCACATTTCAAAGTTTAATGAACCAGGTATTTCATCCCTTCCTTCGAAATTTTATATTAGTTTTCTTTGATGACATTTTGATTTACAACAAAACATGGGAAGATCACTTACGCCATATAGACCAAGCACTAAAAATCTTGAAGGACAATCAATTATATGCTAAAAGATCAAAATGTTCTTTCGGAAAACAAGAAATGGAATACCTTAGACACATTGTCTCTAAAGGAGTTAAAGTGGATCCCCACAAGATTGAAGATGTGAAAAATTGGCCTATCCCAAAAACCTTGAAAGGCTTGCGCGGTTTTTAGGATTAACAGGGTATTACCGCAAATTTATCCAAAATTATGGCAAAATCATAGCCCCTTTAACAACACTACTCAAAAAGAACGCTTTTCTTTGGTCTCCAAAAGCTACAGATGCCTTTATCACTTTAAAAAATGCCATGTGTACCACCCCTATCTTAGCCATGCCCGATTTTTCCAAACCATTTATTATTGAGAGCGATGCCTCAAGACTAGGCATAGGCACAGTGCTCATGCAAAATGAAAGGCCCCTAGATTTTACAAGCAAGGCATTTTCCAAAAAGAATTTGGCCCGTTCTACATATGAAAAGGAGATGTTAGCCATTGTCCATGCTATTCAACATTGGAGACCTTACCTTATTGGCCAACATTTCATTATTCGCACAGACCACCATAGTCTAAAATACCTCCTTGAGCAATGAATAACCACTCCAAAGCAACAAAAATGGGTGACAAAACTACTAGGATATGATTACGAAATCATATATAAAAAAGGAAAATATAACACGGTTGTCGATGCCCTTTCAAGGAAATTTGAAACACTACCTCAATTACATGCTTTTTCCTCTCCTCTTCCTAATTGGATAGACCAAGTCAAGGAAGAATGGTTTAATGACCCTACCATTCGTGCAGTGATTCAACAACTTCAACAGGACTCCGCTAGTAAACCCCACTATTCATGGAGCAATAACCTACTTAGGTACAAAGGGCGTATTGTCCTAGCCCCCAACTCCTCATATCGTACAACACTCCTCCATGAGCTCCATGCTACACCCACTACTGGACACTCCGGATTTCTCAAAACTTATAAAAGAATGGCTAAATATTTTTATTGGGTAGGGATGAAAAATGATATCAAGAAATTTGTGAATGAATGTGAGACCTGCCAAAGATACAAAGGAGATATAGTGGCTACTCCGGGTCTTCTTCAACCCCTCCCAATCCCAACTAAAACATGGGCTGATATTTCCATGGATTTTATCGAAGGTCTTCTAAAATCTGTCGGTAAAACTACCATTCTAGTTGTGGTGGATCGCTTATCCAAATACGCCCATTTTTGTACAGTAACTCACCCATATACAGCTAGTACCATTGCCCAAGTTTTTCTTGATAATATCTTCAAATTACATGGCATGCCATCCACGATAGTTAGTGATCACGATCCCACCTTCACTAGAAAATTTTGGAGAGAATTGTTTAAAATTCAGGGCACTCAACTCCGTATGAGTTCTGCCTACCATCCCCAAACCGATGGCCAAAGAGAAGTTGTTAATAAATGTTTGGAAAATTACCTCCGTTACTTTACTTCTACCCAACCCCTTCACTGGGTTAAATGGCTTCCTTTAGCAGAATGGTGGTATAACACCACATATCATACTGCCATTAAGATGACTCCATATGAAGCCTTATATGGCCAATCACCACCCTCACTTACCTCTTATATTCCAGGAAGTACTAACGTTCCAACAGTAGAGATGGAACTTTTTACTCGAGATAACATCCTTCGCACTCTCAAGGAAAATTTACAATCCGCCCAACATCGTATGAAGCAGCAGGCCGACCAACATAGAATAGAGCGCAATTTTCAAGAAGGGAATATGGTATTTCTTCGCCTACAACCATATCGCCAAACGTCTCTAAAAATAAAAGGCTCTCAGAAGTTAGCCCCCAAATTCTATGGACCATATAAAGTTCTACAACGTATTGGGTCTGTTGCTTATAAACTTGAATTGCCCGAGTCATCTAAAATTCATCCGGTATTCCATGTTTCCTACCTTAAACCAGTAGTTGGCACACACATCACCACACAAACTCAACTCCCTGAGTTTACAAAATATGGAGCACTCATGGTTGAACCTAAAGTTGTCCTAGATCATCGTGTTTGCCACCTCCGCAATCATTCCATCACTGAAGTATTAATTCAATGGAAAGGTCTACCTTCAGAAGATGCCACCTGGGAGACCCTTCATCATATTCAACAACAATTCCCTCAATTCCAGCTTTGAGGACAAAGCTTCTTTTAAGGGGGGTGGCATGTTAGGACCCTGTTCCTAACACAACATATTTTTACTTCACTAATTAATTTAGGGACCAATGTGTCCCTTCATTCACAACACTTCATTTATATTTATATTAATTTTGATTTGATGTACTAAGCATCAAATCTAGATAAATTATATATATTCTTATTGATTGGTCCTCCAACAATACAAAAGTGATTCATTCTAACTATGATTCAATTTCCAATTGTAGTTGTTTAATTGTTTGTAGTAGATTGTTAACAAAGTTACTAACAAGAGTAGGGATACCTTCCAATTGAATTTATCGGTTTCATGCTAAAAATGCTATCGGATTTAATATCACAAGATTATTTTCATGAGTTCCAAGAAATTTTGAGCAAGGGTAAATTTCCAAGGAATAATGGAGGCATCAAGTCAATGACCATTTTTGCAGTTTTCCATGCACCGACGCCCAAACTTGCTGATTTCCCAGGAATTTCCCTTAAAATTTGGATCATTATCATGAAAGTAAGATTTTCAAGGATATCAAGGAGGAATTCCTTCACAAAGGTTTCTTATTTGTAAACATTTTGTTTCTTGTATTTATGTATGTTATTTGCTACTAAGTTCAAATTGTGTATCTAGATTTGAGCATTGCTGGTGAGGGAATGAGTATTGGAATGCGATTTTGGAAGTTGTCTCCATGAAATTATAAGTGGATTCTTTGTCTCCTTTCTATTTTATGTTTCTATAACACTTGGTTGGAATTCCTACTGTTAGTCTATTTCCAATCCTACATCTTGGGCCTGTGGCTATATTTCCCATTTCTTTTTGTTATTTCCAATTTCTTTCTTGCAACTCTAAACTTCAAATCGATGTAGGATTAGCAAGGGAGCTAGCCCTATCTGGAGATTGGCCCAAAGGACATTTTTTTCTTTCAACCTTTCAATTTTGGTTGTGTCTAGGGTGCACAAATGCATGTTTTGTATTTTAGGTAGATATTTGACCAATAGTTTTTAGCACACTCGATGGGACCTTCAAAGTTCCACTTTCAACAGTATTGAGGTTTGATGTTCACCTTCGTATTGTTAATATAGAATATCTGGTGACTCAGCTATACCAAAAAGCCTTCGAATGTGAATTCAGTGGAATATGTACTTCATGATCACAAGATCAAAGGCCAAAAATCTTGAAAATCCCATTGATTTCCTAGAAATTAACACCCAAAATTTAGGAGAACACCCCAAATTGGTCACCCCACCTCATACATCAGTCACAACATCTTCGTAGTTGGCTGGTGAGTTTTTCATTCCTTCAAGTCTAGCTAGTACTACTACTAGCATCCCACCTCCTCAACCTCACACACCATTTCACATGGCTTAGAATATGCAACCACAGCAACCAAAACCACCTAGACAATTCCCAACATGGAATAGCCTAGGAGCCTTAAATCTGCAAGCACAGAATCCAGTACCACAAGCAATGTTGAAGGATTTTCCTACCTATTATAGTATTGGTGAGACTGCTTACGAGCATATCCAGGATGTGGCTTCATTAGCAAAAATACATGGTATTGCAAATGAGGATATTATGGTAAGGTTACTAGTGTTATCACTCAGAGGGAAGTTGTTGTATTGGTACCCGTCCTTGCCACCCACTACTATAACCACATGGGATCAGCTGGCATAATTGTTAATCAAGAAATTTCATGAGCAAGCTAATCTATTTTTCTTACTGCATTAATTTACAAACATCCAAAGACATCCGTAGGAGGAAATAGTGGACTTCAACGTCAGGTTCACTCGAATTTGGCAAAGAGTTCCTGATGGCCTTCAGCCCACTCATGAGCAAGTTACGTTTTACTATCTCCAAGACTTCAAATTTTAAATTGGTATGGTCGTCTAACAAGCCAATATCCACACATTTCTAGATTTGTACATGCAAGCGCGAAAGGCCAAAGTAGATATGATTGTCATAGGTAAGCTACCCCCGAAGATAAAAATATCCATTCTTCCTAATCTTCTACAACATCTCTATTCTAGTGAATTTTCATAGCATATACCTTTTATGTACCATGTTCCTTCATGAAGCTTGGGTCCACCTCAAATTGCTCCAGTTCTAATTTCTTAGCTCCCTGCTTCAAGCATTCTATAATTGACTACATCGTTTGTTCTGTAGTTGCCAGTCCTAGTCCCATTCCCAGCATTACCTACTCCACTAGCAGCTTTGCCTTTTCCTGCACCTCCAACACCCTCAAATCCTGATCCCTATATAAAAATATTATAGGAGATGCAGTCACTCAATTTAACAGTGAGGAAATTATTGAAATAAATTACGTCTGTTAAGAAGAAGTAAGTTGAAGCTGATTTTTGGTCAAGGAGATTCCAAATACCATCGATTACTAGAGAGCAACCAAATTCTAGCAAAGGTCTTTAAATAAATACCATTGTGCTTGCAAATGAAGAAGCTAGTACATCAAAACGGGCATATTGGTTTTCCACTTGTAATGATCCTCATGGTGAAGACACATGCATGGTTCATTTGAACTATGTGGAGATATTAGCAAAAATTTCTACTGGAGGACAAATCAATATGATAACAAAAGTTGATCATAATTTTATGGTCCCTTCTTGGGAGCAAGTTTCAGTCCTTACAAGGACTGGAAGGAAGCTGGTGGCTATTGATCCAGCATAAATGGAGCCTCTAAAATTTCTTATTGAACAAAAGATACAATATGAAATGGCATAGCCGTAAGCAAAATCACCTGATGTAATGTCTAAATAGCGAGATTTTTTCTTGTTGAATGATCTGTTGTCTAAGCAAGCTCAAGAGAAGTTGCAGGTGAAGGCATCAACTCCACATCCCACAGATGCTCAGGTACAAACTGAGGTAAAAGAACAAGCTAAAGAGCACCTCAAGTACCCATCATTGACTAAGTGGTAGAGGGTGGAAGCTACTCAATAGTACCAAAATAAGTATGAGTCGGTTGGGGAAGAAAAAGGCCCTTATGCTTTTGATTATAACATCATCGAATAAATGAAGAAGATCCCTACGAAGGTGAGTTTGTACGATGTATTGCAGTTACCTGGATAAGTTGACCTATTGCAATAATCTCTCAAGTCTACAAAGGATAATAATAAAAGCTCCACCCATATGGTGTTAGCGTAGACACTCTCGACTTCTGCCACTGGTAATAATATACCACCTCCATTCTATCTCTCTCAGAATAGAAGGGTAGATCATGCATAATTGCATGATTGACTCCAATGCTACAACTACTGTCATACCCAAGGTAGTATGTGAGGTTATGGGAATGGAATATACAAGGATCAACCTAGGAATTTTATAATTATATGGAACTCTAGTAAAAATGGTGGGTGTGATTAAGGATATTCCTATTATTCTACATAGTATGCCCCAGATCACTATTATTCAAGAAGTAGTGGTTAACTTGGAACCATACTTCTTTCGAGGAAATTCATAGTGAAGCTAGGAGGATATATTTCCCTAGATTATTCATATTTAGGGATTATTTTTAGGGGAAGAATAATCTATATCTATAATGAAAATTCATCCACTTTTCACATAGAAAATATTGAAGAGGAAGAAAAGCCCACAGGTGTAGTCAATATGATGATAGAAGAAATACAAGAAGTGGACTTGATGGAGGAAGCTCTTGGTGAGCTCTACCTGGAGGATGAGTTTTCATTAATGGATTTCAATGTAATGGTGGAAACCAATATTGGTTGTTACACCATAACCAAACTTGAATAGACTAACCAAACCTGAATAGACTGAAGCAGAAGCTTTTGACTCCCAGAATCCAATCTTTGATAAATTATAGAAGTTATATTATGATGGTGCAAGATGCAAGAATGGTGACAGAGCCAAAATTGTTCTTATTTCTCCTTCGAGATTATAGAAAACCTATTCGTATCAGTTGACTTGGATTTGCATGAATAATACCACCAAATATGAAGCATTGTGTCTTGGTCTAAAGAAAGCAAAAAAATTGGGAATCAAACAGTTACAAATCTTTGGATATTTCGAGCTCATCGTCAATCAGACTACAAAAAAATATGTGTTAAAGAAGCACTATTTAAAAGACTACTGCAACAAGGTATGAGATTTTTTTGAGTCTTTTACAACTCTAAATATTCAAGCAATTTCAAGGAAGCAGAACAAACACGTGGATATATTAGCTTTCCTAGGTGCTAATTTCTCTCCTGTAGAGCAAGTGGTCAAGAGACCAAAGATTGTGAGAGTAATTTATAGACCTTTGGTCCTTGATAAAAATATCTATTGGCAAGTTTTTGACAATGATGAACAAATAGTTAATTTTTTATTAAGAAGGTTGCTAGTGCAGAGGAAATAATACTAGCTGAGGAGGAGATGGAAGGGATGATTCAATTGAAGAATAACCACATTCCTAGAGGATTGATTTCCCTTAAAATATTGTTTGATAGAAATGATAGGGTAGAGAAACACAAGATCAAGGTAGATGTAAAGGAGTACAAAGAAATGCAGTTGGAACTAGATAAACTCATCAAAGTCAGAACAGAATGTACATCATAAGAGCTTGAGGATATTAAGAGTCTATGTTATAAATTTCTTGATAATATTGCCTGGAGCTATTATGATTTGAAAGGATATGATAAGAACGTGATCTAGCACACCATTGAGTTGACATAAAGGATGAAGCCTTTTCGATAGAAACAACTATTTGTTAATCCAAAAATTGAAGTTATTATGAAAGTAGAGTTGCTAAATATCTTGGACGTAAAAATAATTTATCCTATCAAGCACTCAACATGGGTAGCGAATTTTGTTCCAATTCGAAATAAAAAAGGAGATATTTTCCTATGTGTGGAATTTCACAATCTGAACCAGACATCTTTGAAAGATCACTATCCCCTATTTCAGATCGATCAGATTTTGCACGTAGTCGCTGGAGTGCAGAGATTTTCATTGCTTTATGGTTTTTCTAAATATAATCAGATCTGGTTTAAGGATGAAGACCAACACAAAACCGCATTTAATACAAAGTGGGACACTTTTGCCTATCATAGAATACTTTTCAACCTCTCAAATGTTGGTGCCACATTTCAGAGAGCTATGGATATCGCTTTCTATGAGTTGTGGAATTGGATTATTGTAATCTACCTTGACGACATGATTGTTTTATCACATTGCAGGGAGGAGCATGTCTCTAATTTGAGATAAGTTTTCAAAAAGTGTCAGGAATTTGGAATTTCCATTAACCCGAAGAAATCCATTTTTGCTATTAAAGAAGAAAAACTCCTAGAACATGTGATTTCACAAGAAGAATTGGTGATTAATCTTGCAAGAATTGAAGCTCTCTTGAAGTTACCTCTACTAATTAATAAAAAAGATCTACAGTCATTCTTTGGCCAAATTAATTTCATTCAAAAATTCATTGATGATTTTACTTAGGTAGTCAATCCAACGACTGAACTTCTAAAGAAGAATGCAGACTTTAAGTGGACAGAAGTAAGAAGACATGCATTTTGGAAAATCAAGGAGAGAATCACCCAAGTGCCAGTATTGATCAATCTAGATTATTCGAAGGACTTTATTCTTTATGCAATAGGTGAACAGGAGAGTTATGTTGTTGTCCTCACTCAAAAGCAAGATGATGGGGATCAAAAATTGATTGCTTTTCTCAGCCAAGTTATTGCACCAAACCAGAAAAAATATAATTTTATTGAGAAACAGGTATATGTTGTCATGAAGTCTTTAAAGAAATTCTACCATTTTGTTTCACATAGTAGGACAATCATCTACGTTATCCATCCATATATCAAAAATTCCATCATTCAAGGAGATATGGGTGATAAAAGATCAGGCTAAGTGTCAAAAATTTAGGAATACGATGTGGAAATCTGATCGACTAAGTTGGTTAATGGTCGAGCACTCTACCAAGAATTGGATAAAAGCATAGCTTTTGGATCATTGGCTCCAGTATAGGATGAGGTTATCAATGAGAGTAATCTTACCAATCAAGTACCAAGCAATCGTGACAGGATAGAGTACCTTGTAAAAATTTTCATATCTTGAAGATGTCCATCACATCTTGATGCCTCGTAGCGGTGAAGATTTAGAATACAGACACTCAAGTACGTTCTGTTACCAAGTGGTTATTCCATAAAAACATAGACGAAGTACCTCAAATGTGTGAAAGATTCAAAAAGGTGAAATATATTAGAGGAGTTCCACTCTGGCTTATCCGGTGTGTATTACACAAGAAATCCCATGGCCTTGAAGATCATTCGGGTTGGGTATTTTTGTCCTACCCTTTTATGGATGCATATAAGGTGAGCCAAAGCTGTGATAACTGCCAGTGGTATGTTGGCAAAAATAAGAAGACATCTTTACCTCTGCATCTGATCCAAATAGAAGCACCATTTCAGTAGTGGAGCTTAGATTTCATTGGGGTCATTGATCCTTATTCCTCCACTGAGCATAAATACATTCTGATAGTCACTGATTACTTTACTAGGTGGGCAGAAGCTATTCCAACCAAGAAAGTAGACCAAGCTACAGTCATATCCTTCCTCAAAGGACTGATTACCTATTTCGGTGTACCAGACACCATTGTGATAGATAACGAAACTCCATTTATTGGGTCAAAGATCACCAAATTTGCAAGTAGGTATGGGATTTATCTTAAGACTTATTCCAACTATTCAAAAATTTGCTTCGAATCTTAAAAAGAACACTTGGTAGCAACAAAAGGAGCTGGCATCTGTTGTTAAATCAGGCTCTATGGGTGGATCATATATCAGTTAAGAAGTCTATCAAAGCTTCTCCTTACTCCTTGGTATATGGAAAAGAGGTAATTTTACCCACCCACATCAAAATTTTTGCCCTCCAGAATTTATAATTATTCAGATATGAAGATGATGAGTGTCCTATTAGTGCAAGGTTGGCTCAACTACTGCAGCTAGAAGAGGAGAGAGAAAAATCATATGATGCTTTCATAGAACATGCTAAAATGATGTAGAAGTGGTTTGGCAAGAAGATGATAGAGCAAAAGTTTTAGGTTGGAGATCTAGTCCTCAAGTGGAACGAGAACAAAGCTAAGCCTAGAAAGCACCATAAATTTGATGTGATCTGGGAAGATCCATTTCAAGTCTTAGGGGTAAATTCGGTAAATGCCTATCATCTTCAAGACATGGATGGTTGGGATCTATCAAATCCAGTTAATGATATTCATTTGAAGGCCTACTTTCAATTATGAGATCAAGAGGTGCAAGTATGTAAATATGTACAGATTTTATTCACTGCAGGTATTTTTTCTTTATTTCTAATAAATATAAAAAAAAGTACGAAGTGGACTCTACTAGGGGATGCCAAGCTATCCTCAAAGAAAAATTTATCTTTAAAAATGCTTCCTCTCTCTTTGAAAATCAATTTCACGGGAATGCCAAGCTATCCTCAAAGAAAAATTTATCTTTAAAAATGCTTCCTCTCTCTTTGAAAATCAATTTCACCCCAAAGCAATTCTTCGAGGATACATTATGAGTTTTTGGTAGAATTAATTATTGTATTGTAAGGTTTTTAGCAGGTTTGGAAGCTCTAAGAGTAAAATTTGGTTTACTGTTAGAATTAAAGGAGCACGATTTTTAGGCACATGATGATTTTTCAGTGCCAGTAAAATCTCTCTCAATTTTGAAGCACCCCAAGAAGAACAGTTTTGGCTCGGATTATCAGAAAGCAACGATGACGTTTTCTAGGGATAAAATTTCTTGGCTTCCTCAAAAAGACGTTGATTGGCTAGTTGGTGGTAGATTCATTTTTCAAAGTAGCTATTGAGGGCTAGGGCACATTGTTCAAGGGCATAACGAAGTGAAGGCATAGTTTTCAAAAAATATATTGCAGCAAACGAAGGTTGCTTATCATTAAATCATGAGAAAAAGTTTCGAGTGAGTGGACCAAGATGCATGACCTACCAAATTCATCGTATCGATTTGTCACATTTACTCCGATATTTGGAAGTGTACTCTATAAATAGAACAAGTAAAATTGTCCAAAGATTAAAATTTTAAAAAATTGTGTTAGTGCATTTTTGAGCTCTTTGTTTGCAAAAGTTGCAGAGCATTTTCAAGGTTGCCAAAATTTATACTATGGGCAAGAAAAGCACATAAGTGAAAGAAGTTGTAGAACCCAAGCAGTCAAATAAGAAAGTAGAGGGTAGGAAAAAATCCAAGAAAGCCCGAAGAAATGAAAATGTGGATTTGGACCCGTACTCTAACATAATGGTAGAGGTCGAGGGCAGTGTCATCATAAATAAGGGTATGGTTAAACTTCGGCAAGATGTGGAATTCGTATTTAAGCAAGGATTGATGTCGGAGAGTCCTTTAATTGTGTCATATTATGTGCAATTATTTTTGTACTTGTGTACGCATGTGCATGCTTACCCAGAGTTGGTGAATTTGATTTCCATATTCTATAACCGAGTTACCAGGACCATTCAAAAAGCAAATGGGGAGGCATTGTTCTCTATATCTTCCAATATGGTGAGAGAAGCATTTGCATGTGGATTAAAACCCCCCTTCAATGTGATTTCCAAGAAACTGCATCTCAATGAACAGGAGGAGAGATATGTATCTACAATGAAAATGCACCAGTTCATAGAGGTGCAATTAATTAGAGAGTCACAACTAGGACAGTTTCCAAATTTGTTGAAGTCGCTTTAGGATTTTAAGAGCCCAAGTATTTTTTTCAATGTCGACGTGGGTTGTTGGCCTCTCTATAGACTCCACAATTCATAAGTGGTAGGCAGTGCTTGCACAGTGTATATCCCAGGTGGAGTTCTATGCTCCAATAGTGATGAAGGCGGGTACAAACCCGATTTATTTTGATTGGACTGATTTCATATACAAAAAAATGCATATCTAGTTAGAAAAATGAATATGAGATAGGCAACTTCGTTTAAGAATACATCCTTCCTTGTATGGTATTTCCTTTTCCATTTGCATCAACATTTTCATTTATTACAGTTAAACAAGTTGATGAGATGAACAAGGTTTTACCTATTTATATGTGGACTCTTGCTTTGTCAAAAAGGGAGTCGTTTTATAATTTTAACCACTTATTTTTGGGGTCCGTAATTGAGTTGATTTGTGGTAAGAATGAAAGGGTACCACGGGAGATGAGAGAAGTTGTTATAGTATAGAAGGGCGATATCTTTTTGCTCACTCAGGGCATAGTCATATGAATTTTGGCTTCATGGGCAAGCTATTCCTGCTTCCATATTTCACCACCAAACATGTTTTTTCCATGGATGTGGTGTACCATAATGATTATGTGAATGATTTTTATGGAGTAGGGTACGGTAAGAGGACAATGTGCATGACGCCTTTCAAATTCGGCAGTATAGAAGTGAACCAGGTTGGCCAGAACAAATTACTCACAGAGGCACCCCAAGAACTAGGCCTGGTGGAACTATCCTAAATATGGAGATATGACCCATTGGGTCATTTTTTGGAAATAATTAAGGCCAAACATTTTCATTGCTGCCTACAACCAGATATTCAGCAAAATCGTAATAATTTTGAAGGGCACGATTTGGAGTGGGATGTTGAAGCCATGATGTCACTTCCACCATGGCATGATTTTTATAAAAAAAGAGGTTGAATATAACCCTATAGTGCACAAATATCACATTCCTCTGTTAGGACTATTTGGACAGATGAAAGAACAGTTTCCTACGTGGACTAAGGAAAAAATTATAAACTGGTGGATAATGTGGGTCCATAGGGGAAAAATTACATCAGCCTACGGGTTGAAGATGGATGAGGCATTTTCAGAGGTATATGCTGAATTTGTCAACATATATCAACCTATCACTTTCTCCAAGGTCATACCTCAAAGATTTCAAAAATATAACAATGAATAAAGTGTGGCTGAAGAAGAGTGCCCGATAGCTGAGGAAGCAACACATGAGGAGGACAAAAATTAGTTTGTATTTAAAATAAGATCTTAGTGGGTAAAGCAAAGTGTAGAAGAGGCATTTAATTTTCCTAATGCTACAAAGAAGTTAAGAACTTGTGTTGTTCCCTCATCCACTATTGCAGTTTCCATGGCTGTAGTTACTATATCTGTAGTAAATCCTCCTCCGCTAATGATAGCTACTTAGGTTAACATTTCTCAAGAACCTACATTGAGGTAAGAGAAAAAATTGGACCAAAAAAAAGAGATCATAGATCTTGATGTAGAGGTGGGGAAGTAGAAAATGTAAGAACTTGTTACGTAGTCATCTCCACCATTGGCTCACACGACATCCACGCTCAAAGGTACGTCTTCTCTTCCCTCTTATTCCATTTAGGAGCAAGTAGTGGATGTCACTATGTTTCCTTTCATTCCTACCTCTATTTCCCTTCTATTTGGTATGCCCACTATTTCCATTTTGCTCCCTACCTCTCACCTAAAACTCACTACTGATCCTTCTTCTCTCCCTCTCTCTTTAGCCTCCATTTCTTTCAGTTCATTTGCATTAGGTCCCAACCCATTTTCATGGCCCACACCTTCCATTTGTGTCACTTCCACTATAGTTGTAAGTATATAAGATCCTCCACAAGTGAGCATAATTACATTTGAGTCTGGTGTTTCTATCCCTTCCACTATTTTGGTCCTCCCTCTCATTTTGGTTTCATCTTCTTCCTTTGGGCCAGATTGTGCACAGGATTTGTTCCCTTTCACGTTGTTCTTGGAGATACAGGCACCACCCAAGATTGAGGTGATGTCCAAGTAGCCAGATGTAGAAAATATTATTCGATCTCATCTCAGTTCATCGCAATGGTTGAAGAGTCGCAGGAGAAAGGAGACACTTGCTCCAGCTAAGCCATATTTGATCTAGTTGCTATGGAGGCTCACACCTAGTTCGAAAGCCATAAGGAGAAATGATGCTCAGCAATTATGCTTACAAAATTATGATAGAGGACTTGAAAAAATTGATCCCAATGAGAAGATGAGAAATATCCAAGTGGATATAAGCTCAGTTTACTTGCACGACGAGCATTACAAGTAGAGATTTTATGATACTGAAGCAAATATCACCGATCTTGAAGAAGCTTTGGTAGAAAGTAGAGCACACCAGGAGAAGATGGTGAAGGATATTGAGCAGTAGTATCAGCATGTAGGGACTCACAAAAAGGCAAAGGATGTGATAGAGTAGTAGGTGCAGATGATTAAGATGCAGTTGGAATCCATACAAAACCATATGGTAGAGAAGGCTACAAAGTCCATGGGCTTCTCTCAAAATATAGTTAAAGAGGCCCACCTTCGGTTGGCTAAGAGTTGTGAGAAGTTGATGATGAAAGCAGTCTTGGTTTTTCAATATCTCTATGAGGACCGGATACAAATTCAATTGGGCCAATAGTTAATAGATGGTACTGAAGAGATGTTGGAACCACATTTGGAAATAGTTGTAAATATTCAAGCCTTGGTTCAATCTAATATGTGTATTCACCCCATGAGTGATGTGGTTCAAGCCTGATCTACCACCAAGGTTATGTTGTGTAGTTACTTCCATAGGTTGGATCTGGTGAGAGAATGCAGAAAAATCCTTAACATAATTGAGCAGGAGAAAACTACTTCGATGATCCATTTTGATGCTCTTGCTAATATGGGTTTCCTAGATTTTACATATGAATGGGGTGAGCCACTGCCAAAGGAACAGTTAAAAGCATCCTGGAAAAATTTTATGGACACATGAGAAATTGAAAATTCAAAAGAGTCGATCATGGAAGAACAAGTGTTGTTGCTCATGAAAAATTTCACTCGCATGGAGTCATCCTTGTTTGAGTTAGCTCAAAGATTGAAGCATCTTAGCATGGAGGATATCTAAAATTTTTAGTACATTTATGAATCACTTAGTGTTCCTTTCTTATTCACTACAAATGCTTGGGCTAAAGAAGTTAAAGTTTATGAAATCACCTGTGAAAGTTCGAAGGAATAGGAAGAACAGGCCACAGCAGAACAAGCAGTAGAGAAGCGCACTATGGCAGAGAAGGCAACAACATAACAAGCACAAAAGAAGATGTTCAAACTCAAAGCACCTACCAAGATATCCTGTAAGAATGACCATTGAACAACCCAATGGATAAAGAATTGGGATCGCTTGCATCCATGCGAGTTGGATACCCCGAGATCCGCCATAAATATTGGTAGTTTTGCACTGTGCCACATTAAAATTTTGATGGAATTTTGTTGGATATTTTTTATTGTAAAAGTGGTGAAATATATTGAATCTATGCTGCAGTATTTTGACCAGCATAATATGTTGTAGTTCATTTTTTGTGTGTTAACCTTCTTTCTAATTTTCATGGGTCTCATACTTAGGAATAATGGGTGCTACAAGGTAAATTGTTTGTGGAGAATGGTGTGAAAAATCAATGAATATCGCCCAAAGATGTCGATGAAAATAGCGCTTAAAATCCCAAGGGTAAAAAGTACATAATAGCCTTTTCACCCCGAGTGAAGGGTGAAAATCCTTGTTACCCTTTCTTGAGGTGAAGACGTCCTTGTTTATTTGAAAATCCTATTGCCGAGTAAAGAAAATAGTAGAATTACATTCATCCCAAAAGTGAAGGTGAATAATCCATTTGCCATGCTTTGGGGTAAATATAAATTTAAAAAATAAAAAATATGTTATGTCGGAAAATACAACTTTGCCCCTCCTTGGGGTGAAAATGCATTTAAATAAAAGGAATGTGGTGGGCCTGAAGTTGAAGAATGATAGTAATGGAAAGAAGTGCTTTCGTCACAAAGGTGGGACGAAAGAAATGTTCACCCCACTTTGGGGCAAACATCATAAAAAATGAAGGATGATTTTCCCAATCAGTGCATTGACAAGTCAACTGGACTTTTGCCTCAGGTGAGGGGTGAAACTCTCTTTCACCCCTCCTTGGGGTGAAAGCCCAACAATGGTGAGTTTGAAGGTTTTGCACCATGAGTTCCACTAAGGCACCTTTTATGAAATGATAATGATTTTTGCCCTCATTTGGGTGAACGCCAACCAAAGGCAATAAGGCGCCAAGTTACGGTATTAAAAGTTTAAGGTTCTTTTGCCCCAAGAGAAGGATGAAACTACTTTTTGCCCCTCTTTGGGGAAATATCTTATGGTAAAGAATAATGTTGTGGGCCCCATAGTGGTGCATATTGAAGGAGTTTTAAATAGTCTCTCCCCAAGAAAGGGGTGAAAATCCCATTTTCCCCTCCTTGAGGTGAACATATATTCCAAAGTAAAAAGGAGAGTTTCTAAAGGAAGCTGATAGTCGTGCATTCTCCCCAAGTAAGGGGTGAAAATTCCATCTCCCCTTCCTGGGGTGAAACGACATGAAGGTGGGTAAAAGCATCGAAAATGAAAATGAAAGCTTAAAAAAGAGTGTTTTGCCCAATGGAGATTGTTTTTACGATTATGGAGTGAACATGATGCATTAGTTTTAAAATGAATCAAGTTGTGGGTTGTGTATTTTTCTAAATTATATGGAGTAATGCAAAGTATGACTCAGAGGCGCAGGTTGATTGAAATTATAAAAATTACTTCTTTGTGGGTGCCCTCTCCACCGAGAAGCACGAATAAGGAGGGAGTGATGAAATTTAAATGGAGTACTTTCACCCATTGCTCCCTATTGGGAGAAGTTCAAAGAAGACCTTTCAAAGACCCCCTTATCGGACATATAATGATAATCTAATGATTGAGGTGAAGAGTAATTGAATTTTCCTATTTCATGCTAAAAAGGCTGTAGGATTTAATATCACAGGATGATTTTCATTAGTTCCAAGATATTTTGAACAAGGGCAAATTTCCAAGGAATAATGGAAGCATCAAGTCAACGACCATTTTTACATTTTTCCATGCACCGATGCCCGAAATTGCTGATTTTCTAGGAATTTCCCTTAAAAGCTAGATCACTATCATGAAAGGAAGATTTTCAAGGATTTCAATGAGGAATTCCTTCATGAAGGTTCTTGATTTGTAAACATTTTTTCTCTTGTGTATTAAATGAATAGAGGCAAAAACCTCTATAAATACTATATATTTTCAATGTAAGAGGAGGATAGACACTCTGCAGAAAAACTATTCAAGTTTTTTGCGTAAATAGAGGAAATTTGGCTTCTTATTTTGTAAGAAATTTATATGTGTGATTTATTTCTACTTTAAGAATATGTTTGTTATCTGCTACTAAGTTCAAATTATGTATCTAGATTTGAGCACTGCTAGTGAGGGAATGAGTACTAGAATGCGATTCTGGAAGTTGTATCCGTGAAATTGTAAGTGGATTCTTTGTCTCATTTCTATTTTATGCTACTATAACACTTGGTTGGAATTCCTGCTGCTAGTCTATCCCAAATCCTACATCCTAGGCCTGTGGCTATATTTCCCATTTTTTTCCATTATTTCTAATTTCTTTCTTGCAACTCTAAACCTCAAATCGGTGTAGGATTAGCAAGGGAGCTAGCCCTCTCTGGAGATTGGCCCGAAGGACATTTCTTTCCTTCGGCCTTTCAATGTTGGTTGTGTCTAGGGCGCATAAACACACGTTTTGTATTTTAGGCAGATATTTGACCAACAATTACATTATCTAGTCATCGAAGAATTTAGTCTTCATTTATGGTCGTCATCCTTCAAGTGATCTTTTGTTGTCCTTTCATATTTTTAATTATTTTAAAATTTGGATTCACCCAATGTCTTCAATGGTAGAAAGGTTCTTGATTCTCATTTCATGTACTTTATCTTTTAGAGCATTCAATAATGTTATCTTGAAATAAGATAAGCTCTTGAGAAAAACCAATTGAATCTAAAGCATATATTCTATTTTTAATTGATCTTATAGCCTTTGTTGTATTGTGATTCTTGATAATACATTTATTTTTCTCATTTATACATTTGAACTCAATTGATCTTCCACTTTCAACTAGTTTGGTTGTCAACCCTAGAACATGTTGGAGAATTTACATTATTTGGTACATGTCAATGTACCACCTTGGTATTATATTATATTAGGTGTGTTTCTTATATTAGAGTGCAATTTTATATTTCATGTAATGTAATAATATGCAATAAATGCACAAGTGTCATGTAATTGAGTGTGCAAGTGTTGTTAGTGTAAATGTGCATAAGTATCCATTACGTAAGAATGCACATGTATCCTTAGAATAGGAAAGTAAAGAGTTACAAAGAAGAGTGAAGGTCAAGAGTGCACCACAAAAGGAGACATAATGTTATATATTAATGATAAAGTATTGTAATTGGTATAAAAAATGCATAGCTTATTGCATGCATTAGTAGACCTTTATTCAATAGCATTTTTAGTATTGTGAGCATTTCCATGTGATTATTCTGTGAGTATTTCAGAGTTATTCTTGTGTTATTATCATCTTTATTGAGTTCATTATATTAAAAATTTATTTTGATCCTGTGATTATTATCTTATAAGATTTACATTAAGTATTAGGCTTCAAAATCTATCAGTGATATCAAAGCCACAACAATATTACTTGCACAATTTTTTAAAAGTTGCAAACAATCTAAGGACATTTCCACTGGCTAAGGAAAGACTAGTGAAGTTAAGGACATTACCACTAGATAAGAAAAACTAGTGAAGATAATATTTCTACTGTGTTGAAGAAAAACTAGTGAAGCCAAGAATTAATACCACTAGGTTGAAGGACAACTAGTGAATATTAAATATTTGGCTTTTAGAGAACCAACTCAAGGTAAAAGTTGGTCAGTCTACAAATTGAGTTTACCTATTCCAAGAATATATTTAAAATAGAAGGTAATCTACAATACAGATTCAGGTCTTGAAGATAGACCTTGATATTGATAGAGAAAGGAGACTTGAAAAAAGTCCCATTGAAGGCAGACTCAGAGACCCAAGAAGAAGGTCCTACTAAATATTAAAGATAGAATAAATAAGACTTCAAGATAGCATAAAGTCTTGAGGATAGTCCTAGTTAAAGGACAACACATAGCACTTTAAAGACATCATATTAGAAGTCGACATTGGATAGAAAAAACCAAAGAATTTAGGACAACAAAAGAGCAAGGTAGTATTTTGAAAGTGTGAATGCCACAAGGGCAATATTGAGAAGAGTGAATGCCACAAGGGCAATATTGAGAAGAGTGAATACCACAAGGGAAATATTTAAAAGTGTGAATGTCACAAAGATAACATCAAAGAGAAAGGTAGCATTTGAAAGCCACAAGGGCAACATTAAAGAGAAAGGTAGCATTTGAATGTCACAAGGACAACATTAAAGATAAAGATAATATTTGAATGTCACAAGGACAACATTGAAGATAAAGGTAGTAAATTCCACAAGGGCGACAATAAAAATAAAAGACAAGTTTAGAGAATGTAAGACAACATTCATAGCATTGCCACAAGCAAGTGAAGCATCACAATAGCACCACAACAAGAAGTATTGAAGCTAGAGAAGGTAGCATATTCAGTCAAGAAAAAGACTAAAATATAGAAGAACAACATTATAGATAGAGAAAGAAATCTAGAAGGATTGCTTACACCAAGTTTGGAATAATCATCGTCATTCGATGACAAGCCCATAAAATTTAGATATACGAAAGTAAAGCTCAAAATTAAACTGAGCATAGAGGGGAGCAATAAAAGTGCAAGGATATATAAGGAGAAATAAATATACCCTTGAAATACAAGAAGAGAATCAACGTAGAAGAAAAGATAAAAATAGATTTGTATCTAAGAAGAAAAGCAAGACAAAATAAGAGAGCAGATTCAACCAAAGTGAGAGGATAAATTTTGAAAATAAGATAGTTTTGGATAAGTTAATGTCCAAAGATAGCAAGCTAAAATTGAAAGATAACCAACATAAACTTGAAGGCAATATTTTTTTTGAAGGCATTAATATATCAAAGTCTTAAAAATATATATTCGGCTTCCAAGAAAAAAAGCGTTGGCAGAGTTAGAAAATTATAGTCAAGGTAAAATTTTAGAGTGCAAGGTGCAATAGAAAATTCTACCATTCATCCAATGCTTGAAGAAGTAATCTTTAATTCCATATTCTATGATCTACAAACAAAGTAAGAAGTAAAGGTAATGTTGTAAGCTTTCATTTACATAAGGAAAAGTGTGATTGTTAAAACAAAGGAGAAAGTGTCATTGCAAAGGGAACATGTCATTGATAATGTTAAGAGAGAGCACCATATATGGACAACATGAGTGGATAGTGTGAGAGCCAAGGAAGCACCATCAAATACAGGCACCAAGCTTGTTCAAGTGTAGGAAATGAAATGCCAACCCTAGAGGTATTCAGGTGATGTCTATTAAATTAGAAGTGCAAGAGATAAACTTCCAGGAAGAAATGAGAGGAAGTGCTCATTAGATTATTTTAGGAAGCTTGTGTACATAAGGGAAAGAGATAATGTCATTCAACCAGAGGAAACAATCGAGTGAAACTCAATCATAGAGGAAATATTTGAGTGCATTCTAGAGAGAAGAGAAGGGCAAACATCATTAAACATACCCTCATATGTAGCAAAAGAAGCTCAAAGGTTACTAAGTGCCAAAAGGTAATGTAAACAAAATATATAATGCTTAGGTATACTAAGCGCCAACCACTTGTATACAAGACTTTACTCTCTACTTACATACACACTTAACTTTATGACACTTGCACATTTCTACATGACATAAACTCCTAATACAAGATACTTGTGCACATCCTCACATTACATATTTGCACACTTACATACATGACACATGCACTTTCTCTCATTACACACTTGCTCACTAACATGCATGACACTTGTGCATATCCTACACATAAACACTTACATAAAAAGGGAAATATAAATCACTCATCTAAATTATAGACTCAAATCCTAGTCTATTATATATTTACATTTATACCATAAAGATAACATAGATACATTTGCATGTACCAAATAATATAATATTCTCCACCAATATGATTATTTGTATATTATCCATCCAAATAAGAGCAATTACTAAGGAATGAGTTTCATACCCTTAACTAAGGTTCAAGTCTTATGAGTAAACCTTAATTTTTGTTATCTAATGGCACTAGCTGGACTAGTTAACCTCCTTGACCCTTAAGCTTAATGATTGAATCTTGCCCAACATAAAGGTATAATTACCAAACTACTATATTATCACTATATAATCATAACATACTATAATACCACTATATAATCATGATGTATTATAATAATATTATTGGATGATCAAACCCTTCTCAAGGAAAATAAATTTTAATATGTAAAAAAAAATATTACCTTATGCTCTACGGGTTGAACTGGAATTTCAAACGTATTTTGACAGATAAATTGGTAAAGACGTTCTGTGATGATGTCCGTTTTGATTTGTTTCGACATAAAAACTTCAGGGAGCGAAAAAGGAAATGGCCATCGTGCCAACTTCAACAAGAAGAGGCGTTTGCCTCTGGCAGAATCAATATCAATATGTTCTCCACGTCATTCCTAAAATGTCATCGCTTGCCCGTTTCAATCTCAATCCAAATTTGAGAGCAGTGTGTGGAGCGGGTCGGTTGAAGGAAACGCTACGTATTCTGTTCACTACACACAACCATCCACTTCTAGACACGTCTATATATCTTCAGCTGTTGCAAGTTTGCATTGCCAAGAAAGCGCTTTCAGAGGGTAAGCTAATCCACTCTCATTTAAACGACAGGGGTTTCGCATTTCCCACAAACACAACTTTACAAAATACATTTATCAACATGTATGACAAGTGCGGAAGTTTAGGGGATGCTCGCAAAGTTTTTGACCACATGACTGAACGGGACGTCTCCTCATGGAATATGATAATTGCAGCTTATCGAAGGCGAGGCCTACCCCAAGAGGCATTATCAGTGTTTCACCAAATGCAACGAACATGTGTCCAGCCTGATGGATTCACCTTCTCCATTATTCTCCCTGTGTGTGCCAGTCTGGCATCTCTAAAACAGGGTTTGCAGGTCCATGCAAAAGTCATTAGATGTAGATGGCAACCTAACATTATTGTGATGAATGCTCTGATAGACATGTATGCAAAATGTGGAAGTATAAAGATGGCACGCGACTTGTTTGATAAAATGCCTGAACGGGATGTGATCTCGTGGACTACAATCATTGCTGAGTATGTAAACTATGGAAGGATAAGGATGGCACGCGAATTATTTGATAAAATGCCTCAACGAAATGTGGTGTCATGGAATGCAATGATTACAGGATATGCCCAACACGGGGTGCTTGACGAGGCATTATTGCTTTTCAGAGAAATGCCTCAACGAGATGTGGTCTCGTGGACAGCAATTTTAGCTGGATATGCACAAAATGGGCTTGTTGAAAATGCCTTGGAGATTTACAAGGAAATGCATTTGGCGGGTTTAAAGCCAAACTCAGTAACCTTTGCCAGCATCCTGTCGGCTTGTTCCAAAATGGGTGCTTTGCAAGAGGGTATGAAGATCCATTCGAACATGATCCAAAGGGGATTTTTGCCAGATGTTGTGGTAGAAAATGCCTTGATAGATATGTACGCAAAATGTGGAACCATACAAAAAGCCAGTGAAATCTTCGATAAAATGCATCAACGAAATGAGGTCTCTTGGACTGCGATCGTTGCTGGATATGCCCAAAATGGGCTCGTTGAAAAAGCTGTTGAGACTTTTATGAAAATGCAATTGACAGGTTTAAAGCCAGACTCTTCAACATTTGCCAGCATAGTCCCAGCTTGTGCGAAGCTCGGAGCTTTGTCACATGGTATGGAAATCCATCGAAAAATGTTCCAAAGTGGACTTCTGTCTAACGCTGTACTTGTCAATTCCCTAATAGACATGTATGCAAAATGTGGCAGCATTCAGAAGGCACACCACTTGTTTGATAAAATGTCTCAACAAGATGTGGTTGCATGGACTGCAATCATTTCTGGATATGTCCATAATGGGTTTGTTGAGAAAGCCTTGGAGATGTTTAAAGAAATGCAATTAACAGGTATAGAGCCAAACTCAGCAGTCTTTGCCAGCATCCTCCCGGCATGTGCACAAACAGGAGCATTGGAACAGGGTATGGAGATCCATAAAAAAGTAATCCAAAGCGGAAATTTGTCGAATGTGGTGGCAAATGCCCTGATAGACATGTATTCAAAATGTGGAAGTGTAGAGAAGGCGCGCAAACTGTTTGGCAAAATGCCTCAACGAGATGTTGTCTTATGGACTACAATCATTTCTGGATGTGCACAAAATGGCTTTGCTGATGAGGCTATAACACTTTTCAAAGAAATGCCTATACAAGATGTGGTTTCATGGACTGCCATTATTGCTGGATTTGCACAAAATGGCCACGTTGAAAATGCCTTGAAGGTTTATAAGGAAATGCAATTTGCAGGTGAAAAGCCAAACTCCTCGACGTCTGCCAGCATCCTTTCAGCTTGTGCCAAAATAGGAGCTTTGGAACAGGGTATGGAGATTCATAAAAGAGTATTGGAATATGGACTTTTGTCAGATATTGTAGTTGCAAACGCCTTGCTAGACATGTATGCAAAATGTGGGTGTATACAAAAAGCTTGCCTATTATTAAATAAAATGCCTCATCGAGATGTGGTGTCGTGGACAACAATAATTTCTGTGTATGCTCTAAATGGGCTTGTTGAAAAGGCCTTAGAGATTTACAAAGAAATGCAATTGGCAGATGTAAAGCCAAACTCAACAACCCTTGCCAGCATCCTGCCAGCATGTGCCAAAAGAGGAACTTTGGAACAAGGTATGGAGATCCATCATAAAATAATTGAATGTGGATTTTTGTCAAATGTTTCAGTTGCAAATGCCCTGATAGACATGTATGCAAAATGTGGAAGCATATACAAGGCTCAGGCATTGTTTCACAGAATGACTCAACAAAATGTGGTCACATGGAATGCAATCATCTCTGGATATACACAAAGTGGGCTCATTGAAAAAGCTTTGAGTATGTTTAAGCAAATGCAATTGGCAGGTGTAAAGCCAAACTCATCAACTCTTGCCAGCATCCTCCCAGCTTGTGCCAAACTTGGAGCTTTGAGTCAGGGTATGGAGATCCATCAAAAAATAATCCAAAGTGGATTTTTGTTAGATATCAGAGTTGCAAATGCCCTAATAGATATGTATGCAAAATGTGGAAGCATTAAAAAAGCACGAGAGTTATTTGATGAAATGCCTCAACAAAATGTGGTCTCATGGAATGCAATGATTGTAGGGTATGGAATGCATGGCTATAGCAAAGATGCCCTCAAACTTTTTGGACAAATGCAGCAGTGTGGAACCAATCCCGACCACATAAGCCTTATTTGTGTTTTATTTGCATGTGTCCATGGAGGACTAGTCGATGATGGTTGTGAGTTATTTTTTAGCATAACTGACTCTTTTGGGAGGATGCCTACAATGGATCATTATGTCTGCATGGTTGACCTTCTTGGACGGGCTGGCTATCTTGATGATGCCCTTAACTTTATCATCAAAATGCCATTAAAATCCAGTCAAGCTGTGTGGATATGTTTGCTTAGTGCTTGTAGGTCACATAAAAACATAGGGTTAGGAGTATATGTGGGAACACGTCTTTTTATGTTTGATCCTAGCAATGCTGCAACTTATGTTCTTCTGTCAAACATTTATGCAGAAATGGAAAGGTGGGGTGATGTTCAAAAGGTAAGGAAACTGATGAAAGATAGAGGAATTAAAAAGATGCCTGGATGCAGTTGGATTGAAGTCAATAAAATTGTACATGCTTTTCATGTGTGAGACAGATTGAACCCACAAATACAGAAAATCTATGCGAAGTAGGAGAAATTGTCATGGGAGATGAAGGCAGCATGATATATTCCAAATACAAGATCTGTATTGAATGATGTGGAGAAGAAATAATTACTCTTATTGCTACCATAGTGAGAATTTGACATTCGCATGTGGATTGTTAAACATGCACCCTAGAACAACTATTATGGTTGTCAAGGACCTTTGAGTATGTAGTGACTTCCAAACTGGAATCAAGTTTATCTTCAAGATGGTGAGACCAATGAAGAGAAATTGTTGCAAGAGATGCAAACCGTTTCCACATTTCAAACATGGACAGTGTCCTTATGGAGATTACTAGTGATGCAAAGTTACACAAGCTATAAACACAAGCTTGCACTATAACAAGCTGCACAGCGCCACACCTGTAAGAAGGAATCAGGTCTAATTTCCAGTTTCTTGAGGCGGGTGGGGGAAAGAAAAAAAGAAAGTTATTTCTGAATGTTTGGAGAGCTAGACCATGTTTTTGACTTGAAAAAATAATATTGTTTAGTATGCTTCATTGCTTTAGATATAATGAGAATGTATTCATTAAAGTTCTGTTTTATAATACCATGGAGGATTTGTGACATTAAACTGATTTGCAGGAAGCTTGTACAGCCCCGGTCTGAAAACCTGGAGAAGGCAGAGGAATGGGAAATGGGAAAAAAGAAGAGAACTGGGAGAAAATAAACAGCTGTACAACATGCAGCAAAAATGAGAGGATAAAATAAACAGCTGTGCAACATGTAGCAAAAATGAGAGAGGGGTCAATCCAATGCTTTGGGTATTTTCTCCTACTTTCCCAATTGTGCAGTCTTTTTGTTTGGACTAAATCTGTTATCTTCTGCCTATTTTACAGTTGCAGTTTTGGCCCCACATTACATGTGCAAAACCTTATATGCACATTCTGCCATTGGTCCTATAATTATATATGCAAAATTATGCTTAACCAGGTGGACTTTATGTCAGTCGTGGTTATGGAATACCAAGCTAAATTAGACCATCTCATGACCATACCAAGTTAAATTAGACCATCTCCTGGCTAACTGCTTAAGAGTCTTCAAATATAGTTATTGCAATTTCCTAATGCAGAGGAATGAAGGATCCCTGGACTGACTTTGTTTCTGGGGCTTTTTAACATCCTTTAACTAATTTATGCAGGTCTGATTTACCGCCTGGGCACATAATATACACAAGTTCCCTTTGTAAAGATCACATTGCTTTGAAATGAATACATAACCAAAGGAGGGGCAAACACACAAGAAAAGAGACACCTTGCTGCCCAAAAACGGATGTCGTTCAATCTGCGTGATGAAAATTAGATTACAATAGTTATAAGAATAGAAAGAAAAGAGAATAAAGCAAACTTAATTAATTGTTTTTTTACTTACATTGGTCATATGGAATTGAAAAAAAGCCCCACTCGCATTATATACTCAACATATAGTAGGATTATAATTTTTTTTTGGCATATATGTATGTATTACTTGGCAAGATTTGAATTTGGGTCACCTTCTTAATTTTCGAGGTAGTTAACCAGTGGAGCTTATGCTAGTTTACGAAAAGAACTCTTCCCATACTTTTGGTTGAAGACTTGGCTTGGTCACTTGTTCGAATCTTGTAGGGTGCATTAGGTGTATCCCGTTAAGGGATCTTGTGCTCCAAATTGGGAGTGTTGGGCATAGCATGTGACCTAAAAAATATTTTATCCTTTTAATTTATTTTTATTTTTTTACTTTACCTTTTATAGATCCGACATTTCTGACTCAAATACTCAATAAAAATAACTATGTGACTCTTCGGCCAAAACTAATTTCACTTTTTAATAGGATTATGTGCTTATGCAAATGAACCAAATATCTTGAATTTTGAAGCAAATAGACTTCATCTTATCCATATCTCATATGGTATTATCTCCTTAATTGCATAACTCAATGTCTTGTTACTTATGTACATACACAATAGACCATTTGTCCCAAAATTTGAGCTTTGTCTTCTTTGTATGCATCATGCAACTAGTTATTTACATGATATCCCTATTCTTGCGTTGTGCTACCCAATTTTGTTGAGGGGTGTAGCGAACATTTTGTTTTAAAGAGATGCCATGAGAAGTAAGAAAATCCTAAAATCATGACTAATGCATTGTGCACCATAATCGGACCTATAACATTTGATCTTTTTCCCTCTTTGATCGATCTGAGTTTTACGTTAGTTCAACTTGGGGCCACATGGGCATCTAGATACACATTCTAATATATAAATATATTTAGAAATACATCCATACTATTTAGAAATGCAGTCATTTCTCTTCCCATCATTCGAACCTTAGTTGGCAAATATTTGCAATTTCATTTTTTCGTGATTTGAAAAATTATCATGCCCTTATTCCAAATAATTGACTTCATAGAGTCATATCTCCCTCAATATTGCTCAGATTTTTGTATATGACCACTCATATCAAAGCTATCCAAATTTTACATAAGTTGGTCCAAGAATTAGTTAAATCAGATAACTCTTCATCAATATATGGCTCCTAAATTATGAGACGTTTGTAAGGAAAAAACCCTATTCCTTTGCACTTTGCAATTTTGTTTTTCGCAACTTGAAAATTTATCATTGCCCTTGTTCCAAATGGTTGACTTCACAGGGTCATATCTCCCACAATATTGCTTGGATGTTTGCATATGACCACTCATGTTAAAGCTATTCAAATTCTGCACAAGTTGGTCCAAGAATTAGCTAAATCAGATAAGTCTTTGCAAAGATATAGCTCCTAAAAGAGGGAATGTTTTTTAGGGAAAAAAACCCTAATCCTTCACATTTTTAATTGGATAAATATACTTATAATATTATTATTGTTTTTGTTAATAAAAGTGAAGTGTTAATAGAAAAATAAAACTTCAATAATATATACAAATTTCCTTGTAAGTAAATTTTTAAAATAAAATCAAAATACATAAAATGTGTTTTACATAAATTTATTTAATATTTAAAAAAAATTATAAAATAAAACCTTTGACCTCTCAAAGAGAGGCCAAATACCTGACCACCGTAGTAATCTTGCAACTTATATAGTTAGTATTTTTTTTTAAATGTCAATTAATGATTTTTAATTTGATTTTTTAAAAGTTTATCTTCCTTTAATTTTTATTTTTTAGAACATAAAATCTTCTTAAAAAATGCAGGGAAAAAGACTCAAAATCAATTAGCAAAATTTATTAATCTATTTTTAAAAATAATAAAATCATAATATATTAAATGATATCAAGTGACATTCCAAATAAAATTCTTGATCAAAAGAAAAAAGATATAAACTTAGCAGGTTTCCAAATGCCTAAGAAGAAGAACACTCGGAAAAAACTAGTTATGAAGGACCAATCAAACTCATTTGCTAATATGCTTGAAATCCTTTCCACAAATGATGTCCCAAGTGAGGAAGAGGAAATAATGGAAACAGAAATCTTAGAAACACAATTTAAAGATGAAGGGAAAAACTCAGACAAACCAACAAATCAAAGGTTTTCAATAGAAAAAAAAGGAGAAAAATTACACAAGAAAAACAATCTTTTAAATGTCAAAACTTCAAATAATATAGATCCCACTATAGACTCTGTTGAACCCTCTGGTAACACTTTGGTTGTCTACGAGCATTCTTCAAGGTTAGAAGCCATCTCAGATTCAATTGGAGTAAGTCAAGAAACAAGGAAAAAAAACTGAAGATGGATTCTAATCAAAAGGCAGGTCGTAAGACCAATCAATATCATATGGTAAAAGAAGGTGAAAAGCTTGTAGAGGAAGGTAATATTAATGCCCTTCTAATATCATATGGATTCTATTAATGAAGATAATCACTTGGAATATTAGAGGACTCAAAGAGAGTCTTTCAAAACAAAATGAAATTAGAAGAATGATTCAGATAAATCATCCACATCTCGTTTTCCTTCAAGAAATGAAGATGTCAATAGAGGATATGGACTGTATTGCTAGTAAAATTTGGCCAGCTGGAAGTCTTTGGGACCCAAAAGAGATAGTTATTCACCATATGGTTGGCAATTGGGGTCTTTTGGCTATAGCTATTCAAAGTAGACATTCCAACCAAATTATGCTCTGCATTACTGTTTATGCTCCGACTTCTTTGGAGGAAAAAAGAATATAGTGGAAGTATATAACTTATATTATCTCTCATTTTCCTGAAGCTTGGATTTTGATCGGAGGATATTTCAATACCATCCTCTCTCTGGATGAGAAAATGGGGGGAAATAGAAATTTGGATAGAAGCATTGACCTGATGAGAGAATATATTGCGAACCTCCATCTTGTGGACATCCAACCAGATAATGGCCTTATGACTTGGTCTAATAGAATGCAAGGCTTAGCTTGTATAATGGAGAGATTGAATAGATTTTTGCTCTCTTAAAATTTCTTAATCCATGGTCACATTCCTAAAGTGAAGGCGCTTAACAATGCTGGTTCGGATCACTGGCTAGTCATGGTGGAAATGTGGAAAACCAATGTGAGTTTCTCTCCTTTTAATTTTCAATTAATGCGGCTCATAGACAGTTCCTTTAAACCTCATGTGCAACAATGATGGAAGGAAGGTAAGCCTAGGTATGGGACTAAGATGTTATGTTTTTCCAAAAGATTGCAATACATTAAATTCAAAATCAAGACTTGGAATTGAAAGGAGTTTGGGGATGTTCATAAAAAAAATATGAAGTTATTGCTCAACTTGAAAATTTGAATAAGAAAATCCGTTTAGATGGCCTCACAAAGAGTAGAAATGCAGATGAAATTAAACTCACAACTCGGTTAGAGGAATGGGAAAAAGAGAATTCTTATGGAAGCAAAAATATAGAATTCAATGGCTCAAAGGAGATCAAAACACAAATTTCTTCCACAAATCTCTTCTAGCTCAAAGATCTCACAACTTTATTTCTTCCCTAAAATCAGATTCTGGAGATGTTGTCTACACTTGGGATTGCATGAACTCTATTGTTGTCGATTACTTTTCCAATATTTTTACTGCTACTCCTCTAGACTCAACTTCTCAACACAATGTTCTTCAAGCAATCCCTTCTCTTATCACTTTTGAGGAGAACTCTATTTTGACTACTCCTATTACTATCAATGAGCTTCAAAAGGTAGTTTTTAAAATTCAAAAAGGGAAAACCCCAGGTCTTGATGGTTTTCCTATTGAGTTTTACCAAGAGTTTTGGGATATCCTTCATGCTAATTTATTAGAGGTGGTGGAAGAAGCCAGGAAAGCCAAATAAAATTTGAAGGTTATCAATAAAACTTATATTACTCTTGTTACAAAAGCTCAAGAGGTTGATCATATCTCAGATTTTAGACCTATTGCTTTATGTAATGTTCTTCTCAAAATCATTACTAAGATCATGGCAGAAAGGTTAAAGCCTCTTTTGCATATGATGATTTCCCTTGAACAAGGGGGTTATGTGGAAGGGTGTCAAATAGTAGATTAGATAGTTCTTGCTAAGGAAGCCATCCATTCCATGGATATGCAAAAAAACTCCTTCCATGTTCATTCGGTTAGACTTATCCAAAGCTTATGATAGAGTGGATTGGCACTTCCTTATCAAAGTTTTGAGGTAATTTGGTTTCTCTCAGGATTGGATGGATTGGATTATGGAATGTATCTCTTCAGTTTCCTACTCAGTTCTTATCAATGGCATACCTTCTCAGTCATTCCTAGCTTCTAGAGGTATTAGGCAAGGTGACCCGCTATCCCCTTTTTATTCATCATTCTTGCTAAATGCTCGAGTAAGACTATAACCAAAAAGAGAGAAAAAAAACCCTTGAGGGAGTTACCATTGCTCATGGAGCTAGACCTATATCACATCTTCAATTTGTTGATGACTTTACTCTTTTAGGTAAATCTACAGTTAAGGAAGCTTCTAATATTAAGAAAATCATTGGCTATTTTTCGAAGGCTACTGGGCAATTGATCAATGAAGACAAATCTAAAGTTATTTTATTTCACTGCTCTGCCAAACAAGAATCTATGGTCTTGGATAAATTAAGATATAAGAATACCTCCCTTCCGATCACTTATTTAGGTATTCCCATCAATATTCAAAGGCAAAAAAAAAAGATTGGAATTGGTTAGACAAAGTCAACAAGAAAATTGGAAAGTGGACCAATAGGTGGATTTCTTCTGGGGTAGAATCACCTTGGTAAAATCAGTCCTTCAAGCTATTCCTATTTATGTTTCTTCCGTGTTGAATATCCCAAAGGTTGTTCTTCAAGAACTGGATAAAATCAGTCATCGGTTCCTTTGGAGTGGTACTAAGGAGAAAAGAAAATGGACCTTGGTGAAATGGGACACTTTAGGTCTTCCTAAGAATGAAGGGGGATTAAGATTATGGTATTCTATTAATAACAACAAAGCTTTAGCTGCTAAATTATATTGGAGGATGTTGCATAACCCCGGTGCTCTTTGGGCCAATAATCTTCGTGCTAAATATGCTGAGAACAAAAGTCTTGAAGACCTTGTTCGCTATCAATTGCCTACCAAAGGTTCTCCCACTTTAGCAGTTCTTAAGACTGGTGAGGATTTGATAAATAAAAAATTATTTTGGATAATTCATAATGGTCAACAAGTAAATTTTTGGATAGATTCTTGGGATGGTGACAACCCTTTAATCAGTTTCCTGATTGAAGGCCTTAGATGGAGGAGCTTCAACGAGTTAACTGGATAAAGGTGGCTAATTACTGTCGGTACTGTTGACAATTTTGTCACATTTCTCAAGGGGTAGAAAAGAAAATCAAATTTTGTACAAATTTTGTAAAGTTTTTCCTTTGTTGTCTTTTTTTTTAAAGTTGCAGCAATTTTGGCTTTCAATGCCACCCCTTTGTATATAAAGTAGAAAAGAAAGAGCTTCGTCGAGGGAAAATGAAAAGAGCTTCGCACCCGAAGCATTCCCAGCACTACTTCGGGCAAAAGTTTTGCGAAGTAGTTTCACCGAAGTAAAATATGGAGAAAAGAGAATGAAACTACTTCGCGCCCGAAGCGTTTCCAGCAGCTACTTCGGGCGAAAGTTGAGCGAAGCGGCGATCAAAAGAAAAAGAGCTTCGCACCGAAGCATTTTCAACACTACTTCGGGTAGAGTTTCTTGCGAAGTAGTATCACCGAAGTAAAATACAAGGATAGCGATAAAAGAAACTTCGGGTCCGAAGCACTACAAGTATTTACTTCGGGCAAAGGTTGAGCGAAGCAGCATCCAAAAGAACAATTTCGCCGAAGAAGGGAAGTCCAGATCGCGGTCCGAGTTAGCAAACACAAGAAAACTACTTCGGGCCCGAAGCATTTCCAGCAAATACTTCGGGAGAGATTTCTGCGAAGCGGCATTGCCGAAGTAAAATACGAAGGAGAAGGCAAGAAAACTACTTCGCATCCGAAGTATTTCCATCAGTCACTTCGGCCAGAAAGCTAGCGAAGCGGGACTCAAAAGAGCATTAAAAATACTTCGCCAGAAAGTTGTCGAAGCACTCACTTCGGGCCCCTCCATCAGCGAATCATTTTTACTTCGCCAAAAGTCATTGCGAAGCATTTGCTTCGGCTAATTTTGTGCGAAGTACTTCTACCCGAAGTAAAATTGCTTCGGCCGAAATCTTCCCGAACCACAGTTTTGAAAGAGGATCGCAGCGAAGTATTTCTCCAAGGCATCAGCGAAGCAATTTTGTCAACAAAGTGGCAAGGACAAAGAGGCCCGTTTTGCGAAGTAAATATGCTTCGGCACTCCCCACCCCCGAAGCAGTTTTGCGAAGCTCAATTTTGCGAAGCACAAACCAAAGAGGAGTTTTGCTTCGGCCCAGAACCATTGCGAAGCGAAGTTGTGAATGAAAACTTAGCGAAGCACTTCACGGGCACGCGTTCCAAGTCGGGTATCTTCCCGAGGTGATCAAGTGCCTCATAAATGCAATTTTTCGTGCCCAATAAGCTCGCTCCTCATTTTTGGCAATCAAAAAAGAAGTATCAGGCCATGATGGAGAGCCCGACGAGCATGGCGGCCACTCGAGCACCGCACCCGGAGACCAAGGACGTCCAGACGGCTCATCAATGCACCTTTCCATGGTTGACCCGGTCACGGTTGCCAGTTTTGGTAACATATTTGAAAGCTCGATCACGAGAGCCTCGAGGAGCCGAATTCTCAGGGCTCGAGGGCGTACTTCTCATTGCTGTGTAATTATGACTCAGAGGCCCGGGTCCTCTATAAAAACCTAGGCATTGTAATAGAAAAAGGGGGGGAACTATCTGCTAGAAAGCTGTTGTAACTTGATGTCCTACGATTAATACTAAAAGGCTTTGGGCTCGATTTCTTTCTTTTATGCTGCCTTCTGTGCTTGCTTCTTTTGTCTCTCTTCGTTTGCATACTGAGATGCTGAACTCTGCATCCAGAGTGCGATCGGGGGCTGTACCCTGAAACTCGTCTGAAGGATACATAGGAAGGGAAAAACATCATACTGGTTTTCTTTTATGCTGCCTTCTGTGCTTGCTTCTTTTGTCTCTCTTCGTTTGCACACTGAGATGCTGAACTCTACGTCTAGAGTGCGATCGAGGACTGTACCCTGAAACTCGCCTGGAGGATACATAGGAAGGTCAATATTACGTTTCTTTCATTTATCCTTGGTGTTCTTTGCTTCCATTCAAGTTGTCTGTTAGCGATCGTGCTTCCTGTTCTCTCCCACCCTAAATCACTGATTTCTCTAACCCTAACTCCTTTTATTTCTTTCCTGCACCCTTATCTTCAAACATCCAAGTAGTTTAGCATAGGAGCCGACCTTTCTCCGGAGATTGGCACGAGGGGCATCTCTTCCTTTCGGCCTTTCAATGTTGGTCCAGGTCTAGGGCGCATACACTCACCCAAAATCCTTTCCTAGGCAGATTTGATGACCAACAGTTTTTGGCACGCCCGGTGGGACCGACTGTGTCTGTCTCAGTAAGATCCATAACCAGTCAAGGCCCCATATTTTAAATCTCAAACCCGTCTTCATCGGGGCCAATAGTTCAAACTAGTTCCCGGTGTGACCCGGTCAGTCTCACTTGACTAGTGGTAGTGAGGACCGATGCCCTCATTACTAAAAGACTCTTAGCATCTGGCGACTCTGTTTACCCAAGAATATTTAAGTCGTAAAGACCAGTACCAAAAGTCTGTGCCTTCATGCAAACGAGATGGAGAGTTAAGAATAGAGGAGAGGAAACCGAGTTCTTTGAGCTAGATATTGACGCCTTTGGGGAGCAATCAAGGTTGGTCACCCCCGAATCATTGTTACGCAGAACGTCCTCGCAAGAGGCAGCTGTTGGCGGACAAAGCCTAACTTTTGATAGTACGACATCTAGTCTTCCTCCCAATCCTCCCAACTCATCGAAGCATCCTAGTCCCTCCATTCCTGTTAGTTGTCCTACTAGCAATCAAGGGGGAGCTTCGGGAATTCTTGTTTCTCAAAATCCAGGAGCAAGTATGGCACAAAAGCAACAACAACAACAACAACAGAAAATGCAGCAGCCGCTTCCACCCAGGTTGTGCCCAGCATGGGATTCTTTGTCACCACTGAATCTAGCAGGGACAAGGGCAAGTGCCGCTCTTTGCCATAAAGAAGATCCCAACGTTCGATGGAACTGGGAAGACTGCTCTGGAGCATATCCAGGACATAATATCTCTGGCGGCGATCCATGACATTACAGAAGAGCAAATTATGGTAAAGCTTCTGGTCCTTTCCCTTAGGGGAAAACTCCTCTACTGGTATAGATCTCTACCACCCGGTAGTATTACGGGATGGGATCAATTAGCTGGGCAAATGATGGGAAACTTCAATGAGTCTTCCGATCCTACCTCTCTTCTGCATCAGTTCACTTCGATCAAGAGGCATCCACAAGAAGAAATCATAGATTTCAATGTTAGGTTCGCTCGAACCTGGCAGAGAGTGCCAGTTGGACTTCGGCCAACTGACGAAGCTGCAACACTCTATTTCCTTCGGGCTTTCAATCTCGATATCAGTCTCATGGTAAGATATTCTAACGTTAATACTTTTCCCGAGTTATATGAGTTAGCCAAGAGGGTAGAAATGGATTTGATAGCTATGGGCAAGCTTCCCCAAAGGATGCCGACACCCATACTTCCTGAATTCCTTCAATTCCAGTATGCAAGCGCAGCCGCTTCGCAAATCTCTACTACCCCTGCACTCCCGATTTCATCTTGGAACCCGAATCCTATCGTGTCTCAAATCACCGCTCCCCAAATTCATTTCCCTACATTTTCAACTCCATAGCCCACTGTCACTTCGGCATTTCCTGTACTACCAACACCACCTCAACACCCCGCCCTTCCTCCAATACCGACGATGGCTTCATTGCCACTCGTTCTGAAAATCGATGATATACAAACTAAAATTCTGCAGGAGATGCAGTCTCTGAACTCTATAGTTCAGATGTTGTCAAATGACATGACCATTGTGAAGAAGAAGCAAGCGCAATAGGAGTTCCTACCGAGAAGATCTTATCCTGCGCCTACGCTTACCAAAGACCAAGCAGTCCAGCAAGGGAAGGCTTCGACGAGAAATGTTGCGATTGATGAAGCTCCGAGCACTTTCGATTATGTATATTGGTGCTCTACGTGCAATGATCCGCATGAAGAGAATACCTGCACCCTGCACCAACACTATGTACAAACGCTGGCAAACAGTAGTCATAATGGTCAAGTCAACGTCATTAGGCAGATGAGTCAGAACCTGACCATTGGCAAAGAGGAGCCGGTTGCAGTGCTTACCAGAGGAGGAAAGAAGGCAATAGAAGTAGATGCTACTCAGATGGCTCCTTCAAAAGAGCAAGTTCGACCCGAGAAAGGACAATCATCTTCTTCGGCTCCGAATGAAGCTCCTCCACCGACACCGATCAAAGAGAAGGCTCAAAAGGCCTCTACCGAGCCACCTCAGGCAAAAACTAAGGAACAGGCTAAGGAAAAGCTCAAGTTTCCTTCCCTGACCAAGCGGCAAAGAGTTGAAGCTACAGAGCAGTATCGCACTAGATACGAGCCCAGAAAGGAACCTGAAGTGCTCAAATCCTTGGCGTACAACATTGTAGAGGAGTTGAAGAAGATCCCAGCCAAGATCAGCTTGTACGATGCACTACAACTACCTGGACAGGTGGACTTGCTGCAAGAATCATTGAAGACAATTAAAGCAAAAAATGTGGCACCGCTTGCTCTTGTGCAAACCCTATCCACATCCATCATGGGGAAGAACAGACCACCCCCGTTCTACCTGTCTCTACAAATGGAAGGGTATGTTGTGCATAATTGCATGATCGACTCTGGGGCCGCTACAACAGTAATGCCAAGAGCAGTCTACGAAGAAATAGGGATGGAATATACGCGAAGCAGCCAAGGTGTACTCCAGTTGGATGGTACTCCAGTGAAGACCGTAGGAGTGATCAAGGACATTCCTATCCGACTACATAAGATGCCTCAGATCACAGTCATACAAGAGGTAGTGGTAGTCGACTTAGAGCCATATTTCAGTATGTGCTTGTCAAGGGAATTCATGGCAAAGCTAGGCGGATATCTGTCTATGGACTACTCTCATCTGGAGATTCCATTCAAAGGAAAGAAGGTGAAAATCTACAATGAAAAGCCTTCTTCCTTTCTTGTGCAGAAGATGTCCGAAGAAGAAAGTAGCGAACCAGTGAACGCAATGGTGGAGGAGATAGAGCAGGTAGACCTGGTCGAGGAATCTCTTGCGCAGTTAAGTTATGAAGATGAGTTCTCATTGGCAGACTTTAATGCCATGGTGGAGACCGAGATAGGGTGTTATGCGATCGCCAAGCCTAAAAAACACTCCCAACCAAAGAATAGAACGAGTGCCCAGGAAGGACTATGGAAGTTATTCTTCGATGGTGCCCGATGTAAAAATGGCGCTGGGGCAGGGATTCTTCTAATTTCACCCTCCGAAGAGCAAAGGGAATATTGCTACCGGTTGACATGGAGCTGCACTAACAATGCAGCAGAATACGAAGCATTGTGCCTAGGACTCAAGAAAGCTGACAAGTTAGGCATAAAGCATCTCCAAATCTTCGGAGATTCTGAACTGGTTTGCAACCAGGTCACAAATAAGTGTACTTCAAAGAAGCATTATCTAAAATCATACCGCAACAGGGTATGGGACCTGTTCGACCAGTTCGAGTCTCTCAATCTACGGTCAATCCCACGAGAAAAGAACCGACATGCCGATGTTCTGGCATCCATCGTAGCCAAATACTCTCCAACAGAAGACATGGTGCACAAGCCCAAAGCTGTGAGGATGATCTACAGACCCTCTATCCCAGACAAAGATCTGCATTGGCAAGTCTTTGACAACGATGAGCAGATTGTAAATTTCATGATCCAAGAAGCCGCCACAGTCGAAGACAGAAGCTCTGATGAAGGAGAATATGAAGGGCTGATTCAATTGAAGAATAACCACGTTCCCAAGGGACTAATCACCCTTGAAAGCCTTTTTGATCGGAATGACCGAGCCCTCTCTCACATCATCAAAGTCAATGAAAAGCAGTATCAGGATTTAGAGCTTGAACCTGGAAAAGCAATAAAGGTTGGAACCGACTACACTTCAGAAGAGATAGAACAGATACAGAATCTATGCAAAAATTTTTTTGACATAATTGCTTGGTCTTATCAAGATCTCAGGGGATACAATCGGCAGCTGGTTCAACACACAATCGAATTGCAGGAGGGGGTCAAACCCTTCCGACAAAAGCAAAGACCGGTTAATCCTAAGATCGAGGTCCTAATGAAGGCCGAACTCCTGAAGATGCTCGAGGCGAAGATCATTTATCCCATAAAGCACTCTTCATGGGTAGCGAATCTGGTCCCAGTCAGAAAAAAAATGGAGATATACGGTTATGCGTGGATTTTCGCAACCTGAACCAGGCTTCCCTCAAGGACCACTATCCTCTCCCACAAATCGATCAAATCTTGCACTCGGTGGCTGGAGCTCAACGCTTCTCTCTGCTCGATGGTTTTTTTGGATACAATCAGATCTGGGTCAGGGACGAAGACCAACACAAGACAACATTCACCACCAAATGGGGGACATTTGCTTACCAGCGAATGCCATTTGGCCTTTCGAATGCTGGTGCCACTTTCCAGAGAGTGATGGATCTTGCTTTTGGTGAGCTTCTAAATAAGGTTATCATCATCTATCTGGATGACATGACCATTTTCTCCCGAAGAAGGGAAGATCATCCCACACATATACAACAAGTTTTCAAAAAATGTTGAGAGTTCGGCATCTCGATCAATCCAAAGAAGTCCATATTCGCAGTCAGCGAAGGAAAGTTGCTGGGACATGCGATATCAGAAAAAGGGCTCACTGTAGATCCTGACAGAGCCGAGGCTCTAATGAAGCTCCCACTCCCAGCAGACAAGAAAGGACTTCAATATTTCTTCGGCCAGATTAACTTCGTGAGGAAGTTTGTCCCTGACTTCGCCCAAGTCATCAAGCCAATGTCCCAACTCCTGAAGAAGGGCACCGAATTTAGCTGGACGAAAGAAAGAAAGGAAGCATTCGAAGAGATCAAGGCTCGAATCGCTCAGGCACCGGTCTTGATCAATCCTGATTACAGTAGGGATTTTATCCTATATGCTATAGGGGAGCCCGAAAGCTATGCTGTTGTCCTGACACAAAAGGGGGAAGATGGCGAGGAGCGCCCCATCGCGTTTCTAAGCCAAGTGATCAATCCCCATGAAGAGAAATATAATTTCATAGAATGCTAGGTGCATGCAGTAATGAAATCCCTCAAGAAGTTCAAACAGTTCATCTCTCAAAGTCGGGTCACAGTCTTTGTCATTCACCCCGACGTGCGTAATTTCATCATCCAAGGAGAATTAGGAAGCAAAAGAGCTGGTTGGGTGAACAAGATACAGGAGTTTGACATTGAGATCAAACCCACTAAATTGGTTCGCGGTCGCGCATTGTGTCAAGAATTAGCGAAGAACGCAGCGGCCGAAGCTGCAGAATCTCAGAGGGATGACTTACCAGCCGAAGGATGCTTCGCTAACCAGGAAGAGGACGAGAAAGACTGGGTCAGTGAAATAGTTGAATACTTCCACACTGGCAGTTGTCCTTCGCATCTGAATACTTCACAGCGAAGACATTTCAGGATGCGGTCCTCCCGGTACACTCTGCGCCCCGAAGGCCTATTTTTCAGGAATATTGATGGGGTCCTTCTCAAATGCATCAAAGACGATGATAAAAGAAAAGTCCTAGGAGAGTTCCATTCAGGACTATCTGGAGGTCACTTCGCAGGAAGAACAACGACACTAAAGATTATCAAAGCGGGTTATTATTGGCCCACACTCTTCGCTGATGCCTTCGCCGTTTGCCGCAAATGCGAGCAGTGTCAGAAGTTCACCGACCGAAGCAGAAATGCTTCGATGCCCCTTCATCCGATACAAGTAGAAACTCCCTTTCAGCAATGGGGGTTGGATTTTATAGGAGTCGTATCACCAAACTCCTCCGTGGGACATAGGTTCATCCTGACCGCAATAGACTACTTCACCAGGTGGGCCAAAGCGATTCCCACGAAGCATGCAGATCAAGAGACTGTAATCACCTTCCTAGAAGGATTGATCACCAGGTTCGGCATCCCCAAAGCAATCATCACGGACAATGGCCCTGGCTTCACAGGCGCTAAAATCAATGAATTCCTCTACAGATATGGGATATATCATAAAGTATCCTCCAATTATTATCCACAGGGCAACGGCTTGGCAGAATCCACCAATAAGACTCTGTTGAGGATGCTAAGAAAGCTCATAGAGACAAACAAAAGGACTTGGCATCTCCTTCTAGATCGGGCTTTGTGGGCCGATCGAATTTCTGTCAAGAAGTCAATCAAGACTTCACCATACGCCCTGGTTTACGACAAGGAGGCCATCTTACCCATTCATGTGGAGATCCCTGCACTGCAGCTGTTAGAAGCAGGAGATGGAATTAGTCCGATGGAGAACAGATTAGCTCGGCTACTGCAACTAGAGGAAGATCATGAAGAAGCCTACCAGAGCTTCGCTAAGCATGCTCAGGTCACCCAAGATTGGTTCAAGAAGAAGTCATCTGATCGCACATTCAAAGTGGGAGATCTAGTATGGAAGTGGGACTCCTGGAAGGCCAAGCCTGGGAATCACGACAAAATGGATGCCTTTTGGGATGGGCCATTCAAAATTATGAAGGTGAACTCGGCCAATTCATTCATCCTCAAAGATGCAGATGGCCAAGTCTTGCCGATCTCTGTCAATGGTCTTCATCTGAAGACTTTTCACCGCTAAGGTAAAACACAATTTCTTTCTTTAAAAAAAAAAAAAAAAAAAAATTTGCAACTTCGGAAAATAGATCGCGTCAAAAATGCTTCGGCAAATAAACTTCGATGATTTATAAGCTTTGGGAGGAGCTTCGATGGAAAAACGTCCGAAGTAGCTACTTCGGAGAACACTACCCCCGAAGTAAGTACTTCGGGGAAGAAGCTGCCGAAGTAGAACTACTTCGAGGAAATTCTGGCGAAGCAATTGCTTCACGCGGTTTTCTTCCGAAGTGACTGTATATGTGCTTTTGTATATAATTTGCATTTGTATGTACATCCTGCTCCAAGATCGCAAAAGCCAAGTACCACTTCTAGATCCTCTTCAGGGACTTTTGATGCGAAGTAGCAAGTGCAAGGAGGTTCACTACGAAGTATGTTATTCTCAAAAGGGCCGAACCAAAGGCACGAAAAGAGCTTCGCACCCGAAGCATCTTCAGCAACTACTTCGGGCAGCAGTTTTGCGAAGTAGATTTTAAAGGGGCCCTTGCGAGGTAGTTTTTGAAGCTGAATTTGGTGAAGCAGTTTCCAAAAGGGCAAAGCTTCGGTAAAGCAGAGCGGCAATGCGGCGAAGAGGAAGTACTTCGGGCCCGAAGCATCGAAAGGCAGTCCGAACCAAAGGTTCACCGTGAAGCATTTTCAACATTAAGTTCAACTTTGCCGAACCGAACACGCGTGAGATGGAGAATTTGAAACGTGCTTCGGAAAACGCATCGACAACAGCCTTGAAAGGAGTACGAAGCGGACGAATTTAAGGCAAAAGGTGGTGGAGCACTGCCCGAGGTAATTTAGTTAGAAAAGGGGAAGAGAAAAGCCCGCATCGAGGTACGAGGTGGCAGCAGGTTGCGTCCCCAATGCAGAATGTAATCATCAAAGCATGTGGCCCCGCGTACTACGCCGCTATAGAACTGATCAAAGGACACAGTCGCTCCTTTCGTCCGAAGTTTCAAATTAATTTTGGTAGGTGCCATAAATTAAGGTAGTTACCTATTTTAGGCTATAAAACATGAAGACCTATCAAGGAGAGGTTTATTTGTTCATCGACCCATACAAAGCTAAGGGCCTTCAGTTACTCTACCTTTCGCATCCAAGCTCGTTCGCATTAAAACCCTCTGTATCAAGGATTCTACTGCCATCACTCGCAACATGGGGAAGAAGAATTCCAAAGAGAAGGGGAAGGAGCCCGAAGTTGCAGGCCCCAAAAAAATGAAGAAGGGCAAGGAAGAGAAAAAGCGTACTTCAAAGAAGCTAAGTCTCCCCCTTCGACCCAAAAAGCAGCCAATGGAAGAGGGGGACGACTCGGAAGAAGAACAACTTGTGGAACCACCAATTGATGGGTGGGAGAAGATCAGAGACACACAACTCTCTAAGGGTGTATCCGATCTCCGATGCACCATAGAGTTCATGACAAGCAGACTCACCCCAAAAAATAAGAGAGCTGCTGCGTATTACTCCCAGATTTATTGGTTTTTAACCCCGCCTGCTCACCATTGTCCCGAGCTGATCTACGCTATCGCACAGAATTACCAACCTGCGTCCAGGCAAGTGTTAGACGCTTCGGGTCACAAACTATTTTCCATCCTGAAGGAAGATGTACAAGCAGCCTTCGCACCACAGCAGGGCCCGCCCAAGGGCTATTCTGTTCGCAATGTCATCTTAAGCGAACAAATGGAGAGATTCACTTCCAATAGCTACATATTGAAATTCCTGCATGAGAATCTCAAGAGCGGGCTACCTTCAAACAAGCTACCCCAGATGCCCTTACCCTTGGAGGCTTTCAAAAACATCGATATTTTCTCCATCATTGCATGGGTGGCGGGATTGTCAACAGATGCTTCAGTACAGCCCTGGCAGGTGTCTTTGGCCGAATGCATTTCAAGAGGGGAGTTTTATGCCCCTGACGCTTCAAGGCCGAGCACCAACCCAATTTTCTTTGACTGGGCGGAATGGGTGGCCCGAACCCTGCATACAAGGCTCACTAGCATGAAGAATTCAGCAACAGGCCAGTACTTCGCACCCTGTTCCTTTCTTGTCTGGTTGTGCTTCTACCAAGTTCATAAGCGGTTTCCCCATATCGCCATCTCTCCATGCGGCAAGGATGGAAATCCTCTGCCAGTGTATCAATGGACTCCCCTCTTATTGAAGGAAGAGTCCTATTATCCTTTTAATCAACAATTTTTGGGACCCGCCATGCATCTGTTAAAAGGATCTTGCCCTCGGGTACCACTCAGTTTGAGAGATAGAGTGGTGCAGGGAAAAAAGGGGGACGTTTTCCAATTGACACAGGGATTGGTGATTCGCCTGTTCGGCTTCATAGGGAAGCCCTTCCTGTTACCAGTCTACCCCTCTGAATATCAGTTCGCATTGGAAGTCGCTCGGTAGAGCGACTCTACAAATGCAGTATACGGTCACGGCCGAAAGTGGGCACATACCTGCGACTTCCCCTTCAGGATGGGTGTAATCGAAGTCTTTGCCCTTAAGCAGAATGTTTTCTTGGAGGAAAAGCTTGCCGATTTTGGCCTACTCCAGATTCCTCAGCAATGGCTCTATGATCCTTTGGGCGTGATGAGGGATCATTTGAAATTCAAGAACTTCCACATCTGCCCTCACCCCGAGGTTGTGGAACAAAGGAATAACCCCAATGGAAAAGATCTGGAGTGGCATTTGGAAAGAATGAGGACATTGCCTCCATGGCATGAATTCTATCCTATGGAGGTCGAGTTCGACCCTGATCAGTACCCCCTCCCGACTCCAAGCTCCACTTTTTGGAAGAAGGCAAGGGACGATTTGAAGGAGGAGGTAAAATACTGGAGCGAGGAAAAGCTTCGGGAATGGTGGATAATGAGAGTCCATCATCAAAAAGTGAATTCTTATGGACTCTTAGCATCAGATAAAGACTTCGCGATTCTTTATGACACCAATATCGAAACCTGGAAGTCTATATCCTTTGCGGATTTTGTTCCCCCGGCTACCCCAGGGTCAGGCGAAAGCCCAGGAGGCGTTAAGGATGCCTTGGAGGAAGAAAAGGAAGTAGGGGCCGAAGCTACGCCTGCAGCACTACCACAGAAGCCATCGAAAGTCCATGATACAAGTGCCGAAGAGGCAGAGCAACCATTGGAGAGAAAGAAAAGAAAAAGGCAGGAGCAAATTCAAGTACCTCCGAGCCACCCAAAGCGCCCTCGCACAAAGCCTACAAGTACTCTTGTTGAATCACCTGCATCGGGCCCGGTTGAAGCAAATATTGAGGATGCAGGGCCACCAAGTGCTGAGACGGTCCCTGAAATAGATATCATCGATGTGGAAGAACTCCTCCAACAAGAGAAAGACCCCGGAGTAGAAGTTGTGGAGGTCGAGAGTGTTGAAGCCCGAGAGGAACAAGAGCCAACCACCCAAGATGTCACCACGACCGCTTTGCCAGGAGGGCACGTAGGTACGCATTCTCTTCCCTTCGCCTTGGTCTCCGATGCATCCATGATAGTCCAGATTGGAGGTCCTCATCAATCTCTCCATCCCCTACAAGGTCAATCCCCCACTCAGATACCGCCCATTGCCAGTCCAATCCTGCATAGCTCCATTCCTCCCGAGTCGTCTGACCAGGATAAGCCCGTTGAAACCACTTCGCCTACCCATGCCATCGTTCCTTCAATCCTAGGTCAAGGCGAAGGTAGTATCCCAACACCAAGCCCCGTAACCCACTCTCCCATAGCTCAAAGCATAGTCCCGCTTGCCAAAGCCCCTGCTACACCCGTCCCAGAGCCGTCAGGGGAATCCTTCCCCGTTAGTTCTTTATATTTGTTCACACCTTTGGCTGGAGATTCGGCCTTTTCTAAAATAGATTTATCTTTAATAAAGGAGCGCCCCCTGGCCGAGAAGCTACTCCTAGCTCGACAAAATACGGAGAAAATGCTGAAGGAGGCAAGAAAGAAAAGAGGGCGATCTCTGGCCCAAGTTGAAAAATGTGCGGTTTTCGACTTGAAGGGCGAAAAGTTACATAAGGTTAGGAAGGTCCCTAAGGTCCAGAAGCCTCTGGATGAAATGACTCCAGTTGACTACGACTACCAGGAGAAGACCAAGGATCTGGAGCATTTAAATATAGATGACGAATCCGCATCCATGCATGTCAGGGTTGAAACTTTTCGAGCACATGCAAATATTGCTAATCAGCGCAGGTTTGAGGCAAAAAATGCCAACATCAAGTTGGAAGAAGAGCTGGCTAAGATCCGCTCCGAGCTGGAGGATTCACAGAAATAGTGCAAGTTGTTGAAAAAGGAAACACATGCCCTCAAACAACAAATTCTACAATTGCAGTCTTCGACCGAGCAAGAAACACAAAAATAGGCCAAAAATGAGCTAAAAGCCAAAGAGCTCGAGAACAAGATCCTGCAGGCCCAGCAACAATTGTACGAAAAAGCAAACCTGGAGCTGTTCGACAAGGGTAGAATCAAAGAGATCCGCTCACACCTGCTCAAAGGTTTCAGATCTCGGGCCTCCAGTGCCCTATCGATTTTAATTTATGTCACCGAAGCTCAGCATGCCATTGCTAAGGAGGGACCAGTAGTAGATGAGGTGATCCAAAAAATCAAGAGGTGACTCAAGCTTGCCTTTGAGGTCCAAAGTATTAGATACCAAGACCTGCAGGTCACTGCTATGAGTCGAACGGCTAGGGATTGGTCTACTGCCCAAGCCACTATTCGCGCTTTCTTCTCCAAGGTGAAGAAAGCCCAAAAGGTGAAGGACCTCCTAGATATATTTGAGCAGGAGCAGCGCACATCAATGAGTTACTTTGAAGACCTTTCTTCTTTGGGTTTCCCAAGTTTCACAGACGATGATGGGAACCTTCTCACCCGAGAAGAACTTAAGCCGACGTGGCTCCATTTCGAGAGTGACGTCTCTGAAATTGATGAGTGGGAAGAGCCAGTCACAGAGGGACAAGTCACCGACTTCATCCTGAGACACTGCAAAATCGTGGCTTGTCTGAATGACCTAGGTGCAAGAATCAAACACGCCGACATAGGACAGATTGATCGGTTCCATGTTCTGGTCAAGGCACTCGAAGACCAAGAACCATTTCAGAAAGGGGTCTGGGCTCACGTTCGCCGAACCATGAAGAAAATCCATGACCGTCTTGTCCCATCACCATAGCAGGAGGCCACGCCAGCATGCGAAGGAGCAGAGGAGGAAGAAGAGGTAGAAGAAGAAGAAGAAGAACAAGAACCAGCTATGGAAGCGCTCCCAGAGGAAGAAGGAGGAGAAGGATCGGGAAAGGACTCTGGCCCAATGGATCAAAATTAAAGGGTTCTCCCATCGAGACAAGCTCGTTGCCCCGCGAGCCGCCAAGAATGTTGACAATTTTGTCACATTTCTCAAGGGGTAGAAAAGAAAATCAAATTTTGTACAGATTTTGTAAAGTTTTTTCTTTGTTGTCTTTTTTATTTTGAAAGTTGCAGCAATTTTGGCTTTCAATGCCACCCCTTTGTATATAAAGTATAAAAGAAAGAGCTTCGCTATCAAACAAGCTAGAGAAAAGAGCTTCACCGAGGGAAAATGAAAAGAGCTTCGCACCCGAAGCATTCCCAGCACTACTTCGGGCAAAAGTTTTGCGAAGTAGTTTCACCGAAGTAAAATACGGAGAAAAGAGAATGAAACTACTTCGCGCCCGAAGCGTTTCCAGCAGCTACTTCGGGCGAAAGTTGAGCGAAGCGACGATCAGAAGAAAAAGAGCTTCGCACCCGAAGCATTTTCAACACTACTTCGGGTAGAGTTTCTTGCGAAGTAGTATCACCGAAGTAAAAATACAAGGATAGCGATAAAAGAAACTTCGGGTCCGAAGCACTACAAGTATTTACTTCGGGCAAAGGTTGAGCGAAGCAGCATCCAAAAGAACAATTTCACCGAAGAAGGGAAGTCCAGATCGTGGTCCGAGTTAGCAAACACAAGAAAACTACTTCGGGCCCGAAGCATTTCCAGCAAACACTTCGGGAGAGATTTTTGCGAAGCGGCGTTGCCGAAGTAAAATACGAAGGAGAAGGCAAGAAAACTACTTCGCATCCGAAGTATTTCCATCAGTCACTTCGGCCAGAAAGCTAGCGAAGCAGGACTCGAAAGAGCATTAAAAATACTTCGCCAGAAAGTTGTCGAAGCACTCACTTCGGGCCCCTCCATCAGCGAATCATTTTTACTTCGCCAAAAGTCATTGCGAAGCATTTGCTTCGGCTAATTTTGTGCGAAGTACTTCTACCCGAAGTAAAATGATGCAATATCTTTTGAAGACAATTGCTTCGAAATCTTCCCGAACCACACTTTTGAAAGAGGATCGCAGCGAAGTATTTCTCCAAGGCATCGGCGAAGCAATTTTGTCAACAAAGTGGCAAGGACAAAGAGGCCCGTTTTGCGAAGTAAATATGCTTCGGCACTCCCCACCCCCGAAGCAGTTTTGCGAAGCTCAATTTTGTGAAGTACAAACCAAAGAGGAGTTTTGCTTCGGCCCAGAACCATTGCGAAGCGAAGTTGTGAATGAAAACTTAGCGAAGCACTTCACGGGCATGCGTTCCAAGCCGGGTATCTTCCCGAGGTGATCAAGTGCCTCATAAATGCAATTTTTCATGCCCAGTAAGCTCGCTCCTCATTTTTGGCAATCAAAAACAAAGTATCAGGCCATGATGGAGAGCCCGGCGAGCATGGCGGCCACTCGAGCACCGCACCCGGAGACCAAGGACGTCCAGACGGCTCATCAATGCACCTTTCCATGGTTGACCCGGTCACGGTTGCCGGTTTTGGTAACAGATTTGAGAGCTCGATCACGAGAGCCTCGGGGAGCCGAATTCTCAGGGCTCGAGGGCGTACTTCTCATTGCTATGTAATTATGACTCAGAGGCCCGGGTCCTCTATAAAACCCCAGGCATTGTAATAGAAAAAGGGGGGGAACTATCTGCTAGAAAGCTGCTGTAACTTGATGTCCTGCGATTAATACTAAAAGGCTTTGGGCTCGATTTCTTTCTTTTATGCTACCTTCTGTGCTTGCTTCTTTTGTCTCTCTTCGTTTGCATATTGAGATGTTGAACTCTGCGTCCAGAGTGCGATCGGGGCTGTACCCTAAAACTCGTCTGAAGGATACATAGGAAGGGAAAAACATCGTACTGGTTTTCTTTTATGCTGCCTTCTATGCTTGCTTCTTTTGTCTCTCTTCGTTTGCACACTGAGATGCTGAACTCTGCGTCCAGAGTGCGATCGGGGACTGTACCCTGAAACTCGCCTGGAGGATACATAGGAAGGTCAATATTACGTTTCTTTCATTTATTCTTGGTGTTCTTTGCTTCCATTCAAGTTGTCTGTTAGCAATCGTGCTTCCTGTTCTCTCCCACCCTAAATCACTGATTTCTCTAACCCTAACTCCTTTTATTTCTTTCCTGCACCCTTATCTTCAAACATCCAAGTAGTTTAGCATAGGAGCCGGCCTTTCTCCGGAGATTGGCATGAGGGGCATCTCTTCCTTTCGGCCTTTCAATGTTGGTCCAGGTCTAGGGCGCATACACTCACCCAAAATCCTTTCCTAGGCAGATTTGATGACCAACAGGTACCATACTTGTAATTCAAAGGTTGGTAGATATTGGATCCCTATTGATGACTGGTCTATTCAAATCCTAGAAAGGCAAAGACAAGATATCCAAGGCATTCATAAGAGATCTCTCTCTTGGTCCCATGAAAAGATTATTTTGGATGGAACAACACTACTAAGGGTGAGTATTCAGTTGCTCAAGGTTATTTGACCTTAGGCCATAATAATCCCAATCAATAATCTGACATATTTTCTCATTTGTGGGCTCAAAAGCTTTGGCCTAAGGTGAGGTTATTTACTTGGCTTTTATTGCATCGTAGGGTGCTTACTGGTGAGTAACTTATGAAGCATGGTTTTCATGGCCCTTTTAGATGTGAAATGTGTGGAAAGAATGTAGAAAATATCAGCCATATTTTTATTAAGCGTACTTTAGCCTTTGAGCTATGGAAGAGAACGACCACTTTAATTTGCTTACAGTGGTCCAAATTTTTTACTTTTTAATAGCTTTGGAGGGACTAGCCTAAACAAGAGGGTGTCGATCATTTTATTAGGCAATTAGTTTGGATGGGTTCTACCATTCTTCTTTGGAATATTTGGAATGAAAGGAACAGTTGAATTTTTAATCAAGATAGGAAGGGTATTCACTATATTTTGCAAAAGACCATTGTCAACTTAGTTGAATCAATCCACCAACTCCTTAATCACCCCCAAAAATCCCATCAAATATGGGATCAAGTGATGCAAATATTGAATATTAACTCCTCTAAGGGAAACCATCTTAAAGGAGATGTGAGCAATTGCAAGATGGATAGAACAAAGAATCGGTAACCTCCTCCTAAGGATTTTGGAAAAGTCAATACTGATGGAGCCTCTAGAGGGAACCCTAGAAAAGCAAGTGCGAGAGGAATTGATAGACTATTAGATGGCTCCCTGGTTTTTACTTTTATTGAGAATTTGGGTATTCTTTCCAATAACCTTGCTGAGGGGTATGGTATCCTTAGAGGCCTTCAAGAGGTTACTAAGGTTGGATGGGAAAAGGTTCTAGTTGAGTCTGACTCTCAACTCATGATTAATCATTTGAAGACTTCTTCTAAGAATCATAAGGTTGATTGGAGAATACAAAGAATTATTGAGAAGATTTAGTTAATCCAGATGGAATTTTTGAAAGTTGATTACAATTATGTGGTCAGAGATCAGAACAAGAGTGTGATGCTTTAGCTAATTGGACTTTGGACAAAGGTGATATTACTTGCTATGGCC